>OV702280.1:387362605-389762605 GCA_916181665.1 Avena sativa | reverse complement strand
TAGAATTGTTGCAGTAGAAGGGCCCATAAAGCCACTAGTCGGGATGTAAATAATATGAGAGCTTGGACCCTAGAGAGCTGATAGGGTCGATGCAAGCGTAGCAAGGTGGGTATTCAATTACACAAAATAATATAATGCTCAAAATAACCAAAAGAAAGCAAAGAATAGGTTTTGGCATCATAATGTCAACCCAATCCAAAAGAAGGCACCAAATATTTTTGCAAATTTCAATAGAACACGTACATCTCAAGGTTTTTAGCATTATGGCAATTGGTTTTAGTCAATGATACACAATTGATCAGTAAGTTTTCTTCTGAATTTGCTATATGTAGTTTTGTTTCCTAGCTAGGTAAACATGTACTCGTGTATGTACACTTCACATATTCCCCTGAAAATAAGAAAAAATGTCAATATAAAATATATATGTGCAAGTGAAAGAGAAGAAAAAATAGAAATTTAAATTCAAGGCATCTTACTTTTTTATTTCAGACGGAGACATGTGCAAGTGAAAGCGAAGAAAAAATAGAAATTTAAATTCAAGGCATCTTACTTTTTTATTTCATAGACCTCAACCACTATGGCAAGGACAGAAGGTCTCCGCCTCACGGGAGTAGCCTGGTCGCAATCGGCATATCTAAATAACAAAGGTGGCTTCGGCGGCGATGCTGGCCAGCGAGTAGATGGCTCAGGTGATTTGGCCCCTCATTAAGAAACAGTAAAGCTGAACTACCTACGCCCTCTCTTAGTGATTTGGTGTTTTGAGCCATCCGATAGGCTTACTCAACGGTTCAGATCGCTCTTTGATCAATTATACGCACGTTTCCCGGCTGTGCCAACCGATTAAGGGCCGCTATTGTTTAGGTTGTAGAGTTGGTTTGATGTGATGGCGTCTAGGCTCTATGCCCGTATGGAGGAAGTCCCTGGCCTGCTCGGGCCAGATCCGGTGGATGATGTTGTTCGTCGTCCTCTCCACAACGCTTCGGTGGTCGGAGCCAAAGGTGGAGCGTGTCGATGGCATCAAGATCTCCTTAAATAAGCTCGAATCCCCTTCAGATCCGCATCTGGAGGTTCTTGGCTGTGCAGGAAGCTCTCGACCGGCGTTATGCTCTCTCTTCTTCAACCATAAAGGCGGTGGAGGCTGGGGGAGGCACGACGCTATCCAATGGCGAGCTGCACAGCGGGGTTATGTAGCTGCGATTCGTTGGAGTCCTTCAGTAGAGGACGTGCGATGGTGCTGCCCGTCTTGCCTCTGCTTTTTATGGGCGAATGGCGGCTCTCCATGACCACGGTCTTGTGGCTCTTCAACCTCCATCTTGGAGGCCCCTTTACTCTGGTGGAAGGTTCCACTAAGGCGTTGCATCAAGTGGTTCGTCCCCGATGTTGGCATCGCTGCTTCAGCCGTAGAGTGTGTTCATGTGGAGAAGGTCCCCAAGGACTCGATTGCATTTCCTTGTTTCCCTCTACGGTCCTTTGTGTAAAAGTAGAGGTTCTGGTTGTAATTCTATTACAGTTTTGGGCATCTTTGTATACTATAAACACACCGTTTATTAATGCAGCTCTGGGTCCTTAGAGACCCTACCCTTGTTAAAAAAAAGAATAACAAAGGTGTCTTTTCTTACATAGCTAGTCTAACAAATATATAGGGGGCGCGCGCCATGGTCAGGAAATTCAATGTGGCGCAAGTGATCCCAAAGTTCAAATATGAGGCAAAACAAATTACATGTTGTATTTATATGAAAACATTCCAAAAACAAATTACATGTCGTATTTATATGTACGTAACCGTGTCTTCTGTGAAAGACGCATTTTGTGATGTTTTGTTTTCCAAAAGGAGGTGATACCCCGGCCTACACATTTTCTGGAGTATCGTGCTAAAAGGTCATGGCGCTTAACAGATTTTAGACTGGGCAGTGCGCAAAAATCTCTTTTGGCTCAAGGGTGCATTTGCATCTATTATAAAAAAACATATTTTAAAATACTCCCTCCGATCCATATTAGTTGACTTGGATTTGTCAAAATTTAGATGAACCTATATTTTAAATAGTGTCTAGATTCATTCAAACCTAGACAAATTTGAGTCAACTAATATGGATCGGAGGGAGTATTAGAATATTTGAAAAAAATGTCTACATGTTACATTCGAATATTTTATATTCGTTCACAAGTGTTTGGGATAAAAAAACATTGCATGTGTCATGTATTAGAAAAATAAAAAATGTCACATGATAGGACTATTCATAGGATTTTTTTTGTCTTTTTGCATGGGATAAATAGAATGTTCTATTATCATAAAAACTTGTAAATAAAAATAAAATATTTAAATATATGTGTAGAAATTAAGGGTGACTGTTGTTTTTCTGACGATCAAGGGTGAGGGGTGCGCAGAAATCTCTTTTGGCTCACGGGTGCATTTGCATCTATTATGAAAAAACATATTTTAAAATATTAAAATATTTAAAAAAATATCTACATGTACATTCAAATATTTTATGTTTGTTTATAAGTTTTTGGAATAAAAGAACATTGTATGTGTCATGTATTAAAAAAATAAAAAATGTCACGTGATAGGACTATTTATAGGATATTTGTTTATCTTTTTACACGGGACAAATAGAATGTTCTTTTATCATAAAAACTTGTAAATAAAAATAAAATATTTAAATATATGTGTAGATTTTTTTCATATTTTAAAATATATTTTCTTACGATGGGTGAGCCGAATTGCCACCTCCGCTGCAGTGCGTATGTTACGTCATCGCTGGCCTCTTCATCCTCTTCTCGGCTGATCAGTTGGCTGGCCATCATCAGTCCAAAACTAGACAAGTCAACGCCTCGTGTCGCGCCTGGCGCAACGGCAGCCATAGATTATATAAACCAGATTTAGTGGTGCGCCTTGGCGCACGACCCCGTTAAACTCGCAGTGATTTTTGTTTTGTATAATGGCAAAAAAAACAGGCATAAAAATGATAAGACACTATGCAGGCTTTACAAAATGAAGATTCTAGGATAAAAATACTTAATGACAATACTAAAATTTTAAGAAAACATAAGAAATAATGTCACGCTTTAAATAAATGACTACGTAAAAGTCTTTGTATTCTGTCAAAATACTCTGTGTACTTTGTGTCTCATCAATGATGTTGGCAGCCTTCTCCACGAATGCCAATTGTTTGAGTTCATTCTAAGTTCTGAACAGGAAGACAACAAATGACTCACTTTAAGCACAAAAATCAGCTGTAAATGCAAAGAAAAAATCCAACTGAAAATAGGAGGCAAGGAGTGATTTCTTAGTAAACTTCTCTTGGCAGGACCTACTTATTCTTATAATATTCTTTGAAGGTGGTACAACTTGATTCTGAAAATCTGGCAAAGACCATCGGGTCTTCTGATCCAAGAAAAGATCGGGACCTGGTTGTGCACGCATGTTTTCCACTTCATGTATAAACCAATTTCTGAAACATGATTGAAGCAGGTCAAGCAACTATGTTAAACCATGAGTAAAAATAAAAATACTACCACCACATAGCTCATCCATGCCTGATAGAGATGGAACGATCACCCCACTTTGGCTGATATAACAAGTAGGTGGCAAGACTGGCACCTTCACCATGAGGTAATATTTATTGACTACCTTTCAGTGTACTGTTGATAAAATACAATATGGGAAGTATAAATGTATACATGTTTAACATCTATAAGGATCCTACTTCTATCTTACTTCACCAAATAGACTCATGTCTATCAAGATGACTGTAAACTCTGAAGCTATTTTATGTAGTCTGAACAATATAAGTAAAATCTGGGAACAGCTATTTTATGTTAAACAATATAAGTAAAATCAATTTTAAGAGCTATGGTGCTTTTCTCCAGTTTGACATTGTCTTCAGCATCAGCTTCTCCATCTGAACCCAAATCTGATCCAGTCCTAATGTTTTAGCTTTTATACCACATAATTAGTCACTGAATGATATGCATCAGTTCTAAGTTCTGAAGGTTCATTAATTGATATCCTCAAGCCATTTGTAAATGAAGGAAAAAAACTTAGGTGGTACTGTACAATGGAACTGACCCCTCCCGTAGAGATTGATGGTATATACATTTATAGTGGTTGTTTAGCTAGCAACAGTAAATTTAAATGGTATAGAGGTTGGCTGTCGAGGAACACTACACTGATCTGGAGTACTTCAGCTTATCATGCAGATTAGAATAAATAAATATCTATATGAAACTTTTGCTGCTCATGGCTAGCTAATACATCTAGGAACTTCCTACTCTAGGACCATATGTTCACTATGAATATTTAGACAGCTTGCATGTAGGCAACTGGAGATTTGTAGTTTACTTAAAAGAAACAACATATAAAAATCTTTACAACTCAAGTGCTTCGTAGGTAGCCCAAATATTGCATAGCCGATGGTTCTAAAATCTAGCTACTAGATCTAAAGAAAAAGTCATACACACTATTTGAACTTATTTTGACCAATCACAGAAGTTCGTGTGTAGAAGCTAAAGTATAGGGATTATACCACCGCAGATATATAATTGGAGATTATGAGTCTTCTGAAGAAACATTATATAACACCCAAATCCACTGCATATGAAACAAACAGCTGATTTCGAAATCAGTATGCGACATCACCTTTGCTTTACTTATCCATCTCCACCAGCAGAACCACACAACAACACATCCACCAGTTCATGACCATGGCACTCCACCATGAGTCCAGCCTAGGGAAGAAAATAGAGAACCTGGATGAGCAAAGGAATAGATAAACACTATACAGGGATGTATATGTAAAGTTCTTACGCTAGAGAAGAAGAGAGCATGCCTCTTATTTGTCGAAGATGTATCATATGCTTACGGTAGTTCCTTTAGATCATCGGCCATAGCTGGAGTAACCTGACATTGATCAGGTAAAATAAAGAGCTTATGAAGGTTTAATACTAAAACCAACCAAAGATCTACCGTAAACGATTCCTTGCTTATCAGCTGTGAATGGTAATCGACCGTAGTCCCACTGTTTATGCCTTATTCTTAACTATTTGAACATAAGAAATGCCCAACTCTGGCGAACAAAAAATGGAAACTTTAACCCACAAAGCTTTACAATAATAATGGTATGCTATTTCTCAAAAACATCAGAACTGATTTGCTCACCCTTACTATAAGTGGATGTGTAGCATCGGAGAGTTCCGATGTTAGACCGGAACACCATTAAGAGACATACTTGCCTAGAAATATATAGCATGCACTTCTTGGCTCAACATATCCTATCTAATCAATTATGTCTGCAATGAAAAAATATTACTTTATCCAGTGGCATTGTCTAGCCAATCTGAACATGGCTGTAAATTCTATCATGTGAAACAAATAGAGGAAAATTACTGGAAGAAGATTGTTTACGCAAATACAGAGGGACAATAAAAATGGTGAAAGAAAGGGAAATATGGTGAGATGACTCATGATAGAGTAGGCGAAAAAGGATTACCTGCTTGTAGGAAGCTCTTACATGGAGAGTTCTTCATCAGAGAGAAGCTGCACCCCATTAGTGAGTTCTAGGGGTCTAGAGGAAAAAACAGCTAAACTGAATATGGGTTATAAACTGATAAAAATATCAAATTGTCTGATTGAAACTATCAATCGGTTAAAAAGAAACTGTACTATACATTCTATGAAACCATACCACTATACTATACTTCTTCTATCACTGAGACTGAATCTCTTGAACCACAACAATTTTATTCTGTTATACAATTTTATTCACTGCTTAGAAGCTACCGGTGGCAGGGCATGACCCATGCACTCTTTCACAACTCACTCATAAAGAATAAATCAGATGGACAAGATAAAAAACATGGTGAGAACGGGGATGCAAAGCTTGGTGATCAACTTTCCATCTGTTTCAAGTATGCACTCTAAGTACCACAATAAGAGAAAAATGGATAAGCAAGAACAAGATGAGAAGCAGGAAAAATCACAGAAAATGCAGATCAAGATGAAGGCAAAAGGATACTCACTCATCGCCGTGGCACCATGATGATGGTGGACTGATGGTGGTAAGGCTTCTCGGCGGCAGTGCAGTTATAACCTTCTAACCTTAAGCGGAACAAATGCAACTTCTCTCTTTCTTTTCTTGTCTTCCGATTTCTCTCATTGCTTATCCAGATTCTCTTGCCATTTCTTTGCTAACTTATTATTGTCACTCATGAAATACTTTTACATCCAAATTGATATATTAATCAACACTAGCACAATAGAAAAAAAAACTGCATACACGAACATTTTTAAGTCCCCACGGTATAAGAAAAACTATTGCCTATGGGTTTAATTTCCTTCAAATTCAAATAGCTTTGAAATCATTAACGAATTATCATATTATGGGATGGACACAGCCATCGACACCATCAAGATATAGAGTAGTACTTGTAATCGACAACATCCTATACTCTTCTCACGATTCTATCCGTAATAGAACAATACATGCAGCGCTTCATAGTCAAATATGTAAACATGGAAAAGTAAACTTATTGACAAGACATCTAATATCAATAGATATAAAATGTTTCATACATCGCTCTTTCCACATGAACGAAATATGAGAATGAATGCTTTCCAAACCTCATACTTCCTCAATATACCTGAATAAGTAAGCTTACACTGGTCTCGGCAGGAAGTCACAACCAGCACCATAACCGGAGAAAATGTATTAGCCCATGTGGACAATTGTTCAAACACCTATCAAGCATAAACATTATGAAGCTAGAGGAAGTACATCGAAATCAAATCAGAGCAATCAGTCACAAGTATTAGCCCAAGGCCACATCCCTTTGCAATGGCAAAATGGATCCAACACCAACGATTGGACAGGGAGGAAGTTAAAAATCTGAGAAAGGGGGAGAGGAAGAGGAGAAGCCATTAGCACCTAATATGACCTGGACCAACCTGCAAGAAGAGGCAGAGGAGGGCAACGACCTACCCGAGGTCCCCTCCGCCCCCAGCCATGAGCTCCGCCAAATCCCTTCGCCGCCCGCTGGGCTGTGACCTCCCCCAGGCCCCCTTCGGCCCCATCCGCGAACCCCCTCCGCTGGGCGTTCTTGGCGGTGACGAGGATGAGCGGGACCATCCTCTGTCAAGCCTCTCTTCACTACTCCTTCTCCCTTTCTGCTCATCCTCTTCCTCTTGGCTCTCACCTGTAGCAACACATCGAAGAGCCTCATGCTCCTCGATGGCCGCGGGAGGGGAATCGCGTGGGGAAGGAAGGCGAAGGCGGAGCAGGGGCTTCGTCCACCACACGTGAAGAAGAGGAGAAAAGGAGCGGCGCGAGCTTGGGCGTTTGGGCTGGGCGCCACCAAGAGCACGAAGACTACAAGCCATGTGCCTGCCGTCCCCACAGCGCTCACCGCCGTCGGCTGGCCACGAGCTCCCACGGGTCTCCTATGCCAAAGGCTGGACCGTGACCTCCACCAAGTTTCCTGCTGCCCACAGCCACCCTCCATGAATCCCCTCTGCTCCCCACCAACGAGGATGAGCGCCGTGGTAGAGGAGAAGGCCCGTGGTGTGGCTATTGTGCCAGTGGCAACAGGAGATAGGAGGAGAACGAGCGGTATGGGGATAGGGCATGACAGGAGGGGGGCTAGATGCGGGAGAGAGTTAGGAGAGAGTGGCGGCTAGGGTTTGGGTTGCTTTTTTATACCACACGTACAGCTAGCGACCAACGGCCTAGATCCTCCCAAGAGCCCATCCAACGGCCAGGAACATCAAATCGCTGTGAGGTGCCCCAGGACCCTCACCAATTACATCTTTAGAAACCCGAAGTCACCGGATCCCGTGGCTCGCTCAGTGAGCAAACACGACACACATATGGATTATCCAGTAGAACCACCATGCATGTGCATGCCACGAGCCCAACGATGAACGTTCGTTGCTAGCGACCTACCCCTGTTTGGAGAATCTTCGGAGCTTAGCGACCTAGTGTTAGCGTGCGTACCTTTGTTGGCTAGCTGTTCATGATCCACCATGCATGCAGCATATGTGTAGACTCAATAAACTACCCCCAGCACTGGCGGACCTTGGGCCAAATTTCTGGGGGGGGGGGAGGGGGGGCAAATGGGCTGGGGGGGGATATGAGCTGCATGCTGATTTTAATAGACAAACGGGCCAAATATATGTAAATAAAAGCCTGTTTCTTCATGGGCTGGGGGGGGCCTTTTCGCCTCCAAGAAGGTCCGCCAGTGACCCCCAGCAACGTGGATATAAGCACGCCAGCATGTTTTTCACGGGTAAATCTTGAAGAACTTGACTGTTTTTCATGAGGTTAATCGGGAGCGGTTACCTTTTGTCGGCGGGCATAGTAATAACATCATGTATGATGTGTAAAACCGCCTTGTCGACTCTAATATAAGTTATATGACTCGTCTTTGATGAGATTAGAGTTGAGAAGAACATAGAGAGGAGAGCACGGACCACATGGAATATGTGGTGAGAACAATCTACTAAAAACAATATCAAAGGAACTTAGAGCTCGTATGAAAAAAACAATATCAAAGAGAGAAGAGCACGAATCTCCCCTGGGACAAAAAGATCGGCTGACCAGAGCTCAATTCATTTATGTCTTATAAATTGTAGACTATCTAAGACGACGGCATGCATCATAGATGTAGAGGCATGATGTTTTTTTTAGGAAAACACGATAAAATAATAGTGAATGTGTTTTAGAAATGCTCATCCATAAAGCACTATATGCACCAATTAATGAAGAGGCTAGTTTAAAGGATACTTGATGATCCACAAGTATAGGGGGTGTATCGCAGTACTTTCGATATAGGGGTGTCGATCCCAACAAGGAGCAGAAGATGTTGACTAGTAATATGGAGCAGAAACTCTCTGTAAATACTTAGCAAACTGATTTTTAGTGGTTTTTTGATAAGGCAACAAAACAAAGTGCAAGTAATAAAGACAAAGAACAAACGCAGCAAGTGGCCCAATCATTTCTTAGCAAAGGACAAGACGGTGGAAATACTTAAAATGACTAAACATTCTCGAGGACACATGGGAATTCTGTCAAGTGTTTTTGCTTTAAATAGCTGAGTACTCTTCTTTGGTGTTGTAAGTGTTGTGTGGGTGAACATGTGCTAATGTACTGACCTTACTTGGACTAATACATACTTGTGATTAAACCCCCTGCAAGCATCCGCAACTACAGGAAAGTAATTAAGATAAAAACCTAACCACAGCCTTAAACTCTGAGATCCTACGCTCCCTTGTGCAAAGGTGTCCTAACGGGGGGTCAGGTTTCTGACACTCCGTCGGCAACCCCGCAATTAGTAGCCAAATACACAATGCATTTCCCTAGGCCCATAAATGGTGAAGTATCATGTAGTCGACGTTCACATGACACCACTAGAAGAATAGCACCACAACTTAAATACTAAACCATTGAAAAATAACTCAACACAAACCCACTACTAACAACATGACTTCTCCCATGTCCTCAAGAACTAAACGAACTACTCATAAGACATCATATGGATCAAGATCAAAGATTATATGGTGATGAATAACAATCTAAACATAAACAATAATCCAATGGTTCTACTCATAAGCATCAACTACAATAGTAATTAACACCGGGAAAGTTTCCCCTAAGAACTAAAGCAATATGCAACACAATTGTTACAGCGGGACGGAGTGGTGATGATGGTGCTGGTGGGGATGATGGTGTGGATGATGATGATCCCGATGAAGCCTAGCTTGATGACGGTGTTGATGGCGACGATCTCTCCTCTCTAGGAAGGAATCCCCTAGGCAGAAATCTGTCTGCCAGAGAGATCTTTCTCTCTCGGTGTTTTCCGCCCCGTAGAGGTGGCAGAAATCTATCTGTGGTCGCTCCCCGATATCAGGGTTCCATAAGGAAGATATAGGCGAGAGGGCGGAGTCGGAGGCCGAGCAGGTGGGCCACACCTGCCCTAGGTGCGGCCCTGGGGGACCCGCGCCTAGAGGGTGTAGGCCCCCTATAGCCCTTCTACGCCTCCCCTTCTGGCTTCCTTTGTTTCCCGGGAAAATATAATTTTCCCATATTTTTTTGGTATTTTTCTGATCTTCGCGAAATTGCATCAAAACACCTCTTTTTCCATCAGAATCCTGACTCCGGCAGTCCATCCTTCAAGAATCATCCAACATGTAAAAACAGTGGAAAAGACATAAGTAATACCTCATAATAAGACATATCAATGAATAAAGGCAAATTATGATATAGAATGGTGATGCAAATTGGACGTATCAACTCCCCACAAGCTTAGACCTTCGCTTGTCCCCAAGCGAAAACTGAGCTCAGTAAACATGTCCACAGGTTTATGGAGTGAAGTATCGATAAAATAATACGGACAAGAAGCATCACACTTACCATTACACAACTCATAGAAGAAAGCAACTCACCATTATATAACTTAGCTTGTAATAAGTACAGGAGTCACAATAGAGATGCATAAAGATAAATCATAATTAGAATTGGCAAACTCTTGTTCCTGGTCAGAGAACAGCTGGCAAACAGTTTTACAAAAAGCTTTTTGTAGAAGTTTTATAATAGGAGCACTCTTTGCTCAAAAAGGTTTTTCAATGAAGGCTTTTAAAGTAATACTCAAAAGATAAGAGTCTTGTGCAAACAAGGAAGATAAAGAACATGATTGAATAAATCACCATATGAATGCTTGAAACACAACAACTCAAATGCTTGCTAGAGGTAGAGAGGAAGTAGGTTTATTGACTCAACTTAGAAAATAGGAGAAAGGTCCCTTCATAGAGGGTAGCAGAGATTTCAAGTCATCAAGAGCTTCTAAAAGATTATGGTACTTACTAGCTTTGAGCCCTTATTGCCCCTATCATAGGCATCTTGAGATGATTAAGGTTAAAGTGCACAAATATGGAGTATATGCTTGACGAAATATAAGTTGGCAATCTCATGTCCCTTAAGTACGAGGGCCGCTCCTCATGCTACTCAATTTTGGTCACTGGTAAGTTCTTGTCATTGTAAGTACATGTGTATCATAAAGAACCGCCAACGGGGTACCCCTTGCACATGGTACAGGAGCTATCCCATAACCAAAATGATAAGGCAAGCAGACAATGAGCATCTTATCGATCTTTTTATTTACTATATGCATAGCTTTTATTGAGGATGCTTCATAGAATGCTCATTATGGTGATGCTGCAAGTTTTCACCATGATTAGGCATGGCTTAGGCTAGCGGCCCAGGCATTTCTCTAACACAAATACATACTCCATGGACTTACAAGTTCTCTCTTTATTTCACACCGTCGACATCCGTAAACAAAAGAGCATGATATCAACTGTGTACTACGTACATGTGCAATGTTGAAAGCGTTCCCCGTGATAGCAATGTTCTGCTAATTCCAACGTATAGATGCAAGCATATACAACTTCGATGACACAATGGTTCAAGTCTATTAGGGGCAAGGAAACAAGGTGTGCCATCAAGTTATTGAGAGCTTGACTAACTAGTTTTCACATAACAAAATACTTTTTAATTCGAAAGGTAGATGAAGCTTGAGAATTTGCTTGGAATAGCAAAAATGCTAATAGGTAGATATGGTGGACACAAATGGCAAAGGCTTTGGTTAAAGGGTTTGGAAGAATGAGAAGTATGCCTTCTCAAAACAGGTTTTTGAAGGGTTCGCAGCATAGAAAACAAAAAAATTCCTACGATGGGAACTAAGTACCAAGATCTATCTACTAGATACAAACAACGGGCAGATGTATATCCGTAGAGAACATACCCTTGAAGACCGACAAAGCTTAACGAGTTAAACTCGTGGTTGATGTTGACGATCTCTTGACGGTCTCAAGATCGAGAGGAAGTCCTAGCGCCGCAAAGCAGCAGCGCATCCGTGCTCGCACACACGTACAAGACACCGAGCAACCTCCGCCTCCTCGCACCAGCGATGCAGCGGAAGCACAACCCTTTCTTGCCGAATAGCCACCGGGAACATGTATCTCGCAAGTCCGAGACCATGGAGGATAAATTCTTGAGGGGGAGAGAGATCCTTCACGAGGAGGTGTGAGTGAGAGAGAGGGAGAGGGGTGACTTTTATAGGAGAGGGGGACCCCAAGGTGTGGCCGGCGCATGGGGTCTGCCCCCTTGCCCTTCCCTCATTCATGTGGGTGGACACTCCACTCACAAAAATCTTTTCAATTCTCTCCACTCAAAATTGTTATTCAATTTCCACCAAATTTAATGCAAACTCTCATTAAATAAAACTCCTTTTTGTCAATTACTTTAATGACAAACATTCACATATAACCCCTTGCTAGAATTTCATTTCACATGCAAAAACACTTTCTGCAATTTCACCCGAAAACTTGTTTCGGTATCTAGTGAAATAAATTCTTGCATTTGTTATTCTTTTCGACATGAAACTTTTGCTCCAATTGGATGTCAGTGTGCCTTAAGTGTGTCATCCTACGGTTCGCGAATAATGCGAACATGATCGAGACCTTTCTCCGATCAATAATCAGAAGTGGAACCTGGAGATCCATACTGACTCCCACACATTCAACGATGACTTTCTTGTGATCGTCGGAACCTTTTATGCTAGTATCTTAATCCCTTTGTTTCACGATATATTACATGTCCGAGATTCGATCATCGGTATCTCCATACCTAGTTTGATCTCGTTACCGACATGCACTCTTTTCTTGTTCCCGTGATATAACATTATATTGATCAAATCACTTGCTTGCAAGCTAACCAATGTGATATCACCGAGAGGGCCCAGAGTATATCTATCCGTCATCGGGATGAACAAATTCCACTCTTGATCCATGAGCCTCAACATAACACTTTAGTAGTTCTGAATCCATCTTTATAATCACCCAGTTACAGTGTGACGTTTGATGTCATCAAGAAACTCTTCCGGTGTTAGTGATTGACATGATCTCATGGTATAAGGATTAGGATCACTTTGTACGTTGTTATAGCAATATAAACTCAATGACTTTGATCGTAATGCTATACTTCGGATGAATGTTCATCACATCATTACACTAATGTTGTGATCTCATTATTAACAACATCCAATGTCTATGATCAGGAAATTGTGATCATCTTGTTAATCAACGAGCTAGTTTATGAGAGAGGCATAACTAGGAACTTTCTGTTTGTTTATTAAACACTCATGTATTAACGTTTCCGTATTAATACAATTACAGCATGCAAAATAAACATCTATCATATACTTGGAATACACATAATAAACACCTTATTATTGCCTCTCGGGGCATATTCCCTTCAGTCTCCCACTTGCACTAGAGACAATAATCTAGCTACATAGTGATGTATCTAACACCCATTGAATTCTGGTGTAGATCATGTTTTGCTCTAGGGAGAGTTTTAGTCAACGGATCTGCTACATTGAGATCTGTATGTACTTTACAAATCTTTAGATCTCCATCCTTGACATGCTCGCGGATGGAGTGAAACCGGCGCTTAATATGCTTGGAATGCTTGTGAGACCTTGGTTCTTTGGCATTGGCAATGGCACCATTGTTGTCACAATAGATCACCATTGGGTCCAACGCGTTTGCAACCACACCTAGTTCGGATATGAACTCCTTCATCCAAACTGCTTCTTGAGCCGCTTCCGAAGCAGCAACATATTCGGCCTCCGTTGTTGATCCTGCCACCACAGGTTGTTTGGAGCTCCTCCAACTAACCGCTCCGCCATTCATGAGAAATACGTATTCGGATTGAGACTTAGAGTCATCCGGATCAGTGTCAAAGCTAGTGTCGACATAACACTTAGCGACGAGCTCTTCTTCACCTCCGTATACAAGAAACATATCCTTAGTGCTTCGCAAGTATTTAAGGATATTCTTGACCCTTTCTAGTGTTCCGAACCTGGATTCGATTGGTACCTACTAGTCAAACTAATAGCATGTGCCACATCCGGTCTTGTACATAGCATGGCGTACATTATAGAGCCTATGGCTGAAGCATAGGGGACTTTGTCCATTATCTCTCTTTCTTCCGCCGTAGCCGGACTTTGATTCTTACTCAATGTCGTGCCTTGTAACATAGGTAAGAACCCCTTCTTACTTTCGTCCATTTTAAACTTTTTTAAAATCTTATCAAGGTATGTACTTTGCGATAGCCCTATTAGGCGCCTAGATCTATCTCTATAGATCTTTATGCCTAATATGTATGACGCTTCACATAGGTCCTTCATTGAAAATTTGTTGTTTAGATAACTTTTAACATTGTTTAAAAGATCTATATCATTTCCGATCAATAATATGTCATCCACATATAGTATCAGAAATGCCACATTGCTCCCACTCACTTTCTTGTAAATACAAGCTTCTCCATAAGTTTGGACAAATCCAAACTCTTTGATCACCTCATCAAAGTGGAGATTCCAACTTCGTGATGCTTGCTTCAGTCCATAGATGGATCGCTGAAGCTTGCACACCTTGTTAGCATCATTAGGATCGACAAAACCCTTTGGTTGTATCATATACAACTCTTCTTCAATGTTACCATTGAGAAACACGGTTTTGACATCCATCTGCCATATCTCATAATTGAAATATGCAGCAATTGCTAACATAATCCTAACTGATTTTAGCATCGCTACAGGAGAGAATGTCTCATCGTAGTCAACTCCTTGAATTTTTCGAAACCCCTTTGTGACAAGTCGAGCTTTATAGACGGTCACATTACCATCAACATCAGTTTTCCTTTTAAAAATCCATTTATTCTCCACAGCCTTTCGGTCGTGAGGTAAGTCCACCAAGTTCCAAACTTGATTTTCATACATGGATTCCATCTCGGATTTCATGGCTTCTAACCATTTGTTGGAATCTGGGCTCATCGTCGCTTCTTCATACGTCGCACGGTCATCATTTTCATCAACCATGAAATTCATGACAGGATTTCCGTACAGCTTGGGAGCTACACGCGTCCTGCTAGACCTGCGAGGTTCGGTAGTACTCTCTTTTGGAGTTTCATGATCATTATCAGTAGTTCCTTCTTCAACCGGTGAATCCAACTCCGGAACGACTTCCGGCACTGCGCTACTCGCCATACTTTGAAGAGAAGTTTCAATAACCTCTTCGAGTTCTACCTTTCGACTACTCACACCTTTCGCGAGAAACTCTTTCTCTAGAAAGGATCCATTCTTGGCAACAAAAACCTTGCCCTCGGATCTGTGATAGAAGGAATACCCAATAGTTTCCTTAGGGTATCCTATGAAGACGCATTTTTCCGCTTTGGGTTCGAGTTTATCCGGTTGAAGTTTCTTCACATAAACATCGCATCCCCAAACTTTAAGAAATGACAGCTTAGGTTTGTTTCCAAACCAGAATTCATACGGTGTCTTTTCAACGGATTTAGATGGTGCCTGATTTAAAGTGAATGCAGTAGTTTCTAGTGCATAACCCTAAAATGACAACGGCAAGTCCGTCAGAGACATCATAGATCGAACCATATCCAATAAAGTACGATTACGACGTTCCGACACACCATTTCGCTGTGGTGTTCCGGCAGGTGTGAGTTGTGAAACAATTCCACACTCTTTCATGTGAGTGCTAAATTCGTAACTTAGATACTCACCTCCACGGTCAGACCGTAGAAATTTGATCTTTCTATTACGATGATTTTCCACTTCACTCTGAAATTCCTTGAACTTTTCAAAGGTTTCAGACTTGTGTTCCATCAAGTAGATATAACCGTATCTACTCAAATCATCCGTGAAAGTAACAAAATAACGATATCCACCTCGCGCCGACACACTCATTGGACCACATACATCAGAATGTATGATCTCCAATAAATCTGTCGCCCGTTCCATTGAACCGGAAAACGGCATTCTAGTCATCTTGCCCATAAGGCATGGCTCACATGTATCAAATGATTCAAAATCAAGTGATTCCAAAAGTCCATCCGAATGGAGCTTCTTCATGCGTTTAACGCCAATATGACCTAGACGGCAGTGCCACATATATGCGGATATATCATCATTAAGTTTAATCCTTTTAGCATCAACATTATGAATATGTGTAACATTATTATCAAGATCCAATAGAAATAAACCATTCATCATCAGTGCATGACCATAAAAGATTTCATTTTCATATAAATGGAACAACGATTGTTCTCGGATTTAAATGAATAACCACTTTGCATAAAACACGATCCAGATACAATGTTCATGCTCAGTGCTGGCACTAGATAACAATTATTCAAGT
Source organism: Avena sativa (assembly GCA_916181665.1). NCBI lineage: Eukaryota > Viridiplantae > Streptophyta > Magnoliopsida > Poales > Poaceae > Avena > Avena sativa. The sequence goes on along the minus strand of OV702280.1, from coordinate 389,746,344 downwards.
TTATTACTAATCTCGACGGCAAGTTGAGAGGTAGCGTTTCGACGGCGATCACATCAACGCTTGATCCATTGCCGACACGCATCTTGACCTTACCCCTTGCTAGCGGTCACTTGTTCCGCATCCCCTGATTCGAGTTACAAATATTAGCAACTGAACCGGTATCAAATACCCAGGTGCTACTGCGAGCACTAGTCAAGTACACATCAATAACATGTATATCATATATACCTTTGTTTGCCTTGCCGGCTTTCTTGTCTGCCAAATACTTGGGGCAGTTGCGCTTCCAGTGGCCAGTCCCCTTACAATAGTAGCACTCGGTATAAGACTTAGGTCTAACTCGGGGTTTCTTTTCAGACACGGCAACCTGCTTGCCGCCCTTACTTCCCTTCCGTTTTCCCTTCTTGTCTTTCTTGAAACCAGTGTTCTTATTGATCATCAACACTTGACGTTCCTTCTTGATCTCCACTTCTGCAGTTTTAAGCATTGACACAAGCTCGGGGAGAGACTTCTTCATGCCTTGCATATTATAGTTCATCACGAAGCTCTTATAGATAGGTGGCAGAGACTGCAGAACACGATGGATGCCTAAGTCAATGAGAATCAATATTCCCAAGGACACAAGCTTATCGGCTTAACCCGACATCTTGAGTACATGCTCACTTACAGAGCTGTGCTCTTCCACCATGCAGCTAAAGAACTTTTCCGAAGCATTGTAGCTCCCTACATCAGCATGTGTGTCGAAAATCATTTTCAACTCACCCATTGTATCAAATTCATTGCCGTTTTCGAAACGCTTTCGAAGTTCCGGCTCTAGCCCATACAATATGCCGCGATGAACTAAGTTGTGGTCCTCCTAACGAGTCTGATAGACATTCTTCTCCTTGTCAGGGGCATCATCAAAAGGTGGGGGGCCTAGCGGTTCTTCTAGCACATATTGCTTTTGTGCAGCAGAGAGGACGGTCCTCAAATTCATGGCCCATTCGATAAAGTTGCTACCGTTCGTTGCAAGTTTCTCTTTATCCATGAACACATTGAAATTAAAAGCAGGTGGTGCCATCTACAACAAAATTTGTAAAGTTTAGACTAAGTTTATGATAGATTGAGTTCAACTAATCCATATTACGAATGAACTCCCACTCAAAAATGACATCCCTCGTGCCTTTTTGGTGATTACATGAACCAAATCCACTACACCAAGTCTGATCATCACGTGAGTCGGTGTAGCTTCAAAGGCGAGCGTCAAATGGGCATCATATCTACTATATGACTCATGCTTAACCTTTCAGTCCGTGTTCCGAGGCCATGTTTGTACATTCTAGGCTCGCCAAGTTAGAACCTTAGTATTCGTGTGTGTAATTGTCTTACACCCGAAATATGGTCGTGGATCCAAGAACACCCGATCATCACGTGATGTCTTGGAGCGACGAAAACATAATCGGTGCATACTAAAGGAAGAACACATTCTTATCTTGATATTTAAATGAGGGATCATCTTATTATGATAATAAAACGCCAAACAAGAAATATAAGATGCTATAAAACATCACATGTTTATTAGTGAAATGATATGGTTCCCTCATATGATCTCTATCATGTGCACCGTGGTATGATCACTATCATACCTTTATGTGTAAGGCCAAGGTCTATGGAACTTACACGTTATGTGTGTTGTAAGAGTATCATCTCATACTTCTACTTACAACATCACCATATCATAACACTAGCCCAGCAACAATCTAAACTAGACGCCTCTAATTTATCCATTGCAAGTTTTACGTGGCTTAGGGCTTTCAAAGATAGAACCGTTCTTACCTACGAATATGAACCACAACAAGGATAACCAAATTGTTGACAACTCGTTGAAAAATAGATATTGACTATAGTAGGAGAGACAGATACCCGCTAGCCACTTATGCAAACTAGTTGCATGTCAAGCGTGGAACAGGTCTCATGTGCGAGGACATGTAAAGTTTGCCCGGACCTCTTCATCCCACTATGCCACCAATATCCAAAATTACAACTAAGAAGCAACAACATGATCATCATCGCCCACATACTCATATGTGTACTACCCGTGTAAAGCATCTACTCATAGATCCAGCTCTGATACCACTGAAGGATTCGCAGCATAGAAAACAAAAAATTATATACGATGGGAACTAAGTACCAAGATCTATCTACTAGATACAAACAACGGGCGGATGTATATCCGTAGAGAACATACCCTTTAAGACCGACAAAGCTTAACAAGTTAAACTTGTGGTTGATGTAGACGATCTCTTGCCGATCTCAAGATCGAGAGAAAGTCCTAGCGCTGCAAAAGCAGCAGCGCATCCGTGCTCGCACACACGTACAAGACACCGAGCAACCTCCGCCTCCTCGCTCCAGCGATGCAGCGGAAGCACAACCCTTTCTTTCCGAATAGCCACCGGGAACATGTATCTCGCTAGTCCGAGACCATGGGGGATAAATTCTAGAGGGGGAGAGAGATCCTTCACGAGGAGGTGTGAGTGAGAGAGAGGGAGAGGGGTGCCTTTTATAGGAGAGGGGGGAACCCCAAGGGGGTGGCCGGCGCATGGGGGCTGCCCCTTGCCCTCCCCACATTCATGTGGGTGGACACTCCACTCACAAAAATCTCTTCAATTCTCTCCACTCAAAATCCCACTCAAAATTGCTATTAAATTTCCACCAAATTTAATGCAAACTCTCATTAAATAAAACTCCTTTTATTTATTAAGAATTTTGTCAATTACTTTAATGACAAACATTCACATATAACCCCTTGCTAGAATTCCATTTCACATGCAAAAACACTTTCTGCAATTTTACCCGAAAAACTGTTTCGGTATCTAGTGAAATAAATTCCTGCGCTTGTTATTCTTTCCGGCATGAAACTTTTTTCTCCAATTGGATGTCAGTGTCCCTTAAGTGTGTCACCCTACGGTTCCCGAATAATGCGGACATGATCGAGACCTTTCTCCGATCAATAATCAGAAGCGGAACCTGGAGATCCATACTGACTCCCACACATTCAACGATGACTTTCTTGTGATCGTCGGAACCTTTTATGCTAGTATCTTAATCCCTTTGTTTCACGATATATTACATGTCCGAGATTCGATCATCGGTATCTCCATACCTAGTTTGATCTCGTTACCGACATGCACTCTTTTCTTGTTCCCGTGATATAACATTATATTGATCAAATCACTTGCTTGCAAGCTAACCAATGTGATATCACCGAGAGGGCCCAGAGTATATCTATCCGTCATCGGGATGAACAAATTCCACTCTTGATACATGAGCCTCAACATAACACTTTATTAGTTCTGAAGCCATCTTTATAATCACCCAGTTACGGTGTGACGTTTGATGTCATCAAGAAACTCTTCCGGTGTTAGTGATTGACATGATCTCATGGTATAAGGATTAGGATCACTTTGTAAGTTGTTATAGCAATATAAACTCAATGAATTTGATTGTAATGATATACTTTGGATGAATGTTCATCACATCATTACACTAATGTTGTGATCTCGTTATTAACAACATCCAATGTCTATGATCAGGAAACTGTGATCATCTTGTTAATCAATGAGCTAGGTTATGAGAGAGGCATAACTAGGAACTTTCTGTTTGTTTATTAAACACACATGTATTAACTTTTCCGTATTAATACAATTATAGCATGCAAAATAAACATCTATCATATACTTGGAATACACATAATAAACACTTTATTATTGCCTCTCAAGGCATATTCCCTTCAGTTTTTGGCTAGCAAGGCTGGGTAGCAAGCAAAAGAGTTGAAAGAAACAAGCAAGCCTACAAGTGATAAAGCCAAACATGCAATCTTTTAAGAAGACACAAAAGATCTTAAATAGAGAATACTAAGCTTATGAGCCAACAAGAAAGAAAATAAATGATACAAAATACCTGTAAGCCTTTTCTCTTTTCCTTTAAAACCTCAAAAAGTATTGCTACTGACTAGAACTCAGTTTGCCAAAACTAATTTAGATCCACTTGATGATCTCAAAGTGATGCCAAAACTGATCAACAAGATCCATCATATAATAGAGATTGCAAACTAAAATAAGAAGTGCAAAAAGTAAAATATGAAACTTCTCATTAATATTCCATAAAGGCACTCACACCAAGGGATACATAGATAATCAACTAAAGGAGAGATACTTCCACATGCAAACCAAACTATAAGATAAACTCTCTAACAAAGATATGAATCCACTAAAAGGGTAAAAGATAAAAGATAATGGTTGTGATACCACGGCACTCCCCCAAGCTTGGAACAAGCCAAGGGGATGCCAAACCTGATGATGATTTACTCCTTTGGTGGTGGTGTTGTTCTCTTGATAAGCTCTTCAATAAGTTTCTTCAAATCCTCAATCTCAAAGGTCAGAGTATGAATCAACTCCGAGTTCTGCTCAATATGGTTCATGATCATGTTGGGCTGAGAATTCCAGTCCTTGCTATTCTTTTCCTACTCTTCCTTCTTAGTATGCTCCTCCCCGACATGGTTAGAACGAGGCATATACCACATCAAGGGCTAGTTACCTTTGGGCACATGTTGATATTGACGCTCATGTATAAGAGTATGGAAAGGTCTCTTGGTGCGTGGAGGAGATGACCGTGGATTGTAGATAAGACGTAGAGGTTTCCCTCCTGTAGACATCCGTGCTGTCCTCCTAAGCTTGGTAGGTTTTGCCACCACTCCAATGCTTGCGACGGTAGTGCGGGTGTCCAGTTGCTTGTCCTCCTCCATGTCTTCTTCATCCTACCAAAATCTCCTCCTCCTTGGGTTTGTGAGGATCATCTTCCTCGGGCTTCTTGCCTTTGTCTTTGGCGGAGACCATGGTGCTCTAAACTTGAGAAGATTTCCTGACAGAAACAGATCGAAACGAAAACATGACGAGAACACGATGCACGAACCTCTGGAGATCCGGGGGGGGGGGGGGGTTATATATTATGAAGTTTCAAAGCATAAGGAAGGTTTTGATACGAAAATGAGGCGGAGACGAAGCTCGGGGTAGGCACACCCCCTCTAGGCGCGGCCAGCTGGGGCCCGCGCCTAGGGTGGGTTTGGCCACCCCGGCCTCCGGTTCCTCCTCTGTTCCGTCTCGTAACTTCCCTTATGTATTAAAAACATAAAAAATATAAAAAGATTAGGGTGTCATGAACCTTCTATTTTCACCATTTTTACCTATTCAAAGTCGGACTCTGCAGACTCCTTTTCTCCTTCTCCTGGAATTCCCTTTCCTTCAAGGTCTCACACAAACCTCAATGGCAACATTAGCGTAATCAAAATCAATTAACCTTTAGGTACACACTTCAACTGAAATCCATCAAAACAAAGGCTTCTATAAGAGGCAAACACAAATGATAGCAGGAATCGGTCAAAACAGACCAACATGTAAAGATTGATTTTTTTGAAAACCTTCTGTTGCTCAAATCAAAAAGTGCAAAACTAATGAAAGTTGGGTAACAACTTGGAGAACAAGATCAGAAAAATACATCTCCATCCGACGTACTGAGCTCCCTCACGAATTTTTACAATGCAGCACAAAAATCTGTCCCAGGACAGCCACTGTTCACAACTCCTCTACTTCTCAAAAGTAGTTGAACTTGACACAAAAACCAAAACAAAAAGGATAAGGAGCGGGTTATTACGGAGGTAATAACTTCCAAGACTCAACCAAACTCTTGGGTTATCTCCCAACAAGTACTTTTCTTTAATGCCTTTAAGTTAGGCTTGAAACTTTCAAAGATGCTCACATAGGATATATATATATCTGGAGTGAAAGAGAGCTTCAAGAAGCAAATAACCAACACATTTGAGTCTAACCCACTTCCTATGCATGGGAGTGTCATGAGAAAACAAATTGTTGAAACAAAAAGCCACTATCATAGGAAGACAAAACAAATGCAACTTCAAAGCTTTCAACATGAAACGGAGAAACTTAAAATTATTGAAAAGCATAAAACCATGTTTTCCTCTCTCATAATAACTTTTAGTAGCACTTTGAATAAAGTTGACAATATAACCATCAAAGGAATCAATTTTATCACAAGAATGAGCATACTTACAGTCACCAAAAAGAGGTCCAAGGTCATAAACTGGATCAATAGAAGCAAGTTGTTCCATCCTAAAATCTTTATTAGGCAAGCTATTTTCATAAGGAGCTTTAGCAAATTTGGAAAAGTTAAACTCATGAGAATCTCCATCAAACTTAGTTAAAACTTTCTCCTTCTTACAATCTATAATAGCTCCACAAGTGTTCATGAAAGGTCGACCAAAAATGATAGGACAAGTTTTACTAGCTGCTGAATTAAGCACTAGAAAATCAGCAGGATATTTAATCTTACCACAAAGAACCTCCACATCTCTTACAATACCAATAGGGCATATGGTTTCCTTATTAGCAAGGTGAATAACCACATCAATATCCTCAAGCTCACAAGGACCAATTTCATGCATAATTTCCCTGTAAAGCTCATAAGGAATAACACTAGAACTAGCACCAATATCACATAAACCATAATAGCAATGATCACCAATTTTAACAGAAAGCACATGAACACTAGCTTTTCTAGCCTCTCTAGGATGAGAGATAATATTAGAAGCATCTTCACAGAAGACAATGTGCCTATCCTCTATATTTCTAGTGACAGGGTCTTTCACAATAGCTACCACAGGTTCAATACTCAATTTCTCATCAAGCTCCACAGTTTTCTTAGTACCTTTATTATTTGCACTAATCATCATATAATACTCCTTTACCTTAGCTGGGAAAGGAATTTTCTCAACATAAGTTTCAAGCACAATAGGATTATTCGTACAAACTTCAGCACTTCTAACCGGAACATGACTAACAACATCTTTATAAGGTGCATGGTACTTGTTCCACTTCTTTTTGGGAATTTCTATGTAACAGGCAAAGGCTTTAAAACAGTTGGCAATACTTTGGGAATCAAGACCAAACTCATTGCTAATATCACGGAAGTCATCAGTTCCCATAAACGATTTAATGCATTCATAATCATAGTTTATACCTGACTTTCTTCCTTTGTCATTCTCCCAAGCTTCAGTGTTCTCTTGAATATGGTCTAGGAGATCCCATTTAGCTTCTTCTTTCATACGTGTGAATCATCCAGCACAAGAAGTATCTAGTAAATATTTATCATGAAGAGAAAGTCTAGCATAAAAGTTATTGATAATAATATTGTTAGGGAGTTCATGAATAAGATATTTAAGCATTAGTAACTTCAATCTCCCCCAAGCTTGAGTTGTACTCTCTCCATCACGAGGCCAAAAGTTATATGTCAGATTTCTATCCTTATGAATCTCACTAGGAGGATAGAATTTTGAATAAAAGAGAGATGTCATTTCCTCCCATTCCATGGATTGTCCATTCTTCAGCTCTCCCTTTCAAGGATATAGAGAGTAACTTCTTCTTTACCTGTTCAGTTGTGATACCTGCACACTTAAACAACCCGCATAATTCATGGATAAAAAGCAAGTGATCACCAGGGTGGATAGTTCCATCCCTAAAATAATAATTATCCATAACACCATCAACAATACTTGTAGGTATCTTAAAAGGATCTATCTCAACAGGTGGTGGTTCATCTACTACCCTAGCAATGGTAGTAGTTTTTCCAAACAGAAAACCAAGTGGGTTATCCATATTGGAAACAAAGTAACAAGCAGAAACAAAAGCAATACTCACACTAGAAATTTCCTTTACCAGTTTCACTCTTCAATAGCGCTTCACTCCCCGGCAACGGCGCCAGAAAATAGTCTTGATGACCCACAAGTATAGGGGGTGTATCGAGTACTTTTGATAAATAGGAGTGTCGATCCCAACGAGGAGCAGAAGGTGTTGACTAGTGGTATGGAGCAGGAACTCTTTGTAAATACTTAGCAAACTAATTTTTAGTGGTATTTTGATAAGGCAACAAAACAAAGTGCAAGTAATAAAGTGTTGGAATTATGCCCTAGAGGCAATAATAAAGCTGTTATTATTATAATTCTTGTTCATGATAATGTTTATATTGCATGCTAGAATTGTATTAAGCGGAAACTTTAATACTTGTGTGGTTTGTGAACAACACCGTGTCCCTAGTACGCCTCTATGGACTAGCTCATTGATTAATGATGGTTAAGGTTTCCTAACCATGGACATGAGTTGTCGATTAATAATGAGATCATATCATTGGGAGAATGATATGGTGGACAGACCCAAACTAAACGAAGCAATTAGATCGTGTCATCGTGTTCGTCTTTGCGAAGCTTTTCTTATGTCAAATATTGTATTCCTTAGACCATGAGATAATACAACTCCCTGGTATCGGAAGAAAGCTTTGAGGTCATCAAACGTCATCCTATGAGAGGGTGATCATAAAGGTGTCCCTCAGGTGATCGGAAAGTATCTGTTGGGTTGTATGTATCGAGATGGGATTTGTCCCTCCCAAGTCGGAGAGATATACTTCGGGCCCACACGGTAATCGATATCAACACCGCTTGAAAGCATGTGGTTAAGGAGTTAATCACAAAGTGATATCGGATTACGGAACGAGTAAAGTACTTGTTGTGAACGAGATTGAACTAGGTATGACGGTACCGACGATCGAATCTCGGGCAAGTAAAATATCGCGAGACGAAGGGAATATATATATGGGATTGATTGAATCCTGGCATCGTGGTTCATCCGATATGATCATCGATGAATGTGTGGGAGTCAATATGGGTTTACAGACCCCACTGTTGATTATTGATAGAAGATCATGTCTGCATATTCTCGAACCCGCAGGGTCACACACTTAACGTGTCTCGACGCTAGGATAGATTGGATAATTGGTTTATGAGTTTTTGTTCGGAGTCTCGGATGGGATCCGGGACATCACGAGAGGTTCCGGAGTGGTCCGGAGAATAAGATTCATATAAGGCAGTGCAGTTTTTTGGAGTTCGGAATTGTTCCGGATTAATCGGTATTGTACCGGAAGCTTCTAGAACCTTCCGGAAGGAGACCAACGTGGCCCCACCTTCCGGGAGGGGGCATGGGCCTATGAGGGAGTGCCCTGGCCGCATTGGGCCAGGGGCACAAGGCCCCATAGGGCCCAGCCGGCCAAGAGAGGTTTAAACTCGAGATAGACCTTCTAGAAGGGGGGTTTCCTTGCCCCCCACTCCTTATCCTTTGGGGCCGCCGGTTTGGGGGAGGGGGAGGGGCTAGGGCTGCGCCCCCCTCTATATAAATAGTGGTGGGGGCGCACCAACCACTTACACCTTCCCCTCCAACCCTAGTCGCCCTGCTGCCCTCCTCTCTCCCTCCCGACTGCTTGTAGGCGAAGCCCTGCTGCAGAAATTCTCCACCATATACACCACGCCGTCGTGTTGTAGATCCAATCCGTCTCTCCACCATACTTGCTGGTCCAAGGAAGGAGGAGACGTCGAGGTGCTGCACGTGTGCATCTCACGGAGGCACCGCCACTTGTGGTGCTAGATCGGATCGGATCGCGAGGAGGAGAAGCGAGTACGACTACATCACCCACGTTCCGACGAACGTTCCGCTGTGCGAATATTCAAGGGTATGAAGATCTAATCCAATCTCTCTCGTTGTTTGCATCTCCTAGATTTGATCTTGGCTGTCCCTCTGTTCGCATCCGTAGAAAATTTTGATTTACTATGCCGCAAAACCCTTCATAAAGACAAAGAACAAGCAGCAAGTGGCCTAATCCTTTCTTAGCAAAGGACAAGCCGGTGGAAATACTTATAAGGACCAAACGTTCTCGAGGACACATGGGAATTCTGTCAAGTGCTTTCGCTTCAAATAGCTGAGTACTCTTCTTTGATGTTGTAAGTGCTGTGTGGGTGAACCTGTGCTAATGTACCGACCTTACTTGGACTAATACATACTTGTGATTAAACCCCCTGCAAAGCATCCACAACTACAGGAAAGTAATTAAGATAAAAACCTAACCACAACCTTAAACTCTGAGATCCTACGCTCCCTTGTGCAAAGGTGTCCTAACGGGGGTTCAGATTTCTCTCACTCTGGCAACCCCATAATTAGTAGCCAAATACACAATGCATTCCCCTAGGTCCATAAATGGTGAAGTATCATGTAGTCGACGTTCACATGACACCACTAGAATAGCACCACAACTTAAATACTAAACCATTGAATAATAACTCAACACAAATCCACTACTAACAACATGACTTCTCCCATGTCCTCAAGAACTAAACGAACGACTCACAAGACATCATATGGATCAAGATCAAAGATGATATGGTGATGAATAACAATCTGAACATAAACAATAATCCAATGATTCCACTCACAAGCATCAACTACAATAGTAATTAACACCGGGAAAGTTTTCCCTAAGAACTAAAGCAATATCCAACACAATTGTTACAGCGGGACGGAGTGGTGATGATGGTGCTGGTGGAGATGATGGTGTGGATGATGATGATGATCCCGATCAAGCCTAGCTTGATGACGGTGTTGATGGCGATGATCTCCCCTCTTGGGGAAGGAATCCCCCCGGCAGAAATCTATCTGTCGGAAAGATCTTTCTCTCTCGGTGTTTTCCGCCCCGCAGAGGTGGCAGAAATCTATCTGTGGTCGCTCCCCCGGTATTAGGGTTCCATAAGGAAGATATAGGCGAGAGGACGGAGTCAGATGCCGAGCAGGTGGGCCACACCTGCCCTAGGCGTGGCCCAAGGGGGACCCGCTCCTAGGGGGGTGTGGGCCCCCTGTGGCCCTTCTACGCCTCCCCTTCTGGATTCCTTCGTCTTCCGGGAAAATATAATTTTCCCATATTTTTCTGGTATTTTTCCGATCTTCGCGAAATTGCATCAAAACACCCTTTTTCCATCAGAATCCTGACTCCGACAGTCCATCCTCCAAGAATCATCCAACATACAAAAATAGTGGAAAAGACATAAGTAATACCTCATAATAAGACATATATCAATGAATAGAGGCAAATTATGATATATAATGGTGATGCAAATTGTACGTATCAATACTCGACGCTGTTAAAGGATATTGAGGATACCCCTACTAAACAACTTTTGAAAGGGAAACAACCAGTATTGAGTGATGGTTCGTTGACATGAACCGTTAAAAAGATGAGCAACTCTCCTAGTATGCCGTGGGTTAAGCCTCCTGGTGGATGGTTAAAGCTCACGATCAATGGTTCTTTCAAGCAAGATAATGGCACTGCCGATACTGTCACTAGAGCCAATTCCCGATTGTCATTGACTCAGATTGTTCTCAATTGATTGCGGCAATCACAAAGCAATCACGGGATTACCCTGTCTACACATTCATTTTTTCAGAAATTAAAGCATGGCTAGTAATGATAGAGTCTACAAGTTTGTAAAAGTAGATCGAGGGCAGGTAAGGGTAAGTCACTGTCTTGCCAGTGGGGCAAGAGCAGAATGTCGAACTATGGTCTGGTTGGGTTTGGCTCCTAATGTCGTCCTGGAGGAGATTAAACTTGAATTTAATAAGATCTATTTTTGCCCCAAAAAAATGAAAAGGCAGGGTAATTTCCTCCATTTTGAAAATAATAATGAAATGCTCTTTCTTAGAATCTCACAAGGTGGTCTATTTAGGCCCATACCCAATCAACACCGAAGCCTTCACACTTCCCTTTCCTCCTCACACGCCATAGCTCATAGGAGGCCTCCATGTTCCCCTCTCCTCACGACAGACCATAGGCCCATCCCGAGCCGCCCGTCACGTTTTCCCCTCGGCCGGAACCACCCGACACGGCCCATCCCTACGCTTTTCTCCCCCACTTCAACCTCTCCGCGCGTCGCCGCCGCACTACCACGCACGCCGCCGCGGCCGGCACGCGCGGATCCCCCGCGCCGCCCGCCGCTTCCCTCGCATTCCTGTCTCCACCCCTCCTTCACGCGCAGTGCCTGTGTCGCCGAGCCAGATCCCCTGGTGCCATTCCGGGAAACTCCTCACGCCCCTCCCCCTCCTACGCCGCGCGCGAGCCACCGTCCACCAGAGATGCCGCTCCTGAGGCCTCCGCCGCCGCGGCTCGCGCTCCACGCAGTCTCCTGCATGCGGAACGCGCAGACGGTGCTCCGGGACATCAACGTCAGCGTCCACGACGGCACGGCGCTGGTCCTCACCGGCGCCAACGGCTCCGGCAAGACCACCTTCCTGCGGATGCTCGCGGGCTTCTCGCGCCCCTCCGCGGGGGAGATCCTCTGGAACGGCCACGACGTCACCTCCCCGGGGGTCTTCCAGCAGTACAAGCTGCAGCTCAACTGGATGACGCTCAAGGACGCCGTCAAGGAGAAGCTCACCGTGCTCGAGAACGTCCAGTGGTTCGAGCTCCTCGAAGGGAAGCACGGCAGGTCGGCCCCCGCCATCGAGCTCATGGGCCTCGGCAGGCTCATGAACGACAAGGCCAGGATGCTCTCCATGGGGCAGAGGAAGCGGCTGCAGCTGGCTAGGCTGCTCGCCATCGACCGCCCGATCTGGCTCCTCGACGAGCCCTCTGTCGCGCTGGACTCCGAGGGTGTTAAGCTGCTCGAGTACATCATAGCGGAACACCGCAAGAAGGGTGGAATTGTCATCGTCGCCACGCATTTGCCGATTGAGATTGAGGATTCGATGATGCTCCGGCTTCCACAGAGGTTCCCCCGGAGAAAGACTTTGGTTGATCTTGTGCGTTGATGGGAGCTAAGGAATGTAGTTGTATCTTTCTAATTGTTCTTCTCCAGTCATGCGAATCTGCTGGAGCAACTTCTGATGGTGCAATTTTGTGACACTTTCTTCTGGAAAAATAAGAACATATTCACCATGTCAATATATATGCTGGTGCCCTCTTTGCTCACATACTGCATTGTGGAGATTTATGGTTTTTGACTTCGATGCATTCACCCATTCATGCCATTGCCACCTGCTTTTAGAATCTTTTGTTCTTTGTTCAGTGTCTAGCAGTTTTAGTCATGATGTGATCTATTGACATGAAGCTTCGATCGGGCAGAAAGCTGACCAAATTGGAAGATCATTTTACAAGGTAATGGATTGCTGGTTTAGGAATTCGGAAATTTCCTTCTACAACCAAACTGCATTGTTCTAGTATCTATTGTATCAACTATGGTAGACTTTTGTCCTGAATTTGTTAGTTATTTTTACGCTGAACTTGTTTACGATGTTAGGGCATATCTTGTCCAGCTATTGCAATAATCTTTGAGTGATCTATTGCTTTTAGAATCAGTAATCCACTGCTACCCTACTTGATCGAGCAAGTCAGCTTTACATATCTAGAAACTTGGCAACTAGTTGAGTCCACTTGGTACGAAGATGCAAAAGGTCCCGTAGGATGCTTTTCTTTATCACCATCTAAATTTTGATAAGCAACTTGCAAAATACAATTAGAATCAAAGCAATGCTACTTGTACCCCTTCAGCAAAAACAATGCTACTTGTACTGAATTTGTCATGCAGATGCAGTATCTTGCAAGTATTTATGTACTCCCTCCGACCCATATTAGTTGACTTAGGTTTGTATAGATACGAATGTATATAGACAAGTTGTAGTGCTAGATACATCCGTATGTAGATAAATGTAAGTCAACTAATATGGGTTGGAGGGAGTACATGGTTTGAAAATTTCTTCAGAAAACAGGAACTACGAGAACAGTTCTATAGATATTTCTCTTTTTACTGAAACCGTTTGTGAATTGTTTACTGAAATGGAACCTGCAGGAAGATTAGTATGACCTACAGATTGTCTCCATAGAATGTAGTAATCTGAAACTTCCAACTAATGTCAGATCAGCATTTACGCATGCATATTTGCACGCATGGACGTAGGAGTAATGCAAAAATATCGTTCTTTCATAAATGTTATGCGTACTTTGTTGTTCGATGCTCCCATTTGTTCAGCTGGAGAATATTTCAAGGAAAAAGTATGGTTTGTCAAGTTTTAGATGCACCTGTGTACCAAAGTTTGAAATTAAATTTCTGTGATCTGTTCAATTTTACAAGCTGTGAATTCTATTGCCTGGTGCGTAAGACATTGTATTCTTTTACACTTCTGACAAAAGTTGATATATCTTGTTGTCTTTGTAGTTTCTACAGAAATGGAAAAAGAAAGGAAAGCAGAAACTAGGTTTGAGTTGCTAAAATAAAATCTTATGACAATATTTATTGCTGATATGTTTAGTTGATCTCCATCTGAATCTTGAGTAACATCGTCTTGCTATTACCAAGTTTGAATCATTTGGTGCAGTATACAGAATGTATACTAGGCTGGCCTGTGTTAACTCTGGTACTACACTGGTGCAGGCTGTAACAAGGGAGCACTGAATGGTGCAATGATAAGTACCCAGGGACCATTGGAGAGGAGGTGCTCTCTGACCCCATTCTGCAAGTAGCTGGCCCACTATTCAAGACAAGGTGTTAAGCCACTTCCCAGGCCAGCACCGAGCCACCAATACTACATAAATGCACTCTGTTCTTTTGCTGTATTTTGTTTGGTTGTTTGTTACTTCCTCTGTAGTCCCCCATCTACATGATTTCTAGCGTCGATTCTGTTTACCAGGGATCATGATTGAATATTGATCGTTATAGTGCAAATGCTCGGGTCTAGCCCAGATCCTTGATATCTTGATCTTTTTTGTAAATGAAAATGACATTTCCATGCTTAGAATTCATTATGATCTGGGCCATCTGGCCCAATACAGTTGAGCTGAAAGGATCCTGTCATCATCTTTCTGACTTAAGATTAGATTCCTCATGCCTTGTACTGTCGTATTAGAAGGAACAAGAGTTAAGATAACTGTTAAATGGCGGTTAAATGGAGTATTTAGGATGCCTTATGGTGTTTTGTTAGATTTGTATGGAAATATTTGGTGTTTGTAAGAATGATATAAAAAAGGGAGTGCCTTGTTGTGAGATATTCCTTTTTAGACTATTAATTTACCCTGTACTCGCGAGGTAGGTTTAACTTCTTTCTGCAATGACTTATATTTTCACAGGGCATAAATCTTGTTTGTGTTTGACTTGTGATGGACAGGGAAATACAGCCCATTTATATACTGAAAAAGGAGGCTCGAAGATCCAAAGATAGACAGGTTTTGGTATCAGGTTAGCATGTAAACATCCCTTTCTTTCTTCCAAGCTAACTTCTGCAATTCTATGTGCAGATTACTTATAGTTCCACTTTCATATGTATGATCGTGGAACATCAAAAGATACTAGTAAAACTAGAGAAGTGGTAATGAAAATGCAAACAAACATCGCAATTAATTGAGCCTATGTTTTTCTGGAGAGCTGAATAGTGTTTGGAGTTATGGGGTTGCTTAATTCAAACCTGGAGTAGAAGGAATTGACAATGATACCTAGAGTATATTTATGGCATTAAACCAATGTTTGCTGGCATTCAAGTGTCATGTTGATTTAGCTTTAAAGGATTACCTAAAATGGGAACTTTTTTGCTGTTAGTGCTTAAGAAACAGGCATGGGCCCAACCCTTATAAATATTGTCAAGTTAAATTGTTCATCATGCCTGCCTCTTGGTAGGATTCTCTTTAATGACTGGTGTCTTTGACCACATCAAACATTTAATCACAGACTTGAAATCCTATTCCATTCCTTAAAGGAACACACAGCGGGCGCACCCACAAAGGACCTTATTAATAGGCATACTAATGTTAAAAGGTGCAGTGAAGTGCTTGATCTCCCAAAAGTCTAGGAGTGAGACATGGGGGCATAGCTATAATGTATTGCTGCCAGTACATTGTTTCTCTAGGGCATACTCTAATAACTGCAATCACTCAGTAAATGCCATTCTGCTTTAGGAAAGAAACTTATTGCACAAAGATAATAATATTGGAATCTGTACTTCTACTTCAACCAGCACAATAATACAAAGATCAAGTGTGTGCCACATGTCAATGTCAATATGGCATCATTCATCTATTAGTATAATTTTCTATGGCCTAGGAGATAATATCTTGGACATGTTTGTCTAATCAAAATTTGGTATCCATGTTGAGATGAAACCATCAGAAGGGTGTTTAAATGCCACACTCTTAGCAAAAATATGTTCTATAAATATACAATATTAACTTTATTTTATTGTAGTTTCTGTAAGGTTTAGTGTAGTCAGTTTGTGTATAATGTTGCATTGATTGTGACATCGACACGTTAGTTAGAAAGCGATGCCCATATATAAAGTAAGAGAGAACTGTTGAGAAGTTATTAGGATTGACAATTCAGGATTGTGGCCCCCATGACAGTCATGCTAGGTAGGGAAGGCAGCCGCATCTTCTGTTCTAGTCCATTATCAACAAAGGAAAGAGGGATTTGTCATGATAATTAGGAGCTACTTGTCATGCACGATGTCCATGGATTAACTATATGGAGAGGAAGATGCCATGGTGTTCCAGTTTGATGGAGAAACGACTAATTTCACTTTCTAGGTTTATTGCTCCTCCATCATGGCTTCAATTCATGAAAGGGAGAAATTTATCCATTCGAACAAGTTGGTTGCTTTGAAAGATGGATATCACCATCATTGTGGTGTGATGTTAGGATTGATTGGAGGTTTCTCTTTCCAAGAGATTGGTATACCTAGCCTACCACACTATAGCCTGGGAACTCCTGACCTGGAAATTTCCATTGCTGTTTGCAAAACGTGCACGGCAATTTATATAGGTTTTCATGCAACTACAGGGAAAATTAGAGAAATAAAGAAACAGTACTAAATGCCAGTCCATTGAAGGAGAAAGATAGCCTACATCTAGGTTGCTTAATCTGGTAGATGGCACTGGACTCTGGGAGTACACCGGGAATAAACGTTCTTTAATACCCATAGGAAGTTTGGTTGTTAATATATGGTCATCAATGCCTTTCATGGGGCGGGCATCTTGATACAATTTCCGTGTACAACTGTGCATTGAATGTTTAAGTAGAAAGTACCTAGATACCAGGACAATTGAGTACATGCCACATACTAAAATGTATAAGTGTAATTAACTACACATTATGTAGTACTACTCAAAAGTATAATTGAACAATTAATTAACTACACATCATATAGTAGACCGTGTTTCAGTGTACAATTAAACCACCGCCATAGCCCGTTGAATGAATAGAGCATATCTTTTCAAGAATACACAGGCGATATGCACATGTTTATATTAGAAAAGCAGCGACGGGGTGGCAAACATACAAAAGCGCAAATCAATTTGACCACACGCGGAAAAAAAAACAGGTCTGGACAAAAGATAGACCAGCCTCTGGACTAGCTGTGACCTTATATTCAAACAAATGGAAATTGTAAGCCTGCAAAGTTATGACAATATCACATTATTGGAACAGTTGAATATATAGGATGATCAAAGGAAAATTGAATGAATCAATTAAACATAGCAGAGTAATTAAGTGATTAAACTTTATTGGCATCTGCAGATCGGTCAAGGGAATTGAGCTCCAAAAGCATGTTATCAAACCTAATGATGCAGTACGATTGAAAATCTGTATGTTTGACTCTTTGTATAGCGCTTATATATTTTTGTAAGTACATCGTTGGTAAACATTTGAATACCATCAATATTTTATGTTTTGTACTAACCCTTACAAGTTTGAAGTACTCCCTCCGACCCATATTAGTTGACTTGGATTTGTCAAAATTTGGATGAACCTATATACTAAATAGTGTCTAGGTTCATCCAAATTTTGACAAATCCAAGTCAATTAATATGGGTCGGAGGGAGTATATGATATCTTTGTATTTACCCTTGCAAGTTTTCTCATCAACCATATATGTAGGAAAACAAAAAAAAATTGCTAGAGAAAAATAATAATATCGTAGGCTATTACTCCTATGTTGAAGTGGACTAGACAAGTGAAAAGTAGCGAGTGTATGCATGCAGGTGCTGTCATCAGTAGAATTTGCATGGAAAGTGCATATTCTTCCTCACAAAAAAAAGGAAAGTGCATACTCCTAGTAATTTAGCTTAACACATGAGCTTAATATCCTTTCATAATAAAGGAAGTTTGTGCATATGAGTATGCTTTTCTCATATCCACAAACGATCTTTGCTGTCGTTTTTCTTCACAAATATACGCATGACTTTTCCAGATCACACATAACGTGCAGCGTGAGCAAGCAACAGCTGGTGTTTAGTTGATATTATCAACCCAGATCTTCAATTTTTTTTAAAATCTTCTGGAGTGCTCTACTTCTGAGTTCTGACCAATGTTAGACTATTCTTTTCTTCTGCAGAGGGACCTGTACGTACTGGAGCATCCCTGTAGTACTGATACCCAATAACTAGCAGTAAACATTCGTCCAATCAGGTGTGCTCTGGTAGTCCCCAGATCAATTAATTCTGGTTTTCCTGTGGAATGTGGGAATTTTTACGTGTGGTAAATGCAGTGTCCTTTTCAACAATCGGCGAGAAGCTGTTACAGTTAGTTAGCAAGGCCCGTCAATCATGTTGCTGAAGTCAGCTGTAATGGCATGAGAAGAAGGTTTTCTTGACAGGACACGGAGGAAGGATTTGCGAAGGAAGCTTAAATGGGAGGGCCCTGCTGCGCTGAACATGGGCAAAGGGATAGAGAGGTTTAAGAGAAGTCATAGCAGAAGGTTAGCAATAACTTCCCAACACATATCCAGACAAGTATAATTAAGTAAGTCAAGTGCTGCTCATGCTCAGCGTCTCTTAGTCCTCAACTGCTAGTAATTTGCTTAATTCCGTATGTGTACTTTGATCGCCACATCGTTTCCTTTCTTCAAGGTTGTGCTACAGCCAAAAGTTCAGTGTAGGCAATTGTCATAATCCTAGTTGTCGTTGAAGGTAATATGAGCTCTTAAGGTTTGGGGCTGCACTCTGTTCTCCTTACTAGGCTCCTTTACCTCTACCATATTTTGCCACTATGACATTCCACAATCACATCCTTTAGCTAGGGAGTCTGTGACTGCAACTGATAAAAATAGCGGTGGCGGTTACCTGCTGTCCCGGTAAAGAATTATCTGATTGGCAATCCAGCGGGAAAATTGAATTTGAATCGATGAACTGTGACCCAGGAAGGGGGCCAGCTGGTACATGGACACGCCAGTGTTAACCTGCTGAAAAACCAACCGTACAGATTTGAAATTTGATCTGTGAAAATCCAGTTACCGCCCGTAATTGAATGGTGTTTCAAAAATCATTTGGTATTGTCTTGTGTTCTTCCCGATCAACCGGGTTCTTGGATCATTGAGCACGCTACTCGTGTCAGAAGAGTAGTACCCGGGTACCAACCAAATGTACTACTCTACCAACAAACCCATCTGGTTGATGAGCTAACAGCTGACTCCCCTAATAAATACTGGAGTACTTGCATTTTTAATTTGTCGAATTACTAGCAAAGATTTCGCTTCGAAACCCTTGGCAACCACTACATACTAATCAACGCCTTTTCCTCGTCTTGCTGTTCTGCTCTGCAGGGAAGGGAGCGAGGAGATTTAGAAGATGGGGATTTAAAGAAAGACCTTGGATTGGACGGGGATAGCTGGCTGTGTCTGAGAAGGACCATAATTGTAAATGTGCGCCTGTCTCGTTGCTCCAGCAGGTCAGGTGCTCGATCATGGCACAGGCTGATCGATCTGGGTCCATGCATGCACGCACGCACGCCCGGAGACCGGTGCAAGCTGACAGTGAGTGAGTGCGACGAGCTAGCAGCCCAAGTTGCGGCATGCCGGTGAATCTCGCAGAGAAGTTTCGTGCGAGCTGAGTTTATGGTGTACTTTCATCGACTCGGGGCACACGACACGAGGCTGCTATCCGAGAGGCGCCGTCGAGTCATGGCAGATGGCGGACTCGTTCATTCATACGTAGTTGGCTAGTTGCTCCATGGCGGACTCGTGCGCGACTGGGTCTGGGACTGATGTGTCTGTGCTCCATGGTGGTTGCTGCCGGAGTCTCCGATCAGTGTATGAAACTAGGAATCTAACTATAGATCATGATGGCAGGGATGAGAAGAAATTGCGGTCAGGAATTCGGATCTGAGAATTCTTACGATAGCCTATATTTCCAGGAAGCTTAGTACGTATATTGTTGGGAATTAATCTCTTGTACTAGTTCTTTCTCCATTACTACTAGTCCATGCATTTACGGGACATCTGACCTAGTACTAGTAGTATTGACGGATTGACCTATACACTGATGGAGAGCGAGATGGATTGACCTATATATGTTGATCATGCATTTAGGCAGTGATCGTGTGAGACTGATTGACCTCTTCCAAGGAATTCATTGATCATTGAAAGGACTAATAAGGGTTGAAGAACAACGTCGGAGAGTCTTCCATCGCAGATGTGGCGAACAATTCAACTCCCCGGCCGTCCGTTTCAAATCGATTCAATGCCCAGCCCAAGAATTCTGCAAACGTTGAGCGAGTCATCAGGGGCTCCTCGTAGGAGTAATAGCTAGGAAACCCACCTGAAAGGGGCAGCCTCGTGACAAGATAGTACTACTACTGTGTCGGGATTAAGTCAGCGCGCCTAGTCCATCCACAGAAGTGTTCCGACCAGTTTCCATGAGGATTTGATGACCCTATCTCCCATGCAAATGCATTTACTATGCATCGTACTCCCTCCGTCCCCAAATATTTGTGCAAGTCAATTTTATAAAGTTTGATCAAATATATAGTATGAAAAATATCAAAATCTACAATATATCAAACTTGAGAATCACCATGAGAGATATTTTCATGTTGTATGCATTAGATATTGCAAAGATTAATACTACTAGTACTACTCACTCCGTTCACTAATGTAAGATTTTCTAAATATTTCAAAGTAGACTAGATTAAAACTAAAATGGATGAACCTAAACAATAAAATATGTCTATATACATGTATTTTCAAGATAAGCAAGAATGGTTTACATTAGTGAACAGAGAGAGTATTTGAAACTATCAACAACACATGTGAGACCGTTGTTAGGCTAGATAGCACAATACCCAAAAGAAAATACACAAAACGAAACAAGATGCTGGGGCAGCAACACACGTACGCCTAATGAAAACAAAAAAAAAACAAAAAGAATAGAGACGAAGACGGATCAACTAAACGAGGAAGACCACAACCGCTGTGAGAGAGTACTATGTTTGTCTTTATGTATGGTCAAACTCTAAAGCAGTTGAAGTCGGCTAAAAACTACACTCCCTCTCTTTTGAAGTAGATGTGAGAGATTTATCTAAATTCACATGTACCTTGACAGTGTTTTACTCCCTCTATCTTGACATAGATGTTGGATATTTATCTAAATTTGCATATATCTTGACATGCGTTTTAGAATGGTACTACATGCGAATTTATAAATCTTCGATAGTCAAAAGAAGTAACATATTTTGGAATGTACTCCTCCGTTTCAAAATATAAGATGTTTTAGATTTGTGAAGAGAATGTATTTAGACTTGTTTTAGTATATAGATTCACTCAAACATGAGTGAACCTATATACTAAAAGTAGCCTAGATACATTTGCTTTATAAATCTAAAACATCTTATATTTTGAAACAGGTACGTCTTCGTCCGTCCGTACATAACACGCACGGCATTGGACACGATCGAACACGAGATGGAGGTTTCGATCGATCAGCATCGAGGCGGTTCGTATACGCGCCGGGGCAGCACGTTGCCAGGGGGGCCCGGAAGCTAGCGGCGGTCGCGGGGCCGGGCTGCCGGCGGTGGCGCCTTGCGTTGGGTGAGGGATGCGAGGGAGGCATGAACTTCGTTAATGCCCGTGCTAGGTCAGGCCCCAGCCTCTCGAGCCCCTCTCGTCTCCTGTATGGGTGGTGTCCACCTCACGCGGTGACGCCCAGAGACCATTCAATGCAGGGAGAGATGCAAGCGAGGCTCCAGCTCATGTCCTCCCATTCGCGATCCTTCCTCGTGTTTCTCACCACAGGCAGAGATCGATCGTCAATGGATCTACTCGGAGGAATGGAACATTTCACAAGCAGCCTTTTACACTTCACCGCATGCACTCCGAGGATTAAGTGCATCGCCACTAGGCCGATCTAAATAGGCGACGCAAAACGTCATTCCATGGGTCGGGCAGCAAAGAAATTTGGGTCGCAGTTCAGCTTATCTGGCCGACGCGCCCATCGGCGTGATCCAACCTGTCTGCGTTGGGGCCGTAGACATACAAAATATTCAAATTCAAACTAGATATAAAATGCGCAAATTTGCTAAAAATTTACATAGATTCATAGTTAATTTACATAGAAAATAAAAGAGAAAACCTGGTAGGGCCACGTTGGCCACTCGGGCTAAGGCGATGGCAGCGGCAGATGCACCAGATCGGCCAGCTCCATCCCGAGTCGGGTAGCTACTGGTGGTACCCAGGCCAGCAGCGGTGGGGGAGGAGGCAGGGAGGCGTTGGTCTCCGTGACCATCTCCGTCAGCTGGACGACGTCATGGAAGCCCACCCATTTCTTGTCCTCCTCATCCACGGACACAACCATGACCTGGCCGAGGATGGCGTCCTCATCGTAGCCGGCCGTCAGGAGGGCCTGGTACTCCGGGGCAGTGGCTGGGCACCCACCTCCTGCTTCACGACGTGGTCGCCGCCGTCATCTTGGTCGTTGTTGTCATCGTCGTCATGGTGGTCGGAGAGGGAGGGGAGGGGAGGGTAGTTGGGGACGCCCTCGTAGAACTGCCACGGCTAAAGCTCGTCGCAGAACAAAGACGAGTGTCGCACGTTGTGCTCCCACGCTAGGAAGTTATTCCGGTACGCCTTGCTTTGGTAGGCGCTCTTCCACCGGACTTCCTGGGGAGCTTGAGCTTGGCGATGCAGCGACGCATCTCCGCCTCTAGCGCCCTCCCGTTCTTCGGCGCGGGCGGCATCAGCACCCTATCCAAGTTGAGGTGGCAGCTAGCAAAGATAGAAATAAGTCGATCGAGGCAATCACTACGGATTTAAACTACTCCATCCGTTTTAAAATATAAGATGTTTTAGCTTTATAAAGCAAATGTATCTAGACTACTTCTAGTATGTAGGTTCACTCGTGTTTAAAATGAATCTATACATTAAAAAAATCTAGATAATTTTTTTATAAATCTAAAACATTTTATATTTTGAAACGGAGTGAGTAGTAAGAAGTAGCTCGAGGCAACACGCATGCATGCATGTGGTCAAAGAAACAAACAAGCCAACCACGCATGCATGCAACGCGCCTACAAAATAAAGTCGATGCTTTTTTGATCCGCACATGCATATATGCATGTTTCGGTACGATCTGTCGATCGATTGGGAAGAACGCGATCCATCGAGCGAGTCCAGGTTGGCATCACACACACACCTATACGTCGATCGCATGCAAGTGACAGCACTGACAGGAAGGCAAAGAAGACCAGAAACATTGATGGTTTGTTGACCTTGGTCGGTACTACAGTGTGATCGTGTTAGTTCACTCCGATCATGTGGTTTCTGCTTCATGATTGTGGATCGATTGGCTCGCCAAACCACGGTGCAAATAAGTCTTCGTGCGACACTGGTCGATGAAGCTTCATTGTGCCTTGCTGCCTCAAACAGGTGGAAAATATGTTCAGCCATACTAATACGGTGCAAGTTCGCCCCCCCTCCCCCCACCCACACACACCCGACGCACCCCCACCCCTTCTGGTTTTAATCTTCATCGTAGGTCTTCGCCACCTTCTTTCCCCTCTACCGTCACTGTGCATCCCTCATCCTCCCCTCACTGTCGATATGAAGCTCTAGCTCTAGCCACCTCACTCTAACAATGCTGACCCTTTATCGGCCTCACTTCATAGGCACCAAGGCTCACCAGATTTGGTCGCCAACTAGTAAGTGTTTGTGTCCCGATCGTACACCCCTCGATATGTAGTCCATATGGTGGGGTGTCACACTACCCATGTTCCACAAAGCTTATGTCCCACATGTGCTAGACAACACCGTTTTCACCATTGCTAATTCTGGTCAAGGTCATCAGTGAGCGACTCCGATCCCATCTTACTCATCTACTTTCCCATGCTTCTCCTAGTATGGGCACAATGTCCATAATCTTGAATTCTAGAAATTCTACATACATGCAAACTGAAAGTGCATTTAGTGTCCTCCTTGTGGGTATTGGATGATTGGTGATAGTATAATTAAGAGAATTAAGAGACTAATACATTTATCTAGTTTACACAGGAACTTAGTCCGAGAAGTTTGTTTAACTATGATGAAGTTGAAGCAAGTAGGGTTAAAGAATCATGACTCACAACACTTGGGTGAAGCAAGAAGTTGTTATGGAGTGCTTGAAGACTCAAAAGTTAACAAGGTAGACCACATTATTTGTCTTCTAATAGCTTTGAGTCAAATAGAATGTGCTATTAATTGGGGGGGGGGGTGAGATCTTCAAGGTTGAACGCGAAACTTATTGCATGTGCTCAATCTGAGCAATCCTTTGAAAATCTCTTGCAATTAGCTTTGATAACTTGAGATCCTAGTTTGGACACATGTTTGAAGCAAGTCCGCGACCTGAGTATAATCAGTGTTGAGTCTAGCCCCTCGTGAAAAGCTTTTTCGTAGTAGTTAGAGTTTCATGGTTGTGACTGAAGCTATCGGCGGTTGATTCATGCATGCTCAACGCTAGGTTTTGAAGCAGGATAGACCATTGGACATTCTCGTACATGAATATCCAATAATAACCAACACCTGTGTGGTGGGCCTATAAATAGCACCCGAGCCCCAGTAGGTAGGGTTGCAAATTGAGCTGAATTTCCAGATTTGTATAATCTACTTTGTCGAGTTTCCTCTCCCTCTCTCTCACACACACTTGTTCTTGCGAGAGTTTTACTAGTTTGAGTTAGAGTTTAATTGAGCACCAAACAAGAGAGTTATGGTCGGCGATATATGCTTGGTAGTCTTGAGAACCGGATGTCCATATAGTACATTGGCATATTATCCAATAAGAACGAAAATAGACGTTATGATTACCCAGCCACGAAGTAAAGTTTGAAGGCCTCGCCACTTTCATATCATATCCAAATCAAAATGTGCCTCATGGCTCTTTAGTAACGGTAATACTTGTCATTGAGAAACTACCGGTAACAATATTGACGTTGTATTTCACGGTATATCATTCGAGGTCTATCCAACACCATTGTTCCACCAATAATGTTGTTCTCATATATCACTGGCAACCTTTGTAACAACTTTACATTTGCTATAGTCATGAAACAGAACTATCAGTGATATATAAACTAGTCTTACAGACGAGACTAGAGATATCTTTATGGTGTTTATAACTTCACACATGTATTTTGGTTTTTCTCTAAATACATATTATTCAGAACTTATACGTAAAATTATAATACAAAATAATAAACTAGAAGTATTAGATATGATTTAGATGGAACAAATCAAAACTAAACTTTTAAACTGGCTTTCCATGATCATTGTGAAAATTAAAGATGATGGGATTATGATAAAAATATCTCTAGCCATCTTATATGAACCAATGCTAGAGGAAAAAGAAGTTTTAAGCTCTTACTAACCAAGACCCTATTTACCTTTTCCATAGTAGGATTTAACTAGTTCTTATACCATGTACACAATCTCCCAGTCATCACCATATCTATGAGATCATAAATATTAATAAAAAATTAGACAAATCATGTATGTTACTTCTCTGTTATTTGTTTTTCTCGAAAAAAACCCGATCAGGCTTAAATCACCCCCAATCATCAATGGTATAGCTTGACTGGATAAAATTACAACCATCTCAATAAACAATTAATCTTTATCGTCCTCATAAGCAACTCCGTGAAACAACTACCAAAACCCAAGAACAATTTATCATCTTATTATGACAACTGTTCTCAGATTAAATTCCCAAATGAAAAGGCGATCACATCAAATCTGTCCATAATAATTCCTACTAAAATCCCACAAGATTTATTAGAGTATGGCACCCAATGCCACTTAAAATTACCTCATCTACCAAACTTTCTTAGAAAGCTACTAAAAAAATCCTTCATCGTAGTTTTATGAATCCCAATAAATTCCACACAATGTTCGGGAAATTATAATTTCAAAGAAGATAGTGAAACATTTTTTCTTCACCCGCCGCTGAGCTTTTCTTCTTCTCATTTGTCTTCCAGTCATGGCATACACGGCAGAATCAATCTGCAGGCAAAACCTTTCAGATTTGAAGTACCAACGGCACCAAACAGAGGTTTCTTTTTTCTCATTGTTAGAACCAGAGTTGTTCGGTTCGAACCACGATAGCAACTTCCCTATCTCTTCTCCAGTTAACAACAGGAGTTAAACCCTCCACATCTTCGGTCACAGGGGTTTTCTAGTCCAAATACACCACATCAGGATCTTTAATTATTAACATCTTCCATCTTATCGTTAACTAAATTACTTCCATGTTTTTACCAGTAGCATGTCTAGATATTTCTGAATCTTTCATAACAATAACTTTCTCTAAGCTGTACTCATCACTATTAACACCCATTTGTATTTTGTAAGGCCCTCTGGCTCTGGGCAATCTAATCATCATCAAAAGCAGAGAAAGAATTAGATGTGTTCATTCTAGCAGCAGCAATATCCATATTCTTTCCTGTCTGGCATGCGGTCTTGCACAGAATAGTTTTTTTTCTTCTGATTCAGAACACGTTATTAAACGAGGGAGCACTTTTACTTGTTTGATCCTCCTCACTATCATTTGATGGCAACTCAATTTCATTTGATGAACTAGCTTTGTTGAAACATTGTGGTGACCGGTCATTTTATATCTTTGCATACAACGTTTTGGGTTGTCAACAAAAGTAGTTTTCAGAATCACTCCAAGAAATAGTCTGCAGACTGGTTGACAATAGACAATTTCGCAAGAAACTGAACAGTCAAGTCTATTTGCAAGCAAATATGTTCTACATGTATGTTTAGACGCAATTCTTCTTCTACTGCTGAATAATTGGCATATTATTCAGAGGCGATTCTGTTCTACTAGAGGAGTACTCTGTGTGTGCAAGAGACCAAAAATAAACCCACGAGCTGGAGCGTTGCCAGCGCCGTGCCCAGGTATGCAAACAGCACCCGCATCAGTGAAATCATCGGTCTCTTCGCCCACGCGGCTCCTTGAAACTCGGGACGAATATAAATGATTTTTTTCAACTAAGGTCAAAACCTGCACTTCTCCTGGAGTATGTACTACTCCTAGTCAGACTCATCACGAATACTTTTTGACTCGTGCTAGTATATTTTTTTAGACCTCCATTCCAAAAGAAAAGGGCGTATAATTTTTTAGAAAAAGTCAACTAGCGAACAATGAGATTATTAATATTTATTATATGATTGTCTATGGCTAGCGCTAGTATCATAAGAACTATTTTAACGTGCAAAAATCTAATGCAGCATCCTAAGAGCATCTACACCGGCGTCTTCTAACCCGGGCCCCAAACGAGCTGGGATGGAGGCCAAAAAACGGCCACATCGAAAGCCTCCAACCGGGGCATTTTGGGCTGACCACTGAAATGTCTGGCACTCCTCTTGCTGCCCCCGGCAACCAAGGGCTGGGCTGGTGCTGCCGGCAACACGCACCACACTGGAAACCTAGCATCGTGCCCTCTTACTAGCGACTACAACACCTGCTCGTGATGGCTGGTCTCCTGGCGGCCGGAAAGGGTTCCGCCGCCACCGTTTTGCACCTGTTCGGGCTAGTTCTCGCCTTTTCCAGTAGGTTCCCTCCGCTTCGTGCGGGCTTTCCTATCGAAGCAGCGTAGCACCGCACCTCCAAAAGAGGGGGTGAGCCCCGTGGAGTAGTGGTGTAGCACCACACCTCTAAAAAATCCATGCCTACCCTCCCTTTTCCTCCCGTCACCCCTCGCAACCCACCCGTTGCCCGCCTTCTTCCTCCCACCCCCGCACGCAACCCACCTGATGGTTGCACCGCCGATGACAGCGAGGATAGTGACGGTGTGGTGCCGCAACAACAAATGCCTTGCGAGTCGTCGTCCACGTACCAAGGTCCGGTTAACTGGACCACCAGCGAGCGCTTCAGATTTGACGTCCTCGACCACGTCTTCTATCCGCATCACATCCGACGGCAAGAATTCTAGGACGTGTACGCCGACTTCTTGTGCGCCTCCCGTGCCAACTCCGATGACCTGGCCTTGTGTCCCTGCCTCGACCGAGCTTGGGAGGAGTTGGAGATAGAGAAGGCAATCTTCCGCTCTCTTAGAGATGAGTGGGCCTTAATGAGCCAATGCTTATCCCTCCTAGCGAGGCAACCTCCAAGTGTCGCCGCTTGTAGCACCGCTAGTTGTTTTTTAAATTTTATGTAAAAGTTTTCAATTCCTATATAATACGAATGGAGCTATGTGTATTTTTATTTGTGGCTTTATCGTTGGGGGTCTGCCAATATGGGGCGACTTCCCCCAAAGCACCGACGGTTTGGGCGTTGACTCCCAAAGTCACTGCCAAAATTTTTGCCAGTCATCCTCTGGGGGCTGCCGGTGGAGATGCTCTAATTAGTGAAGAGAGATGTGCTACTGGTATCATAACATGGCACGTGGAACCAGATAAATTAATGAAAAATACCACACAATTGCATTGAGATTCTAAAAATTATTAAATATAATGGTATTATGATACGACTATGTGATACTAACCATTATAAAGGTAGTATTATATATACACCGGTATCATGCATGATACTAGTGTATGATACTTTGCACTATAACCAGTCTAAGGAGTGCCTGATATTTAGGCACGCGTAGAGAGCTGATGTCTACGCACTTTTATTCTTGTAGACAATTGTTGGGCCTCCAAGTGCAGATGTTTGTAGAATAGCAGCAAGTTTCTCTTAAGTGGATTATCAAAGTTTATCGAACTCAGGGAGGAAGTGGTCAAAGGTATCCCTCTCAAGCAACCCTGCAATCAAGATACAAGAAGTCTCATGTGTCCCCAACACACTCAATACACTTGTCAGGTATATAGGTGCACTAGTTCGACGAAGAGATAGTAAAATACAAGTGGAGAGGAAAAGACTGGAAGCAAACAAACATGCAACAGATCTAGTTGTGAACGGTGTTTCAATGCTTAGAAACAAGGCCTAGGGATCATAATTTCACTAGTGAACACTCTCTCATATAAATACGTTTTCTTTATGATACTACCCTTAACTACTCTCCGGTTGGACACTCTAATCCATGGTAGGGCTATAACAACACTCCTCAAAGTCCGCCTTCCCCATCTAGATAACCTCACACTGTCATCTTGAGCGCTAGATGGTTTTAACAAACACCACAATTTCATAAAGACATCCAACTCCAAATATAACTCATGAATATATATGTAATCTAGATTAAGTGCCACACAAGCGCGCACGATGTCACTGTTACACACGTGGGAAACAACATAGATCTATTAAAGCACGATGAGTATTTATGTAACCTCTAGCCTAAGTGCCACCACGGGATGCACGATGTCACTTACACACACATGGGAAGAGCTAGAGATCTATTAAAGCACTTGAGTAGCAAGATAGATCTACTTGATTACAAAGCTCATGATCACAACAAGATCATGCATAAAGAGAGAGATGAACACATAGCTGCCGGTAGAGCCCTTAGCCTCGAGAAAGAACTACTCCCTCCTTAACATGAGAATCAACAACGGCGATGTAGATAGTGGTGGAAATCGATGGAGATGGCTCTGGGGGCACTTCCTGGTCCCGACAGGGTGCTGGAACAGATACTTTTTGTCCCCTGAATCTCCCCTTCGGTGACGGCGGCGCTGCGGAAATTTTCTTGGCTTTCTGATGGATGATTTAGGGTTTATGAGTCGGGAGCTTCTTATAGGCGAAGGAGGCAAGGTCGATGGAGCGCCAGGGGCCCACACCCCTGTGGGCGCGGCCAGGGTGGACTGATATGTCGGAAACATATCTATAATTTTTGATGTTCCATGCTTGTTTAGTATCTATTTTGCTTTGCTTTGTCTTACTTTGAGGTGTTTTTATATCTTTTCTGGAACTAACCTATTAACAAGTTGCCATAGTGCCAGTTGCCTGTTTTCTTCTGTTTTTGGTTCCAGAAAGGCAAAAAATCAATATTCTCGGAATTGGACGGGACAAAAGCCAAAGTCAATAACTTTCCGTGGGCAACAAGAAGTCCAGAGGGGAGACGGTGAAGCGGGCTAGTGTGGCCACACCCCCTAGGCGCAGCTAGGGGTGGGCCCGTGCCTAGGCAGGGTGTGGGCCCCCTGGTCGCCTCCTCGGCCTCCCCCTTCGCCTATAAGAAGCCCCCGATGCAGAAACCCTAAGTACCCGATCAATATTCCACGAAACCTTCTGTAGCCGCCGCCACCGTCGTCCCTAGATCGGGGGGATCTGAAGTTCTTCCCGGCACCCTGCCGGAGGGGAGATCATCCCGGAGGCCTTCTCTCTGGTATGATGCGTGAGTAGTTCCACCTTGTACTATGGGTCCATGTAGTAGCTAGATGGTTGTATCTCATCCTTTGTGCTTTCATGTATAAACCTTGTGAGCTCCGTTCATGATCAAGATCTAATCTATTTGTAATCATGCATGTTGTGTTTGCGGGGATTCGATGGATATTTAGATTATTATGTTGGTTTGATTAATGGTTTTGTCTTTATGATTCTATCATGTATGTGTTGTTTGTGATCTTGCATGCTCTCCGTTATTAGTAGCTATCTTTGCCAAGTAGTTGACTCCAAGAGGGGGTATTCATGCTCGATAGTGGGTTCATGCCTCTAGTTTCCAAGGGAAGTGACAGAAATCTCTTCGGTTGTAGATGTGATGTTGCCACTAGGGAGAAAACAACTGTCTCTTGTTCATGGAACATGTGGACTGTTTACCTTACACACTTTTCTTAAAACAGTTGTCTATTGCTTGCAACTTAATACTTGAGGGGGTTCAGATGATAACCTGAAGGTGGACTTCTAGTCATAGATGCAGTTGGATGGCGGTCTATGTATCTTGTTGTATTGCCCAATCGAATCTCATAGGATCTTTCTGACTAGTATTGCATTGTTATGCCTTGCTTAGTTCCTGTCAATTGCCCTGCTGTAATTTGTTTACTCTTCATGCCATGTTGTTTATCTAAGGAGAGCACCTCTAGTGAACTATGGACCCCGGTCCAATATTTAGCATTGATACATTTTCCAATGTTACTTGTTTACTTGCTGCAATCCACCATTACCTTCCACACCATATATTTAATCCTTTGTTACAGCAAACCGGTGAGCTTGACAACCTCACTGTCTAGTTGGGGCAAAGTCTTGAGTTTGTGTTGTGCAGGTCTCCGCGTTGCTTGCAACACCTGTGTGACGTTTCCTTCCTCCTACTGGTTCGATAACCTTGGTTTCTTACTGAGGGAAAAATGTTGTTGTGCTGCTTCACACCTTCCTATTGTGGTTCCCAACTAAGTGCTAACCAGCACCATCAAGCTATTTTCTGGTGCCGTTACCGGGGAGGTTAAGGACGTCTTCACAAGGGGAGTCCTTCACTTCCTTTCTCTTTACTTTGTTTTTAGTCTGCTTAGTTTCTTTTGCTTGGTTTTGTTTGCCTCTTTCAAAAAAAAACCCAAAAAATTAGTGTAGTTTGGTTTGCTTGCTTTATTCAAAAAAAAAAAATAGTTCCTGCTCTAGTTGCTGGTCTGTTGTTGCCTTGCTTGGTCATGCTTTCTATCAACGGATGGTTTCTTTGAAACTAGTTATTATTGGCAAGGTGGGTTCACGGAAGAACAAAAGTATTATTATAAGGAACACTGTTTGTCACAGAAAGGGAAACACTTATGGGAGCAAATTGATAAGTTGAATACTATTGCTAGAGAGGTGTGCTCCACTTATAATGTTACTTTTTGCTTTGATAAAGCCTGTTGCTGTAGGAGGTATAAACACCTCCCTTTTCAATGTGAGTACAATGATAATATTACCATTTCCTCTTATGTTAAAGGAAATTATGACTTTTATGATGTGGAACAGATTGAAGAATTTATTGCCTTCAAGGGTGCATTTGAACTTGCCAGTTTGCTTGAAAATACTGATGATGCACCTTATAAGCATGAGGTTTTTGAGATACTCAAATTTTGCTTTGATAATTACAAGGAAGAAAATGGCTATATTCTTTAATATTTTAATAGGTGTTTCCACATTTGGAAGAGTCTAATACCTTGCAGGAGCCTATGGAAGAAGAAATTGTTGAAATTGGAAGCTCATTAGATGAAAAAGAGGAGGAGAGTGATGAACAAAAGGAGGAAGAATGGATCTACCCATGCCTATCTTCTAATGAGAGTAACTCTTTATTGTTGGAGATATGCCCAAGAGGCAATAATAAAGTGGTTATTATCATGTCTTCACACTTATGATAAATGTTTACATACCATGCTATAATTGTATTAACCGGAAACATTAATACTTGTGTGATTTGTAAACTAAAATAAGAGTCCCTAGTAAAGCCTCTTGTTAAACTAGCTTGTTGGTTAATATATGATCATTGTTTCCTGATCATGAACATAGAGATGTTATTAACAACAGGATCATATCGTTAGGAGAATGATATGGTGGACATACTCCTATAGACAAGCGTAGCATAAAGATCAAGTCATTTCAATAGTTCAATTGCTATATGCTTTCTGATACATAGTAACCTAATTCCTTCGACCATGAGATCATGCATATCACCTTTACTGGATGGATGCTTTGATGTCATCAAACACCACACCGTAACAGGGTGGCTATAAAAGTGGCATTGAGTGTTCGGAAAGTATTGGTTGAAACACATGGATCAAGAGTGGGATTTGTCCATCCACATGACGGATAGATATTCTCTGGGCCCTCTCGGTGAAATGTCATCCAATTAGCTTGCAAGCATGTGACTTGGTCACAAGGGATCACATATCACGGGAACGAGAAAAGAGTACTTATCAGTAACGAGGTTGAACTAGGTATGCAGAGATACCGACGATCATAACCTCGGATAAGTAACATATCGTGAGACAAAGGGAAATTGGTATCATATGTAAGTGGTTCATTCGATCGCAAAGTAATCGTAGAAATATGTGGGAGCCATATGAATTTCCAGATTCCTCTATTGGTTATTGTTCGGAGAAGTGTCTCGATCATGTCCGCATAATTCACGAACCGTAGGGAGACACACTTAAGGATTCGACGTTGTTTGAGTAGTTATGGTATTATGAGAAAGAGACCGAATGTTGTTCGGAGTCTCGGATGGGATCCGGGATATCACGAGGTGATCCGGAATGGTCCGGAGAATAAGATTCATATAAGGAAAGTCCCGTTTCGGAGTTGGGGAATGGTTCCGGTGTTTTCATCGGGAACATTCTAGAAGGTCCCGGAATGTCCGGCACTCCGGAGGGGGGAAGGGTACATGAATGTGTCATTGCATGTTGGAATGATTGCATCATGTACTAGGTGTTCTTGCTGCCCAAAATAAAGGATTTATTTAAATCCTAAATTGAAAAGTCAAACGGCCAGTTTGAAAGTCAAACGGCAATTTTGGGAAGTGGGAAGAGAGGAGGATTGGTGGAGGCCGAGTTGGGGAGGGATTCCCTCCCTTGGCCGGCGCCCCACCAAGCCGACTTGGGGAGGAACTCTCCTCCCCTTGGCCGGCCAGCCCTCCCACCTATATAAGGAGGGGCAGGGCTCCCCTCCTAGTACACACAAGTTTCCTATCCTCTAAACTAAACCCTAGATCTAGACCCCGGTTTAGAGCTATTCGGTTTAGAGCCTTCTAATTGGTTTAGAGCCCTCTAATTGGTGTGTCTAATTACTAGACCACTAATAGCCTCTCTCATAAGCTCCACCATACTCGCACCGGCTTAAAGGCGAAGCCCTGCGGGATTTCCCCTCTACCTCCGGTACCACGCCGTTGTGCTGCCGGAATCACGAGGAGAGTGCTACAACCTCCGCTGCCTGCTGGAACAAGGGAGAGGAAGGTCTTCGTCGAGTACCGAACGTGTGACCGACTGCGGGAGCGCTGCGGGAACGCGGCGCCGGAAGGATCGTCTACGCGATCTTGAGATCGGAAAGAGTACGACTACATCACCCACGAGAATCTGCTCTCGTTAACCACTTTGGAATCTTCGAGGGTGAGTTATTCCATCGACTCGTTGCTGCAATCTAGTAGATAGATCTTGGCTTGTTTGTTTGTATGCGATAGAAAATTTTTGTTTTCCATGCTACGAACCCCTACAGTGGTATCAGAGCCGTGTCTATATGTAGATCTGTTGCACGAGTAGAACACAATGGTCATTGTGGGCGTTGATGCTTTTATTGTCGATTGCTTCTTGTGTACTTTGCATCTTGCGGTATGTTGGGATGAAGCGGCCCGGGCTAACCTTACATGACATCGTTCATGAGACTTGCTCCACGCTTAACATGCAACTTGTATTGCATAAGTGGCTTTGCGGGTGCCTGTTTCTCCTAGCATAGTTAAGATCCAATTTACAACGGGTAATCAACAATGCTAGTATCAATGTTGTGGTTCTTGTTCGTAAGTTAGAACGACACTTATTAACAGCCCCAAACCACGTAAAACATGCAAAGAAAGTAGAGGCGTCTAACTTTGTTTTGCAGGGGTGTGCAGTGATGTGATATGGCCATGATTGTGATTATATATGATGTATGCAATGTACCTTATTGTAAGTTGGCAACCGGCAGGAGCCATATGGTTGTCTTTAATTTCTGTTAAGACCTGCGTGTCTATTCAAAATAGTTGTAATAGTTGAAGCTGGTGGACGACAACCATGCAGAAGCGTCATTGACCTTGATGCCATGCCGGTGATGATGGAGATCATGTTCGTGCTTGAAGATGGAGATCGGAAGCACAAAGAAGAAAGGCCATATCATATCACATATTATGAATTGCATGTGATGTTAATCCTTTATGCATCTTGTATTGCTTAGTAGACGACGGTAGCATTATAAGATGATCCCTCATGCACATAAATTTCAAGTTCTAAAGTGTTCGCCCTTAGTTAGCACCGTTGCTAAAGCTTGTTGCTTCGAAGCACCACGTGATGATCGGGTGTCTTTGATTCCACGGGTGAATACAACGTAAGCAAGCCAGATTTGCTTATGCGGTAGCTAAGGTTTGATCTTGACGAGCCTAGCATGTACAGACATGGCCTCAGGAACACGGATCGCCGAAAGGAAAAGCATGAATCATATAGCAGATATGATGAACATGTCGATTGTTCGCCATTGAAAACTATATCAACTCTCGTGATGATCGGTGTTGATGTAGTGGATTTGGTTCGTGTGATCACTAAAACAATGTGAGGGATATTGTTTTGAGTGGGAGTTCACCTAGATTAATTTAATTATTAATTAGAACTCAATTTATCATAAACTAAATCAAAGTGAATTTGCATAGTTGTTGTAGTCATTGGCGTCCGTTTACCACCTTGCGCTTAGTTATAATTGAGATGATAGAACTATAGAATTCTGGTTAGTTACTTTACGAACTGGTATCGTATTGTTTTGAAGTGTTAATCTAAAGTTTAAAAGTCCTATTGCAAACTTTCAGTAAGTTCCGGTTACTCCATGAAGTTTAATAATTAGTATTAAATCAAGAGTAACAATTCCAAGTGTTAGTATATAAGTATCATGTTTGTATCCATGATTCTTGATATTCAAAGGATTCCCTTAATATCAAGGTTATCTAGGATCTGAAAGAGTTGTTTCTGAAACCATGATGTGTGGAAGATATTGCGATATCTGAAACGAAGTTTTGGTTGCAACATGATAGAGTATAATATGGCAAAAGTCATGTTCTCATATTTGATGAGAATTTGCAAAAAGGTAGGAGACACTTGTTGTCCTAATCCTCCAAAAGGGTTTGGATAGCAACATTATACTCATAATTCATCGTTATAAGCTAAAAGTAGCTTGATCATGGAAGATTCCATGATAAGGGTGAATATTTGATGTAGGTAAAATGTTTACTACACCAAGAGATTACTAAAGAAAGGAATTTGAAAGAACACCAAATATTTGATGATGGTGATCTACTTCAAAGTGCAAGTCCAAAGACATTGGTATTTAATTATACACGCTTTGGACTATATGTCATATGTATGACTCCACTATTGATATTGATAGATTCTTTCAAATAGAAAAGGAAATATTGAAAGAGAATCTCATAAATATATGGGGCAGAAAAGAAAAGACTAGAATTGTTCAGTTTAAGTATGTAGATGATATACATGTTATGGCTATATTCTTTGCTTTCTTAAACAATGTGGTTCTCAAGTATTTGATACTGAATTTGTTGGTGTGAATCGTCATACGAAACAACACAATTCATGAACTACAATGGCCTAAGTAACTAGCAAAAGAATATGTGATGATGTTCATCAAGAACAAAATAAAGGGTTATTGTGTTGCTTGTTAAACATCAAAGCTTGCCTTCAAAGATTTGTTTTATCAGGTATTATGAGAACAAAAGGGTTGTTCAAATAATTGCCGTAATCCATAAAAGATGGATGATTCACAAATCTCGTTGGAGAAATCACATCCATAAAACTAGTGCTAAAATGTCGAAAGACAAATTGATTGAAAGATCACTTAGGAAGTGACATCGCCGTTTAAATTATATTGGAAAGATAACATGAAGAAACTCCATGTGGATGGAATTTTGGAGTCTTCTGATTTTTGATCATATGACGCTTGTGAAACTTTCCTAGAGATAATTAAAACTTCGTTCATAGGCCAAAAGGGAACGAATGACTAGCTTATTGGAACTTGTACATATTGTTGTACGAAGTCCGTTATGTGTAGTCAAGAGCGATGGATTTCAACTTCATATGCTTTCTCCGAAAATTTGAGTGAATATATGAATATTTACTTAATAAGGATGAAGTATGAAATATTTGAAAAGTTCAAAAGACTTTCAAGATGAAGTGCAAAATCATTGTAACAAGAATATAAAACAGTTTATGATAAAGATCATAAAGGAAGATATTTGAGTTACAAGTTTAGCATAATACCTAAGATTTAAGGAATCGTTCCGTGGATTTGCATTTCCCGAAACACCATAAGAGTATGGAGCGTTCGAGATATGTAATTAAACCTTGTTTGACATGGTAAGATCGAAAGGTGTAATTCATAAAACTGCCATTGTATTTTAAAGATTAAAAGCTTTAGAGATTACCGTTTTTCCACTGAAAAGAGCTCCATCATAATCCGTTGAAATGACACCATATAAAGTTATGGTTTGGGATAAAACCCAAGTTGTCCTTTCTTAAACATTGGTATGCTATGCATAAGAAAGATGTGTGCAACCAAAGTCGGATGAACCTGTCTTTGTATAAACTGTTCCTCCATAAAACACCGGAGACAAAAGTGTTTGTTACTTAAAACGTCAAGTTTCTTTGAGAAGAAATTTTTCGTGAAAAGTTAAGTGGGAGGACAATAGAAACTTTGATAAGGTTAAAAGAACCTTAGCTGTATGTGCAGAGTTGCGCAGCACCGAAAAATGTTCCGGAGGCGGCAACAATGCTCATGGCTCACGTGCCTCAAAGGTTGTGGTCACGGAGATCTAAGTTCCTATTGAAACAAGTGGATCGGGTAAACAATCAAATACCAAGATTTGAGGGTTGAATCATTATTTGAGAATAATGAACCGACTACATGCAAAGAAGCGATGATGGGCCCTGACTCCGTCAAATGGCTTGAAGCCATAAAATCCGTGATAGTTCCATACACGAGAAATCAAGTTTTGAACTTGAAGGACCCTCGAGAAAGGTGTAAGACCTTACAGTTGTGTCTGGATCTATATAGAAATAGACATGGATGTTTTACATCTATTAAATAGTCGACATGTTGGGAAAGAGTTCACAACAATGTTCAAAGGTTGACTATGACAAGATTTGATCTATCATAGTGATATTTAGTCTAGACGGATTAATGTAGCAACCACTACATATAATTTGTTATATGGTAGTTGAATAAACAAAACAAGTTCTTCTAATAGAATCGTTACCTAGGACATGTGCATAAACACGGTCCATAGGGTTTTGTTAATTCAAAGGATGCTAAAAGCATATGCAAACTTCAATGGTTAGAGTGAGCATAGCGGAGTTGGAATCTTCACTGTGATGAATCTGTTAAAGGAGTTTAAAAGTTCATCGGAGACAATGAAGATGCTTGCATTTGCAAGAAATTAAGTGGGAGCGCTAAGACATATTTCTAATACATTATGTGGAGGACATATTGTTGATTAGAAAAGATGTATCTTTTATTAACACATATTAAGAATTTCATCCTGATGAAAGACTTAGGCAAAACCCAAATATTTGGCATCAATAGACGCTAATATGGTTGTGCCAGAAGTACATAGACGAGATATTGAATGAATTCAATATAGAAACTACAAGAAAGGTTCTTGTTGCACAGAAAGGATTGAAAGAGTTCAATGTTGATGATATATTCAAATGTATTGACATTTGGTAAAGTGAAACAAATAATCAAGTATAGATTGATACTTGATGTATGAAATCACAAAGAGTATTTATATCAATCATACTGTGATATGTACAAATCCAGATATGTCCTATGCTCTAAATGTTGTGAGCATATACCAGAATGATTTGTAAGATGATCATTGGACAATAGTAAGGATATTCTTATGATCTTTTGGAAGAACTAAGAGTATATTATTTGTAGAAGTGACAAATAGATGGTTAGTTCATTGTAAAAGTACTACATTGATACTAGCTTTGTCACAAAGTACAGATTAAGTTTATCTCAATCTAAACTAAGGGTGGCACAATATAATGGAAAGTGAGTTCCATAATGGATTTGGATGATTTCCAAAGTTAAGACATTGTGACAGATACTACAACAAAAGGCTAAGTATATGACTGCTATTATAGCAGCAAAAGAGGGCATTTGTGTCGAGTAGTTTGTTATCAAACTAGGTGTAGTTCACAGCGGGATAATACTATGAAGATATATTGTACGACAATATTGTCAACATGTTTCAACCCCAAAGAACTAAAGGTCACACCGAAAGACCAAATTTATGCAAAGCCATCTCATTAGAGAATGAGTGATGCGTACAGACGCAAAGACATGCAATTACACACGGACCTGGAAGTGTCAGATCCGGAGATCAGTTGACCACTAGCAATCGTGTACATACAACACCGGAAAGCCATAGGTGTTGAATACACAAAGGTTCGAAACTAGATTATTGACTCTAGTGCAAGTGGGAGACTGTTGGAGATATGCCCAAGAGGCAATAATAAAGTGGTTATTATCATGTCTTCACACTTATGATAAATGTTTACATACCATGCTATAATTGTATTAACCGGAAACATTAATACTTGTGTGATTTGTAAACTAAAATAAGAGTCCCTAGTAAAGCCTCTTGTTAAACTAGCTTGTTGGTTAATATATGATCATTGTTTCCTGATCATGAACATAGAGATGTTATTAACAACAGGATCATATCGTTAGGAGAATGATATGGTGGACATACTCCTATAGACAAGCGTAGCATAAAGATCAAGTCATTTCAATAGTTCAATTGCTATATGCTTTCTGATACATAGTAACCTAATTCCTTCGACCATGAGATCATGCATATCACCTTTACTGGATGGATGCTTTGATGTCATCAAACACCACACCGTAACAGGGTGGCTATAAAAGTGGCATTGAGTGTTCGGAAAGTATTGGTTGAAACACATGGATCAAGAGTGGGATTTGTCCATCCACATGACGGATAGATATTCTCTGGGCCCTCTCGGTGAAATGTCATCCAATTAGCTTGCAAGCATGTGACTTGGTCACAAGGGATCACATATCACGGGAACGAGAAAAGAGTACTTATCAGTAACGAGGTTGAACTAGGTATGCAGAGATACCGACGATCATAACCTCGGATAAGTAACATATCGTGAGACAAAGGGAAATTGGTATCATATGTAAGTGGTTCATTCGATCGCAAAGTAATCGTAGAAATATGTGGGAGCCATATGAATTTCCAGATTCCTCTATTGGTTATTGTTCGGAGAAGTGTCTCGATCATGTCCGCATAATTCACGAACCGTAGGGAGACACACTTAAGGATTCGACGTTGTTTGAGTAGTTATGGTATTATGAGAAAGAGACCGAATGTTGTTCGGAGTCTCGGATGGGATCCGGGATATCACGAGGTGATCCGGAATGGTCCGGAGAATAAGATTCATATAAGGAAAGTCCCGTTTCGGAGTTGGGGAATGGTTCCGGTGTTTTCATCGGGAACATTCTAGAAGGTCCCGGAATGTCCGGCACTCCGGAGGGGGGAAGGGTACATGAATGTGTCATTGCATGTTGGAATGATTGCATCATGTACTAGGTGTTCTTGCTGCCCAAAATAAAGGATTTATTTAAATCCTAAATTGAAAAGTCAAACGGCCAGTTTGAAAGTCAAACGGCAATTTTGGGAAGTGGGAAGAGAGGAGGATTGGTGGAGGCCGAGTTGGGGAGGGATTCCCTCCCTTGGCCGGCGCCCCACCAAGCCGACTTGGGGAGGAACTCTCCTCCCCTTGGCCGGCCAGCCCTCCCACCTATATAAGGAGGGGCAGGGCTCCCCTCCTAGTACACACAAGTTTCCTATCCTCTAAACTAAACCCTAGATCTAGACCCCGGTTTAGAGCTATTCGGTTTAGAGCCTTCTAATTGGTTTAGAGCCCTCTAATTGGTGTGTCTAATTACTAGACCACTAATAGCCTCTCTCATAAGCTCCACCATACTCGCACCGGCTTAAAGGCGAAGCCCTGCGGGATTTCCCCTCTACCTCCGGTACCACGCCGTTGTGCTGCCGGAATCACGAGGAGAGTGCTACAACCTCCGCTGCCTGCTGGAACAAGGGAGAGGAAGGTCTTCGTCGAGTACCGAACGTGTGACCGACTGCGGGAGCGCTGCGGGAACGCGGCGCCGGAAGGATCGTCTACGCGATCTTGAGATCGGAAAGAGTACGACTACATCACCCACGAGAATCTGCTCTCGTTAACCACTTTGGAATCTTCGAGGGTGAGTTATTCCATCGACTCGTTGCTGCAATCTAGTAGATAGATCTTGGCTTGTTTGTTTGTATGCGATAGAAAATTTTTGTTTTCCATGCTACGAACCCCTACATTTATCCCTTACATTATTTGATTGTCCGCCATGCTTACCAAAAGAGGATTAATGTTATGTTCCTGTGGATACCTTTGAAATATCTACTTTGGGTAAAACCTGTGAAGGTTTTAATCCCACTATTTTTGAGCTTGATAGAAATTATGTGTTTGTAGCTCATGAAAAGCCTGCTTTGTGTGATAGTTATATTGTTGAGTTTGTAGGGTGCCGAGAAGAACTTCAGATACCCCCGATCTAGGGACGACGGTGGCGGCGGCTACAGAAGGTTTCGTGGAATATTGATCGGGTACTTAGGGTTTATGCATCGGGGGCTTCTTATAGGCAAAGGGGGAGGCCGAGGCGGTGGCCAGGGGCTCCACACCCTGCCTAGGCGCGGGGCAGGGCCCACCTGCGCCTAGGGGGGTGTGGCTGCCCTGGCACGCCTCTTCGTCTCTCCTCTGGACTTCTTGGTCCCCACAGAAAGTTATTGACTTTGACGTTTGTCCCGTCCAATTCCGAGAATATTTCCTTACTAGCTTTTTTGGAACCAAAAACAGCAGAAAACAGGCAACTGACACTGTGGTAACTTGTTAATAGGTTAGTACCAGAAAACATGTAAAAAGCACCTCAAAGTGTAGACAAATCAAAGTAGATACTAAACAAGCATGGAGCATCAAAAATTGTAGATAAGTTCCGACGTATCACTGGCACTGTGGCATCTTGCCAATAGGTTAGTTCCAGAAAGTATATAAAAATACCTCAAAGTGTAGATAAAACATAGCAAAGTTGATACAAAACAAGCATGAAGCATAAAAAATTATAGATACGTTTTGAACGTATCAAGAGCATCTCCATCGATTCCCCCAACCCGGGCCCAGCGGTGTTTGGGCGTGCCGAGCAGAAAATGGCCCGCACCGGCACATTGTTGGCAGAAAGTGTATTCAAGTATGTCTAGGTGTTTGGCACATCATTTACCCGTATCTCTCGTTTTGAGCCTCTAATGCACCTTGATGATATCTTATTTGGCTCTTTTTGAGTGGTTAGTGGAACATCCCATTTTGGGGGAGTAATATGCCTTGCGCATCTCTCAAACCTTAAAATGTGTGTATGTGAGTACTACCACTTAGTATTGATATTGCAAGCTTATCTAGTCACTATGTGGTGTATCATACTCATGAGAAATTCAAATTCTAAATGTCCATTAATTATCTCTAGTTGAGGTTGTTTTTCCTCTTATAAAAAAATGAATATCACATTATGGGGGAGTAATATGCTTCTTTTGCATATCACAATCCTAGGAAATGTGAACATATGAGGTAGTGCCACTTAGAGTTGATATTGTTGATTATCTTGTTTCTAGGTGGCATGTTGGCTCAAACAAGGTCCTATTTTTGTTAGAAGCTTTTATTGCTCGTCTTTTTTGTCTTTGTTTGAGTAAGAAATTCTTGGTGCGGTCTTTCTCAAATACAT
Source organism: Avena sativa (assembly GCA_916181665.1). Taxonomy (NCBI): domain Eukaryota; kingdom Viridiplantae; phylum Streptophyta; class Magnoliopsida; order Poales; family Poaceae; genus Avena; species Avena sativa. The sequence continues at coordinate 389,703,711 of OV702280.1, read as the reverse complement.
ATCTATATATCTTATTTGGGATACCATTTGCTTCAAGTTATTCTAATCATTGCTTTGCATGATTGTGTGACTAGTTTAAGCTATCAAGAATATCTATCTTTGCATAGTGCTTAATCTTTTTATTTCTATCCTATGCTTTTTATTGTGAAGATTTATATTTAATATCCGTGCAATATACCACCGGAAATCTATTCCAATACACTCATTGTCTTTGACAATTGATATACTTGTGTGTGGTAGCATTTGTGGATCATCTTCGCTTTGGAGTTAACCTCTTATTGCCTTACTTTCTTTCCAAAATTTTGGTGTGGCTCCCATTGTCTTCCTTGGCTTTTGAACATCTCTTTGATGATGTTTTTGATTATTATCAAATGTGTTTTAGTGGAAGACAAACATTTTCTTCTCGAAACCTTGTGCCATTGTGAAAAGTGTTAAGGGTTTGGTTTATTTGTTGAAACCTTGCTATTTTGGGAGTTTGTTATCTCATTCTTTATTATCTATTTTATTTTATTGAATGAGATAAATCTTTGAGCATTTGTGTTCTTATTTCATCTTTCATGCTTAATAGTTTTTGCTCGGTTCATTTGTTGAACTTTGTTGAACAAATCTTGTGTTGATTTGATTCTTTGATATAGTCTGGACAACAAATGTGTTTTGTCACACCTTGTATGCCTTCTTGAATATTTTTGGTGATTTGTCCAAAGTATATCTTCGTTGGATCTTGAAAGTATCGCGCATGCATGTTTACTAAATGTATATCTTATATCATGTTTTGCTTTCTTTGATCCAATATATAGGGTATACTCCATCAAATCCTTAAACGGCTAAGATATGCATGAAATTAAAATTTCATCTCTGAATATGCACATATTTTTATGGAGTGTATCCTATGTTTTGTGGTTATTCTAACCACTTTTGACCCAATAAGTTTGGGGACCAATATGTACTTTAATGTTGTTTTAGGTACATTGAAGATGCAATGGATGCTTGTCTCTTCTATAAGGAAAGTGTTGTCACCACATGTTAATTGGAGCCAAGCTAGGATGATCTAAAAATCTTATCTACTACATCATACCATTGCTATCTCGGTAACAATTAGCTTATTCATGCATACTATTCTTCCATCCAATCTCTTGTAGGTTGCATCTTGGCATGAATTTATTTGTTTGTCAATGTTCGATTCTTGCAATTATCTATGAAAGACTTTGTATCCTTATTGCTTATGTGAGTAATTTGAGATGATGCATATAATGGGGAGTATATAAAATCATTTTCATGATTCACCAATTCCAAATATGCCTTCTAGCAATTTATTGCATATCAACTCCTCAAGGTACTCTCATGTGCAATATTGTTTAAATTGCATTGAATCATTCATTTTGATACTTGTTGCCTTTCTCAAAGTATCCCAACTAGCATTAGTTCCCTTAGTGTTAGTTGTGATGGTTTTGAGATTTTTTGTTTTTCTTTGGTGAAGTTCATTGATATACCATAAGATAAAATAGAGCCATGGGCTATATATGCACTTAAGCAAAATATCCTTTTTGGTATATCTTATGTCTTTCGCTTGGATATCATGTATTGTTTTTATTAACCTCTTATGTGTGGATGTTTTTTTGTGGATTATTCTCATGTTTTTTCCCTTAGAAACTTATATACACTAGAGTGTTAATCTCTCGCCTTGATATACTCGCTCTTTTCTGACCATCACTCTTATCCTCTTGATTTTTAATGGTTTTGGTAAGGTCTTGATTTATGAGTGCTTGGTTTACTTTTATTGCATATTCACACACTCATATCTCATATTTGGTTTCTTTTGGACTTAAGCTTGTATTGACAAGTGTATTGGTTTATATCTAATCCTTGTATCTTGGTTGTGTTCTAAATAATATAGAGGGATTGAGGATTCCATGTTTGGGCATATTGTATTCAAATGAAACAACTAATTTATGCATGAACCTTGGGGAGCTTCCTTATTTCACTTAGAGCACTATTTGTCCATTTGATTATTTGGATCTTTTGATTGCTTGCTTCATCCGTTGAAGTTCCTTCACCTTGTTATCCTTTTAGCAATCCTTGATCCTCAATATAGTTTGAATTCCTCCAAGTGTTCGTCATTGGGTATGTGCATGTGATTTCACTCATATTACGAGTAATGCACACCTTGTGTAGGAACTCATACTATATTGTCATTATAACCTTATTATCCATTTTGGCACTTGTTGTCAATGGGGGAGAAGTTTAGAGGGTTTTAAGGGAAATGGTTTTCTACTTAAGATTGGTTTGTTCTTAAGTGTTTTCCTTTCATGCATTTCATCTTTATTATGTTTTGCATGGTTGTATATATAGTGGAAACTCTCCCAAAGGTTATGCTTAACAATGTATGCAATGAAATTCAAGATCATCACACGTGCATATATTGTGGGGAGTTTGCTCTATATATGTTGGTTCTACTCACATCTAATGCATTAGTTGTAGTTTATGTGATTAGAATCAGTTTTGATATGGGCTAGTATCTTTGTGTTACTTAACCATATCAAATACAACCTCTTGTATACAACTTATTCTCAGATAAGCCGTGTACTTGTTTCTAATATTCATTATATAAACCCTCTTGTTGTGATTGTCATCAATTACCAAAATGGGGGAGATTGAAAGGGTAATTGCCCCTATGTGTGGTTTTGGTGATTAATGACAATCCCTATGGACTAATGTTTTCAATGAGTTTTATATGAAGGTATATTCCATAGGTCATGCTTGTAGTCCATGTGTTGGATTCAAGTATGGATGCCATGAAGATAAAGATATACCTTGAGTATTGGCATCAAAATCATCGAGTTAAAGAGAAGAATATGATATGATCAAGATCTTGAGAGTGTGATCTCAATAGAAGAATTCAAGATATGGCTCTAAGTCGGTGTCATGATAGCCTCATTAGTTGAGCTATGGTTGAATAAGATTTAGATAATGCAATCAAATGAAGAGTTCCTTATGTAACTCAAGATATTAAGATGGATCACGAGAAGATACTTGGTTGACCAATACAAAGAGTGAAGAGTGATTTCAAGTTGGTCAACACATGAAGCATAAAGAATGTACCACATGGTATTGTGGTATGGTAAGCCTTGTCAATTATGCATCATGAACTAATCCATTATATATTTGCCTTTGCGTTTTCTATATGGACAGGTATCTTTCCATGGGCATGCTTCAAAAATGAAGATATTATATAGACCATGAGAGGATGACATCAAGTGGTGATCGTCATCAAGGTTGAGAAGGGCAAGTTCAAGATAAGCATCTCGAGAAGATCATTTGCTTGAAGCTTGCCGTCCATATTGGTGATAATGTACATGTGAAGACATGTATTAATGAAGTTATCCCATAGTGGTGTATGGGGAGCAAATTAGGAGTCTTCACGAAGCAACAATGATCAAGTGTTGCATTCCGGCTTGGGTGGAGCTTGAAGCGTTGTCATCAAGATCAAGCGGTTTGCGCAAGGCAAAGGTATGGCCTTCCTAGGTTTTACTTTTACCGGTCTCAGGGTGGTTGTTGGGATACCGGGTTATAGGATAGATAGACGCACTATGAAGAGGGGCTTTCGGTTGTGCAACTTGATAACATCGTCATAGGGAGCTCAATCCTTTGCATACTTTGCATCTTCCTATTTTGTTGGTTCTTGGTGTTTCTCCATGTGAGGTTCTTGAGCTTGTTGCTAGCTCTTCAACAAGCCCAAGTTCATCAAAAACGGAATTCGTATGCATCTTCTATGGCGTTTTTGAGTTTGAAGGTTTTATCGGTTCTTATTTAGGGAGGCTTCTTACCTTTCTTCATTTGGTTCTATCCTCCTTTGTTGGGCTATGATGTTTCTCTGCACAATCTTGTAAATCTTTTTGTCCTCGTCAAAACAAGCCCAAGATCATCGAAATCGGAGTCCGGATGCAAAAGTTCTTGCGTTTTTCGTGAAGCCTGGTTCATCCCGGTTGTGGATTCGGTTCAACCGGCTCCCAGACCGGGTGGTCCGGTGTCAGGACCGGAAAACGGGATCTGAAACCGGGATTTTCGGTTTTTCTATACCGAGTCTATCCGAGACTGTGTACTGACCCTAATTCTGGTTTTAAGTTCGGTTTTCCGGTCTAGGAACCGGACCGTCCGGTTCTGGAGCCGGTCCAACCGAACTTTCAACCGAGTTCGCACAGATTTCTTCCAACGGCCATATTTTCTTTCCACTATAAAAGGGGGTTCTTCCCCCAACGTTTTAGGTTCTTCTTGACCACGAAATTGACCTCTATTGTTGAACCTCTTGAGCTTTCTTCCTCCCCCTTCCCTCCTATGATTCTTGCATCTTTTTGAGGGCTTTGGAAGAACAGATCTAGATCTACAATCCCCACCAATCAATTCCTCCTCTAAGTGAGGGGAACCCATTGGATCTAGATCTTGGAGTCATTGGTTGACTTCCACCATTGTTCTTCCTCTCTAATTCCTCCCTAGCACTTGTTGCTTTGGTGGGATTTGAGAGTGAAGGATTTGAGCACCCTTGGTGGTCTTGCTTTGCATTCTTGCATAAGTGTTGAGCTCTCCATTACGATTTGTTCGAGTGAGAGACCGTGAGCTTGTTACTCATGGAGGGTGACCTCCTAGTTGGCTTGGCGGTTGGTGTCGCGTTGTTCTCTTCATGGAAGATTGTGAAGAGACTCAGGCTTCTCCTTCGTGGAGCTTGTGAAGTGGTTGTGGAGCTTGCCATCTCCGGAGTGGAGGAAAAGCTAGCCATAAGGAAAGGGCATATTCCTTCGTGGGATAGACTCGGAGAAGAAGGTGAGCCTTTGTGGCGCGTGAGGAATCCTTCGTGGAACCTCACACCTCTCCAACGTGACGTAGCCCCCTTCCCAAAGGTGGTGAACACGGGAATACATCTTCGTCTCCGCGTGCCTCGGTTATCTCTATATCCGAGCTTACTTTCCTTGTGATAGCCATCGAGCTTGAAGTACTTATATCTTGCTTATCACTTGTGGTATATTTATCTTGTGCTATCTTGCTTAGATTAATTTGTTGTTGGTGCACTTAGTTGAGCTTAGTGTATTTGGGTTTTGTGCTTGTAAAATAAACGTTAGTTTAATTCCGCATTCTATCAAGCCAAAACCGTAATAGTTTTGAAATTGCCTATTCACTCCCCCTCTAGGCGACATCGCTATCCTTTCACAATGACTAAACGCACACGCCCTTGAACGGCTAGCCTTATGACTATGTTTTAATGGCGTCTTTGGTCCCTGCAACCAAACTTTTCCGCCGCTCATTTTGTTTCCTCGATGGTTCCCGCCCTCCGATTTCCACCATTATAGCTGTTTCGGGTCCCACCCAGTGACTTCTCGCCGCTTCTTGCGAAGTTTTTCACAAGTCCTTGTTGTCTTCTATAAAAAGGACCAAACCAGAGGGAACGCCACACAAAATCACACACCAACACCATGCCTCACCGCCTTACCACCATTTGGGCTTAGCTCTCAGCGGCCTCCGCGCTCGCTACCCGTTGCTGGAGGAGTCGGGGCCACAACCGTAACCACAGCCAGGGTGAAGGATGCCACAAAATAAGAGGCATAGGAGGTCGATGTCGCTGATGAGGATGATGATGACGTCTTTGACTTCGGCGGCTACAACCAGCAAGCGGAGGTTTCGGTCGACTAGCGGGCGCTCCTTGAGTCCATACAATTGACGCGCGTTGTCGCAAACGATTTAGGGGAGGCACTAGCACACTCCTGCCAAACAGTGACGACGAAGCACCGTTGCAGCTAGTTCTGCCGTGAGCAAAGTGAGGCTATGGTGGAGATGGTCGCGGTGTCCAAGAGGGCCAGGGCCAAGGCAAAGTCCTCGTCGGCGGTGACAGAGGAACTGCCACAATGTGAGGGTGCGCAATGACAAAGAGCGGTTGTCCATGACCAGGTTCTAGCGGCGTCCGACGGAGGTGGAGAGGAGGCAACACTAGGACAGAGAGCTTCAGGCAAAGGATCAAGCCCACTCTGACGCCATACCGTAGATTTCCCTTGTACCTCAACTTGAACTACTATATATGAAAAAAGGTTAATTCCAAAATATGTTTGGGTGAGATCGTTAGGGGCGCTGGTGTGGGCATCCCTCCCCCAATCGCTGGCAGTTTGGGAAACCCTTCCCGAAGTCGTTGTCGTCGCATTTGCCAGGCACGCATTAGGGGGCACCGGTGGAGATGCTTTGAAATAGTATCAGTAGGGTTGTAGCTAAGCTCTAGTCATGCTTGATTCTATGTGTCTAGCATGAAAACCAAAGATCCGACCTTCATTGGTTTTACCTAGTAGTAGTCTTTGTTGAAACCATTGTTTAAAATTTTGGATTTCCTTCGAGGTGAAAACATAAAATCTTTGAGTGAACGACGATGATGTTGGTGCATTGTTCCCTTCTTGGAGACGTCACTTTTGGAAAACCTCTTATGTAGTTAGGTGTTGTATTTTATGGTAGTTTAGATGGAGTTGCTGCGAGTGGTTCGATCATTTTGAGGGGTCTTTTTTTCTCTGTTTTTTTTTCTTTTTTGTTGTGTGCATCCTTAATATTTTGACTAGTTATTGATGTTATGTTAATGCAGAGCCTGGATGTAATCGTATCTTCTAGATATTAATATATTTTCTTTCAGAAAAATGTATTTCCCTGGTTTGAAGGTTCAAGGATGTAGAGGACAAAGCCATCTGTAAATGTGACCGTCCAAGTAGAAAAAGTAAAACTTTTCCTTTGATCCCACTCAATAAATTAAGCTGGTTATAGTGAATAACTTTTACTATCATACAGCTGATCAAAATTAACTCGTACCGTATCTTTCCAATTCGAAAAAAGAGATAATTTTTTTACTGGATCCCATATCTTTTCAATACTCAAGCAACTTAATTAATTTGATGACGATGATGTATTCAGCAACAAAGATATACAACATGATCCAAGGACTAGTCAGTTCAAAAGAAACTTTGGAGGATTTTATATCTTAGAGATTTGTAGTAGTAAAATCCATCATTGTTTTTATGCTCTAATTTGCATCATATTTTGAAAGAATTTTTTCGTTGAACCTGCACATGCAAATTTTCCTTTGCTTCTAAGATAGCTATGTCATGCACTTAAAATTTTAGGAAATACCTTTTCTCATGGTAAATCTAAATATATTAGATCACTGATTCTTGTGTTTTCAGTTTTGTATGATTCAATATGCCATGGCATATTAACTTTGTGTTTTTTCTATTTCCATATTTTTAGGATACTGTAAACGAAAGAGTCCCTTAGGAAGCTTATATGCTGTTCGATTTGTATTTCTATAACATTGTCAAGCGGAAACTTAAAATGGAGGCCAACTTACGTATATCCTTTTATTTTCAAAATTTTGAAAATCATATTTTAAAGTTTCAAAAACTAAATCTGGATGTAGCCGATAATGTACCAGCATGAACTACGATGTATTTTAAGGTTACACAAAAATAGCAAAATGTCGATCTAAGTATAGTGAATAGTGCACATTTCAAAACTACAAAATTCATAAGATTTACCATTTTTGTGTAGCCTTGAGTATAGAGAAATTTAAACAGAGATTTTGCACATTATTGTATCGTACAGTACACACCTACTTAATTTATTAGTTAACATAATCAATACTTTTAGCCGGAAGAAGAAAAAATATGTTGTCAAATCATAACACTCACTATGAGTTTAACCTTCTACAAAAGAAATATTAGAATCATGAAATTCAACAAATACACAACATGCGGTTAGAAAACTAGCGGGAAAAAAGTTTTGGCAGGTAGCTTCATCAATGAAAAAATAGTGTTGATTTTTGAAACTAAGATTTCTAATGTGCAACTAAAGATTTACCAACCTAGTAGGAGTGTATTATTATGATAACTAATGTGCACTTAAAGATTAATTTGCAAGCGGGTTATAACTAAATTCATGAGACATTATTTTGGAATTGTGGTTTAATAGCAATGACAAGAGCACACTAGGTAGATTCATTACATTTATCATGAATTTAGTTAATTTGGAAGGACAATGATGAAATATGAGTCGGAATAGATCTCTAAAACATACCATTACCACGGGACCCACCTCCATTTTCGCATGGCATCTTGGTTTCACGGTATCTTTTTTAAAAATAAATTAATTAACATCGGCTGAAATTGGTTTTTGGAGTTTTCTAAAACATACAATTGCGGTTTTTGGAATAGAAACATACCGTTACCGCGGGACTCACCCCCATTTTCACATGAAGTCTTGGTTTCACGGTACCTTTTTTTAGAATAAATAAATTAACATCGATTAAATTGGGCTTTGCAGTTTTCTAAAACATACCGTTACCGTTTTGGAATAGATCTCCAAAACATACCTTTACCGCGGGACTCGCCTCCATTTTCGCATGGCGTCTTGGTTTCACGGTATATTTTTTCAAATAAATTAATTAACATCGGTTGAAATTGGTTTTTGGAGTTTTCTGGCCATTTTTTTTGTCTTTGTGCATGCATATATATATATACAATTCCAATGGGAAAATAAATAACACTACCAATGTACTACAATAAATGGCATACTGTATCTCGTTTTTTTGCATCTTAATACTCCATCATAAAGATCTTTGTACCGCTAGTCCATTAATACGAAATCTCACCGTATATGGAGAGTATAGTAGAGTAGTATAGAGAGAGAAAATAACACACTGCTCTCTGACTCTACATCTTTCTCTCCCCTAGCAATTGCTCTACGCCTTCTCCATAAATGCGATTGCACCCTCTCAACACTCTCCGGCAATAACTCCATCTCCTCCTCCCTCTCCACATTCTCTTCCCCTTTCTTCTTCCTCCTCCTTCTCCTCCTCTTTCTCCCCTCCCATGGCCGGCCAGCTCTCTTCTTCTTCCTCCTTCTGAAGATCTCCTCATCTCGCTACCCCTTCTGAGCTCTCGCAAAAGTTTATTGCACGCAGCACCACTCCATCTATATACAAACCACAGAGAGGTTCTACACACATATAGACATTTACGGTTCTCATCTTAGATCTCTCACTGCCTTGCAAGGTTCTGGGCTTTCTTCTCCTAGATCTGCCGCTACGTACTTGTGCAGTTGCTTGCCAAGCAAGATATATATACCTCTCTCCATATATAGCACCTGCTGTTTAGATTGGGGAGAGAGAGAGATGAAGGTATCTATGTGAAGAAATGGAAGGTGTGGGGAGGAGGCAATAGCTAGGGTTTTCAGAGGTTGGGAGAAGTTACCATGATGATCCCGGCGAGGCATATGCAGTCGTCGATGATCGGGAGGAGCAACGGCGTCGCAGGCTACGGATCCTCATCGGCACTGTCACTCGGTCAGGTAATTAATACAGTATAATCCTCCTTGCGCAGGGTTTCCTTAATTTATTTGAGGAAGTGGAAATCGTGAGAAGGGCCTCTGCCTGTTCTATTTCGCATCAGTTGTTCTCCTTTGGAAAGATCACTGCTTGCAGGAGTCATTGATGGTGTTGTCTTTATATTGTGTGTTTAAAACTCTCTTGTTTTGACCTGCATGTGTAATGATCCTCCATATGATTTTTTGCTCCTGCAAGAATTTCTTGCTTTTATTTGCGCAAGTCCTGATCCTGATCGATGAATGATTTCCTCCTTAAAAAAATTCTTTAATTCATTTCCCCCCTGTGCCTTTTTCTTGGGAAGAGAGAAGATTCAGAGAGAGAGAGAGAGAGAGAGAGAGAGAGTCAAGTAAATGGAACAGATAAGTTGCTGCTGTTCACACATAGATTAGGTCATCAGAGTTCAGAGTACACGAGCCCCCTTTCTTTAAGACCCACTCCTATATAAACGGAGCAGATAAAAAGAAGACTGGCTAGGTTGGGAGGAGAGAGAGAGACTTCACTATACCTAGTTCTTGATCTTGCACACATCCAGAGATCGAAGTAGAGAATAGTGATTCCACAGGTTTGCTGTTGCTTCCTTCCTTGTTCTTCCAAATCTTCTGGGGTCTTGTGTGGCGCTTTATGAGCAGACCTACCTTTTTGTTCCTCTTCTATTCATTCTTCAATCTCGCTTTCACATCTATGGAGAAAATGAGAAATCAATCATGGGAGAAAAAGTTCCAATGATCCACATACACCGGCCCCCCTTGATTCCTGATTTGTAGCAAGCTCTTCCATTTCTTCCCCCAATTTTTTTGTCTGTATGAACACACTATTAATTCTTCTCCCAAAACATCAAATCAAAATTGTTTTTTCACAATTTATTTCCTTCCAATTTTATCCCTTTATCTGTCTACTAATTAATATGCATATCTAGACATTGTGGAGGGGCAGCTGCATAATTAATTATTCCTATGTATATATATTTAGCAGTAGGATAAGCAGGTATACACTGAGGACCGATCTTAATTTCTCCCCCTCTACAAATTGGTTTGCAGCCGAACTTGCTGGACAGCAATAACCAGCTTCTCGAGCACACCCTCCATCAGCACCATCTTCTGGATCATCAGCAGATCCCGGCGACGACGGCGGAGAGCGGCGACCACCACCACCACGGCATGATCCGCGGCCGGGAGTCCGTGGACCCGCTGGGGGACGAGTTCGAGAGCAGGTCCGGCAGCGAGAACGTGGACGGCGACGCCGTGGACGCCGACCAGGACCCCAACCAGCGGCCGCGCAAGAAGCGGTACCACCGCCACACCCAGCACCAGATCCAGGAGATGGAAGCGTACGTACCCTGATCGAATCCCCTTGCACATTTTAATTCTCTACTTGATTCTTTTTTTTTTTTGCGAAAATACTTGATTCTTTCTTGTAATCCAGTACACATGCTCATATCTAATCTAGTGCTATTCCTTAATTTGTTCTTGTTCTTGTAATGCCTTAATTAGATTGATGCAAAGTTTCCTTAAGGTGTCACATGTTCTTGAAATGAGGTTGAAGCATCCCTTCTTAGTCATTCTCATTGCATATGCATCTAGTAATTTGTTTAATTCTTTCTTGCCATTGGCATCCCGTAAAAATCAGTTTCCTATAATTTTTCCATAGTTCTTGGAATCCCCCCAATAATTTCAAATTAAAAATAAAGGCATGAAATGTTTTTGGGTGTGTACTCCTGAATTTTGTTCCGAGGGGATGAGAACAAATAAACAGTGTGGCTGGCTGGATCAGTCACCAGCCGCTGGCTTTCACACGCAGAAGTCAAATTGAGTTCTCGGGTACAGCCAAAGAGCGTACGTTTTCAAGTTTGACCAAAGCCAAACGGTTTCTGTTCTCTTGCGCTTCCCGAAACAAACGGACGGAACGTCCAGCGGCATTCAAGAACCAGCCAGCCAGCCAGAGCTAGGAGGATATATACGTATTGCGCTATGTATTCACACTGGACTCTCTTTTTTATTTTGGTATAGTACTAGTATATATTTTTCATGGTATTAATAAATAGGTTGCTCATTTTGCAGCGTGCTGGAAAGTTTTCTTCTTACAAAAAAAATAGCGCGGCACGTCATTTAATCCCGCATAATACCATTTATCAATAGTCTAGTTCAATAAAATTTGCTTTTTTTAAAGAAATGAACTAACAAGTTAAATAAACGGGACTTGCGGGCCGTCGTTTACCTGCCATTTACATTCCTAACTATATATGATGTGTTCAGATCCGGTGCAGGCTCATGGAAAACGATTTCTTTATCTGTTATGCGAAACAAATAAAAAAGTTGATCGATGATGTACGTGTGTGTACGTGTGCAGGTTCTTCAAGGAGTGTCCTCACCCTGACGACAAGCAGCGCAAGGAGCTGAGCCGGGAGCTGGGTCTGGAGCCTCTCCAGGTCAAATTCTGGTTCCAGAACAAGAGAACCCAGATGAAGGTACTACTAACTGCTAATCAAATTACTGTGTTGTACTTTGGAATTGGAGTTTGTTCATCTTCCTGATCTGAACCATGAATTGGAAATCAAAGAAATGTGTTAGTATTTTGGCCATCATCGTCGCCTCAACTACCTTCATTTAAGCCTCTGACCTAGGTCGCTCGCTGCAGCACGCATTCATGGCCTATTGCTATATCTGGACAAAGTTGGCCCCCACACAGTACGTACAGCTAGCCCCATGTCCGTCGTCTGCGTGCACACTGCCAAATGTGGCAGGCAGGCAGGCAGGCCATAGTCAAACCCCACCCTCCCCAATCTCTGCTGGCATATATGGCACTGCATGGCGTGCTGACGTGTACAGTGCACTGCTGGCTGCTGCTCATCGCCGCCTGGCCACTGCACACACATCTCTGATAGTATCTGCATGCATGCACAGCCCATCGGTCGTCGCAGTATGATCGATCTTGCAAACACGCGCGCGTGGTGCATGCAGATGATCGTCTCAACAAATATTTTCGTTTTGCAAATTAACTGTGATGATGATGATGATGGTTGGACGACAATGCAGAACCAGCACGAGAGGCACGAGAACTCGCAGCTGCGGGCGGAGAACGACAAGCTGCGCGCCGAGAACATGCGCTACAAGGAGGCCCTCAGCAGCGCCTCCTGTCCCAACTGCGGCGGCCCCGCCGCCCTCGGCGAGATGTCCTTCGACGAGCACCACCTCCGCGTCGAGAACGCCCGACTCCGCGACGAGATCGACCGCATCTCCGCCATCGCGGCCAAGTACGTCGGCAAGCCCATGGTGCCCTTCCCCGTCCTCTCCAACCCCGCGCTTGGTGCCACTATCGGAGCCTACGCGGATGTGTTCGGAGCAGCCGACCTGCCGGCCATGAGGAGCGTGGACGCGGACAAGCAGGGCGTGGTGGTGGAGCTGGCCGTGGCGGCCATGGAGGAGCTGGTCCGGATGGCAAGGATGGACGGGCCGCTCTGGACCGCGGACGGCGCGCTGGACGAGGACGAGTACGCCACGATGTTCGGCCCGCGCGGAGGGATCGGGCCCAAGCAGTACGGCCTAGTCTCTGAGGCCTCCCGCGACGCCACCGTCGTCATCATGACACCCGCCAGCCTCGTCGAGATCCTCATGGACGTCGTAAGCAGCCACTCATCCATCCATTATCCTTCCTCCTGCACTGCATTTCCCTCTACATTTTTGCTCGATCGTTCTGAATTAACCAGTGGCTGCATCGCATCTGAAATTCTGAACACAGAACCAGTACGCGGCGGTGTTCTCGAGCATCGTGTCCAGGGCGGCGACGCTGGAGGTGCTGTCCACGGGCGTGGCGGGATGCTACGACGGCGCGCTGCAGGTGATGTCGGTGGAGTTCCAGGTGCCGTCGCCGCTGGTGCCCACCAGGGAGAGCTACTTCGTCAGGTACTGCAAGCGCAACTCTGACGGGACCTGGGCCGTCGCCGACGTCTCGCTCGACACCCTGCAGGGGATCAAGTGCCGCCGCAGGCCCTCCGGCTGCCTCATCCAGGAGGCGCCCAACGGCTACTCCAAGGTGACCTGGGTGGAGCACGTCGAGGTGGACGACAGGGCCGTGCACAACATCTACAAGCTGCTCGTCAACTCCGGCCTCGCCTTCGGCGCCCGCAGGTGGGTCGGCGCGCTGGGACGGCAGTGCGAGCGCCTCGCCAGCGCCATGGCCAGCAACATCCCCACCAACGACATCGGAGGTACACCTTTATTTGCTACCTGCTTGCAGCCCATTGAAAGTTTACACTGTCATTATACGATTGCTTACTGAATTTAGTACACTCCACATTTGCATGCAGTGATCACAAGCTCGGAGGGGAGGAAGAGCATGCTGAAGCTGGCGGAGAGGATGGTGGCGAGCTTCTGCGGCGGCGTCACAGCTTCCGTGGCGCACCAGTGGACCACGCTGTCGGGAAGCGGCGCCGAGGACGTCAGGGTCATGACCAGGAAGAGCGTCGACGACCCCGGGAGGCCGCCCGGCATCGTCCTCAACGCCGCCACCTCCTTCTGGCTCCCCGTCGCGCCCAAGCGCGTCTTTGACTTCCTCCGCGACGAGTCATCTCGCAGTGAGGTACCCACAATTGATCATCATGAAGTTCAAATATATAAGGATTATGAACCATTGTGTCTTCAAATTCTTTTCTGACATCATGCAGTGGGACATCCTCTCCAACGGCGGCGTTGTTCAAGAAATGGCTCACATCGCCAATGGCCGCGATCATGGCAACTGTGTCTCGCTTCTTCGCGTCAATGTAAGTAAAACTAAAGGGATCTGATCATGTAAACGCATCAAGGATCCTCATGCATGTGCTAAACTGATAGTCGAATCATATTTGTGTGTGCAGAGCACCAACTCGAACCAAAGCAACATGCTGATCCTGCAAGAGAGCTGCACTGACGCGTCGGGCTCCTATGTCATCTATGCTCCCGTGGACGTTGTTGCCATGAACGTGGTGCTCAACGGCGGTGACCCGGACTATGTCGCGCTCCTTCCCTCCGGTTACGCCATCCTGCCCGACGGGCCTGCCGGGACAGTGCACGCCAACGGTGGTGTCGGCTCCGGCGGGTCGCTTCTGACAGTGGCGTTCCAGATACTGGTCGACTCCGTCCCTGACGCCAAGCTCTCTCTAGGGTCGGTGGCGACCGTGAACAGCCTCATCGCCTGCACCGTGGAGCGCATCAAGGTGGCCGTCTCCGGCACCGGCAGCTCTCCGCAGTAGCCTCGCTGAATTGAACAATCTTCCTATGTCTGTGTCAGAGGTAAGTGGACAGCCAAACATCTTGCAATTGGAACTATTGACAGAAAATTTGCTGTTTTTTTCTGAATTCTGATCATTTTGTTTCTGGATGCAGGAGCAGCAAAATTTTGGAGCTTTCATCAGTGGGAAGTCAAGAACGCACCTCAGACTGTCCTTGCCATGTGGTGCTCATAAATTTGGGCGATTGTTTTCCGCAAATTCGACCGGGAAACTCCATCAAGTCATTCAGTTTTTTTGGCAGAAAGAAATGCTGTCACCACTATGCAAGGGCGGTTGGTTCGGGTATTGACTTCCTCTTCAGTGTTGGCCTCTCGGATGCTGCTGCCTCTGAAATTTTAGGTTCTTGGTGTAGTACAAAAACCATAATTCCTTCAGTCTCTGTGTCGTCGTTTGCTGCTGTTGTTCAGACTTCCAGTACTCTCTTAGGTGCTGCAGAATGGAGATTTGAGTCTGCCTGCATGTCTGTTGCTTCGCGTTTATAATTTTGTGATCCATCACCGTTTCAATCCCAAATTTGTGTTGTGATGTTGCTGGCATTTGTAATTATCTCTTCCTTCTCGGCTCTGATGAGGACAAATGTTAGTTCTGGAGGAATGAACCATTTTATCACAAAATTTCTGTTCTCCAATGGGATTAACTGAGGTATTCAGACTTGTAGAAACATTACTTTTCCTCAATCACAAGAAGATAATACATTTCACACAGAACAGCCTCTCCTTAAGTAGATGTGCATCAAAGATCTTAGTTTACAACACTGCCACCCTTTCAGAAGACAACTCATTCCCTGTACAAACATCTAGTGCTTGTGAATACCTACACCCCCAAAACTGCAACATCAGATCATCTGGGCCAGCACTTGTTGGTTGAAAAAATGTAACTCAGATAAAAAAAGCTGTCTTTTGCATTTGGATCTCGAGCATGCTATATGATCATCAGTGATCTCTGCGCACATGGTATCTGCGAGAGAATCAATGCACGAATCCATGCTACTCATGAAGGCGTTCTCATTCGGCAGGGAGGAGGTCCGCAAATGAAAAATCATGAGATGGTGGACCTGCAAACACATGTCGAGTCCGGGGGTTAGGTGGCTCGTTGATTCTCCATAAGACTATCAATACAAAAGCATATGATAAAAAACTACGACATCATGAAGATCAAGTTACAGAATCAGTTTGTTCAAAAATGCTGTTTTTGTACTTGATTCTTGAGTAACACTAGAAAGATGGGGCAGCTTTGCATCATATCTCTGCTGTAAATAACAAGAAAGGTACCTTAACTTTTGGTACAGAATTCTACACTGCTCATAATCAGTTTACCTTTTTGTTCGGCCAAAAGGTAAAATGGAATGTGAGCTACCATCTCCGTTCCTCCTTTGCTCCAGTTCACAATCCCTGGACCATTTTCTTGCGCAGTGGATGGTCCCAGTACAGATAAGCAAATGGCTGGTTCATTCATGAGCCCTAAATAGTCACAGGCACGTTGCCAGACTCTCCTGTCTAAGGTTCTGGACCGAGCAACCTGCAGGGAAACAATCAACATATTTCAAAGATGGGTGATGCTAACATAGCAAATTTTTTGATAAGTTTGTTATGCCGGAAGGACAAAGTCTATATGGAATTGCTTCACACACGACATTTCCATATGATCTGTGTACGATACTTCCTCTACCGCTCCACCTCCCACGACTCCTTATTTTTGTTCTTTCTAATCCCGAGCCCAAACCAGACCAAATCCAACCCCCTTGTCCCCTCCCACGACTCCTCTTCCCTCCAACTCCTGCAGGCCGTCTCTGCCTAAGCTTCTTCTGGCAGCTGTGCGATTGGTGCCCAGTCTCCCTCTCCTTGCACCCCTCTCAGTGTGCAGGCTACGAGAGCATGCCAGCGACGAGCTCAATCACAGAGGTTTCTCGACTTACGAATCAGGCTCTCATGGAACTCACTATGGTCAAATCTGTAGTAGTGGCTGCTAGCCTGCTAGAAGACTACAACTGTCAATCCAAGTAGAGCGAGATTGAGCCTAGAACTGCCAATCCGAGGCGAAGGGGATAAGATAAAGTGAACAAAGAATTGTCTATCCGAGGCGTCAGGGCTGGTCCGATCCAAGTCCCAGCCCACCCAAAACCCAACCCAAACCGTGTGTATCCTGTTGCCACGCTTAAGGAGGTTCGCTGCCACGTCAGATCGTACAAGCATCAGATGCAAAAGGTCGTGTGTATAGCAGGACTCAAGTCATACCTTAGCCAACGACATGCGTGCTCTTGGAAGCAACTCGCTATGGCATGTTGCTAGCTTCGCAATGGCAGTCACCACAAAGCAGAGAAGCCTAGCTTGGGATGACTTTCGAGAAGTTGTACCCATAGAATCAAATCCTGGCTCCTGGCTTAATCCCAAACGACTTGGAACCAAGAGATGAAAGAAGTCAATCATGAGTAGTACTACTGAGGCCCATAAACGAAGATATTGTATAAGAAAGACCAACCTAGTTGCGAAGTTTTCGTATAATAGCACATCCAAGTTTTCAAATAGTTCGCGCGCTACATCTTTGTGGTTTTTACCTCCTGCTCCATGCTCACCAATGGCCCAACACAAATGCAATGCTAATTCTGTCTGCATAGACTATACTCCATCAGAAAATTCGATTGTGGTGGAAAACGAAATTTAGCTATTTACTTTATGACAGTCAGCACACGAACCACAAGACCAGGCAATGACAGAGCAACTCAGTTAGGATGTGAAAGCACCAAGGATAAATTAGATGCAATAGTTGACAGTTATACTTACCTTCGCAGGATTTCCCTGAGCCTCCCCAAGTCTATCAATAATAGGCTTCTGCAGAGTATTTCAAATTGCTATGTAAAAGTGCTCAAAAATGCCATTATAATGACAACTATGTATACTATGAAGTGAACTGCTAAATAGTAGTAGTAAGAGTCACTCAGCTGGTACCTTTAGTAGTGCAATGATATCAGGGGAGCGCTGGAATGCAGACAATAAGAAATCCGAAAGCCTTTTCCTAACCTAAAACGTGTTATAACCAGGAACTTGTTCAACTTAAATTCAAATATATCACTCGAACTAGTACAAGTGATATGAGCAAAAATAACCAAAACTAAATCTGGACATGCCATATCAACATATATCTATATTTACTAAGCATCATCATCATATTGAACAGAAAAGAAAAGAAACTTATTAAAAAAAATTCTACCTTGAAAGAGAAATCCTTGTCAGGGAACATTGCAGAATATCTTGACATAACTACTGGAATCAGAGCACACAAGAGTGCTGAACCAACAAAATAGATTGTCAATTTAGCATTATGTTTGTCATTGGCATGCAGCAACAAACAAATATACAAAACCTACAGTTGTTGACGTCCCGTAATGCTGTCGCAAAATATACGGTAAGAAAGCAAGGTGCCATTTTCAGTGACTGTTTTAATCTGCCCGACTGTGGGCTGTTGAGAGCCACTTGTAAGGTTGAAGATATCGTAGGGGATGTCCAATGTTTTGCCTAAGGGAAACAACAACAAAAAATAAGATTATTAACTAAGAATGTACTGAAGGATAGAAAAAACATAAGCAGCAACTTATTGCCAAGGAGGAATTACTTACAGCAATGCCATCATTTTCATCTTTTAGAAGGTCAAGGAACATTGGGTCAGCAAGGTCTAGAGGACCATTGTCATCAGAACCTGAATTGCCACTTTGGTCTTCTATTGCAGAGCCAGTATATGCTTCATCCATTAATGCAAGGAGCATCTGGAGTATAGAAATGGATAACAGGATTAACAGACTGGAGCTGGATATCACACTCATAGTTTCTGGGGTTAAATAATTTCTAAAGCAAACCTCAGGAGCAGCACTCTTCTGTATAGTAGCTAAACTACTACCGATGAGAGTTCCTGAACTTCTTTCCACCTTTTCCAATGCTACCACTAACACTGATTGATGTTCAAGGAGTTAAATAAGGAATAAAGCAGTTGAAACCGATTCATGTAAGGAAAAAAATGAGGAATAGTGCAGGATAAGCAGCTCTAAAATAGAATGAATGACAAGTAATGCTCATCATGAGATTCACAGTACATTGTGGTACATTGTTCCAAAGAGAGGTGTGCATCATATGCCAGCACTCAGAGGTACAATAATGACTTATTTATCATTTTTACCTGAAAAGGCTAGTTAACCGCTAAATAAACCACCATGAAAGTTTTAATAGTATGAAACCAGCAGACATACTTGGCAGATCCATAAGGGACAGGAAGAGAGGAAGAAAAGATCCTGCTGACATCATCAATGGAAGCACTTCTGAAAATTTCTTATCCAATCTGGAACAACAGAAAACCAAATAAGGTAGGTGGATGGTCAACAAGATTATCTAAAATATTTAGTTACCAGTACCAACTAGCAAGCCATTTGATGGAAAGGGAAATAATAGACTTCTCCAAATATCAACAGAAAAATATTACTCCA
The DNA here is from genome assembly GCA_916181665.1 of Avena sativa. NCBI lineage: Eukaryota > Viridiplantae > Streptophyta > Magnoliopsida > Poales > Poaceae > Avena > Avena sativa. The sequence continues at coordinate 389,684,580 of OV702280.1, read as the reverse complement.
TACGATCCATAATAAGTGTCGGGGGTTTAGTTCATTTTGTCCAAATTTGAACTAAATCCCCGACACTATTATGGATCGGAGGTAGTAGCAAATATGTGGGAGATGCCTAGAAACTAAAAGGGCATACCTCTCACCATTTGATGCAATCAACTTCAGTAGTAATGGAAAAAACTGCATAAAAACAACATTAGTTAGTATGTTCTGAAATTACATAGCGAAAAGGGAGTCATATTAGAAAATTAAGGGAAATTGATTGAGATATTTCAGAGCAATATGCTTTGGAACTGCATGACCAGCAGGAGCATAGAGCTGATTTGTGAGGAAATATCCAATTGATAACAAACTGATCATTTCATGTGCATCACACCTGAGGAACCAAGGTGGGAAAGCAACTCAGGATCTTCGTCCTGTTTGCTATCAGGAAATCAAGTGTGCGCTCAGCGACAATAGGATCTGCAAACTCCCTACCATGAAATAAAGTTTGAGAGATTTGGAAGGCTTGTAGAAGCAATCCGACCAGGCATTCATGCCCAACAGAACAAGAAACAGATGCATATAAAAAATATTACCTACTTAAGCAAGAGCGGAAGAAAGTTTTCAAGCTACCATCAGCATCGTGCAAGACCGCCTCCCCAAAATCCAGGAAGAACTGCAGAATTGTCTGGATAGAAAACAGTATAACACAGATTATAGTACAAATTTTGCTACTATCAATTATCATAACTAAACTCATTTCACAAATCAGGAAACATTACAATTAACCCAATCGTAAATGACTACTCCCTCCATTCACTAATGTAAGACCTACATATTTTGAAATAGACTAGATTCGGACTAAAATGGATGAACCTAAACAATAAAACACGTCTAGATACATGCATTTCAAAAAAAAAGCTAGAAGGTCTTACATTAGTGAAGAGAGCTTTTTTTGGTATGAATCATGGAGTAAGTACATTTTTGCTTAAAACAACAACAAGATTCCTCCTAAGTTGTAACCACCCAAAGTTAGTGTATTGCAGTATAGGGACAAAATTGTAATTTAGATGTAGTACAATTCTACCACGAAGACAAAAATTCCAAAAGACCGAGCAATTCCGTCGAAATGTAACATGTAAGAGCATCTTCCCCTAAAAATTTGAGGTTGGAGGCTTACAAGCAACAGCACGCCGGTGGAGGCCGTGGACAGCGTTGGCGCGGCGGCACAGCGCTGGAAGAGTTTGCTCATCACCGGGAACGCCCGCGCCACCATCTCGTCGTTTGCCCCCTTGGCCTCCTTGCACATCTCGAACACCATCCTCACCTTCAGCACCAAGGGGCAACACAGGTCAAGGGACCAGACATAACACCACGTGGCCGTCTGAGGGGAAGAAAGGGGGGATTGGAGGTAGATGCGCTTACGGACTGGAGGAGGTTGGAGTCGGAGGCGGGATCGGCGGCCGCGGCGGAGTCCCGGGATGCGGCGGAGAGCGAGCGGAGGTGGAAGTCGTAGCTGCCGTCGCCGGCGGCGAGCTTCTGCGAGGCCATCGCCGTCGTCTTCGTGTTCCTCTCTGGCGAGCGAGTTGAGTTAGAGATTCTAATAGGTTTGGGCTTTGACTCGTAAGATTTTACTTATTAAACCCAATAAAGGCCCAAATATCATAGGCTCGCTTTTAGAATTCTGGCGCTGCAAGACCCAAAGTGGTCTAATCCAAACCGTTCACTTTTTTCAGAAGAATCGGTCTAATTCTTTACGCTTTCCTGCATGAACGATAACTTTATCCAAGATTTGTATGAGGAAAATAATTATAACATGACGCCAGTTCCCTCTCATGACATCCCATTTCTTTTCATTACATACAAATTAGAGATTTCTATTTTTGTGTTCTTAGTTGTATTTACTTTTCTTTTAGCCAGCAAATTGCCAATGTTTCCAATAGTCCAACTACACACCTTTTTCGGCACGCTTAACTTTTTTTTTTTAATTTTGCCCATCTATTTCTCCGAAACTATCAAAGAACTTGAAGGCAACTGCCATCAAGTTGACCGTTGGCTGACGTATCGGCCACACGGTGTGGGACTATGTGGGGCCGGTTGGCCAGGAACGTAGTGTAAGGCCACGTCATGTGGGACCGCGTGGGGCCGGTTGGTTGGGACCGCGTTATGCTGACGTGGGGACGTAGTGCGGGACCATGTGAGGCGCGTTTGGTAGTCATGTGTGCACTTGTCGTCTAAATTGTAAGTTTTCCTTTTTATTATTGTTATGATTGTCCTTTTTAAGAGTACATTTTCCCTCTCGGTCTCCGTCTCCTCCCTCTGGCGCTTCCTCCACTTTTTGCTGCCCAGTCCCTTGAAATTGGGCATCTTAGGCTTGATTGGGGGCATGCGACCATGTTTGATGGCCACCTTTTGGAGGTTGCGGAGGTGAACGCCGAGCATCTTGTGCTTGGCTCTAAAGGCGTTGATGTTCATGGATTGGCCGCATGTGGTCACATCCTCGACATGCTTTACGAGTGAGTTAAAGTCAATGGCTGAGAAGTCTCCTATTGCAAAAGGGGCACATGTGCTTTACGAGTGAGTTAAAGTCAGTGGCTGAGAAGTCTCCTATTGCAAAAGGGGCACATGTAGAAGTCGGCTGTGAAGTAGTCGTCGTACTGGCCGGACTCCAGCCTCCTCAGCACCTAACGAGTCTTGGTGTTCTTGGACTCGTCGTTGTTGCAGACGTCGCTGATGACCCATAAGTATAGGGGATCGCAACAGTCTTCGAGGGTAATATTACCCAATTTATTGATTCGACACAAGGGAGCCAAAGAATACTTATAAGCCTTAACAACTGAGTTGTCAATTCAGCTGCACCTGGAAATAGTCTTGCTCACAGTAGTTTATCAGTAGCAACAGTTTTGTAATAACAATAGCGAAGTAACAGCAACACTAAAACAAAAGCAATAGTAATAGTAGTAGCAAACAGTATGATATGAGTGCGGTAGGCATAGGAATGGATGGACGGGCGTTGCATGGACGAGTCTAAACATGTAACTTAAAGATCTAGGACAATTGCAGATAAATAAGATAAAGCATCCAAGTACTAATCAATCATAGGCATGTGTTCCATCTATAGTCATATGTGCTCGCAATGAGAACTTGCACACCATCTTTTGTCCTGTCAGCCCATTGCAGCGGGGCCTCAAGGGAATCTATTAGCAATTAAGGCACTCCTTTTAATAGAGCACCGGAGCAAAGCATTAACACTCTGTGAACACATGTGATTCTCACATCACAGCCATCCCCTCCGGCTGTCCCAATTTCTATCACTTCGGGTCCTTTGGATCTGACAATGATATGTGTACACAACTTGCAGATAAGATCACAAACAATACTATCATCATGAATCAATAATAAGTTCAGATCTGAGATCATGGAACTCGGGCCCTAGTGACAAGTATTAAGCACAACAAGTTGCAACAAAGTCAAATAACACTAATAGAGATACTAGGCATCATGCCCTAACAATCTTATTCGATTACATGATAGAACTCATCCAATCCCTACCATCCCCATAGCCTACAGCGGGGGATTACTCACTCATGGATGAGGGAAACATGGATGGTTGATGGAGAGGCGTCAGTGATGATGATGGCAATGATCCCCTCCAAATTCCCCGTCTTGGCAGGGTGCCAGAACGGAGTTTCTGGTTTCGAATCGCGGTTTCTGGTGGTGGCGGTACAGCGGAACTCTTTCTGGAAAAACGTCGAACCCCCCCCTGAGTTTTTAGGTCAGAAGGAAACTTATAGGCGAAGAGGGAGGCCGAGGGGGTGCCCTAGGCGGCCACATCCCCTCCAGGCGCGGCCAGGCCCAGCCCGCACGGCAGGGGGTGTGGGTCCCTCAGACCCCCACTCCGTCTCGTATTCTGGCTCCGTGAGTCTTCTGGTGAAATTGGATTTTTGGCATATTTTCCGGGATTTTCCTGATAGTTGATTTTCTGCATAAAAACTAGACACCAAGGTAATTCTGCTGAAAACAACGTCAGTCCGTGTTAGTTGTATCCAAATCACACAATTTAGAGGAGAAATAATAGTAAAAGTGTTCGGAAAAGTAGATACGTTTTGGACGTATCAACTCCCCCAAGCTTAGCTTATTGCTTGTCCTCAGGCAATTCAGTTGAAAAATGAGTGCGATAAAAGAACTTTCACGAACACATTTACTTCATATGATGTAAATATTCTCAGCACATGAGTAGATACTTAGACAATTCATAATAAGGAGTATGCAACTAAGTCTACTTAATAGCCATTGCAAGCTATGAAGAGATTCCAACTCAATAATAATAAGTAGCATAAAACATAAACATAAGCAACATTGCAATGCTCATAAGAAGGTATGATAGAGTGGTATCTCGCTTGCCTTTGTTTGAAGAGCACAACATAAATGTCAAGGCACCTTTAAAGTTCAAGTGAAGACTAGAAGTAAAGATATCAGAGATACAAGCATCAAAGTCATGACATAATTAACCAAGTTTTGAGACAAGCACATTAAACTAGGAATGACAACTATGCTCTCAAGAAGGTGCTCATTGAACAAGTGATGACTCAACAAGGAAGTGAAAAGGTTTTGAAAAGTTTGAAAGACTTCCAAATGCTGAAAGTATGGTACTCATTAGCTTTGAGCTCTCATTGCTCCTATCATAGGCATCTTTAGATGGTTAAGGTGAAAGTGAGGTCCAATATAAGTTATATGCTTGACAGACAATAAACTGGAAATCTCATGTCCCTTGGGTACGAGGGCTGCTCCTCATGCTACTCAATTTTAGTTACCGGTAAGTTTTTGTCATAGTAAATACATGTGTATCATAAAGAACCGCCAACGGGGTACCCCTTGCAAATGATACAGGAACTATCCCATATCAAAATGACAAGGCAAGCAGATAAAGAGCATCTCAGCAATCTTCTTATTTACCATGGGAAAATGGTGATTTTTTCTCTCTTTCCTATTTTCAATATGTCTCATTTTTTCCTTTTTCTCAATCTCTATCTCTTTTTTTATAAGAAGAATGCTTCATAGACTGCTCACTATGGTTATGCTGCAAGTTTCCACCATGATTAGGCATGGCTTAGGCTAGCGGCCCATGTGTTTCTCTAACACATATACATAACTCCATGGACTTACAAGCTCCCCTTTTATTTCACACCGACGACATCCGCAAACAAAAGAGCATGATATCAACTGGGTATATATTTACAGGTGTTGAAAGCGTTCCCCGTGACAGCACGGTTCTGCTAACCCTCAGCCTATAATTTGCAAGCATATAACTTTCATGGACAGTCACAATGGTTCAGGTTCATTAAGTGCAAGAAATAAAGTGTGCCATCAAGTTCGTGAGAGCTTTACCAACTAACTTTCTCATAACAAGCAAACATTTTATTTGGAATAAAACAAGGTATAATGAATATGCACGGAATAGCAAATGATGCTAGTAGGTAGGTATGGTGGACACTTTTAACAATATTGGTTTTCGGAGTTGGAAGCACGAGTAGAGCTCATACTCGGTGCAAGTGAAGGCTAGCAATAGAAAGGGAGCGACAAACGAGAGAGCAACAACTGTCATAATCATGCTTGCAACAAAACAAAACTAATTATGGCATGAAAGTGATACAAGAACTCTAAGGCAAAATAAATCATCGAGGCTAACTGACTATTTGTTCAGTCATATTCATGCGTGAGCATGTGCCAAGTCGATTCAAATGAAACATTCAGAGGAGGATACCACAATATCCTACCAAGTTATGAATAGAACAATGCAAGCAAACATTCATATAACATGCTACAAACTATTAGCAAGCTGGAGCTAATCATAAGAGAGCAAGAACTACTAATCATCCATAAATAATATACACCTTACATGAACAGACTAAGCATGCCCACAATGATAAGTATATGTACAAAAATGAGAACAAATAGAGTTTGTTACCAGCCTCTTACCACACCTCAAGTTGTCTTAATATTCATTATTTTCCTTCACTTGTGTGTCTTGAATAATAACAATGAAACCAAACTCAACTAAGGACTGCTGAACCCTGCAAAGAACTTCACAAAACCAAAGAAGAACAACAATTTTTTTTGGTGTTTTCGATTTTTAAAGAAAGCACACAAAGCAAAAACAAACAAAGCAAAATCTTTTTGGATTTTTATTTAAGGAAAACCAAAGCTAAAAAGCAAAGAAATAAACCAAGAGAAGCAACAAAAATATTTTTGGTCTTTTTGTGTTTTGGGAAAACAGGAACAAGAACCAAAAAGGAAGCGAAACATGGATATACAAAGAACCGACGAAACATGATGTATAGATGAGTGTGGTGTCGGTGTACCTCCCTCCAAGCTTAGGCTTTTGGCCTAAGTGGGGCTCAATCCCATGGTGACCAAGAAGGTGCACCTCCATAATGCGATGAAAAGGCCCCTTCGTCCTGGTACGTGCTCAAGGAAGCCCTCGTGTAATGCATAGAGTGGTCATAAGAGGGTGCGTCCCCTGGTAGTGTCCCTGGAAACCACGAATGTGCAGCTGCTCGTCCATATCCTCCTTGGAGCGTGACCAAGGTCCCTGAAAAATACTGAACAAAGTAGTTTGTGGCAAAGGAATTTCCTTTTATTCCCCGTCAGTAAACATCATCCTATAAACCAAACTCTCAATGGTAGAGTTAGCATTGATAAAGTGATGCGCTTTCATTGCATCAAGATCAAGCCTCTAAGGAGCCAAAATTGTATCATTTGGATCAACAGACAGTTCTAAAGCAGCAACTACACGTGCAACAATAATACCCCCATAAATGGGTCCTCTAGCAGCTAAGCGACGAGCAATGAGAGAACCAAGTTTATACCTGGTTTCACTGTTGAGTGCAGCAGCTAGAAAGGCCAAATGATAGTTGGAAATATTGTTAGTGTTCTCCCTACCAAGAATACTAGTGGAAAGATAATAAGCAAAATATCTGATAGCTGGGAGTTGAATATTTCTTATCTTTCCGCGCTGGGCTTTGCGGTTGATACGTCGGAAACGTATCTATAATTTTTGATGTTCCATGCTTGTTTAGTATCTACTTTGCTTTGCTTTCCTACACTTTGAGGTGCTTTTTACATGTTTTCTGGTACTAACCTATTAACAAGTTTCCACAGTTCCAGTTGCCTGTTTTCTGCTGTTTTTGGTTTCAAAAAAGCTAGTAAAGAAATTTTCTCGGAATTGGACGGGACAAACATCAAAGTTAATAACTTTCCGTGGGGAACAAGAAGTCCAGAGGGGAGACGGAGGGGTGAGCCAGGGCGCCCAGACCCCCCTAGGCGCGGGTGGGCCCTGCCCCGCGCCTAGGCAGGGTGTGGGGCCCCTGGCTACCGCCTCGGCCTCCCCCTTCGCCTATAATAAGCCCCCGATGCAGAAACTCTAAGCACCCGATCAAATCTCCACGAAACCGTCTATAGCCGCCGCCACCGTCGTCCCTAGATCGGGGGATCTGAAGTTCTTCTCGGCACCTATCGGAGGGAAGATCATCCCGGAGGCCTTCTCTCCGGTATGATGCGTGAGTAGTTCCACCTTAGACTATGGGTCCATGTAGTAGCTAGATGGTTGTATCTCCTCCTTTGTGCTTTCATGTATAGATCTTGTGAGCTCCGTTCATGATCAAGATCTAATCTATTTGTAATCATGCATGTTGTGTTTGCGGAGATCCGATAGATATTGAGATTATTATATTGATTTGATTAATGGTTTTGTCTTTATGATTCTATCATGTTTGTGTTGTTTGTGATCTTGCATGCTCTCCGTTGTTAGTAGCTATTTTGGCCAAGTAGTTGCTACTGACTCCAAGAGGGGGTATTTATGCTCGATAGTGGGTTCATGCCTCTAGTTTCCAAGGGAAGTGGCAATAATCTCTTTGGTTGTAGATGTGTTGTTGCCACTAGGGAGAAAACAACGGTCTCTTGTTCATGGAACATGTGGACTGTTTACCTTACACACTTTGCTTAAAGCAGTTGTCTGTTGCTTGCAACTTAATACTGGAGGGGGTTTAGATGATAACCTGAAGGTGGACTTCTAGTCATAAATGAAGTTGGATGGCGGTCTATGTATCTTGTTGTATTGCTCAATCGAATCTCATAGGATCTTTCTGACTAGTAATTGCATTGTTATGCCCTGCTTAGTTCCTGTCAATTTCCCTACTATAATTTGTTTACCCTTCATGCCATGTTTGTTTATCTAAGGAGAGCACCTCTAGTGAACTATGGACCCCTGTCCAATCTTTACCATTGATACATCTTCCTCTGTTACTTGTTTACTTGCTGCAAACCATTACCTTCCACACCATACGTTTAATCCTTTGTTACAGCAAACCGGTGAGCTTGACAACCTCACTGATTCGTTGGGACAAAGTCTTGAGTTTGTGTTGTGCAGGTTTCCACGTTGCTTGCAACACCTTTGAGACGTTTCCTTCCTCCTTCTGGTTCGATAACCTCAGTCTCTACTGAGGGAAACTTGCTGCTGTGCTCTTCACACCTTGCTCTTGGGGTTACCAACGAAGTACTCCACGTCAACACCTGTCGAGTACCATCAAGGATTTCTGGCGCCATTGCCGGGGAGGCTAAGGACGTCTTTACAAGGGGAGTCCTCCACTTCCTTTCTCTTTACTTTTTTTTAGTTTGCTTTGTTTCTTTTGCTTGTTTTTGTTTGCCTCTTTTCAAAAATCCCAAAAAAAATAGTCTAGTTTGGTTTGGTTGCTTTATTCAAAAACACAAAAAAAATTAGTTCCTACTCTGGTTGCTGGTCTGTTATTGCCTTGCTTGGTCATGCTTTCTATCAATGGATGGTTTCTTTGAAACTAGTTCTTATTGGCAAGGAGGGTTCACGGAAGAACAAAAGTATTATTATAAGGAACACCGGTTGTCACAAAAAGGGAAACACTTATGGGAACAAATTGATAAGTTGAATACTGTTGCTAGAGACGTGTGCTCTACTTATAATGTTACTTATTGCTTTGATAAATCTTGTTGTTGTAGGAGGTATAAACACCTGCCTTTTCAATGTGAGTATAATGATAATGTTACCATATCTTCTTATGTTAAAGGAAATTATGACTTTTATGATGTGAAATAGATTGAAGAATTTATTGCTTTCAGGGTGCATTTGAACTTGCTAGTTTGCTTGAAAATACTGATGATGCACCTTATGAAGATGAGGTTTATGAGATACTTAAGTTTTGCTTTGATAATTACAAGGAAGAAAATGGCTATATTCTTGAATATTTTAATAGGCGCTTTCCACAAATGGAAGAGACTAATGCCTTGCAGGAGCCTATGTAAGAAGAAATTGTTGAAACTAGAAGCTCATTAGATGAAAAAGAGGAGGAGAGTGATGAACAAAAGGAGGAAGAATGGATTATCTAACCATGCCTACCTTCTAACGAGAGTAACTCTTTATCCCTTACATTATTTCCCCCATGCTTACCAAAGGAGGATGAATGTTATGTTCCTGTGGATCCTTTTGAAATATCTACTTTGGGTAAATCATGTGAAGGTTTTAATCCCACTATTTTTGAGCTTGATAGAAATTATGTGTTTATAGATCATGAAAAGCATGATTTATGTGATAGTTATATTGTTGAGTTTATTCATGATGCTACTGAAAGTTATTATGAGAGAGGGAAACATGGTCTTGTGTATCTCAACAATATTAAGTTTCCCCTCTTTATGTTGAAAATCTTGAAGTTGCACTTGTTTTGCTTTCCTATGCTTGTTGCTTTGTGCTTTCATGACTTGTTTCTTTACAAGATTCCTATGCATAGGAAGTGGGTTATACTAAATGTGTTTTGAATTTGCTTCTTTATACTCTCTTTGACTTCAATTCATATTTCTTATGAGAGCATCTTCTCAAATTATCATGCCTAACTTAAAGGGGTTAAAGAAAAGTACTTGTTGGGGGATAACCCAAGAGTTTCCTTGAGTCTTGGAAGTTATTACTTCAGTAATAACCTCTCCTTATACTTTTTTGTTTGCTTTTTGTACCAAGAATGACCTCTAATGAGAGGGAAGTAAGATTTGGGGAGTTGCTGTCCCGAAACAGATTTCTATCCTCCACCAAAAAAAATTGTGAGGAGTCTATGCAACTCGGATGGAGCTAAAAATTGATGAATAAATCCCCCAGTATGTTATATAACTTTCGTTAGTTCAACACTTTTTGATTTGAGCAACAGAAGATTTTCGAAAAAATCGGTTTCTGCCTGCTGATCTATTTTGACAGATTTCTGCCATTATTTGCATTTGCTTCTTATTGATTCCTTTTTAGTTCTTTTTGGGAAAATGAGCTTTTTGAAGGAGTTACTACAATAGCTTGTGTTTCTGAAGGAGCTTTTTGAAGGAGTTACAAAGCTTTGCCAGAGGTTTAATATCTTTTGAATACACTAATGTTGCTAATGAAGATTGTGTGAAGTTTTGTATGAAGGAAAAATTTCAGGTGTAGAGAGAGAATGATTTAAGGAGATGAATAATGGACAAAATCTCAATCTTGGGGATGCCACCATGGTTTCACCCCAAGAAATATCCAAGAGGTACAAGCGTCAAAGCTTGGGAATGCCCAAGGCATCCCCTTCATCAATAAAAAGCCCAGGTCTGTCTAGACACTTCACTTTTATTGTTTCATGCATAGTTGTGTTGTTCTTGGAGCGTCTTAGTTTTCGTTTGCTTTGCTTAGTTGTTTAGTTTGCTTTAGTAGTTTGGACCCCCGTTCTCGCTGTGTTGTTTTGCAAATAAGTTGCTTGGTGTTGGAAAGGAGTAGTAAGTTCTTGCTTGAAGTGCAAGAGGAGCTTGCATTGACTGTGACTTAGACTTTATCATGTCATGCTAGGTGTTGTTTTGACTTTATACTTAGTAGTTATTGTTGTAGCATGGCTTGATCCAAGTCATTGGGATTGATTAGTGTGCCTTGAATAAATTATGCGTTGTTTTAGCATGCAAAAGCTTAGTATTGTGGTATTCTCCTTTGATGCTTTGTTTGGGTTGACTTGGCACATGCTGACACCATGTTATGACTCTCACAAGTCACCATTAGCCTCTATGATCGTTTAGTCCTTGACTTGTAGTACCACTCTATGCTTTGATTAGTAATGCTTTGTTGCTCTGCATGATTATGGACATTATTGCTCTCTTAGTTGGTTGCTCCCAGTCTTTTGCTAGCCTCCACTTGTATGAGTAAGCTCTACTCATGCTTCCAACTCCCAAGAAACCAAGTTATTTCAAAGTGTCCACTATAAACTCCTATGCATGGTGTGTTACACCATTCCAAGTATATTCTTGTTTTCAACTATCTTCCAATTAAAAACTATTTTGTTATGTGAAAACTTAGTGATTAAAGCCCTCACGAACTTGATGGCACACTTTATATTCTTTGCCCCTAATAAACTTGAACCATTGTGGCGCTATGTTGTATATGATTGCACTTATACGTTAGAATTAGCAGAACCGTGCTGTCATGGGGAACGTTTTCAACATTGCACTTGTACTTTGTACTTAGCTGATATCATGCTCTTTTGTCTGTGGATGTCACCGGTGTGAAATGAAGAGGGAACTTGTAAGTCTATGGAGTTTGTATTATGTGTTAGAGAAACGCCTGGGCCGCTAGCCTAAGCCATGCCTAATGATGGTGGAACTTGCAGCATCACCATAGTGAGTCATCTATGAAGCATCCTCAATAAAAAGCTATGCATATAGTAAATAAAAAGATCACTGAGATGCTCATTGTCTGCTTGCCTCGTCATTTTGGTTATGGGAAAGCTCCTGTACCATGTGCAAGGCGTACCCCGTTGGTACTTACAATGACAAGAACTTGCCTGGGCCTGAAATTGAGTAGCATGAGGTGTGGCCCTCATATTCAAGGGACTTGAGATTGCCAGCTTATACGTCGTCAAGCATATACTCCCTAGTTTGTTCACTTTAACCTTAATCACTTCAAGATGCTTATGATAGGGGCAATGGGGGATGAAAGCTAACAAGTACCATAATTTTTGGAAGCTCTTTTTGAAACTTGAAATCACTGCTTCCTTTACAAAAAGGCCTTTCTTCCACCACTATTGAGTCTCCACCTTCTACCTTTAGGCACCATTAATAGAGCATAGTTGTCATCCTGTGTGCAGTGTTCCAAAGCTTATTGATTAAGGCATATTGCGATATTACTTGTTCTTGTGCTATCTGTTTCTAGTCACCCTTGTGAACTTTGAAGGTGTCCTATGCATCTATATTGCTACTATGCTATGTTTTCTGTATGTGAAACAAACAAAAGTTTTTCATTGCATATTATTCATGATCTTTGTTTGTAGCCTTTCATGTTGCATGCATAGTTACTATGTCCAATTGTTAGAACTCCATTCTTTCATGCACATGTTTAGAGTTCTTTGATCCCAACTTTCAATGCTTGTAAATGGTTGGATATTTATTGTGAGGGTGCATGTTCACCTCAAAAATTATTCTTTTTATCACTTACCTACTCGAGGAGGAGCAAGAGTTAAGCTTGGGGATGCTTGATACGTCGGAAATGTATCTATAATTTTTTATGTTCCATGCTTGTTAGTATCTACTTTGCTTTGCTTGTCAACACTTTGAGGTCCTTTTTACATGTTTTTTGGTACTAACCTATTAACAAGTTGCCACAGTGCCAGTTGCCTGTTTTCTGCTGTTTTTGGTTTCAGAAAGCTAGTAAAGAAATATTCTAGGAATTGGACGGGGGATGTCAAAGTTAATAACTTTCCGTGGGGAACAAGAAGTCCAGAGGGGAGATGGAGGGGCGAGCCAGGGCGCCCAGACCCCCCTTATAGAGGTCCCAACCTGATAAGGTAGGGATCCATGTGTTTACAATGCTAGTCCCTGGATCAATAGCTAGCATCCACAGTTTAAGATGTAATATCAAGAAACAAAGGTGAAAGAACATGTTGGGCCCCCATGTGTGGTTTTGGTAATTAATGACAATCTTTATGGACTAATGTGTGTATTAAGTTATACTTGTAGGATTTGTCCATTGGCATCGCTTGGAGCATGTGTTGGCTTCAAGGTCAAAGAAATGCAAAGAAGATTTGTTGGGCACAGATTTGTTGGGCAAGCTCAATATGCGAGGTCGATGATGAGGAATTAAGGAAGGCGTTCCATCTTGAGAAGGTCAAGATCGTCTACATCGAGATCAAGTGGAATGCTCAAGGCCAAGGTATAATATTGATAGGTTTTCCCTTTTGCCGGTCTCACGTTGTGTGTGTGAGACCGGGTTTAGGATAGATAGCCGTACTATCAAGAGGGGCTCTCGTATGAGTAATTCGGTCACATCGTTCGGAGAGAGCTCAAACCTTTGCATACTTGCATCATCATATTTGGTTGTTATTTGGTCTTATCCATGTGATGATATAGAGCTTGTGGTAATCTCCATAACAAGCTCTTGTTCATCTAAATCGGATCTCCCATTTGTATCTTGTTGCGATTTTGATTTATGCGGCTTTTCGGTTTCTCAGCAAGTGAGGTATATCATATTATTCTACTTGATACTTTCTTACTTGGTGATAATCAATATTTCCACTTTTTATTTGGAATCCCTTGTCGCCCTCTATCCAACGCAATTTGAATCGGGTCAATCGAAGCTTCCAGTCAAAAGTTATTGCCGTTTGAATATTTGCCTGTCGGTCTGTTTTTTGGACCAAGCGGTAGTACCGCCCGGACGGGCCGGTACTACCGCCCGGACCTAAAAATGGCCCGTTTTCTCTCTCCCTCGCCGGGTACCTTTTTACGGTAATACCGTCCGGTCCGGTAGTACCGCCCGCGTGGCCCGGTACTACCGGCCGACCCAGAAAAAGTGTCCAGATATTTTTCTGATCTCCGATCCAGATCTCGTTTTGACCAGCCCCGAGCCCATCTTCTCGCGTTGCGTGCCCGCACGCTGCTCCTCGCGCCTGCCGCCCGCGGGCCCTACGCTGCTACGAGTACTGCTGTTGCGCGCCTGCCCGCGTTGATCCTGCCGATGCGCTGGCCCGCTGCTGCCGCTGCACTGCTGCTACGCGCGCGCGCGCTGCTTCGCTTCTTGCTGCCTGCGCCGCTGCTGCTGGCCCGCGCGGGCCCCGCCGCATGCCTCGCTTGCGCGCGCGCGCTGCTGCTGCGGTCGCGCTGTGCCTTGCGCTGCTTGCTGCCGCTACGCATGCGCAGCTGCTCTGCCCCACACCTGGCCCGCATGCTCTGCTGCTTGCTCTGCTCCACTTGCTTGCCATTGATTTGTTTTTTTATGGCTGTGCTCGCAGGGTGCGGTAGTACCGGGTTTTTGCGGTACTACCGGACCGTCCAGAAAAATACCCCAACGGCCATATTTTGGCTAGCCCTATATAAGTGTTTTGTCCATTTTTTTTAGGGTTACTTTCTTTTTCCTCCTCTTGTCCAAGCTTTGCCCCCATTTGATTTACTCTTTGACCTTGATTTCTACTCACCCCTCCATTGATTCTTGCATATATTTAAGGGGTAGTTGGAGGAGATCTAGACCCACGTTTTGACCTAACCGATTCATCTCTTTGTGAGTGTATCTTTGGGGATCTAGATTTTGGGGGATTTTGTGTCTCTCTTTGATTTCTCCTCTCTTGTTCCCCCAATAGCTTTAGTAGCTTTGTTGGAACTTGAGAGTGAGGGATTTAAGCATCTTTGTGGTGTTCTTGCCATTTGCATTTGTTGCATCGGTTTGAGTTCTTTTTGGAGGATTTGGTTTGAATTGCTCATTGGAGCTTGTCCCTCTTGGGTTCTTGGAACCCTAGACGGTTTTGTGGCCTTGGTGGCATTGTGGCCTTTTGTGTCATTTGTTGGGAGCCTCCAATTAAGTTGTGGAGTTGTGCCCCAACCTTGTGAGAGGTTCCGGTTGCCACCGACAAGTGCACCGATAATGGAAGCGTGGATCGATCCCATTGGGGTGAGATTCACCGGAGAATAAGGGAGGCCTTTTGTGGCGTTGGTGGTTTGATACCACCCCCTCTCCAAACGAGACGTACTCCATGTTGGGAGGAACTCGGTAAAATATCGGTGTCCCCGCGTGCCTCGGTTATCTCTATACCCGAGCTCTTTACTTATGCACTTTACATTGTGATAGCCTTCGTGCTTGAAGTAATATATATCTTTCTATCACTTTGTTGTTTGTATTGCTTAGCATAAGTTGATGGTGCACATAGGTAAACCTTAGTTGTTTCTAGGTTGTGCTTTACAAAGTAAACACTAGTTTTATTCCGCCTTTGTTGAGCCACTCTAGGAAAAGTTTTAATCGCCTATTCACCCCCCCTCTAGGCGACATCCGTATCCTTTCAAAAGGTCATAATACAACTTTATAACCAGGAATAAAATAATCATTACATCTTACATAGCTCATTTGGCTATCTCATTACAATGTAGCAGAAATATCTATATAGCATGGAGTCCTTCATCCTCAAAGTGCCATAGGCAATCATGTTGGTTGTAGACATGTAATCCTATTCAACACACTTCACTAACATCAAACAAACATTCAACATAATAAGTTACAGCCACAAGGGTCAATACATTTGAATTGTATTGGCAAGTTTCACTACTATGTGGAAATAAGTTGGAACCT
This sequence comes from Avena sativa, assembly GCA_916181665.1. NCBI lineage: Eukaryota > Viridiplantae > Streptophyta > Magnoliopsida > Poales > Poaceae > Avena > Avena sativa. The sequence goes on along the minus strand of OV702280.1, from coordinate 389,668,988 downwards.
ATCAATATATGCATATTTGGCTAAGTAGGGTTTAGGCTCATTTTCCGAAAGCAATATGTTTTTATCCCATCTTTTCAAAATAGTTTTGATCTTTTAACAAACTTTTTGAACTCCTTGGCAAATTCCAAGTGATTCTAATCCCTTGTTGACACCATCAAGTTTTACTTTAAGAAATTGGAATGTCGAGATCTTCCATAGCTTCAGGCCTTAGTTGCTCAGAGTTGTCCGTAACCGGGGACACGGCTAAGTACTTAGAATTTGATCTTTTACAGAAGTTGTACACTTTACCCACATGACACAATCTCGTCTTGACGCCACCAGTGGCCGCTGGATAAGTACACACCAAATGGAGTACTGGCAGATCGAGAAAGTGACAAAGTCTTTCCATAGAAGTCCTCCCAAGACATAATGCTAGCATGTCTACCAGGCACCAATGTAAGGATATATTTCCAATACATGAATCTAGTTAACCTGAATAGGTGCCAATGCAAGGGTCTTCCACTATGTAATTGACTAAGCCAGTGCCCATTTAGCATGTGGCTGTACACGGAAGCCATTGTACGAGAAACATGTTCAATCTCTAAGTCCCTGGGTGGTTTTATTCTAGTGCACATACTAAAAAGATAGCCATATATACATGGTTCCCTTCGTTGCCACCTTATCCACAATTGAGTATCCACATTCCACCCAGGTGGTTTATTGAGTACTTGTTTTATTATATAAAACATATATTTTTCCAACACTTCATATATTCATAACATGGTATTCCACCCCAAATCTATAGCAGGGCTAAGCATACTACAACTACAATGTTTCCACTAAGGAAGATATAAGGATATCCTAATAGGACATAGCATAGCATAGTAACATAGTAGCCCTATAATGCATACTACAAAAATTCCACTAAGTGTAATGAAAATAGTAGGACATGGATGATAGTGCAACTTGCCTTTTTGGTAGAGAAAATAGATACACTCCTTGATCTCGCAATAATCACACTCTTCAAATTTCACTACAATTCAATCAAGCAAGAACATATTCAAAATAGCATTCAAACAATTCACCACATAAAAATAATGAAAACAAAACAATACATGCAAGCATACAAAAGATTGTTTTATTTGGAAAAGTGGTTTCTAATAGGCTATAAACATTTTAAAACACCTATTGGTCATTTATAAAAGTGGTAAAACCATTTAAGTTCAAGTTTAGTGAAAATGGCCATTTAAATCATTTTTGTTTTGCTAGAAATGATTTAAATCAAAGTAATGATTTCTAGTGTTTGCCAAATATATTTTTGAAAACAAATGTTAATGTTTTAAGGTTAAAGTGTTTTAGACTAATCCATTTGCAAAAGGTTTCATCCAAATTCCATTTTAAATCAAAGCAATATTTTTATTTGCTAGAAATGCCTTTAAACAAAGTAATAATTTATTAGGGTTCATCAAATATATTTTTAAATCCTAAAAGTTGGTTTTTATGGTCAGTAGATTCAAAACAAAACATTTACAAAAGATTTTACCCTAAAATCATTTTTAGAATAAATTTTATACACAAAATAAGTCTAAATATGTTCCTACAAAAACAACCAATTTTACAGAAGCAAAATACTAAACTAATGGCATGGTTGCAAAGTTTGTATTTTTGTGATTCCAGTGATATAAAACTTGCAAAATTTGGGCACAATCGACAGCGGCGCTCTGTTGAAGTCGAAGCTGAGCTTCTAGGGCTTGCGTGGGCGAGAGGGAGGCACTGGAAGGTGCAGGAGACGATGGGGAACACGCTCGTTTGCTCTGGGGGCAATGGGGTGGTGAGGGTTGGCCGGATTCGGCGGAGGAGCTCGTCGGAGTTAGTGGCGTTGCCGCGAGCAATTCAGGCAGCCTAGAGGCCGAGGGGTGTAGGGAATTGAGGGGAAGGGTAGAGGGAAGGAGGGCGCTTATGAGGGCGTGGTATCTAGAGGGATTAACGTTGCCATTTACACGAATTTACGCCGGGGATTTACGACTGAGAACGGCAGCGAGAATGGGTCGTGTGAGGTTGATGACGATGTGCTGGCGGTGGGGCTGCGTCGTCAGCGAGAGTGAGGAGGTGCACGTGGGGTCGCGGAGTCAGTTGCTGTGTGGGTTAATTCACGAGTAAGAAAAACGATTCGGGTGAGGGCTGCCGGGTGGGCTCTTGCTAGGCTAGTTGGGCCAGGTTGGGCTGGACTGGCTGGGCTGGTTCGTTTCCATTTTTTCCTTCTGTTTTCTTTTTCTTTTTCTATTTCTATTTTTCTGTTTTGATTTGAATCAAATAATTTAAACATTTATTTGATTTCAAACCTTTCCAAACTTTCAGTAAGTTTTTAATATTGTTTAACAATGTATTTTAAATTCTATTTTAGAATAATTTCTTTTATCCTTTTATGGTTTATTATTTATTTAAATTAGACACTTGTCTTTATTTAAATATGATTTTAAATACATTTTCAAACTTCTATTTGAATTCCAATTTTTACCAAACCTTTTTCAGTAGATTTTATTTTATTCATTAGTGTAAATAATTCAATTTGAATTATTTAAAACATTTTAATATGATTTAATGTTCATTTAAATTGGGCATTTGTCTTTATTCAAATAAAATTGGATATTATTCAATCCTTATGATTTTATTTAAATAATATTTTAATCCATTTTATTATTCAGTATCTTCCATTTGTTTCATTTGGCCAAGATTTTTATTTGGCTTTTAAATAATCCTTATTTATTTATTTATTTATTTGCCTTATAAAATCCATATCTTTTTATTTAAAGATATAAAATTGGTGTTTCCAATATGTATAACTTTATTTAATATTTGTTTATCTTTTTAAATCCTTTTAGGATTATTTTGCTCAATATTTGGCATGGATTTAGATAGGAGCTTTATTAGCCTTGGAAATTATTTCCTTTTAAATTATTAAATTCATAAGTTTTTATCCATGGTTCCAAATTGAATGAAACCAATTTCTATGGTTTTATAATATTTTTATTTATCATTCTTGATCATTTATAAATGTTTGTTGACAAATTTTTATATGGATCAAATCCATTGTCTTAGAGAGATCTTGGAAATGAATTATTCCATTAGGGTTTTAGGGTTTTGATGTTTCTTTTTAGAAACAAAAAGTTTCTTTTCACCCTAAATTTCAACAATCATTTCTTTTATTTATTTATTTTTCACATTTCAAAATTTGGAAAATTTTGGGATGTGACAGGCTACCACCCTTAAAAGAAATCTCGTCCCAAGATTTGGGAAGGCTAGAGGTTACAAGTTGGCTTGAAGACAACTAGGGTACTACCACCCTTAAAAGAAAATTTTGTAGGGTTTCATTTGATGGTTCACTTGACTATAGATTCAATAATTGATATCCAAACAAGGGATCCTTATATGACTCAACTGAGTTAGCTAAATCCTGCCATCCACATCATCTAATTCTTCAAGGGTTCCATACATGTCGATGTGGTTCATATGTCCTTTCTAGGCCACATTGGAATCGCTTCCATTGGAGTTTCTAGCATCCTTTTTCTTTTTCTTCTCAGGACAGTCTGATGTATAATGTCCAAGTTCCTTACAATTATAGCACTACAACTGGCTAATGTCTTTCTTCTTGGGATTGCCATGTTGGTTATGACCAAGGTCATCTCCACTGTCAGTATCATTCCCATTATTATTATCACTTCCATTGTTGTTGTGGTGATTCTTATAATGAGTGTGTCCATTTCCTTCATGTTGATGTGGTCCAGAATCTCCATTGCTCTTTTTGAATGAACGCTTCTTTTGTGATGATCCTGAGTGATACTTGAGGCTATGCTTCCTCTTTCTGTTCTCAACTTGATTCATCTTGTTTTCCAAGATGGTGGCTTTGCCACAGAGTGATTGATAAGTTGGGACATAGGCAACAGACAGCTGCAGGTTCAAATCATCATTAAGTCCTTCGAGGAATTTCTCTTTCCTGTTAGCATCAGTATCCACTTCATCCGGTGCATAGCACACCAGATTATTAAACTCCTCGATGTACTCAACCACACTATGGTGACGCTATTTCAGGTTATGGAATTCCTTCTTCTTCAAGTTCATCACTCCGGATGAGATGTGAGCTGTACGGAAACCATCCTAAAAAATATCCCAAGTCACATCCTCAAGGGGAGTGGTGATCTGAAAGTTGTCCCACCAGGTTACTGCTGGTCCTTCGAGCAGATGTGCTGCAAACCTGACTTTTTCCTCGTCGGTGCAACCAATGGTCACTAAGTCATTGTTCACCGAATGTAACCAGTCATTGGCTACCATTGGCTTAGTTGTTCCATAGAACTTTGCAGGCCTCAGTTTCAAAAATCTAGTGAGCATGTCAAATGCTGGAGGATTATTCTGATTATTGTTGTTATTGTTGTTATTCTGATTCTGATTCTGATTCTGCATGAACTGCGTCATCATCTGCATCAGTTGAGCTTGAGATGTGATCAACTACTGCATCTCGGGAGTGTTGTTGTTGTTGTTGTTGTTGTTGTTTTGGTTGGGGTTGGCACGACGGGGAGGCATCTGTTGGTTTAATAGGGATAAGTAATGATAGATAGATCTAAGGAAGTTCTAACACACAACCCAAAACAATCAAATTCAATCAAGCAATCAACAAGCAACTATTCACTTAACAACTTATGAGTTTAACTCATGAGTTGAAGGAAAGTTTTCTTGAAACAATCAACCTAGTATAGTCATACCTCATAGGTCAGTATGATCCATACACTAACATGATACCAGTGTCTTAGATAGTTGGTAGGCAATCTAATGTCTCTTGGTTCTCATTTGTAGTCCTTAGTGAAACTAAAGTTGAAGTCATTGGTCATGGTGGAGGCTTTATCCATCAATTTGAAAAGGAAGATTTAGAATCAAAACCAAAAAGGTTGAGGAAAGAGTTTATAAGATTGTTTGTAAACAAGTTTTGGAACAAATACAACTCCTATTTTCTAAGGGATTTTGTCCAATCCTAGGGTTACAATCCTACAGGCAACACAGTGCTCTGATACCATCTGTAGAGGTACCAACCTGATAAGGTAGAGATCCCCGTGTTTACAATGCTAGTCCCTGGATCAATAGCTAGCATCCACAGTTTAAGATGTAATATCAAGAAACAAAGGTCATAATACAACTTTATAACCAGGAATAAAATAATCATTACATCTTACATAGCTCATTTGGCTATCTCATTACAATGCAGCAGAAATATCTATATAGCATGGAGTCCTTCATCCTCAAAGTGCCACAGGCAATCATGTTGGTTGTAGATTTGTAATCCTATTCAACACACTTCACTAACATCAAACAAACCTGCAACATAATAAGTTACAGCCACAAGGGTCAATACATTTGAATTGTATTGGCAAGTTTCACTACTATGTGGAAATAAGTTGGAACCTATCAATATATGCATATTTGGCTAAGTAGGGTTTAGGCTCATTTTCAGAAAGCAATATGTTTTTGTCCTATCTTTTCAAAATAGTTTTGATCTTTTAACAAACTTTTTGAACTCCTTGGCAAATTCCAAGTGATTCTAATCCCTTGTTGACACCATCAAGTTTTACTTTAAGAAATTGGAATGTCGAGATCTTCCATAGCTTCAGGCCTTAGTTGCTCAGAGTTGTCCGTAACCGGGGACACGGCTATGTACTTAGAATTTGATCTTTTACAGAAGTTGTACACTTTACCCACATGACACAATCTCGTCTTGACGCCACCAGTGGCCGCTGGATAAGTACACACCAAATGGAGTACTGGCAGATCGAGAAAGTGACAAAGTCTTTCCATAGAAGTCCTCCCAAGACATAATGCTAGCATGTCTACCAGGCACCAATGTAAGGATATATTTCCAATACATGAATCTAGTTAACCTGAATAGGTGCCAATGCAAGGGTCTTCCACTATGTAATTGACTAAGCCAGTGCCCATTTAGCATGTGGCTGTACACGGAAGCCATTGTACGAGAAACATGTTCAATCTCTAAGTCCCTGGGTGGTTTTATTCTAGTGCACATACTAAAAAGATAGCCATATATACATGGTTCCCTTCGTTGCCACCTTATCCACAATTGAGTATCCACATTCCACCCAGGTGGTTTATTGAGTACTTGTTTTATTATATAAAACATATATTTTTCCAACACTTCATATATTCATAACATGGTATTCCACCCCAAATCTATAGCAGGGCTAAGCATACTACAACTACAATGTTTCCACTAAGGAAGATATAAGGATATCCTAATAGGACATAGCATAGCATAGTAACATAGTAGCCCTATAATGCATACTACAAAAATTCCACTAAGTGTAATGAAAATAGTAGGACATGGATGATAGTGCAACTTGCCTTTTTGGTAGAGAAAATAGATACACTCCTTGATCTCGCAATAATCACACTCTTCAAATTTCACTACAATTCAATCAAGCAAGAACATATTCAAAATAGCATTCAAACAATTCACCACATAAAAATAATGAAAACAAAACAATACATGCAAGCATACAAAAGATTGTTTTATTTGGAAAAGTGGTTTCTAATAGGCTATAAACATTTTAAAACACCTATTGGTCATTTATAAAAGTGGTAAAACCATTTAAGTTCAAGTTTAGTGAAAATGGCCATTTAAATCATTTTTGTTTTGCTAGAAATGATTTAAATCAAAGTAATGATTTCTAGTGTTTGCCAAATATATTTTTGAAAACAAATATTAATGTTTTAAGGTTAAAGTGTTTTAGACTAATCCATTTGCAAAAGGTTTCATCCAAATTCCATTTTAAATCAAAGCAATATTTTTATTTGCTAGAAATGCCTTTAAACAAAGTAATAATTTATTAGGGTTCATCAAATATATTTTTAAATCCTAAAAGTTGGTTTTTATGGTCAGTAGATTCAAAACAAAACATTTACAAAAGATTTTACCCTAAAATCATTTTTAGAATAAATTTTATACACAAAATAAGTCTAAATATGTTCCTGCAAAAACAACCAATTTTACAGAAGCAAAATACTAAACTAATGGCATGGTTGCAAAGTTTGTATTTTTGTGATTCCAGTGATATAAAACTTGCAAAATTTGGCCAAGCAGAACAATAGTTATGATTTTTAGAAGTTTAAACAAACAAAAACATTTTCTGGATTTTAACAGACAGACTCAGGCCACGTGGTGTGTTCCTATTGGCCGGTACCGGTTCGCATGGATCAGTCGTCGCGAGCCGTCAGATTTTAAGTTGCAATTGCATGGTTCTAATCAATAGATACCCCTTCGTCTAAATCCAATCCTAGCCGACAGATATGCATCCTACGGTTCTAAACACAACGACCACAAATGGGCGACGCTGGCGGCGGCTACGCTGTAGCGCGCTCTGTTCGCGGTGGTGCCGGCTATTACAGGAAGCTAGAGAGAGGGAAAAAAGGCTTACAGTGTTCGCATGATCGAAGTGAATCTCAAGGTGGCTTCCGTTTATCGAGGGGCGCACGGGAATGACATCGATCGCTCACCGGAGATGGCGTCGGCGTCGGGCACGCTCTGCCGTGGTCGAAGGCGAGGTTTTAAGCCACAAAAAAGCGAGAGAAAAGGTCCGTTAGACGCACGAGAGAGAGGAGAACAAACGAGTGTTAACCAGAGGAGAGGGGGCGGTCTGTGCTTACGGGGAGGGATCAACGAAGTGGGCACAGTCGACGGCGGCGCTTTGTTGAAGTCGAAGCCGAGCTTCTAGGGCTTGCGCGGGCGAGAGGGAGGCACTGGCAGGTGCACGAGACGATGGCGAACATGCTCGTTTGCTCTGGGGGCAATGGGGTGGTGAGGGTTGGCCGGATTCGGCGGAGGAGCTCGTCGGAGTCAGTTGACGAGGTTGAATCTCATCAATGCCCATTGTTATGGACTTGGGTTTTGGAGAAGATGGGGATGCTGGAGATCGTGGCACGGTTAACAGACAAGCAACCAGGGGACACGAGATTTACCCAGGTTCAGGCCCCCAGAGGGAAAACCCTACTCCTGCTTGTCTGCTCTTTGATTACGGCGGAACCGAAGGTTACAGGGTGTGCAGATTCGATCTGGCGTAGATGCGTGTGCGAAAGTATGAGTCGAGAGATCTAGGACGTGCCCTCCTGGTCTTTATATAGACTTAGGCAGGTCCCGGGCATAGTCCTAGTCGGTTACAAGTTCTAGGGTTTTACCCCTTTGAATTTCCTATCTACGCTAGTCTTGCTCTCCAAGGATCCGAAGGTGTCATGGGCTTTGGCCACCCGAAAATCGTCATGGGCCAGTGTATGTCCACTGTGGGCCTTCCTTGGGCTGGACCAGGTATGCTAAAGTTATGTACCCGTAGGGTATAACCATGTCAGTAGCCCCCGAGTGTTCAGTCGAATCGTAGATTCGGCTGAGGACTCTTCCATCCTTCGGGTGCAGTTATATATTAATAGTATATGTGTGTAGGGATCGTTGATGCGTGTGCCTGACTCACCCGACGGATCAGGGTCAGTTAACTGTCTTAGGACGAAACGACACGATCTTCTTCAGGTTCGGGTCCCTCAACCCGGACCTGGAACGTATGCTGGTGTAATTTGACTCAGGCCGCGGAGGACTTACAAGAGTGAAATTCCAGTGGTTTTAATCGATGTACCCAACGCCTCCGTCGGGATTTTCATCGTACCTGCTGGTACGGATTCATACTAGCAGAGCGCAGTCAGGTGCGTTGCCAGGCCATCAGATGATATCTGCAGGTCTTATCTTTGCGTCGCAGTCGCAGCATCCGAATCATTTATCACCTCGGAGGTGCTTCGGGTGGCCAAGGAGATTGTCACTCGCTTAGCGTTTTGTTGGGGCAGAGTTGCCAAAAAAAGTTTTTGCATGCGGATCCGGAAGATCGCAGTCAAAGATTTCATAGGGTGCGCGACCAGCGCTCCCTATGGGAGTAGCCCCCAAGTGTCTGTTCGAGTCGTAGACTCGAACGGAGACTTTAGTTCAAGCATTGTTTCAATCATTAGGTCCGCAGGACTCTAAAATTTTCGGATGCTTAAATCCATCCTCCCTATGGGAGTAGCCCCCGAGTCCATAGTGGAGTCGTAGACTCGACGTGGGACTCGGAGAAGTAATTTTTGTCCTCATTTGTCTATCGGGTGCGCGGCCAGCGCTCCTGATAGGAGTATCCCCCGAGTATTTAGTCGAATCGTAGATTCGAGTGAGTACTCTTAGCTGTGGAGCCGAGGTGGTGCTAGTATAGCTTTTCATGACGTCAGTGCTTACGATCGATGACCTCAAGCGTCTGCTATGCCAGAGATGACTTGACTGGACGAAGCGTGGGTCCCACTTGCTGACTTTGAATTGACCGGTCACGCGGAACGTGGAGATGATTACGGTGTCTCCTCGATTTCCGCGCGTAGTGGACGGCGTGGTAACGACGGTTCGTTTTGGTGCTGACACGTGTACGGCTAGATCTACCGTTGGCGTTAGGTCTTCTCGATGGATGGCCAGCGTGCGTCGTCTTCGCTGTTATAATCCCTGGTGAAATCGTGGTTTGTTTTTCACCGCAGCAGTTCATCTATTCACTGCCTCCTCGTTCTTGAGCTATTCTTGATGCGCGCTGAGAGTTTCTTCCACATTTCCTTTGTCTTTCTTCGTTGGCAACGCCACCACCGCCGTAGCGCCATGGGGAAAACAAAGAAGTCCTCATCTGCGGTTGGGACCAGCGCCGCCGGAGGCAAGAAGGGCACCGCCACTGCTCGCGTCACCGATGGTGGCTGGCGGCGATCAGAAACGCGGGAGAGCGATCTCCGCAAACTGCGCGAGCGGGGCCTGATCCTGCAAGACACGACGGCCGTGAGACTCCCTGGCAATGAGGTAATCCCCCGTCCCCCATCTGGGTACCGGGTTATGTTTGTTGCCTTCGTGATTCACGGGTTTTCTTTTCCGATCCATGACTTCCTCTGTGGACTGCTCTTTTTCTATGGGGTTCAACTCCATCATCTGTCTCCCAACTCCCTTCTCCACATTGCGTGTTTTATCACGCTTTGCAAGTGTTGGCTTGGTATTGAGCCGCACTTTGGCCTCTTCCGGAAGCTTTATTCCGTGAAGAGGCAGTCTGGTTCGGATGGTGTGTATCCCATTGGGGGTTTCATCATCTCCCTCAGTCCCAATGTGCAATTCTTTTCCTTTTCCATGTCCGAATCTGTCCAGTACTGGCGGAGGAAATGGTTTTACATCCGTGACTCCGTCTTGCCTGGGCAAGATTTTGGTCTCGTTCCCTTTGACCCCTCCCAATTGATTGAGAAGAAAAGATCCTGGAAAAACCAAATCTTAGACGGTGAGGTGGCGGAGATAGAGGCCCTGTACCGTCGGGTGGAGGATCTCCAACTGATTCCTGAGAAGGAGGTGAACGGTGTCGACATTATCCGGACGTTTCTTGAGCGTCGGGTGCAGCCTCTCCAAGCGAGGGCGCACCCGATGTTTCTTTACTCTGGGCGCCGTGATCCGACAAGGGTTTCGAGTGAGAAAATCTCCGAGGTGGAACTTTACAAGGCTCTTCGCGCGCTGTTGAAGTTCAAGGCCGACGAAGAAATCCCGGGGAAGTCGCTGACTCCTCCCTTTTCTTCGACGTTGGTCGTACCGAAGGTGTAGATTTGCGCACGTAGTGCTCCCCCTTTGTTTTTGTCGGCTGTGTATTTTTTCCTTTGTTTGCTAACAAAGTTCCTTGTCCTCTTGCAGAGCTTCAAAGTGCCGGGCATGGCACCACCGTTTCCCGAAAGGTATCCGAATGCCCCGGATAATGAAGTGGTGGATTCCATGTCCGAGCTACCGTCAGCGCGATCTCCAGCGGAGGATGCCGACGTGTCGAGTGAGGACCATTCGCGCAAGCGATCACGGAGCTCTAGCGAGGCTTCGGATGCCTCGACTCCTCCGACTCCCAGAAATCCTCTGGGCCTTGAGCGTCATGATGATGTTCATGGGGGTTCTTCCTCTCCCCTTCCTGCCATTCCTGTGCGGGCTGTTGCTCCGCACCCGCCAGCAAAGCGGAAGAAGGAAGAAAAGAAGGAGGAGAAGAAGGAAGAGAAAAAGGAGGAGAAGAGGGCCCGAAGGGCTTCTCCTATCTTCGACCTGAGCGCGTTGGGCTCGTAAGTTTTCTTGTTGCCACTGTTGTCCTTTGTTCCCTCGTTATTTTTGCACCTGTGTTGATTGGTTCATATGCAGGCAATCCTTCGACGGCTCTAGTGATGGTGCGCGGGAGATGATGGGGGAGTCGAACATTGCGTCGCCTCCTCCTCAGACGGTGGCGACTTCGGGTGGCGCCGCTCCAGTTCCTCCTGTGCAGGAGAGGCTGGTGGTTGCGCCTCAGAATTTCGCAGGCGGGCCTGCGGGTTCGCCTTCGGAGCACGTAGGTTTTTCTGCTTTATGTTACGGGGGGAGCCCCCGAGTGTCTTTGTATGCTGATGTTGTTTTTGCTTCTTTGTGTTGGGCGTAGCCCCCAAGTCCTGTTCTTACTGCTATTGCCTTTTGCTGCAGCCTTTTGTCCAAGAGGCCAAACGGCTAGTGGAGGAACGCCTGACGCTGGAGGCGAAACTGCGGCAGCTTCAAGGTATTCGTCTGCCTTGTAGTACTTCTCTTGTTTATCCTGGTCCTGTTCTTTGACACTTGCTTGTTGTAAATGCAGAGGAGCATAACGGCTCTCTACGTGAGGTCGACGCTCTTAAAAAGAGCCTTGGCCAATCAAAGCAGAAGGCCAAAGCCGCCACTGGTGCGAGAGAGCGCCTTGAGCTGGAGCTGGCGAAGGCAGCCGAAGCGAAGGAGCGTCTACAGCAGGAGGCCGCAGATCGTGAGGAGCAGCTGGCCACCGTTGCGGCTGCTCGTGAAAGAGGGGTGGCAGATAAGCTCATGGCTGCTGCCAAGGCCATTTCGGGTGAGTATAAGCTTTTGGACTTGTTTCTTTTTCTACGGATCTTCTTCTATTCTGCCTTTCTTCATGTTTTTCTTCGTTTTTGTCTCAGATGCCGCAGGCATCGAGTTCGACCGCGGTGCTCTGGAGCACGGGAGTGCTCTATATGATGCCAATGTGGCGGTCGAAGGCCGCTGCGGCACCGTCGTCAACTCCCTTGCCAAGGCGAAAGAGGTCCTTGGTCGCTTCTACCAGGAGCTCTTCCCGAAGGGGGCATCCCTTGAAGATGTGGATGCCCTGGCAGAGGCTCTGTCAGCCGAAGCGCCTGCAGCATACAAGCGCAAGCAGAAGGGCATCGGCGCGTCCGTCGGGCTGGCGATGGCCATGGCGGCTGGGGCGGAGCTGGACCTTCCCCAGATTACTTCTCGGATGCCGACGGCTGCGGACGGATCCGAGGTAGCCTTCGCCGCCTACTCCGCTCGCTGCAGACGATATGGGCCCAAGCTCATTGACTTGCTGTCTGAGTATGCATTGCGGCAGCAGGGCGAGGCCAAAGCTAGGCAGTCTGGCTCTGAGGCGACTCAGTGTCCTGCGCCTTAGGCATAGTAGATGTAGGGTAGTATGTAGTTTACTTTTGCTGTAAATATCTTTTGTAGTACCATCCTTGTGCCACGCAGTGGCCTTATATATTTAATGAATTTCTCCGAGTTGGACTCCATCCTTGGCTGAATGTCTGTGTTCCTTTCTTTTTTCTGCTGCTATAGGTTCCTTCGGGTGCTGGCCCAGTTGACACTTCATCCGAAAGGCCCTTGCGACCATCATTGGGTGATTCCTCGCAGCTCGCTTTTCTTTGAGATCGCGTGCACAGCTTGGAGAGGGATTTGCTCGGGTTACGCGGTCGTGCCGACGTTTGGAAATCCAAGGCAGACCGTGGTGCGGCCAGAGAGGAGTATTTGATGGCCGAGCTGGGTTTGCTGTCCGAGCAGCTGCAATGTAAGTTGATCCTTCTTTCGGGTTGTAGCTCAGTTCTTCGGGTGAGCCTGCTGGCCTTATTCTTGTTTTGTGCAGTTGTCGCAGGTGCCAATATCGCTCCGAGGGAAGAAAAAGAGCGTATCGCTGTTCGAGTCAACTGCTTGACTCAACAGGACATGGAGGCCGGCGGCTTCTTCTGGATGGATCGTGATCGCGCCATGGTTCTGGCGACGGTGCAGGATCGTGTCTATCAGGTTTCGCGGGTGCTCCGCCAGGTGCAGACATCACTTTCCTCGGTGCTGCACGTCATGTTTCCTTTGGATGCCGTCCCGACGACCCTTGCAGGTCTTCTGACGAAGTTTCGGAGTGCCAGCAATGTCAAGGAGCTGGTGCGGCAGCAGCTCGTCGCAGGGGTGAAGGCTGCCTTGTCCCTTGTGAGGGTGCACCGTCCTGACGTAGATTTGGCTACTGTGGCGACTGGGCCACCTCCTTGACCAGATGGTGGCGAGTGGAACATGCGTCCGCATTACGCGGCTGTAAGGCAGTATGCCGAACAGATTGTAAATTTGTTTGAGCAGCGTGCTCAGGTTATTCTTCAGAATAGGTAGGACCTGAAAATAAACAGATAGATGTAAAATATGTATATTGCGTCTGGGCGTTTTTGTGCCCTTTGTTGTAAAGGTTTTCTTGTTTGTGAGCACGCAGTGCTTTGATTGAGTACGTGCCCTTTTCATTTGCCTGACGTGGTCAGCTACTCGGGTGTACACGTTTGGTCCTCAATCGATGAAATCGTGAGGTGGGGGGAGCCCTCGAGTGCGTATGTAGCATGTAGTAAAGTTGTAGAAAGTAGTCAACCGAAGGTTGGGGGCGAGGTACTTAGCTTTATTTATATCGTAATGGAGGAGGTACATGGTTCGGCTGAGTAGCCTTGGCTGAAAGCCTTATTGAAAGTAAAAAAGGGGGTAGGTTGCTATGGGTAGAATCGTCGCAGGTGCGAGACGTTCCATGGGTTGGAGTATGCGACTCCAGACTCCACGTGCTTGAGGCGATAGGCGCCACCTGGGATGACTTCGGTGATGACATAGGGTCCTTCCCATGGTGACTCGAATTTATTTGGTCGCTTTTGCTTGAGCCGTAAGACGAGGTCTCCTTCGACGAAGGACCTTGGGCGTAGCCGGCGGCTGTGGTAGTTGCGGAGACTTTGCTGGTACACCGCTGATCTAGCTGATGCTATATCCCGTGCTTCGTCGAGTGTGTCGACGGCATCTTCGAGTGCAGCCGTGGATTCGGATTCGCTGTAAGCGACGACTCGTGGAGCCTGATGGCGTACTTCGGTTGGTAGCACGGCCTCAGCTCCGTGGACCATGAAGAACGGTGTGTAGCCGGTGGAGCTGTTTGGCGTAGTCCGTAAGCTCCACAGGACAGACGGTAGCTCTTTCGTCCAGTTTCCAGCTTTGTGCTCGAGTGAGCTCATGAGGCGCTTCTTGATGCCGGCGCCGATTAGGCCGTTGGCCTTTTCCACTTGCCCGTTTGTTTGTGGGTGTGCCACTAAGGCATACGTGATATTGATCCCGAGGCCTTCGCAGAAGTCCTGGAACTCTTTGAAGATGAAGTTCGATCCGTTGTCGGTGATGATGCTGTGCGGTATGCCAAACCTGTAGACAATGGATTCGAAGAACTTGACGGCGGTTTTGCCCTTCTGGTTGGTGACTGGCATGGCCTCGATCCACTTGGTGAATTTGTCGACTGCGACCAGGAGGAAGACGTGTCCTCCTTTCGAGGATTTTGGCAGTTTGCCGATCATGTCGAGGCCCCATTGGGCAAAAGGCCAGGCTATGGGTATGGGTCGAAGTTCGGACCCAGGTGCGTGCGGTTTGTCGGCGAACCGTTGGCACCCGTTGCATCTTCGGACGATGTCCTTCGCGTCGCTCATGGCCGTTGGCCAGTAGAATCCTGCTCGCAGAGCTTTGGCGACGAGGGAGCGGCTAACTGCGTGGTGGCCGCAGATGCCCTCGTGGATATCTTGGAGTATGGCCTTGCCGTCGTTGATGGTCACGCACCGTTGTAGTACATCCGTAATGCTGCGTTTGTACAGCTCGCCGTTAATGATGGTGAAGGCTTTTGACCAACGAGATACGCGTCGGGCATCTGTCGGGCTGTCTGGCAATTCTCCTTTTATCAGGAACTAGAGGTATGGACGTGTCTAAGTTTCTTCGACTGTCATGACCTGCATCAGGTTGACCATGGCAACTTCGGTATCCAACTTTTCGGGTCCTTCATGACCTTCGGGTAGCGTAGCCCCCGAGTGTTCTGCTTCTTCGGGTGATCCCTTGGGGAATTTTCGCTTGATGGATGGCACGCAGATCTGTTCGAGGAACACACCTGGTGGCACCTTTGCACAAGTGGAGCCGATGTTGGCGAGTCTATCGGCTTCCTCGTTGCTCTCTCTTCCAACGTGCCGAAGTTCGCAGCCGTCGAATTCTCCTTCGAGTGCGTTGTATAGCGCGCGGTACGCGATCATGTTTTCGGCGTGTGCGTCACACTCATTCATCGTCTGCTGTACGACAAGGTTGGAGTCACCGTAGATGACCAGGCGCGTTGCGCCACATATTTTTGCCATCTTCATGCCATGGATGAGGGCTTCGTATTCGGCCTCGTTGTTGGAGGCTCTGAATTTCATCCGAAGAACGTACTTCATCTTGTCACCTTGCGGGGAGGTCAGTATGACTCCTGCCCCTGCTCCGGCTTCGCGCTTGGAGCCGTCGAAATGCATTGTCCAGGACCGCGACATATCCGGGGTGTCAGGCAGCTGCAGTTCCATCCAGTGCACCAGGAAGTCCGGAAGGACTTGAGATTTGATTGTGTGTCGCTTCTCGTAGATGATGTACAAAGGTGATAGTTCGATGCCCCACAGGGCCACGCGTCCTGTGGCCTCTGGGTTATTCAGGATGCTGTTCAGGGGTGCCTCGTTGACGACCATCACCTGATGCTCCTGGAAGTAGTGGCTCAGTCGTCGAGCCGTCATGAACACGCCGTAGGCCAGCTTCTGGTAGTGCGGGTACCGCTGTTTTGTTGGAGTGAGAACCTCGCTGAGGTAGTAAATTGGGCGTTGGACCCCGTGGGTCTTGCCTTCTTCGGGTCGTTCGACCACGAGTACTGTGTATGGCTGCTATGTACAGCAGCAGGGGCTCGCGCTCTTTTGGCGTGACCAAAACGGGAGAGGTGGAGAGGAGCCGCTTGAGGCTTTCGAATGCGTCGTTGGCTTCTGGTGTCCACTCGAACTTGTCTGCCTTGCGCAGCAGCTGGTAAAATGGTAGGGCCTTCTCGCCCATGCGGCTGATGAACCTGCTTAGTGCCGCTACTCGCCCTGCGAGCTGCTGAACGCCCTTGAGGTTTTTCGGCTTCTCCATTGTCATGATGGCTTTGATTTTCTTCGGGTTCGCTTCGATCCCTCGTTGAGAGATGAAGTACCCGAGCAGCTGACCCGAGGGGACGCCGAAGGCGCACTTTTCTGGATTGAGCTTGATCCTGTAGCGATCAAGGTTGTCGAACGTCTCGCGGAGATCGTCGATAAGTGTTCTTGCCTCCTTGGTTTTTATGACTATGTCGTCGACATAGACTTGGACGTTGCGACCGATCTGGTCCTTGAGGCAGGCCTGCATGCATCGCTGGTACGTGGCACCCGCATTCTTTAGCCCGAAGGGCATTGTGTTGTAGCAGTATACTCCGAACGGTGTGATGAACGCCGTTTTCTCTTGATCTTCGACCTTGAGTCGAATCTGGTTATAGCCTGAGTAGGTGTCGAGGAAGGAGAGCTTCTCACAACCTGCAGTTGAATCGATGATCTGGTCGATCCGAGGAAGAGGGAAGTGGTCCTTTGGGCAGTGTTTATTTAGTGACGTGAAGTCCATGCACATCCGCAGGATGTCCGTGTCCTTCTTTGGGACCATCACCGTGTTTGCCAGCCACTCGCTTTCCTTGATTTCCCGGATGAAGTCTGCTGCGAGTAATCTATTGATCTCCTTGCCGATAGCTTCGGCTCGTGGCTCCGACAGTCTTCGGATGGACTGCTTGACTGGCTTGGTGTCTGGGAAGACATTGAGTGCGTGCTCGGCGAATTCCCTGGGAACTCCTGGCATGTCCGCAGGACACCAGGCGAAGATTTCCCAGCGCTCACGGAGGAATTCGACGAGCGCGCCTTCCTATGCGGTGCTGAGGTCGTTGGCGATCAGTGCCGTCTTGGAGGCATCCGTCGGATGGACCTGCACTTTCTTGGTGTTGATGGTGGAGTCGAAGGACATGTCAGGTGCGTTCTGCTTTGTGACTGGGGGTAGCCCATTGTCCGTCACCTCGCGGAGCCTTACAAGCTCGTCTTGCATGCCGAAAGACTGGGAGATTTTGTTGAAATCCCTGTCGCATTGGTCCGATCGGGTGAAGCTCCCGTGGACTGTGATGACGCCCCTTGGTCCTGGCATCTTGTGTAGTAGGTATGCGTAGTGTGGGACGGCCAGGAACCTTGCAAATGCTACACGCCCCAGGATGGCGTGGTATTGCGACGACCAGTCCACCACTTCGAATTCTAGTCGCTCCTGCCGAAAGTTGTCCGGCTTCCCGAAGATGACATCAAGTCCTATTTTGCCCAGGGGGAATATGCCCTTTCCTGGGACAATGCCGTGGAACATTGTGTTTGACTGATCCAGGCTGCATTGTGGGATCCGCATAGCTGCTAGAGTGCTTGCGAACATTAGGTTGATGCCGCCGCCGCCGTCCATGAAGACGCGACTCATCTCGAAGCCTCCGATCTGCGCCTCCAGCACCAGGGCAGCATGACCTGGGCGAGGGATCTGGCAAGGGTGATCCGCGCGAGTGAATGTGATGCAGGACTCCGATCCGCTGAGGTACTCAGGGATTGCAGGCGGAGTTGACACGGCCAAGTTGATTTGTCGGGTGATTTTCTTCTGCACCCTGTTGGTGGGGCGTCCCTTCTGTATCATATTTAGTGCTCCCTTTGGTGGGGGGTATGCGACCCCGGCGTTGTTTTGCGCTGGTGCGACTGGTTGATTTGGGCCTCCAATAGGCGGCGGTGGAGGAGCTCCGTGTGCTATTTCACCTGGCGCAGGTGCGTTTCCGAACGCGGGAATTGGAGCTTGTTGCCTCATCTACACCATGCCTTCGCTGAGTTTCTGGAACTCGCGGCAGTCCTTGAGCATGTGGCTAGCTTTCTTTTTGCCATCTTGTTTGTCGATGTAGAAGTGGATGGTGCATGGACCCGAAAGTTTGTCGAATGTTGAGGGTCCGTTGTCGCGGTCGCGGCGTTGCCACGACTGCATTGGTCGTCCGTTGTCGCGGAAGTTTCCGCTGCGGTATCCTCCGCTGTTGCGGCTGTTGTCGTTACGGCGGTCGGCGTAGCCGGCTGCGACCATGTCGGGTCCGTCGCGGTCCTCGTAGACGTGCGATCTCCTCTTGCTGCGGCGTTCGCGTCTTCGGCCGTAGTCGTCCTCTTCATCTGATTGCGCCCGCTGGATGCAATCTTCGCCGTCTGCCCAACTGTTGGCGATTTCCATGAGGTGGTCGAGTGTCTTGGGCTTTACACGCCCAAGTTCCTCCTTGAAGTCTGGGCGCTTGACGCCGTCCCTGAAGGCGTCGATGGCCCTCTCTTCGGAGATGTGTGCTGCGGAGTTCTTGGTTGTAGACCAGCGTAGTATGTACGAGCGAATAGATTCACCCGTTCTCTGAGTGCAGGCTCGCAACTCTTCGATTGAGGCGGGCCTCTTGCTGGTGCCTTTGAAATTTCGGATGAAGCTATAAGCGAGCTCCTCCCAGCTTCGGATGGATCCTGATGATAGGCTGCTAAGCCAGACCCGCGCCGCGCCTGTCAGCTGCAGCTGAAGGCATTGCATGGCGGTTTCTTTGTTGCCTCCGTGAAGCTTGACGGATGACAGATGGTCACTGAGCCAGGACTTTGGATCTTGCGTGCCGTTGAACTTCGGAGTATCCGAAGGAAGCTTGAAGTTGCGTGGCATCTGTGTTCGCCGAACGGATCTGCTGAAGCATCGAGCCCCGCAGAGTTCTCCTTCGTCTTCAACCATCTCAGATTCAGACGAGCATGCGCGTTTGGCACGTGCTTTGTCGATCTTGCGCTGTGTGAGCTTGTCTCTGGCGTCGTAGTCGCGTTTATGGCGGTGCGAGCTCTTCTTCCTTCGAGGAAGATCGTGTTCCTCTTCATCTTAGGATGAGGGAGTGGGGCTCCGGTCGCGCCTGGCCGGAGCTTTCTTCTTCGGCTCCGCAGGAGCGTCTTCGTGGAGCGCAGCTCCGATTAGTCCTAGTCCGGTGAGTGCGGACCTATGCATGGCCCTTTTCGGGTCCCCCTCCGGAGGTGGGTGAGCTGCGAGAAACGCAGTGGCTGCCATGATCGCAGCTTGTGGCGTCTTCGGGATGATGTTGCCGTCAGCGTCCATATCCATGAACGATGTGTGGAGAGTTCGGGTCACGTCACGCCATTCCTTGGGGTCCATGTTTTCCACCCGAGAGCGGTGCTTGTTTCCCTGATTTCCGTTTGTGCTAGAGCCAGGTGCCATGGCGGAGAGCGCAGCTCGTCGCGCGCTGGACTCGGAGGCTGCTTGCTTGCGTTTGTCGAGCGTCTCCTGCATCTTGACTTGTTTCTTGTGCTCCTCGATGAGGAGGTAGTGGTATGCCATCAGTAAGTCACGTGAGGCGTCTGCAGGTAAGACGATGTCGCCTGCAACGGCACGGCGAGCCTGGACCCATCCTTTTTTGCTAAGTTGGATGACATGGCCGTTGCTTTCCCTGTTGGGTGGGGGGGACTGGCTTCTTCTGTTTTCGCCGTTTTCGCCGTTTCGATTGGGCGGCGGGTTAGGCGTTTCTTCGTCGGTTTGGATGACTGCGGCGCACATATAGCGCTTGCAGATTGGTTGGCTGCTGCCGCAGCTTTCGGATCCGGAACCGTAGGTCCCTTCATCCGAAGGTGGATCGCACAGATCGGAGTTGCAGCTGCTGCTGCTGTAGAACTCATCTGTCAATGGTGAAGTGCGTAGCACGGGGTGTGGAGCCCACGAAGCGGGCCTAATTGACGGCACGGGCACCCGCTCAGGGAGGCGGAGGGTGCCGGTTTGTCCCACCTGGAAGCAGAAGCTCCCGAACAAAATTCCGAGTCCGTCGCCTACGGGCTCGAAATCCTTCATGGTAGCCGGCGAGTGGGCGATGAAGTCGAAAGCGCCGAAGAGGAGGTGATTCTCCGTCGCCGCGGAGTTGTAGATCGATCGGGTCGGAACAGTCACGACCGCACAATCAGCAGCCCCAATTCCCACAGACGGCGCCAATTGACGAGGTTTAATCTCGTCAATGCCCATTGTTATGGACTTGGGTTTTGGAGAAGATGGGGATGCTGGAGATCGTGGCACGGTTAACAGACAAGCAACCAGGGGACACGAGATTTACCCAGGTTCAGGCCCCCGGAGGGAAAACCCTACTCCTGCTTGTCTACTCTTTGATTACGGCGGAACCGAAGGTTACAGGGTGCGCAAATTCGATCTGGCGTAGATGCGTGTGCGAAAGTATGAGTCGAGAGATCTAGGACGTGCCCTCCTGGCCTTTATATAGACTTAGGCAGGTCCCGGGCATAGTCCTAGTCGGTTACAAGTTCTAGGGTTTTACCCCTTTGAATTTCCTATCTACGCTAGTCTTGCTCTCCAAGGATCCGAAGGTGTCATGGGCTTTGGCCACCCGAAAATCGTCATGGGCCAGTGTATGTCCACTGTGGGCCTTCCTTGGGCTGGACCAGGTATGCTAAAGTTACGTACCCGTAGGGTATAACCATGTCATCAGTGGCGTTGCTGCGAGCAATTCGGGCAGCCTAGAGGTCGAGAGGTGTGGGGAATTGAGGGGAAAGGTAGAGGAAAGGAGGGAGCTTATGAGGGTGTGGTCTCTAGAGGGATTAACGTTGCCATTTACACGAATTTACGCCGGGGATTTACGACTGAGAACGGCAGCGAGAACGGGTCGCGTGAGGTTGATGACGATGTGCTGGCGGTGGGGCTGCG
Organism: Avena sativa; assembly: GCA_916181665.1. Taxonomy (NCBI): domain Eukaryota; kingdom Viridiplantae; phylum Streptophyta; class Magnoliopsida; order Poales; family Poaceae; genus Avena; species Avena sativa. The sequence continues at coordinate 389,648,053 of OV702280.1, read as the reverse complement.
TCGTCAGCGAGAGTGAGGAGGTGCACGTGGGGTCACGGAGTCAGTTGCTGTTTGGGTTAATTCGCGAGTAAGAAAAACGATTCGGGTGAGGGTTACCGGGTGGCTGTTGCTAGGCTAGTTGGGCCAGGTTGGACTGGACTGGTTCGTTTCCATTTTTTCTTCTGTTTTCTTTTTCTATTTCTATTTTTCTGTTTTGATTTGAATCAAATAATTTAAACACTTATTTGATTTCAAACCTTTCCAAACTTTTCAGTATGCTTTTAATACTGTTTAACAATATATTTTAAATTCTATGTTAGAATAATTTCTTTTATCCTTTTATGGTTTATTATTTATTTAAATTAGACACTTGTCTTTATTTAAATAAGATTTTAAATATATTTTCAAACTTCTATTTGAATTCCAATTTTTACCAAACCTTTTTCTGTAGATTTTATTTTATTCATTAGTGTAAATAATTCGCTTTGAATTATTTAAAACATTTTAATATGATTTAATGTTCATTTAAATTAGGCATTTGTCTTTATTCAAATAAAGTTGGATATTATTCAATCCTTATGATTTTATTTATATAATCTTTTAATCCTTTTTATTATTCAATATCTTCCATTTGTTTATGGATTTGGCCAAGATTTTAATTTGGCTTTTAAATATTCCTTCTTTCTTTCTTTCTTTCTTTGCCTTATAAAATCCATATCTTTTTATTTAAAGATCAAAAAATGGTGTTTCCAATTTGTATAATTTTATTTAATATTTGTTTATCTTTTTAAATCCTTTTAGGATTATTTTGCTCAATATTTGGCATGGATTTAGATAGGAGCTTTATTAGCCTTGGAAATTATTTCCTTTTAACTTATTAAATTCATAAGTTTTTATCCATGGTTCCAAATTGAATGAAACCAATTTCTATGGTTTTATAATATTTTTATTTATCATTCTTGATCATTTATAAATGTTTGTTGACAAATTTTTATATGGTTCAAATCCATAGTCTTAGAGAGATCTTGGATGATAACCTAAAGGTGGACTTCTAGTCATAGTTGTAGTTGGATGGCGGTCCATGTATCTTGTTGTATTGTCCAATCAAATCTCATAGGATCTTTCTGACTAGTTATTGCATTGTTATGCCTTGCTCGTTCCTGTCAATTGCCCTGCTGTAATATGTTTACCCTTCATTCCATGTTGTTTATCTAAGGAGAGCACCTCTAGTGAACTATGGACCCCTGTCCAGTCTTTACCATTGATACATCTTCCACTGTTACTTTTTTACTTGTTGCAAACCATTACCTTCCACACCATACGTTTAATACTTTATTACAGCAAACCGGTGCGCTTGACAACCTCGCTGATTCGTTAGGAAAAAGTCTTGAGTTTGTGTTGTGCAGGTTTCCACGTTGCTTGCAACATCTTTGAGACGTTTCATTCCTCCTTCTGGTTCGATAACCTTGGTCTCTACTGAGGGAAACTTGTTGCTGTGCTCTTCACACCTTGCTCTTGGGGTTACCAACGAGGTAATCCACGTCAACACCCGTCGAGTACCATAAGCGGTCATCATCATTAGTCACCCCGCGGTAGAGCTCCAACAAATCAGCAGGTATGGAATCTTCTTCGCCGTCCCAGCCATGCCAATACCCAAATTTCGCAAAATTTCTTCAATGTCATGGTGATAGGCCTATTATACCTCTGACCTAAAAGGGTTGTTAGAAAACGAGAAACTCTCCACAAAAGTTTTGATGAGCATAACATATTGCTCACTCTCATCTTGCATATAACTAGTTAGACCAACCCTCCTAATAAGAGTTAGGAAATCATTGAGAATCCCTGCATCCCGCAAAAGGTAAAACAAGGGAAGGTAGAAGGGTGCGCATCCCCCTCATCTCCCTCATTGCCAAAACGCGGGGTAATAAGATCCTCATTGTATGATGGCCTAGCTCGGGAGGATGATTTCGAAGGCCTTGTCCTCCTAGGTGCATCACTCTCAAACACTTCCCCAAAGGTGTCGTTGTCCATGACCCTTTTTTCTGAAATTTTTAGACAAACATCAAACCAAGTGATTTCCAAGTTGATAAATGATGAGGAACTACTATAGGAACTTGCTAGGAGGGCTAAACATGAATCAAAATGAAATCTCTAAGCATAGAACAAGTATGCAAGCTCACACAACCTGACATCTACAATAGCTAAATACTCAAAATACAATCTACCAATCAAAAATTTAATTGGACAAGCAGAGGAGGCACATACCGGAGAGCAATCCCTCCAAAAATCAGCAGCAAAGATGGGATGAGCAAGGAGATCAAAAATCGGGAGCAAGAACAGTAGGAACTCGAGCTTGAAAAAGTTTTCCGGTGTTTTTTGGGAGAGATAAAGAAGTGGCTAGAAGGAAACACTTTGGAGGGCCATAGGTGGGCCCCACCCAGGCCAGGCGCGCCTTGGGGCTGGCTGCGCCACCAGGGGGTGTGCTGGCCTGGTGGGTCCCCCTGGTCCACTCCAGGTGTCCCTCTGCCCCTTTTTTCGAGGAAAAATTTAATATGAATTTTCTGGAATTTTTCGGGAAACTTTATTTTTGGCCAATTTTGAGGTTATGAAAATTGATTTTCTCGCAGAAAAAGATTTTTTAGAAGAAGCAAAAAGCAAACCAAAACCAAACTACATAAGTTCTAAGACACTCTAACAAGCAAACAACTAGCAAAACTAAAGCTAACAAGAGGAAGAGCAAGGACTAGGAAAGAGAAAAATAAAAGTGAGCAAGTATAACCACTGTGAAAGTATTGTTTTGTTCATTAAAATCCCTTTGTTAACATGGTTGATCAGGTCTTGTTACCAAAACAATCTTATATGAAAAAAAACTTTGCATTCCACAAAGTGATTATGTTACCTCAATCTTGATAGCAATAGTCCCAATCATGATAGTTTCAAAACTTTCTTATGGAATGGGACAATATATTTGTCTAACTTTGGTGCTCTCAATATTTTCAATTGAATTCAGGCAATAGCTCTTATCAATCTTCTTGGGAAATAGATAGTATTATCTTTGTCATTAATATTAAAAGTTACTTTTCCTTGATTACAATTGATGATAGCACCTGCAGTATTAAGAAAAGGTCTCCCAAGAATAATGGACATATTATCATCTTCAGGCATTGCAAGCACAACAAAATCAGTTAAAACCAAGCAATTATGAGCCACTTGAACATGAACATCCTCACATATACCAACAGGAATAGTAGTTGACTTATCAGCCATTTGCAAAGATATACCAGTTGGTATCAATTTTTCTAGATGAAGTCTCTTGTAGAGAGAAAAAGGCATAACACTAACTCTAGATCCTAAATCACATAAAGCAGTTCTAACATAATTATTCTTAATATAGCAAGGAATAGTTGGTACCTGGATTACCAACTTTCTTTGGAACCTTACCATTGAAGGAATAATTATCAATCAAAGTAGAAATTTCCTCATTAGGAATCTTCCTTTTATTAGAGACAGTATCCTTCATATACTTTGAATAAGGAGGCAACTTAATAGCATCAGTCAAAGGAATTTGCAAAAATAAAGGTTTCATCCACTCACAAAACTTGTTATAGTGTTCTTCCTCCTTTGACTTGTGTTTCTTATTGGGAAAAGACATAGGTTTCTGCACCCAAGGTTCTCTCTCACTACCATGTTTATTAGCTATAAAATCTTCCTTAGTGTACCTAGTGTTCTTAGTGTGCTTCTCAGGTTTTTCCTCAACTTCCCCCTTATGAGGAGCATCATTTTTATCATTACCACTCTCAATTTCAGCATCAGAGACAGATATAATATTAGGGTCTATAGGCGGTTCAGGTGGTTCCTCAACTATTTTGTGTTTCTTTTTCTTTCTTTTATGAGGACTACCACTACTTTCAGCTTGTTGAGAATCCTACTCAATTCTTTTAGGGTGTCCTTCAGGATATAAAGGATCTTGAGTGGCTATACCACTCCTAGTTCTAATTCCATAAGCATGTTTATCTTCTGAACCATTAACTAACATATCTTTCTATACCTTAGCAAGTTGTTCAATTTGAGTTTGAACCATTTAGAAGTGTTTACAAAACATTTTAACATCATTAGCAGTTATTTCCACAATATCTTTCAACTCATTAATAGCTCTACTGTTTTCCAATAAATGATTCTGAACTTGTTTATTAAAATTACCTTGTTTAACAATAAAAATGTCAAGTTCCTCTAAGCATTGATCAAAAGGTTTACCATAGGGAATATCACCTTCATCAAAATGTTGGAGAGAGTGTACCTCAATAGTGGATGAGTGGGGAATTGGCTTACATAATTCTTCTATAGGAGGTAGATTCTTCACATCTTCTGATCTAATACCTTTCTCCTTAAGACATTTCTTATCTTCTTTCATCACTTCATCATTTAATGCAATTATTCCCCTCTTCTTTGATGTTGGTGTTGGAGTTTGTTTAGGCACAATTGGTTCAGGAGTAGTAGGCTCAGGTGTAATTAACTCAGTTGAAGTCCAATCATCATAATTATTGCTTATTTTAGCCATTAATTCTTCAGCATCTGTAGGAGTTCTTTTCCTGAAAACACAATCAACAAAACTATCTAGGTATGTCCTGGAATCATCAGTTAGTCCATTATAATAAATATCAAGAAGCTCATTTTTAGGTAATGGACATCCAGGATGTGCATGAATCAAGCACAGAACCTTGTCCATAACTCAGGCAATTTCTCTTCTCCATGTTTAAAATCAAAAAGTTTCTGCAAAGTAGCATGTCTAGCACTAGGAGGAAAATATTTCTGAACGAAAGAAGCAATTAAACAATCAGGGCTATCAATGGAACCATGAGGTAATATATTAAACCAAGCTTTAGCTTCTCCTTTTAGTGAAAATGGGAAGATCTTAGTAACAAAGTACTTGCGCATCTTAAAATTATCAGCGAATAAGGCACTCATAGTGGAAAGCTCATTCATATGTGCCACAACACTTCCATTTCCAGTCCCACAAAAAGGTTCTTTCTCAGCAATTTTATATAGGATAAATCAAGCGAAAAATCATAATCTTTATCTTTAATATCTATGAGAGAAGTAGCGAACTTAGCATCAGAAGACAGTTTAGGAATAGTGTTACGTCTCTCAAGGAGACTTCTAATAGCACTAGCACCATGTGTGTTTTGGTACTCTTCAATAAATTCATCAGTCATTTCAATGTAATCATCACTAATATCATATCTCTCTCTAGACTCAGGTGAGCTAACAGGTGTAATAGTGTCTTCACTAGGAGTTTCAGTGTTTCCCAAAATAGTTCTAGCAATTGTAGCATTTAGGAAAGGACCTAATGAACCACTTGCATCAAGCACAGTAGAAGTAACATCATGAGTATCAGAAGCAATTTCAGATTCAGCAGTAGTAGCAGTATGTGTAGCATGTGTATGTGGTGGTGGTGTAACAAGCTTACTTATAATAGACAGTGAATCAAGAGCAATAGAGGTGTTTAGGACTGTACCTCTTCTTGTAGTGGATGGTAAAATAAGAAACTTTCCATCACAAGACTTACCAATGATGAAAGGAGTAGCAGTGAATAATAATAGATCCAAGTGAACTTACAAATAAAGCTATGCTCCTCGGCAACGGCGCCAGAAAATAGTCTTGATGATCCACAAGTATAGGGGATCGCAACAGTCTTCGAGGGTAATATTACCCAATTTATTGATTCGACACAAGGGGAGCCAAAGAATACTTATAAGCCTTAACAACTGAGTTGTCAATTCAGCTACACCTAGAAATAGTCTTGCTCACAGTATTTTATCAGTAGCAACAGTTTGTAGTAGCAATAGCAAAGTAACAACATCAGTAAAACAAGAGCAATAGTAACAGTAGTAGCAAACAGTAGGATATGAGTGCTGTAGGCATAGGGATGGATGGACGACCATTGCATGGACGAGTCTAAACATGTAACTTCAAGATCTAGGGCAATTGCAGATAAATAAGATAAAGCATCCAAGTACTAAACAATTATAGGCATGTGTTCCATCTATAGTCCTACGTGCTCGCAATGAGAACTTGCACAACATCTTTTGTCCTGTCAGCCCGTTGCAGCGGGGCCTCAAGGAAATCTACTGCCAATTAAGGCACTCATTTTAATAGAGCACCGGAGCAAAGCATTAACACTCTGTGAACACATGTGATCCTCACATCACAGTCATCCCCTCCGGCTATCCTAATTTCTGTCACTTTGGGGCCTTTGGATCCGGACAATGATATGTGTATACAACTTGCAGATCAGATCACAAACAATACTATCATCATTAATCAATAATAAGTTCAGATCTGAGATCATGGCACTCGGGCCCTTGTGACAAGCATTAAGCACAACAAGTTGCAACAAAGTCAAATAGCACCAATAGAGATACTAGGCACCATGCCCTAACAATCTTATTCGATTACATGATAGAACTCATCCAATCCCTACCATCCCCATAGCCTACAGCGGGGGATTACTCACTCATGGATGAGGGAAACATGGATGGTTGATAGAGAGGCGTCGGTGATGATGATGACAATGATCCCCTCAAATTCCCCATCCCGGCAAGGTGCCAGAACAGAGTTTCTGGTTCCGAATCGCGGTTTCTGGTGGTGGCGGCGCAGCAGAACTCTTTCTGGAAAAATGCCGACCCCCTGAGTTTTTAGGTCAGAAGGCAACTTATAGGCGAAGAGGGAGGCCAAGGGGGTGCCTGAGGCGGCCACACCCCCTCCAGGCGCGGCCAGGCCCAGCCCACGCGGCAGGGGGGTGTGGGCCTCTCAGACCCCCACTCCATATTCTGGCTCCGTGAGTCTTTTGGTGAAATAGAATTTTTGGCATATTTTCCGGGATTTTTCCTGATAGTTGATTTTTTGCATAAAAAATAGACACCAAGATAATTCTGCTGAAAACAACGCTAGTCCATGTTAGTTGTATCTAAACCACACAAGTTTAGAGGAGTAACAATAGCAAAAATGTTCGGAAAAGTAAATACATTTTGGACGTATCAACCGCTGTTATCCACCTGTTGGAAAAAACAGTAGCGTGCAATAAGGACATGCTTGAGATACCTTAATTAGCGGGATTGATTATTTGCATAAATTAACCGATTTAGATCCCCTGATCATTCACATAAATTAACCTAGTGGGTTAAATTATCTAATCCCCAAATCTCAAACAAAATCAAATGCTGATCCGACCTGCAGATCAACGCTAGTACTAACTAGTGAATCCCTTAACTACAGCTCGAAGGAAAAATAAAATAGAATTGAAATATGAACAGGGGGATTCATCAAAATACGAGATCTAACATAAGAGGATTAGATTTTGTAAAAATACCTAGCATCCAACGATTGAAAATACGAAAAGTCGAACCCTAATAACACACGATTTAGCATCCAACGATGGGAATGAGGGAAGAATAAGGGAAGGGGAGAAAACCCTAGTTACCTCCGACCATGGCTCGATGATGCTGGTGTCATAGGGTTTCTTCGGCATGATGTACTCCTTCTTCTCGTAGGGGTCCCAGCCGAGCGGAATCTGCCCGAGACCGGCGGGGGCCTCCTCACCAACGGCTACGACGAAAGCGGGGACGGGGGCCTGGACAGGGACGGAGGCTGCCTTCGATGCCTCTACGGGGGCCCTTTATGGGTACGGGGGCCTCCTCGCCGGTAGACTTGGAGGCGACAATGGCCACCGCACCGTTGTTCTTCATCGCCGACACGGTTGGGGTTTCCTTGGGGGTTTGCAGAAGGTGATGGGACAATGGTGACGGTTGCGTGAGTGAGCAAGTGAGCGAGCGAGTGAGTGATAAGTGAAAGTGAGTAGGCCTCTATAACGTTAAAGGGAAGGGACGTTTTGTTGCACCACTGTGTACTGCGTAACCGTGTACGCTACTGCACCGAGCACGTCCACACGTGTCTGCTACCGCGCGATGCACTGCGACACGCATTACCGTGCATCACGTTTTTTTCCCTCGTGTCTAACCCCGACGACTTAGTTGAACTCAGTTGTATCCTCGAGAGTAGCACTGACAATTTGGTTGTACTCAATTTTTCCCTCCAGTACTAACCTTGTTGCGTGCAATATACTTGGTTTTACCTTTCGGTGGCTGGTCAATAGATAGTTAATGAATGGGTTTTAGCTATCTAATTGAGTCATTTTATGCACAATAAATTCAAAAGGATCAAAATATAGTGGCACATATTCGAGAAGTCTTCTTATGTGACCTGCCACCATAAAAAATATATAGAAATCAAGTTTTAACCTAAATCACCACTTCTTAAATCACATGCTATCTATGAAGGTTTATGGCTTTCTATTCAAGCCTCTTCTCAAAACAACCCTCTTCAAAATATAGTTTGTCTGAATGAGGCAATGATTGTCACTCATGTATATTTGAATTGCAAATAATTTAATGTATACCAAGATGTAGTTTATTATATAAAAGATACATTTTTCAAATCTCTTTCTATTTTCTATTTGAATTCCTTTATCAGTTTTGCTTTTGGTTTTTAAGTTCTACTCGGTTTAATTTCCCCTCTCTCTTAGTCATAAACTCTCACATGTGCTTATCCTGATTGCTACGCTTTGATTGGTCGAGACAGTTATCACGCGGATCATACCCATCAACCGTTGATACTCTGTGATCTAGCGGACATGATAACCCTTATATCTATCAGGAGGCACCCCTCTATCTATGCAAAATAACGAGTTTGCCACCGGTACTTTAACTTCATAAACAAATGATTTTGAATATAATTTAAAGAAAAAGTGTTCAAAGATGTATCATATATGCAAGTTTATGCATTATATTACACTATATAAAAATAATAATCTCTTAAGATTTTTTTAGCATATATTATCACCGTCCTAGGTACGACAAAGTGTTCAAAGATGTATAAATTTCGTATATACAAATTTGTACATTGCATTTCACTATGTGAAAATGATAATCTTCGGACGTGACAGCGACAGCGTGGTAGAGCGAGATTGGGCGGAAGGAAGATGCAGCTTTCGTCGCCGACGGCGGTCTCCGGCGACGCCATGGCCGACCCGCCTCCGTCCCTGCCTGACCGCGTGGGTGAAGAGATGGGAAAAGCGTGGGCTTCCACCACCCTGTCCAGCCTAAGCCCAGTGACAAAGCCCACGTAGAAGCCATGTAAATAAGTCCAGCTAACTCTATGGGCCACTGGGCTCGTTACGCATACAGGTCCCGGGTCTGGTGTTGTAGCGGACGTGGCAGAAGACCATTGGGTGTCGCCGGATGCGCCTCTGCTCTCCACCGTCTTCTCTGAGGAAAGCTGCCACGGCCACGGCGAAAGGGAATCCCAACAAGACGTCCACGGCGCGGAGGAGCCGAAGCCGACGACACCCGGAGCCATGGCCCTTCCGCTGCTGGGCTCCCCCTCCTCCCCGTTCCCTGCCTCACGCCCTGCGTCCTCTTCTCCCAGGTACTTCTCACTGACCAGTAGCATCATAAATGCGGGTTTCTCCTGCTAATTGTGGATCCGCTGCGACTAGATGAGGATGCTACTGCAGTTGCTGCAGTATGTCCTGTTTTTTTCGATTTGGATTTGGTGTTGCCACGTTCTGTAAATGATATGCTACAAGTTCCACATTTAGCAAATGATGCGTACAAAGTTAGAGGCATGGAATTGGTCTCGGATTTCGGTTCCTAACCTCTTATGTTTCCTCTCGGGTGCTTCTCGGCAGGATAAAATGTAGCCCTCCTGCGCGAAGCCATTTCAGATGCTCTCTGGATGAGGAAGCGCCACTGAGAAACAATGGGATATCCAAGCATGTTCTCTCCTGCCTCGCTGCTTCGCTTGTGTTCGTCGCTCCACCTAGTCAGGTACCTGTGTATCTCGTCAGATGCACCTACACTAAATCACACAGAAAATTCAGAAATCAAAGCTGCCATACCACTAGTACCAGTTCATCATGCCTCCATCCATCTGAGCATTCGTTCACGACAGAAAAAAAAGTAGAGAGTAAGCTTACCAGTTGACACCTGCGGCATGGTATCGATGCGCTCTTCTTGTTGACCAGGCTATTCCTGCAGACACCTTTGCCCAGCCAAGCCTGTGCCAGGTTGCAGTGGTGGCGGCCATCGATAAAGATGCCGTTCCTCTGAAATTTGACGGCCCTTCGGATGATGGTGGCTCAGGCATGATGATGATGAAGGGTATGACTGCCCCGAACTTTGATCCGGCTCGCTACTCTGGTAGGTGGTTCGAGGTAGCATCGCTGAAACGTGGGTTCGCTGGGCAGGGACAAGAAGACTGCCATTGTACTCAGGTACTGTTATGGGAGTAGCATCATACTGAATGAACTGATTTCTTCTGTTTTTGTTTTAGAAAGGCAGGGTAATCTGTATTATGCCTGAAAAATATATGTGGCATCTTCGTATCGAACTGAATTATATGTAATAAGCAAGCTATTCCAATACCTTTTGCGTCATATGATTTTTTTAACTGTAAGTGGATGATTCCAGAAAGTTGCTGCTACTGCAGGGAGTGTATACATTTGATGAGAAGTCGCGCGCAATCCAGGTGGAGACATTCTGCGTCCATGGTTCACCTGATGGATACATCACCGGTATCCGTGGGAGGGTGCAATGCCTTTCTGAAGAGGACATGGCTAGTGCCGAGACAGATCTCGAGAGGGAGGAGATGATCCGCAGCAAATGCTTTCTCCGCTTCCCGACACTCCCATTCATACCCAAGTTACCCTATGATGTCATTGCCACAGATTATGACAACTACGCTGTTGTGTCTGGTGCTAAGGACGCAAGCTTCATTCAGGTGTGGAACTGAATTCTGGACTAGTATAAACTAAGTATACTCATATCTAACTATCTTGGACATGCATGCTTGTAATCTGCAAACAAATTGTTAGAATAGTTGAGTTCATTGCCAACTTAACTAAAAAGAGTTTATTCTCAGAACTGAACACAACGAAGTACGTAGAGTACCCTTATGTTAGTAAAATCATCTTACTATCTGATGCCATGCTGTTCTGAAACATAATGTGCATTAGTTAACTCATGTTTGTTCCTATTGAATCAGATATACTCCAGAACACCTAACCCTGGACCGGAGTTCATCGAGAAGTACAAGTCCTATGCTGCCAACTTCGGCTACGATCCGAGCAAGATCAAGGACACACCACAGGACTGCGAAGTCTCGTCAGACCAGCTTGCGCAGATGATGTCCATGCCCGGGATGAATGAGGCCTTGTCGAATCAGTTCCCGGACCTCAAACTAAAGTCGTCAGTCGCGTTTGACCCATTCACAAGCGTGACGCAGACCTTGAAGAAGCTCGTCGAACTGTACTTCAAGTAAATTCAGTGTTGTACTGAACAGTGCTTACCCTCCACACAGAGCTGCAGTTTAATGATGACCCCAATAAAATTTAGCCTGTGTTATGTTTCAGCGATTGTGGCGAAAAAAAAGGGTTTCCCTGTACCATTCATTGAATGAAACGGCGCAAAAAGCGCGGTGTTATGTTTTACAGCATCTGGGCACCGGCAGATTACAGGAACCATGTTTGTTTTTGTCGCAACCGGTGTAAAACGAAAGACAAATATTCCATTAAGGCTAAGTGAGCAGTTGCGCCAGCGTTTGTTCATTTGTCAGGGATGGCCAGAGGATCCTGCGGTCCAGGCAATTCACGGTAGTTTGCCCCTTGTACGTTCAAGGAGCATGATGCATCTGTCCAAGAGGGAAGAGGACTTGAACACGCCCTGAAAACATAGAGTTTCAGACATTCCACGAGCTCCAAAAAAATTGCAGTACAGAGAGTATGTTAGTGACTTCAGCCTTCTCGTCCTGCTTTCTAAACATCCACACAGAGGTACAAGGTTGGAAAGAAAACAGAAATGGTTTTGCTGGGGCAACAACACGATTTCATCCTTCTTAATAGAACAATAAAGGACTGTGCTAACGCGCCGCGCCGTAGATATGCCATCCGTGCGGCGGCCGTATTCGTCCACGCGATGTTTGCTTTTTTACTTTAATCGGGTGTCCTTTCATGCACAACACAAATGTAATGTAAAAAAAGATGCATGCTGTCCTTCTGCATGCCTATGCATAAAGCTGCATTTAAAGCATCTAAATGCTAGCTAGTACAAAGCATCTTTCATATAACATCAGACGATAGCTCATTCGATTTCTCAACTAAAATCTCATGATTCCCCGTTTAGCTAGCACAAAACAGAGCATAGCCGCCACTTGCCAGATAGTATACTTGACTGGCTAAATAATTGTACTTATTGCCAGAATAGTTAAACTTGATTGTCTGATTCATTAAACTTAAATGCCATAATAGTTAAACTTGATTGCCTGATTTATTAAACTTGATTGCCAGAATAGTTAAACTGGATTGACAGAAAAATTACTCCAATAAGATATGCTCACCGTGCATAGTTGCCAGATAAGCAAAATTTGATTACCATATTTAAACAAAATAGGATCATTAATTAATTACTACGTAGCTGCCAGGTTAATTTTATCTAATTGCCATATTCATAGTGCCTGATTTCCAGTTTAAATCTCCGTCCGACTGCTTCTCGAGAGAGAGAAAAGACATAGAGTAAATGAGTGGTCCAGAGTAATTCATAAGAGGATAAGGTTGATTAAAAAAATATGTATACGAAGTCGTTCGGCCGTCCGGCCACCGCGGTGCATGTATTCATATGGGTGCACCCGTCGCACGATACTTGTGTGGTGCGGTGCTGCGCGTTAGATTTTCCCAACAATAAAAACACAGCGGCTAAATTCATTATTATTGCCCTGTATGTGGCTTATGAGAATCATCGAGCCAGCAGTCGTAGTACATTAGAACTCTATCGCCGAACGTTAGGCAATTACAGAAGATTATTATGGCTGCTTGGAACACGGAAGGTTAATTGCACTATAGAATCTATCGTGACTAAATCGTAACTTACCAACAATTATAATCCCGTAACTTCGGAAGGAGAAGACTCAAGAGTCATCGTTGACGACATGGCTTACGACTGGGCCTCCTCCTCCGCAGATGGCGATCACGTCGAGAACCTGCGGCTGCCGGAGACGTCGTCGAGATGCATCACGGAGAGCGTCACGGCGGAGCACAACTTCGAGGTGGCCAGCTACCCGCTGCTCGAAGGCATGGGCGTCGGCAAGTACGTGAGCTCGAGCGTGTTCAGCGCCGGCGGCCACGGCTGGTGCATCAGGTTCTACCCGGACGGCGTCACGCCGGACTGCGCCGGCCACGCGTCGGTCTACCTCTGCTTCCTCAGCCAGGCGAAGCACGTCAGGGCCAAGTTCACCCTGACGATGCTGGAGAAACAGGGCAAAGTGCAGGTGACGACGGACAAGGGCCTGCAAGGCCACGAGTTCTCCAGGACACATCCCGACTGGGGGTTCCCCAAGTTCGTCCAGAAGTCGAGGCTGCTGGAATCGTCGCCGTCCCTCCTCGACGACGGCGGCGGCTACCTGACGATCAGGTGCGTGCTCACCGTGATCAAACCACCGCGCACGGTTTGCATGAAAGATCTCGTCGTGGTCCCGCCGATGGAGCTGCCTGGACACCTCGTGCGCGGGCTCAGTGAGGGGATGGAGACGGACGTCACGTTCCGCGTGGGCGGCCGGGAGTTCGGCGCGCACAGGATCGTCCTAGCCCTACGGTCGCCGGTCTTCGAGAAGCAGTTCTTTGGTCCGATGAGGGAGAAGGATACGCGGAGCGTAGAGGTCGTCGACATGGAGCCGGAGATCTTCGAGATGCTCCTTCGCTTCGTCTACACGGATTCGCTCCCGCCGTGCGACGGCGACGGCGAAGGCCACAGCTCCGCCGCGATGCAGCATCTGCTGGTCGCCGCGGATCGGTACGGGATGAGCAGGCTGAAGCAGATCTGTGAAGGGATGCTCTGCAAAAGCATCGACGTGGAAACCATCACGACAACCTATGTGCTGTCGATTCAGCACGAGTGCGAGCTGCTCAAGCAAGCCTGCTTGGATTTTATATCCTCGCCAGAAGTAACCGCTGCCGTCGTGGAGAGCGACGGGTTCAAGCACCTCTTGGCAAATTTCCCTCTTATACAGAAGAGACGTCGGAACAAGGTCGCCGAGAAGTAATAATCCAAGCGAGACTTTTGTACTAGTAGCATGAACTCTGGAATTTTTGTTAGCATGCATATATATATAAATAATAAACTCCCACCGCATGTTTTAAACATATTCCATGATGCATGATGGCTGGATCTATTGATATATGTTGATATTTTTTGAACTTAGTCAAACCTAGAGAAACTTTATTTAGATCAAAACTCACACGCCTTATATTTTGAAGCGAGGCTTTTATATCCTTAAGTTCCATTTGTATGATTAATTCCATATACTAGTGTGATAATTAACTCGGTTTTAAGAATCCAATATGCTGTTGGTTGAGTGTTATTTCTGGTTCTCAAACTTGACAGCCTTGAAGTTCAGTTTTTAGAATTGGATATATTTAGTCTCAAAGAAAACTCAAATTGATTTAATAGATGATGTGGGAGAGGTTTCGCACATGGGGCATCTTATTAAACATAAATAATGATATATAGAGAGAAAAATAGGAACATGGTTATTTGTCCATTGATATTTTAAAGTTAGTTTCTAATACCATTGTTAATCTAGAATACTTTTGATTCTCCTTTTCAATGCTTTTATCTAATATATATGTGAGTTTTCTCATGTAAGATTCTTAGATTTTTATGTAACTTTTCTAGAATAATTTATTATTTATTTAAAACTCACTATCTACAAATGATTTCCTGATATTAATAAATATACTTAAATATTAATCTAGAAAATATATTAATTTGTTTCGTAAATTGATTTTTTTTCAAATGAATTCTTGTTTTTTTCTACTTTTAGGTTTCATTCATGCAAAATCACTCTTAGTACCACCAACATCAGGCTTTGAGTTTGCACGAGTGACCAAATCTATGAGGCTTTGGGTTTCATGGGCAATCCTAGTTTTGACTTAAAGTGGCCAATTTATATGCAAAAGATTAAGATTTTCCTAACAACAAAACTCAACCAATTTCACCAACCTCATAATAATATAGCCAAAAGGCTTTTTCCCTAAGATTAAGGCTTTTTTTTTGAAAAGTCAATCTACGAAAAGTTTGACCAATCTTTTAGAAAAACTATCTAGAAATATGATATTGTATAGATACCATGTGAAAATATGGTTCATGATGTATCAAAGGGTATACATTTCGTATTGTAAATATTAATATTTTCTCTAAAAAGTTTAGTCAAATTTTACGTAGTTTTACTTTTGAAAAAATATAAGCCTAAAATTTTGGGACGGAGGTAGTAGTAGATTGAAAGTGAATACAATTTTTGTCTAATTTTAGTGATATATTTTTCAATTTTGTAACTTCCAAATTTGAAATGTTTTGTTGAGTTCATCAAGAATGGCTAAAAGTCGGATGCCATTAGTGTGGACCATGATAATTTAGGTTGAGTGCTCAAAATGAATTATTAGGTCTTCAAAAATTAGTTGACACAACATTTATGTTTTGCCACACGCTCGATAAGCCAATGAGTATTTTACCCAATAGGGATGGTGGTTTAGTCTGCGTATGAACCCTGCATGGTTGTTTTTATATTCTTCTAAACTACTTTGCTTTTACCGTTTGAAACTTTCTTTTGGTTGTTTGTTTGGGACATGTGCATAGGTCCCGAGTAAACCCTATGGCCTATGTGGTTGTATCATGTTAATGCGAAATTTGAAGAGCAATGAATACTTTTTGAGGTTTTTCTTTTCAAGAAATGTTTGAACATATAGAAAACAAAGGAAAATGCTAGTTATCAATTACAACCAATTTTACTGCATGTGTGGTCCCCCTAGACCACTGTCTAAAAATTCTTGTCGCTCCTGTAAAAATTCTGGACGTAGCATTTTTTCTTTATGCATGTAGTGTTTTCAGAAATGCGGCATCTTTTGCACTGGATCTAAAAAATTGTAACATGTAGCAAAAACTTATGCAACATTTTTGTGATTTCCCATGTAGCAACAAAAAATCATATGTAGCAAAACCAAATATGTTTTTAGCAAAAGGTAGGAAATGTGTCGTAGTTTGCAACAAAAAAAATCCAACACATCCAACATTTTTGCGTAACTCTTTCAACATTAAATGAACCATGTAACATTGAAGTAATCTTTTGTAGTACATGCACAAAATCATCCTAATACTTTTTCAATACTTAGACAACAAAATGATGCACATATTTAGCAAATCTCAACACCATATATAACATCGACAAAATTCCCCAACCTTTGAATCATAAGTCCTAGAAATTATTGTATCATTTTGCTCATGTCACCTCTGCAACAATAAAAAAAACCAACACATCCAACATTCATGTCCAACTTATCCAACATTTATGCTCAACTCATCCAACATTATAAAAATCATGTTTGGCGCATTGAAAGAACACTTTTATAACATATACCTCATAAACTATTGTAGCATTTTGCAAGACAAAAATAATAGAGACATGTAGCATTTTCAAAACATTGTGCCTGCCATCTCGCTCATGCCAAGTAATTACTGTACAAGTAGCATTTTGTTGATGTCATGTTTCTAGTTGCTCTGGAAAATCCGAGTGCACTGTGTGTACAATGATGTGCTACTAGGCAATGGGCAAGATATGTGCTACTAGGCGATGGTTGTGCAAGGCTATTGATAGTGCTACTAAGATGTGCAAGGCTACATAATATGAGTGTGCAGCAGTGCTATTACAAGTAAGCTATGCAGGGCTACATGCTATAGGAGTGCTATCATTGGTAGTATGTGCGAGTGATCCAACCATGTGAGCGAATCACTTTCCCCTCACCTCCCATGCTTGTCCTATGGTTTGAGAGTCTCCACCGCCCCGCCAGGGCATCTCCCCTCTCCTCTGCCAACCTCACTAGATGGAGTGGAGAGCGGAGATGTCTTCGGTTCCATGTAGCACTAGTATGTAGATTAGGTAGTTTTATTCCTGAGTGGTGGACTAGCATTATGCCGCCTTTGCGTCACGCGTTGAGCCTTCTCTCGAGCGGCAGCCTTGGTTCGGTGGAGTTCACCTCCCATGGTGTAAGGTGAGCCTCCAAGGCGGAGCCGTCACCGCCCTAAATTAGCTCGATCGACCTCATTAGCGGGCAGGTCTGGAGTTATTTCTTCGTCTCTAGCACCTTTGTGGTGGTGGAGCTGAAAATGATGGGAAGCCGGCTTTCCCTACTATTGTGGTTTGGCGGGAAGGTGGAGCACGCACCATGGCGGGTTCTATGAGAAATGCTCTTCTTGGCGGAGTTTCCAAACGCCAGTGGCTATGCACCTGGGTTATCTCTGGCCACAGAGGCCACTCCGCGCTGTGTTCCAAGCATCTCCTTCCTCTTCGAGAGGATCTTCGATGACCTCATCAAGGGATCCATTGATGACGGTGCCCCAAGTGGTTGCAACCCTGGCGGCGTTGCCAGCACCCGTGCTTGGAGGTCGAACAACCGTGGCAGTCAATACCAATGACCTAATGGCATTTTTTGGATTTATTTTTAGGGTCATGTGTGTAATTTCTAATGGCCTAGTTGTAGTGTCTATTTCTCTTAAGGTCTTCAATGCAACTTTGTACGAAGCCTCCTAATTAATGTAGTTCCGTGGCCCTTCGGGGCCATTCTCCGTTAAAAAAAAAGTGGTCCACCCACGCTTCAAAAACCAGCAATAACAGCCAAGAGTGGTACTCGCGGCACAAAACGTCACCGCGACCCGTGCAAAAACGGAGAAAAGGTGCCAACTGTCGTGGCCCACTTGGAAAAGAACTGGTCAGCGTGACCAAGCAGAAAAAATACATTAATTGTCCTAATAAAATGATTGGTCATACGGAAAAGAAACCCGCAACGCTGGTATTGATAGAGGTAATTGTGTGTACACACGCGTTTGCAAGCACGGAGGCTCGAACGCGGGCGCTGGGTAGTATCATCATTACCAAGCCGTCCGGGTATGCCTCGGTTCACATTGTCCTAATAAAATGAAAGTGAACCTTTGGATACTACTTCAAAATATCTCCCATCACGATCTGCTCTACAACGCACTTGTTTTGGCGGCAAAGAGGAATTGTCCAACACTCGATTATTTTCTGTCCATATGCTCGTGATGTCTTCAAGAAGTTCTTAAACTTACATCTTCAACTTCGTAACTTTACCAACATACGGCAATGGACATTGGACTGGATTTCTTCAGCACCCTAGTCGCATTTTCAAGAAGATCAAGGCCTATTACCAGATGATCATGGAGGATACCTTCAAAGCTACAAACTCCAATAGACGTGAATCCACTAGGTCTACTTCAACATGAGGGATATGATTTTTTTTATATATATATAAGAAGGTAGAGAAAACCTCTACCTTATGCAGTTACAACGTGGATTTACATCCGGCAAGAGCCGGTTGAGAAGGAGGCAGAAAAAGGACAAAAGAAAGCAGAAGGAAAAGGCAAATTACAATAACTTATCAGCCCACAGAAACATCCCAGTGGAATTTTTGCTGGACCTGCAAGTCCAAATCCTTAAATCTTGTGCAATTAGCTTGGCCAGATTGTTGTTCGTTATCCTCTTGCCATTGATCACTCTGTCGTTTCTTGCTTTCCATAGTTCGAGATACAGGCAGCAAAGCAGATTGTCCATGTGTTGTTGCTTGTCTCCTGCTGAACCTGTTCGAAAAATTCAAAGATAGTGTTGGTTGTGCTCGCAAACTGGGCAAGACCCAGCTTGCTCCACACCGAGGCAACATGCCTACAATGCAGGGCGATATGGTGAATGGATTCTAGCGCAGGACATTGGTCACAGCCTGCATCAGTGCACCAACATTTTGCAGTCATGTTGTCCTTAGTATTTAATCTCTCCCTGAAATCGAGCCATTTTTGTTGATGCATGGCGATATGGTGAATGGATTCTAGCGCAGGACATTGGATATGCTATGTTAAATGTTGATGCTGCCATTTTTGCTTGGTATAGATGCATGGGTGCAAGCTTCATTCTTCGAGATCATCGGGGTCAAGTTCTCTTGGTCGGCTCTCGCCATTTGCCCCATATTTAGGACCCAGAGCTAGCAGGGGCGATGTCTATGCGCTACACATTAGCCTCCTACCTCTAGGCCAATGTGGCAGAGGCGATCACGATGTCAGACTGCTCCAACTTGATAGCAAAGATTAAGGACAAGGAAAGTGACCGTTCATCGTCTGGTGTGGTCATTTTTGATATGAAGAAGATGGTGGACATATTTTCTTCTGTTAATTTCTCACATCAAGGTAGATTATGTAACAGGGCGGCACATTCTCTTGATGTGAGAATGTCAAGGTACGTGAAATGCGCACGCGTTCGTACCGTGTAACAGGGCGGCACATCAAGGCAGAGTCTCAAGCTAGCGTTGTGTGGGTTAATGAGGTCCCGGAGTTGATCCGGACCATCATTTGTACTGTACTTGTTTCTGAATATTAATGAAAAGCCACCAATTTCCCGTAAAAAAGTGTTTTCCGAAATTGATTGAGGTCCGTTTCTACTCTCCTTGGTCATGGAAAGGTTTACATCAACCATGTGAAAATCATAAGCAAATTACAAGGAAATAGAGTTAGCGTATGAGACCGTGACTCTTTGCCTGAAAGATATAACTATCCGATCCGTACGTGTTGACATGACGTGTCTTTTAATTTTCCCTTTGCCATGGGTAACATCATCCCGACACCGCGACACGGTACGAACGCGTGCGCCTACCGGAGGCGCGTGCGACACGGTAAGGGGGTGGAGGATTGTTGTATGAAGGTGGTGTGTGTAACACCCTCAGAATCGGCCCTATGCAAGTTTTAGCGAAATTCGTCAAACCCGCATAGAAACGATTCAAAGGTGCCCACCAGGCACTTTCGTGCGGGTGGAAAACGAAGTAATAACATTACACAACAGTCCTCGATGGGACCCACAGAACCGATATATATACAACACGACTTCATGAGTCAAGAATACAGATGTAATATACAAAGATCCAAATCACCTTGAAAATGATAGAGCGTCCGACTACGGACAAGATGCAAATGGGGCTAAGAGCCCTGAAGAATAATCAGTGGCGTCCATAACCCTGCTCAGGCCAAGCCGGAAGGGTAACCCTGCTAACGACGTCGATCTCAAAACCTACTTAAACAAAAGGGGTGCCGACAAAAGGGCAAAGGAAAAAGAGGAGCGTCAGTACTGAGGCCAGTACACGGCGAGACTAGAATTCGGCGGTCCTCGCCTACATAGGTATGGTGGACTGAAGCGGCAGCGGCAGCATGCACTAAACAACCTATAGAGACTCGATACAACTGGCGGCAATCAGAGAGGGGTAAGGAGGACCTATTCGGAACCAACCTGAAACTACCACCAAACAAACCCATCCTGGTGTTTCCCCCTCGAGACCAAACGAGGAAGTCAACCGAGGAACTCACGCAGTTGGCAGTTTTATTTATTCAGTTATTGTTGCAGCAATTACTAGTCAGGTGTAGATAATCGTCCCGATAAAATAAACAGTGGGCCGTTTTAATTAACCATTCCGTTGTAGTTGCGGCACTTACTAGTCAGATACAATTAGCACGAGATATTCCAAAAACCCAGCAGTTGTTGGTACTTTTATTTAGCCATTCCGTTGTAGTTGCAATACTTACTAGTCAGGTACAATGGTCGCAAGCGACACCCAAACAAGCAATTGTTGGCAGTTTTATTTAGTCATTCCGTTGTAGTTGAAGCTGAAAACTAGTCATTATAAATTCAAATTTATAGCACTACTTTAGTTATAGTTGTCTATGATCGAGATACTGTGCTCCAAGTCGTCCATAACCGCGGACACGGCTTTCAGAAAGTTTTAACCCGGCCGGGGTGCACCAATAGCAACACACACACGATCAACCTCGGAAAAACCAAATCAAAACCCAACGAGGCTTTCACGACAAAGCAATCACAGGATTCAGAAATATTTCAGGGGGCCACCCCATTGAGTAGACCCGCAACGAAGCTAGCTGACTCCGAGACGGACTCAAGGTTTGCGACAATGGCTGTAAACGACTGAGAACCCAAAACTGGGCTTGTCGATACCACGAAAACATTCCGCTTACCTAAACAGTACAGTGTGCTCCTCGCACAATCGTAAATAAAGCAGTAAAGCATGGCATAAGTACAGGATCGTAAATAAAACCTCAAACTAGTTTGTGGCCCCAAGAAATAAGACTGAATCAAGCTCTGGCTAAGGGGGGTCCCATAATTCCCCGTATGTGGATAGCGCGAATATTCAAAGAACAGGTATCAAGTACTCGGGGTCCTACGGGACACAAGTGGGCGGTCGGAAACCAAATATTACCTATCACCCACCGATGCCTCTGCTTACTTACTTCAATTTTAGTTGTTAAACAGGAATTAAAGTGAACGATAAGTAAAACCATGATCATCTCCAACATTGAACGGGCGGCAATTCTCCAACAACTGTGGTTCTTGACGGCACGCCACAGCACTGGAGCAAGCGACTACGACGCGCAAGTCCAACTATCTACCAAACAACAGGTAATAGTATGTGTCCAAGGCAATATATGGCTGCAAGGGATTTCACGGGTACGGAAACTAGAGCATCGCAACACAGATAGCAATAGATCAACAGAAGGGAATAAATACTATAAAAGTAAGATAGGTAGAAAGGGGGAGATGCTCGCCTGAAAACATTGTCGAAGGTTCATCCGAAGATCGGGTCGACACTCGCATCAACTCAACGGCCCAATCCGCGAAGAAGCAAAACACTAGAATAAACACCGGATGCAATATTTAATACAACGGCAGAAGATCGGCATGATGCATGTATGATGTATGCCATGGCAAAGATGCGATGCAAATAGATCATATTAAGCGGAACCGGGGTTCCGACAATTAGTTAGATGGTTCCAGTTGTTTATCTACCCCGCAAATTAAATGTGGTTTTAGCATGGCAAAAGATAGCACCGGTTCGCTACACAAATTTAAATGAGGCCAATATGAGACTAGATTTTCCCGCATATGGGCCCCATATTTAATTAGAGGTGAATCGGCATAAGGCCCCAAACCAATGATTTGCATGCGAGAATGACAATTTAATATGCGACAAGTTTATGATATTATAAAATAGGGTTTCAGGAAGGGGTTCACACATTAGAGGGTCTCGACGAACTTGGGGTTCCGGGGTTCGGGGTCGACAGGGTTCGACGGGGACGAGGGGATCGTTCTCGGACTACGGGATTTAGGGTCTTCGGATCAGGAAGTAGGCCTTGTCGCACGAGCGTCAATGCTTCCGGGAAGGAGAACTTGTCGTCCAGGGTCTCGGTGTCCGGGGTGAAGTACTCGGCGTCCTCGAGGGAGTACTAGTCGCACATGTGGTCTTCGGGTTCCATGACGATGATCTTGTCGTTTCGATGTCGGGGTCTTGAAATCCGTGAAGAAAGTCTCGTCACCCTTGGGTGGAGAACTTGTCATCCCGAGGGTCCGTGGCTTCGGCGGAACGTTCTATGGATCCAGGGTCGAAGAGCTTGGTGTCCGCGAAGGGAACTCGGCGTCCTCGGATCCGATTGGAGATCTTGGCGTTTTCGACCGGTCTTATGCTCGGGTGGAGGTACTTGTCGCACCATGTCGGAGTCCTTGAATCCGGGAAGAAGAACTCGACGCGCCAGGGTTCGGTCTTCGGGGTTCGGGATCTGGTTCTTGAATAAGATCTTGGGAGAGGGCATCGCCATGCTCGGGTTACGTGACGAGGGTCTTGGAATCCGGCGCTGATGGCCTTCGGGTTTGGTCTTCGATCGGCTTCAAGCAGATCTTGGTGAGCCTCATAGGAGCAGGAATCTTGGCCGTCCGGCATACGCATGCGAGGCAGCTCTAGCATCTCGGGCAGGGCGTCAGCGCAGGAGGTGAGCAGGGCCCGGCGGCGGTTGGACGCAGAGGAACGATGGGAGGCGCGGCTGCCGACGCCGGAGCAGAGGCGGCGGGCGAGGTGGCGGGGACCGGTGGCCTGGTGGCGGGGAAGCTCGAGGGGGGCGCCGCGGTTGGGGCCAGGTCGGGGATGAGCTCGGGCCGGCGGGCGGGGTCGCGGGTCGCGGTGGAGACCGACGAGGCGGAGGTGGCTCGGGGAGGGAGGGCCGGCCCTGGCGGCGGCGGACGGAGGCGGCGGGGAAGCTCGACGGGGCGCCGGGCGTGGGAGGAGGGAGAAGGCGGGCGCGCGCGGCGGCGCCGGGGAAGGGGGCTCGCGGGTCGGGGGCGGAGCTTGGCGCGGAGGAGGCGGGGCCGGAGAAGGCGGCTCAGGAGGCGGGGGGTCCGGCGGCGAGGGCCTAGGGGCCGACGGGGTCGGGCCAGAGGTGGGGGGGTCGTGGCGTGCGTCAGTGAGGGAGGAAGAGAGGCCTCGGGGAAGAGGGAGGAGGAGGTGGGACGCGCGGCCTGCGGGGGTGGGTCCCGGGGCATGGGGCTGGGCCGGTGCGTGGGCAGGCGTGGGTGTGCGTGCGTGGTGGTGGTGGGTTGGTTCAGGTGGTGTGCGTGTGTGTGTTGTGTGGTGGGTGAGGGAGAGAGAGGGAGTGGGGTGAGGTGGCTGCGTCTGGTTGGGTGGGGATTGGGGACATGGTGAGGTGTCGGGTGGCGGTTGGTCGGGGTGAGGTGGAGGCAGGGTGGTTAGGTTAGGATGGGTAGGAATAGGATTTAGATTGAACCGTTTTCTTCTGGGGGTGGTCGTTCGGGTCGATTCGGCCCGTTCGACTGCCCCACTAAAAAAATAATTCAATATTTTATTTATTTTAAATGCACCGCCGATAGCAGACAAACAAAATAATCCGGAGACCCGGGGTTTGTGTTTGAATAAAGACGGGTCGTTTAGAAAACACAAACAGGTTTTTCTGCAAATAGTTTTATGCAAGCAAATGCAAGATGATGACGATGCTCAAATGCAATGTGGCATGATGACATGAGCATGCTGTCATGATGATGCAATGCACAAAAACAACGCGATTTTCTAGTAGTGGTTTTGCGGGATGCCACAATTCGACACCACTAACAATGGATCTCGCCCTCGAGATCCGCCTCATGGTACCGGAAAGGAGGTCGGTGATCTGCATCTTCTCGCTTCGTGTAGATCTTCGCGACACCACTAACAAAGGTTCTTGTTCCGTTTTGGAAATCGGCGACACCACCAACAAGAGGTCGTTGATCCTGTTCGTCAAGAGAGCACTCCGGATAACAACGGACGAAGTTAAAGGTAAGGCCACCTCTAACTTTCACGGAAGGAGTAAAATCACATTAATTCACCAATTCAATGTACAAGAGCGAATGATAAGAGTAGTGGTATGGTAGCTACTCCATCCCGCACTCAAACCATTACTCTGCACACGAATAGGCGGATTGTGCAACCAACCCTCAGGATTCAGACTGAAGATCTCGACAAACGAGGTTCAGGAACAAAGGGGTGATGCAGACTCTGCATCGGATCTAGCGTAGATGATGTCGTCGCGTCGGAAACACTGGAAGGCACAAACAAAGAACAAAGAATGGTACCACAGTAGACGGATTCCTCAGGCAACTTGAACACCGGATGGTAGAACACCGTTATCAAAGGAGGAAGCGAAACCCTGAAGGTACGACGGAACCCAACCACGCGAAATCCTGGACTCGAAGAGAGAGAAGAGAGCGGATTCAAAACACGCAGAGGTGAGAGGAGAGCAGCAGAGGGGTAAGGAGTAAAATCAGACCTAATCAGAACTATCCAACCGATTTTGCAAAATAGTTTTGACACTCTACTTCGGCCGTTAGCTAGGTTATCTTACAGGCTGGACTTGTGGGGTATCGCAACTGCTGAGCTCTGATACCACTCTGTAACACCCTCAGAATTGGCCCTATGCAAGTTTTAGCGAAATTCGCCAAACCCGCATAAAAACGATTCAAAGGTGCCCACCAGGCACTTTCGTGCGGGTGGAAAACGAAGTAATAACATTACACAACAGTCCTCGATGGGACCCACAGAACCGATATATATACAACACGACTCCATGAGTCAAGAATACAGATGTAATATACAAAGATCCAAATCACCTTGAAAATGATAGAGCGTCCGACTACGGACAAGATGCAAATGGGGCTAAGAGCCCTGAAGAATAATCAGTGGCGTCCATAACCCTGCCCAGGCCAAGCCGGAAGGGTAACCCTGCTAATGACATCGATCTCAAAACCTGCTTAAACAAAAGGGGTGCCGACAAAAGGGCAAAGGAAAAAGAGGAGCGTCAGTACTGAGGCCAGTACACGGCGAGACTAGAATTCGGCGGTCCTCGCCTACATAGGTATGGTGGACTGAAGCGGCAGCGGCAGCATGCACTAAACAACCTATAGAGACTCGATACAACTGGCGGCAATCAGAGAGGGGTAAGGAGGACCTATTCGGAACCAACCTGAAACTACCACCAAACAAACCCATCCTGGTGTTTCCCCCTCGAGACCAAACGAGGAAGTCAACCGAGGAACTCACGCAGTTGGCAGTTTTATTTATTCAGTTATTGTTGCAGCAATTACTAGTCAGGTGTAGATAATCGTCCCGATAAAATAAACAGTGGGCCGTTTTAATTAACCATTCCGTTGTAGTTGCGGCACTTACTAGTCAGATACAATTAGCACGAGATATTCCAAAAACCCAGCAGTTGTTGGTACTTTTATTTAGCCATTCCGTTGTAGTTGCAATACTTACTAGTCAGGTACAATGGTCGCAAGCGACACCCAAACAAGCAATTGTTGGCAGTTTTATTTAGCCATTCCGTTGTAGTTGAAGCTGAAAACTAGTCATTATAAAGTCAAATTTATAGCACTACTTTAGTTATAGTTGTCTATGATCGAGATACTGTGCTCCAAGTCGTCCATAACCGCGGACACGGCTTTCAGAAAGTTTTAACCCGGCCGGGGTGCACCAATAGCAACACACACACGATCAACCTCGGAAAAACCAAATCAAAACCCAACGAGGCTTTCACGACAAAGCAATCACAGGATTCAGAAATATTTCAGGGGGCCACCCCATTGAGTAGACCCGCAACGAAGCTAGCTGACTCCGAGACGGACTCAAGGTTTGCGACAATGGCTGTAAACGACTGGGAACCCAAAACTGGGCTTGTCGATACCGCGAAAACATTCCTCTTACCTAAACAGTACAGTGTGCTCCTCGCACAATCGTAAATAAAGCAGTAAAGCATGGCATAAGTACAGGATCGTAAATAAAACCTCAAACTAGTTTGTGGCCCCAAGAAATAAGACTGAATCAAGCTCTGGCTAAGGGGGGTCCCATAATTCCCCGTATGTGGATAGCGCGAATATTCAAGGAACAGGTATCAAGTACTCGGGGTCCTACGGGACACAAGTGGGCGGTCGGAAACCAAATATTACCTATCACCCACCGATGCCTCTGCTTACTTATTTCAATTTTAGTTGTTAAACAGGAATTAAAGTGAACGATAAGTAAAACCATGATCATCTCCAACATTGAACGGGCGGCAATTCTCCAACAACTGTGGTTCTTGACGGCACGCCACAGCACTGGAGCAAGCGACTACGACGCGCAAGTCCAACTATCTACCAAACAACAGGTAATAGGATGTGTCCAAGGCAATATATGGCTGCAAGGGATTTCACGGGTACGGAAACTAGAGCATCGCAACACAGATAGCAATAGATCAACATGAGGGAATAAATACTATAAAAGTAAGATAGGTAGAAAGGGGGAGATGCTCGCCTGAAAACATTGTCGAAGGTTCATCCGAAGATCGGGTCGACACTCGCATCAACTCAACGGCCCAATCCGCGAAGAAGCAAAACACTAGAATAAACACCGGATGCAATATTTAATACAACGGCAGAAGATCGGCATGATGCATGTATGATGTATGCCATGGCAAAGATGCGATGCAAATAGATCATATTAAGCGGAACCGGGGTTCCGACAATTAGTTAGATGGTTCCAGTTGTTTATCTACCCCGCAAATTAAATGTGGTTTTAGCATGGCAAAAGATAGCACCGGTTCGCTACACAAATTTAAATGAGGCCAATATGAGACTAGATTTGCCCGCATATGGGCCCCATATTTAATTAGAGGTGAATCGGCATAAGGCCCCAAACCAATGATTTGCATGCGAGAATGACAATTTAATATGCGACAAGTTTATGATATTATAAAATAGGGTTTCGGGAAGGGGTTCACACATTAGAGGGTCTCGACGAACTTGGGGTTCCGGGGTTCGGGGTCGACAGGGTTCGACGGGGACGAGGGGATCGTTCTCGGACTACGGGATTTAGGGTCTTCGGATTAGGAAGTAGGCCTTGTCGCACGGGCGTCAATGCTTCCGGGAAGGAGAACTTGTCGTCCAGGGTCTCGGTGTCCGGGGTGAAGTACTCGGCGTCCTCGAGGGAGTACTAGTCGCACATGTGGTCTTCGGGTTCCATGACGATGATCTTGTCGTTTTGATGTCGGGGTCTTGAAATCCGTGAAGAAAGTCTCGTCACCCTTGGGTGGAGAACTTGTCATCCCGAGGGTCCGTGGCTTCGGCGGAACGTTCTATGGATCCAGGGTCGAAGAGCTTGGTGTCCGCGAAGGGAACTCGGCGTCCTCGGATCCGATTGGAGATCTTGGCGTTTTCGACCGGTCTTATGCTCGGGTGGAGGTACTTGTCGCACCATGTCGGAGTCCTTGAATCCAGGAAGAAGAACTCGACGCGCCAGGGTTCGGTCTTCGGGGTTCGGGATCTGGTTCTTGAATAAGATCTTGGGAGAGGGCATCGCCATGCTCGGGTTACGTGACGAGGGTCTTGGAATCCGGCGCTGATGGCCTTCGGGTTTGGTCTTTGATCGGCTTCAAGCAGATCTTGGTGAGCCTCATAGGAGCAGGAATCTTGGCCGTCCGGCATACGCATGCGAGGCAGCTCTAGCATCTCGGGCAGGGCGTCAGCGCAGGAGGTGAGCAGGGCCCGGCGGCGGTTGGACGCAGAGGAACGACGGGAGGCGCGGCTGCCGACGCCGGAGCAGAGGCGGCGGGCGAGGTGGCGGGGACCGGTGGCCTGGTGGCGGGGAAGCTTGAGGGGGGCGCCGCGGTTGGGGCCAGGTCGGGGAGGAGCTCGGGCCGGCGGGCGGGGTCGCGGGTCGCGGTGGAGACCGACGAGGCGGAGGCGGCTCGGGGAGGGAGGGCCGGCCCTGGCGGCGGCGGACGGAGGCGGCGGGGAAGCTCGACGGGGTGCCGGGCGCGGGAGGAGGGAGAAGGCGGGAGCGCGCGGCGGCGCCGGGGAAGGGGGCTCGCGGCTCGGGGGCGGAGCTTGGCGCGGAGGAGGCGGGGCCGGAGAAGGCGGCTCAGGAGGCGGGGGGTCCGGCGGCGAGGGCCTAGGGGCCGACGGGGTCGGGCCAGAGGTGGGGGGGTCGTGGCGTGCGTCGGTGAGGGAGGAAGAGAGGCCTCGGGGAAGAGGGAGGAGGAGGTGGGACGCGCGGCCTGCGGGGGTGGGTCCCGGGGCGTGGGGCCAGGCCGGTGCGTGGGCAGGCGTGGGTGTGCGTGCGTGGTGGTGGTTGGTTGGTTCAGGTGGTGTGCGTGTGTGTGTTGTGTGGTGGGTGAGTGAGAGAGAGGGAGTGGGGTGAGGTGGCTGCGTCTGGTTGGGTGGGGATTGGGGACATGGTGAGGTGTCGGGTGGCGGTTGGTCGGGGTGAGGTGGAGGCAGGGTGGTTAGGTTAGGATGGGTAGGAATAGGATTTAGATTGAACCGTTTTCTTCTGGGGGTGGTCGTTCGGGTCGATTCGGCCCGTTAGACTGCCCCACTAAAAAAATAATTCAATATTTTATTTATTTTAAATGCACCGTCGATAGCAGACAAACAAAATAATCCGGAGACCCGGGGTTTGCGTTTGAATAAAGACGGGTCGTTTAGAAAACACAAACAGGTTTTTTTGCAAATAGTTTTATGCAAGCAAATGCAAGATGATGACGATGCTCAAATGCAATGTGGCATGATGACATGAGCATGCTGTCATGATGATGCAATGCACAAAAACAACGCGATTTTTTAGTAGTGGTTTTGCGGGATGCCACAGTGTGGCATGGTAGGATGGGGATGTAGGAAGGATGGCTGGGTTGGGTATGGGGTTAGTGGGAAAATTTGGGCGACGAGGAGCAGCATTAATGGAGGATGTAAAAGAAGTGTTGGTTTGACCCGTAGTGTTTTCACGATTCTCAAAAGATAAAATCTGGGAACACATGTCACCTAAGGTTGTAGATGGATTAGCATTGATAGAAGCAACAAGAGGCGGATATGTACCATCAAGACCATTGAGGATGTAGTCTTTGAGCTCATCATCATCAACCGGTTTTCCTGTAGCAGCTAATTCAGCGGCAAATCCTTTCATCTTGGTGAGAAATTGGGAGGTAGACAGATCAAGTTTTTTTGTGTTTGTAAGAGCACCACGGAGGGTGGAGACTCGAGACTTGGATTGGATGGAGAAGAGGTCAGAAATAGCGCTCCACACATCCTTGGCATGGACAAGACCATACACATGAGAAAGCATATCATCACGAAGGGAATTGACAAGGAAGCTCACCACGTCTTGATCTTTGGTAACCCATGTATCATACTCAGAATTGGGGATGTTGATCTTCTTCTGATTTGCATCCTCAGCGTTGAGAAATTCAGGGGGCGCCACGATGGTTCCATCCTGGAAACCGAGAGCACGAGCACCTCGGAGAGTCGGCATAATTTGCGTCTTCCATGACAGGAAGTTTTCACGTGTGAGTTTGGTGGCTGGTGGAGTACCGATGGTGACCGGCGTGGTGTTTGTCGAGGTAGACATGATCGATCCTGAGGGACAGATCAATCTGATCTAGGGTTTTTGGGAGTGTGGGGTGAAAAGGGGTGTTGAGAGGAAAAGAAGTAGGGGAATTGATAGGCCTTGGCTTGATCTATGAGGGAGGAGGATCTTTGGTTGTTTTGGGGAGGAGAGGATGGCCGGCGGCGGTGGAGAAGAAGATCCGGAGGCGGCGGCTAGAGAGGGAAGAGGAAGGCTCGTGATACCATGTTGATGTTTGTAGAATAGGGAGAACGATTGTTGCCCACAAGGATCAATCAGATACATGTTATATTGAGAGTGGAAAAGCCCCACCCGTGGCTTACAAGAGGGCCTACACATATAGAGAGAAAAACAAACTCTAACATGGAGAATACATTGTCCTAACAAAATGAAAGTGAGCCTTTGGAGACTAGCTGACGACTGTCTCCCATCACGTGCTGCCTCTACAACATTGTTTTGTACCTGCTGACTACACTTGTTGTTTCGGTAGCAAAGAGGAACTTGTCCAATACTCGATTATTTTCTGTCCATATGCTCGTGATGTTTAGTCTGAAGTGAAGAAGTTTTTAAACTTACATCTTCAACTTCGTAACTTTACCAACATACGACACTGGACATTGATTGGACTTCTTCAGCAACTTTTTTTTTTTGAAAATGAATGTTTTATTATTTAATAATTAGTTTACACCCGTCCTCCGTATAGCTAAGATGTACATAGCCGATCAACCGTAGAATTCGTCGAGACCAAAGCAAAAGTACCAGAATTACAAATAATGGTAAAACAAAACAAAGTCCTCCAAACGTGCTATGGTAGATCTATCCGGAGATCATGCTGCCATCAATGTCGGGAGAAGATATCTCTCGCCGTGTCTTACAATCGTGTACAGACTTCCACGAATAAGTTTCGAAACTCCATACGTTAGAGAGAAGCCCATGATCGGAGGATGGCCGTAGCTCGAAAGATAACCTGCAAGAAAGAAGACACAATGTTATTAAAAATCTTGTCATTTCTACATAGCTAAGGCGATCAAATAATAGCAAACGCTCTCCTACCTCTAGACCAATGTGGCAGAGGCGATCACGATGTCAGACTGCTCCAACTTGATAGCAAAGATTAAGTAAAAGAAAAGAGATTGTTCATTTTTTATATCGAGAAGAAGAAGATGGTGGACAGATTTTCTTCTGTTAATTTCTCACATCAAGGTATATTAATAGGCGGCACATTCTAGCGTTGTGTGGGTTAATGAAGTCCCGGAGTTGATCGGGCCATCATTTGTACTGAACTTGTTGCTGAATATTAATAAGAAGCCGCCAATTTCCCATAAAAAAACGTTTTCTGAATTTGATTGAGGTGCGTTTCTACGATCTCCTTGGTCATGGAAAGGTTTACATCAACCATGTGAAAATCATAAGCTAATTACAAGGAAAACAGAGTTAGCGTAACCCGCAAAAAAAAAAAAAAACGAAAACAGAGTTAGCGTATACGAGGGTAGGAGATCTCCGGGGGAGACCGTGACTCTTTGCCTGGAAGATATATATAAGAGCGTTGAGGAGACGTGTCTTTTAATTTTCCCTTTGCCATGGGTAACATCATCCCGACACGGTACGAACGCGTGCGCCTACCGGAGACGTCGTCGAGATGCGTCGCGGAGAGCGGCACGGCGGCGCACAACTTCGAGGTGGCCAGCTACCCGCTGCTCGACGGCATGGGCGTTGGCAGATACGTGAGCTCGAGCACGTTCAGCGGCGGCGGCTACGACTGGTGCATCCTCTTCTACCCGGACGGATCCGCGGGCAACTACGCCGGCTACGCGTCGGCCTTCTTGAAGTGCGTCGGGCCGGCGGGCGCTGACGCCGTGAGGACCGAGTTCACACTGGACATCGTGGAGAACCGAGCCCAAGCGCCTCCAGTGAGCAAAGTCCGGCACACTTTTGCTCCGGCGAGCTGGTGGGGACACAATAAATTCATCGAGAAGTCGAGGCTGGGATCGCTCTACTCTCGCCTGGGCACCGGCTACTTCACGGTGAGGTGCGTCCTCAGGGTCGTGAAGGAACCAAGCACGGAGTGCAAGGGCAACCTTATTAGCGCGGCGGTTCCGCCGCCGGAGCTGCCTGGGCAGCTCGAGCGCGCCCTGAAGGACGGGAGAGGCGCGGACGTCACGTTCGACGTGGGTGGCCGGGTGTTCAGCGCCCACAGGTTCATACTCGCCGCAAGATCGCCGGTGTTCAGGGCGGAGCTCTTTGATCGGCCGACGGGAGAGTCTGTGCGGCGCGTGGAGGTCGTCGACATGGAGCCGTCCATCTTCGAGACGATTCTTCACTTCGTCTACACGGATTCACTACCACCATGTAATAATAATGAAGATTACAGTGTCGCTGCGGTGCAGTGTCTGCTTGCCGCGGCAGATCGGTACAAACTTGACAGACTCAAGATGATTTGTGAAGAGAAGCTCTGCAAAAGAATTGATGTGAGAACCGTCCTGACCATGTTGGCGCTGGCAGATAGACACCGCTGCAAGCGACTCAAGGATGCCTGCAAGGCCTTTTTATCGCTGCCAGATGCAATGGGCGCCGTCGTGATGACCGACGAGTTCAAACACCTCATGGGCCATTGCCCAGGCTGGTCTTTTAGGATTCCTGCTCACAGGAAGCAAAACAAGCATGGACTTATGTGTACTAGTAAGGACATTTAAACATTGATGAGCATGCATCATTTTTTTTTGAGTAATCTATGGCGGCCAGGCACGTACGTGACCGGCCTGAAACACTTTTCATTAAAAAAGCAGTAGCAAACCGAACTTAACTGAAGCCAAAGGAGCTGTTCCAAGAAAAAGGAGAAAAGCCCTAACTGAACCTATCTGAAAGGACCGCGCTAGGCGTCCCCCGGACGATGGGGGCTTCCCATCGTCCTAGTCCCCCGTGCGCCACGTGTCCTCCAAATAGCATAAAATTCCGCGTTTTGCTACAAAACATCCCGCGTTTGCTGCATATGTCCCCGCTTTTGCTTTCGAAGCAAAAAAAAAAAACGGTTCGTTTTAGAAATAGAACGTCTTGCCGGAGACCTCACCGGAGACCTCGTCGGAGACCATGCAGCAAAAAAATTGTGCTAATGCAGCAAAACCGACTTCGCCGGAGACATTGTCGGAAAAAACTCGCCGGTGACTCTCGCCGGAGACCTTGTAGCAAAAAGTTGACACTGTTGTAGCAAAATCACAAGACGGTTGTAGCAACAAAGTTCTTCTAATGTAGCAAAAATTCTACTTCGCCGGAGACATCGCCGGAGAATTTAGCCGAAAAACCTCGTCGAAGAACTTGTAGCAAAATTTTTATGATATTGTAGCAAAACAAAAAAACAAAGATAGCAAAAAATATATACCAATGTAGCAAAATCAAAGGCTAGGTTGGTCGCGGCTCGCAGCAAGGTCGGTTGCCTATGAAAATAAGCTCGGCCTCCTCGCGGTTTGCTGCGATGCTCGCGGGCCACTGGTTTGTCCTAGACGCACATGGCGATGACGGTCAGGACGGAGGCACATGGTGAGAGGTTGGCCAGAGAAATCTTACGGCAGGACGGCGTGGATGAGCATGCGCGGTTGCGCTTGACGGGACGGCCCGGCATGGGGGATAAGGTGCAGCGGCTCACAAGGAGAGATACGAGAAAGAGATAAGGAAGGTTGAAAAAGGATGGGGCCCATGTTGTCTAACTGTCTACACGCGGATGTGGGAGGTCTCGACTGGACCAGGACGATGCGATCGTCCGGGTGATCTCTATCATTATCCTATCTAAAAACCCTAGCTAAGGAAAAAGAGGGGGTGGTAGATATCTCTACTATATAATTTGTCTTGAGGTGGTTTTGGTCACCCGTAATCTTCGTCCGTCGCCAGTGGTTTTCGTTCGTCCGAAGCGCACGTCTCCACGTTAGAATCCGTTGAAGACACGGTCGATCCCATCTGCCTTTGGACAATCCGCATACAAAACGTTATCCTGAAGGCGCACGTCTCGCATGAATCGTACGACTGTTCGTCCACAGTCCGATCTGGCCGGGAGTAGGTATTTGAAACCGAATCTATCGTCATATAGGAGTAATTCACACGGGCCGCACGCCGAAAAGCCTCCTCTCGTGTCGCCGAGATCGCCGCGCGCGACATCCTTTACGCCGCCCAGATGCTCCCTCGCGCGCCTCGTAACTTCTCCACGGAGGCGTTGTGTGGCCCTCCGTCGGCTCAGGCCAAGATGGCCGGGATAAAGAAGCCAGCGCCGCCGGCCAAGAAGAAGGCGTCGCGGGATGTTCATCACTCTATTCCTTGACGACCACCATCCTGGGAGGCCATGTGCCAGCTCCGCACACCTGGGGCACGGGCACCAGCTATTTGGCAGAATCCCCAGCTGTCTCAACACGCTAGCTGCTGCATGCACCTTCGTGTCTGCAGCGCGGATGGTCATACAAGATGCTAGAGGAGGGGGTTGCGTCAGACAGCGAGCCGGCAGGAGCACAGCGTGGCGTTCAACAGGTACGCAGAGGAAACAGAACAATTCCTTCTGTGTTTTCAGTCTTCTACTAATAATTCCTTGGCTTTTTAGACTGACTATTTTATGTACAAGCTCAAAGTTTTAAGTGCAAGAGTTCACGATTCGGTGCTTTGTTAAAAAGTATCCGCAAGTGCACCAGATCAGAAATGCTAGAATGCAGCTCTTTGAGAAAACAACATATCCTCACACCATTTAACTGTGACTGGCCAGATTTTTCATGGACGGAGGTGTCTGGAATTGGCTGTCCGTCACAGCAGGGGTTGGTGGATGCCATCGCGGGGCCGGCGTTCACCTTCTTCTTCCTCCCTATGGTCACTGCTGCGGACGACTGACGCCCGCTTCACGCTGTTGACCTCCCCCTTTGACTTCGCAGTGGTGGCCGGCGCGACTACGCTGTTTCCCGCCGCACCTAGAGGCCAAAGCGGTGCGGACATGTTCTGGCAAATGATGTCGGGGCTAGGGTTTGGCGCGGCGGCTGCAGCGGCGATGGTGCTTGCTAGCGACGACGGGAATGTGGGGGAGCCCGCAGGAGGGGCGACAAAGAAGGAAGGAGTGGGGGAGTGCTGGAATGTCCGCCCATGGTCAGATTCTGGGAAGGCAACACGGGAGATGGTAACACACATAGGAATAGTTTCAGCTCGGAAATTGGATGCGCGCACGAGGCTGTGGTTTTTCAAGTACCCATTGTTGTGCCACAAATATGCATGGCGAGGGCCAAAATTTAGGACGGTGCTGGAAACCTTTTTTGGCACTCTGAATATTTTGGCACATGCTCGAGCCGCATTTTGACGCGCTGGTGCGGTAAAAGATTGTTTATTGGGCACCTATGTTATTTTTGGGCAGGATTTGGAGTTGCTCTAGGGGAATACCACATCTTATTGGACATCGGATTCGCGCCCGGGTGCTCTCGTAAAAAAATAGATTTGTACCTTCACAACACAAATTAAAGAGTGAACCGTGACAACACGCGGGCATTTAGCTATATATCTAATTACATACTAGTAACCAGAGCCGTCACTACCGGAAAAAATATCGCTGCCGTGTAGACACGTCTTTTGCCGTGTGCCAAACAGACCGGAACACGGCAAAGTCTGTCTTTGCCGTGTGTAACTCAAAAAATACACGACAAATTTCTGAAAAAGAACACGGCAAAGAAATATACACGGCAAAGACCCATAAATGAACACGGCAAAGAAAATATACTCGGCAAAGTCGACAACATCACACGGCATAGGAGTTGTCACGGCAACGAGGTGGGACCAGTGACCGCACAAGTCCATTTAACGGGAGAAGCTAACGGCCGCAGACGGTGGTCTCTTTGCCGTGTGTCCTCGCCGGTACTTTGCCGTGTGTATTCCGCAGTACACACGGCAAAGTCATTTTTTTTTGCCTTTTATCACATTACTCTTAGGAAAATCATAAAAAAATCATTCTAATTCAGAAAAATACAAATAATATATCAAAATTTGCAGAAAAATAAGATCTATTTATCTACACTCAAATAGTAGATATTTATATTGAATAAAAATCTTCATGCTCGCCGTTTTGACCATAGTTTAAAACATGCATAAAAAATTCAAAAACGATCGAAACAATGCGAAACCTTCGCGTGGTGTCATATTATGTGACATAGTTGGTAGGAAAAATATCAAACTTCGTATATTGATTATGTCTAAAAAAAACCTTCACAAAATGACCTATCTCATTCGAGGTTTCCTGGCTTTCGGATCAAATGACCAATGTTATGGCTAGAATCAAGACATAGTTTGTGATAATCTTTCCATATTGTGCATGCATGTGCATCATGGAATGGAGAACAATGTTGCACGAGGAAGTTTTTCTTTTCATCGCACCAAAAAGCCATTTTCCATTTTCCGAGCGTAAAAAACGGGGGATTTTATGAAGCAACCACCAAATGGCTAATTCAAAAAACGGGGGATTTTATGAAGCAACCACCAAATGGCTAATTCAAAATTCTACCGCCCCATTTTTCAAAAATACTAGACCACCTTAAATGGACAATGTCCCAACGAGGGGATCTCAAACCTTTCCGTCCACTCCAGGTGAAAAAGACAAATTACTGCCGAATCGGTAGGAAGTGGGTCAGATATGAACTACAGGTACATGATCAGATGGGCATGATTTTTTACAAAAATCATTTTTAGGTTCACAATATGCTATTTCATCAGAGATTCAGTGAAAGTTTAGAGAGTCTCAGCTCCGAGCTAAGAATCTTCATACCCGTCGTTCGACAAAGTTTGTCGATAGTTTAAAAGAGTCATAAAAAATTAAAAAAGATCGAACAATGCAAAACCTTCACGTGGTGTCATATTATATAAAATGATTGCAAGGACAAATATCAAACTTGTTATATTGAATATGTCTCAAAAAAACTTGTTTCCTGGCTTTCGGGTCAAATGACCAATGATATAGTTAGAATCAAGGCATAGTTTGTGATAATCTGCCCATATTATGCATGCATGTGCATCATGGAATGGCGAACAATGTTGCAGGAAGAAGTTTTCCTTTTCATCTCATCAAAAAGCCATTTTCCATTTTCCGAGCGAAAAAATGGGAGATTTTATGAAGCAACCACCAAATGGCTAATTTAAAATGCTACCATCCCATTTTTCAAAAATACTAGACCACCTTTAATGGACAATGTCCCAACAGGGGGGGGGGGATCTCAAACCTTTATGTCCACTCCAGGTGAAAAAGACAAATTCCTGCCGAATTGGTAGGAAGTGGGTCAAATATGAACTATAGGTACATGATCTGATGGGCATGATTTTTCACAAAAATCATTTTTAGGTTCAAAATATGCTATTTCATCAGAGATCCAATGAAAGTTTAGAGAGGCTCAGCTCCGAGCTAAGAATCTTCATACCCGTCGTTCGACAAAGTTTGTCGATAGTTTAAAAGAGTCATAAAAAAATCAAAAACGATCGAAACAATGCGAAACCTTCGCGTGGTGTCATATTATGTGACATAATTGGAAGTAAAAATATCAACCTTGTTATATTGAAAATGTCTAAAAAAAACCTTCACAAAATGACCTATCTCATTCGAGGTTTCCTGACTTTCGGGTCAAATAACCAATGTTATGGCTAGAATCAAGACATAGTTTGTGATAATCTGCCCATATTGTGCATGCATATTCATCATGAAGTGGCGAACAATGTTGCAGGAGGAAGTTTTCCTATTCGTCGCACCAAAAAGCCATTTTCTATTTTTCGAGCGTAAAAAACAGAGGATTTTATGAAGCAACCACCAAATGGCTAATTCAAAATTCTACCACCCCATTCTTCAAAAATACTAGACCACCTTAAATGGACAATGTCCCAACGGGGGGATCTCAAACCTTTTCGTCCACTCCAGGTGAAAAAGACAAATTCCTGCCGAATCGATAGAAAGTGGGTCAGATATGCACTACAGGTACATGATCGGATGGGCATGATTTTTTACAAAAATAATTTTTAGGTTCACAATATGCTATTTCATCAGATATCCAATGAAAGTTTAGAGAGGCTCAGCTCCGAGCTAAGAATCTTCATACCCGTTGTTTGACAAAGTTTGTCGATAGTTTAAAAGAGTCATAAAAAATTCAAAAACGATCGAAACAATGCGAAACCTTCGCGTGGTGTCATATTATGTGACATGGTTGCAAGGAAAAATATCAAACTTGTTATATTGAATATGTCAAAAAAACCTTCACAAAATGACCTATCTCATTCGAGGTTTCCTGGCTTTCGGATTAAATGACCAATATTATGGCTAGAATCAAGACATAGTTTGTGATAATATGCCCATATCGTGCATGCATGTGCATCATGGAATGGCGATCAATATTGTTAGAGGAAGTTTTCCTTTTTCTCGCACCAAAAAGCCATTTTCTATTCCCCGAGCACAAAAAACGGGGGGTTTTATGAAACAACCACCAAATGGCTAATTCAAAATTGTAACACCCTCAGAATCGACCCTATGCAAGTTTCAGCGATTCCCGCCAAACCCGCATAAAAACGATTCAAAGGTGCCCACCAGACACTTTCGTGCGGGTGGAAAACGAAGTAATAACATTACACAACAGTCCTCGATGGGACCCACAGAACAAATACATATAACAGCGACTCAATGAGTCAAGAATACAGATATACAATGCAAAGACCCAAATCACCTTGATAAACGATAGAGCGTCCCGCTACGGACAAGATGCAAATGGGGCTAAGAGCCCTGAAGAATAACCAATGGCGTCCATAACCCTGCCCAGGCCAAGCCGGAAGGGTAACCCTGCTAACGACGTCGATCTCAAAACCTGCTTAAACAAAGGGGTGCCGACAAAAGGGCAAAGGAAAAAGAGGAGCGTCAGTACTGAGGCCAGTACACGGCGAGACTAGAATTCGGCGGTCCTCGCCTACATAGGTATGGTGGACTGAAGCGGCAGCGGCGACACGCACTAAACAACCTATAGAGACTCGATACAACTGGCGGCTATCAGAGAGGGGTAAGAAAGACCTATTCGGATCCGACCTGAATCTTACGCCAAACAATCCCATCCTAGTATTTCCCCCTCGAGACCAGTCGAGGAAGTCCACCGAGGAACTCACACAGTTGGCAGTTTTATTTATTCAGTTATCGTTGCACCAATTACTAGTCAGGTATAGATAATCATCCTGATAAAATAAGCAGTGGGCACTTTTAGTTAACCATTCCGTTGTAGTGGCGACACTTACTAGTCAAATTCAATTAGCATGAGATAACCCAAAACCCAACAGTTGTTGGTACTTTTATTTAGCCATTCCATTGTAGTTGCAATACTTACTAGTCAGATACAATGGTCGCTGGCGACGACCCAAGCAAGCAATTGTTGGCAGTTTTACTTAGCCATTCCATTATAGTGAAGCTGATTACTAGTCATTATAAAGTCAAATTTATAGCACTACTTTAGTTATAGTTATCTATGATCGAGATACTGTGCTCCAAGTCGTCCATAACCGCGGACACGGCTTTCAGAAAGTTTTAACCCGGCCGGGGTGCACAAATAGCAACACACACACGATCAACCTCGGAAAAACCAAATCAAAACCCAACGAGGCTTTCACGACAAAGCAATCACAGGATTCAGAAATATTTCAGGGGGCCACCCCGTTGAGTAGACCCGCAACGAAGTAAGCTAGCTCCGAGACGAACTCAAGGTTTGCGTCAATGGCTGTAAACGACTGGGAACCCCAAAACGGGGCTTGTCGATACCGCGAAAACACTCCGCTTACCTAAACAGTACAGTGTGCTCCTCGCACAATCGTAAATAAAGCAGTAAAGCATGGCATAAGTACAAGATCGTAAATAAAACCTCAAACTAGTTTGTGGCCCCAAGAAATAAGACTGAATCAAGCTCTGGCTATGGGGGGCCCATAATTCCCCGTATGTGGATAGCGCGAATATTCAAGGAACAGGTATCAAGTACTCGGGGTCCTACGGGACACAAGTGGGCGGTCGGAAACCAAATATTATCTATCACCCACCGATGCCTCTGCTTACTTACTTCAATTTTAGTTGTTAAACAGGAATTAAAGTGAACGATAAGTAAAACCATGATCATCTCCAACATCAACATGCGGCCATACACCAACAACTATGGCACTTGACGACACGCAACAGCACTTGAGCAAGCGACTACGACGCGCAAGTCCAACTATCTACCAAACAACAGGTAATAGGAGGTGTCCAAGGCAATATAAGGCGGCAAGGGATATCTCGGGTACGAAAACTAGAGCATCGCAACACAGATAGCAATAGATCATCAGGAG
Organism: Avena sativa; assembly: GCA_916181665.1. Taxonomy (NCBI): domain Eukaryota; kingdom Viridiplantae; phylum Streptophyta; class Magnoliopsida; order Poales; family Poaceae; genus Avena; species Avena sativa. Next base: position 389,607,831 of record OV702280.1, on the reverse strand, counting down.
GAAATAAATACTATAAAAGTAAGATAGGTAGAAAGGGGGAGATGCTCGCCTGAAAACATTGTCGGAGGTTCATCCGAAGATCGGGGCGAAGCTCACATCAACTCAACGGCCTTATCCGCAAAGAAGCAAAACACTAGAATAAACACCGGATGCAATATTTAATACTACGGCAAAAGATCGGGCATGATGCATGTATGATGCATGCCAAGGCAAAGATGCGATGCAATTAGGTCATATTAAGTGGAACCGGGGTCCCGACAATTAAATATATGGTTCTAGTTGTTTAGATACCCGCTAATTTAAATGTGGTCTTAACATAGCGGAAGATAGCATCGCTTCGCTACACAAATTTAAATGAGGCCGATATGAGACTAGATTTGCCCGCATATGGGCCCCATATTTAATTATATGGTGAATCGGCATAAGGCCCCCAAACCACACGACAATATGCATGCATGAACATTTAATATGCGACAAGTTGTATATATTATAAAATAGGGTTTTCGGGAAGGGGTTCACACATTAGGGTTCGACGAGCTTGGGGTTCCGGGGTTCGGGGTTTTCGGGGTTCGGCCTCAGGGTCCAGGGTTCGACGGAATTCGTTCTCGGACTCCGTGATTTAGGGTCTTCGGATCGGGGAAGTAGATCTTGTCGCATCCGCGGAGGAGAGCTTGGTTCGGTGTCGGGGCGCATCGGGTTCTTCCGGGTCGGTGTCGTTCTTGTCATCACGAAGGTCTTGTCGGGCCGTCGTATCGGGTCGGTCTTGGCGTCCGGGAAGAAGTACTTGTCGTCCTCGAGGGAGTACTTGTCGCACATGTGGCCTTCGGGTCCGGGGTCCCAGTCATGGCGTCCCATTGTAGATCTTGTTGATGGTCCAGCAAAAGCCACCGGGTTCGGTCTTGGTCCCATTGTCGGTGGCGATCTTGGCGGAACACTTCGAGTGGCGAAGATCTTGAGGTTCCAAGGGGTTCGGGTTCTCGGCTTCGGGCGCCGGAATCGGTCTTCGGGATCGGATCCGGGAAGAAGACTTTGGGGTATCACGGTCCCGTGTCGAGGGCCTTGTCATTCCACCTTCTCGTGATAGGCTCGGGGCGTCGGATCCAGGTAGGAGGACTTGGCGCGGCGTCAGGTTCGGGATTGGTCTTCGGTTCGGGGCCTCAGGGTCTTGGGGTTCGCGTCCGTGTGGCGGTCTTGTTGTTCCGGGGATCTGTTTCGGGGTCTCGGACAACGGCCTTCGGCCTCCGTGAAGAAGAGCTTGGCGTGTCAGGGTTCGGACTTCGCCTCCGGGAACGGGGTCTTCAACGTCTCGGCCATCGGGTACGGTACGGTCTACGGAGCACGCGGATGCTTGACGTGGTTCATCGGGCCCGGAGATCTTGTCGCAACCTCGGGTTCAATTCTTGCGAGTTCCATCTTGTAGCCTGAGGCTCGGGACGGCAGGGGCGACGCAGACCCGGCGACGGGGTCGAGCTTGGGAGCGGGTCCTTGCAGAGTAGTGGACGACCTGTGGAGGCGACGTCCTGGAGGCGTGCGGGGCCGGGTTTGCAGAGGGCGACGGCACGGGCTGGCAGCGAGGAGGACGCGGCGCTGGCTCGGGCCCGGGCGGTCGCGGCTGAAGGCGGGCCCGGCGACGGGGGGGAAGGAGCAGGGGCGGCTTGGGACGGGGCCGGCCGGGCGGACGCGGGTCCTGCTGCAGACGGAGGGCGGCGCGAGACGGAGGGCGCCGGCGGCCAGAGGGAGGTGCGGCGGCGGGCGCCCGAGGGGAGGCAGAGGCGGTTGGTGGCGGAGCCGACGGGGACGCGCGGCCGGGCGGAGGAGCAGAGGATGGAGGGGACGCCGGCGGCGGAGGCGCTCGGGGCCGCGGGTCGGGGACGAGCAGGGCATCGCGGAGGAGGGTCGCCGGCGAGGGAGGAGAGACGGGAAGGTGAGCGCGGTTGCCGGAGAGGGGGCCGGAGCCGGCGAGGTGGCGGCGAGCTCGACGGGGGCGCTGCAGAGGCGAGGGGGGCCACGGGGAGAGGAAGGCGAGGCGGGGAGGCCGACGGAGGCGCACGCGGCGGGCGGGGGCGGAGCAGAGGCGACCGGCACGGGCGGCGGGGAGAAGAGGAAGGGGAGAGGAGCGAGGCTGGGGACGCCAGGGAGAGAGGAGAGGGGGCGAGCGCGCGCGATCGCCGGGAGGAGGAGAGGCGGTGGAGAGCTGGCCGGAGAAGGGAGGCGTGAGCGGGGGCGGGTAGCGCGTGAGAGAGAGGGAGGAGGGAGACGGGGTGGCGTCGCGTGCGTGGGGGGCTGGGACGCGCCAGGGGTGGGGCCGGGGTGGCGGGTCCACGCGGGGTGTGCGTGTGTGGGTGGCCTGGGAACGTGGGGTGGGAGTAGGGTCGGTGTGTGTGAGGGAGTGGGGGGGCTGATGTGGCGGGTTGGGGTTGGTTAGAGGGAAGGGGCAGGGTGACGTGGCGACCAGGGATTGGAGGGGGTGAGGTGGAGAGGGGCTGGGTAGAATAGGTTGGGTAGACTAGGGATTTTGGGGTGGACCGATTTTATTTCTGGGGGTGGTCGTTCGGGTCGAATCGGCCCGTTCGACTGCCCCACTAAAAATATTTAACTATTTTATTTATTTCCAACCGGGCTTTTTTGCAAACCGATAGCAGACAAAACAAAGTATTCCGGCGACCCGGGTTTTGCGTTTAAATAAATACGGGGCGTTTTAGAAACAAAAAATAGGTTTTTCTGTAATAGTTTTATACAAGCAAATGCAAGATGATGCCGATGCTCAAATGCAATGTGGCATGATGACATGAGCATGCGGTCATGACGATGCAATGCACAAAAACAACGCGATTTTCTAGTAGTGGTTTTTGCGGGATGCCACAAAAATGATACACCCAATTTTCACAAGATTATATGGATGTCATATTTGGATTTCTCACATTTTCTGATCGATTTAGACATTTTATTTGTCGAATTCCGATTTACAGATTTAAATATATGAATTATTCCATATTAAATAGAAAAAGGAAATAAAATAAAATCATTTTATTTTTTATTTGGATTTAAGATTATTATTACTTTTCATTATTGTTTACTTAAATAATTGTTTGGAATCTAAAACTGAGATGTGTGACATTATGGTCCAAGAGTTAATAGGATTGATATGAAAGTATTAGCAATAAGGTATGATTTCTTTCTCGGAAGCTCATTCAGAAGGAACGAAAAAGTTAAGCGTGTTAGAGCTAGAGTAGTGTTAGGATGGGTGACCACAGGAGAAGTTTGATTATGAGTGCAATTTGACCTAATATTTAACATACAAATGGTTAAAATATCCTATATGAGATTATCAAGTAAATAATATTCAAAAAAGTTTGAAACATTTTTTATTTAAAAAATGCATTTTCTTTGCCGTGTACTTTTTCCACGAGACACATGGCAAAGACAGCTTCTTTGCCGTGTACTTTTCGAGGAGACACACGGCAAAGACAGCTTCTTTTCTGTGTACTTTTTGAAAAGACAAACGACAAAGAATATACACCGTCATTTTCACGGGAACCATCATCTTACTTTACTTTGCCGTGTCCACGCATAATACACACGGCAAAGCCTTTGCCGTGTCTTATTTAGAAACACACGGCAAAATACCTTTTCCGTGGCGAACGTTTCCGTGTGGTATTTGCCGTGTGTATACACACGGCAAAGCATTTGCCGTGTTCCGAAAGGTCTTTGTCGTGTATTTTTCCCACACGGCAAAGAGCCTGTGTGTCGTAGTGCGTACAACAAGGCTAACAGAGAGAGTTAATAGCATAAAACCACCACTTTGAAAGCAAAATTTACTGATTGATACCACTTTACAGAAAGGATACAAAAAATCACCACAAAATCCGTTAGTTGTCTCAAATAACACCAATTCGACACTAAACCCGAATTGATACCGTTTCCGACGGGTCGAGCCTACTGACAGAGCTGACGTGGCACCCCACAGATGGCTCTCGACACAGACGTTACGGTCGTTAACGGCGTGTGGTCCCCACGGTCCGTTGGTAGCATAAAACCACCACTTTTGTGTTTAAATTTCAAAAAACCACCACTTTTAAATAAAAAATTTAAATGGAAAATCTTTTAAGAATGCAAACTTTGGAAATTCATAACTTTAATTATATAATTCCAAATAATATGTCTAAATTTATTACAAAAAATCAAGGAATTCATTTATAACATACATCATGCATGAATCACATCTGTTCCTCTCGGTTATTACAAGAAAAAAATAAAAAAAGAAGCGTGTGTGCTGATCCTTGTGCGGGTGTTTATAGAGACCTTAGCCCACTGCCAGTTAACGCTCTTGCATACGTGACAACATCCATCGCCGGCGTGCCTGCCACTATATTAATCTTCTCACACATACATATACTATGTGTATTTAATATTTTAGCACTTTTTTAAACAGAATGTACTACCAAACACAGAGAGATGGATATTTTCACATAAGCTTATTGACAAAGGTCTTCATTCAAAGGCATGTCAGTTATATGATGAATCACCCTCACATTTAAAAAAATAAGTCAACAATCATCATTCAGCAAGATCACACATACAAGTGCATATTAAGACCTTGAAATTCATATGAAAGAAACGATGTTCATACCACATCATCCTCATATCATCCTCATATCATCGCATTCTCTCTCTATCTCTCATCGAAGGACCCTTTCACCCAAGTAAGAACATCTCGTCTTGCTATCTACACATGAATCAAGATAAAGTATCTCACAATACTTCTATCACAGCCACCAAAGTTTGATACTTTTGCACCATAATAAATAGTGTATACAAAACAAATAATGGTTTGGCAAACCTTCTGGGCAATGTGGTGCGAACATCTAGAAACCACAAGTGTTGTTTCAAGTGGTACATAAAGTGCCTCTATATTGTCATAATCATAGATCATCACACGATCACATGTTGTACATGCATGTATATATCTATTTAGCTGATGTTTTTCTTGAAGATGAGAGAGAAGATTGAGACAAAAAGAAATCCCCAAAATGAGGGGTACGTCCAGCAAGTTAGAAAAAATAACTTGAGCAGCTAGCTCGTCAAACGAACTGAAATGAGCAAGTATCCAGGGGCAAACAAATTCAAAAAGGACGGATGAGGACACTCCTTCCCATGCGTGCTCGCCAAAATAGAACTTAGCTTTGATCGGAACAGAGTCATGGCCGTGCATCACATATGTACACGCATTTTTTATTTTTTTTCTTGTAATAATCGAGAGGAACAGATGTGAATCATGCATGATGGATCTTAGCACTTTTCATATTAAAAGTTTTTCCATTTAAATTTTTATTCAAATGTGGTGGTTTTTCGAAATTTAAGTACAAAATTGGTGGTTTTATGCTACCAACGGACTGTGGGGCCCACGCGCCGTTAACGGCCGTGTCAGGAGCCGTCTTTGGGGTGCCACGTCAGCTCTGACGGTGGGACCGACCCGTCAGAAACGGTGTCAATTCGGGTTTAGTATCGAATTGGTGTTTTTTGAGACAACTAATTGATTTTGTGATGTTTTTTGTATCCTTTCCGTAAAGTGGTATCAATCGGTAAATTTGCTCTCAGAGTGGTGGATTTATGCTATTAACTCCTAACAGAGAAGGGGGCTACCCCTTGGCTGATGGGTGAACATGTATAACCGCCCACACATTGGCTAAAGATCTATAAGAGCATGGTTAGAAATTCTATGAGACCAAAGTGAAAGGTATTCCGCACTTCTGCGTAAGACTAGGTTGATGGGTTCAACCTCATTCCTAAAAACTTTTGTATTTTGTCACTTCCAGATATTCCAAAGAGCACAAATAATCAAGGAAGTTCTTATTGTCAGTGGCGAAGGACGAAAAAAGTTTAAGGTCGGGCAAACTCTAAAGCATAAAAAATATTGATGCAAAAAATCAAAATTGTATCGATTTTACAATGGTAATAGAATAATCAATTGACCATATATTCAAATTTGATTCAATAGTTCAATTGACCATAAAATCACAAATTATACTTGTCCCCTTTGAAGCTGCAGGTTTCTTCCCCTTCTTGTCCATCTCTACCACAAATACGTGGAGCCTAGAGGCCATTAATGGGAAGGAGCGTAATCTATATTTTGAAGGAGGATCAGAAATTATAATTGAGATGAAAAGAAGCCCTAGCTGGGTAAAACCGTGTCACCATGATACTGGAAATTGAGAATTTGAGGAAATGAGAAGGTTGGAGGAGGACCATGGAGAGGGCGGCCGGATCGGCGGACAGGTTTGCTGGCGGGGAGTAGATCAGTAGAAGACGACGGCGCACCTGGCTTCTCGTCGCTTGAGTCCTGGACTGGTTGGCTTCTGATACTCCACAAGGCCAAGACACGAAGAGGCACCAGCCACACGCGCACACACGGATCAGGGGGCTACTCCTGCGTAGTGCGCGGTCCAGCAAAGGCCCAGTACGGCCGAATCCCCTCTTACATAGCCATTTTCTAGTAGTTTTTCTTCAGAATTCATCGTACTTTACATGGAAATGTATGTATATCGAATAGAAGTATATATATGCGATTTTTTTTTGCAGAAATTAAGGTAGGGCAGCTGCCATACCTTGCCCAAAGGGGTCCTTCGCCCCTGCTCATTGTGCAAGCATTAGGACCATCCCATAGATCTTTGAGTGAGTGGCAAGATAGAACATTTGAATGCAAGCGGAAACAACATCCTAGAAAGGTCAGACCGAAGGGAAGGTGCATCGTAGACTCGGATTGAGAGCAGAACAAGCAAGAATCGGAGGACGCAATGCCTCTCCTAAACCTGCTCTCATTAGTGAAAATCCTACCACAATCTGCCATCCATAGGAACACGCGGCATCGATTCGTCGCCAAATTCTTCCATGTGGTAGAAGCGAAGGGAAGATCCTGCATATGTTCAAAAGCTGCCAAATATGCTGTTTTAGTGGTTAGAGGCCTACAATCAAAACACGCTACTCGAACATCCGAAGCACTAGAATTTAAGCTAACAGAAGCTACTAGGGCCCGCAACTCGATCAACTCTAAAGAAGCAGCCTAATAGAGGCGTGGTTGAGTAGATAAGATTAAGGAGGTTGAGCAAAAAGCAAAGAAAACAGAGCAGTTTGTGTTAGTGACGTGAGAGTAAAGAGCCGGGAAGCGAGTATCAAGGGTAATATCGTCGATCCAAAGATCATGCCAAAAGGAAGTGGACCTACCCGAACCAATAGAACGAAATTAACTTTGCCAATGAAACCGACAAAATAAGGAAAATCCTGTTATGCAAACAACCAAACAAAACATATGAGAGTCAACAATAATCTCAAGCAGCCTTAATTTACTTTTGTGGTAAGGTGTGAGGCTATATCTTTTTTAGGTCGAGATGCACATGAAAATTTAACTCCCATGCTTTGTGCTTCCAGATCGAGTATTATAAGAACTATAATTTTAGTGGCACAATAGGCCGTCATATTTAGGATCGTTTACGATTCTTTCGATTCCTCAAATTTAAAAGGGACTTTTTCAAGATTTGGACACTACTAAATGAAGTTTATTTGGAAAGCCTTGCAGCACACTATTAAAAATACATGATGCATGATTCAATAGATGATATGGATGTTATATTTGGATTCCTCCCATTTCTCTGATTAATTTACACATATTATTTGTCAAATTCTAATATATGAAAATATAGATATAAATTATTCCATATTAAATAGAAAAGATAAAAAAATCATTTTGTTCCTATTTGAATTCATGATTATTATTACTTATTCATATTTTGCTTACTTAATTGCTTTGGAATTCAAAAAATAAAGGCCCAAGGGTTAATAGGATTTATAGCATACAATTATCAACAAGGTATAACTTCTTTATCAGAAGCTCATTCGAAAGGAACAAAAAAATTAAACATCAAACAATTCAACTATTTTAAAATTTTAATAAAAAATTGGAAATAAATTTTTTTGAAAAAAATTCTGGTACTTATCGTCGGCACACCAAGGTGGTGTGCATCGGCACTATTCGAAATACCCCCGAGGCAGAGGGCTGTACGCCGAGCCGCTGACGCTAAGGCATTACTGCCGACGTAGCCCCATATACCACGTTACACTATTTTAACACACCGGCGGTAGGCCTTTTTCTAGTAGTGCCACTTTTAACCGCCGTGTCAGGACCAAGAGACACTAGATCACCGCCACTTTGCCGCTGACATGAGATTAAGCGATCAAACAATTTAAATCTTTTGATTTTTTTTAAAAATATTGGAAATAAAAATTTTGAAAAAAAAATCTGGCACTTACTGCCGGCATACAAGTTAGTGTGCGCCGGCGCTATTCGAAATACCCGACGCGGAGGGCTGCGCGCTGGTGCTAATCCATTACCGCCCGCGTGACCTTGAAGCTGCATTTGACCTTGAGGCTGCGCTGTGTTTCACCGATGTGTTGTCGTTCCCCATGTACGTACACGGCAAGCCAAGCGCGATCGTACTAAACACGAACTCGGCTAGGTGTCCAATACAGTTAGCTATTGGTTGGAGAAGGTAATGACCCGTGAGAGACTCCCGGTCAGAGGAGAGATCGTTGATCGATACTACTGTACCCGGCCGGCCCTGCAGTTGGCGTTCTCTTTTTGCCATGGCTCACAACGCGGCTGCTCCGGTTAACCACGGCGGCGAAGCAGCCTTCTGGCTTCTTCCGGAGACGTCGTCGCGATGCGTCATGGAGGGCGCCGCGCACAATTTCGAGATCTCCAACTACGAGCTGCTGGCGGGCATCGGCGTCGGAAAATTCATCACCTCGAGCACCTTCAGCGCCGGCGGGTACGATTGGAATATCAGGTTCGACCCTGACGGGAACACGAAGGACTGTGCCGGCAACGCGTCAGCCTTCTTGTATTGTCTCAGCAGCGACGCCAACAAGGACGTCAGGGCAAAATTCACCTTAGCCATGCTGGACAACCAAGGCAATGTACAGGAAGTCAACAAGGGTTACGTAGTTGATCACGTCTTCTCCGGCAAAGGTGCCGGCATCGGCTTTCCGAAATTCGTCGAGAAATCCAACCTCGACGGCAGAGCAGGCTGCCTACTAACGCTGAGGTGCGACATCGTCGTGGTCAAAGAACCACCCGCCAAGTGTAAGATAAATCTTGTCCCGGTTCCTCCGCCGAAACTAATCGGACACCTCGACCACGTCCTCAAGAACGGGAGAGGCGCCGATGTCACGCTCCTCGTCGGCGGCAGGGAGTTCAGGGCACACAGATTCATGCTGGCCGCGCGGTCGCCCGTGTTCGACGCTCAGCTCTTTGGTCCAATGACCATGGATAAAGATACACGAGCTATAGAGGTCGATGACATGGAGCCTGCCATCTTCGAGATGCTTCTTCGGTTCATCTACACGGATTCGCTACCGTCGTCATCTAATGACAAAGAAGATTATTATGATGTTGCCACGATGCAACATCTGCTAGTCGCCGCAGATCGATATGGCTTGGACAGACTCAAAGCCATGTGCGAAAATAAGCTATGCAATAGCATCGATATACACACCGTCAAGACTACATTAGCACTGGCAAGTCAGCACTACTGCGAGGGGCTCAAGAATGCATGTTTGGAGTTTATGTCGAAACCCGGAGTAGCGGCCATTGTGTTGTTGACAGATGGGATCAAAGGCCTCACGGCACGTCCCACCCCACTGGTCTTGGAGGAGAATCCTGGGGACAAGACAGTACCCAATATGTAAAATATGTTGTCTAGCCCTTTCTCTAAATTCAGATTCAGAATTTTAGTTTATAATTTGCTAATGCATCAGTTCAGTAGGTATCAAAACAATAAGATCTCGGAATCAAATCCTGGCAAACACAGTATTAATATAAAAAAAATAGTTACAACATATATCACTGATTCTACGTCTAAGGTCTTATTGCATGTCCACAGCCTAGACGTGAAGAAAGTGTTGAAGTACTTGTTTAGCCCTTTTCGTTAATTCACACTTTTTCTTCGGTTCAGTTTAATATATTGTAAGAAAGTAATCTAACACAAAAAACAAATATTTGAATCTATTTGTAGTTTTCTTTGCCTAAATATCACAATATTGTATTAGTTGCCTAAGCATCGACTCATATGTTAATTTTTTAATATTATATAAATGTGAGTTGGAGGTTGTATATTCGTACGTCTTCCCTCATATCCACTCTCTTGAACAAATCTTTGTCCCATCTAGTATACAACGATTTTTGCATACTAGTACTACTTGCTTTCAGGACTGTCTCTTAGCCATGCACTGAGGATTGAGCCTGCAAGTTATTGTGTGCACCATGCTAGTCGTACATAAATGAAGCAATCAAACAAAAAATAAAATAATTCAGCCTAGCAAGCAGCCAAAGTAGCTAATGTGAAGCTAACGCGCCAATAATGTACACTCGGTCATTTTTTTCTCTAGCTCTACCGATGGGGGCATTCCCCAACTGTTTTTAGCATAGTCTTGAGAGAAAGCAAAACAAGTCAAAATATGTTAGTACAGAAAGAATAAATATATTTTGACAAGCATGAATTAATATCATATTACACGACTCGATCATCTAGATCTCAAGTTTTGTATTAGTGCTTTTGAGGAACGACCCCAGTGACACGCCCCGCCTCTCCATCTCGGCTAATGTGGTTGGGTTTTTGTGCAGCAGCGAAGACCTGGCGAGCATGATGGTGTGGTGGTTGTAGACTAGAATAGTTTGGACAATTGCCACACACCAAATGCGTGGTGCCGGCTGCATGTATTTATATCACATCTAGTACAATGTAACCTAGTCAGCTAAGAACCGTGTTATACACAGGTTCGGTTACACGTTCTTGCACACCAAGTTTACTTGGCTTACATCCCCCTAGTCGCAGCGTCACAAACGCTAAGGCTGTCTCGAAACTCAGTAAACAAACTGCTGCGGAGGCCTTTAGTGAAGATATCCACATACTGATGAGCAGATGGCACGTGAAGATTCGAACGTTGCCAAGCTGCACTTTTTCCCGAACAAAATGCAGATCAAGATGTTCTTGGTCCGGCGGTGCTGAACAGGATTAGCCGACATATAACATGCATTGATATTGTCACAATAAACGACAGTAGCCTTGGTCACAGGATGATGAAGCTCAGAAAGAAGCTGTCGCAACCAATAAGACTCTGCGACAACATTAGCGACTGCTTGATACTCGGCTTCCGCGGAAGAAAGCAACACTGTAGGTTGACGCTTCGATGGCCAAGAAACAAGACTGTCGCCCAAAAATATACAATACCCAGAAGTAGCTCGTCTCGTATGAGGACAGCCAGTCCAGTCAGCATCTGAGTAAGCAGTCAATGTAAGGGATGAAGAAGCATGGAGCTACAGACCAAAACCAAGTGTCCCCTTGACATATCGAAGGATGCGACGAACAAGATGCATGTGAGGCTCGCGAGGCTGATGCATATGAAGCCAGACCTGCTGAACTGCATGTGATAAATCTAGGCGTGTAAGAGTCAGGTACTGGAGAGCACCTACCAAACTCCTATAATAAGAGGGACCGGCCACAAGGGGACCCGTAGTAGCATCCAGTTTGGCTCGTGTGTCGAGAGGAGTAATGCATGGATTCCATGATTCCATGCCATCACACTCCAAAAGATCTTCGACATAAGCACATTGAGACAGAAACATGCCTTGAGAGTTACGACTCACCGAAATACCAAGAAAATGGTGCAAGGGACCAAGATCCGAAAGCGCAAATTCATTTGCAAGGGAACGAATAATGGATCGAGAAGAGATGGAGTCGAAGCCGTGAGAATTATATCATAGACATAAAGCAATAGGTACATAACTGAAGAACCTGACTTGAAGGTGAATAAAGAAACATCGGAGCGAGATGGAACAAACCCCAAGGAAGAAAAGAAGGTCAAAAAACAGCTGTACCAAGCCCGAGGAGCCTGTTTAAGACCATACAAAGATTTTGTGAGCCGGCAAACATAATCAGGGGTGGAGGTTGTTGGCCCAGCCCCGAGTGCAATTCGGCGTGACGGCAAAATCTTCTGACGAGTTCACGTACGTAGAAAAAGATCTGCCCAGATAGTGTTGAGCTAGCTAGCTGATCAATACACTGCCGTACGTTAGAATCGGCAAGCTGATCATCGGTGTAAACATAGTTGACTTCAATCTTGCTGTCCTCTACACACTGCCGTATGTAGTGATACTTCGTACCAATATGGTTACTCCTGTCATGATGCACCGGATTCTTGTGTTGGAGATATGCCCTAGAGGCAATAATAAATGTAGTTATTATTATATCTTTGTGTTTATGATAAATGTTTACATTCATGCTATAATAGTATTAACAGGGAAACATTAATACTTGTGTGATTTGTAAACTTAATTTGAAGTCCCTAGTATAGCCTCTATACTTCACTAGCTTGTTGGTTGATAAATGATTGTGGTTTCCCTATCATGAACATTGAGATGTTATCAACAACAAGATCATATCATTAGGAGAATGATATGGTGGACATACTCCTATAGATAAGCGTAGCATAAAGATCAAGTCATTTCAATAGTTCAATTGCTATATGCTTTCTGATACATAGTAACCTAATTCCTTCGACCATGAGATCATGCATATCACCTTTACCGGATGGATGCTTTGATGACATCAAACACCACACCGTAACTGGGTGGCTATAAAGGTGGCATTGAGTGTTCGGAAAGTATTGGTTGAGACACATGGATCAAGAGTGGGATTTGTCCATCCATATGACGGATAGATATTCTCTGGGCCCTCTCGGTGAAATGTCATCCAATTAGCTTGCAAGCATGTGACTGGCTCACAAGGGATCACATATCACGGGAACGAGAAAAGAGTACTTATCATTAACGAGGTTGAACTAGGTATGCAGAGATACCGACGATCATAACCTCGGATAAGTAACATATCGTGAGACAAAGGGAAATTGGTATCGTATGTAAGTGGTTCATTCGATCGCAAAGTAATCGTAGAAATATGTGGGAGCCATATGAATTTCTAGATTCCTCTATTGGTTATTGTTCGGAGAAGTGTGTCGATCATGTCCGCATAATTCACGAACCGTAGGGAGACACACTTAAGGATTCGACGTTGTTTTGAGTAGTTATGGTATTATGAGAAAGAGACCGAATGTTGTTCGGAGTCTCGGATGGGATCCGGGATATCACGAGGTGATCCGGAATGGTCCGGAGAATAAGATTCATATAAGGAAAGTCCCGTTTCGGAGTTCGGAAATGATTCCGGTGAATGTTCTAGAAGGTTCCGGAATGTCCGGCACTCCGGGAGGGGGGAGGGGTACATGAATGTGTCATTACATACTGGAATGATTGCATCATGTACTAAGTGTTCTTGCTGTTCCAAATAAAGGATTAAATTGAATCCTAAAACAGAAAAGTCAAATGTCCAGTTTGAAAGTCAAACGGCTAAAACAAGAAACTGTGGGAAACAAGCAAGAGGAGGTTGAAACCAACTTGGAGGAGGAGTTCCTCTCCTCCAAGCCGGCGGCCAGCCCTAGGCCGAGTTGGGGAGGGACTCCCCTCCCTCCCTGGCGCGCCTAGCCCCTCCACCTATAAAAGGAGGGGCAGGGCCTCCTCCTTGAGACACACAAGTTTCTACCTCTAATCTCCGGTTTAGAGCCGTTTTGGTTTAGAGCTTCTAATTGCTTTAGCCTGCGGTTTAGAGCCTTCTAATTGGTGTGTCTAATCTCTAGACCACTAATAGCCCTCTCTCATAATCCACCATACTCGCTCCGGCTTAAGGCGAAGCCCTGCGGGATCTCCCCTCTACTTCCGGTACCACGCCGTTGTGCTGCCGGAATCGCGAGGAGAGTGCTACAACCTCCGCTGCCTGCTGGAACAAGGGAGAGGAAGGTCTTCGTCGAGTACCGAACGTGTGACCGACTGCGGGAGCGCTGCCGGAACGCAGCGCCGGAAGGATCGTCTACACGATCTTGAGATCGGGAAGAGTACGACTACATCACCCACGAGAATCCGCTCTCGTTAAACACTTTGGAATCTTCGAGGGTAAGTTATTCCATCGACTCGTTGCTACAATCTAGTAGATAGATCTTGGCTTGTTTGTTTGTATGCGATAGAAAATTTTGTTTTCCATGCTACGAACCCCTACAGTGGTATCAGAGCCGTGTCTATATGTAGATCTGTTGCACGAGTAGAACACAATGGTCATTGTGGGCGTTGATGCTTTTATTGTCGATTACTTCTTGTGTACTTTGCATCTTGCGGTATGTTGGGATGAAGCGGCCCGGGCTAACCTTACATGACATCGTTCATGAGACTTGCTCCACGCTTGACATGCAACTTGTATTGCATAAGTGGCTTTGCGGGTGCCTGTTTCTCCTAGCATAGTTAAGATCCAATTTACAACGGGTGATCAACAATGCTAGTATCAATGTTGTGGTTCTTGTTCGTAAGTTAGAACGACACTTATTGAAAGCCCCAAACCACGTAAAATATGCAAAGAAAGTAGAGGCGTCTAACTTTGTTTTGTAGGGGTGTGCAGTGATGTGATATGGCCATGATTGTGATTATATTTGATGTATGCAATGTTCCTTATTGTAAGTTGGCAACCGGCAGGAGCCATATGGTTGTCTTTAATTTATGTTAAGATCCGCGTGTCTATTCAAAGTAGTTGTAATAGTTGAAGCCGGTGGACGACAACCATGGAGAAGCGTCATTGACCTTGATGCAATGCCGGTGATGATGGAGATCATGTTCGTGCTTGAAGATGGAGATCGGAAGCACAAAGAAGAAAGGCCATATCATATCACATATATATTGAATTGCATGTGATGTTAATCCTTTATGCATCTTGTATTGCTTAGTAGACGACGGTAGCATTATAAGATGATCCCTCATGCACATCAATTTCAAGTCATAAAGTGTTCACCCTTAGTTAGCACCGTTGCTAAAGCTTGTTGTTTCGAAGCACCACGTGATGATCGGGTGTGTTAGATTCTGCAAGTGTATACAACGTGAGCAAGACAGATTTGCTCATGCGGAAACTAAGGTTTGATCTTGACGAGACTAGCATGTACAGACATGGTCTCGGAACACGGATCACCGAAAGGTAAAGCATGAATCATATAGTAGATATGATGAACATGTCGATTGTTCGCCATTGAAACTATGTCAACTCTCGTGATGATCGGTGTTGATATGGTGGATTTGGTTCATGTGATCACTAAAACAATGTGAGGGATATTGTTTTGAGTGGGAGTTCACCTAGTTTAATTTCATTATTAATTTGAACTCAATTTGTCATAAACTTAGTCTAAACTATTGCAAATATGTTGTAGATCAATGGCAGCCCCTACCATCAATTTTAATGCGTTCCTAGAGAAAGAAAAGTTGAAAAACAATGGAAGCAACTTCGCGGATTGGTTCCGCAATTTGAGGATTGTCCTCACAGCTGGTAATTTGACCTATGTGCTGGATGCACCGCTGGGTGACCCACCTGCAGATGATGCTCCCGATGAAGTAAAGAATGTTTACCTCGCTCGGAAGAATCAGTACTCCATAGTTCAGTGTGCTATCTTGTATGGTTTGGAATCGGATCTTCAGAAAAGGTTTGAGGATTCAGACCCATATGATATTGTCGAGGATCTCAAATTGATTTTTGAGACTCATGCGACAATTGAAAGTTATGAGGCTTCTGAAAAGTTCTTTAACTGCAAGATGGAAGAGGGCAACTCCGTCAGTGAGCATGTGCTTAAGATGTCTGGGCACGCAAACAAACTTCAAAGCTTGGGTATTGTGATTCCTAATGCTTTGGGGATTTATCGTGTCCTCCAATCACTACCACCAAGTTACAAGAACTTTGTGATGAACTACAACATGCAGAACATGAACAAGACGTTGCCAGAACTCTTTGCCATGTTGAAATCTGCAGAAGTGGAGATTAAGAAAGAGCACCAAGTGTTGTTGGTCAATAAGACCATCAAATTCAAGAAAGGCAAGTCTAAGCAAAAGGTACACTTCAAGAAGGGTGGTAAGAAAGTTACCACGCCGGCGAAGAAGACCAAGGCTGGACCTAAGCCTGATACTGAGTGCTTTTACTGCAAGAAAGAAGGTCACTGGAAGCGGAATTGCCCAAAGTACTTGGCGGATTTGAAGAACGGCAAATTCAAGAAGAAAGGTATATCTGATATACATGTTATTGATGTGTATCTCACTAGTACTCGTAGTAGTGCCTGGGTATTTGATACTGGTTCGGTTGCTCATATTTCTAACTCGAAACAGGTGCTGCAGAATAAACGGAAGCTAGCGAAGAAAGAGGTGACGATGCGCGTGGGAAACGGATCAAAGGTTGATGTGATCGCGGTCGGCACGCTACCCCTTCATCTACCATCGGGATTAGTTTTATACTTAAATAATTGTTATTTGGTGCCTGCGTTGAGCATGAACATTATATCGGGATCTTGTTTATTGCGAGACGGTTACTTATTTAAGTCCGAGAATAATGGTTGTTCGATTTATATGAGTAATATGTTTTACGCACATGCACCTTTGATAGATGGTCTATTCTTATTGAATCTCGATAGTGGAAATACACATATCAACAACATTGAGGCTAAACGTTTGAAATCAAGCGATAATTCGACCTATATGTGGCACTGTCGTCTTGGTCACATTGGAGTGAAGCGTATGAAGAAACTCCATTCCGATGGACTTCTTGAATCACTTGATTTTGAATCACTTGAAAGATGCGAAGCATGTCTGATGGGAAAAATGACTAAGACTCCATTTTATGGTATGATGGAGCGAGCTACGGACTTATTGGAAATCATACATACCGATGTGTGTGGTCCAATGAGTGTAGCATCGCGCGGTGGTTATCGTTATGTTCTTACCTTCACGGATGACTTGAGTAGATATGGGTATATCTATTTCATGAAACATAAGTCCGAAACTTTCGAGAAGTTTAAGGAGTTTCAAAGTGAGGTAGAGAATCAACGTAACAAGAAGATTAAATTTCTACGTTCTGATCGTGGAGGTGAATATCTAAGTTATGAGTTTGGCGAGCATTTGAAGAAATGCGGAATACTTTCACAATTGACACCGCCGGGAACACCACAGCGTAATGGTGTGTCCGAACGTCGTAATTGAACTCTCTTAGATATGGTTCGTTCTATGATGTCACTTACAGATTTACCGCTATCATTTTGGGGTTATGCATTAGAAACAGCCGCATTCACTTTAAATAGGGCATCATCTAAATCCGTTGAAACGACACCGTATGAATTATGGTTTGGGAAGAAACCTAAATTGTCGTTCCTTAAAGTTTGGGGATGCGAAGCCTATGTAAAGAAGTTACAGCCGGACAAGCTTGAACCCAAAGCGGAAAAATGCGTCTTCATAGGATACCCGAAGGAAACTATTGGGTATACCTTCTATCATAGATCCGAAGGCAAAATCTTCGTTGCCAAGAATGGATCCTTTCTAGAGAAGGAATTTCTCTCGAAAGAAGTGACTGGAAGGAAAGTAGAACTCGACGAGGTTGTCGAACCTTCTCTCGAAATTGCGAGTAGCGCAGCACCGGAAGAAGTTCCTGTGGTGCCTGCACCAATTAGAGAGGGAGCTAATGATGGTGATCATGAAACTTCGGTTGAAGTTGCTACAGAGCCTCGGAGGTCAACGAGAACTCGTACCACTCCAGATTGGTATGATCCCGTTATGAGTGTCATGTTGGTGGACAACACCGATGACCCCGAGACATATGAGGAAGCGATGATGAGCCCAGATTCCAATAAATGGCAAGAAACCATGAAATCCGAGATTGGATCCATGTACGAAAACCAAGTATGGACTTTGGTGGACTTACCGGATGGCCGAAAGGCTGTCGAGAACAAATGGATTTTCAAGAAGAAAACAGATGCTGATGGTAATGTTACTGTCTATAAAGCTCGACTTGTCGCAAAAGGGTTTCGACAAATTCAAGGAGTTGACTACGATGAGACTTTCTCACCGGTAGCGAAGCTAAAGTCTGTGAGGATTATGTTAGCAATCGCTGCATATTATGATTATGAGATATGGCAGATGGATGTCAAAACAGCATTCCTCAATGGAGATATTGATGAAGAGTTGTATATGATGCAACCCAAAGGTTTTGTCGATCCTAAAGATGCTAACAAGGTATGCAAACTTCAACGGTCCATCTATGGATTGAAGCAAGCATCCCGAAGTTGGAATCAACGTTTTGATAAGGTAATCAAAAGTTTTGGTTTTATACAAACTTATGGAGAAGCTTGTATTTACAAGAAAGTGAGTGGGAGCTCTGTAGCATTCTTAATACTATATGTGGATGACATATTGTTGATTGGGAATGATGTAGACCTTCTTAATAGTGTCAAAGAATATTTGAATAATAGTTTTTCAATGAAGGATCTTGGCGAAGCAGCTTACATATTAGGCATAAAGATTTATAGAGATAGATCGAAACGCCAAATATCATTGTCACAGAGTACATATTTGGACAAAGTTCTAAAGAGGTTTGGAATGGAAGAAAGCAAGAAAGGGTTCTTGCCCATGTTGCCCAATACGACCTTGAGTAAAACTCAAAGTCCGACATCGGCAGAAGATAGAGAAAGGATGAGTAAGACTCCCTATGCATCAGCCATAGGATCTCTAATGTATGCCATGCTATGTACTAGACCCGACATCGCATATGCTGTTAGTTTAACTAGCAGATATCAAAGTGATCCAGGAGTGGATCATTGGACAGCGGTCAAAAACATCCTTAAGTACTTGAGAAGAACTAAGGATATGGTTCTTTCTTATGGAGGTGATGAACAGCTCGTTGTTAATGGTTACACCGATGCTAGTTGGAACACCGATCCGGATGATTCTAAATCACAATCTGGATACGTATTTATTTTGAATGGTGCAGCAGTTAGCTGGAGGAGTGCAAAGCAAAGCGTTGTGGCGAGATCTTCAACTGAATCGGAATACATGGCTGCTTCGGAGGCTTCTCAAGAAGCGATATGGATGAAAGAGTCCATTACAGAGCTGGGTGTGGTTCCTAGTGCGCTGGACCCAATGTCTATCTACTGTGATAACATGGGCGCCATAGCCAATGCGCAAGAACCAAGGTCACACAAGAAGCTGAAGCATATCAAGCTACGTTTTCACGCTATTCGAGAACATATCCAGGATGGGGATATAAAGATTTGCAAAGTACACACAGATCTGAATGTGGCGGATCCGTTGACTAAACCTCTCCCGAGGGCAAAACATGACCAACACCAAACTGCCATGGGTGTTCGGTATATTACCATGTAATCTAGATTAGATGACTCTAGTGCAAGTGGGAGACTGTTGGAGATATGCCCTAGAGGCAATAATAAATGTAGTTATTATTATATCTTTGTGTTTATGATAAATGTTTACATTCATGCTATAATAGTATTAACAGGGAAACATTAATACTTGTGTGATTTGTAAACTTAATTTGAAGTCCCTAGTATAGCCTCTATACTTCACTAGCTTGTTGGTTGATAAATGATTGTGGTTTCCCTATCATGAACATTGAGATGTTATCAACAACAAGATCATATCATTAGGAGAATGATATGGTGGACATACTCCTATAGATAAGCGTAGCATAAAGATCAAGTCATTTCAATAGTTCAATTGCTATATGCTTTTTGATACATAGTAACCTAATTCCTTCGACCATGAGATCATGCATATCACCTTTACCGGATGGATGCTTTGATGACATCAAACACCACACCGTAACTGGGTGGCTATAAAGGTGGCATTGAGTGTTCGGAAAGTATTGGTTGAGACACATGGATCAAGAGTGGGATTTGTCCATCCATATGACGGATAGATATTCTCTGGGCCCTCTCGGTGAAATGTCATCCA
Source organism: Avena sativa (assembly GCA_916181665.1). NCBI lineage: Eukaryota > Viridiplantae > Streptophyta > Magnoliopsida > Poales > Poaceae > Avena > Avena sativa. The sequence continues at coordinate 389,587,916 of OV702280.1, read as the reverse complement.
ATTAGCTTGCAAGCATGTGACTGGCTCACAAGGGATCACATATCACGGGAACGAGAAAAGAGTACTTATCAGTAACGAGGTTGAACTAGGTATGCAGAGATACCGACGATCATAACCTCGGATAAGTAACATATCGTGAGACAAAGGGAAATTGGTATCGTATGTAAGTGGTTCATTCGATCGCAAAGTAATCGTAGAAATATGTGGGAGCCATATGAATTTCTAGATTCCTCTATTGGTTATTGTTCGGAGAAGTGTCTCGATCATGTCCGCATAATTCACGAACCGTAGGGAGACACACTTAAGGATTCGACGTTGTTTTGAGTAGTTATGGTATTATGAGAAAGAGACCGAATGTTGTTCGGAGTCTCGGATGGGATCCGGGATATCACGAGGTGATCCGGAATGGTCCGGAGAATAAGATTCATATAAGGAAAGTCCCGTTTCGGAGTTCGGAAATGATTCCGGTGAATGTTCTAGAAGGTTCCGGAATGTCCGGCACTCCGGGAGGGGGGAGGGGTACATGAATGTGTCATTACATATTGGAATGATTGCATCATGTACTAAGTGTTCTTGCTGTTCCAAATAAAGGATTAAATTGAATCCTAAAACAGAAAAGTCAAATGTCCAGTTTGAAAGTCAAACGGCTAAAACAAGAAACTGTGGGAAACAAGCAAGAGGAGGTTGAAACCAACTTGGAGGAGGAGTTCCTCTCCTCCAAGCCGGCGGCCAGCCCTAGGCCGAGTTGGGGAGGGACTCCCCTCCCTCCCTGGCGCGCCTAGCCCCTCCACCTATAAAAGGAGGGGCAGGGCCTCCTCCTTGAGACACACAAGTTTCTACCTCTAATCTCCGGTTTAGAGCCGTTTTGGTTTAGAGCTTCTAATTGCTTTAGCCTGCGGTTTAGAGCCTTCTAATTGGTGTGTCTAATCTCTAGACCACTAATAGCCCTCTCTCATAATCCACCATACTCGCTCCGGCTTAAGGCGAAGCCCTGCGGGATCTCCCTCTACTTCCGGTACCACGCCGTTGTGCTGCCGGAATCGCGAGGAGAGTGCTACAACCTCCGCTGCCTGCTGGAACAAGGGAGAGGAAGGTCTTCGTCGAGTACCGAACGTGTGACCGACTGCGGGAGCGCTGCCGGAACGCAGCGCCGGAAGGATCGTCTACACGATCTTGAGATCGAGAAGAGTACGACTACATCACCCACGAGAATCCGCTCTCGTTAAATACTTTGGAATCTTCGAGGGTAAGTTATTCCATCGACTCGTTGCTACAATCTAGTAGATAGATCTTGGCTTGTTTGTTTGTATGCGATAGAAAATTTTGTTTTCCATGCTACGAACCCCTACATCTTGCACAATGAAATTGCAGACTTGTTGTCAATATTGAGCACCACTCGTTCCGCCTCCCGATTGGTGAGATCACCGAGTAGACTCCTTAGCCACACACCTTGACACGCTGCGGTTTGATGTCTACGCACTTCTATTCTTGTAGACAGTTGTTGGGCCTCCAGGTGCAGAGGTTTGTAGAACAGCAGCATGTTTCCCTTAAGTGAATCACCCAAGGTTTATCGAACTCAGGGAGGAAGTGGTTAAAGATATTTCCTTTTAGGCAACCCTGTAATTAAGATACAAGAAGTCTCTTGTATCCCCAACACACCCAATACACTTGTCAGGTGTATAGGTGCACTAGTTCGGCAAAGAGATAGTGAAATGCAAGTGGTAACGGTGCTAAAAAAGAGCTTGACGCTGAGGTAAAGACTAAAGGCAACAAGAAGGAAGCAAGCAAACATGCAACAGATCTAGTAGCAAACGGTGTTTCAATGTTTAGAAACAAGGCCTAGGGATCATACTTTTCACTAGTGAATAATCTCTCATATAAATATCTTCTCTTAATGATACTACCCTGAACTACTCTCCGGTTGGACACTCTAATCCATGGTAGGGCTATAACAGCACTCCTCAAAGTCCGCCTTCCCCATCTAGATAACCCCACACTGTCACCTTGTAACACCCTCGGAATCGACCCTATGCAAGTTTCAGCGATTCCCGCCAAACCCGCATAGAAACGATTCAAAGGTGCCCACCAGGCACTTTCGTGCGGGTGGAAAACGAAGTAATAACATTACACAACAGTCCTCGATGGGATCCACAGAACAGATATATATACAACAGCGACTCAATGAGTCAAGAATACATATATAATATACAAAGATCCAAATCACCTTGGAAATGATAGAGCGTCCGACTATGGACAAGATGCAAATGGGGCTAAGAGCCCTGAAGAATAACCAATGGCGTCCATAACCCTGCCCAGGCCAAGCCGGAAGGGTAACCCTGCTAACGACGTCGATCTCAAAACCTGCTTAAACAAAAGGGGTGCCGACAAAGGGCAAAGGAAAAAGAGAGAGCGGTCAGTACTGAGGCCAGTACACGGCGAGGCTAGAATTCGGCGGTCCTCGCCTACACAGGTATGGTGGACTGCAGCGGCAGCGCAGCATGCACTAAACAACCTATAGAGACTCGATATAAATGTCGGCTATCAGAGAGGGATGAGAAAGACCTATTCGGAACCAACCTGGTGCTACCATCAGACAAACCCATCCTGGTGTTTCCCCCTCGAGACCAAACGAGGAAGTCAACCGAGGAACTCACACAGTTGGCAGTTTTATTTATTCAGTTCTCGTTGCAGCAGTTACTAGTCAGGTATAGATAATTATCCTGATAAAATAAGCAGTGGGCCGTTTTAATTAACCATTCCATTGTAGTTGCGACACTTACTAGTCATATACAATTAGCATGAGATAACCAAAACCCAGCAGTTGTTGGTACTTTTATTTAGCCATTCCGTTGTAGTTGAAGCTGATTACTAGTCATATCGGATACAAGTCAAATTATAGCAGTAAACTTTAGTTATAGTTGTCTATGATCAAGCACTGTGCTCCAAGTCGTCCATAACCGCGGACACGACTTCTCGAAAAGATTTAACCCTGCAGGGGTGCACCAAAGTATCCACACGCACCTCGACCCTTTTTGCCAGATCAATTAACATACACCCATCGGTATGTCGGCGGGGCCTAAGTCATGACGTTTCCCAGACCCAAAGCAAGCACGGGGGGCCACCCCACTAAGTCTACCCGCAACGAAGTTGGCCGGTCTCCGAGACGGACTCAGGGTTTGGGTGGACGGCTGTAAACGACTGGGAACCCGAAAACTCGGGCTTGTCGATACAGCGAAAACGTGTCCCGATCCTAAACAGTACAGGTGCTATCCATCGCACAATTTAAATAAAGCAGTAAAGCATGGCATAAGTACAGAATAGTAATAAAGCCCCAAACTAATTGTGGCCCCCAGTACAGTACTTTGAAATCAGGTACTAAATCGATGGGATGCCCATACATCCCACATGTGGTTAGCGCGCTCGATCTCGGAACAGGTGTCAAGAACTTGGGGTCCTACGGGACACAAGTGGACGGTTAACATCCAAATAACATCTATTGCCCACCTGTGCCTCTGCTTACCTACTTCAATTTTAGTTATTAAACGGTAATTAAAGTAATCGATAATTAAAGCCATGATCATCTCCAACACTAAACATGCGGCAACACTCCAACAACTGTGGTACTTGACGACACGCAACAGCACTTGAGCAAGCGACTACGACGCGCAAGTCCAACTATCTACCAAACAACAGGTAATAGGATGTGTCCAAGGCAATATAAGGCTACAAGGGATATCACGGGTACGAAAACTAGAGCATCGCAACACAGATAGCAATAGATCAACAGGAGGGAATAAATACTATAAAAGTAAGATAGGTAGAAAGGGAGAGATGCTCGCCTGAAAACATTGCCGAAGGTTCATCCGAAGATCGGGTCGACACTCGCATCAACTCAACGGCCTTATCCGCGAAGAACCAAAACACTAGAATAAACACCGGAGGCAATATTTAATACTACGGCAAAAGATCGGGCATGATGCATGTATGATGTATGACATGGCAAGGTGCGATGCAATTAGACATATTAAGCGGAACCGGGGTCCCGACAATTAATTAGGTGGTTTATGTTGTTTAGATACCCTGCAATTTAAATGTTGTAATAACAGGGCAAGATAAGTTACTGGTTTGCTACACAAATTTAAATGAGGCCAATATGAGACTAGATTTGCCCGTATATGGGCCCCATATTTAATTATATGGTGAATCGGCATAATGCCCCCAAACCCACAATATGTATGCAAACATGACAATTGATTTAATATGCAACAATTTGATATTACATTTATAAAATAGGGCTCGAGAAAAGGTTCACACATTAGGGGTCGAAGATCTTGGTCCGTGGGTTCGGGGTCGGTCTCAGGGTTCGACGGAAGAACGGCTCGACGAGATCGGATACAAGATGGAGAAATTGTCGTGTCGGAGAACGTGGGTCCAAGCGGTCGATCTTGCCGTCGCGCAGATCTTGTCGGGTCCGTGTATCGGGACGGTCTTGGCGTCCGGGGTGCAGTGCTTGACGTCCCTCGGTTCCATGTCGACGGCCTTGGTGCCCTCGATGGAGAACTCAGTGTATCCGTGTCGTGGTTCTTGTCGGGGTTCTCGGCTTCGGGCGCCGGGATCGGTCTTCGGCTCTAGGGTTGGATAACTTGATGTCCGTGTGGCGATCTTGTTGGAACCATATCGAAGTCCCTGATGTCGAGAAGATCTTGGCGTTCCATGAAGGAGGTCTTGACGCTTCGGTCTGGTGTCGTCCTCCCGGTACCGCGGGTTCTCGGTGTGGTTCACTTGGGCCTAAACGCCGAGGGTTTTCGGTTGCTGTTGGAGATCTCGACTAACTTCCACACCACTCGGGCAGCAACCTACTAGGCAGATCCTCCCAGAAACGGTCCAAGCGATATGGATAGCACACATGCGGGGGCAGCAGCTTGTTGCTGCTAGCGGACACAAACGGAGCAGAGAGCAAGGACGCCCGCGCAGTGAAGGTCGATAACGGCGGCGCGGAGGTGGTTCCGAACGCCAAGGCGAGGGAGACGGGCACGGCGCGGTGCAGGGGTTCGACGGAGAGGCCAAGCCGGCGAGGAGCTCGGGGTCGGGGACGACCATGGCGGGGCGGCGACAAGAGGCCGGAGAGGAGGGTCGGCGGGGTCGACGGGGCGCAGACCGAGGCGAGGCAGGCATGGCTCAGACGCGCTGGTGGCGGCCAGCAGGGGAGGGGCGGCCGGCCGGCGAGGTGGTCGTCGGGGAGAGGAGAGGAGGCGGGAGGTGGGAGAGAACCAGGGGAGGGGCGGGGTGAGGAGGTGAGGTGGGTTCGCGGGAGGCCGGTGCCGAGGGGGAGGCGAGGAAGGGGGGGCATCGCCGGAGGAACGGCGGTGGCGGAGAGGGCTGGGCCGGCGAGGTGCAGAGGGTGGAGGTCGCGGGGCGATGGGGAGAGCGGCGAATGCGGGAGGAAGAGGACGCGGGGTCGGGGCGAGGGCGGCGCCACTCGGGGAGAGAGGAAGAAGAGAGGGAGGTGGGGGACGCTATCGGGGTGGGGCCGGGCTAGCGCGGTTGGGGGGGTTGGGCGGGACCCAGGCGGGCCAGGGAGGTGGTTGACCAGGGGGTGGGTCGGTGTGGGGGTGAGTGAGGAAGTGGTGGGCCAGAGAGGGTGGGTCCAGGTTGTAAGGGAGAGGGGGTAGGTGGGGTCTAGGTGAGAGAGAGGGAGGGGTGTAGGTGGGGGCTGTGGATTGGTGAGGTGGCTGGGCTGAGGGTGAGGTGGAGGGACGGTGAGGTGGCAAGCTGGGGTTGGTGGGTAGACTAGGTTTGGGTAGGAATAGATTAGGGTTTGGGTTTTATTAGTTTGTAAAATATTTATGGTGTTGTCTTGTTTTAAATCTTTTTAGCAAAATAGTTTTTAGGCAATTAATTTAACAGATAATTATAAGACTTGTTTTGAAATAAGAGAAGAGGTATTTTTAGAAAACAAAAATAGGCTTGTTGAAAATAGTTTCAGACATACAAATGCATAATGATGACGATGCAATGCACAAAAACAACGCGATTTTCTAGTAGTGGTTTTGCGGGATGCCACACACCTTGAGCGCTAGATGGTTCCAACAAACACCACAATTTCATAAAGACATCCAACTCTAAATATAGCTCATGATAATATGTAACCTAGCTTAAGTGCCACACACGATGTGCATGCTATCACTTTCACACACGTGGGGAAAAGCATAGATCTATTAAAGCACGATGAGTATTTATGTAGACTCTAGCCTAAGTGCCACCATGGCATGCACGTTGTCACTTTCACACACATGGGGAGAGCAGAGATCTATTAAAGCACTTGAGTAACAGAGTATATCTACTTGATTACAAAGTTCATGACCACAACAATATCATGCATAGAGAGAGAGAGATGAACACATAGCTACCAGTAGAGCCCTTAGCCTCGAGGAAGAAATACTCCCTCCTCATCATGGGAATCAGCAACGGTGATGGAGATGGTGGTGGAGATCGATGGAGATGGCTCCGGGGGCACTTCCCCGTCCAGGAAGGGTGCCGGAACAGAGACTTTCTGTCCCCCGAATCTCCCCTTCGGTGGCGGCGACGCTGTAGAACTTTTCATGGCTTTTTGTTCGAATCTTTAGGGTTTCTTAGTAGGGGGATTCTTATAGGCGAAGGAGGCAAGGTCGGTGGAGGGCCAGGGGGCCCACACACCCTGTGGGTGCGGCCAGGATTGTCCCCGCGCCCACCTAGGGTGTGGCCACCCTGGTGTCCTCCTCCGTCTCGTCTTCGATTTTCTATATCGTTCAGGGAAAAATATGAACTTTGGCTTTTGTTCTGTCCAATTTCGAGAATATTCATTTTTTAGCTTTCTAAAACCAAAAACAGTAGAAAACAGACAACTAGAACTGTGGCATCTTGTCAATAGGTTAGTTCCAGAAAGTGTATAAAAATAACTCAAAGTGTAGACAAAACATAGCAAAGTTGATACAAAACAATCATGGAGCATAAAAAATTATAGATACGTTTACAACGTATCAAGCATCCCCAAGCTTAACTCCTACTCGTCCTTGAGTAGGTAAGTGATAAAAAGAATAATTTTTGAGGTGACATGCACCATCAAAATCAAGATCAAACCATTTGCATGCTTTGAAAGCTGGGATCAAAGAACTTTAAACATGAGCATGAAAGATGGAGTTCTAATAGTAATACAAAGTAACTATGCATGCAACATAAAGGGTTACAAACAAAGATCATGAATAACATGCATTCAAAATCTTTGTTTGTTTCACATACAGAAAACATAGCATAGTGGCATTCAGCTTGTCCCTCACGGAGTAGCAAATAGATGCATAGGACACCTTCAAAGTTCATAAGAGTGACTAGATACAAATATTTCAAGAACAAGTAATATCAATAATATGCATCAATCAATAAGTTTTGGGACAATGCACATAGAACTAAGAATGGAAACTATGCTCTCTTAATTGGTGCCTAAGTATAGAAGGTGAAGACTCAATATAATAGTGGAAGAAATGCCCTTCATAAAAGGGAAGCATGGATTTCAAGTCTCATAAAGAGCTTCCAAAAATTATAATACTTGTTAGCTTTCAGCCCTCATTGACTCTATCATAAGCACCTTGAAGTGATTAAGGTTAAAGTCAACAAACTATGGAGTATATGCTTGACAAAGTATAAGTTGGCAATCTCATGTCCCTTGAATACGAGGGCCGCTCCTCATGCTACTCAACTTTAGTCACATGTAAGTTTTTGTCATAGTAAGTACATGTGTATCATAGAGAACCGCCAACGGGGTACCCCTTGCACATGATACAGGAGCTATCCCATAATCAAATTGAAAAGGTAAGCAGACAATGAGCATCTCAGCAATCTTCTTATTTACCATGGGAATATGGTGCTTTTTTCTCTCTTTCCTCTTTTCTCAATATGTCTCTTTTTTTATAAGAAGAAAGCTTCATAGATATCATTATGGTGATGCTGCAAGTTTCCACCATGATTAGGCATGGCTTAGGCTAGCGGCCCAGGCGTTTCTCTAACACACATACATAACTCCATGGAATTACAAGCTCTCCTTTTATTTCACACCGACAAAATCCGTAGACAAAAGAGCATGATATCAAATGTGTACAAAGTACAAGTGCAATGTTGAAAGCGTTCCCCGTGACAGCATGGTTCTGCTAATTCCAACATATAAGTGCAAGCATATACAACATAGATGACACAATGATTCAAGTTTATTAGGGGAAAGAAATAAAGTGTGCCATCAAGTTTGTGAGAGCTTTAATCACTAAGTTTTCACATAACAAAAAGACTTTTTAATTGGAAGGTATATGAAAATAAGAATATACTTGGAATGGTGTAACACACCATGCATAGGAATTTATAGTGGACAATTTGGAATAACTTGGTTTCTTGGGAGTTGGTTGCATGAGTAGAGCTTACTCAATACAAGTGGAGGCTAGCATAAGACTGGGAGCGACCAACTAAGAGAGCTATAATTGCCATAATCATGCAGACCGACAAAACATTACTGATCAAAGAATAAAGTGGTAGCACAAGTCAAAAACTAAATGATCATAGAGGCTAAGGTGACTGGTTCATAGTCATAACATGGTGTGAGCATGTGCCAAGTCAACCCAAACAAAGCATCAAAGGAGAATACCACAATACTATGCTTTTGTATGCTAAAACAACGCATGATTCCTTCAAGGCATATTAAGCAATCCCAATTGTTTAGAACAAGTCATGCTACATCAATAATCACTAAGCATAAAGTCAAAACAACATCTAGCATGACATCCTAAAGTCTAAGCCATAGTCAAAACAAGCTCCCTTTTGTACCACTTAAGCATGAAACTTTCTACTCTTTTCCAACACCAATCAACTCAATTGAAACAACTCACAAAGATAATAATAAATAAAGATCGGTGAGCTTGTCTCACAAATCCACAAAGAAGAACTAAAAATTTCTAAGCCAAAAGCATAAGAAAACTAAGGCTGCTAGCAAAAGAGAACACTCACAAAACAAAAAGAATGAAAACTAGAGTGTTCTAAGCAATGAAAATAGAGCGCGTCTCTCTCCAAAAGAAGTGTGTTGTGATCCAACCAATTTACTCAAGCAAACTAAGCAAACAAAAACCAAAAACGAAAACTAAGACGCTCCAAGAACAACACAATAGTGCATGAAACAATAAAAACGAAGTGTCTAGAAAGACCTGAGATTTTTATTGATGAAGAAGGGGATGCCTTGAGCATCCCCAAGCTTTGACGCTTGTACTTCTTCAATATTTCTTGGGGTGACACAGGGTGGCATCCCAAAGTTTAAGCTTTTGTCCATTCTTCATCTCATTACATCATTCTCTCTCTACACCTGAAAATTTTCCTTCGTACAAAACTTCACACAATCTTCATTAGCAACATTAGTGTATTCAAAATATAATAGACCCTTGGGTTTAGCTTTAGAACAAAAAAACTTCCTCTAAAAACACAATCTACTATAGAAATTCCCTCAAAAATCTCAAATTCCCAAAAATAAACCAAAAAGAAATCAATAAGAAGCAAATGCAAATAATGGCAGAAAACTGTCAAAACAGACCAGCAGATAGAAACCGATTTTTTTGAAGACCTTCTGTTGCTCCAATCAAAAGGTGTTGAACTAACTAAAGTTATCTAACATACTGGGGGATTTATTCACAAAATATCAGCTCAATTCGACTTATAGAGATTCCTCAAGAATTTTTATGGTGGAGCACAAAAATCTGTTTCGGGACAGCATGCAACTCCCCAAATCTTACTTCCCTCTCATTAGAGGTTATTATTGGCACAAAAAGCAAATAAAAAGGATAAGGAGAGGTTATTACATAATTAATAACTTCCAATACTCAAGAAAACTCTTGGGTTATCTCCCAACAGGTACTTTTCTTTAACGCCTTTAAGTTAGGCTTGATAGTCTGAAAAGATGCTCACATAAGAAATATGAATTGAAGGAAAAGAGAGCATCAAGAAGGAAATTTAAAACACATTTAAGTCCAAACCACTTCCTATACATAGGAATCTTGTAAAGAAACAAGTCATGAAAGCACAAAGCAACAAGCATAGGAAAGCAAAACAAGTGCAACTTCAAAATTTTCAACATAAAGAGGGGAAACTTAATATTTTTGAGATGCACAAGACCATGTTTCCCTCTCTAATAATAACTTTCAGTAGCAACATGAATAAAATTAACAATATATCTATCACATAAAACATTCTTATCATGATCCACATGCATAAAATAATTATTACTCTCCACATAAGCATAGTCATTCTTATTAATTATAGTGGGAGCAAATTCAACAAAATAGCTATCACTATTATTCTCATCACCATAGTCATCAAATATAGGAGGCATATTGTAATCACAATTAACTTTATCCTCAATAGTAGGTGGACTGAAAATATCATATTCATCATTGTAATCATCATAAATTGGAGGTAAAGTATCATCAAAGAAAATTTTCTCCTCCGTGCTTGGGGGACTAAAAAGATCATTTTCATCAAAACTAGCTTCCCCAAGCTTAGATTTTTCCATAGCATTAGCAATAATGGTGTCCAAAGATTTCATACTAATAACATTGCTATTAGCATGCAAATAAAGTTCCATAGGTTTTTAAATTTTCTCTTCAGACACTTCATGTCCTAACTCAAGATAAATGCTATAGAGCTCTCTAATTTTTTTTGTATTCCATTAAGCCTAACTAGTGAAAACAAGAAACAAAAAGACAAAATTGCAGAATCTAAAGGAAATAACTTCGACCACTCACACCAGAGGATGTGAGTACCTTTTACCTTACCTCCCCGGGAACGGTGCCAGAAAATAGCTTTCTGGCTTGGTGTTGCCGTGAGGTAACGTGTGTGAGTGCCTTTTACCTTTCCTCCCCGGCAACGGCGCCAGAAAATAGCTTGATGTCTACGCACTTCTATTCTTGTAGACGGTTGTTGGGCCTCCAAGTGCAGAGGTTTGTAGAACAGCGGCAAGTTTCCCTTAAGTGGATCACCCAAGGTTTATCAAACTCAGGGAGGAAGTGGTCAAAGGTATCCCTCTCAAGCAACCCTGCAATCAAGCTACAAGAAGTCTCTTATGTCCCCAACACACCCAATATAGGTGCACTAGTTCGACGAAGACATAGTGAAATACAAGTGGTAACGGTGCTGAAAATTTACGCATAAATCTCCCAGTATGTTAGATAACTTTCGTTAGTTCAACACTTTTTGATTTGAGCAAAAGAAGATTTTCGAAAAAATTGGTTTCTACCTGCTGGTCTGTTTTGACAGATTTCTGTCATTATTTGCATTTGCTTCTTATTGATTCCTTTTTGAGTTCTCTTTTGGGGAATTGAGCCTTTTGAATGAGTTGCTACAGTAGCTTGTGTTTTTAGTGAAAAGTTTTGATGTTCCAAAGCTTTGCCTAAGGGTCTATTATCTTTTGAATACACTAATGTTGCTAATGAAGATTGTGTGAAGTTTTGTATGAAGGAAAAATTTCAGGTGTAGAGAGAATGATGTAATGAGATGAAGAATGGACAAAAGCTCTAGATTGGGGATGCCACCCCGGTGTAACCCCAAGAAATATCCAAGAGGTACAAGCGTCAAAGCTTGGGGATTGAAAGCATCCCCTTCTTCATCAATAAAAATTGCAGGTCTTTCTAGACACTTCGTTTTTATTGTTTCATGCACAGTTGTGTTGTTCTTGGAGCGTCTTAGTTTTCGTTTGCTTAGTTTGATTGAGTAAGTTTATTGGATCCCAGGACACTTCTTTTGGAGAGATACACACTCTGTTTTCATTTCCTAGAACACTCTAGTTTTCATTCTTTTTGTTTTGTGAGTGTTCTCTTTTGCTAGCACTGTGTTTAGCCTTAGTTTTCTTGTGTTTTCATCTTAGAACTTTTTAGTTCTTGTTTGTGGATTTGTGAGACAATCTTACTGATATTTATTGATTATTATCTTTATGAGTTGTTTCAAATAAGTTGTTTGGTGTTGGAAAAGAGTAGAAAGTTTCATGCTTATGGTGGTACAAAAGTGAGCTTGCTTTGAATGTGGCTTAGACTTTATCTTGTAATGCTAGGTGTTGTTTTGACCTTATGCTTTGTGATTATTGCTGTAGCATGACTTTCTCCAAGTCATTGAGATTTCTTAGTGTGCCTTGAAAGAATCATGCGTTGTTTTAGCATACAAAAGCATAATATTGTGGTATTCTCCTTTGATGCTTTGTTTGGGTTGACTTGACACATGCTCACACCATGTTATGACTATAACAAGTCACCATACCCTCTATGATCATTTAGTCCTTCACTTGTAGTACCACTTTTAGTTCTACATGATTATGGCCATTATTGCTCTCTTAGTTGGTCGCTCCCAGTCTTTTGCTTGCCTCCACTTGTATGAGTAAGTTCTACTCATGCTTCCAACTCCCAAGAAACCAAGTTATTCCAAAGAGTCCACTATAAATTCCTATGCATGGTGTGTTACACCATTACAAGTATATTCTCGTTTTCATCTATCTTTCAATTAAAAAGTATTTTGTTATGTGAAAACTTAGTGATTAAAGCTCTCATGAACTTGATGGCACACTTTATATCCTTTGCCCCTAATAAACTTGAACCATTGTGTCATCTATGTTGTATATGCTTGCACTTATACGTTGGGATTAGCAGAACCGTGTTGTCACGGGGAACGCTTTCAACATTGCACTTGTACTTTGTACACAATTGATATCATGCTCTTTTGTCTATGGATTTCACCGGTGTGAAATAAAGAGGGAACTTGTAAGTCCATGGAGTATGTATTTTGTGTTAGAGAAACGCCTGGGCCGCTAGCCTAAGCCATGCCTAATTATGGTGGAAACTTGCAGCATCACCATAATGAGCTATGTATGAAGCATCCTCAATAAAAATCTATGCACATAGTAAATAAAAATATTGTTGAGATGATCATTATCTGCTTTCCTTGTCATTTTGGTAATGGGATAGCTCCTATACCATGTGCAAGGGGTACCCCGTTGGCGGTTCTCTATGATACGCATGTACTTACAATGACAAGAACTTAAAGGTGACTGAAGTTGAGTAGCATGAGGTGTGGCCTCGTATTCAAGGGATATGAGATTACCAACTTATACTTTGTCAAGCATATACTCCATAGTTTGTTCACTTTAACCTTAATCACTTCAAGATGCTTATGATCGGGGCAATAAGGGTTGAAAGCTAACAAGTACCATAATTTTTGGAAGCTCTTTTTGAGACTTGAAATACCTGCTTCCCTTTATGAAGGGCCTTTCTTCCACTATTGTTGAGTCTCCACCTTCTACCTTTAGGCACCATTAAGAGAGCATAGTTGCCATTCTTAGTTCTATGTGCAGTGTCCCAAAACTTATTGATTGATGCATATTGTGATATTACTTGTTCTTGTGATATTTGTTTCTAGTCACCCTTGTGAACTTTGAAGGTGTCACTGGTAGAAAAGGGCCCATGCGTCCCGGTTGGTAAGGGCCATTAGTCCCGGTTGCCCAACCGGGACGGGGCAATCGGGACTAAAGCTCTAACCATTAGTCCCGGTTGCCCCACCAACCGGGACAAATGGGGCACACGTGGCGGCATCAGAGCGCGAGGGGGGTGGAGCATTAGTCCCGGTTCGTAACACGAACCGGGACTAATAACCTGCTGCCGCGGCAGAGATTTGGCCCATTTCTCTGCCGCGGCAGAGAATTCATTTTGGCACATTTTGTTGCCGCGGCAGCATTTTCGCCACTTTTTGTGCCGCGGCAGAGAATTCATTTAGGTTGTTTTATTGTTTATTTAGTGTTTTGCACTTATCAACGAAGGAACCTTATATTACACAAGATCATCATGACAACATTACATTCAATACACGGATCGAGTTCATGCACTACATACAAAAGTTGCTATTCGATGCTACCGGCCAATTTCTTGAAAGTTGCTATTTTTACAATTCCTATTGTCTATACACAGCCGAGTAGTATTCCCCTTGTGTGTTTAGGACTTCTGCATCCAAGAATCCCGCCAATTCCTCCTGAATTGCTCGTATGCGATCCTTTGGCAGAAGACCGTCCCGTAGACGTTCGATCTGATTTAAAAAAGGAGTCAGCCTATATGAATATGAAACTAAACACAATTTGATTGTAATAAAAAACTATAGAAATTGTTTACGTACGTGGAGTTGCTCTAAATTTCTGCCCTTCTTATCGCACGTCTGCCGGATGAACTCGCATACATAGTATCCACATAGATTGTTACCTGGTCCCTGCGTCAGGCACTTTACGAGAACAGAGTTCAATCAAAATAATAATCAAGCATGATAATAACTATATCAAAACTAGAATGAAAGAGATGCGCGGATATAGCTAGTGGTGCTTACATCTAGTGGTTGAAATGTAAGCTCCTCTTTCCAAACACCCCTAGCCTTCTTGGTGAACCGTTTCCAAGCGCTGCCCGGCGTAGAAAACGAATAAAATAAGTTATTAAGTACTTGATATCATAAAATTCACGAACGTTGCCGATATAGTGTCGTAATGATTAGAATTACCGCTGGAGAAGTATCTGCATGTCCTTCCACGTCTTAAGGGGTTTATGTTTCGAGTCCATGACTAGTACATGCCCTTTGCAAGTTGAATGATTAACAGAATATAGTGGTACCTGCGAATGCAGAACTAATCAATTATATACTTAACATCGAGTAAGCGAAATAGAAAGTGTATACAAGACAATAACACTCACTGGAAGTTGTAAGGAAATAGTATTTCCCTTTTGGTTTCTTGAAACCTTAACGCGTGTACTATATTATCCTCCGTATCCTGGGGGCTTATTTTGAGATTAGCTTCATGAACCCAATATGGGTCAATGAAGCCAATGTCATAGATTTGTCCTCTGCTGCATTCGAGAATCTTCATTCTGCATATTACAGTATGATTATATACATGCAATAAACAAAATAATATAGCTGGAGACTAAATTAATTACAGAATTAGTACTTACAGACAATAGGCACTGATGATCGATTTGTCCAAGGCGTCTTGATTGAATAATTGAAATAGTTCATCAAATTCAATGGATATCATGTCATCCTTATCTTTCCCATGATGATTTTTTGTAACCCTCAGCACTATCCAGTTAGCCCCGGCCCTTGTGGCATGCATGTACCAGTTATGCAATCTTCGCATTTTTGTTGGAAGATTGTTTACCTCCTCAGGTTTGACGAGAGGTTTTCCGTACTGGTATTTGTATGCTACTTCACTCACGGGGAAGAACTCTAACTGGGATAAGTACTGGGCAATACTCATACCTTGAGCAGCGGCAGCTTCTCCGTATTGTGCAACTACCTCTGGATCATACTGCTCTTCGGCCCCATATTTGCTCGACCCCACATTGGTTTGAGAAATCACCTTGAGAGGGGCGCAAGTCTGTTTTGCTTGTTCTCCGAGCTGGGCAACAGATTTCCCGCTTGCATCAGTACTGCTCTTCGAGGCTTTTTGTGCCGCATGTGACTTGAGAATAGAACGCTCATAGTCTGATGACAGCTTTGGCTCGGGTTGATGAAGATTCTTTAGCATTTTCAACACTTTGGCTTTTTCTTCTTTGGTGCTGGGGAACTCTGGCTCTTTCGGCCGCCTCAGCTTAGCGAAAAACGCTGTCGTTTCCGCATCAACGATCGCCGCAGTCTCCTCTTCAGTACAGTCATAAGCTCTCTTGGGAGGAACCGTTGGTACTTTTGGAAGAGGCTCTTGTTTACGTTTCGGCGATCGCTTACGACGCACAGTAGCGGTACGCTTACGCTTTTTATCCTGAGGCGCCGGCGATGGCTCCCGCGGCGATGGCTGCACCGGAGATTGGTGAGGCGACGGAGCCGGGTGAGGCGACGAAGACGGCTGCCGCGGCGGCGACGACCTCGCTGGAGACGGGTGAGGCGGCGGCGAAGATGGCCTTGGCGTGTGATTTCAAAGCACGATACAATCCTTCGGCCATAGAATGGTGACGTTTTTTGCGTCACCCAGCACAGTCACATCCCCTTCACCAGCAGGGTAGTGAAGATCCAAAACCTCAAAGGTGGGCATGATTTCATCCACGCCGACAACAGCGTAGCCCTCTGGAACCGGACGACAGTGGTAAGTTGGTGTGGGTCCAATTGGTAAGGCATAGCCGACCGCCACCTTCATTGATATGTTCACAACTTTGACATGTAGCTCGCAGTGTGTCATCTCTGTGATATCATCCACTGGGTAGCCAACAGGAGCCATCGTCGGTGCATCATCGGCATCGCCATTGTCATCACCCGGGACCTCGGTGGAAGCCACACTACTTTTTCGATTATTCGATAGGCCGGTAGCATCGAATGCAGTGTGCTGCTGAGATGGGCCGGTAGTACTTTGCTCTTTAAGTGTGTTAATTTCATCTTGTTGTTGCTTTAATCGTTCTTCAATTAAACGCATTCGCTCTTTCTGACTTTCTGCTTCAACTGCCGCCCTGTACTTACTCCTCTGACGGCTTCTATCAGGATATTTCTTCCTCTCTTCGGGAAACCCAGTCCTCCATGATTGGGAGCCTATTGTGCCTCGTGTTCGTCCATCATGTTACTTATTTCCAAGGGCGAGTGTGAGCTCATCCTTCTCTCTATCGGGAATGAAGTCCCCATCTTTAACAGCCTTTACTGCTTTTCTGATCCTCTCGATTGGCAAGGGGTCTTCTTTATGTCGTATGTTATATATACACCTCCCTTCCGAGTCCAACGTGCCCCCATGCCCGTAAAACCAATTCCTTGCACGTTCTACCCAATCGTCTGTCTCTGGGGTGATCTTTTTATCACGCAGTTCCTGCTCAAGTTTCTCCCACTTAGGAATGCCAACCCTGTAGCCACCTTGCCCCATAGTATGGTGATACTTCTTCTTAGCAGCATTCAGCTTATTCGTTTCAGACATTTTCTTAGCTTTTTCTGATTTCTTGTATTCCACAAACTCATCCCAGAATGGTTTTATCTTCTCAAACTGAATATTCTTGAAATCCTGAGTCTTCTTTTTCACGACATAGTCAAGGTGCAATCTTTTCTTCCAGTTGGTGAAACACTGGGCCATCTTCTTCAAAGCCCACTCCCTGACCTTAGCCTCCATGGCTCTCCCATGTTGTAAGGCGTCCTCAACTGGATCCTCCGCATTTGGATCCAGCTCTATCTTCGGTAGTTTGAAATTAACCATGAGCCTCTTCCATAGTAAATCTTTGGCGTGGTTAGGGACAAATAAACATGTTCCCTCTTCATCCGCATTAGCAGGCCTATTCCAATTTCTAATGGTGATCGGGATTAAGTCCCTAACGATTACTCCGCATTGTGCCACAAATTTGGTTGCGACAACTTCGGGAGCTGTCGGTCTGCCGTATTCAGCGACATCTTCGATCCTGAACCTCTCATGGTCTTGCAACTTTTTGGTTGGGCCTCGTCTGCTCTTTTCAGTAGATTCCTTCGATCCGGAGGGCTAAAAGAAGAAAGATCGTCGTTACTATTTCTATATAGATAGCAGATGATTAATTAATGAATTGATTTATATTACATGCACCTCGCCGGAGCGGTCGTCTTCTCGATTACACAAGGCATCGCCTTCTCCCTCGCGGAAGGCAACACCTTCAACCTCAAACAAGTTGTCTACTCCGGTAAAAAGAGGATCACCCTCACCGGAGTTGTTCAGAAACGTTGATACGTTTAAATTATCTTCCCCACGGATCACACCTTGGATCAACTCTTCCTTTTCTTCGTCTCTGACGTGTGGGTCCATATTTTCTGCATAGGTGGAAAAACGAATAAGTCAAAGCGGCTAAAGGAGAAAGTTACGAATAAGTCAAAGCGGCTAACGAATATTTTCCGGATCGAAGGTGAAACCCTAATATATACATACACAATAATAAAAATGAAGAGAAACCCTAAACCCTAAGGCTATGAGAGGGGAACATGAGTATAAGGCTACAAAAGGTCTTCGATCTATCTATGGTCTTGATCTCGGTCTTCGATCTCAATCTCGATATCGTATTCTACCGAGAAGAACCAAATCACCGGAAAGAAAGGGAAACAATCAACACATGGCATCGATGCAATGCTCAAGCAATGATGATGATACGACAAGTTAATGTGCATTGGAATGTAACCCTAAAGCATGCTCGACAAGTTAATCGGGGTTCCGAGGGGCGCAAACCCTAACTCAAGGAACTCCGGAATCACCTGTTAGGGTTACTAGGGTGTTCTAATTAAACTTGTCATTTAATTAGATCTATCTATGGTCTTGATCTCGGTCTTCGATCTCGATCTCGATATCGTATTCTACCGAGAAGAACCAAATCACCGGAAAGAAAGGGAAACAATCAACACATGGAATCGATGCAATGCTCAAGCAATGATGATGATACGACAAGTTAATGTGCATTGGAATGTAACCCTAAAGCATGCTCGACAAGTTAATCGGGGTTCCGAGGGGCGCAAACCCTAACTCAAGGAACTCCAGAACCAAGCGACCATGGTGGTGGCTTGTGGTGTGTAGGTGTTGGCTTCCTGTCGCGGCGGTTTCGATCCGGGAGCTTCTCTCCGGCGGCTTCTTGGCGGCTGATGCTTCATCAACACGTCGGACTCAAGGGCAGTAGGGCTATGAGAGGGGAACATGAGTATAAGGCTACAAAAGGTCTTCGATCTATCTATGGTCTTGATCTCGGTCTTCGATCTCAATCTCGATATCGTATTCTACCGAGAAGAACCAAATCACCGGAAAGAAAGGAAAACAATCAACACATGGCATCGATGCAATGCTCAAGCAATGATGATGATACGACAAGTTAATGTGCATTGGAATGTAACCCTAAAGCATGCTCGACAAGTTAATCGGGGTTCCGAGGGGCGCAAACCCTAACTCAAGGAACTCCGGAACCAAGCGACCATGGTGGTGGCTTGTGGTGTGTAGGTGTTGGCTTCCTGTCGCGGCGGTTTCGATCCGGGAGCTTCTCTCCGGCGGCTTCTTGGCGGCTGATGCTTCGTCAACACGTCGGACTCAAGGGCAGTAGGGCTGCCGCTCCTTCGCTGCTTCGCCCTGTGTGTCAGTCGTCCCCTGTGGCAAGGTGCTGGCCGATACCGGAGCTTCTTCGTCGATCTGGAGGAGGAAGAAGATGGTGGACTTGATTGCTTTTTCAAGTTTCTTTTAGGGTCCTCGGTGCTTATTTTCTGGGCCTCTGTGTAATTTTTATTTCTTAGGCCTCCTGTACTCCAGCGACGTTATTGCAGCAATATATTTCGGGTGCTCTGCACCCGTAATCCGTTCAAAAAAAAATCAATCTAATTCGAGTGCTCTGTTTTGCCACCAGCAACAGAGGGAGGGGGAGGACAGAGAGGCAGGGAGGGGCGGCGCCGTACCTGACGCGCGGCGGTGGGGGAAGGGCGCGTCGTCGACGGGAAGCAGAGAGGCGGGCGCGGCCGGCGGTCGTCGGGGGAAGGAGACGCGCGGGCGGCGCGGTCGTCGGCGCGCGGGAAGAGACGCGGGTGGCGGCCGGAGGCGGAGGCGTTGACGACGGAGCCGCTACGGGGAGCGCGCGGCGGTGGCGGGGGCAGCCTGGCGGCGGTTGCGGGGGCAGCCTGGCGGCGTCGTCGTCGGCGAGGGCGCGGGCAGAGGCAGAGGCAGAGAAGTGAGTGGGGAAGGGAAGAAGAAGAGGAGGCACGCTGTTATAACTAAAGGGTCTTTAGTCCCGGTTCGTGGCTCCAACCGGAAATAAAGGGGCATACGTCCCGGTTGGAGCCACCAACCGGGACCTATAGTCCAATTTTCAGCAGCTGAAGGGGCGCGCGCGCAGGGGGCTCTTCCGTCCCGGTTGGTGGCTCCAACCGGGACGTATTCCCCTGTTTTCAAATTTTTTCAGTTATTTTCTCTCTGTTCCCGCCTTATTTTTTATTTTGGGGTTTAAATTTGTAATGTTTTTTAAATGATAATTACTTTGGAATTTAGAAAAACTTTAAACATAAAAAGTGTTTGCATTTGAATAACTAATACGAAACCATTTTCTGTTTTGAAAAATAATTAATGTAACCATTTAAACTACGAAACATTTAAAATTAATAATGAAATAACTTATATTTTTTAAATATTAATTTGGAATTTAGAAAAACTTTAAACATAAGAAGTGTATGGATTTGAATAAATAATCCAAAACCATTTTCTATTTTTAAAAAATAATTAATGAAACCATTTAAAATTAATTAACTTATATTTTTGAATATTAATTTGGAATTTAGAAAAAATTTAAACATAAAAAGTGTTTGGATTTAAATAAATAATTCAAAAACATTTTCTGTTTTAAAAAATAATTAATGTAACCATTTAAAATATGAACCATTTACAATTAAAAATGAATTACCTTATATATTTTTAATATCAATTTGGAATTTAGAAAAACTTTAAACATAAAAGTGTATGGATTTGAATAAATAATCCAAAACCATTTTATATTTTTAAAAAATAATTAATGTAACCTTTTAAAATGAATTAACTTATATTTTTAAATATTAATTTGGAATTTAGAAAAACTTTAAACATAAAAAGTGTTTGGATTTAAATAAATAATTCAAAACCATTTTCTCCTGCAACATTGTTCTCCATACCAATGTCCACACACATGCATAATATGGGCACAACATCACAAACTATGCCGTGATTCAGCACATAACATCGGTCATTTGGACCGAAAAAGCCATGAAACCTCGAACATGATAGGTCATTTTGTGAAGGTTTTTTCGAAACATGATCAGTATACCAAGTCTGGTATTTTTCCTTTCAACTATGTAACATAATATGACACCACGCGAAGGATTTTCATTGTTCGGATTTTTTTTGAATTTATTATGCCCGTTTTGAATTATCTGAATTTCTAACTATGGTTGAACCGGTGTGCATGAAGATAGGGGACGAGCATCGTTAGAAATTGCATTGGATCTCTGAAGAAACCACATATTGCGAGTCTAAAAATGATTTTTTCAAAAAATCACGGGCGATAGATCATGTACCTGTAGTACAAACCGGACCCACTTCCTACCGATTCGGCAGACATTTGTCCTTTTTACCCGGGATGGACGAAAAGGTTTGAGATGTACCGGTTGGGAGATAGTCCATGTAAGGTGGTCTAGTATTTTAGAAAAATGGGACGGTAGCATTGTGAAACGGCATTTTGGTGGTTACTTCACAAAACGACCCGTTTTTTGCGCTCGGAAAATGGAAAAGGGCTTTTCCGTGCGACAAAAAGGAAAACTTCCTCCTGCAACATTGTTCTCCATACCAATGTCCACACACATGCATAATATGGGCACAACATCACAAACTATGCGGTGATTCAGCACATAACATCGGTCATTTGGACCGAAAGCCATGAAACCTCGAACATGATAGGTCATTTTGTGAAGGTTTTTTCGAAACATGATCAATATACCAAGTCTGGTATTTTTCCTTTCAACTATGTAACATAATATGACACCACGCGAAGGATTTTCATTGTTCGGATTTTTTTTGAATTTATTATGCTCGTTTTGAATTATCTGAATTTCTAACTATGGTTGAACCGGTGTGCATGAAGATAGGGGACGAGCATCGTTAGAACTTGCATTGGATCTCTGAAGAAACCACATATTGCGAGTCTAAAAATGATTTTTTAAAAAAATCACGGGCGATAGATCATGTACCTGTAGTACAAACCGGACCCACTTCCTATCGATTCGGCAGACATTTGTCCTTTTTACCCGGGATGGACGAAAAGGTTTGAGATGTACCGGTTGGGAGATAGTCCATGTAAGGTGGTCTAGTATTTTAGGAAAATGGGACGGTAGCATTGTGAAACGGCATTTTGGTGGTTACTTCACAAAACGACCCCTTTTTTGCGCTCGGAAAATGGAAAAGGGCTTTTCCGTGTGACAAAAAGGAAAACTTCCTCCTGCAACATTGTTCTCCATACCAATGTCCACACACATGCATAATATGGGCACAACATCACAAACTATACCGTGATTCAGCACATAACATCGGTCATTTGGACCGAAAGCCATGAAACCTCGAACATGATAGGTCATTTTGTGAAGGTTTTTTCGAAACATGATCAATATACCAAGTCTGGTATTTTTCCTTTCAACTATGTAACATAATATGACACCAAGCGAAGGATTTTCATTGTTCGGATTTTTTTTGAATTTATTATGCCCGTTTTGAATTATCTGAATTTCTAACTATGGTTGAACCGGTGTGCATGAAGATAGGGGACGAGCATCGTTAGAACTTGCATTGGATCTCTGAAGAAACCACATATTGCGAGTCTAAAAATGATTTTTACAAAAAATCACGGGCGATAGATCATGTACCTGTAGTACAAACCGGACCCACTTCCTATCGATTCGGCAGACATTTGTCCTTTTTACCTGGGATGGACGAAAAGGTTTGAGATGTACCGGTTGGGAGATAGTCCATGTAAGGTGGTCTAGTATTTTAGGAAAATGGGACGGTAGCATTGTGAAATGGCATTTTGGTGGTTACTTCACAAAACGACCCGTTTTTTGCGCTCGGAAAATGGAAAAGGTCTTTTCCGTGCGACAAAAAGGAAAACTTCCTCCTGCAACATTGTTCTCCATACCAATGTCCACACACATGCATAATATGGGCACAACATCACAAACTATGCCGTGATTCAGCACATAACATCGGTCATTTGGACCGAAAGCCATGAAACCTCGAACATGATAGGTCATTTTGTGAAGGTTTTTTCGAAACATGATCAATATACCAAGTCTGGTATTTTACCTTTCAACTATGTAACATAATATGACACCACGCGAAGGATTTTCATTGTTCGGATTTATTTTGAATTTATTATGCCCGTTTTGAATTATCTGAATTTCTAACTATGGTTGAACCGGTGTGCATGAAGATAGGGGACGAGCATCGTTAGAACTTGCATTGGATCTCTGAAGAAACCACATATTGCGAGTATAAAAATGATTTTTTAAAAAAATCACGGGCGATAGATCATGTACCTGTAGTACAAACCGGACCCACTTCCTGCCGATTCGGCAGACATTTGTCCTTTTTACCCGGGATGGACGAAAAGGTTTGAGATGTACCGGTTGGGAGATAGTCCATGTAAGGTGGTCTAGTATTTTAGGAAAATGGGACGGTAGCATTGTGAAACGGCATTTTGGTGGTTACTTCACAAAACGACCCGTTTTTTGCACTCGGAAAATGGAAAAGGGCTTTTCCGTGCGACAAAAAGGAAAACTTCCTCCTGCAACATTGTTCTCCATACCAATGTCCACACACATGCATAATATGGGCACAACATCACAAACTATGCCGTGATTCAGCACATAACATCGGTCATTTGGACCGAAAGCCATGAAACCTCGAACATGATAGGTCATTTTGTGAAGGTTTTTTCGAAACATGATCAATATACCAAGTCTGGTATTTTTCCTTTCAACTATGTAACATAATATGACACCAAGCGAAGGATTTTCATTGTTCGGATTTATTTTGAATTTATTATGCCCGTTTTGAATTATCTGAATTTCTAACTATGGTTGAACCGGTGTGCATTAAGATAGGGGACGAGCATCGTTAGAACTTGCATTGGATCTCTGAAGAAACCACATATTGCGAGTCTAAAAATGATTTTTACAAAAAATCACGGGCGATAGATCATGTACCTGTAGTACAAACCGGACCCACTTCCTACCGATTCGGCAGACATTTGTCCTTTTTACCTGGGATGGACGAAAAGGTTTGAGATGTACCGGTTGGGAGATAGTCCATGTAAGGTGGTCTAGTATTTTAGGAAAATGGGACGGTAGCATTGTGAAACGGCATTTTGGTGGTTACTTCACAAAACGACCCGTTTTTTGCGCTCGGAAAATGGAAAAGGTCTTTTCCGTGCGACAAAAAGGAAAACTTCCTCCTGCAACATTGTTCTCCATACCAATGTCCACACACATGCATAATATGGGCACAACATCACAAACTATGCCGTGATTCAGCACATAACATCGGTCATTTGGACCGAAAGCCATGAAACCTCGAACATGATAGGTCATTTTGTGAAGGTTTTTTCGAAACATGATCAATATACCAAGTCTGGTATTTTACCTTTCAACTATGTAACATAATATGACACCACGCGAAGGATTTTCATTGTTCGGATTTATTTTGAATTTATTATGCCCGTTTTGAATTATCTGAATTTCTAACTATGGTTGAACCGGTGTGCATGAAGATAGGGGACGAGCATCGTTAGAACTTGCATTGGATCTCTGAAGAAACCACATATTGCGAGTATAAAAATGATTTTTTAAAAAAATCACGGGCGATAGATCATGTACCTGTAGTACAAACCGGACCCACTTCCTGCCGATTCGGCAGACATTTGTCCTTTTTACCCGGGATGGACGAAAAGGTTTGAGATGTACCGGTTGGGAGATAGTCCATGTAAGGTGGTCTAGTATTTTAGGAAAATGGGACGGTAGCATTGTGAAACGGCATTTTGGTGGTTACTTCACAAAACGACCCCTTTTTTGCACTCGGAAAATGGAAAAGGGCTTTTCCGTGCGACAAAAAGGAAAACTTCCTCCTGCAACATTGTTCTCCATACCAATGTCCACACACATGCATAATATGGGCACAACATCACAAACTATGCCGTGATTCAGCACATAACATCGGTCATTTGGACCGAAAGCCATGAAACCTCGAACATGATAGGTCATTTTGTGAAGGTTTTTTCAAAACATGATCAATATACCAAGTCTGGTATTTTTTCTTTCAACTATGTAACATAATATGACACCACGCGAAGGATTTTCATTGTTCGGATTTTTTTTGAATTTATTATGCCTGTTTTGAATTATCTGAATTTCTAACTATGGTTGAACCGGTGTGCATGAAGATAGGGGACGAGCATCGTTAGAACTTGCATTGGATCTCTGAAGAAACCACATATTGCGAGTCTAAAAATGATTTTTGCAAAAAATCACGGGCGATAGATCATGTACCTGTAGTACAAACCGGACCCACTTCCTGCCGATTCGGCAGACATTTGTCCTTTTTACCCGAGATGGACAAAAAGGTTTGAGATGTACCTGTTGGGAGATAGTCCATGTAAGGCGGTCTAGTATTTTAGGAAAATGGGACGGTAGCATTGTGAAACGGCATTTTGGTGGTTACTTCACAAAACGACCCCTTTTTTGCGCTCGGAAAATGGAAAAGGGCTTTTCCGTGCGACAAAAAGGAAAACTTCCTCCTGCAACATTGTTCTCCATACCAATGTCCACACACATGCATAATATGGGCACAACATCACAAACTATGCCGTGATTCAGCACATAACATCGGTCATTTGGACCGAAAGCCATGAAACCTCGAACATGATAGGTCATTTTGTGAAGGTTTTTTCGAAACATGATCAATATACCAAGTCTGGTATTTTTCCTTTCAACTATGTAACATAATATGACACCACGCGAAGGATTTTCATTGTTCGGATTTTTTTTGAATTTATTATGCCCGTTTTGAATTATCTGAATTTCTAACTATGGTTGAACCGGTGTGCATGAAGATAGGGGACGAGCATCCTTAGAACTTGCATTGGATATCTGAAGAAACCACATATTGCGAGTCTAAAAATGATTTTTTCAAAAAATCACGGGCGATAGATCATGTACCTGTAGTACAAACCGAACCCACTTCCTACCGATTCGGCAGACATTTGTCCTTTTTACCCGGGATGGACGAAAAGGTTTGAGATGTACCGGTTGGGAGATAGTCCATGTAAGGCGGTCTAGTATTTTAGGAAAATGGGACGGTAGCATTGTGAAACGGCATTTTGGTGGTTACTTCACAAAACGACCCGTTTTTTGCGCTCGGAAAATGGAAAAGGGCTTTTTCGTGCGACAAAAAGGAAAACTTCCTCCTGCAACATTGTTCTCCATACCAATGTCCACACACATGCATAATATGGGCATAACATCACAAACTATGCCGTGATTCAGCACATAACATCGGTCATTTGGACCGAAAGCCATGAAACCTCGAACATGATAGGTCATTTTGTGAAGGTTTTTTCGAAACATGATCAATATACCAAGTCTGGTATTTTTCCTTTCAACTATGTAACATAATATGACACCAAGCGAAGGATTTTCATTGTTCGGATTTTTTTTGAATTTATTATGCCCGTTTTGAATTATCTGAATTTCTAACTATGGTTGAACCGGTGTGCATGAAGATAGGGGACGAGCATCCTTAGAACTTGCATTGGATATCTGAAGAAACCACATATTGCGAGTCTAAAAATGATTTTTTCAAAAAATCACGGGCGATAGATCATGTACCTGTAGTACAAACCGAACCCACTTCCTACCGATTCGGCAGACATTTGTCCTTTTTACCCGGGATGGACGAAAAGGTTTGAGATGTACCGGTTGGGAGATAGTCCATGTAAGGTGGTCTAGTATTTTAGGAAAATGGGACGGTAGCATTGTGAAACGGCATTTTGGTGGTTACTTCACAAAACGACCCGTTTTTTGCGCTCGGAAAATGGAAAAGGGCTTTTCCGTGCGACAAAAAGGAAAACTTCCTCCTGCAACATTGTTCTCCATACCAATGTCCACACACATGCATAATATGGGCACAACATCACAAACTATGCCGTGATTCAGCACATAACATCGGTCATTTGGACCGAAAGCCATGAAACCTCGAACATGATAGGTCATTTTGTGAAGGTTTTTTCAAAACATGATCAATATACCAAGTCTGGTATTTTTCCTTTCAACTATGTAACATAATATGACACCACGCGAAGGATTTTCATTGTTCGGATTTTTTTTGAATTTATTATGCCCGTTTTGAATTATCTGAATTTCTAACTATGGTTGAACCGGTGTGCATGAAGATAGGGGACGAGCATCGTTAGAACTTGCATTGGATCTCTGAAGAAACCACATATTGCGAGTCTAAAAATGATTTTTTAAAAAAATCACGGGCGATAGATCATGTACCTGTAGTACAAACCGGACCCACTTCCTGCCGATTCGGCAGACATTTGTCCTTTTTATCCGGGATGGACGAAAAGGTTTGAGATGTACCGGTTGGGAGATAGTCCATGTAAGGCGGTCTAGTATTTTAGGAAAATGGGACGGTAGCATTGTGAAACGGCATTTTGGTGGTTACTTCACAAAACGACCCGTTTTTTGCGCTCGGAAAATGGAAAAGGGCTTTTTCGTGCGACAAAAAGGAAAACTTCCTCCTGCAACATTGTTCTCCATACCAATGTCCACACACATGCATAATATGGGCACAACATCACAAACTATGCCGTGATTTAGCACATAACATCGGTCATTTGGACCGAAAGCCATGAAACCTCGAACATGGTAGGTCATTTTGTGAAGGTTTTTTCGAAACATGATCAATATACCAAGTCTGGTATTTTTCCTTTCAACTATGTAACATAATATGACACCACGCGAAGGATTTTCATTGTTCGGATTTTTTTTGAATTTATTATGCCCGTTTTGAATTATCTGAATTTCTAACTATGGTTGAACCGGTGTGCATGAAGATAGGGGACGAGCATCGTTAGAACTTGCATTGGATCTCTGAAGAAACCACATATTGCGAGTCTAAAAATGATTTTTAAAAAAAATCACGGGCGATAGATCATGTACCTGTAGTACAAACCGGACCCACTTCCTACCGATTCGGCAGACATTTGTCCTTTTTACCCGGGATGGACGAAAAGGTTTGAGATGTACCGGTTGGGAGATAGTCCATGTAAGGTGGTCTAGTATTTTAGGAAAATGGGACGGTAGCATTGTGAAACGGCATTTTGGTGGTTACTTCACAAAACGACCCGTTTTTTGCGCTCGAAAAATGGAAAAGGGCTTTTCCGTGCGACAAAAAGGAAAACTTCCTCCTGCAACATTGTTCTCCATACCAATGTCCACACACATGCATAATATGGGCACAACATCACAAACTATGCCGTGATTCAGCACATAACGGGATGATTGGTCGGAAGAAATCGTCGATTCGCCAGGTACACAACCTTCTTGCATTTATGCAAATATGTACCTTCGGTCTTATCTAAACAGTGGGTGCATGCCTTATATCCTTTGTTTGTCTGTCCTGAAAGGTTACTAAGAGCAGGCCAATGATTGATGGTTACGAATAACAACCCTCGTAGATTAAATGGCTCCTGTTTGTTCTCATCCCACGCACGTACACCTGGTTTGCCCCACAACTGTAAGAGTTCTTCAACTAATGGCCTAAGGTACACATCAATGTCGTTGCCCGGTTGCTTCGGGCCTTGGATGAGAACTGGCATCATAATGAACTTACGCTTCATGCACAACCAAGGAGGCAGGTTTTAGATACATAGAGTCACGGGCCAGGTGCTGTGACGGCAGCTCTGCTCCCCAAAAGGATTCATGCCATCCGTACTTAGACCAAACCATAAGTTCCTTGCGTCACCTGCAAAGTCTGGGAAGTCTCTCTCGATTTTTCTCCACTGTGACCCATCAGCAGGGTGTCTCAACTTCCCGTCTTTCTTACGGTCTTCTTTGTGCCATCGCAACAACCTGGCATGCTCTTTGTTTCTGAACATGTGTTTCAACCTTGGTATTATAGGAGCATACCACATAACCTTAGCAGGAACCCTCTTCCGGAGGGGCTCTCCCTCAACATCACCAGGGTCATCTCGTCTGATCTTATACCGCAACGCGTTGCATACTGGGCATTTATCTAAATTCTCATACTCCTTACCGCGGTAGAGGATGCAGTCATTAATGCATGCATGTATCTTTTGCACATCTAATCCCAGAGGACAGAGAGTCTTCTTTGCTTCGTAGGTACTCTCGGGAAGTTCGTTATGTTTTGGAAACTTCGGCTTCATTATTTTTAGCATCTTTTCAAATGAGGAGTCAGTTAGACCACACTCTGCCTTCCATCGCAACAATTCCAGTGTGGTACCGAGCTTTGTGCTGCCATCTTCACAATTTGGGTACAACAATTTCTTGTGATCTTCTAACATGCCCTCTAACTTCAACTTCTCATTTTCTGTTTCACAGTCTCGCTTTGCATCAGAAATGACCCTACCAAGTTCATCAGCCGGCTCATCTGATGCCCGTTCTTCACCTCTTTCCTCTCCATTGTCTTCCATTGCAGTATCACTGTATTCAGGAAACATATGATGATAGTTGTTATCATCATCTTCTTCTTCACCATCTTCCATCATAACCCCTCTTTCCCCGTGCTTGGTCCAGCAATTATAGTTGGGCATGAAACCTTTCATAATCAGGTGGTCGCGAATGATTTTCGAGGAAGAGTACTCCTTGTTGTTCCGACATTGAACACATGGAAAACGTATAAATCCATTCTCTTTGTTTGCCGTAGCCATATCGATAAATTTATCCACGCCTTTGATATACCCGGCTACGCGCCGGTCACCGTACATCCATTCCCGACCGTTCATCTGCATCATATAAGTAAGTTTATCAAAAAACAGTACATCATAAATAGTGAAATAACCAATTCACACCGACACATGAATTGTATCAATGACCTAGAAAAGATAAGATTGCTAACCTCGATCGAGGAAAATAAAGAGGAGAAAGCTCAAGTGCGTCTCGGACACCTTCTATATTTTTGTTCTATGAGAAATTCAACGAAATTATTCACTCAAACATTTCATCAAACACCTTCAATGCATGCATGAGAAAAAACTAGCACACACCCCCTCACACCTTCCACCATTCGAAAAAATAGAGTGGAGGCAGAGGGGGCTGGGGCGTTGCATTTATAGAGGGCAGGGGTCTTTAGTCCCGGTTGGAGCCAGCAACCGGGACTAAAGGTGCGTGCCACGCCACGTGGCTGTGGCCAAACCTTTAGTCCCGGTTGGTGGCTCCAACCGGGACGCATGCCCCCTTACCAACCGGGACGCATGCCCCCTGGCCCCGTGCCCGCTCCAATCGGGACGCGTGCCAGCATTAGTCCCGGTTGGTGGCGCAACCGGGACTAATGCTCCGAGGGGTCGCGAACGGATAGCCCTTTTTCCTCTAGTGTGTCCTATGCATCTATTTGCTACTCTATGAGGGAAAAACTTTGAACATTTTTCAATGCATGCTATTCATGTTCAATGTTTGTAGCCTTTCATGTTGCATGCATAGTTACTTTGTCTTACTGTTAGAACTCCATCTTTCATGCACATGTTTAGAGATCTTTGATCCCAACTTTCAATGCTTGCAAATGGTTTGATCTTGGTTTTGATGGTGCATGTCACCTAAAAAATTATTCTTTTTATCACTTACCTACCCTAGGACGAGCAGGAGTTAAGCTTGGGGATGCTTGATACGTCGGAAACGTATCTATAATTTTTGATATTCCATGCTTGTTTAGTATCTAATTTGCTTTGCTTTGTCTACACTTTGAGGTGTTTTTATATCTTTTCTGGTACTAGCCTATTAACAAATGCCACAGTGCCAGTTGCATGTTTTCTTCTGTTTTTAGTTCCAGAAAGGCAGAAAATCAATATTCTCGGAATTGGACGGGACAAAAGCCAAAGTCATTATTTTTCCAGACCAACACAGAACTACGAAGCAGAGACGGAGTAGGGAACCAGGGTGGTCGCACCCCCAGGCGCGGGCAAGCCCTGGTGGCGCCTATAGGGGGTGTGGACCCCCTGTCCCCCCACCGACCTTGCCTCCTTCGCCTATAAGAAGCCCCCAGGGAGAAAACCCTAAATAATCCATCATACTTCCAAAAAAAGTTCCGCTGCGCCGCCGCCACCGAAGGGGAGATTCAGGGGACAGAAAGTCTCTATTCCGGCACTTTGCCGGGACGGAGAAGTGCCCCCGGAGGCATCTCCATCGATCTCCACCACCATCTCCATCACCGTTGCTGATTCCAATGATGAGGAGGGAGTAGTTCTCCTTCGAGGCTAAGGGCTCTACCGGTAGCTATGTGTTCATCTCTCTCTATGCATGATCTTGTGGTCATGAGCTTTATAATGAAGTAGATCTACCTTGCTACTCAAGTGCTTCATTAGATCTCTGCTCTCCCCATGTGTGTGAAAGTGACAACGTGCACGCCATGGTGGCACTTAGGCTTGAGTCTACATAAATACTCTTTGTTCTTTAATATATCTATGCTTTTTCCCCACGTGTGTGAAAGTGACAACGGGAATACCGTGTGTGGCACTTTGGCTAGATTGAATATTTGTTATGAGTTATATTTGGAGTTGGGTGTCTCTATGAAATTGTGGTGTTTGTTGGAACCTTCTAGCGCTCAAGGTGACAGTGTGGGGTTATCTAGATTGGAGAAGGCAAACTTTGAGGTGTGATGTTATAGCCCTACCATGGATTATAGTGTCCAACCAGAGAGTAGTTAAGAGTAGTATCATGAAGAAATGATATTTATATGAGAGAGTGTTTACTAGTGACAGTATGATCCCTAGGCCTTGTTTCTAAGCATTGAAACACTGTTTGCTACTAGATCTGCTACATGTTTGCTTGCTTCCTTCTTGTTGCCTTTAGTCTTTACCTCACCGTCAAGCTCTTTTCTGGCACCGTTACCACTTGTATTTCACTATCTCTTCCGCCATGCACCAGGACTAGAGGGGAGGGGGTATTTATTGTGTCCTTCCTAGGTGCGTTCCACACACCGGGACTTGGAGGGCCAAATCGACGAACGATGCCGCCAGGCTGCCAATTCTTGTCGGCGAACGCCACCGCCAGCGTGCCTCCCCTCCGCGCCGGTCGCCATCGCCACCGCCGGCCTCCCTGCGCTCTTCCCGTGCGCGACGCCCTGCCCACAGCGCCCCGCCACCTCACATCGCTCTGTCGTCGGCCGCCACCAGCCACCGTGCCTCCCCCGCCATCGGCTACCGTGCCTCCCCCCGCCACTGCCTACGCCACCGCCACTACCGGCCTCTTCTCTCTCTAGTTAATATTTCTACATTAGTTAGTATTTCTATTAGTTAGTATTGTATGGTAATTTTTATAGAAATAATATAATTTGTGTATGGAAATTTGTATGGTAATTTTCTATTAGTTAGTATTGTATGGTAATTTTATAGAAATAATATAATTTGTATGGTAACTTTTATAGAAATAATATAATTTGTCTATGGAAATTTGTATGGTAATTTTCTATTATTTAGTATTTCTATTGTATGGTAATTTTTATAGAAATTATATATCTATGGTAATTAGTTAGTTAGTATTATAGAAATAATATTGTATAGAAATATTATTTTGCATAGAAATAATTATTGCATAGAAAATATTGTTGCATTTAAATATTTGTGTATGGAAATATTGTATAGAAATATTTGTGTATAGTAATATTATTTGTATAGTAATAATATCATATAGAAATAATATTTTAGAAATAATATTGTATAGAAATATTATTTGTATATAAATAATAAAATATAGAAATATGTATATAGAAATATCTTTATGGGAATAGTATTGCATTTAAATATTTGTGTATAGAAATATTAGTATAGGAATATTTGTGTATATAAATATTTTGGATGGGAATATTTTTTGCTATGTTCAAATAATGTGTGCATTTTGCAATAATATTGTGTGCATCCCGCATTTTGCAGAAACTATGGATCCACCTAGTCCAATCCGCAAATACCTAGCACACGAATTATACAATTATGGCGGTCTCAACACTGGGCAAACCGTTGGAACCCAAAAAGGCTGCAATTGTATTTAAACAACAATGCGGAGTTATTATTAGGGATCGCGTCCTGATCACTGTTCAAGAGTGGCATAAGACCCAAGAGGCAGAAGAGAGTGAAAAGTATGTCGATGAAAGGTACAAAGAGGGTCTTTGAAATGACCTTATGGCATATTTCACGCTGCCATAATGTGAGAGTGATGCCGAGACAACTGCATTGAGGAATAAAGTCAAGCACTAGGCTCTTAAGAAGATGGACAAACTATTTCGGAACTGGAAGAAAGCATTATATCTAAAGTATCAAAAGGATAAGAAAACTCCAAAATTCTAAGGCTATCTAGCAAATCAGCAGCATTACTGGAATGCATTTGTGGAGTGAAGAGATGCTAAGGAAAAGTTAGAAAAACAAGGTAAATGTCGCAAAAAAGAAATATCACCGTCACCTGGGGCCAGGGGCTACGCAACTGCCATGCCAAAGTGGGATGCAAAAGAGAAACAACTGTGTGATAAAGGGATCATTCCAGAACTAATTCACGAAGAATGGGATTTGAGGACAAGAAATTGGTTCCTAGGGCATGGGAGTGAGTATGACGAACTTACAGGAGACCTTGTTTGCAGAGATTGCATTAGGGTACCCTGGGATACATGTCTGAAAGTGGTGAAAGAAATTAAAGACGGGATAACAAAGTTTTATCCCGATAGAGAGAAAGACTTGCTGACAAAGGTCCTCGGGAATGACGAACACGGAGGACGAGTACGAGGCCTTGACCCTAGTTATACGTGGGAGACTGGGTTTCCTAAGGACCAAGGTACTTATAGAAGCCGAGCGAGAGAAAAGAAGCGACATGAGGAGGATGAGGGAGACAAGTTCAACCAACTGCTAACAAGATTTGACAAGCAACAATATCAGATTAACGAACTTTGTACCGCCAACCCAGCTCAGTGGATAAGCAGCGTGGCTGAATCGGCGGTCCCGTCTGACGATGCACGGATAATAGATGGTGGTTCCGGCTACCCCGTGGATGAAATCAAGGAGCAGATATCTTGTGAGATCCATCAGAAGGTGGAGAACATATCCGTGAAGGTGGCGATCAGATGAGCACCAAGCAGATAAGCATCGCGCGATCGCATCTTTTCTGTGGGCGAGCATGTGTTTCTTTGTCTGTGACCTTACATTCAGACGTCACTTGTTCGGCGGGCAAATCACAAACTCGCCTTCAAATTCTTCGAGCCATTCACTATGGTGGAGCGCATGGGTCAGGTGGTGTACCGACTCGAGTTGCCACAGTCGATTCGGGTGCACCCAATGTTTCATGTATCCCAGCTCAAGCCGTTCATTGGCCTAGGCACGCAGGTATCACAAGCTTTAGCTCCTCCTAGTGAATTGTTCCAGATTCCTGTCCAGGTTCTTCGGCAGCGTGTGCACCAGCATGGACAGCACGCCATTATGCAAGTATTGGTACGGTGGAGTGGAGCGAATGAGGAGCAAGCCACCTGGGAAGACATGGAATTCCTTCGACAACAGTTTCCCTATGCACCTTCTTGGGGGCAAGAAGGATTCCAAGGGGAGGGGATTGACAACGACCCGGCTCCACTAGCAAGAGACAACAAGGAGGAAAGGAGCGGCCCCAAGGACGCAAGGCCCAAGAGGAGAAAGCAAGTATCGGCCTGGATACCTAGCAACAAGTGGGTCACTTGACTTGTAATCCTACTTAAGCGAGGACCATGTCTCCTCTAAGAACTTGGCTTGGAAAGAACCAGACGGCGGTGCCATAGAACAACAAATTGGCTATGAGGAAGGATGGGCGGAAGTAGCCAGATCCCCAAATCCTATTCCTTCATGTTGATTAGCGAGTAGACACTTACACATTGGATCAATCGTTGATTCGTTAAAATTAGCGACGACGGATGACGCTGGTGACAAAAACCACCGTAGACAAAATTATATACTACTAGCCGAATGCCCATGCGTTGCTACGGGTGGGCCTTCTCTTCTAACTTTTGTGGATCACCATTTCTTCTACCTACATGCCGCCTCAATGCCCTCCACCTTCCACCAACGAATAGCTCTATCCCCACTCCCTCTCGCCAACGCCACTCCCCTCTCCCTTTTCTTGTGCTTTGAAGCGTCACCCTTCTCATCCCTTTCCCAAAATTTCCCATGAGTCGTCTAGCTTGGGACCTTACAATCATAATTTTGATCAGATGCGAACCTTTGAAGAATCTCTTTCCACGAAAAATCTGGTGCGACAAATCCATGCTAAGCAATTTAATACTCCTTTCGTTTTGAAATAGATGTCTAAACTTTGTCTAAATTTGTATGTATCTAGCCTAATTAATGTTTTAGATACATAAAAAATTTCACAAGATTTCGAGATCTATTTTGATATAGAGTATTGATGATTCACTAGTGGAAAACAGGGCATTAGTCCCGGCCCTAGAGGGCCTCTATCGTAACATCCCAGGATTAGCAACTAGAAATAGAAATGACATAGGTTTGTGCATTGCATTCATGCATAAGAAAATTCGGGGAATTTTCACGCAAAACTAAAAGAGCTACAGAGGGATCGGGATCTCTCCTGTACTGAAGGAAACTTCAGAGCAAGTGCGATAGATTTCAACATGACCTTTGTAGAATTCTTTGTTTTGGGGAAAATTTGTTCAAACATGTATTTGAATTTCAAATATGAAATTCAAATGAATTTACAAAAATTCACAAATAGGAATTGGAAATATTTAATAACTTGAACTAAAATGATTACATAAATAATATAAAAAGGATTATTTATTAATATAAATATATATGCATATAGTATTATTTACAATAGATAAATAAAAGAATTCTATATATATGACATTGTCTTTACAATTAGGATTTACAAAGGAAGAATTAATAAATAAATAGTTTATTATTTACAAATACAATAATAATACAAAATCTTTACACATGTGAATAAAAAGGAAATTACAACAAGATTAAAAATAAAACCTAACTAAGCTTGTTTTCTTCTTCTTGATCTTCATTCCTGTAAAATAAATAATAAAGAAAGAAACATTGTTTTAATGTTAAAATATTTTCCCCACCATAGGTGAGGAAATTTGATATATGAAAATAGCTTAGGGATTTTGGTAGTTCTTACCAAAATCCACCAATGACCTAAGAGGGTATCACCCAATCTAAACCATAAGTAGAAATTTTGATCTGGGAGCTATACATTTGATTTTGAGAGGCAAAGTTAAGGTCCAAAGAAACCAGCACAGATTTGATCATTTGTATCATCAGGCAACAACTAGCATGCTATGGCACCCTCTTAAGCCTAACAAAAATCAATTAAAAAGAAAGGGGCAACAATAATAAAAAAGAATAACCATGTTTAGCACTAAATCAACTAAACAGATTATGTTTAAGTCAATAAGGTCCTTAGCCCAAGATGAGCTAGATGGCATTACCAACCCTAGTAATCCACTTGGCAACATCAAATTTTTAAACCAATTCAAGATAATACCAAACTTCCAGCCAAAGTGATCCATAGAAAATATCTTCCAACCATGCTCATCCATAGTCACAAGTTCCATAGATGGAAACTTGCACCATATGGGGCCCAGCTGTAAGTAGCTTACACACCACATGCAGTTGATGTGTTGTCAACACCTCAGGGAGAGCACCAGATATATAAAAGGAAGAAGCCAACCGTAGCAGCAAGGCTAGATACTCAATTTCCACCACACTTAGCCAAGAACACCACCCAAGCACCTCACCAGTTTCATCACATCCACATCCTCACTCAAGAACACCACAAGTAGTCCTAGCTTGTACCAGATCAAAACAGCAGAAAATATATACCACACCATTTCCAGCTCTGGTTGCCTTCTAGAGCCATCCAAGATCTAGGACAAGGGGGAATGCAAGGCCATGCCACAGTTGTATTAGGATCACAAGGAGAAGATTAGGAGCACTAGGAGAAGGATAAACAACAGCTTAAGCTGAAAGCCAGTAGCAACAAGGTGTGAAGGTGGAGCAAGCCATCCAATCAATTAGTAGTAGATCAAGAACAACTACCAGCATACTAGCCATGGGGTAGCAACCAATCTACAGGAAACAGGTTGATATTTAAGCATCTGTATTATCTTCTAGCATAAGCATCTTGGTAAAACAAGGGAATAATCTACATCAAATCCACTCCTCTACCCTTCAACTAAATGATCATTTAGGAGGATTGGAGGAGGAGGTTCTCTTAGTTTGCATAGAAATGATATGCAAGTTTATAACAAAGAATGGGGGCCACCAAAATAAATATCTGTTCTTTTCTACCAACAATATGTCTCAGTTTTTGCATCATTGACAGGGGCAGGTATAATAGATCATGTAACAATGGATTTCTACTATGCACACTCAACTGAGGCACCACAGTAGCAAATTCCAAGCCACAAAGATCACTAAAAATTTACACTAGAAACATCAGCAAGTACACATGCTTGTATATCATCTATCATCAAACAAACTAAATCCTTGCATCATCTTTCTGACAGAATAGTTAGGAATCATGTGATCAATTACTGTCATGTTGACAACATACATACATGATCACCAAATCTCACTTGCAAATAAATTCAAATAATTTTCCTAGCTAATAGGCCAGGAATCATTTAGTGTACTACTATTATCCCTGGCAGAGGAGTGCATATCTTAACACACGCAGAGCTAATTGGCATATGTCATTCACCATCCAACAATAATTTCAAACAAATATGATTTCCAAATCATTTTCCTAACCAACTCAACTAGGAATCAGTGTCAATAGTTCTTAACTGTCAACATGAACTAGCAAATGTTCAGATCAACAAGTATCCCAACCATATAAAATCCAAACCAATGGTTTGAATTTTCATGTATACTATAATCATCCAGAAGGGTTTCTCAGATCAATTTCTACTCAGATTAAGAGTAGTATAAACCTACTCTTGCCATAGTATCTCATCATTTAATCATAGGGTAAAGAATTAAAATGGGGCCTTGAGACCATCACAAGTAAACCAAGCATGTCAATTGAGCATCAAACCAGAGCTAAGATATTTCAACAAGTCACAGATATTCAGCAGATGTGAACCAACAAATCAATTACCACAAACCTATCCACATATCAAACAGTGTACCAACTGGACATTTATTCATCCAAATAAAGGAACCTTAACTAGCAATGGATCAGCATCATACAACCATAGCATAGTTGTCAACCAAAACCATCAGCACAAAGGGTGGTCATAGAGGAGAGAGGGGGTAGCAGGAACACCTACCTGGGGCGAGTCCTAGCTCACCGAAGAGGAAGCAGAGGCCACGGGTGCAGCAGCACGATGGCACGGTGGGCACAGAAGCACCTGCACCGCACCAAGCCGTCCCGACAACATCTGCAGCACGACGAGTGTCGTAGCCAAACATCAGCACCACCAGGGCGGAATTAGGGTTTCGGCCAGATGCGTGCGAGGCCGCGATTGAATCAAATCGGCCAGGGGAAAGGAAGAGGAGGCAGTAGCTAGCCAACGCCAGCACACGACAGCAACTGACAGCGTCAAATTTGGCCGGCGTTGGCCGGTGAGAGCGGCGGCAGCATGAGCGGGTGAGGCAGACGTACCAGAGAGGGGAGTCAAGGTCAGGGGCGTGCGTGGTGTGTCTGTGTGCGATACAAGGAAGAGCGAACGGCCAGGGATGAAGTGGTTGGGCTAAATCCCAAATTGGGACAATCTAGCTGGGCCTGGCCATCCCATGTACCCAACCCAAAACAGCCCAAGTTAAATAAAATAAGAAATGAAATAAAAGTAAAATAAATAAATTACCAAAATAACCTTTAAACATTTTCAACTATAGAAAATTATAGAAAAATCATAAAAATACATTTAATATGTTAAAATTATTATAAAATTTAGATCTATCGAATAAAAATATAACTTTGTTGATTTAAAATAAATACAGAGCACATAAATATTAACATCATTAAATCCTGAATAAAATTTCATAAAATAAGAAAAACTCCTAAAAATAAATAAAAATCATTTTTGTGTATAAAAATAACTTTACGATTTTATAAAAATACTAACTTAGAGTTTTCCAAATAAAATATAAAGCAAATATTTAAAAGCACTTAATTCTTTGAAGAATTTTATAAAAATAAAGGTAAGGCTTAAAAATAAATAAAATTCATTTTTAAGATCTTTAATAAGTATATTTCACTAGAAAAATACTATGTATATTAGTCAAAACATTTTAAGATAAATAAAATTCATTACTTATTTTACTCAAATAAAATACCCACTTTGTTAATTCTTAAAAAAATTATCTCTTAAGTAAGAAATAATCACATTTTCTTATAAAAAATACTAAAACCTTTGAAGTTGAATTACTAAGTCTAAATCCATAATCAAAATAAAACTTAAATATAACTATTAGCCTTTAAATGTTTTAAAATGTTAAATTCAAATTAAACTCCTTTTAAATAAATATTATATATCACTCATGTATAAGATGGTGAATAATCCCCATCTTTTAACCACTCTTAAAAAATGACTCTAAACTCTAATAAAATTATAAGATCATCTAATCATGCTTTCATTAATAAACTGCATGTTATTAAACTCATATTTCACTTACAAAGGATCATTCATAATCATATTTGTCAAAACCCTAAAACTAGATGATATTCTAAAACTCATTATATCTTAAAATTCACTTCTATTTTTATAGTTAACTTTGGTCTAAACAATCATAAACATCTCATTTGAAGTTTATTCATATTTTTAAAGTTAACTTTAGTCACTTGTATCATCAATTGAAATATGATAACTCAACATCATTTGTAACCTCACAAACCCTAATGTAAAACCTAATAACCTCAAGACTGATTAACTTTAACTAAACACTAGTTTCTTCAAATGTTATTCTTTTTGCCACTTCACACAAACAAATCTATAATAGTTTCTTTAGTTCTTAAGAACTCAACCCAAGGACTTCTTATCCTAGTCACCAGATAACAATTAATCATTAATCACATTACTATATCTGCACTTGTATATTTTGGATTATTAACACTTAAGTTCCTTATCAATGTCATTGCTTATGAAATAAACTTAAAAATAAACCCAATCTTAAAGAAGGTACCTAAGATCAACTTATTTAAAATACTAAGGGTCTCACTTTGGGAATTATAAAATTGCATAGCATTATTTATGCACAATGGCATCTTGCTTCTTTAAACATTAGTCCTTACCGGACCAATGATGATAATTTCAGATATTGGATCTTCTATTATCTTGAAGACCGTGAGTGCATAATCTTGCAATCACAAAAGGCAAGTTCACACTTCCTCATGTCCTTTGATTATTTTCTATAAAGTATTTTGCAAATCCAGTGTTGTCATCACCTGCATTTCAAAAAGGTCAGAAAATACTATTTTTGATAATAATGTGAACTATTGGTTATTGATCCAGGGTGATCAACTAATCTATTAAACCTGGTAGTTGGAATACTACTACTCACGAGTATATCATCTAGGACTTAACAACCAATGTCGCCAGTGATTCTTGCGTCGTATATTACGCGTTAACCATGAGATTTGGAATGGGACAGAGAGGTCAGCTGGATCGGCTCCCTTTCGCATGCATTGGACACTGTTCTAGGCATTTGTAAGTTACAGATCGTGGGTATAGCCGTTTTATACGGGGGAAGTCTACCGTGGATCTGGGCTTACAAAAGACAGATTTCTAATATTAATGGTTGTTGTGTGTATCCAACTAAGGTATAGACATTTTATACGGGGAAAATTCTACCTTGAGTTTGGGCATCCAACAATTGTGGTGTATGGAGGGTCGCGGAGAAGGACAATGATTGGCTTGGATCTTAGTCTGGGCCTCACACCAAGGAAGTGTGAACGAGCCTATAACTCGGGTGTGCAACAAAGCTAAGATCTCTCATGGGTAAAGTGACGCACCTCTACAGAGTGTAAAAACTGTAATTTGTTACTCCCTGTTCTAGGAAGGAGCTGCGAATGCTGCGGGAAAGGAACTCCGTGAAAGTTCTGGTAAACCCGTGAAGGCTGATGGACATAGCTTTTCAGAATAAAAGCAACCTTTGAAGAAATATTTACGAAAACTTGCATTGCCTACGACCTATGGTCTGTGGCTGTAGATAGTGCATCAAACACTTCTCTTTAGTGAAATTGCTGAGTACGCTCGTACTCAACATATCTTCTTAACCCTTGCTAGATCTCGGAGAAACCAATGGAGTTCCCAGGAAATAAGTTACTTGAAGAGTTGAAGATATCTGAGGGAGATCAATGGAGTCGAAGACCTTACCGGAATCTATCGAAGACAAGCTAAGCGTAGAATATAAATAAAACTCCTAGAATCTAAAACCTACTTCTGTAGAACAATACTATAGTAGTACTTTCAAGCCTTATACATATATTAATAGTAGTACTTCTAAAGTAACTCCGAATGGATCTTTCTGGTTCTTTCTGTATAATATTCCTCACTGTTCGAGGAAGTTCTCTGGATCTTTTGTAATATGTTATATGTAATCTAAAGTGTTGTCTTGGACCCGTGATGTTTCTGCTGTACCACACTGAGCGATATGATGCGGATGGAACGGTGTTCCATTGGTGTTATGTCAACAACTATAGTGTACTACATCATGCAGTGGTATGCTGGGTCATCGCGGTTGGTATCAGAGCATATGCTTTGACCTTAGGTTGGAAACCTAGTAAATGGGTAGAACCTGTAGGTTGGATAGTGACAATAGGAAGTCATCTTATCTACACCATATTTCCTTATAAAAGTGATGAATATTCACTTGAGGATAACTTTGTCAAACCTTAGTGGAATTTTTGGGTTATTTTCCTGATAGAATGATTACCTATGTACTATGTGTAGTAGGAAGAAACTACCCAGTATTTCATAAGTAGGCAATATATTTTCTACTAAATTATTCTATACTATAACTAAACTAGAGTAGTATATCACCAAGTCAGAGTACCTCATAAGGGAGTATTAAATCATGGTGTTATCTTACTAAGAGAAGCCATGAAATGAAGTAAAACTCTGTTATTATCTTATACTAGTGGTAAATACCAGGGGAGTATGCCCCAAAACCTTAAAAAACATGTTATTGTAGGGGAAGTAACTAATGTTTTGTTTAACTAAAAGCTATTATATGAAGAATAGAATCTTATAGAGAGTAACAAATAGGGTTATGCTTATCTAACCCCATGTAATATGCCAAATCTATAGTGGCATGAATGAACAAGCAATATTCTTGTAGTACAAGTAGATCCATATAGGTTATGAAACTAGTTAAAATTTGAGAATTATTCGTTGTTATAATAAATATGCTTAGGAAAGTAAAGATTAGAAACAAAGTGTAGAAATGTGAGGATGATGTTTAGTATATAACTCCACGGATAATTAAGTTATAACCAATTATAGAGTGATTTAACCAACTATCTCTAGAGTCGGATCAAATTTTACCAAAAGTTATTCCTTTGAAAATGGGAAAATGGTGTAATTTCAGAGGCAAAGAACATTATGAGTCATACAAATAGGTATATAACGTTAGAAGTCCATACACTAAATGTATCAAAAATTGTAGTGTATAACATCAAAACTTAAGTACAAGAGATGTTTTACTCGAAGTACTGTCTCCACAGGCTTTTAATGTATGTTTGCTAGAGATAATATTTGGATTTGTTGGATTTTATTGGATTTTATTGTGTGACTAGGTCTGTGCATGAAGTTTGAACTTTATGGGCATATGCATGATGTTTCATGGAGTCCTTACTTGATGTACATGTCTAGAAGGGAAATGGGTTCGCATGAGGGAGAGGCGAATTATCACTTTAATGTTGGAAAGATGAAGGCTCATGAGATGTTGGTGATACAACAAAAGGAGGCTAAGCAGGCAATTATGAAGGAAGGATCAAATCAAAAGCCGTATTTAACCACCAAAGAGGAGGTTCTTCAGTATATGAGGAGTATGGAAGAAGGAAGAAAGGTTGAAACCGAGAGGCAGAACCAGTTTTATCAGGAAACATTAAAGGTTAGGCAAGAGAAGCAATTCAAGGAATTACATCCTAGGGTTAAACTGGTGGAATTATTAGAAACCAAACCCTGGAGTTTTTCCATGGTTGAAGAACCTATGGAGGCGGAGAATTGGTTAATGGATACATCCTGTAAGCTTAAAAGTGTGGGATGCAAGGATGAAGAAAAGGCGTGCTATGCAACTTATCTATTGACAGGAACTGCAGCCACGTGTTGGGAGAAGTCCAAGTTCGTGATCCCGGAAGGAGGTGTCAATACCTGGACTGAGTTCGAAAAGAAGTTTCGAGAAGAATTTGTTCATCGGGACAATGGGAAAAGGAAGGAGAATGAAGCCTTAGAGAAAAGGAATCTTCTAGTCATAAAACATGTACGAGAGTTTAATCGTTTATCCAAGTACATTAGCGAGAAAGTAAACAAGGAGGCGAAACGACATAAGAAGTTCATGAAAGGACTACAAGCAGTCATGAAGATGCAGCTCAGGATTGTGCGTGCAAAGGAGTTCTAGGAATTGGTGGATAGTGCACATATATCAGGAGATGATGAGATTGATGCACCTGGAGGAAAGAAAAAGAGAATTCAAAAACAGACCACAACAGGTCAGGTCGGAGGACATATGACGAAGAATTATCCGGATCTACATATGACACACAAAACAGAGAAAATATGTCACAACTGTGGAATTTGGGGCCACGTTTTGAAGGAGTGTCCAAAACCTAAGATCGTATGTTACCAATGTGGAGAACTAGGACACATGAAAAGGAACTGCTTAAAACTGCAGTTAACTCATGGATGGACAACAGGAGTAATAGAACCAATAATGGGGTTATCATCTACTCAAAATATTCAGCCTAATCCAAATGGAGAAAATAATGTAGGAGCATTTCAGGGGAAATGTAGCAAGTGTGGAATCCTAGGACACAAGAAATCATGTTGTCCAGAACATCAGGAGGTTTATGGAACACCAGTGGGAGGAGACATAACATCTACCAAATCACCATCAAAGGAGGGTGTAGGTGAAGAAGGTACATCTTCAGGAAAACGGAAGTATGAAACCCTAAATGAAGTCAATAACAACAACAACCACAACAAAGAAAGTGGTAAGTCAAGGAATTATTAATGATATAAATTACCTTATACATGCATTTAAGGAGTTATATATTTTGCACCACTATTTACCAAGTATGAGGGTGTACCATCTGTTCCTCATAAGACCATTAGAAAATCTCAAGGGGGAGAGTGAATAATGAAGCATCAGGAGTTGAGATCCGGAGTAAGGTTTAGGGAAAGCCAAAACATTCTTAAAAAGTAAGCCATAAGGACTAAGTATACCAAAAATAAATGAATAATAGAGTCAAGCTATATTTATCCAAAGTATAAACCGGAATCTTACCTTAAGGAGACTTTTAAAAAAAGTAGACACTTCTTGAATAGATGTCCAAGAGGATCTGATCAGGGCAGAAGTGCTAGATTCAAAAGAAGTTTATACATAAAATGGGATTAGAAGTTGGCTCTTTTCAAATCAGAAGAGAATCCAAGGAAAATCTTGAATGAAGATACAACAATTATCTTCATCCCAGATTTAAAAGAGTCACCGGGATCTGAAGAAGTCAATCTTATCTTCCGAAATGTAAGAGGGTGCGAACTTCGAGGATGAAGTTTATTTTAAGGGGGAGAGTCTGTAACATCCTAGGATTAGCACCTATAAATAGAAAGGACACAAGTTTGTGCATTGCATTCATG
Source organism: Avena sativa (assembly GCA_916181665.1). NCBI lineage: Eukaryota > Viridiplantae > Streptophyta > Magnoliopsida > Poales > Poaceae > Avena > Avena sativa. Next base: position 389,543,311 of record OV702280.1, on the reverse strand, counting down.
CATAAGAAAATCCGGGGAATTTTCGCGCAAAACTAAAAGAGCTACAGAGGGATCAGGATCTCTCTTATACTGAAGGAAACTTCAGAGCAAGTGCGATAGATTTCGACATGACCTTTGTAGAATTCTTTGTTTCTGAGAAAATTTGTTCAAACATGTATTTGAATTTCAAATATGAAATTCAAATGAATTTACAAAAATTCACAAATAGGAATTGGAAATATTTAATAACTTGAACTAAAATGATTACATAAATAATATAAAAAGGATTCTTTATTAATATAAATATATATGCATATAGTATTATTTTCCTATAGATAAATAAAAGAATTCTTTATATATGACATTGTCTTTACAATTAGGATTTACAAAGGAAGAATTAATTAATAAATAGTTTATTATTTACAAATACAATAATAATAAAAAATCTTTACACATGTGAATAAAAAGGAAACTACAAAAAGATTAAAAATAAAACCTAACTAAGCTTATTTTCTTATTCTTGATCTTCATTCCTGTAAAATAAACAATAAAGAAATAAATATTGTTTTAATGTTAAAATATTTTCCCCACCATAGGTGAGGCAATTTGATATATGAAAATATCTTAGGGATTTTGGTAAGAACTACCAAAATCCACTGACCTAAGAGGGTACCACCCAATCTAAACCATAAGTAGAAATTTTGATCTGGGAGCTATACACTTGATTTTGAGAGGCAAAGTTAAGGTCCAAAGAAACCAGCACAGATTTGATCATTTGTATCATCAGGCAACAACTAGCATGCTATGGCACCCTCTTAAGCCTAGCTAAAATCAATTAAAAAGAAAGGGCAAAAATAATAAAAAATAATAACCATGTTTAAGCTGGGACTAAAGGCTCTGCATGTGGTAGCGTAGTAGTGCCGGGGGGGTGGTCTTTAGTCCCGGTCCGTATTACGGGCTGGGACTAGTTCCTTTTTGTCGCGGCAGCATTTTACCAATTCGGCTGCCGCGGCAGCCAATGGGGGTTTCTGCCGCGGTAGAGTTTTGGGGCCATTTTCTGTCGCGGCAGCCGATGGGGGTTTCTGCCACAGCAGAGTTTTGGGGCCGTTTTCTGCCACGACAGCCGATGCGGGTTTCTGCCGCGGCAGGATTTTCGGGCCAATTTCTGCGGCGGTAGCCGAATGCGGGGTTCTACCACGGCAGGAGGATAGGTAGAGGAGGGTTGCGTTTGGCATAAAGTGACATGCAACATAGAAACCCATTACACACAACATCGCCATAGTTATATAGATATAATTCTACATTACATATATATATATACATAAATGGATATCACAACCCGTCTATTCGGTTACAAGTTCATTAAATCACTAGTAGCCGGAGGTATGGTATTTTCCTTCTGGGTTTATGACATGGTCAACAAGAAATCACGCCAATTCCTCTTGAATTGCTACCAGACGCTTCCTTGGTTCGAGATACTCTCGCAATCTTTCCAACTATATATAAAAGAAGGAGGTCAATATGAATATCAATAGTCATAAAAAATATTATGAATGACACTCAACAAAAAATGTGAATATATTGTTCACGTACTTATATAAATGTCCCTCCGTCCCGCTCACTAACCTCAGAGCGAATGTACTCGCACACGAAGTATCCACATAGATTAGTACCTGGTGGCTGCCTCTCGCACTTTACGAGAATAGAATTCAATCAAATAATAAGCAAGCATGCCATAATTGTATTGAAACTAGAATTGAAGAGATACATGGATCTAGCTCGTACTACTTACATTGATCCGATGAAAACTAAGCTAGTCTTTAAATTCACCAACCGTAGCATTGGTGAAAGCTTTCCAAAACCTGCCCGGCAAAAAATAAAGAATAGATGAGTTATTAGTTAGTTGATATCTCAGGATATATATGAACTAAAGAGACCGATATAGTGCGGTAATGACTAAAATTACCTCTGGAGCACATCTTTAATGAATGCGTACTCTGATTCGTCTCTCATTAGTGAGTCCTTGATTTCAACTCTTCCAGCGTCAACTTCAATGATTAGAAGAGTCCAGTGATAATTGTGCACGTTTATATACGTTAGTAACTCATCAATTACACTTAGCAGAATCAAATGAATGTGTACAAGGCAGTAATACTCTTACCTGTAGTTGTAGAGAAACAATATTCTTCGTTTGTAATGTTTCCTCAATAAGAACCTTAGCAAGTTACGCTCCGTGTCCTTGGGGTATTCCATTAGCGATGCTTGATTAAACCGGTGTGGGTCGATGAACCCAGTGTCAAAGATTTTCTTTCGGTCACATTCATCGCTCTTCATTCTGCATAATAGCATATAGTGAAGATAATTACATGCAATGAAAGAGCTGAGTTAGATACTTTATCATATAAATAAATGAACCACTTACAGACAGTAGGTAGCGAGGAGACTCAAGTCAAGGGCATCTTGTTTGAATAACATATAGAATTCCTCAAAATAAATTTGCAACTGGTCTTCACCATTAAAATGCTCACTTATAATTCTCACAAGGAGCGCTGACAATCGATCTTCTTCATCGCATGTAGAGACTTTCTTGTACCACTCATGCAGTCTTCACATTTGAGTTGGTAGAAGTTTGACCTCATCAGGTCTGACTAGAGGCTTCCCGTATTCATATCTCCATGCAAATTCCTCTTGTATGGGGATATGCCCGCCTAGCGCTTGATAAACTGTAATACTAGCACCTTTGGAAAATTCCATTGCTATAATATTCTGATGATCAACATTGGATAACACCTTGAGCGGGGCGATCGATTTGTTGGAGTATTCCCGCTGCTTGCAGTAGTATTTCCTGGAGTATTCCCGCTGCTTGCAGTAGTATTTCCAAGATTCTTCCTGCCAATTCTCAGCAGACAACGTTTGAAGTCATCAGCCTTATTTATATCATATTGCGATGGTTGCTCAAGAAACCCCTTAGCCCAGTTTTTGGCTTTCGGATCAAATATTTGCTTTGGCTCGGGAGCTTTGGGTGCAAATAAGGCTTTCACTTGGGCATCGCCGATCGCTTTGGTTTCCTCATCAGTCATCTCGTAAGGTAAATTGGGAGGAGGCGGCGGGAGTTTCTTCACCTTTTTACCTTTGGCTTTCTTCTGACTAGTATTTTTACTAGTTGACTGAGAGACCGCCTTCTTCGTTTGACTTGGCAGCGACGGAGTGGGCTTACGCGATGGGGGAGTGGGATGATGCGGCGGTGGACTCGTGCTATGGTGGTCGTCCCACTCCTCATGTGGAATTGATGGAGGCGGCAGACTCAGCTAACACAGAGGAGACGGTGGTGGCTTGGGTGCAGAGCCTAGAAACACGATGTATTTCTTGCGCCATGGAATGATAGAGCCCCTGACTTCTCCTAGCATGCTCTCATCTTCAGGTCCAGGGATGTCAAGTTGTAGTGATTCATATTGAGGTAGAACCTCATCCACCCTAACACGAGCATAGCCATATGGAATCTCTTTGCAACGCCAGTGTGCTTCAGGTTCACAAGATAAAGCATAGCCGAGAGCCGCCTTGAAGGATAAGTTCATCACTCCCACATGCAGCTCGCAACTTGTCTTCTTAGTGATATTGTCCATGGGATAGAGATCTATCGGATCGGCCACCGTGGAAGCGACACTGCTTCTCCGCTGAGATGGGACATCGACACTTTCTTCTAGCCGCTGATGAGTTGGCCCTTGCTGGCGCATTTTGTCCAGTTTCTTCTGTTGCTTCTTTAGCATGGCATTTATTTCCTTGTTCTTTCTTTCCACGCTACATAACCGGTCTACCTACTCTATCTCCTTCCGCTTCTTTGCCCTCGCTCGGCTTCTATAGGATTCAGTGTCCTTAGGAAACCCAGTCTTCCACGGCACAGAAGGTCCAAAGCCTCGTGTTCGTCCTGGATTTTCAGGATTCCCGAGGGACTTTGTCAGCTTGTCGTTCCCTCTGTCGGGTTTGAAGTTACCCTTTTTAACCTCCTCAATTGTTTTAACAATTTTTCCATGGGGTGTAGCAACATTGGACTTTTCATTGAATATTAACTCCCCTGTTTCCATGTCATACTTTGCCCCATGGGAAAGTAACCAATTCCTTACTCTGATGGGCCAGTCCTTTGTAGCTGGAGTGAGCCCTTGGGCACGCAAGGCTTTCTCGGCTTCCTCCCACTTAGGAATGGAAGTCCTATAGCCACCTGTCCCCATCGTATGGTGATATTTATTTTTTGCAGCATTTTCTTTATTCTTTGCGGACCTTTTTTTTGCTATTGCTGATTTCTTGTAGTATAGAAATCTTTCCCATTGAGGCCGCTGCTTCTCTAGTGAGTCAGCGAATTCTAGAACTTTTCTTCCTCGAGATATTCATTGTACAATCTTTTCTTATAGTTATTGAACCGTTGGGCCATCTTCTTAAGAGCAAAACGCTTAACTTTGGACCTCATATCATCTGTGGCCTCCTTAGACTCTAAGACCGGTAGGGTGAAATGACGAATGAGCTTCTCCATAGTATGTCTTTGATCTGTTCTCGACATAACTCATAGAATTTTCATCTCCCTTTGCTGGCTTATTCCAGTTGATAATGCTGATCGGGACATTGTCCCTAACAACAAATCCACATTGATGAATAAATGTGTTTGCGTTCTTTATGGGAAGCAACAGGACGCCCACTGGAGAGACCTCAAAAATTGTGAGATGCGCATATTCGGGCATCCCTTTGGCCGGTCCTCATTTACTATTTTTAACTGACTTGGTCGATGTGGAGGTCTAAAATAAGAAACAACATTCGTTAAAATATATATATATATACAAACACAAATCAATTAATGCATCTATCTAGTGATCAAGAGGCTTAATAATATACCTCGCCAGACTTTGTCAAGGCTGGTGCATCATTTTCCAAGCCATCATCGAAATTAAAACTAGTATGCGCTTCGACTTGAGTTTCTATCTCTATTCTCTCACCGGACTCATTCAAAAACTGTGAGCCATCTTCTACTCCACAGTCTTCTTCTCTACCCTGATCGATGAGCGCTCCTTCATGATAAGGGAGCGCTCCATCCTGATAGGGGAGCGGTCCATCACCTAGTATCATATCAAATAAAGGCTCTTCACCTTCTCTACTGTTGAAGTCCATAGAATAACTGCTATGACATAATGTGCATATATGAGTAATAAAATTATATAACATCTCGAATGACAACAAAAGTATAAATATCATATAACATCTCGAATAACATCTCACAAAACAACAAAGTAGTCATAATACATCTCGAATAACGACAAAGTAGTATATCATATAAAGAACAACATCTTGTCTGATAACATCACTCAAACTCAACGTCGACTCCCACCTCCTGAGCCGCGGGATGTGACCAACCAAATAGTCGGAACCATCACCGGAGTATAACTAGGGTGAGATCCCTGAATAACCTGCCAGGTATGGGGGGCCACCCTGGCATCCAACATCACCACATAGCGACGAACGTGCTCGTTCTCCTCCCTAACACGACGTCGTACCACCTCCTTGGGGGCCGGCTCCCTCTACACACTGCCTAGACCACGTGACCTCCACCAAAGAAGATTTGAGGTCGATGACGTCACCCAGATTCCTCACCAAGCTACGCGTCTCTGACGGTATCACCTCCCAGTGCCAGCCTGGCGGAGCCCAGTCTCGTACAAAACCGCTAGAGCGTAGTACTCCCTCGCTTTGGCCGTATCCACTACGAGGATGCGCTATGGGCATATCCTAAAGCAGGTATGGATTTAACCAAAATAATGCTAAGTAAATAATTATATTCTAATAATAGTAATAATTTCCTAAATATTAGCAATAATATCCTAAATACTAACAAATATTTATATACAAATCTCTAAATACTAACTAATATTATATACAAATCCCTAAATATCGCTAAACTAAATAATAATATCCTTAAATCATCGCTAAAATTATATATCAAACTATCAAACTAAACAAATATACACTAAATCCTAAACAATATACAGTAAACTATCAAACAATATACACTATTCAAACTATCAAACTAAACAAATATATCAAACTAAACAATATACACTATTCAAACTATCAAACTAAACAATATATATATATACTATTCAAACTATCAAACTAAACAGTATACATTATTCAAACTATCAAACTAAACAATATACACTATTCAAACTATCAAACTAAACAAATATATCAAACTAAACTATCAAAATATATACACAATATTGAAAAAACAGAAAATAAAAACTCACCGGAGGGGTGGCGTGGGGACGGGCCGGGTGAGGGCCGCGGTGGCGAGTCCGTGGGCCGGCCGCGGCGGGGCGGGGCGCGCGGGGACGAGTGAGAGCAGCACGGCGCGCGGAGGGGCGGCGAGCAGCACGGCGGAGCGGCGAGGTAGCACGGCGGCGGCCTGGCGGCGTGTCTACAAATTTGGAGAAGTGAACGTCCCGATGCGTAGCTCGGGCCGGGAGGAGGACGGTGGGTATTGATACCCACCACCTCAAGTCCCGGCTCTAGCCTCCAGCCGGGACTAGAGGGAGGGCCTCTAGTCCCGGTCCCAGCCACGGGCCGGGACTAAAGGGTTTTTCGGCGCGCCGTTTCGTTCTCGCGCGCAAAAACCTTTAGTCCCGGCCCATGGCTGGGGCCGGGACTAGAGGTTGATTTTTGTTTATTTTATTATTTCTATATCTTTTGTTCTATGATAATGAAAAATATGTATTATATATCAAATTTTGCAGAAAAAAGATCTATAATGTAAATCTATTAGCATACTCTGTTATAAAACTAATATTTTGTTGAATTAAAAAAATATCTTTTGTATACTAGAGTTTGAATTTATTAATATTATTATTTCAATATCTTTTATTCTATAATGATGAAAAATATGTATCATATATAAAAATTTGCAGGAAAAAAAGATCTATAATATAAATCTATTAGCATACTAAATATGGACCGGGACTAAAGCTTGTGGCAGGCTAGGGTAGGCCGCACTAATGATAGGGGTGAGTGTCGACATTATGTCGTGTGGATTTTACCTTTGCCCCGGATGGTGTCGCCAATCGGGACTATCATGAATCTTTAGTCCTGGTTGGAGACACCAACCGGGACAAAACATGAGTCAGCACTAATAATAGGGGTGATTGTCGACATTATGTCGTGAGTGTCGATACTATGCCGAGCTTCTTGTACTATAAATAGGCATCCTTATGAGTCCAGTCCTCCAGCCATTTTGAGGCATCTCCAAGATGGTTTGTGAGAGCAGGGACACCACTACATCCAGCTTGAGGGAGATGCCGCCGGAGGCACTCCCTAATATGTGAAACTAGTTAGCTCCCAGGTGTATTGATTTAGTTAGAGAAGTTATAAGCTGCAAGATGGTCTTCGAGAGCAGGGACACCACTACGGCCAGTTTCAGGGAGATGTCGTCGGAGCCCAGTCCTCCGGCATCTCCAAGAAATTGGTCATAGAGGCACTCCCTAATATGTGACCACACGTGTTTGGAGATCAGATCTTCACGGTAAGTATGAATCGGGACAACATCTTCATAGTTTGGGAAAGTCGTAGTACGAATCGGAACTAAAGGCCCCCATTTAGTCCCGGTCCAGCCACAAACCGGAACTAACACTCAATACATTTATTAATATTAAAAACCGGGACAAACCGAGACTATCTAACACTCAGGACTAAAGCCACCCCCTTTAGTCATAATCATGCCTAGTCCTATAGTACGCAGATTCAGGGTCTTCTTCGTCATCGTCATCATCATCGTCATCGTCACCTGCCACTCCGGTGATCCTCGGCCTAGACATGGCATATACCGGGGGCACCTGCCACTCCGGCCTCGGATTCACGGCAGGCGGGAGAGGGGTCTTCTGGAAGACGATGCCGCTACTGCCGGGCGGGGAGGGGACTTCTTGTGGCTCTATGGTGGGTGGCCTTGTGGGCACCGCAGGCGAGGATGGTCTCCCCCGACGATGTAGCGCATCACGCCGATGAGAGTCCGGTTCGCCCACCACAGGCGGCGGCCTGCTTCATTGTGGTTCACCGGGGGAGGGTCGTCACCCTCGTACCTGGAGAGCTCTCTTTCTCACCGGTTAGCAAAAAGGGCATTCTAGGTGTCATAGTTGTTGGGATCCCACTAGGGATCCATACGCTGCTCCGGTGTGTGCTCGTGGTAGAAGTGGTTCGTGATGGCCACCTGGCGTGCGGAACCTTGAGGGACAAGACGGACAGGAACCCCTCCAGCGCTCAGCATCCAGCCGGCGGGCGGCCGATAGCCCGGAGGGCAAGGGTAGATGGAGGCGCACAGCGCCTCGGTCTCCTCGAGGGTCAGAATGGCCCAGTAGGAGCTGTCCATTGTTGTGAGAGAGGAAGGTGTGGATGTGTGGATATCGATGGCACGGTCGGCCTAGATATAGAGGAAAAGGGAGGGAAAACATTGTGGGAAGCGGTGGGAAATGGCGGGAAATGTCTTTAGTCCCGGTTAGTGGCTACAACCGGGACTAAAAGCTTCGTTCAGAGGAAAAGGGCGGGAAGCGGTGCGAAATGGCGGGAAATATCTTTAGTCCCGGTTAGTGGCTACAACCGGGACTAAAAGATTCGGTCAGAGGGAAAGTTAGTATAATTATTTTTATAAAACAGAAAAAATAACAAACTTGATAAAAGCTTCACAAAATGATATACATATGTACATATTGATTGCATCTAAAAAATGGCCAAAGGCAAAATTTAGAATACATCATATGACTTTCTTATAACCGTGTGGCCTTAACGATGGAGCATATTCATCAAGTAACATAATGCTTGGGTCATACTTCACTACAAACGGCGGAATTTCATGAAACTTGTCATAATCTTCTGACATCTCTGTCTTGTCCTCCACTCCTACGATGTTTCTTTTCCCTGAAAGAACTATGTGGCGCTTTGGCTCATCGTTTGATGATGTATTCGTTTTTTTTATATTTTATTTTCTTGGTTTGGTAGACATGTCCTTCACATAGAAAACCTGAGACACATCGTTGGCTAGGACGAATGGTTCGTTCATGTACGCAAGATTGTTGAGATCCACTGTTGTCATTCCGTATTTTTGTCTACCTCAACCCTGCCTCCTGTTAGCTTGACCCATTTGCACCGAAACAAAGGGACCTTCAAAGCAGGTCCATAGTCAAGTTCCCATATCTCCTCTATGTAACCATAATATGTGTCCTTTGACCCATTGTCGTTTGTTGCATCAAAGAAGACATCACTGTTTTGGTTGGTACTCTTTTTATCTTGGGCGATCGTGTAAAATGTATTCCCATTTATCTCGTACCCTTGGTAAGTCCATATAGTCGAAGATGGTAAGCTGGCCAACAAGTACAACTCATCACAAAATATGTTGTTATTCATGAGATGTGTTTGCAACCAACCGCCAAAAGTCTTCATGTGTTCATCTCTAATCAAGGAGTCATACTTTCCCGGGTTGTTTGAGCGTACAATATTCTTGTGTTCCTTTATATACGGAGCTTCCAAGGTGGAATTATGCAGAACCGTGTAGTGTGCTCGAGTGAAAGAATGTCCATCCCTACATAGTATTGATTTCCTTCCTAGTTTGCCTTTCCCACTCAGTCTCCCCTCATGTCGTGATTCAGGAACACCAACCGACTTAATGTCAGGAATAAAGTCAACACAAAACTCAATGACATCCTCTGTTCCATAGACCTTCGAGATACTTCGTTCTGGCCTAGCACGGTTATGGACATATTTCTTCAAGACTCCCATGAACCTCTCAAAGGGGAATATATTGTGTAGAAATACAGGACCCAAAATGGTAATCTCGTCAACTAGGTGTACCAGCAGATGCGTCATAATATTGAAGAAGGATGGTGGGAACACCAACTCAAAACTAACGAGACACTCGACCATATCATTTGTAACCTCGGTAGAATTTCTGGATTGACTACCTTCTGAGAAATAGCATTGAGAAATGCACATAGCTTCACAATGGGCAGTCGGACATTTTCCGGTAGAATCCCCCTCAATGCAACCAGAAGCAATTGTGTCATAAGCATGTGGCAGTCATGAGACTTTAGGTTCTAGAATTTTTTCTCTGCCATATTTATTATTCCCTTTATATTCGACGAGAAGCCAAAGGGGACCTTCATAATTCTTAGGACTTTAAAAAATTTCCTTCTCTTCTTTGGTAAGAGCATAGCTGGCAGCACTTAGAGACGTCCTTTATATGTCTTTATTGGATGCACGCCGTCTTGGTATTTCATACCTTGCTGGTCCTGCCGTGCTTCTGGCGTATCTTTTGTCTTTCCATACATGCCCATAAAGCCTAGCAGGTTCACGCAAAGATTCTTCGTCACGTGCATCACGTCGATTGCAGAGCGGACCTCTAGAACTTTCCAATAGGGTAGCTCCCAAAATATAGATTTGTTCTTCCAAATGGGCACATGTCCGTCAGCGTCATTTGGAACAGATTGACCGCCAGGGCCCTTTCCAAAGATTACTTCTAGATCCTTGACCATACCAAATATATCATCACCAGTATGGTGGATAGGCTTCTTCCGGTGATCCCCCTCACCATTTAAATGCTTGCCTTTCTTTCATGCGGGAAGCCTGGCCGAAAGAAATCGACGATTCCCCAGGTACACATACTTCTTACCTTTATCCAAATATATACTTTCAGTATCATCTAACAATGCGTGTGTCGTGGGAATGGTCACGGCAGATGCTGCAATCGGCAGCGAGTAGTAGAACGAGGGGCAAGGGCGGCCAGCCATCTGCGGTGCGAGATGAGGGCGGAGACACAGGGTTTTACCCAGGTTCGGCCCCCCGGAGGGTAAAGACCTACTCCTGCTAGATTGTATTATGATGGTGGTACAATGGGCGAGCTCGGCGGCTAGGCGGCGAGTTGCTTGGGTGTATGATGGAACGTATCTCTACACGCCCTGTAGGGAGGTTTATATAGACTTAACTCCCCTAGGGTTTACATATCTCAACCGAATCAGTTAAGGCTTCGGTACTCGTTTAACCTAATCCGACTAGGCCTATCTACTCGCCTGGGCCTTCAGCTTCCAGTCGCTTGGATCCACACCGGGCCTTGATCCAGTCGCCGTTTTGCAGGCCCACTCGCCAGTTCCTGGGCCAGTCGGAAATGTCCTGCTGGGTATACCCCGGTAGGCATATCCCCATCAGTAGTCCCCGAGGCCGTCGTCGATTGGGCGCAGGTGATTGCTGGCAGTCGGAGTATTCGGCTTTCAACGCGGGCATCCAGTCGAATCGGCGGCGGGCTCCTGAATAAAGGAGGAAACTAGTCATTCTGGTCGCAGCTTTGGCGACTGGGTCGGCGAAATATTTAGTCACTGTTTGCAGTGATCGGGTCGGCGAGCCGAGTGGCTGAAGTTGGACCGTCCAAACGCAGTCAAACTAGCCGTTGGGGTAATCCAACGGTAACTCTTGGCGTAATCACCGCGTAGTAACGGCTCCCTGATTTGGCGGGTAACAACCACTATATAAAGGGGATGGTAGGCGATCAGAGAACCACCTCCTCGTCATTTCCTCCGATTGCGCGCACCTCCGTTTCATCGCGATCCAGCCGACCCGAAATCCTCCGACCCCCACGAATCCTTCCGCCAATGGCCCCCTCCACCGAGCCTTGGGGTAGATCTAAGTGCACGAGAGCGCAACTGGCGTCCTTCGAGGAGGCCGGGATCTTGCGCGCCGGCAGGTGGCGAATCCCTGTGACCGGAGAGGTGACCCCGAACCTGCGCGAGGGGGAGTTCGTCTGCTTCACCAGCCACCTAGACTGGGGGCTGGGATTCCCAACATCTCTTTTCTTCTGGCGATTCTGTGCCTTCTAGGGGTCCAACCGTCGGACCTGGGCCCGCACAGCATCGAGCAGCTCGCCATTTTCGTGGCATTCTGCGAGTGCTACCTGGGCTACAGGCCCTGCTTCCCCCTGTGGCAAGATCTATTCCATGGGCGGATCAGTCGCGAGGAAGCGGGCAGCCTAATGCTCGCCGCGGGCTGCCTGATGTTTCAGCTGAAATCGAAGGCTTCCTTCTTCGATCTGATGCTACCCACCAAGGCGGCGAGCCAATGGAAGAATTCTTGGTTCTATGTCACCGAGGCGACTCCAGACGACGAGGTGGCGATCCCAAGATACTCCGCCGACCGGCCTGAACCACGCCGACTCCAAGTCGGCAAGCTTCCAACAGACCAGCGGATGGTCGTGGATGAAATGCTTCAGACCATTCGCGGCCTGAAGAAAAGGGGTATCCTGCCCATCAATTTGTACAACTGCTGGCTCGGGCGGCGACTCGTCCCCCTGGCCCGCCGCGACCACTACATGTACGAGTACGCGGGCCGGGAGGACTCGATGAAGTCCTGCCTCGTCGAGTGGCAACTCGAGGATTACCTCCTGGAGCTGAAGAAGATCACCCAGGCGACATACCTCGACGCGAAAGCTGGGGTCGCCCCCTACACTGCGAAGCATCCAGCCCCAACGGTAAGTCATCTTTTCGTCATTCGCAGTCGCAGTTAGATGCAGTCGCGGTCATACTGATGTTGTTTATGCCCATTGCAGCTATTTCAAGTGGTGGAAGGGTGGCTTCCGCCCGCGGACGATGAGAATTCGAGCTCATCCGTCCAGGAGGTGGGTGAATCGCCTCCGGCAAGGGGAGGCGTCGAGAGTGATGGGAGCGGCGACGACGAAGAGTCCGAGGAAGAGGTTGCCCCGCTGGTCCGGAAAACACGCGGACAGCCGCAGTGCGAGCTCGAAGCGAGCAAAAGCCTCGAGCGTCATGACGATGACGACGACGAGCTCACCGAGCACACCTCGCGTCGTGAGGCCACTCCATCGAAGAAGAAGAAGAAGGAGGTGAAGGCCCCTCCAAAGAAGAAGGCGAAGCCAGCGAAACAGGCGTCTCCGCCTCATTCGCCAAGCAGCTCCGACGCCACCAGCCTGGCCAGGGGTGAAGCTCCACAGATGGCGACGGCGCCGGATATCACCGCCGTCCTGAATGAGGTGCCTCTGGCCTCGATGCCTCCACCGTTCGCCCCAGTCTGTGGGTCGGGGGCCGCTCCGGTCGCGGTAGCTTCGCCACCCAAGGATGCTCCTACCGAAAATGTTTCGGAAGCTCTAGCCGCAGCCTCGACAACAAAGAAACCATCCGTGTCTTGGGCACGCGACGTCCTGGAGATGGGCCTCAGTCGCCGTCTGGGCCCCGAACTGGAGAAGCCGGCCGGCATCCGCACGGGGCTACGCTTCATTCTAGTCGCCAATTGAGTTTTGCTCACCTACCTTTGTCTTTCATTGTACTCGGATTATTTTGCTCACGCGATGAATTTGTAGGACCAGAGCTAAGAAGATAGGCCACCCGTCTGTAGCCAAGGTGCCGCCAGTATTCACGGAGGAGGACCCTTCTCGGAAGAGGAAGGCTGACGAGGTCGCTGCCCCCACAGATGGTGCCAAGAAGGCCAAGAACGACGAGGTCATCACGGTGTTTGACGACACGACGATGGCTCCGAGTGCTCCTGCGGCGGTGACAGCCTCTTTTGGTGCCGGCCTCTTTTGGTGCCAAGAAGGCCAAGAATTCGAGCTCGGCAATCAAGGAGGGTGCTCCTTTGTGAGGGGAGGCCGAGCTAGCCTCTTTTGGTGCCGGCGCATCCATCGCGACCTTCCCGCGCTTCATGGCTAGAGCGGCCACGGCGAGTGGTACCACACCGTCGAGCCGAGCACCCGGAGTCGCCGAGACGGAGGTCGAGCAGCGGCGCGGGCACACTCCGGCCCTTCTTACCTCCGTGGATGCATTGCAGGTTCACGGCATGCTGGGCGCGGCCATCCAGGTATGTCCAGTCCCCAGGATCAGGCTGCTGTGTTGCAGTGGTCTGATTCTTTTAATTTCTTGTTTTTAATTCTTGCGTCCAGTCCCCAATTGCGCACTCGCTGAATTTAAGCGGGTGGGCACTTAGGATTTTTGATTGCCAGTCCCCGAGTGCGCACTCGCTGAATTTCAGCGGGTGGGCACTTAGGATTTTTGACTGCCAGTCCCCGAGTGCGCACTCGCTGAATTTCAGCGGGTGGGCACTTAGGATTTTTGATTCCCAGTCCCCGAGTGCGCACTCGCTGAATTTCAGCGGGTGGGCACTTAGGATTTTTGACTTCCAGTCCCCGAGTGCGCACTCGCTGAATTTCAGCGGGTGGGCACTTAGGATTTTTGATTGCCAGTCCCCGAGTGCACACTTGCTGAATTTCAGCGGGTGGGCACTTAGGATTTTTTATGTTGCTGACTGTTTGGCTTGTGTTCAGGGATTGCAGCGCGAGTCAGCTGACCGGCTTGCTGCGAAGCGTCGCGCGGACGAAGAACTTGCCGCCGTCCAAGAGGCGAACAAGGGACTCCAGGCGACTGCTGCGAAGGCGGAGGAGGTCCGCCAGGGCCTTGTCCCAGCTAGTGAGTTGACGGCAACTCAGATTGCGCTGAGCTCGGCCGAGAAGCGGATCGCCGACCTTGAGCGCGAGCTGAAGGAGGCGAAGGAGGAGGCAACTTCGGCGGATGGGCGAGCCAAGGCTGCCGTTACGGCCGCCACTCAGGAGCATAAGGTCTCCGACGCCCTTGTTGCTGGGCTTCAAGATGACTACACTTCTCTTCAGAGTTTCATCACGGATCTCTCCCGTCCCCTGATTGGTAAGTGTGCCTGCTTCTGCCTTTAGCGTTTTCATTGTGTAATCTTTGATGTACTCACTGTCGCTTTCTGTCCGCAGGTCGGATCATTGATAGCGCGGAAGAGGCGAATTCGTTCGACGCACGGCAATGCATGGCCACGCTGGTCGACTCGGCCACGTTGTCGGCGACGTGCATACGGGCTTATCTCCAGGAAATGTCACCCACGGAGGTGATTCCCAGCGACCTCGTCGAGGTGTGGCGATACTTGGAGAAGGCGCCGTCGGTCGTCGAATTCATGACGCGATCGACGTTCCGGCGCGGAGCGGCAACGGCGCTTAGCCTTGGGCTTGCTCACTTCCCGGAGGACTTCGATCTGGACGATGTGACGAGTGGCTACCCGTCGTCAACCGGCTCGGTGGAGATCTCGGAGGTGCTGAAGCTGACGGACCGCGCCGCGGTATACTCCGAGCGCGTCTGGGCGATGGGCGACCTCCTTCCTTATCAGGATACGATTGTCGCGCCCAACGATCCCGAGCCGCAGCATCGGGACTTCAAGATCGAGCAACCCTTCTGTGCAGCGATGGCGGGTGAGCTGACGACGTACCCGTCAAACCCGTACACTCCCTTCATCCGCAATCGCAAGGGTGGTGGCGAGTCGTCGTCGAAGCCTGCAGAATAGAATACTGTGCCCTGGGGCGTTATTGACAGTGCTGCCATTGGGCATACTTTGTATTTTGTAACGCTTGCGACATGCTATTTAATGAAATATCGTGTTGTTTTGTGAATCGTTGTGTGTCTCTGATTGAGGTTTGAGCGAGTCCCCGAGCGCGTCCGCCCTTTTTTATGGGGTTTACCTCGTTTATTGTGTGTTTCTTGTTTTGAATGTTTTGTTTATTGGGGTCGACTCGCCCAAACTCGGAGAGCTAGTCGCAAGGCGACTCCCATGAGTGCTCTGTACTTCACCGTTTTCCCTTGCGCGAACGAGGTCGGGTGGCCGAGTCCCCGAGCGTGGTACTTGGCTGTTCTAGGCGCGACTCGAGGGTGGGTGAGGACTTGGCGCGTTAGGGTGAGTGCATCACTCCTGCCTGACCCGTCGGGTCAGTCGCATGGCGAGTCCTGGGCATGCTCTCATACTTGGCGTTTTCCCTGGCCGCTCGTGCTGAACTGGTCGTCAGTCCCCGAGCGTGGTACTTGGCTGTTCGAGTCGCTATGTCGAGGATGCGGAGGATCATGGTCGCTGTGAGAAGCGAAGGCAGTTGTCTTGGCTCGTAGAGCCAGTCGGGCTAGGCGACTCCAATGGGGCTCCGGGTAGGCGTTTTTCGTGGACGTTGCAAGACCTGAGGTGACCCAGTGCCCTTGTAACGCACTACTTGGCCGTGCCGATCGCTGTACCAAAGGTTGACTTCTGCAGTTAGCTTGACGCTGTTATTACGAGTGCGAGTGGCACAAGACACGGAGAGTAGGCGCAATTTGCGGTAACCAATTCTTTTTTATTTCATAGCGACTGGAGGGTACATATGTGGGGTTCTAGGAGTAGAACTTCCGTAGGAGGTTTACATTCCACGGTCTCTTGACGTCGAGTTTGCCGTCCCCGCGGACGTCGATGAGGTAGTAGGCGTTGTTGCCGAGTACTCGCCCGATGGCGAATGGTCCCTCCCACGGAGGGGAAAGCTTGTGCATGCCCTTCTTGTCCTGGATGAGGCGCAGCACCAGGTCGCCTTCTTGGAAGGTGCGAGTTTTCACCCGTCGGCTGTGATAGCGGCGGAGTCCTTGCTGGTAGATGTCGGTGCGTGATCGAGCGAGGTCACGTGCCTCGTCGAGTTGATCGACTCCATCCTGACGGGCGAGTTCGTTCGCAGCCTCCGTGTAGTGGACGACCCGTGGCGAGTCGTGCTCGCGGTCGGTGGGCATGACTGCCTTGGCGCCGTACACCATGAAGAAGGGGGTGAACCCTGTCGACCTGTTGACCGAGGTGCGGATGCCCCAGATGATGGAGGGTAGCTCCTCGACCCAGCACCCGGCGATGCGCTCGAGTGGTACTTGGAGCCGCGGCTTCAGGCCGTGGAGGATGCTCTGGTTGGCCCGTTCCGCCTGGCCGTTGTATTCCGGGTGGGCGACTGACGCGAGGTCGAGCCGGATGTGGTGTTCCTCGCAGAACTCGGTCATGGCTCCTTTGGCGAAGTTGGTGTCGTTGTCCGTGATGATGTTGTTTGGGAACCCGTAGCGATATATGAGCTCGCGTATCAATTTAGTGGCGGTCTTCCCGTCGCATTTTCGGACTGGTTTGGCATCCACCCACTTTGTGAATTTGTCGACCGCGACCAGGAGGTGGGTGTAGCCAGAGGGAGCCTTTTTGAAGGGGCCTACCATGTCCATACCCCACACAGCGAATGGCCAGGTGATGGGGATTGTCTTGAGCGCTGAGCTCGGCACGTGCGTCTGGTTGGCGTACTTCTGGCACCCGGCGCACCGCTGGACAATGTCGACAACATCGGCGTGTGCGGTGGGCTAGTAGAAGCCATGCCGCATAGCCTTGGCGACCAGAGAGCGGGCGCCGGCGTGGTGGCCGCAGTCGCCGGAGTGGATGTCGTGGAGGATCTTGCGTCCTTCGGCGGGTTGGACGCAGCGTTGGAACACGCCGGTGACGCTGCGCTTGTGGAGCTCGCCGTCGATGATGGTGAAGGATTTGCATCGGCGTGCGATCATCCGGGCGTCCGTCTCGACTGCCGGAAAGGTGCCAGCCTCCAGGTAGGCGACGTAGGGCTTGGTCCAGTCGTCTGGCTCGGTGACGAGTGCGACCAGGGCTGCCTCTGGCTGCAGCAGGACTCCGATGTCGATCTCCCTTGGGGGAGAGACTGATGGCTTGGTGATCGTGTCGAGGAAGACGCCGACGGGTGGTGCGAGTTGAGCCGAACCAATGCGAGAGAGTGTGTCGGCCTCCTCATTCTTCCGCCTGTCAATCCACTCGACGGAGTAGCCTGTGAAATGTCCGCCCAGCTTGTCCACTGCTTGAAGGTATGACGCCATGGTGGGAGAGACGGCGTCGCAGGTGCCAGCGACTTGCCCGACGACGAGGTCGGAGTCTCCGTAGCAGCGTAGGCGGTTGACGTTCATCTCCTTGGCAGCTCGCATGCCGTGGAGTAGTGCCTCGTACTCGGCCATGTTGTTGGTGCAGGGGGTGAAGTCGAGGCAGAGGACGTAGCGGAGCTTGTCGCCCTTCGGTGAAGTCAGCACGATCCCTGCTCCTGCGCCGTCCGCGTTCTTGGAGCCGTTGAAGTGCAGGCTCCAGTAGTGGAGGTATGGCAGTTTTTCTGGCTGCTGGGCCGCTAGAGCCTGCGACTTGATCGCTTTTCGTGGCTCGCATTTGATGTTGTGGACGCCGATCTCGACGGCCCACTTGGAGACTCGCCCGGTCGCCTCGCGGTTGCGGATGATGTCCTGCAACGGTGCTGAGGAGACGACCGTGATTGGGTGCTCCTGGAAGTAGTGCGGCAGGCGCCGCTGTGCTCTAAAGACCGCGTATACCAGTTTCTGGTACTGCGGGTATCGCTGGCGCGACTCGGTGAGGACCTCGCTGATGTAGTATACCGGTCGCTGTACTGGGCGTTCCTTTCCTTCCTTCGGCCGTTCGACGACCATGACGGCGCTGATGACGCGCTCGGAAGCCGCAACGTAGACCAGCATGGGTTCTTTGTCGGCAGGGGCGGCGAGTAGCGGTGCGGCGAGTAGCACCTTCTTGAGGTCGCGGAGCGCGTCGTCCGCCTCCTTGTCCCACTGGAAGGTGGGGTTCTTGCGCATCAGGCGGTATAGGGGCATCGCCTCTTCGCCCAGGCGGGGAATGAAGCGACTGAGAGCCGCTACTCGCCCAGCCAGCTTCTGGACGTCGCGCAGGCACTCGGGTTTGCCGAGTCGGGCGGTCGTGTCGATCTTGGTGGGGTTTGCCTCGATCCCGCGCTTGGAGACGACGTACCCCAGTAGTTGTCCTACTGGTACACCGAAGGTGCAATTGCCTGGGTTAAGCTTTATCTTGTATTTCCGCAAGTTGGCGAATGTTTCCGCCAGGTCGGCGAGTAGATCACCCTGGCGAGCGGATTTTACGACCACGTTGTCGATGTAGACGTGGATGTTGCGGCCAATTTGGCTCGCGAGGCACTCTTGCATGCACCGCTGGTAGGTCGCCCCGGCGTTCTTGAGGCCGAAGGTCATGGCGGTGTAGCAGAAGGCTCCGAATGACGTGATGAACGCCGTCTTCTCCAAGCCATTTTGATCTGGTTGTACCCAGAGTAGGCGTCGAGGAAACATAGCGACTCCAAGCCCGCGGTGGAGTCGATTATTTGGTCGATCCGCGGGAGGACGAACTGCTCCTTCGGGCAGGCGCTGTTGAAGTTTGTGTAGTCGATACACATCCTCCAGGTCCCGTTCTTCTTCTCGACCAAGACTGGGTTTGCCAGCCACTTGGAGTATTTAATTGGCCGGATGAAGCCTGCAGCGAGTAGACGCTGCACCTCCTCGGTGATAGCTCGGCGGCGCTCTTCATTGAAGGGCCGCAGCGACTGCTTGACGGGTCGCACTTTGGGGTCGGCGTTTAGTTTGTGCTCAGCGAGCTCCCTAGGAACACCAGGGATGTCAGAGGGCTTCCATGCGAAGATGTCCCTGTTCTCACGGAGGAACTCCATGAGCGCGCCTTCCTAGGCTAGGCTCATGCCCGTCCCGATCGTCACCGTCTGGCTGGAGTCGCCTGGGACCAGCTCGACGGTGCGGGTGTGCGACATTACCTCGAAGGCTGAGGTGTTTGCGCCCTCCGAGTTGGGCTTCTTGACGATGGTGGGGTCATCGTTGTTGACCCCGCTCGCGTACTTGGCGAGCTCGTCGGCGTGGTTGTTATCTGCCGCGATGACGGCGTCGGCGAGTTCGGCTCCTTTGGCCTCGCACTCGGCGGCCATGTCGGGGTCGCCGTTGATGGTGATGACGCCGCATGGCCCGGGGAGCTTCATGGCATTGTACGCGTAGTGGGGCGCTGCCATGAACTTGGCGAACGCCTGGCGCCCCAGGACGCACTGGTAGGGGCTGTCGAAGGGTACCAGCTCGAAGACGATCCGCTCGGTGCAGAAGTTTGCTGGTGTGCCGAAGGTGACGGGCAGCGTGACCTTGCCGATCAGGTATGCCTTTCGACCGGGGACGATGCCGTGGAACGTGGTGTAGGTCGTCTCGACCATCGACTGCGGGAGCCGCAGTCGCCTGAAGGTGTCCAGGTACATGATGTTGATGGAGCTGCCGCCGTCCATCAATGTCTTGGGGAGCCAGTAGTCGCCTACCTTAGGCTTGACCACTAGGGCGACTCGGCCTGGGTACTCGATGCGTGGAGAGTGGTCCTGGTGGCTCCAGGTGATGGGCTGCTCCGACCAGTTGAGGAACTGGGGAACGTCCACCTGGGCCACCGCGTTGACGGCGACGGTGCGGGCGATGACCTTCTTCTCGCGCTTCGTGTTGAAGCCTGTGAAGGTATGGAGCGAGCCGGCCACATTGCCGAATTTTCTGCCGTTTGGCGGGTTGTTGTCGGGGTCCTCCCGCGCTCGCCGTGCCTTCTCGATCTCCCTGAGAGTGTGGCAGTCGGTGGTCGTGTGTGTAGCGGGCTTCCCTTCCCTGCTGTGAAACGCACAAGGTTGGTTAAGGAGGGCCGTGGGGTCGAACCTTGGTTTCGCCTTGTAATTGCCGCCGTCGCAGCGGAAGCTCTTGGGCTCGCGCTGCGCGTGCCCGGCGTTGGCGACGAAGTCGACTCGCCCGTCACTGCGGCGCTTGCCGGTGAGGCGAGTGTTGCTGTAGCGTAGGTCGGACCGTCGTCCGTTGTCGTTGCCGCTCGTGCGGCGTTGGCCTCCCGACTCGTCGTCGGTTTCCTGGTTTGGATCTTCCTCCGCGTGCCATTTGGCGATCTCGAGGAGGTCCGGTATGTTGTCGAGCGTGCGAGAATGTCGCTTGAGCTTGGCGACCAAGGGCTCGTAGTGGCACGAGGTCTTGAGGCAATGGATCGCGGTGTCCGGGTGGATGCCGACCGCGTTGTACCATAGTTCTTGCCACCACTGGACCCAGTTGCGGGTCGACTCGCGGGGTCCCTGGACGCATCGCTCCAGGTCCTCGATGGTGGTGGCGCGGGTGTAGGAGCCCTCGAAGTGCCTGACGAAGGCGTCGTGCATCTCCTCCCAGGAGTTGATGCTATCCTGGGGGAGGGTGTTGATCCACTGCCTGCACTTCCCCTCCATCATCAAGGGGAGGTAACGGGCGGCTAGCAGGTCGGTGTGGCCAGCGATGCCCATCGCCATGAGGTATGTATCCAGCCACACGGAGGGGTCGTACGAGGGGTCGTACTTCTCTATTTCCTTCGGCGCCTTGAAGTTCGCCGGGTATTTTTCGCCTCAGATCATTGGTCTGAAGCACCTGGGCCCGGGTCGATTTAGTGACCCCATCGGCTCGCCATCGCGGCGATTGGTTAGGGCGTGCCGCAAGTCGTCGGGCTGGCGAGCGCGCCAGCTTTGGTTGTTGATGATGTGGGTGCGGGCGTCGATGGGTTGACCGTTGGCGGCGACGAAGTTGTTCGCTGGCCTGGGGTCGTTGGTGGAGAGTGCCGCGTTCGCGGGTCGATGTTGGATCTGCAATGGCTCTGGTGGTGGGCAGTTGAGGGTGTTTGCCGCCATTGGGCGGCCGCTTGAGGCCGCTCTGCTGCCCGACGAACGTGAGTACACCCGACCCTGCGAGTCGGCGCCTGTGTTTTGCTGCTCGACCGCCTTTGCGAGAAGGGCCCTGACGTACTGGATCTGTAGGGCGCCGTCACCAGTGGCCGAGATGTTGTCGGCCGCTGCTCGACCTGCCACAAGGTTGTCCATCGGGGTGGAGAACAGTGGCAGGCCATTCGCGTCTCTCTCCCGTGAGGAGACCACTATCCGCGGTTGGTCCCTGGGAGGTGTGCGGTTGGGTGGAGGTGGGGCGCCGTTCACCGTCGACCCTGGTGGGGGCCGGGCGCTTCCTCCTGGCGGCGCGTTCTCGCAGATCGCGCGCTCGGCCACGCGGGCCGGGTCGTTTTCGTCGTCGAAGTTCAGGGCGCGCCCCTGGACGGTGGGGTTCAGGCGCGACCTGATTCGCTGCTGGTGGTAGTGTCGTGGGAATGGTCACGACAGATGCTGCAATCGGCAGCGAGTAGTAGAACGAGGGGCAAGGGCGGCCAGCCATATGCGGTGCGAGATGAGGGCGGAGACACAAGGTTTTACCCAGGTTCGGCCCCCGGGAGGGTAAAGACCTACTCCTGCTAGATTGTATTATGGTGGAGGTACAATGGGCGAGCTCGGCGGCTAGGCGGCGAGTCGCTTGGGTCTATGATGGAACGTATCTCTATACGCCCTGCAGTGAGGTTTATATAGACTCACCTCCCCTAGGGTTTACATATCTCAACCGAATCAGTTAAGGCTTCAGTAATCGTTTAACCTAACTCGACTAGGCCTATATACTCGCCTGGGCCTTCAGCTTCCAGTCGCTTGGATCCACACCGGGCCTTGATCCAGTCGCCGTCTTGCAGGCCCACTCGCCAGTTCCTGGGCCAGTCGGAAACGTCCTGCTGGGTATACCCCGGTAGGCATATCCCCATCAGTAGTCCCCGAGGCCGCCGTTGATTGGGCGCAGGTGGTTGCTGGCAGTCGGAGTATACGGCTTCAAAGCAGACATCCAGTCGAATCGTCAGCAGGCTCCTGAATAAAGGAAAAAACTAGTCATTCTGATCGCAGCTTTGGCGAGTCGAGTCGGCGAAATACTTAGTCACTGTCGTAGTGATCGGGTCGGCGAGCCGAGTGGCTGAAGTTGGACCGTTAAACGTGGTGAAACTAGCCGTTGGGGTAATCCAACGGTAACTTTTGGCGTAATCACCGCGTAGTAACGGCTCCCTGATTTGGCGGGTAACAACCGCTATATAAGGGGAATGGTAGGCAATCGGAGAACCACCTCCTCGTCATTTCCTCCGATTGCGCGCTCTTTCGCTCTCCTCCGCGTCGCGATCCAGTCGAACCGAAATCCTCCGACCTCCCCAAACCTTCTCACAAATGGCCCCCTCCACCGAACCATGGGGCAGGTCCAAGTGTATAAGGGCGCTCCTGGCTTCCTTCAAGGAAGCAGGGATCCTACGCGCCGGTAGGTGGCGCATCCCCGAGGCCGGAGAGGTGACTCCGGATCCACGCGAGGGAGAGTTCATCTGCTTCACTAGCCACCTAGAACGGGGGCTGGGATTCCCTACGTCCCTGTTCTTCCGGTGCTTCTGCGCCTACTACGGGATCCAACCGTCGGACCTGGGTCCGCACAGCATCGAGCAGCTCGCCATCTTCGTGGCGTTCTGCGAGTGCTACCTGGGCTGCCGGCCCTACTTCCCTCTATGGCAAGATTTGTTCCACGGACGGATCAGTCGCGAGGAAGCGGGCGTCCCAATGATCGCCGCGGGCGGCCTGGCATTCCAGCTGAAGTCGAAGGCCTCGTTTTTTGACTTGATGCTGCCCGCCAAGGCGGCGAGCGAGTGGAAGAAGTCTTGGTTCTACGTTACCGAGGCGACTCCGGAGGGCGAGGCGGCGATCCCACGATACTCTGCCGACCGGCCCGAACCGCACCGACTCCAAGTCGGCAAGCTCCCCACTGACCAGCGGATGGTCGTGGACGAAATGCTTCAAACCATCTGCGGTCTGAAGAAGAAGGGCCTCCAGACAATTAACTTATACAACTGCTGGCTCGGGCAGCGGCTCGTCCCTCTGGCTCAGCGCGACCACTATATGTACGAATACACGGGCCGGGAGGACTCGACGAAGTCCTGCCTCGCCGAGTGGAAGCTCGAGGACTACATCCCAGCACTGAAGAAGATCACCTAGGAGGTGTACCTGGACGCAAAGGCCGGGGTCGCCCCCTACACCGCGAAGCATCCAGCCCCAACGGTAAGTCTCTTTGCATCATTCGCAGTCGCAGTTTATGCAGTCGCGGTCATTCTAATTTCATCTTGTGCTCATTGCAGCTATTCCAAGTGGTGGAAGGATGGCTCCTGCCTTCAGACGACGAGAACTCGAGCTCGTCCGTCCAGGACATGGGCGAGTCGCCTCCCGCCCAGGGCGACACCGAGAGCGACGAGAGCAACGACGACGACGAATCCGAGGAGGAGGTTGCCCCGCTGGTCCGCAAGACCCGCGGGCAGCGTCAGCGTGAGCTTGAAGCGAGTAAAAGCCTCAAGCGTCATGATGATGATGATGACGACGAACTTCCGGAGACCACCTCGCGCCGCCAGGCTACTCCGTCGAAGAAGAAGAAGAAGAAGAAGAAGAAGAAGGAGAAGGAGTTGAAGGCCCCTCCGAAGAAGAAGACGAAGCCGGTGAGACCGGCCTCCCCGCCGCACTCGGCGAGCAGCTCCGACGGCACAAGCCTGGCCAAGGGCGAGGCGCCGCCGATGGTAACCGCGCTGGACACGGCCACTGTCCTGAGCGAGGTGCCACTGGCCTCGATGCCTTCACCATTCGCCACAGTCTCTGGGCTAGGGGCCGCTCCGGTCGCGGCGGCTTCACCTCGCAGGGAAGCTCCTGCTGAAGATGTCTCAGAGGCTCCCGTCGCAGCCTCGACGACAAAGAAACCA
The DNA here is from genome assembly GCA_916181665.1 of Avena sativa. NCBI lineage: Eukaryota > Viridiplantae > Streptophyta > Magnoliopsida > Poales > Poaceae > Avena > Avena sativa. The sequence continues at coordinate 389,519,005 of OV702280.1, read as the reverse complement.
TCCGTGTCTTGGGCACACGATGTCTTGAAAAATGGCCTCAGTCGCCGACTGGGCCCCGAACTGGAGAAGCCGGTCGGCATCCGCACGGGGCTACGCTTCATTCCAGTCGCCAAGTGAGTTTGCTCACCTTCTTTCGTCTATCATTGTACTTGGATTATCTTGCTCACGCGATCAATTTGTAGGACCGGAGCGAAGAAGATAGGCCATCCAACCATGGCTAAGGTGCCACCCGTCGTCAGCGAAGAGGATCCCTCCCGGAAGAGGAAGGCGGACGAGGTCGTCGTCCCCGCGGATAGCGCCAAGAGGGCCAAGGGAGACAAAGTCGTCACAGTATCTGATGACACGGCGATCGCGCCGAATGAACCCGTAGAGGAGGCAGCCTTACCCGCCAAGGAGGGTGCTCCCTCGCCTGGGGCAGCCGAGCCGGCCTCCTTTGGTGCCGGTGCCTCCATCGCAACGTTCCCGCGCTTCATGGCCAAAGCGTCTATAGCGAGTGGTACCTCGCCCTCGAGCCATGCACCTGGGGTCGCCGATACGGAGGTCGAGAAGCATCGTGGGCACACGCCAGCTCTCCTCGCGTCCGTGGATGCGATACAACTTCATGGCATGCTTGGCGCAGCCATCCAGGTATGTCCAGTACCCGAGGATTAGGCCGGTGTGTTGCAGCGGTCTGATTCTGTTAGTGTCTTGTTGTTTATTTTTCGCGTCCAGTCCCCGAGTGCGCGCTCGCTAAATTTCAGTGGGTGGGCACTTAGGATTTTTTGATTGCCAGTCCCCGAGTGCGCACTCGCTGAATTTCAGCGGGTGGGCACTTAGGATTTTTTGGTTGCCAGTCCCCGAGTGCGCACTCGCTGAATTTCAGCGGGTGGGCACTTAGGATTTTTTGATTGCCAGTCCCCGAGTGCGCACTCGCTGAATTTCAGCGGGTGGGCACTTAGGATTTTTTGGTTGCCAGTCCCCGAGTGCGCACTCGCTGAATTTAAGCGGGTGGGCACTTTGGATTCCGCTTTGGTTAACTGTTTGAATTGTGTGCAGGGTCTGCAACGTGAGTCAGCTGATCGGCTTGCCGCGACACGCCGCGCGGAGAAGGAACTGGCCACCGTCCAAGAGGTGAATAAGGGGCTTCAGGCAATTGCCGCAAAGGCAGAGGAGGCCCGCCAGGGACTTGTCCCAGCGAGTGAGTTGGCAGCAGCTCAATCGGCGTTGGGCTCGGCGGAGAAGCGGATCGCCGACCTCGAGCGCGAGCTGAGGGAGGCGAAAGAGGAAGCGAGTTCGGCGGATGGTCGAGCCAAGGCCGCCGTTACGGCCGCCGCGGAAGAACGTAAAGTTTCTGACGCCCTTGTTGCTGGGCTTCAGGATGATTACACTTCTCTTCAGAGCTTCATCACGGATCTCTCCTGTCCCTTGATTGGTGAGTGTGTCTGCCCCCGCCTATTGCATGTGCCTTTTTGTAATATCCGATGTACTCACTGTTATCTTCTATCCACAGGTCGCATCCTTGATAGCGTGGAAGAGGCGAGCTCGTTCGACGCGCGGCAATGTGTGGCCACGCCCGTCGACTCGGCGACGTTGTCGGCGACATGCATCCGGGCCTACCTCCAGGAGATGTCGCCCACGGAAGTAATTCCCAGCGACCTCGTCGAGGTGTGGCGGTACTTGGAGAAGGCGCCGTTGGTCGTCGAGTTTATGACGCGATCGACATTCTGACGTGGAGTGGCGACGGCGCTTAGCCTTGGGCTCGCCCACTTCCCGGAGGACTTCGACCTGGACGACGTGACGAGTGGCTACCCGTCGTCGACTGGCTCGGTGGAGATCTCTGAGGTGCTCAAGTTGACGGATCGTGCCGCGGTGTACTCCGAGCGCGTCTGGGCGATGGGCGACCTCCTTCCTTACCAGGAGACAGTCGTCGCACCTAACGACCCCAAGCCGCAGCACCGGGACTTCAAGGTCGAGCAACCCTTCCGTGTGGCGATGGCGGGTGAGCTGACGACTTACCCGTCAAACCCGTACATGCCCTTCATTCGCAGTCGCAAGGGTGCTGGCGAGTCGTCTTCGAAGCCTGCGGAGTAGAATAGTTTGCCCTGGGGCATTAGTAGCAGATCTGCCGTTTGGGCATATTTTGTATTTTGAGACGATTGCACAATGCTATTAACGAGATATCGTATTTGTTTTGTGATTTGACATGTGTTTTCCGATTAAGGGTTGAACGAGTCCCCGAGCGCGTCCGCCCTTTTTATGGGGTTTACCTCGTTTATTATGTGTTTGCGGTTTTTTGAATGTTTTGTTATTGTGGTCGACTCGCGCGGGTTCGGAGAGCCAGTCGCGAGGCGACTCCCTTGAGTGCTCTGTACTTCACCGTTTCCCCTTGCGCGAACGAGGTCGGGTGGCCGAGTCCCCGAGCGTGGTATTTGGTTGTTCTAGGCGCAACTCGAGGGTGGGTGAGGACTTGGCGCGTTAGTTTGAGCGCGTCACTCCTACCTGGCCCGTTGGGTCAGTCGCATGGCGAGTCTTGGGCATGCTCTCATACTTGGCGTTTTCCCTAGCCGCTCGCGCTGAACTGTTCGCCAGTCCCCGGGTGTGGTACTTGGCCGTTCGAGTCGCTATGTCGAGGATGCGGAGGATCATGGTCGCTGTGAGAAGCGAAGGCAGTTGTCTTGGCTCGTAGAGCCAGTAGGGCTAGGCGACTCCAATGGGGCTCCGGGTAGGCGTTTTTCGTGGACGTTGCAAGACCTGGGGTGACCCAGTTCCCTTGTAACGCACTACTTGGCCGTGCCGATCGCTGTACCAAAGGTTGACTTCTGCAGTTAGCTTGACGCTGTTATTACGAGTGCGAGTGGCACAAGACACGGAGAGTAGGCGCAATTTGCGGTAACCAATTCTTTTTATTTCATAGCGACCGGAGGGTACATATGTGGGGTTCTAGGAGTAGAACTTCCGTAGGAGGGTTACATTCCACGGTCGCTTGACGTCGAGTTTGTCGTTCCCGCGGACGTCGATGAGGTAGTAGGCGTCGTTGCCGAGTACTCGTCCGATGGCGAATGGTCCCTCCCACGGAGGGGAAAGCTTGTGCATGCCCTTCTTGTCCTGGATGAGGCGCAGCACCAGGTCGCCTTCTTGGAAGGTGCGAGTTTTCACCCGCCGGTTGTGATAGCGGCGGAGTCCTTGTTGGTAGATGGTGGTGCGTGATCGAGCGAGGTCACGTGCCTCGTCGAGTTGATCGACTCCATCCTGGCGGGCGAGTTCGTTCGCAGCCTCCCTGTAGTGGACGACCCGTGGCGAGTCGTGCTCGAGGTCGGTGGGCATGACTGCCTCGGCGCCGTACACCATGAAGAAGGGGGTGAACCCTGTTGACCGAGGTGCGGATGCCCCAGATGACGGAGGGTAGCTCCTCGACACAGCACCCGGCGGTGCGCTCGAGTGGTACTTGGAGCCGCGGCTTCAGGGCATGGAGGATGCTCTGGTTGGCCCGTTCCGCCTGGCCGTTGGATTCCGGGTGGGCGACTGACGTGAGGTCGAGCCGGATATGGTGTTCCTCGCAGAACTCGGCCATGGCTCCTTTGGCGAAGTTGGTGCCGTTGTCCGTGATAATGCTGTTTGGGAACCCGTAGCGATATATGAGCTCGCGTAGGAATTTAGTGGCGGTCTTCCCGTCGCATTTCCGGACTGGTTTGGCCTCTACCAACTTTGTGAATTTGTCGACCGCGACCAGGAGGTGGGTGTAGCCAGAGGGAGCCTTTTTGAAGGGGCCTACCATGTCCATACCCCACACGGCGAATGGCCAGGTGATGGCGATTGTCTTGAGCGCGGAGCTCGGCACATGCGTCTGGTTGGCGTACTTCTGGCAGCCGGCGCACCGCTGGACAATGTCGACGGCATCGGCGTGTGTGGTGGGCCAGTAGAAGCCATGCCGCATGGCCTTGGCAACCAGAGAGCGGGCGCCGGCGTGGTGGACGCAGTCGCCGGAGTGGATGTCGTGGAGGATCTTGCGTCCTTCGGCGGGTTGGACGCAGCGTTGGAACACGCCGGTGACGCTGCGCTTGTGGAGCTCACCGTCGATGATGGTGAAGGATTTGCATCGGCGTGCGATTATCCGGGCGACCGTCTCGTCTGCCGGCAAGGTGCCGAACTCCAGGTAGGCGACGTAGGGCTTGGTCCAATCATCTGGCTCGGTGACGAGTGCGACCAGGGCTGCCTCTGGCTGCAGCGGGACTCCGATGTCGATCACCCTTGGGGGAGAGACTGATGGCTTGGTGATCGTGTCGAGGAAGACGCCGGCGGGTGGTGCGAGTCGAGCTGACCCAATGCGAGAGAGTGCGTCGGCCTCCTCGTTCTTCCGCCTGTCAATCCACTCGATGGAGTAGCCTGCGAAGTGTCCGCCCAGCTTGTCCACTGCTTGGCGGTATGCCGCCATGGTGGGGGAGACGGCGTCTCAGGTGCCAGCGACTTGCCCAGCAACAAGGTCGGAGTCTCCGTAGCAGCGTAGGCGGTTGACGTTCATCTCCTTGGCAGCTCGCATGTCGTGGAGTAGTGCCTCGTACTCGGCCATGTTGTTGGTGCAGGGGGTGAAGTCGAGGCAGAGGACGTAGCGGAGCTTGTCGCCCTTTGGTGAAGTCAGCACGATCCCTGCTCCTGTGCCGTCCGCGTTCTTGGAGCCGTCGACGTGCAGGCTCTAGTAATGGAGGTATGGCAGCTTTTCTGGCTGCTGGGCCTCTTCCCAGTCGGCGAAGAAGTCTGCTAGAGCCTGCGACTTGATCGCTTTTCGTGGCTCGTACTTGATATTATGGACGCCGATTTCGACGGCCCACTTAGCGACTCGCCCAGTCCCCTCACGGTTGCGGATGATGTCCTGCAGCGGTGCTGAGGAGACGACCGTGATCGGGTGCTCCTGGAAGTAGTGCGGCAGGCGCCGCTGTGCTCTGAAGACCCTGTATACCAGTTTCTGGTACTGCGGGTATCGTTGGCACGACTCGGTGAGTACCTCGCTGATGTAGTACACCGGTCGCTGTACTGGGCGCTCCTTTCCTTCCTCCGGCCGTTCGACGACCATGACGGCGCTGACGGCGCGCTCGGAAGCCGCGACGTAGACCAGCATGGGTTCTCTGTCGGCGGGGGCGGCGAGTAGCGGTGCGGCGAGTAGCACCTTCTTGAGGTCGCGGAGAGGATCGTCCGCCTCCTTGTCCCACTGGAAGGTGGGGTTCTTGCGCATCAGACGGTATAGGGGCATCGCCTTTTCGCCCAGGCGGGGGATGAAGCGACTGAGAGCCGCTACTCGCCCGACCAGCTTCTGGATGTCGCGCAGGCACTCGGGTTTGCCGAGTCGGGCGATCATGTCGATCTTGGTGGGGTTTGCCTCGATCCCTCGCTTGGAGACGACGTACCCCAGTAGTTGTCCTGCTGGTACACCGAAGGTGCATTTGCCTGGGTTAAGCTTTATCTTGTATTTTCGCAAGTTGGCGAATGTTTCCACTAGGTCAGCGAGTAGATCACCCTGGCGAGCGGATTTTACGACCACGTCGTCGATGTAGACGTGGATGTTGCGGCCAATTTGGCTCGTGAGGCACTCTTGCATGCACCGCTGGTAGGTCGCCCCGGCGTTCTTGAGGCCGAAGGTCATGGCGGTGTAGCAGAAGGCTCCGAATGGCGTGATGAACGCTGTCTTCTCCTCGTCCTCGACAGCCATTTTGATCAGGTTGTATCCGGAGTAGGCGTCGAGGAAACATAGCGACTCCGAACCCGCGGTGGAGTCGATTATTTGGTCGATCCGCAGGAGGACGAACTGCTCCTTCGGGCAGGTGCTGTTGAAGTTTGTGTAGTCGATACACATCCTCCAGGTCCCGTTCTTCTTCTCGACCAGGACTGGGTTTGCCAGCCACTTGGAGTACTTGATTGGCCGGATGAAGCCTGCAGCGAGTAGACGCTGCACCTCCTCAGCGATGCCTTGGCGGCGCTCTTCATTGAAGGGCCGCATCGACTGTTTGACGGGTCGCACTTTGGGGTCGGCGTTTAGTTTGTGCTCAGAGAGCTCCCTAGGGACACCAGGCATGTCAGAGGGCTTCCATGCGAAGATTTCCCTGTTCTCACGGAGGAACTCGATGAGCGCGCCTTCCTAGGCTGGGCTCATCCCTATTCCGATCGTCACCGTCTGGCTGGAGTCACCTGGGACCAGCTCGACGGTGCTGGTGTGCGTCGTTGCCTCGAAGGCTGAGGTGTTTGCGCCCTCCGAATTGGGCTTCTTGAGTATGGTGGGGTCGTCATTGTTCACCCCGCTCGCGTACTTGGCGAGCTCGTTGGCGTGGTTGGCCTCTGTCGCGATGACGGCGTCGGCGAGTTCGGCTCCTTTGGCCTCGCACTCGGCGGCCATGTCGGGGTCGCCGTTGATGGTGATGACGCCGCACGGCCCGGGGAGCTTCATCGCGTTGTACGCGTAGTGGGGCGCTGCCATGAACTTGGCGAACGCCTGGCGCCCCAGGACGCAGTGGTAGGGGCTGTCGAAGGGTACCAGCTCGAAGACGATCCGCTCGGTGCGGAAGTTTGCTGGCGTGCCAAAGGTGACTGGCAGCGTGACCTTGCCGATCGGGTACGCCTTCCGATCGGGGAAGATGCCGTGGAACGTGGTGTGGGTCGTCTCGATCATCGACTGCGGGAGCCGCAGCCGCCTGAAGGTGTCCAGGTACAGGATGTTGATGGAGCTGCCGCCGTCCATCAATGTCTTGGGGAGCCAGTAGTCGCCCACCTTTGGCTTGACCACCAGGGCGACTCGGCCTGGGTACTCGATGCGCGGCGAGTGGTCCTGGCGGCTCCAGGTGATGGGCTGCTCCGACCAGTTGAGGAACTGGGGAACGTCCACCTGGGCCACCGTGTTGACGGCGACGGCGCAGGTGATGACCTTCTTCTCGCGCTTCGTGTTGAAGCCTGTGAAGGTATGGAGCGAGCCGGCCATGTTGCCGAATTTTCCGCCGTTTGGCGGGTTGTTGTCGGGGTCCTCCCGTGCTCTCCGTGCCTTCTCGATCTCCCTGAGGGTGTGGCAGTCGACGGTCGTGTGCGTTGCAGGTTTCCCTTCCCTGCTGTGAAACGCACAAGGTTGGTTAAGGAGGGCCGCGGGGTCGAACCTTGGCTTGGCCTTGTAGTTGCCGCCGTCGCGGCATTGTCCTCCGTCGCGGCGGAAGCTCTTGGGCTCGCGTCACTACTAGGAAAACGGCTATAGGTAATCAGCACATCCGTGGCTCACATGGTTGAAGTGCCCCACGGCTAAAACAGGCGTGGCTCACCTGTGGGCAGTGCCCTACTAATAACTAGAACAACCGTGGCGCACATGACCATAGTGCGCCACAGATGTGTGTGGGCCAGGGCCCTGTTGGCCACACGCCAAACTTCTGTAGCGCACTACAGTCATGTGCGCCACGGTTGTTAGGGTCATCTGTGGCGCACGTGTGCATGGTGCGCTACGACTAAGCGCATGCCCACCTCTGCTTTGAAACGGCCACAAACTTCTGTGGCGCACTTCGCCTAGTGCGCCACAGGGACTAGGAGCATCTGTGGCGCACTCGTCCTAGTGCGCCACAGAAGTTTGTACTCCCTGTGGCGCACTGGGGCTGTGTGCGCCACGGATGTTTCGATTCTTTTAGGACAGCACTTTATGTGCACATGTGTGCCCACACATCCACCACCCACACTTCACTTTCCCCTTCTTCTTCCTCCTTAGATCTAGTCGGGATCTTCTCCTTCCCACCTCAATTTCTCCATACATTCACCATTTTTAGCATGTAAAACTTGCTTTGGATGTTACATAAGTAATAGAGGAGGTCTCCGGTCTCTCATCTATCCGTCTCCGGTCGACGCGCGCACCTCTCCTTTCCATCTTTCTCGCGATCGATCTCTCATCTCGGTAAGTTGTCCATGTAAGGATGTGTTCATGTGTATATGGATGATGCATGTGCTCATATGTATGTAGATGATCGGTGCTCATGATGTGTGTATGTGTGGAGAGGATCGATGGTCATATGTGTGTGTATATGGAGAGTATCGATGATGCTCATGCATGTGTGTATGGAGAGGATAATGATATGTTCATGTGTGTATGGATCGGTTTCTCTCTCTCTTGTGTTTGTATGTGAACTAGTTGCCTTTTGTTTTGCCAAAATGTTGATTCATTTCCATTTTGGCAAGACTTTGGCATTTCGCAAAGGTCCTAATTTTAGGATAGGTCATGCCGAAATTTTCTATCGACCATTGCATGCATGCATTCATTATGTGGTTCTAATAGACTTCAAAATTGTACCGTGTACATCGTGCAGGCAAAAATGGTCCGCATAATGAGCGAAGGCATTGTGGCTAGATTTTTGAAATGTGCGACGGCCGACATGATACGAAATAACAAGACAGATATAAGATGTCCGTGTAGAAGATGCAAATTCAACTGGGTGATCGACCCAGATTCCGGGAATCTGCAGGCGCACTTGCTCCGCCATGGTTTCATGGATGGATACACTCGTTGGATAAGCGATGGCATAGATGATGGAGACGGTGAAGAAGGTGGCCAACATGACGATGATCGTCATCACGGCGAGAACGGGCGAGATGATGAAGAGTCTCCTGGAGATGGTGAAGGTGCGGAAGCAGACCGGGATGATGATGATCTAGATGCCGGAGGAGCAGACGACGATGGAACAACGTCAGGCTGGGTGCGGGACCCTTATGTGCAAGAGCTGCTTCTCAAGCAGACGAGTAACGCCAGGGCTGCCGCTAGAGAGAAAGCCAAGCTTGCGCAACTTGAGAAAGACGCGGTTACTCCATTGTATGAAGGATGCAGGCCCGATGATACCCGGTTGAATGTAACGCTCAAGGCTATGGAGATGAAGGCAAAGCACAAATTGAGCGACGCAAGCTTCGACGATATGATGGCATTCTGGCACGATCGTCTCCCGGAGGGGAACACATGTCCAACTAGTATCGAGGATGCCAAGAAAATCGTTTGTCCTCTCGATCTACCGCACGTTAGATATCACGTATGCATCAACGATTGCATCATTTATCGGGGCGAGGACGCGGAGAAAACCACATGTCCGGTGTGCGGCGTGAGTCGATACAAGAAAGGGAAGAAAGCACCTCGAAAAGTGGTATGGTACTTTCCTATCACCCCTCGTCTGCAGCGCTATTTCGCGGACCCTAAGGAAGCGAAGCTCATGCGATGGCATGCGGAAAGGAAGAAGCCAGGAGATGATGATGACCCCGAAAAGGATGAGCTGCTGACGCACCCTTCAGATGCTAGCCAGTGGAAAGCATTGGACCTCGAATTCCCAGAATTCGGTGGAGATTCGAGGAACATCAGGCTTGGTGCGAGCACCGATGGACTCAATCCGTTCGGTAGCCAGAGCAGCACGCACAGCACTTGGCCTGTGTTTGTATGGATGTACAACCTCCCTCCATGGTTGTGCATGAAGAAGAAGTACATACAAATGAGTATGCTAATTCAAGGGCCGAAACAACCTGGTACCGACATCAATCTGTATCTCGGGCTGTTGAAAGAGGAGCTAGCCACGTTATGGGAATCTGGAGCCAATACTTACGACGCCGTCGCACAAGATTATTTCACTATGAGAGCCGCGTTGGTCACTACGGTGCAAGACTATCCAGGTTGCGGGTATATCTCGGGGCAGGTTATCCAAGGATTCTACGCATGCGTTAGGTGCATGGATAACACAAGCTATCTCCAACTAGAGAAAGATCCAGGGTCATCGAAAACCGTGTTCATGGCGCACCGGAGGTGGCTCGGCAAGAATGATCCATGGAGAAAACGTGGAGACCTATTCGATGGCAAATCAGAGACCCGAGGAATCCCAGAGCGTAGGAGCAGCGAAGAAGTGGAAGAGTTGCTGAAAAACTGGAAAGATTGTCCTAAGCCTGGAAAGAAGCAAAAGAGGCAGCAACAAGACAAGCCGCTGATGAAGGTATGGAAAACAAGGTCTGTTTTCTGGGAGTTGCCATACTGGAAGTTTCTCCGCACGCCTCATAGCCTCGACATCATGCATATCACGAAAAACGTGTGCGAGAGTCTGGTCGCCACCATAATCAACATGCCAGATAGGACGAAAGATGGTCCGAAAGCAAGGCACGACCTGATATGCTTGGGTATCTGGAAGGAGCTTCGCGGAGGACGCACTACTCCTGATGATCAGGAAGATGACGATGATCATGAGTCGGAGACGACACAAGGTCGTCGGAAGGGTAAAAAGTTCAAGAAGAACGAATATTACTGCCCTCCTTCTTGCTTCACTCTAAGCCAGGATGAGATCAAACAGTTTTTCAAGTGCCTTCTAGGAGTCAAATTTCCTTACGGCTACGCGGGCAAGATAAGCAGATACCTAGACGAGGCGAAGCAGAGGTTCAGTGGCATGAAGTCTCACGACTGTGCCGTGCTAATGACGCAGGTACTTCCGGTCGCACTAAGAGGGATAATGGACGAGCACGTCCGTGAAACGTTATTTGGCCTATGCAAGTTTTTCGACGTCATCTCTAGGAAGTCGATTGGCTTGAATCAGCTCGGAAGGCTACAGGAGGAGATCGTGGTGATACTATGTGAGCTTGAGGTCTACTTCCCACCCGCATTCTTCGACATTATGGTGCATCTGCTGGTCCATGTCGTGGAGGACATCGTACAACTCGGGCCGATGTTTCTCCGCAGCATGATGGCGTTCGAAAGGATGAACGGACACATCAAAGGATACGTTCGCAACAGGTCCCGTCCAGATGGAAGCATAGCCAAGGGCTTTCTGGCCGAAGAGTGCATCTCTTTCTGCACGAATTATCTAGACATCGAGAACCCTGTCGGTCTTCCCGTCAACAGACACCTTGGCAAGCTCGACGGATCTGGTCACCGAGAGGGTCGTCGCATACTGCATGCAGACTTCGATTTTCGACGCGCAGACTTTGATCGAGCAAACCTCGTCGCGCTACAGCATTTAGAACTGGTCGATCCTTGGGTACAGAAGCACAAAAGGTTAATCGAGAAGAAGTACAGTGACCGGGGCATACAGAGGACGCAGGGAGAAATAATCAAAGAGCACAACTCAGATTTCACGCGTTGGTTTAGGCAGACGCTCCTTGATAATCCCCCGCGCTCGCATTCTTCTGACATGGAAAAGATCATATTCACCTTGTCGCAGGGACCGATGCAAAACCTGGTGACCTATCAGGCGTATGATATCAACGGCTACACATTCTACACGGAGGAAAAGGACAACAAGTGTGATTATCAGAACTCAGGCGTAACGTCGGAATTCTACACCGATGACAACGTGAAGGAAAGATTCTACGGAAGAATCGAGGAGATCTGGGAGCTCGACTACTGTGGAGAAAAGGTGCCGATGTTCCGTGTCAGATGGGCAAAGAGCGTCGAAAGAGAAGACCGGTATTTCACAACCATGGTTATACCCGAAGCAGCCAAATCCAAGGCCGCCGGTGCAAACGTGGCCGCGAAAAATGAACCGTGGGTACTGGCTACCAAAGTGGACCAATGTTTTTTCATTACCGACCCGACAAAGCCTAGCCGTGTTATCGTGAGGAGAGGAAAAAGAAACATCATCGGAATGGATGGAGTCGCCAACGAGCAAGACTTCGACCAGTACGGCGATCCAAAGATTGAAGATGACGACGACTACGATGCAGCAACATACATCACAAGAAGAAAAAGGACAACCCTACCCAAAAAAGGTAGCCCGTTCGAAAGAAGAAACATTAAAGTGCCGGGGCTAAATTATTCAACCGCGACAAAGAAGGGAAAAAAGATTGTAAAACGCTAGCTCAAAAAATATTGTAAACGCCTGGTCAAAAAAGATTGTAATATTCATGAACAAAGTATTATGAAATTTAGTTATACTTTAAATCATATTTTTGGGCATTTTTGGAATATTATTACTTTTGGGCATTTTTGGAATATTTAAAAGTATTTTAAAATCAAAATAAAACTTCTATGGCATATATCACCACTTTTGGGCATTTTTGGAATATTTAAAAGTATTTTAAAAACAAAACAAAATTTGTATGGCATGTATCCACTTTTGGAACATTTTAAAGTATTTTTTGGAACATTTTAATTATTTTTAAAGTAAAAATAAAAAGTGGAGCACCAGGATTCGAACCTGGGTGCTCATCGTTTAGAATAGAGCTAAGGGTAGAACTAGTGGGGTAAGACAGTACTAGTGTTAACTAGTGGGACGGCCAAGTACTTATCTGATAGTCCAACCCACACACGCGTAGCGCACCCTGGCCAAGTGCGCTACGGTTATCCGTAGCGCACTTGGCCAGGGTGCGCTACGCGTGTGTGGGTTGGACTAGTCAACTGCGCGCGTGAGCCAGCCCTCCCATCGTCGTCCTCATCAGACACATCGTCCATCCCCATCCCCATCCCCGCATCGAGGCGCCGCCACCGCCACGCCAGGAGGAGGCCGCCGCCGCCACGCCAGGAGGAGGCCGCCACGCCACGCCAAGAGGAGGAGGAGGCCGCCACGCCACGCCAGGAGGAGGAGGCCGCCACGCCACGCCAGGAGGAGGCCGCCGCCGCCACGCCAGGAGGAGGCCGCCAGGCCACGCCAAGAGGAGGAGGAGGCCGCCACGCCACGCCAGGAGGAGGAGGCCTCCACGCTAGGAGGAGGAGGCCGCCTTGCCCGCGCCAGGAGGAGGAGGTTCCTGCAGAGTCGTCCGCCAGCCCTCGTCGTCGTCATCTCCCCCTCTCTCCTCGAGCAATCTCAGAGGTGAGCTCTGCCCCTCCCCTCTATCCTTCTCCTCCTCTGCATCTGGTTAGGGTTAGGCTATTTTCTTCCTGAATCCATTGCATCTGGTTAGGGTTAGGCTATTGTACTTTGGTGTTTGCAGAATGTTAGACAAAAATGTGCTAGTGCTTGCAGAATGTTAGACAAAAATGGGTTAGGGTACCACAATTTCACTACACTGGACCTCTCCATGTTCTGTTAATAAATCAGTCAATCATGTCACTTCTATTTTTGGCTTGAAATGGGCTAGTTAAACCAGTGCAGTAGTTTTCCTGTAGCTTCTATTTTTGGCTTGAAATGGACTGGATAAATGAGTTGAGCATGTTGGCACTTTCATATTAAGAACTCCAATATTCTGTCTCCATGTGAGCATCAATCAATCCAATAAACAACATCCAAGAACTCCAATATTCTGTCTCCTCGCCATGTATGCAGAGCCAGAGGTCTCCCTTGTATAAATAAAGTTTGCTGTCAAATGAGTTGTTAATCTGATGCTGATGGCTCCATTTGTTCAAGTGATGGCTCCATTTGTTCAAGTGATGGCTCCAGTTGTTAATCTTATGCAGAGCCAGCTGCTTCTGAACAGCTGATAGAGACATGTTATGGTGTTGATGTTGAGCTGGTACTTGCTTTTGCAAGCCCCTTATTTTGTTCAAGTGTCCTATTCCAGCCAGCTAACATCTCCTAAACAAACACCTGAACAATATATACTACAGACCCTAGTAATAACCCTACCAGAGTACCAGTACTACTACTCCTCCACCTAACAGAGTGTCAAGACTCTACCAAACAGAGACATTGTCAAGCACTGCCACTGGGATGCAGTACATCTTATATTGTTACTGCAATGCTAGTTATGATGAAACAATGTGTATATAATGATGAAATGCTCCTGCTGAAATCCTAGTTATGATGTATATACTGATGAAACTTCATCAGGGCCCGTTACCATGTGGACCCAAAAACCAAACAACTCACCGCGGATCCTGCGGTGAAGGAATTCGAGGAAATTGTGGTAAGTATAATCTAATTACCGGTGATCAACACGATTGCAATCTAATCGATGATCTAAATGATTCACTGTTACTTCTTCTGCAGGAGGAGGAAATTGTTGCTAGTCATGGATCCCAGGGTTCCTCATCCCAGGGGTCGATGGCGGCCACCCGGTGGGATAACCCTTTTAACAGGGCGATGAACCGGGCCAAGAAAATAGAGCCGGTTACGAAGAAGCCGTCGTCGGCTGGCCGTCTGGCCGGCCTCGGGGGTAAGAATTGGGTGGATCATTTTGGTCCACCGCCGAGGACGCATGTGGCGCCGTCGGGAAGGATCGAGGAGGAAAACAGAGAGGTTCAAGAACTTAAGGCACAAGTGGCGCGGATCCCGCAGATCGTCCAAGACAACCTGTCAATCACCCTTACGTCCTTCCTGCCTACCTTGGTGGAGTCAATAGCGAACTGGAGTGCAGGTGGTCGAGTAGGGCCGTGCCCGATTCCAAGCATGGTCAGCAGCCACTCGAACAACGCGGCGCCGACGAATCAGGCGAACTACGTGTTCGTGAATCCGCCCGCTAGCACCGCGGCGCCGCAAGTGTTGGTGACTCCCCCTGCCATCACCGCGGTGCCGGAGTACATGTTGGTGCCCCCCCTGCCATCGTCGCGGCGGCACCGGAGCTCCAAGCACCCGTCGGTAGGGAGAATACACCGGCGGCCAGCACCGCGCCATCAAGCAGCCCTTCCGTCTCTTGCACGCCCGTCGCCGTATGCGGTGCGTCGACATTAGCCGATCTCGACGCCATCACGGTAAACAAATTGCTTTAATTACCTCCTTTCATGCCATCTATATATTACTCTTGTGGCATCTCGCTCTGACGACGCCGTACATGTTTTCCGCAGACGGATGTTCCTTGCACTCTCTTATGCTACGTGAACAACGAGCTGAGGGATGTTGCCAAGGGTACCATCGTTCAACCCTTGCAGCGCACGTTCCACTCAAAGCCGATGCCAGATAGCATGCACAGGGTTAAAATTAGTCGGGTGCTAAGGGGTTGCGACGACCTGGAACCTCCCATTCAACCCCCAGGAGCGGATGAAGAAGAGCCGTATGTCCTCAGAAGTTGCTTCGGCTTGTTCTTGCTATGGCCAAAGAGCATGATCCGTTTGGGGACGGCGGGGGCCATCACGCCACAGACAACAGCACCGCCTGTCGTGCCAGCGACAAGCGGTGGCAAGGCCCCCTTACCGCCCTCGCCGTCACCTCCACGCGGTGGGTCGGATGATCATGTTGATGATATGCACATGGCGCAGGATCCGGCCGAGGACTTCGAAGACTGGAATGATCACTTCTTCAGCACTCAGTTTGGCAACGAAGAAGACCTAGCTGGTGGACCCACAGAGAAAGCCACTATCACCAAGCGTCTGTTTGGTTCTTAGGAGACGCCTCCAGCTTGCGCCTTTACAGAGCCAGCTGATACAACCAGCCGGCCCTTTATTCTAAGCCCTGACACACTACATAGGGCGGCCGGTGCTCAGATTGCGGTGCCTGCCCGCTCTCCAAAAGGAAAAAAGGGCAGGAAAAGAAAATCTAGCAGCTCGAGCCAGCCGGTGGCGTCAACAACTGCGAATCCGATCAGGTTTCGGGACGGGCCACCAAGACCCGAGGGTATTATGTGGAGGATTCATGTGGCGGGTGAGCCCATGCTACCTAAGAATTTGCGGAAGCTCGCCAGTTCGGAACTGCAGAGTGTGCATGACGGCGTGCTGACGATAGAGAGACGCCTTCTATCGGAGAAAGATCCCTCGCACCCGGTATTCGTGGTTAAGGTACCACCAGGCTTGGGCTTCGTCGACACTGCCCCCGCGGATCTGTTCTTCCTGCGGTTCGAGGACATCTTCAATATGTTCCACCTATACCCGCTGCACTATACCATGGTCCGTCTCTTTTCTCTCAGCCTGGCCACGCAGATCATTAGAGAGAACACACCGGGCATCGCTATAGTGGACCCCTACTACATGCGTGACGGCTGCTTGGGTTCCCCCGCCGAACGACGTATCGTGGCCTCGTACCTAAAAAGAATCCTCGTGGCGAACAAGACAAAGGAATACATTCTCGTGCCTTACTTTCCCGAGTAAGTCGTTATTCAGTCGCCACCGTCGATTGGCTTTATTAGATCATCATCATTCTTTTTTCAACACATTCCATTTGAATTTTTTGCGCAGAGATGAACACTGCACGCTCATCTCCTTATCGCCGAAGCATTCCCACGCCACGTATTTCGACTCGGGGAGTCTAGAAAAGAAGAAAAACTACGACAAGATCAAGGAAGTTCTGGATGATGCTCTCACTGGCTTTGCCTCGACGGAAGGCACCAGCTTCGTGCGTAAGAAGGTCAAGTTCGGCAGGCACGTCTTCAACCACGTAACAGAGTTCCCCTGCGTGAAGCAGCCGGAAAACAGTAAGAAGGAAGCCTACTACGCACTCCATCACATGAGGGCGTTCCTACTTGACCAGCAGAATTCTACGCTGCCAGATCATCTCAAACAGTGGGCCGAAGCAAAGGCCAAGATCAATGATTCGGATATTAGACAAGAGATGTATCGCATCCAGCAGCAGTTTGGGGCAATCATCTTTCGTGATGTCATGACTTCGGGGGGGATCTTCTACGGAGGAAATATCCCGAATAACCGTGACATAGAAGATCGCCTAGAGATGCAGGGTGACTATAGGAAGTTCATGACGAGGCAGGGCGTCCTCCCGTTCCCTAAGCCGAGCCAGAAGGCTTGATGTTGGCCTAGTTGTAGTTGCAAACTATAGATGACCTTTGTGTGTGTGTGTGGACGACAAGTGTACTTATCTTATTAGGTTTATGAATCACCGCTTACTTATTTTGCTTATTATTATTATATATCAATCAATGCTTGGTTTTTTTGCTTACTCTTTGGTTTTTTTGCTTACTCTTTGGTTCTCGGACGACAAGTGTGAGTTATTTTTGTCTTTTTCGAGAATATGCCGATGATTGAAATGTCGTGGCACAATATATATGTGAATGTGCTATGACGGGATTGTCAGCCTTGTGATATGCACAAGTCCAGGAATTGTGCATCCTACTTGGCTGACAGTCCCGTCATAAGCAATTCCTGTGTCCAACGACCTAGCTAGTTATATATGAGGCATGCTTTTCGAGTTATTTTTGTCTTTTTCGAGAATATGCCGATGATTGAAATGTCGTGGCACAATATATATGTGAATGTGCTATGACGGGATTGTCAGCCTTGTGATATGCACAAGTCCAGGAATTGTGCATCCTACTTGGCTGACAGTCCCGTCATAAGCAATTCCTGTGTCCAACGACCTAGCTAGTTATATATGAGGCATGCTTTTCGAGTTATTTTTGTCTTTTTTGAGAATATGCCGATGATTGAAATGCCGTGGCACAATATATATGTGAATGTGCTATGACGGGATTGTTAGCCTTATGATATGCACAAGTCCAGGAATTGTGCATCCTACTTGGCTAACAGTCCCGTCATAAGCAATTCCTGTGTCCAACGACCTAGCTAGTTATATATGAGGCATGCTTTTCGAGTTATTTTTGTCTTTTTCGAGAATATGCCGATGATTGAAATGTCGTGGCACAATATATATGTGAATGTGCTATGACGGGATTGTTAGCCTTGTGATATGCACAAGTCCAGGAATTGTGCATCCTACTTGGCTAACAGTCCCGTCATAAGCAATTCCTGTGTCCAACGACCTAGCTAGTTATATATGAGGCATGCTTTTTGAGTTTGCTCTTTTTGATTTAAGAGTACTTTCTATAAGTGTATCTTCATATGCGACTTTAATTATACATGTTTTTTCAATCACCGGTTAGTTATTATTGTCAACTTGTAGATGACGTGGTACGTCGTGTACAAGGGACGGGTTCCCGGAGTCTACGATGATTGGGAAGACTGCCGGAGACAGGTGCACCGTTTCAGCGGCAATAGCTACAAAGGGTACAACACTATGGCGGAGGCGGAAGATAGATACACGCGCTATCTAGCGGGAGTTAGGACAAGGAACCGGATGAAGACCTACACCTTCGTCGCGGCGGTGATCATGCTTATCTTCTTTGGTTATTTATCCCGCGTTTGTGTCTAGCTAGCTAGTTTAGATGTCTAGGCGAGCTTCCGAGCTCTAACTTGTTCGATCGACACATGTATTCGCATGTCACCAACTACTACTTTGTAACATGATCAAAACAATGTAACTTGGACTATGTATTCATGTATGAGACTTATCTATATGTATTTGTTTCAATCTTGTTTTTCATATCGAGTATTTATATATATAATTGTATATCTTGTATCTGTGTGTGTATATCTGCTGTAATATTGTATATAATCTGTATTGCATATAATCTGGCTTGGAAATTAAAAAAAAACAAAAAATACATCTGTGGCGCACATGTTCTACCTTCTGTGGCGCACTACGCCTAAAGCGCACCATGGATGTTTAGTGGCGCACTGGGTAGTGCGCCACAGAAGATCCAAGGGGTAGCGCACCACGCCAAACTTCTGTGGCGCACTAGGTGGTGCGCTACGCCTATCTCTACACAACCGTGGTGCACTAGGCAGTGCGCCACGGCTGAGAGATAGCCGTAGCGCAAGGCCCGTGGCGCACTACAGGTGCGCCACGGATGGGCCTTTTAGGTGCGCCACAGACGACCATTTTCCTAGTAGTGCGTTGCGCGTGCCCGGCATCGGCGATGAAGTCGACTCGCCCGTTACTGCGGCGCTTGCCAGTGAGGCGAGTGTTTCTGTAGCGTAGGTCGGACCGCCGTCCGTTGTCGTTGCCGCTCGTGCGGCGTTGACCTCCCGACTCGTCGTCGGTTTCCTGATTTGGGTCTTCTTCCACGTACCGTTTGGAGATCTCGAGGAGATCCGGTATGTTGTCGAGTGTGCGAGAATGTCGCTTGAGCTTGGCGACCAAGGGATCGTAGCGGCACGAGGTCTTGAAACAATGGATCGCGGTGTCCGGGTGGATGCCGACCGCGTTGTACCATAGTTCCTGCCACCGCTGGACCCAGTTGCGGGTCGACTCGCGGGGTCCCTGGACACATCGCTCCAGGTCCTCGATAGTGGTGGCGCGGCTGTAGGAGCACTCGAAGTGCCTGATGAAGGCGTCACGCATCTCCACCCAGGAGTCGATGCTGTCCTGGGGGAGGGTGTTGATCCACTGCCTGCACGTCCCTTCCATCATCAAGGGGAGGTAGCGGGCGGCTAGCAGGTCGGTGTGGCCTGCGATCCCCATTGCCATGAGGTATGTATCGAGCCACACAGAGGGGTCGTACGAAGGGTCGTACTTTTCTATCTCCTTCGGCGCCTTGAAGTTCGACGGGTACTTCTCGCCTCGGATCATTGGTCCGAAGCACTTGGGGCCGAGTCGACTTAGCGATCCCATCGGCTCGCCGTCGCGACGATTGGTTAGGGTGTGTCGCAAGTCGCCGGGATGGCGTGCGCACCAGCTTTGGTTGTTGATGATGTGGGTGCGGGCGTCGATGGGTTGACCGTTGGCGGCGACGAAGTTGGTCGCTGGCCTGGGGTCGTTGGTGGAGAGTGCCGCGTTCGCGGGTCGATGTTGGAGCTGCAATGGCTCTGGTGGCGGGCAGTTGAGGGTGTTTGCCGCCATGGGGCGGCCACTTGAGGCCGCTCTGCTTCCCGAAGAACGCGAGTACACTCGACCCTGCGAGTCGGCGCCTGCGTTTTTCTGCTCGACGGCTTTTGCGAGCAGGGCCCTGACATACTGGATCTGTAGGGCGCCGTCGCCGGTGGCCGTGATGTTGTCGGCTGCTGCTCGGCCCGCCACGAGGTTGTCCATCGGGGTAGAGAACAGTGGGAGGCCGTTCGCGTCTCGCTCCCGTGAGGAGACTACTATCCGCGGCTGATCCCTGGGGGGTGTGCGGTTGGGTGGAGGTGGGGCGCCCATCACCGTCGACCCTGGCGGGGGCCGGGCGCTTCCTCCTGGTGGTGCGTTCTCGCAGATCGCGCGCTCGGCCGCGCGGGCCGGGTCGTTTTCGTCGTCGAAGTTCAGGGCGCGCCCTTGGACGGTGGGGTTCAGGCGCGACCTGATTCGCTGCTGGTGGTAGCGCGACAGCTCCTGCGTCGTCACCTGCTCGAGGCGAAATTTTTCGCGCTCGGCTTGTTCCTTGCGGACTGCCTCCGCCAGCTTCAGGCGGAGTTCCTCGACCTCCGTTGCCATGGTGTTAGGAGGGATCGGGGTGGAGAAGGGATCCTCCGGCGGATCGGTGCCGGTCGCCATGTAGGTCGCGGCGTGGCGACCGGTCCCGTCGCGGAGGTCGGCGGAATTTTCTGACCCGGAGTCGAAGTCGAAGATCCCAAGGATGGAGGGATCCTCGAAGTCTCCCACGTTGGAGACCTGGGTGATGGAGCCCGCGGGTGAAGCCGCGGTGATGGATCCGGCGAGTGACGCCGGGGTCGCCGAGTCGGCGTCGTCGTTGAGGGCCGCGTCTTCCGCGACCGCGGAGTTTTCGGCCATGTTACTGTGGGCCGAGTTATACTCGGAGGCGAGGCGATGGATCGTGCGGACCTGGCTCTCAGAGAGTCGATCGCGTGGCGGCGACTCGCGGATGCGAGCCAAATCCTCCGAGACGATGACGTGGGTCAGGCCGACGAAGAGGCTGATCGTGCCGACCGGCAGGATCATGCTGTGCGTGACGGGTCGCGCCGCCGGGACGTAGCTGCTCGGCAAGATCTGGAGCATCTCGCCGATCGCTATCATGCGGCCGGTGGCGACCGTCTCGTTGATGGGAAGATTGGATCTCACCGCAGAACACCGGCCAGACCGTCCAGGCCCCACGGTGGGCGCCACTGTCGTGGGAATGGTCACGGCAGATGCTGCAATCGGCAGCGAGTAGTAGAACGAGGGGCAAGGGCGGCCAGCCATCTGCGGTGCGAGATGAGGGCGGAGACACAAGGTTTTACCCAGGTTCGGCCCCCCGGAGGGTAAAGACCTACTCCTGCTAGATTGTATTATGGTGGAGGTACAATGGGCGAGCTCGGCGGCTAGGCGGCGAGTCGCTTGGGTGTATGATGGAACGTATCTCTACACGCCCTGTAGGGAGGTTTATATAGACTCACCTCCCCTAGGGTTTACATATCTCAACTGAATCAGTTAAGGCTTCGGTAATCGTTTAACCTAACTCGACTGGGCCTATATACTCGCCTGGGCCTTCAGCTTCCAGTCGCTTGGATCCACACCGGGCCTTGATCCAGTCGCCGTCTTGCAGGCCCACTCGCCAGTTCCTGGGCCAGTCGGAAACGTCCTGCTGGGTATACCCCGGTAGGCATATCCCCATCAGGTAGCGCGACAGCTCCTGCGCCGTCACCTGCTTGAGGCGAAATTTTTCGCGCTCGGCTTGCTCCTTGCGGACTGCCTCTGCCAGCTTCAAGCGGAGTTCCTCGACCTCCGTTGCCGTGGCGTTAGGAGGGATCGGGGTGGAGAAGGGATCCTCCGGCGGATCGGTGTCGGTCGCCATGTAGGTCGCGGCGTGGCGACCGGTCCCGTCGCGGAGATCGGCGGAATTTTCCGACCCGGAGTCAAAGTCGAAGATCGCAAGGATGGAGGGATCCTCGAAGTCTCCCAAGTTGGAGGCCTGGGTGATGGAGCCCGCGGGCGAAGCCGCGGTGATGGATCCGGCGAGTGATGCCGGGGTCGCCGAGTCGGCGTCGTCGTTGAGGGCCGTGTCTTCCGCGGCCACGGAGTTTTTGGCCACGTTGCTGTGGGCCGAGTTGTACTCGGAGGCGAGGCGATGGATCGTGCGGACCTGGCTCTCGGAAAGCCGGTCGCGTGGCGGCGACTCGCGGATGCGAGCCGAGTCCTCCGAGGTGATGACATCGGTGAGGCCGACGAAGAGGCTGATCGTGCCGACCGGCAGGATCACGCTGTGCGTGACGGGTCGTGCCGCCGGGACGTAGCTGCTCGGCAAGATCTGTAGCATCTCGCCGATCACTATCATGCAGCCGGTGGCGACCGTCTCGTTGATGGGAAGATTGGATCTCGCCGCAGAACACCGGCCAGACCGGACAGCCCCCACGGTGGGCGCCACTGTCGTGGGAATGGTCACGGCAGATGCTGCAATCGGCAGCGAGTAGTAGAACGAGGGGCAAGGGCGGCCAGCCATCTGCGGTGCAAGATGAGGGCGGAGACACAGGGTTTTACCCAGGTTCGGCCCCCCGGAGGGTAAAGACCTACTCCTGCTAGATTGTATTATGATGGTGGTACAATGGGCGAGCTCGGCGGCGAGTCGCTTGGGTGTATGATGGAACGTATCTCTACACGCCCTATAGGGAGGTTTATATAGACTTACCTCCCCTAGGGTTTACATATCTCAACCGAATCAGTTAAGGCTTCGGTACTCGTTTAACCTAATCCGACTGGGCCTATCTACTCGCCTGGGCCTTCAGCTTCCAGTCGCTTGGATCCACACTGGGCCTTGATCCAGTCGTCGTTTTGTATGCCCACTCGCCAGTTCCTGGGCCAGTCGGAAACGTCCTGCTGCGTATACCCCGGTAGGCATATCCCCATCAGCGTGCATGCATTGTATCCCTTGTTTGACTGTCCTGAAAGGTTACTAAGAGCAGGCCAATCATTGATGGTTACGAACAACAACACCCGTAGGTCAAATGGTTCCTGTTTGTGCTCATCCCACATACGAACACCTTCGTCGCGCCACAACTGTAGTAGTTCTTCAACTAATGGCCTTAGATAGACATCAATGTCATTGCCGGGTTGCTTCGGGCCTTGGATGAGAACTGGCATCATAATGAACTTCCGCTTCATGCACAACCAAGGAGGCAGGTTATATATATACATAGAGTTATAGGCCAAGTGCTATGACTGCAGCTCTGCTCTCCAAAAGGATTCATACCATCTGTACTTAGACCAAACCTTAAGTTCTTTGCGTCATCTTCAAAGCTCGGGTACTCTCTATCAATTTTTCTCCATTGCGACCCATCAGCGGGGTGTCTCAACATCGAGTCTTTCCTGCGCTCTTCTTTGTGCCATCGCAACAACGTGGCATGCTCTTTGTTTCTAAACAAACGTTTCAACCGTGGTATTATAGGAGCATACCACATAAACTTTGCAGGAACCCTCTTCCGAGGGCGCTGCTCGCCCTCAACATCACCAGGGTCATCTCGTCTGATCTTATAACGCAATGCGCCGCATACCGGGCATGCATCCAAATGCTCGTACTCCTCACCGCGATATAGTATACAGTCATTAATGCATGCATGTATCTTCTGCACCTCTAGTCCTAGAGGGCAGACGACCTTCTTTGCCTCATATGTACTGACAGGAAATTTATTATCCTTTGGAAGCTTCTTCTTCCAAATTTTCAGTAGCTTCTCAAATCCCTTGTCAGATAAACCATTCTCTACTTTCCATTGCAGTAATTCCAGTGTGGTACCGAGCTTCGTGTTGCCATCTTCGCAATTTGGGTATAACAATTTTTTGTGATCCTCTAACATGCGCTCCAACTTCTTCTTCTCATTTTCATTTTCGCATTCGCTCCGTGCATCAAGAATGGCCTGACGAAGATCATCAGCAGTCTCATCTAGTGTCCGTTCTTCACCTTCTTCTTGTTCATTGTCTTCTAGTGCAGTACCACCGTATTCAAGAAACATTGGATAGTTGTCATCGTTCTCTTCTTCTTCGTTATCTTCCATCATAACCCCGCTTTCTCCATGCTTTGTCCAACAAATATAGTCGGATATGCAATCTGATTGAATCAGGTGGATGTGAATGATTTTGGATGAAGAGTAATTCTTGTCATTCCGACAGACACGACACGGACAACACATAAAACCATTCCGCTTGTTTGCCTCGGCCAAATCGAGGAAATAATGCATGCCTTTAATGAATACGTCAGACATTCGGGGAACGTCGTACATCCATTCTCGGCTCATCTGCAGTATAATTAAAATTTTCTATCATATAAAAAGTTTGGATCATTTTTACTATAATTACTTTTACATGCACTAATTTTTGAATTAAGATTTTCTATGATATTAAAATTTTACATGCACTAATTTTTTAATTGGACAAAACTGTTAACATAAAAATGTTGACTATTTAATTATTGCTCTAGCAGTGAAAACCTTATTCAATTCTGAGATCAGAAACCCTTAAAATGCACATCTCAACTTTCAGTAGCTTTTTATATAATCAAACTATGCTTAAAATTACACATGTAAAATTCCCTCTACACTTCTAAGCATAAAATCCCTCATTCTAGTTGTAGAGCATTGAGCTAAACTATAAAAATAAGAGATGAATGATTGAAGTTGCTAACCAGTTTAGAAGCTTGGATTGATAGATGACGCCACCAAATCTTGACAAAGTTTGGATTGAAAGTTTCTACCAAATTGGACAAAAAATGAGGATGAACTTGAGTTGTTCCTTGGAGGAAATGGCCATGCTTTTGTGCTGAGTCGAAGAGGCATATATAGTGGTAATAAATTGTCTCGGGTGGTAAAACAAACCCAGACTAGAGGTTGATCTCTAGTCCCGGGTGATAACAAGAATCCAGACTAAATATAGCCATGGGTCCCATAGGTGCTCTAGTCCCAGCTTGTGTTACCAGCCGGGACTAGAGGTTTCCCACCGACCAGGACTAGTCATGTGGCGCCATCTAGCCGTTGCAAAATTCACAGACCGGGACTAGTGCTAACACTAGTGCTAACACTAGTCCCGGTTTCAGACAGGGCCGGGACTAGAGGCTGAAGCAGCAAACAACGAAAGGTCGTTTTTCTACTAGTGATTAGGCATAGAATTCGAACCGAGAACATTTATACAATAGCTAATATAAGCCTTCCTATTTGCAACTTCAAACAAGTTTTGCGAAAAGAGCACCCGTGCATGCAAGACTTTAAGGTTTCCAGACTCTAAAGCAGGTCTGTATCATTTCCATACTCTAATTGTCTTGTCAAGTGAGCCAGAGTAAAGCCTTGTTGCTGATACAGCAAGTAAAAACACTTGACGCTCATGCCCCTTGAGCATTGCCACCGCTCTCAAAGTTGCTCTCGAAATTTTCAAGCCATGATGCGACCATCCCCACTGCCAGCAAATAGTATTTCATCCTTGATAAGTTGATAGTGAACAAACAAGCCCAGAAAGCCCTTGGAGACTTAGTTTCATCCCTGTTTAGAACTTCGGATGTTCCATGCCTAGAAGTCATTGCAACAACGAACACCGATGGTTCAGCACCCAATAGCGCCATAGTATGTAGCAATTGACAAATACTCCCAATGAAACCAAATGTTAAGAATATTACCTCCACAGATTTTGGCATTCAAAAAAAATACCCACTTTTCACGGTTGATTTTGATGATATCAACGCGCTATTCCAGAGACATTAAGAATAAAAAGCGCAATATGATAGCAGATCAGGACCTCTCTTTTTTTTCTCTGCTATACAACTATATTTTCTCTAAGTCTTTCCTTTTTTTAAATCTTCTCTTCTTTTTTTAAAGCTTTACTCTTGCTTTTTTTCTCACATGCGACGTCTTTACGCGGAATTGGAAGGAACACGACATCGTTGCAAAGAATAGCTCGCATGCGATGCTTCTGAGGCAGTTAATAGCCCAGGGCCACACGGGCCATAAAACGGTTGTTAAGGACACATTTAACTTTGTTCCAAGATTAGGGTTAAGCCAAACCGGTCGGTTGGGACAGCCAGTCAAACCAACCTCTTCCGACCGAGAGGGCGCGTCACACTTACTGTAGCTTCCCCGAGGGCGGCGGCGGACCTCACCCATTGTTCTCGGCGGCGGCGGCGGGCAGGGCAATTCTTTTAGGCGGCAGCCCTTTCGTTCGACGGCGAAGGTGGTGAGTGCCATTTGAAACTTAATTCCTCTCCCATTCTTCTCAGTTCGAGATCTGAGCGTGCCCATTGATGCTAGATTGTGGAGGCCGGTCGGGTGTGCTGAACGGGGCAAGGGGGAACGAGATGGAGCCGGGGGAGGGGACTTCTAATCGGTATATCCCGCATCTCTGCACTTAATTTCTGTAAGGCTCGGCTCCTTGTTCGCTTCCACTAGCTCACAGTGCCCGCCAAAAACAAGGGATACGATGTTGCGCGGCACACATTCGAATTTTGCATCAAATTCTTTCCCACTAGGGCTGTTTTAGTTAATGGCAGCACACAGCTCATTGAGAGAGACATGGTTGTTAAATGGGAGGTTGAATTAGAACATGTTGATCCCCAAGAGCTAATAAACATGGGAGAGGAGGCGGTGAGGAATATGGTGGAAAAAATTGGGCATAGTGTGGTTTGGGGCTAGAGCAAAAAATTTCTTTGTTACAATATGATGATTGGAAATGTGACTATGTTAGGATTGAGACAGGGGAACATATAGTTGATGAAATCGATGTGTTAAACGGTTGGACAAGCAAAACTGTTCTGTTTTTAGCACAGCTCATTGATCTGGAACCTGATTCGAGGGTTGGATATGTGGCCTCGAAGCTGGCTGCTCACATGGTCGAGGATGATTGGGCTGCACAAAGGCAAGTAATGTTGGAGATATGCCCTAGAGGCAATAATAAATGTAGTTATTATTATATCTTTGTGTTTATGATAAATGTTTACATTCATGCTATAATAGTATTAACAGGGAAACATTAATACTTGTGTGATTTGTAAACTTAATTTGAAGTCCCTAGTATAGCCTCTATACTTCACTAGCTTGTTGGTTGATAAATGATTGTGGTTTTCCTATCATGAACATTGAGATGTTATCAACAACAAGATCATATCATTAGGAGAATGATATGGTGGACATACTCCTATAGATAAGCGTAGCATAAAGATCAAGTCATTTAAATAGTTCAATTGCTATATGCTTTCTGATACATAGTAACCTAATTCCTTCGACCATGAGATCATGCATATCACCTTTGCCGGATGGATGCTTTGATGACATCAAACACCACACCGTAACTGGGTGGCTATAAAGGTGACATTGAGTGTTCGGAAAGTATTGGTTGAGACACATGGATCAAGAGTGGGATTTGTCCATCCATATGACAGATAGATATTCTCTGGGCCCTCTCGGTGAAATGTCATCCAATTAGCTTGCAAGCATGTGACTGGCTCACAAGGGATCACATATCACGGGAACGAGAAAAGAGTACTTATCAGTAACGAGGTTGAACTAGGTATGCAGAGATACCGACGATCATAACCTCGGATAAGTAACATATCGTGAGACAAAGGGAAATTGGTATCATATGTAAGTGGTTCATTCGATCGCAAAGTAATCATAGAAATATGTGGGAGCCATATGAATTTCCAGATTCCTCTATTGGTTATTGTTCGGAGAAGTGTCTCGATCATGTCCGCATAATTCACGAACCGTAGGGAGACACACTTAAGGATTCGACGTTGTTTTGAGTAGTTATGGTATTATGAGAAAGAGACCGAATGTTGTTCGGAGTCTCGTATGGGATCCGGGATATCACGAGGTGATCCGGAATGGTCCGGAGAATAAGATTCATATAAGGAAAGTCCCGTTTCGGAGTTCGGAAATGATTCTGGTGAATGTTCTAGAAGGTTCCGGAATGTCCGGCACTCCGGGAGGGGGGAGGGGTACATGAATGTGTCATTACATATTGGAATGATTGCATCATGTACTAAGTGTTCTTGCTGTTCCAAATAAAGGATTAAATTGAATCCTAAAACAGAAAAGTCAAATGTCCAGTTTGAAAGTCAAACGGCTAAAACAAGAAACTGTGGGAAACAAGCAAGAGGAGGTTGAAACCAACTTGGAGGAGGAGTTCCTCTCCTCCAAGCCGGCGGCCAGCCCTAGGCCGAGTTGGGGAGGGACTCCCCTCCCTCCCTGGCGCGCCTAGCCCCTCCACCTATAAAAGGAGGGGCAGGGCCTCCTCCTTGAGACACACAAGTTTCTACCTCTAATCTCCGGTTTAGAGTCGTTTTGGTTTAGAGCTTCTAATTGCTTTAGCCTGCGGTTTAGAGCCTTCTAATTGGTGTGTCTAATCTCTAGACCACTAATAGCCCTCTCTCATAATCCACCATACTCGCTCCGGCTTAAGGCGAAGCCCTGCGGGATCTCCCCTCTACTTCCGGTACCACGTCGTTGTGTGCGGGAATCGCGAGGAGAGTGCTACAACCTCCGCTGCCTGCTGGAACAAGGGAGAGGAAGGTCTTCGTCGAGTACCGAACGTGTGACCGACTGCGGGAGCGCTGTCGGAACGCAGCGCCGGAAGGATCGTCTACACGATCTTGAGATCGGGAAGAGTATGACTACATCACCCACGAGAATCCGCTCTCGTTAAACACTTTGGAATCTTCGAGGGTAAGTTATTCCATCGACTCGTTGCTACAATCTAGTAGATAGATCTTGGCTTGTTTGTTTGTATGCGATAGAAAATTTTTGTTTTCCATGCTACGAACCCCTACAGTGGTATCAGAGCCGTGTCTATATGTAGATCTGTTGCACGAGTAGAACACAATGGTCATTGTGGGCGTTGATGCTTTTATTGTCGATTACTTCTTGTGTACTTTGCATCTTGCGGTATGTTGGGATGAAGCGGCCCGGGCTAACCTTACATGACATCGTTCATGAGACTTGCTCCACGCTTGACATGCAACTTGTATTGCATAAGTGGCTTTGCGGGTGCCTGTTTCTCCTAGCATAGTTAAGATCCAATTTACAACGGGTGATCAACAATGCTAGTATCAATGTTGTGGTTCTTGTTCGTAACTTAGAACGACACTTATTGAAAGCCCCAAACCACGTAAAATATGCAAAGAAAGTAGAGGCGTCTAACTTTGTTTTGCAGGGGTGTGCAGTGATGTGATATGGCCATGATTGTGATTATATTTGATGTATGCAATGTTCCTTATTGTAAGTTGGCAACCGGCAGGAGCCATATGGTTGTCTTTAATTTATGTTAAGACCCGCGTGTCTATTCAAAGTAGTTGTAATAGTTGAAGCCGGTGGACGACAACCATGGAGAAGCGTCATTGACCTTGATGCAATGCCGGTGATGATGGAGATCATGTTCGTGCTTGAAGATGGAGATCGGAAGCACAAAGAAGAAAGGCCATATCATATCACATATATATTGAATTGCATGTGATGTTAATCCTTTATGCATCTTGTATTGCTTAGTAGACGACGGTAGCATTATAAGATGATCCCTCATGCACATCAATTTCAAGTCATAAAGTGTTCACCCTTAGTTAGCACCGTTGCTAAAGCTTGTTGTTTCGAAGCACCACGTGATGATCGGGTGTGTTAGATTCTGCAAGTGTATACAACGTGAGCAAGCCAGATTTGCTCATGCGGAAACTAAGGTTTGATCTTGACGAGCCTAGCATGTACAGACATGGTCTCGGAACACGGATCACCGAAAGGTAAAGCATGAATCATATAGTAGATATGATGAACATGTCGATTGTTCGCCATTGAAACTATGTCAACTCTCATGATGATCGGTGTTGATATGGTGGATTTGGTTCGTGTGATCACTAAAACAATGTGAGGGATATTGTTTTGAGTGGGAGTTCACCTAGTTTAATTTCATTATTAATTTGAACTCAATTTGTCATAAACTTAGTCTAAACTATTGCAAATATGTTGTAGATCAATGGCAGCCCCTACCATCAATTTTAATGCGTTCCTAGAGAAAGAAAAGTTGAAAAACAATGGAAGCAACTTCGTGGATTGGTTCCGCAATTTGAGGATTGTCCTCACAGCTGGTAATTTGACCTATGTGCTGGATGCACCGCTGGGTGACCCACCTGCAGATGATGCTCCCGATGAAGTAAAGAATGTTTACCTCGCTCGGAAGAATCAGTACTCCATAGTTCAGTGTGCTATCTTGTATGGTTTGGAATCGGAGCTTCAGAAAAGGTTTGAGGATTCAGACCCATATGATATTGTCGAGGATCTCAAATTGATTTTTGAGACTCATGCGGCAATTGAAAGTTATGAGGCTTTTGAAAAGTTCTTTAACTACAAGATGGAAGAGGGCAGCTCCGTCAGTGAGCATGTGCTTAAGATGTCTGGGCACGCAAACAAACTTCAAAGCTTGGGTATTGTGATTCCTAATGCTTTGGGGATTTACCGTGTCCTCCAATCACTACCACCAAGTTACAAGAACTTTGTGATGAACTACAACATGCAGAACATGAACAAGACGTTGCCAGAACTCTTTGCCATGTTGAAATCTGCAGAAGTGGAGATTAAGAAAGAGCACCAAGTGTTGTTGGTCAATAAGACCACCAAATTCAAGAAAGGCAAGTCTAAGCAAAAGGGACACTTCAAGAAGGGTGGTAAGAAAGTTACCACGCCGGCGAAGAAGACCAAGGCTGGACCTAAGCCTGATACTGAGTGCTTTTACTGCAAGGGAGAAGGTCACTGGAAGCGGAATTGCCCAAAGTACTTGGCGGATTTGAAGAACGGCAACATCAAAAAGAAAGGTATATCTGATATACATGTTATTGATGTGTATCTCACTAGTACTCGTAGTAGTGCCTGGGTATTTGATACTGGTTCGGTTGCTCATATTTGTAACTCGAAACAGGTGCTGCAGAATAAACGGAAGCTAGCGAAGAACGAGGTGACGATGCGCGTGGGAAACGGATCAAAGGTTGATGTGATCGCGGTCGGCACGCTACCCCTTCATCTAACATCGGGATTACTTTTATACTTAAATAATTGTTATTTGGTGCCTGCGTTGAGCATGAACATTATATCGGGATCTTGTTTATTGCGAGACGGTTACTTATTTAAGTCCGAGAATAATGGTTGTTCGATTTATATGAGTAATATGTTTTACGCACATGCACCTTTGATAGATGGTCTATTCTTATTGAATCTCGATAGTGGAAATACACATATCAACAACATTGAGGCTAAACGTTTGAAATCAAGCGATAATTCGACCTATATATGGCACTGTCGTCTTGGTCACATTGGAGTGAAGCGTATGAAGAAACTCCATTCCGATGGACTTCTTGAATCACTTGATTTTGAATCACTTGAAAGATGCGAAGCATGTCTGATGGGAAAAATGACTAAGACTCCATTTTCTGGTATGATGGAGCGAGCTACGGACTTATTGGAAATCATACATACCGATGTGTGTGGTCCAATGAGTGTAGCATCGCGCGGTGGTTATCGTTATGTTCTTACCTTCACGGATGACTTGAGTAGATATGGGTATATCTATTTCATGAAACATAAGTCCGAAACTTTCGAGAAGTTTAAGGAGTTTCAAAGTGAGGTAGAGAATCAACGTAACAAGAAGATTAAATTTCTACGTTCTGATCGTGGAGGTGAATATCTAAGTTACGAGTTTGGCGAGCATTTTAAGAAATGCGGAATACTTTCACAATTGACACCGCCGGGAACACCACAGCGTAATGGTGTGTCCGAACGTCGTAATCGAACTCTCTTAGATATGGTTCGTTCTATGATGTCACTTACAGATTTACCGCTATCATTTTGGGGTTATGCATTAGAAACAGCCGCATTCACTTTAAATAGGGCACCATCTAAATCCGTTGAAACGACACCGTATGAATTATGGTTTGGGAAGAAACCTAAATTGTCGTTCCTTAAAGTTTGGGGATGCGAAGCCTATGTAAAGAAGTTACAGCCGGACAAGCTTGAACCCAAAGCGGAAAAATGCGTCTTCATAGGATACCCGAAGGAAAGTATTGGGTATACCTTCTATCATAGATCCGAAGGCAAAATCTTCGTTGCCAAGAATGGATCCTTTCTAGCGAAGGAATTTCTCTCGAAAGAAGTGACTGGAAGGAAAGTAGAACTCGACGAGGTTGTCGAACCTTCTCTCGAAATTGCGAGTAGCGCAGCACCGGAAGAAGTTTCTGTGGCGCCTGCACCAATTAGAGAGGGAGCTAATGATGGTGATCATGAAACTTCGGTTGAAGTTGCTACAGAGCCTCGGAGGTCAACGAGAACTCGTACCACTCCAGATTGGTATGATCCCGTTATGAGTGTCATGTTGGTGGACAACACCGATGATCCCGAGACATATGAGGAAGCGATGATGAGCCCAGATTCCAATAAATGGCAAGAAGCCATGAAATCCGAGATTGGATCCATGTACGAAAACCAAGTATGGACTTTGGTGGACTTACCGGATGGCCGAAAGGCTGTCTAGAACAAATGGATTTTCAAGAAGAAAACAGATGCTGATGGTAATGTTACTGTCTATAAAGCTCGACTTGTCGCAAAAGGGTTTCGACAAATTCAAGGAGTTGACTACGATGAGACTTTCTCACCGGTAGCGAAGCTAAAGTCTATGAGGATTATGTTAGCAATCGCTGCATATTATGATTATGAGATATGGCAGATGGATGTCAAAACAGCATTCCTCAATGGAGATATTGATGAAGAGTTGTATATGATGCAACCCAAAGGTTTTGTCGATCCTAAAGA
This sequence comes from Avena sativa, assembly GCA_916181665.1. Classification (NCBI taxonomy): domain Eukaryota; kingdom Viridiplantae; phylum Streptophyta; class Magnoliopsida; order Poales; family Poaceae; genus Avena; species Avena sativa. The sequence continues at coordinate 389,486,745 of OV702280.1, read as the reverse complement.
TGCTAACAAGGTATGCAAACTTCAACGGTCCATCTATGGATTGAAGCAAGCATCCCGAAGTTGGAATCAACGTTTTGATAAGGTAATCAAAAGTTTTGGTTTTATACAAACTTATGGAGAAGCTTGTATTTACAAGAAAGTGAGTGGGAGCTCTATAGCATTCTTAATACTATATGTGGCTGACATATTGTTGATTGGGAATGATGTAGACCTTCTTAATAGTGTCAAAGAATATTTGAATAATAGTTTTTCAATGAAGGATCTTGGCGAAGCAGCTTACATATTAGGCATAAAGATTTATAGAGATAGATCGAAACGCCTAATATCATTGTCACAGAGTACATATTTGGACAAAGTTCTAAAGAGGTTTGGAATGGAAGAAAGCAAGAAAGGGTTCTTGCCCATGTTGCCCAATACGACCTTGAGTAAAACTCAAAGTCCGACATCGGCAGAAGATAGAGAAAGGATGAATAAAACTCCCTATGCATCAGCCATAGGATCTCTAATGTATGCCATGCTATGTACTAGACCCGACATCGCATATGCTGTTAGTCTAACTAGCAGATATCAAAGTGATCCAGGAGTGGATCATTGGACAGCGGTCAAAAACATCCTTAAGTACTTGAGAAGAACTAAGGATATGGTTCTTTCTTATGGAGGTGATGAACAGCTCGTTGTTAATGGTTACACCGATGCTAGTTGGAACACCGATCCGGATGATTCTAAATCACAATCTGGATACGTATTTATTTTGAATGGTGCAGCAGTTAGCTGGAGGAGTGCAAAGCAAAGCGTTGTGGCGAGATCTTCAACTGAATCGGAATACATGGCTGCTTCGGAGGCTTCTCAAGAAGCGATATGGATGAAAGAGTTCATTACAGAGCTGGGTGTGGTTCCTAGTGCGCTGGACCCAATGTCTATCTACTGTGATAACATGGGCGCCATAGCCAATGCGCAAGAACCAAGGTCACACAAGAAGCTGAAGCATATCAAGCTACGTTTTCACGCTATTCGAGAACATATCCAGGATGGGGATATAAAGATTTGCAAAGTACACAGATCTGAATGTGGCGGATCCGTTGACTAAACCTCTCCCGAGGGCAAAACATGACCAACACCAAATTGCCATGGGTGTTCGGTATATTACCATGTAATCTAGATTAGATGACTCTAGTGCAAGTGGGAGACTGTTGGAGATATGCCCTAGAGGCAATAATAAATGTAGTTATTATTATATCTTTGTGTTTATGATAAATGTTTACATTCATGCTATAATAGTATTAACAGGGAAACATTAATACTTGTGTGATTTGTAAACTTAATTTGAAGTCCCTAGTATAGCCTCTATACTTCACTAGCTTGTTGGTTGATAAATGATTGTGGTTTCCCTATCATGAACATTGAGATGTTATCAACAACAAGATCATATCATTAGGAGAATGATATGGTGGACATACTCCTATAGATAAGCGTAGCATAAAGATCAAGTCATTTAAATAGTTCAATTGTGTGGCATCCCGCAAAACCACTACTAGAAAATCGCGTTGTTTTTGTGCATTGCATCATCATGACCGCATGCTCATGTCATCATGCCACATTGCATTTGAGCATCGTCATCATCTTGCATTTGCTTGCTTAAAATTATTTGCGGAAAAACCGGTTCATGTTTTCTAAACGCCCCGTCTTAATTCAAACGCAAACCCCGAGTCTCCGGATTATTTTGTTTTGCCTGTTATCGGGTTGCCAAGGCCCTGTTTAAATTAAATAAAACTTTGAATTATTTTCAGTAGGGGCAGTCGAACGGGCCGGTTAGACCCGAACGACCACCCCAGAATAAACGGTCCATTTAAATCGGTCCGCCTAAATTCCTAGACATACCCAACCTAGTCTACCCACACCCCCTCCACCTCACCCCAGCCTATCATCTCTCGCCACCTCACCCTCATCCCAACCCCCAACCAACCAGATGCTGCCACTTGTCCACAGCCCCCCCTCTCTCTCCTCTCTCTCCCTCCAGCACACAACACCCCACGCACACACCCTGGCCACACACACCACGCACGCGCCCACCCCACCGACACCTGGCCCCACCGGCGATCACCCCCGCTCCACACGCTCTCTCTCTTTCCGCATCGGGTGCACGCGAGGCCGGCCCCACCACGACCCCTTCGCCCTCGTGCCTCCCAGCGGCCGCAACCGCCTCTGCTCCTCCTCCCCTTCCCTCCCAGGCGCGCGCCGCCGCCACCGGGTTCCCCACCTCCACACCGCACCTGCCCCTTCCTCGCCATCTTTCCGGCCCCGCCAACAAGCGTTCGCCGTCGCCAAGGTCTCCCTTCCCCCAGGGCTCCTCCGCCGCCTCCACCGGGTTCCCCACCTCCACACCGCACCTGCCCCTTCCTCGCCATCTTTCCGGCCCCGCCAACAAGCGTTCGCCGTCGCCAAGGTCTCCCTTCCCCCAGGGCTCCTCCGCCGCCTCCACCGCTTCCCGTCGCCGGACCCCCCGCCTCCGCTCCCTCTGCAGCCTCGCCGGCCCCTTTTCCCCCCATCCTCCGTCTTCCGCCGCCGTGAGTCCCTCTCCACCGAGCTCCACCTCCGTCCGACAGCGCTTCCCCGGCCCGCAGCTCCCGCAAGCCCCGGCCGCCAGTCGCGCTTCCCCTCCGCCGTGGTGCCCTGCTGCCGGCCCGACGCCGCCCTCGTCGCCGGCAGGGAGGCCCGCTCGCCGCGCCCGCGTTTTCTCCCCGCCGGCGGGCCCTCACCGCTCGGCGCTGCCCACATCCCGCCGCCAGGGCCCCCGCGTCCCCTGTTCGTCGCTGCCCTCTGCTCTGGCTCGCACGCCTCCATGCCGTGACGCCAACTGCAGGGTCGACCGAGCCTCGTGGTACCTCCAGTGTCGGAAATTGCCACTTTCCCCTGCCGCTGCTCGACTTCCTGAGTTCGGATGGTCCCTGTTGGGTGTAAGTGAGGGTTCTCCTGTTTTGCGACACCATCCTTGTCCATGGTGGAATAAAGACCTTCGCAGTACAATCTTCGATGCCAAGGATAACCAACCACGGAGGACACTAACAAGGCACCGAGATCCCCTCATCGACAAGACCGACTCGTCGCCGACGTTTTGCAAGGATGTGCATCGTGCCACTCGCAGGTCTCGATACCGGTCCAAGATCGTCAACGTCGCTCGAAGCCAAAATACAAGTACTTCGTCATGGACCACAAGTTCGTCTACCTGGGTCTGATGGCCGAGCCTGAAGATTCCCCGACACCAAGGTCAACTGCGCGGGCCGACAAGAACGACACCGACCAGGGCGGGTCCAATGCGCCCTGACGCCGAACCGAGTCCTTCTTCCCGGACACCAAGATCTTCGCGCGAGACGACAAGACCGACAACATGGCCCGACCACCGCGGATCCGCCAAGATCTACCCCGTTATCCGAGAACGCTCCCGCCGAGACCGAACCCAGATCCGAACCCGGACCCCGAACCCCGGAACCCCAAGACCGTCGAGACCCCTCTAATGTGTGAACCCCTTCCTGAAACCCTATTTTATAATATAATACAACTTGTCGCATATTAAATTGTTCATGCATGCATCCTTGTCTGTGGTTTGGGGGCACTATGCCGATTCACTTCATAATTAAATATGGGGCCCATATGCGGGCAAATCTAGCCTTATATTGGCCTCATTTAAATTTGTGTAGCGCACCGGTTACTTATTTTGCCATGTTAAAACAACATTTAAATTGCGGGGTAAACAAACAACATGAACCATCTGATTAAATGTCGGGACCCCGGTTCCACTTAATATGACCTAATTGCATCGCATCTCTGCCATGCCATACGGCATACATGCATCATGCCGATCTTCTGCCGTGGTATTAAATATTGCATCCGGGGTTTCTTCTAGTGTTTTGCTTCTTCGCGGATAAGGCCGTTGAGTTGATGCGAGTGCCGACCCGATCTTCGGCTGAACCTTCGACAATGTTTTCAGGCGAGCATCTCCCCCTTTCTACCTATCTTACTTTATAGTATTTATTCCCTCCTGTTGATCTATTGCTATCTGTGTTGCGATGCTTTAGTTTCCGTACCTGGATATACCGTGCAGCCCTATATTGCCTTGGACACATCCTATTACCTGTTGTTTGGTAGATAGATGGACTTGCGCGTCGTAGTCGCTTGCTCAAGTGCTGTTGCGTGTCGTCCAGTGCCACAGTTGTTGATGTTTTGCCGCATGTTGATGTTGGAGGTGATCATAGTTTTACTTATCGTTCACTTTAATTCATGTTTAACAACTAAAATTGAAGTAAGAAGAGGCATCGATGGGTGATAGAAAATATTTGGTTTCCGAACGCCCACTTGTGTCCCGTAGGACCCCGAGTACTTGATACATGTTCCTTGATTTATCGCGCTATCCACATCCGGGAGGTATATGGGACCCCCCTGAGCCAGAGCTTGATTCAGTCTTATTTCTTGGGGCCACAAACTAGTTTGAGGTTTTATTTACGATCCTGTACTGATGCCATGCTACTGCTTTATTTACGATTGTGCGAGGAGCACACTGTACTGTTTAGGAATTGTGACCCGTTTTCGCGGTATCGACACCCCGAGTTTTCGGGTTCCCAGTCGCTTACAGCCGGCCCCACAAACCTTGAGTCCGTCTCGGAGCCGGCCAGTTTCGTTGCGGGTGTACTCCAAGGGGTGGCCCCCTGAAATATTTCTGAATCCTGTGATTGCTTTGTCGTGAAGGCCTCGTTGGGTTTTGATTTGGTTTTTCCGAGGTTGATCGAGTGTGTGTTGCTATTTGTGCACCCCGGCCGGGTAAAACTTTCTAAAAGCCGTGTCCGCGGTTATGGACGACTTGGAGCACAGTATCTCGACCATAGACAAGCATAACTAAAGTAGTGCTATAAATTTGACTTTATAATGACTAGTAATCAGCTTCACTATAATGGAATGGCTAAATAATCCTGCCAACAATTGCTTGTTGAGTTGTCGCTTGCGACCCTTGTACCTGACTAGTAAGTATTGCAACTACAACGGAATGGCTTAATAAAAGTACCAACAACTGTTGGGTTTTGGGTTATCTCATGCTAATTGTATTTGACTAGTAAGTGTCGCAACTACAACGGAATGGTTAACTAAAATGGCCCACTGCTTACTTTATCAGGATGATTATCTATACCTGACTAGTAATTGCTGCAACGATAACCGAATAAATAAAATTGTCAACTGTGTGAGTTCCTCGGTTGACTTCCTCGTTTGGTCTCGAGGGGGAAACGCCAGGATGGGTTTGATTGGTGGTAGTGTCAGCTTAGTTCCGAGTAGGTCTTTCTTACCCCTCTCCGATAACCGCTAGTTGTATCGAGTCTCTATAGGGAGTTTAGTGCATGCTGCCGCTGCCGCTTCAGTCCACCATACCTATGTAGGCGAGGACCGCCGAATTCTAGTCTCGCCGTGTACTGGCCTCAGTACTGACGCTCCTCTTTTTCCTTTGCCCTTTGCCGGCACCCCTTTTGTTTGAGCAGGTTTTGAGATCGACGCCGTTAGCAGGGTTACCCTTCCGGCTTGGCCTGGGCAGGGTTATGGACGCCATTGGTTATTCTTCAGGGCTCTTAGCCCCATTTGCATCTTGTCCGTAGTCGGACGCTCCATCTTTTCAAGGTGATTTGGATCTTTGTACCGTATATCTGTATTCTTGACTCTTTGAGTCGTTGTTGTACATATCTGTTCTGTGGGTCCCATCGAGGACTGTTGTGTAATGTTATTACTTCGTTTTCCACCCGCACGAAAGTGCCTGGTGGGCACCTTTGAATCGTTTCTATGCGGGTTTGGCGGGTTTTCGCTAAAACTTGCATAGGTCCGATTCTGAGGGTGTTACAGAGTGGTATCAGAGCTCAGCAGTTGCGATACCCACAAGTCCAGCCTGTAGGATAACCTAGCTAACGGCCGAAGTAGAGTGTCAAAACTATTTTTGAAAATCGGTTGGATAGTTCTGATTAGGTCTGCTTTTACTCCTTACCCTTTGCTATTCTCCTCTTACCTCTACGCATTTTGAATCCGATCTCTTCTCTCTCTTCGAGTCCAGGATTTCTCGTGGGTGGGTTCCGTCGTACCTTCAGGGTTTCGCTTCCTCCTTTGGTAACGGTGTTGCTACATCTGGTCTTCATGCTATCCGAGGAACCCTTCGTCTGGTGGACTTCTCTTTGTTCCTTCTCGTGCCTTCCGATGTTTTCCGACGCGACGACATCGTCTACGCCAGATCCGATGCAGAGTCTGCATCACTCCGTTGTTCCGAACCTCGCTTGTCGAGATCTTCAGTCTGATTCCGAGAGTTGGTTGCATAATCCGCCTATTCGTGTGCAGAGTAATGGTTTGGGTGCGCGATGGACTGATCACCATCCGACTACTCTTATCATTCGCTTTTGTACATCGAATCAGTGGATCCAGCAGTTTTACTCCGTCCACGGAAGCTAGAGGTGGCTTTATCTGTTGATACCTCTACCTTCGACCTGTTGTTCCTGGAGTGTTCTCTCGACGATCACGGACAACGACCTCTTGTTAGTGGTGTCGCGAGGATCTACACGAAGCGAGAAGACGCAGATCGCCGATCTTCCTTCCGGTACCATGAGGCGGATCTCGAGGGCGAGATCCATTGTTAGTGGTGTCGAATTGTGGCATCCCGCAAAACCACTACTAGAAAATCGCGTTGTTTTTGTGCATTGCATCATCATGACCGCATGCTCATGTCATCATGCCACATTGTATTTGAGCATCGTCATCATCTTGCATTTGCTTGCATAAAATTATTTGCGGAAAAACCGGTTCATGTTTTCTAAACGCCCCGTCTTAATTCAAACGCAAACCCCGGGTCTCCGGATTATTTTGTTTTGCCTGTTATCGGGTTGCCAAGGCCCTGTTTAAATTAAATAAAACTTTGAATTATTTTCAGTAGGGGCAGTCGAACGGGCCGGTTAGACCCGAACGACCACCCCAGAATAAACGGTCCATTTAAATCGGTCCGCCTAAATTCCTAGACATACCCAACCTAGTCTACCCACACCCCCTCCACCTCACCCCAGCCTATCATCTCTCGCCACCTCACCCTCATCCCAACCCCCAACCAACCAGATGCTGCCACTTGTCCACAGCCCCCCTCTCTCTCCTCTCTCTCCCTCCAGCACACAACACCCCACGCACACACCCTGGCCACACACACCACGCACGCGCCCACCCCACCGACACCTGGCCCCACCGGCGATCACCCCCGCTCCACACGCTCTCTCTCTTTCCGCATCGGGTGCACGCGAGGCTGGCCCCACCACGACCCCTTCGCCCTCGTGCCTCCCAGCGGCCGCAACCGCCTCTGCTCCTCCTCCCCTTCCCTCCCAGGCGCGCGCCGCCGCCACCGGGTTCCCCGCCTCCACACCGCACCTGCCCCTTCCTCGCCATCTTTCCGGCCCCGCCAACAAGCGTTCGCCGTCGCCAAGGTCTCCCTTCCCCCAGGGCTCCTCCGCCGCCTCCACCGCTTCCCGTCGCCGGACCCCCCGCCTCTGCTCCCTCCGCAGCCTCGCCGGCCCCTTTTCCCCCCATCCTCCGTCGTCCGCCGCCGTGAGTCCCTCTCCACCGAGCTCCACCTCCGTCCGATAGCGCTTCCTCGGCCCGCAGCTCCCGCAAGCCCCGGCCGCCAGTCGCGCTTCCCCTCCGCCGTGGTGCCCTGCTGCCGGCCCGACGCCGCCCTCGTCGCCGGCAGGGAGGCCCGCTCGCCGCGCCCGCGTTTTCTCCCCGCCGGCGGGCCCTCACCGCTCGGTGCTGCCCACATCCCGCCGCCAGTGCCCCCGCGTCCCCTGTTCGTCGCTGCCCTCTGCTCTGGCTCGCACGCCTCCATGCCGTGACGCCAACTGCAGGGTCGACCGAGCCTCGTGGTACCTCCAGTGTCGGAAATCGCCACTTTCCCCTGCCGCTGCTCGACTTCCTGAGTTCGGATGGTCCCTGTTGGGTGTAAGTGAGGGTGCTCCTGTTTTGCGACACCATCCTTGTCCATGGTGGAATAAAGACCTTCGTAGTACAATCTTCGATGCCAAGGATAACCAACCACGGAGGACACTAACAAGGCACCGAGATCCCCTCATCGACAAGACCGACTCGTCGCCGACGTTTTGCAAGGATGTGCATCGTGCCACTCGCAGGTCTCGATACCGGTCCAAGATCGTCAACGTCGCTCGAAGCCAAAATACAAGTACTTCGTCATGGACCACAAGTTCGTCTACCTGGGTCTGATGGCCGAGCCTGAAGATTCCCCGACACCAAGGTCAACTGCGCGGGCCGACAAGAACGACACCGACCAGGGCGGGTCCGATGCGCCCTGACGCCGAACCGAGTCCTTCTTCCCGGACACCAAGATCTTCGCGCGAGACGACAAGACCGACAACATGGCCCGACCACCGCGGATTCGCCAAGATCTACCCCGTTATCCGAGAACGCTCCCGCCGAGACCGAACCCAGATCCGAACCCGGACCCCGAACCCCGGAACCCCAAGACCGTCGAGACCCCTCTAATGTGTGAACCCCTTCCTGAAACCCTATTTTATAATATAATACAACTTGTCGCATATTAAATTGTTCATGCATTCATCCTTGTCTGTGGTTTGGGGGCACTATGCCGATTCACTGCATAATTAAATATGGGGCCCATATGCGGGCAAATCTAGCCTTATATTGGCCTCATTTAAATTTGTGTAGCGCACCGGTTACTTATTTTGCCATGTTAAAACAACATTTAAATTGCGGGGTAAACAAACAACATGAACCATCTGATTAAATGTCGGGACCCCGGTTCCACTTAATATGACCTAATTGCATCGCATCTCTGCCATGCCATACGGCATACATGCATCATGCCGATCTTCTGCCGTGGTATTAAATATTGCATCCGGGGTTTCTTCTAGTGTTTTGCTTCTTCGCGGATAAGGCCGTTGAGTTGATGCGAGTGCCGACCCGATCTTCGGCTGAACCTTCGACAATGTTTTCAGGCGAGCATCTCCCCCTTTCTACCTATCTTACTTTATAGTATTTATTCCCTCCTGTTGATCTATTGCTATCTGTGTTGCGATGCTTTAGTTTCCGTACCTGGATATACCGTGCAGCCCTATATTGCCTTGGACACATCCTATTACCTGTTGTTTGGTAGATAGATGGACTTGCGCGTCGTAGTCGCTTGCTCAAGTGCTGTTGCGTGTCGTCCAGTGCCACAGTTGTTGATGTTTTGCCGCATGTTGATGTTGGAGGTGATCATAGTTTTACTTATCGTTCACTTTAATTCATGTTTAACAACTAAAATTGAAGTAAGAAGAGGCATCGGTGGGTGATAGAAAATATTTGGTTTCCGAACGCCCACTTGTGTCCCGTAGGACCCCGAGTACTTGATACCTGTTCCTTGATTTATCGCGCTATCCACATCCGGGAGGTATATGGGACCCCCCTGAGCCAGAGCTTGATTCAGTCTTATTTCTTGGGGCCACAAACTAGTTTGAGGTTTTATTTACGATCCTGTACTTATGCCATGCTACTGCTTTATTTACGATTGTGCGAGGAGCACACTGTACTGTTTAGGAATTGTGACCCGTTTTCGCGGTATCGACACCCCGAGTTTTTGGGTTCCCAGTCGCTTACAGCCGGCCGCAAACCTTGAGTCCGTCTCGGAACCGGCCAGTTTCGTTGCGGGTGTACTCCAAGGGGTGGCCCCCTGAAATATTTCTGAATCCTGTGATTGCTTTGTCGTGAAGGCCTCGTTGGGTTTTGATTTGGTTTTTCCGAGGTTGATCGAGTGTGTGTTGCTATTTGTGCACCCCGGCCGGGTAAAACTTTCTGAAAGCCGTGTCCGCGGTTATGGACGACTTGGAGCACAGTGTCTCGACCATAGACAAGCATAACTAAAGTAGTGCTATAAATTTGACTTTATAATGACTAGTAATCAGCTTCACTATAATGGAATGGCTAAATAATCCTGCCAACAATTGCTTGTTGAGTTGTCGCTTGCGACCCTTGTACCTGACTAGTAAGTATTGCAACTACAACGGAATGGCTTAATAAAAGTACCAACAACTGTTGGGTTTTGGGTTATCTCATGCTAATTGTATTTGACTAGTAAGTGTCGCAACTACAACGGAATGGTTAACTAAAATGGCCCACTGCTTACTTTATCAGGATGATTATCTATACCTGACTAGTAATTGCTGCAACGATAACCGAATAAATAAAATTGTCAACTGTGTGAGTTCCTCGGTTGACTTCCTCGTTTGGTCTCGAGGGGGAAACGCCAGGATGGGTTTGATTGGTGGTAGTGTCAGCTTGGTTCCGAGTAGGTCTTTCTTACCCCTCTCCGATAACCGCTAGTTGTATCGAGTCTCTATAGGGAGTTTAGTGCATGCTGCCGCTTCAGTCCACCATACCTATGTAGGCGAGGACTGCCGAATTCTAGTCTCGCCGTGTACTGGCCTCAGTACTGACGCTCCTCTTTTTCCTTTGCCCTTTGCCGGCACCCCTTTTGTTTGAGCAGGTTTTGAGATCGACGCCGTTAGCAGGGTTACCCTTCCGGCTTGGCCTGGGCAGGGTTATGGACGCCATTGGTTATTCTTCAGGGCTCTTAGCCCCATTTGCATCTTGTCCGTAGTCGGACGCTCCATCTTTTCAAGGTGATTTGGATCTTTGTACCGTATATCTGTATTCTTGACTCTTTGAGTCGTTGTTGTACATATCTGTTCTGTGGGTCCCATCGAGGACTGTTGTGTAATGTTATTACTTCGTTTTCCACCCGCACGAAAGTGCCTGGTGGGCACCTTTGAATCGTTTCTATGCGGGTTTGGCGGGTTTTCGCTAAAACTTGCATAGGTCCGATTCTGAGGGTGTTACAAATTGCTATATGCTTTCTGATACATAGTAACCTAATTCCTTCGACCATGAGATCATGCATATCACCTTTGCCGGATGGATGCTTTGATGACATCAAACACCACACCGTAACTGGGTGGCTATAAAGGTGGCATTGAGTGTTCGGAAAGTATTGGTTGAGACACATGGATCAAGAGTGGGATTTGTCCATCCATATGACGGATAGATATTCTCTGGGCCCTCTCGGTGAAATGTCATCCAATTAGCTTGCAAGCATGTGACTGGCTCACAAGGGATCACATATCACGGGAACGATAAAAGAGTACTTATCAGTAACGAGGTTGAACTAGGTATGCAGAGATACCGACGATCATAACCTCGGATAAGTAACATATCGTGAGACAAAGGGAAATTGGTATCGTATGTAAGTGGTTCATTCGATCGCAAAGTAATCGTAGAAATATGTGGGAGCCATATGAATTTCCAGATTCCTCTATTGGTTATTGTTCGGAGAAGTGTCTCGATCATGTCCGCATAATTCACGAACCTTAGGGAGACACACTTAAGGATTCGACGTTGTTTTGAGTAGTTATGGTATTATGAGAAAGAGACCGAATGTTGTTCGGAGTCTCGGATGGGATCCGGGATATCACGAGGTGATCCGGAATGGTCCGGAGAATAAGATTCATATAAGGAAAGTCCCGTTTCGGAGTTCGGAAATGATTCCGGTGAATGTTCTAGAAGGTTCCGGAATGTCCGGCACTCCGAGAGGGGGGAGGGGTACATGAATGTGTCATTACATATTGGAATGATTGCATCATGTACTAAGTGTTCTTGCTGTTCCAAATAAAGGATTAAATTGAATCCTAAAACAGAAAAGTCAAATGTCCAGTTTGAAAGTCAAACGGCTAAAACAAGAAACTGTGGGAAACAAGCAAGAGGAGGTTGAAACCAACTTGGAGGAGGAGTTCCTCTCCTCCAAGCCGGCGGCCAACCCTAGGCCGAGTTGGGGAGGGACTCCCCTCCCTCCCTGGCGCGCCTAGCCCCTCCACCTATAAAAGGAGGGGCAGGTGTGGCATCCCGCAAAACCACTACTAGAAAATCGCGTTGTTTTTGTGCATTGCATCGTCATCATCATGCATTGTTTGCTTAAAACTATTTCGCAAAGCCCGTTTTTGTTTTCTAAAACGCCCCGTCTTGTTTTCCAATTCAAACCCGGGTCGCTGGAATATTTTGTTGTCTACTATCGGCTTGCAAACGGCGCATTCAAAATTAAATAAAAATATTAAATTATTTTAGTGGGGCAGTCGAACGGGCCGAATCGACCCGAACGACCACCCCAGAAAAATACAAACGGCCCACCCCATTAATCCTACAGCTACCAACTAACCTACCCAGCCCTCCCCTCCACATCACCCCAACCAACCCCCTCTCGCCACCTCACCCTCTCCCCCCCTCTACCCAATCCCCATCTGCCACTTGTCCCACCCCCACCCTGCCAGCACACCCCACACACACACGCACGCACACCGACCCATCCCAACCCACCTGGCCCGCCCCCTGCCCAGATCCCCATGCCCCCGACCCCACCTCCCACCCGCACGCGCGCCTGCAGCCCTCTCCCTCCCCGCGCGGCGCCCCTTCTGCCTCCTCTAGCACCCGCCCCCGTCCTCTCCTTCTCTCCCCTTCCTCCGCTCCCTGCCCGACCCTCTGCTCCCCAGCAGCGCCGCTCCCCTCCGCCGCCGGCCTGCGCGCACCACCCCGCCTCCCCGCGTCGCCTACCCCTCCCCCGGCTGCTCCCTTCGCCGCCGCCGCTCCCCACCGTCTCCGTCACCAGCGTCCCCCTCAACCTCACCTCCCTCCCCGCCGGCAGCCCCTCCAGCGTGGCCGCCTCGCCACCACCCCGCCTCTCCGCGCGCCGCCCCGCCCCGCGCCCACGCGACCTCGCCGGAACCCCCTCCCCGAGCGCCGCCGCCGCGGGCCGCGTCCCCGCCTCCGCTCGCCCCGGCGCCTCCTCCTCCCGCCCAGCGCCGCGGTGGCCCCCGGCAGCGACCTCCCTCCCCGCCTGAGCCCCGCAGCACCTCCGGCCGCCCTGCCCCGGCGCCATCCTCCGCCTCCTCGGCGACCGTCGCCGGACCCCCTGGTGCTCGCCGCCCCCTCCGCTGCGCGTCTGCCACCGGCGACTGCGCCTCGAGCCCGCCGGAGCCGCGCCGACCCCTCCTGGCTCGCCCCGGCTGCTCCCTCCTCCGCGTGCCGTGCCCCTGTATCCGTTGGTGTGATGTGAAGAGGCTCGACACAGGTTTAGTTTGTGTGGTGTGGTGGTACCATGAAGTCAAAACCGAGAAGATGGTGTGGCAGCCTTGATGCGATGTGGGTGCCGCCCTCCAAGTCAAGGTCGACACCGACACGACAATCGAAGCCACGAGAGACCTCAAGTTCCCCTACATGGACAAGAAGATCGCCTACCCGGACCCAGGGTCGGCAAGCTCGTCGTCACGGAACCCGAAGATCGGCACCGGTACCCCCAAGATCTACCTCGCGGACGCATCACGGATTCGAAAACCCCGGTACCGGACAAGTTCGCCATTGACCTCGAGTTCTCCTACACGGATACACCGAGTTCTCCAACGAGGACACCAAGGCCGTCGACATGACCCGAAGACCACGGAACGCCAAGATCTACCCCGATCCGAAGACCCTAACCCCGGAGTCCGAGAACGTTTCCGTCGAGACCGATCCCGCTGAGACCGAATCCGTCGAACCCTGGACCCTGAGACCAACCCCGAACCCCGGAACCCCAAGTTCGTCGAACCTCAATGTGTGACCCCTTTTCTCGAACCCTATTTTATAATAAAATACAACTTGTCGCATATTAATTGTTCATGCATGCATGTTGTCATGTGGTTTGGGGGCCTTATGCCGATTCACCTTATAATTAAATATGGGGCCATATGCGGGCAAATCTAGTCTCATATTGGCCTCATTTAAATTTGTGTAGCGAACCGGTGTCATTGTTTTGCCTTGTTTAAACAACGTTTAAATTGCGGGGTATCTAAATAACTAGAACCATATATTTAATTGTCGGGACCCCGGTTCCACTTAATATTGCCTAATTGCATCGCATCTTTGCCATGACATACATCATACATGCATCATGCCCGATCTTCCGCCGTTGTATTAAATATTGCATCCGGTGTTTATTCTAGCGTTTTGCTTCTTCGCGGATAAGGCCGATGAGTTGATGTGAGCTTCGCCCCGATCTTCGGTCGAATCTTCGGCAATGTTTTCAGGCGAGCATCTTCCCCTTTCTACCTATCTTACTTTTATAGTATTTATTTCCCTCCTGTTGATATTTGCTATCTGTGTTGCGATGCTCTAGTTTTCGTACCCGTGATATCCCTTGCAGCCATATATAGCCTTGGACACATCCTATTACCTGTTGTTTGGTAGATAGTTGGACCCGCGCGTCGTAGTCGCTTGTTCAAGTGTTGTTGCGTGTCGTCAAGTACCACAGTTGTTGGAGAAGTGTCGCATGTCCAATGTTGGAGATGATCATGGTTTTACTTATCGTTCACTTTAATTACTGTTTAACAACTAAAATTGAATTAAGCAGAGGCATCGGTGGGTGATAGATAATATTTGGTTTCCGACCGCCCACTTGTGTCCCGTAGGACCCGAGTTCTTGACACCTGTTCCGAGATCGAGCGCGCTAACCACAGGTGGGGAGATATGGGCCCCCCATTGATTATTACCTGATTTCAAAGTATTGTACTGGGGGCCACAAACTAGTTTGAGGTTTTATTTACTATCCTGTACCTATGCCATGCTTTACTGCTTTATTTACGATTGTGTGAGGAGCACGCTGTACTGTTTTGGAAGCGGAGTGTTTTCGCGGTATCGACAGTCCCCGTTTGGGGATTTGCTGTCGTATACCGCCACTGTCGCAAACCCTAAGTCCGTCTCGGAGACCGGCCGACTTCGTTGCGGGTGTCGACTTGGTGGGGTGGCCCCCATGTGCTTGCTTTGGGTCTGGGAACGTCGTGACTTAGGCCCCGCCGACATACCGATGGGTGTATGTTAACTGATATGGCAAAAAGGGTCGAAGTGCTTGTGGATACTTTGGTGCACCCCTGCAGGGTTTAATCTTTTCGAGAAGCCGTGTCCGCGGTTATGGACGACTTGGAGCACAGTGCTTGATCATAGACAACTATAACTAAAGTTTATTGTTATAAATTGACTTGTATCCGATATGACTAGTAATCAGCTTCACTACAACGGAATGGCTAAGTAAAAGTACCAACCACTGCTGGGTTTTGGGGTCATCTCATGCTAATTGTATCTGACTAGTAAGTGTTGCCACTATAACGGAATGGTTAACTAAAAGTACCCACTGCTTACTTTATCAGGATGATTATCTAAACCTGACTAGTAAAGTGCCGCAACTATAACCGAATAAGTAAAACTGCCAACTGTGTGAGTTCCTCGGTTGACTTCCTCGTTTGGTCTCGAGGGGGAAACGCCAGGATGGGTTTGTTTGATCATAGTATCAGGTGGGATCCGAATAGGTCTTCCTCACCCCTCTCTGATAGCCGCCAGTAGTATCGAGTCTCTATAGGTTGTTTAGTGCTTGCTGCCGCTACCGCTTCAGTCCACCATACCTATGTAGGCGAGGACCGCCGAATTCTAGTCTCGCCGTGTACTGGCCTCAGTACTGACGCTCCTCTTTTTCCTTTGCCCTTTGTCGGCACCCCTTTTGTTTAAGCAGGTTTTGAGATCGACGTCGTTAGCAGGGTTACCCTTCCGGCTTGGCCTGGGCAGGGTTATGGACGCCATTGGTTATTCTTCAGGGCTCTTAGCCCCATTTGCATCTTGTCCGTAGTCGGACGCTCCATCGTTTTCGAGGTGATTTGGATCTTTGTACCGTATATATTTGTATTCTTGACTCATGGAGTCGTGTTGTATATATATCTGTTCTGTGGGTCCCATCGAGGACTGTTGTGTAATGTTATTACTTCGTTTTCCACCCGCACGCAAGTGCCTGGTGGGCACCTTCGAATCGTTTCTATGCGGGTTTGGCGGGTTTCGCTAAAACTTGCATAGGGCCGATTCTGAGGGTGTTACAGAGTGGTATCAGAGCTCAGCAGTTGCGATACCCCACAAGTCCAGCCTGTAGGATAACCTAGTTAACGGCCGAAGTAGAGTGTCAAAACTATTTTCGAAAAATCGGTTGGATAGTTCTGATTAGGTCTGATTTTACTCCTTACCCCTCTGCTGCTCTCCTCTCACCTCTGCGTGTTTCGAATCCGCTCTCTCCTCTCTCTTCGAGTCCAGGATTTCTCGTGGTTGGGTTCCATCGTACCTTCAGGGTTTCGCTTCCTCCTTTGGTAACGGTGTTGCTACATCCGGTCTTCATGCTATCCGAGGAATCCTTCGTCTGGTGGACTTCTCTTTGTTCCTTCTTGTGCCTTCCGGTGTTTCCGATGTGACGACATCATCTACGCCAGATCTGATGCAGAGTCTGCATCACTCCTTTGTTTCCGTACCTGGATTGTCGAGATCTTCAGTCTGAATCCTGAGGGTTGGTTGCATAATCTGTCTATTCGTGTACATAGTAATGCTTTGAGTGCGGGATGAAGTCGCGACCATACCACTACTCTTATCATTCGCTTATGTACATTGAATGGTGGATCGATGCAATTTTACTCCGTGCACGGAAGCTAGAGGTGGCTCTAATTGTTGATACCTCTACCTTCGACCTGTTGTTCCCGGAGTGTTCTCTCGACGATCACGGACAACGACCTCTTGTTAGTGGTGTCGCGAGGATCTACACGAAGCGAGAAGACGCAGATCGCCGACCTTCCTTCCGGTACCATGAGGCGGATCTCGAGGGCGAGATCCCTTGTTAGTGGTGTCGAATTGTGGCATCCCGCAAAACCACTACTAGAAAATCGCGTTGTTTTTGTGCATTGCATCGTCATCATCATGCATTGTTTGCTTAAAACTATTTCGCAAAGCCCGTTTTTGTTTTCTAAAATGCCCCGTCTTGTTTTCCAATTCAAACCCGGGTCGCCGGAATATTTTGTTGTCTACTATCGGCTTGCAAACGGCGCATTCAAAATTAAATAAAAATATTAAATTATTTTAGTGGGGCAGTCGAACGGGCCAAATCGACCCGAACGACCACCCCAGAAAAATACAAACGGCCCACCCCATTAATCCTACAGCTACCAACTAACCTACCCAGCCCTCCCCTCCACATCACCCCAACCAACCCCCTCTCGCCACCTCACCCTCTCCCCCCCTCTACCCAATCCCCATCTGCCACTTGTCCCACCCCCACCCTGCCAGCACACCCCACACACACACGCACGCACACCGACCCATCCCAACCCACCTGGCCCGCCCCCTGCCCAGATCCCCATGCCCCCGACCCCACCTCCCACCCGCACGCGCGCCTGCAGCCCTCTCCCTCCCCGCGCGGCGCCCCTTCTGCCTCCTCTAGCACCCGCCCCCGTCCTCTCCATCTCTCCCCTTCCTCCACTCCCTGCCCGACCCTCTGCTCCCCAGCAGCGCCGCTCCCCTCCGTCGCCGGCCTGCGCGCACCACCCCGCCTCCCCGCGTCGCCTCCCCCTCCCCCGGCTGCTCCCTTCGCCGCCGCCGCTCCCCACCGTCTCCGCCACCAGCGTCCCCCTCAACCTCACCTCCCTCCCCGCCGGCAGCCCCTCCAGCATGGCCGCCTCGCCACCACCCCGCCTCTCCGCGCGCCGCCCCGCCCCGCGCCCACGCGACCTCGCCGGAACCCCCTCCCCGAGCGCCGCCGCCGCGGGCCGCGTCCCCGCCTCCGCTCGCCCCGGCGCCTCCTCCTCCCGCCCAGCGCCGCGGTGGCCCCCGGCAGTGACCTCCCTCCCCGCCTGAGCCCCGCAGCACCTCCGGCCGCCCTGCCCCGGCGCCATCCTCCGCCTCCTCGGCGACCGTCGCCGGACCCCCTGGTGCTCGCCGCCCCCTACGCTGCGCGTCTGCCGCCGGCGACCGCGCCTCGAGCCCGCCGGAGCCGCGCCGACCCCTCCTGGCTCGCCCCGGCTGCTCCCTCCTCCGCGTGCCGTGCCCCTGTATCCGTTGGTGTGATGTGAAGAGGCTCGACACAGGTTTAGTTTGTGTGGTGTGGTGGTACCATGAAGTCAAAACCGAGAAGATGGTGTGGCAGCCTTGATGCGATGTGGGTGCCGCCCTCCAAGTCAAGGTCGACACCGACACGACAATCGAAGTCGCGAGAGACCTCAAGTTCCCCTACATGGACAAGAAGATCGCCTACCCGGACCCAGGGTCGGCATGCTCGTCGTCACGGAACCCGCAGATCGGCACCGGTACCCCCAAGATCTACCTCGCGGACGCATCACGAATTCGAAAACCCCGGTACCGGACAAGTTCGCCATTGACCTCGAGTTCTCCTACACGGATACACCGAGTTCTCCAACGAGGACACCAAGGCCGTCGACATGACCCGAAGACCACGGAACGCCAAGATCTACCCCGATCCGAAGACCCTAACCCCGGAGTTCGAGAACGTTTCCGTCGAGACCGATCCCGCTGAGACCGAATCCGTCGAACCCTGGACCCTGAGACCAACCCCGAACCCCGGAACCCCAAGTTCGTCGAACCTCAATGTGTGACCCCTTTTCTCGAACCCTATTTTATAATAAAATACAACTTGTCGCATATTAATTGTTCATGCATGCATGTTGTCATGTGGTTTGGGGGCCTTATGCCGATTCACCTTATAATTAAATATGGGGCCATATGCGGGCAAATCTAGTCTCATATTGGCCTCATTTAAATTTGTGTAGCGAACCGGTGTCATTGTTTTTCCTTGTTTAAACAACGTTTAAATTGCGGGGTATCTAAATAACTAGAACCATATATTTAATTGTCGGGACCCCGGTTCCACTTAATATTGCCTAATTGCATCGCATCTTTGCCATGACATACATCATACATGCATCATGCCCGATCTTCCGCCGTTGTATTAAATATTGCATCCGGTGTTTATTCTAGCGTTTGCTTCTTCGCGGATAAGGCCGATGAGTTGATGTGAGCTTCGCCCCGATCTTCGGTCGAATCTTCGGCAATGTTTTCAGGCGAGCATCTTCCCCTTTCTACCTATCTTACTTTTATAGTATTTATTTCCCTCCTGTTGATCTTTGCTATCTGTGTTGCGATGCTCTAGTTTACGTACCCGTGATATCCCTTGCAGCCATATATAGCCTTGGACACATACTATTACCTGTTGTTTGGTAGATAGTTGGACCCGCGCGTCGTAGTCGCTTGTTCAAGTGTTGTTGCGTGTCGTCAAGTACCACAGTTGTTGGAGAAGTGCCGCATGTCCAATGTTGGAGATGATCATGGTTTTACTTATCGTTCACTTTAATTACTGTTTAACAACTAAAATTGAATTAAGCAGAGGCATCGGTGGGTGATAGATAATATTTGGTTTCCGACCGCCCACTTGTGTCCCGTAGGACCCGAGTTCTTGACACCTGTTCCGAGATCGAGCGCGCTAACCACAGGTGGGGAGATATGGGCCCCCCATTGATTATTACCTGATTTCAAAGTATTGTACTGGGGGCCACAAACTAGTTTGAGGTTTTATTTACTATCCTGTACCTATGCCATGCTTTACTGCTTTATTTACGATTGTGTGAGGAGCACGCTGTACTGTTTTGGAAGCGGAGTGTTTTCGCGGTATCGACAGTCCCCGTTTGGGGATTTGCTGTCGTATACCGCCACTGTCGCAAACCCTAAGTCCGTCTCGGAGACCGGCCGACTTCGTTGCGGGTGTCGACTTGGTGGGGTGGCCCCCATGTGCTTGCTTTGGGTCTGGGAACGTCGTGACTTAGGCCCCGCCGACATACCGATGGGTGTATGTTAACTGATCTGGCAAAAAGGGTCGAAGTGCTTGTGGATACTTTGGTGCACCCCTGCAGGGTTTAATCTTTTCGAGAAGCCGTGTCCGCGGTTATGGACGACTTGGAGCACAGTGCTTGATCATAGACAACTATAACTAAAGTTTATTGTTATAAATTGACTTGTATCCGATATGACTAGTAATCAGCTTCACTACAACGGAATGGCTAAGTAAAAGTACCAACCACTGCTGGGTTTTGGGGTCATCTCATGCTAATTGTATCTGACTAGTAAGTGTTGCCACTATAACGGAATGGTTAACTAAAAGTACCCACTGCTTACTTTATCAGGATGATTATCTAAACCTGACTAGTAAAGTGCCGCAACTATAACCGAATAAGTAAAACTGCCAACTGTGTGAGTTCCTCGGTTGACTTCCTCGTTTGGTCTCGAGGGGGAAACGCCAGGATGGTTTGTTTGATGATAGTATCAGGTGGGATCCGAATAGGTCTTCCTCACCCCTCTCTGATAGCCGCCAGTAGTATCGAGTCTCTATAGGTTGTTTAGTGCTTGCTGCCGCTGCCGCTTCAGTCCACCATACCTATGTAGGCGAGGACCGCCGAATTCTAGTCTCGCCGTGTACTGGCCTCAGTACTGACGCTCCTCTTTTTCCTTTGCCCTTTGTCGGCACCCCTTTTGTTTAAGCAGGTTTTGAGATCGACGTCGTTAGCAGGGTTACCCTTCCGGCTTGGCCTGGGCAGGGTTATGGACGCCATTGGTTATTCTTCAGGGCTCTTAGCCCCATTTGCATCTTGTCCGTAGTCGGACGCTCCATCGTTTTCGAGGTGATTTGGATCTTTGTACCGTATATATTTGTATTCTTGACTCATGGAGTCGTGTTGTATATATATCTGTTCTGTGGGTCCCATCGAGGACTGTTGTGTAATGTTATTACTTCGTTTTCCACCCGCACGCAAGTGCCTGGTGGGCACCTTCGAATCGTTTCTATGCGGGTTTGGCGGGTTTCGCTAAAACTTGCATAGGGCCGATTCTGAGGGTGTTACAGCAGGGCCTCCTCCTTGAGACACACAAGTTTCTACGTCTAATCTCCGGTTTAGAGCCGTTTTGGTTTAGAGCTTCTAATTGCTTTAGCCTGCGGTTTAGAGCCTTCTAATTGGTGTGTCTAATCTCTAGACCACTAATAGCCCTCTCTCATAATCCACCATACTCGCTCCGGCTTAAGGCGAAGCCCTGCGGGATCTCCCCTCTACTTCCGGTACCACGCCGTTGTGCTGCCGGAATCGCGAGGAGAGTGCTACAACCTCCGCTGCCTGCTGGAACAAGGGAGAGGAAGGTCTTCGTCGAGTACCGAACGTGTGACCGACTGCGGGAGCGCTGCCGGAACGCAGCGCCGGAAGGATCGTCTACACGATCTTGAGATCGGGAAGAGTACGACTACATCACCCACGAGAATCCGCTCTCGTTAAACACTTTGGAATCTTCGAGGGTAAGTTATTCCATCGACTCGTTGCTACAATCTAGTAGATAGATCTTGGCTTGTTTGTTTGTATGCGATAGAAAATTTTTGTTTTCCATGCTACGAACCCCTACAAGTAATGCCTATACTTACTGAGTTGGCACTGTTAACAGTGGTGGTAGATGCTAATTCACAAGGGGCTGCACAAAAGATTGTAACTATTGATTGGAATTCAGTTGAGATACGTGCCCAGACTGATTTGGTCATTGCACCAATAGATGAAATTGAAATGGCAAAGCTTATTGGCATTCCTATAGATGAAAGAGACAAGATAAAGGAGAGGGATGAAGCTGCAAATGATGTTGACAACCATTTAAGAGATGAAGAGGCAGATATAGATCCAGAGTTGTTGGAAAATTGCTGCAGTTCATGTAGATGATGCACATGATGATGAGCTAGTAACAGTTTATGACAAAGAGGACCCAGTTATTGAAGTTGGGACATTGTTTCCAAGCATGGATGAATTCAGGATGTGGTTCAGGACATATGCAGTCAAACGTGAGTTTGCTACCAAGACTTTGTGGACTGATAAAAAGAAGTTCTATGCAAAATGCATAGGTTATGATGGTGGTGCCAGGCCTTGCAAGTGGTATATATCTGCTAGACGCCAACCTGATGGAAGGACAATAAGAGTGAATCAAATTCCAAAAGCTCATACTTGCATTACAAGTTCTCAAACAGTTACAAATATGACATCACAATTATGGGTTGCAGAAAAAATCAAGCCTATTTTAGCCACAACACCAAACAACACTACAAAGAGACTGAAAATAGACTTGGAAAAGCAGTACCCCATTAAGCTGAATTATACTACAGTGTGGAAGGAAAAGCAAAGGGCAATGAATGAGCTATATGGTGATTGGGCAAATACCTTTCGAATGCTTTATAACTTCAAAGCAGAAGTAGAGAAGAGGTCACCTGGCAGTGTTGTGGAGATAGATACTAAGGTAACAGTTGATGGGAAAGTCATCTTCTCTAAATTATTCATGGCTTTAAAGCCTTGCGTCGATGGCTTCAAAGCAGGGTGCCGTCCATATTTGAGTATAGACTCATCTTTCTTGACTGGAAAGTGGAATGGTCAACTAGCAGCATGCAATGCTTTATATGGACACAATTGGATGTTCCCTGTAGCTATTGGCATGTTTCAGTCTAAGACAGAGGCATCATGGACATGGCTCATGATGTAGTTGAAAAGATTCATATGGACAGTCTCTCCATTGGCAGTGCACACAGATGCATGTAAAGGTTTAGAAAATGAGTGAAGATTGTTTTCCCTCATGCTGAGCAGAGGGAGTGCTTCGGCCATATGTGGATGAATTTGATCAAAAAATTCATAGGAGATGATTTTGAACGCATGTGGCCAGCAGCAAGATCTTACACTAGACAGACACATTCATATCACCTTGACAAGATTAAGGCGGCATCCTCTAAGGAGGATAGGGTCAAGTTTTGCACATGGTTGGAAACTTACCATTCTCTTTTATAGTATAGGGTCAAATGTGATCATCAACAATAATTTGGCAGAAAGTTTCAACAACAAAGTGAAGGAGTTAAAAGACTTGCCTGTCCATGACATGGTTGACCAGATCAGGATCATGATCATGATCATGAGGTTGTGGGAATTTATAAGAAGGCTTGGTGATGTTCTTAAAGGAGATAAGCTTCCTGATGTTGTGCAGCAGGTGGTCAACAGGAGCAGAAATCTTGCACATTTGCATGTTGAGAAATCCTCATCGTGGGGTGCTGAAGTCCGATATACAAAGACTGGCAGGAGGCATGTTGTTGACACTCAATTGCATGAATGCACATGCCTTGAGTGGCAACACACTGGGAAGCCTTGTGAGCATGCCATACTTTTCTTGGTCTCCAAACACAAGCTAAATATGCACCCATATTTGCATGAGTATTATTCTGTAGCAAAATTCAGGGTTGCATATGGAACACCAATTCCAGCACTTATAGACTAGTCATAGTGGCCTGAAGTGGACATTCAGTTCTCCTTGTGTCCTCCTTTGATGAAAAGAAAGGCTGGCAGGCCCAAGCAGAGTAGATTCAAGGCTTGGTTTGAGAAAGGTGGGAGCAGCAAGAAGGGGAAGAAAGATGAAAATAAAGATGCCAAGCCAAAAAGGGCCCAAAAAGGCAACAAGAATAGATGCAAACTCTGTGAAGAACTTGGACACCGAGCTGGCTCTACCAAGTGCAGATACACTGCTGAAAAGCCAAAGTATGTTCAACCAAAATCTATGTATTTCTTGTTGATGATTTTTCTCCCCCAACTAACTTGCTTGTTTTCAGGAGGAAGCATGGAGAAAAATCCCCACCTCTTGTTGTTGAAGAATGCTGGCTAGTGAAAAGGGCAAGAATCAATGGCCAAAGAAAGAAGAGAACTAACCAGATCATGTTTGGTGCTGCTGAGGTGCAATCTGAACTTGTTTTGGAGGATGATGTGCAAACTATTGAGGTGCAAAGTGAACCTGTTAATGATGTTGAGGCTTTAGGGCACACCGATTCTGATTTGGAAGCTCTGGTGCAAAATGAGCATGTTGTTGAGGCTCTGGTGCAAAATGAGCATGTTGTTGAGGCTGTGGTGCAAAATGAGCATGTTGATGAGGCTCTGGTGCCAGCTCTTGAGTTGCAGGCTATTGCATATTCTGAACCAGATTGTGATGTTGAGGAGGTGCAGGAGGTGAAGGAGACTCTTGAACGCGCTGTGGGGAGGCCAGATGGTTATGGTAAGAAAAAGAAGAGCATAAACCTGTTGTGTGGTGTGAAACTTGTGAAGGAGAAGAAATCGAGGGGTAAGAAGAGCCAAAAGAAATATACTTTGAATTTGGCACTTGTTGTTGTAAACATTTGTTATTGTAATAATTTGGCACTTGTTGTTGTAATAATTTGGAACTTGTTGTTGTTCTAAACATTTGTTATTGTAATAATTTGGCACTTGTTATAATAATTTGGCCGAAATTCAAATATGATGGTAAATTTGAATTTCAACCAACGTAGCTATGTGTACTTTTCTATGTTTCTATGAGCTTCCAACGTTTTTCTCATATGTAGAGTACAACTCATCCTCACCCTGATCCCTTTTGTGAAGTACAACTCACCCTCACTCAAACTATGGTAGAAATGGGCTCCAAAGCTAGGGTAAACCACCCCATTTCTAACCAAGTTTTTTTCGACCATTTCTAAAAACAAGTTTGATATTTCTCCTCACAACTATGTCACATAATATGACACCATGCGAAGGTTTTGTATTTTTTTGAATTAGTTATGCACATTTGAATGTTTCGTCAAACTTTGTGAAGCATTTTCATAAATATTCCTAGCTAGGGGCTGAGGCTCACTAAACTAGCATTGGATCTCTGATGAAATAGCATGTTGTGGACCTAAAAATGATTTTTACAAAAAATCATCAGCATGAAATCATGTACCTGTAGTTCATATCTTACCCACTTCCAGCCGATTCGACAGGATTTGTCTTTTTCACTAGGGATGGAATAAAAGGTTTGAGATAATCAAGTTGGGACATTGTACATGCAAGATGGTCTAGTATTTTTGAAAAATAGGATGTTACCATTTTGAAACTTCAATTTGGTGGCTGCTTCACAAACCCCCCCTTTTGGCTCTCAGAAAATGGAAAATGGATTTTTTGTGCATTGAAATGGAAAACTTCCTTCTACAACATTGTTAGTCATACCATTATACACATGCATGCACAATATGGGCACATTATCACAAACTATGCCTTGGTCCTAGCCATATCGTTGGTCATTTGACCCGAAAGCCAGAAAACCTTGGAGGAGATAGGTCATTATGTGAAGGGTTTTTTGAAATATGATCAATATACCAGGTTTGATATTTTTCCTCACAACTATGTCACATAACATGACACCATGCGAAGGTTTTGTATTGTTTTTTTTTAATTAGTTATGCACATTTGGATGTCTGGTCAAACTTGTGAAAACCCCGTTGACTGCATCCTAAATCCATCTAACCCTAAGGCCGAATAAGGAACATAGATCTAACCCTATCGCGTTTTCTAGAAGGACTCCGCGGGTGGCTCTGGGCGATCTGTAGGAGGGCTTATTCTGCAACCTGATTGATTGACGTCTCTTAGAAGGATTCTGCGGCTAGCTCTTGGTGATCCGTGGGATGGATGATTCTGAAATCTGATTGGCTCACGTTGTTTTTTCCATGAACAGATAAGGTACAGCGTGGCACACTCCATTGACCGTTGGACTGAGCGTGGCATGCGAGGAAGCTGGGCGAGGCAGGCTGCACCATGCATGCATGCCATGCAGCTGCCTCTTGCGTCGCAGTCTAGCTATTTTGCGTGCAGCCAACCGATGCAGCAGTGCTGCAGCGTAGTTACTCCCTCCGTCGCATTAAATAAGTGTACGCCTAACTTTTTTCTTCAGTCAAACTTACTCCCCTCCGGTTCATGCGCCATAGAAAAACATGCAATTCCAAAAAATTACACCCTGATTTATGCATTAATTGTCTCCATTCTAATAATTTTTTGTAACACCCTCAGAATCGGACCTATGCAAGTTTTAGCGAAACCCGCCAAACCCGCATAGAAACGATTCAAAGGTGCCCACCAGGCACTTGCGTGCGGGTGGAAAACGAAGTAATAACATTACACAACAGTCCTCGATGGGACCCACAGAACAGATATACATAACAGCGACTCAATGAGTCAAGAATACAGATATAATATGCAAAGATTCAAATCACCTTGAAAATGACAGAGCGCCCGACTACGGACAAGATGCAAATGGGGCTAAGAGCCCTGAAGAATAACCAATGGCGTCCATAACCCTGCCCAGGCCAAGCCGGAAGGGTAACCCTGCTAACGGCGTCGATCTCAAAACCTGCTTAAACAAAAGGGGTGCCGACAAAGGGCAAAGGAAAAAGAGGAGCGTCAGTACTGAGGCCAGTACACGGCGAGACTAGAATTCGGCGGTCCTCGCCTACATAGGTATGGTGGACTGAGCGGCAGCGGCAGCATGCACTAAACAACCTATAGAGACTCGATCCAACTGGAGGTTATCAGAGAGGGATAAGGATGACCTATCCGGATCCAACCTGAAGCTAACACCAAACAAACCCATCCTGGTGTTTCCCCCTCGAGACCAAACGAGGAAGTCAACCGAGGAACTCACACGGTTGGCAGTTTTATTTATTCCGTTATCGTTGCAGCAATTACTAGTCAGGTATAGATAATCATCCTGATAAAATAAGCAGTGGGCACTTTTAGTTAACCATTCCGTTATAGTGGCAACACTTACTAGTCAGATACAGGTAGCATGAGATAACCCAAAACCCAGCAGTTGTTGGTACTTTTACTTAGCCATTCCGTTGTAGTTGCAATACTTACTAGTCAGATACAATGGTCGCAAGCGACACTTCACACAAGCAATGGTGGGCAGTATTATTAGCCATTCCATTATAGTGAAGCTGATTACTAGTCATTATAAAGTCAAATTTATAGCAATAAACTTTAGTTATGCTTGTCTATGGTCGAGATACTGTGCTCCAAGTCGTCCATAACCGCGGACACGGCTTTCAGAAAGTTTTACCCGGCCGGGGTGCACCAATAGCAACACACACTCGATCAACCTCGGAAAAACCAAATCAAAACCCAACGAGGCTTTCACGACAAAGCAATCACAGGATTCAGAAATATTTCAGGGGGCCACCCCTTGGAGTCTTACCCGCAACGAAGTAAGCTAGCTTCGAGACGGACCCGAGGTTTGTGGGGCCGGCTGTAAGCGACTGGGAACCCAAAACTGGGCTTGTCGATACCGCGTAAACGGGTCACAATTCCTAAACAGTACAGTGTCCTCCTCGCACAAACGTAAATAAAGCAGTAGCATGGCATAAGTACAGGATCGTAAATAAAACCTCAAACTAGTTTGTGGCCCCAAGAAATAAGACTGAATCAAGCTCTGGCTAAGGGGGGTCCCATATACCTCCCGGATGTGGATAGCGCGATAAATCAAGGAACTGGTATCAAGTACTCGGGGTCCTACGGGACACAAGTGGGCGTTCGGAAACCAAATATTATCTATCACCCACCGATGCCTCTGCTTACTTCAATTTTAGTTGTTAAACAGGAATTAAAGTGTACGATAAGTAAAACTATGATCATCTCCAACATCCAACGTGCGGCATTACTCCAACAAATGTGGCACTTGACAACACGCAACAGCACTTGAGCAAGCGACTACGACGCGCAAGTCCAACTAACTACCACACAACAGGTAATAGGATGTGTCCAAGGCAATATAGGGCTGCACGGTATATCACAGGTTCGGAAACTAAAGCATCGCAACACAGATAGCAATAGATCAACAGGAGGGAATAAATACTATAAAAGTAAGATAGGTAGAAAGGGGGAGATGCTCGCCTGAAAACATTGTCGAAGGTACAACCGAAGATCGGGGCGAAGCTCACATCAACTCAACGGCCTTATCCGCGAAGAAGCAAAACACTAGAATAAACACCGGATGCAATATTTAATACTACGGCAAAAGATCGGCATGATGCATGTATGATGCATGGCATGGCAAAGGGGAAATGCAATTAGGTCATATTAAGCGGAACCGGGGTCCCGACAATTAGTTAGGTGGTTCATGTTATTTATCTACCCTGCAAATTAAATGTTGTAATAACATGGCAAAAGATAGCACCGGTTCGCTACACCAATTTAACTGAGGCCAATATGAGACTAGATTTGCCCGCATATGGGCCCCATATTTAATTAGAGGTGAATCGGCATAAGGTCCCCAAACCACATGAATGTGTATGCGAGATGAACGATTAAATATGCAACAATTCATATAGTTGACCATTTATAAAATAGGGTTCTCAGAAAGGGGTTCACACATCTGGGTCGGAAGATCTTGGGATTCCGGGGTTCGGGGTTGGTCTCGGGGTTCAGGGTTCGACGGGTTCGTTCTCGGTAACGGGGTAGATCTTGGCGCATCCGTGGGCTTCGGGTCATGTCGACGGTCCTGGCGTTCGGGATGAAGTACTTGGTCTGGCGTCGGGGCATCGGACTCGCCCTGGTTGCTGTCGCTCTTGTCGTCGTGCAGATCTTGTCGCATCCGGGAAGCCGAACTTGGTTCGGTGTCGGGGGCGCATCGGATCCGCCCTGGTCGGTGCCGATCTTGTTGGATCCGTGTCATCGAGTCGGTCTTGTCGCATTCGTGGTCTTCGGATCGGGGCATCGGGGTCTTGGGGTTCCACCTTGATTATCGGGGACGAACTTGGGGCTCGACGCCGGGGTCTCCAGGGTTCCCTGTCAGAGTTCTAGATGTTCCGTGATGGAGTTCTTGTCGGAGATTCTTCGGACACCTTCGGCTTGGTACGGTCTTGGCGTCTCGCGCCCGTGGTCTTGTGGGGTCCTTCGGGTCTCGGGGCGTCGGGGTACTCGAGTCCGCGGGACCGGGGCCGCCGGTTCTCTCTCGACGATCTTGTGGCACCGAAGGTTGGGTAAAGTCTTGAGGTTCGCTCTTCGGTGGCAGGTCGAGGTTGTGCGGATGGTCCTGTCGTCGATGTAGGCCTTGCCGCTTTGTCTGGGTTCTCCACGTCCGGTTGCTCTTGGCAGAGGTTCGGCCCCTCGGCCTTCGTCTTGATGGCTAGCACACAGACGCCCACGGCAGCGGCACATGGAGGCAGGGAACGCTTGCTGTGGTGGGGATCGTGGGACCGCGCTCGAGGGAGAGGCCGGAGACGGCGACCGGAGGAGCTAGCTTCGAGGCGGCGGGCGGAGGCGCGGGGTCGGGGGCTGCGCCGGCGTCGAGGCGTCGCAGCAGAGGCTGCAGGCGGAGGCGGGTGAGGCTGCTGCGGCCTGCGAGGGTGGAAGGGCGCGAGGCCGACGGTGGCCTGGGGCGGACCGAGCGCGGGTCGCCGGCAGTGGCGCAGACGCGGGGCCGCGGGGACGGGCCGGAGCAGGGGCGGACGGACGCGGGCAGAACGGGCCAGAGGGACGGCACGGCTCGGCGGACGCGGGCGGAGCAGCGGAGGCGGTGGAGGAGGACGGCCCGGCGACGACGGTCCGCGGCGGTGGCGAGCTTGACGGGGACGGCGGGGTGGCTCGAGGCACGAGGACGGAGCCGCGGGGTCGGGCGCGGCCGGCCAGGTGCGGGAGGAGGGGAGCGGGTCGCCGGCGACGGTGAGGCCTGGCGGCGGGGAGCCGAGCGACGAGGAGGGCCGGCACGGAGAGGAACGGAGGGGAGACCGCGGAGAGGCGTGGCGTGCGTCGCGGCCGGCGGCGGCTAAGGCGGGTGGCCGGCGGAGGGTGCGGGGCCGGTGGCGGTTGGCGACGCGGGCCGGCGGCGAGCGGCGGGGCCGCGCTGGCAGCGGCTCGGGGAAGGGGACTGGCTCGGCGACGGAGAGAAGGGGAGGTGGGCATCGGGGCCGAGGCGGACGAACGCAGAGGGGAGAGGGACGTGAGGTCGGGGAAGGAGAGAGGTAGGTGGGGGGAGGAAGAGAGGTTGGGACAGGCGGGGACGAGGGGCGGGTCACGCGTGGGGAGGGCACAGGGGTCGCGGGTGGGCCAGGAGAGTCGTGGGGATCGGGGCAGGGCGGTTGGGGATTGTGTGGCGTGCGTGTGCGTGTATGGTGGGGATCCAGGGTGGCTGTGTGGGTGGGGAGGGTGAGAGAGAGAGGGTCTAGGTGGAGGGCTAGGATTGGTTAGAGGAGAGAGGGTAGCTGAGGTGGCGAGAGGCTATTGGAGGGAGTGAGGTGGAGGGTTGGGCTGGGTAGATAGGTGGGTAGCTGTAGGATTTTGGGGATGGACCGTTTTATTTTTGGGGGTGGTCGTTCGGGTCGGAGCGGCCCGTTCGACTGCCTCCACTAAAATAATTAATTAAATTATTTACTTCAACCAGCGTTTTTGCAATCCGACAGCGGACAAAACAAAATAATCCGGGGACCCGGGTTTGCGTGTTTGAATGAAGATGGGGCGTTTTAGAAAACAAAACTAGGTTTATCTGCAAATAGTTTTATGCAAGCAACTGCAAGATGATGACGATGCTCAAATGCAATGTGGCATGATGACATGAGCATGCGGTCATGATGATGCAATGCACAAAAACAACGCGATTTTCTAGTAGCGGTTTTGCGGGATGCCACAATTCGACACCACTAACAAAGGATCTCGCCCTCGAGATCCGCCTCATGGTACCGGAAGGAAAGGTCGGCGATCTGAATCTTCTCGCTTTGTGTAGATCCTCGCGACACCACTAACAAGAGGTCGTTGTCCGTGATCGCCGAGAGAACACTCCGGAAACAGAAGGTCGAAGGTAGAGGCATCAACAAATAAAGCCACCTCTAGCTTCGATGGAAAGAGGGAACCGATGCATTCTCATCCACTGCAATGTACAAAAGCGAATAGAAGGGGTAGTCGGCATGGGGGCCAATCCATCACGCACCCAAACTATTACTCTCCACAATCAGTGGAAAAGCGTGCAACCATTCTCGGAATCAGCCTGAAGATCTCGACAAACGAGATTCGGGATCAAAGGAGTGATGCAGACTCTGCATCGGATCTGGCGTAGAGGATGTCGTCGCGTCAGAAAACACCGGAAGGCATGAGAAGGAACAAAGAGAAGTCCACCAGACGAAGGGTTCCTCGGGCAGAATGAACACCGGACGTGGCATCACCGTTACCATAGGAGGAAGCGAAACCCTGAAGGTACGACGGAAACCCAACCACGAGAATTCCTGGACTCGAAGAAAGAGACGAGAGCGGATTCAAAACACGTAGAGGTAAGAGGAGAACAACAGAGGGGTAAGGAATAAAATCAGACCTAATCAGAACTATCCAACCGATTTTTGGCAAAATAGTTTTGACACTCTACTTCGGCCGTTAGCTAGGTTATCCTACAGGCTGGACTTGTGGGGTATCGCAACTGCTGAGCTCTGATACCACTCTGTAACACCCTCAGAATCGGACCTATGCAAGTTTTAGCGAAACCCGCCAAACCCGCATAGAAACGATTCAAAGGTGCCCACCAGGCACTTGCGTGCGGGTGGAAAACGAAGTAATAACATTACACAACAGTCCTCGATGGGACCCACAGAACAGATATACATAACAGCGACTCAATGAGTCAAGAATACAGATATAATATGCAAAGATTCAAATCACCTTGAAAATGACAGAGCGCCCGACTACGGACAAGATTCAAATGGGGCTAAGAGCCCTGAAGAATAACCAATGGCGTCCATAACCCTGCCCAGTCCAAGCCGGAAGGGTAACCCTGCTAACGGCGTCGATCTCAAAACCTGCTTAAACAAAAGGGGTGCCGACAAAGGGCAAAGGAAAAAGAGGAGCATCAGTACTGAGGCCAGTACACGGCGAGACTAGAATTTGGCGGTCCTCGCCTACATAGGTATGGTGGACTGAGCGGCAGCGGCAGCATGCACTAAACAACCTATAGAGACTCGATCCAACTGGCGGTTATCAGAGAGGGATAAGAATGACCTATCCGGATCCAACCTGAAGCTAACACCAAACAAACCCATTATGGTGTTTCCCCCTCGAGACCAAACGAGGAAGTCAACCGAGGAACTCACACGGTTGGCAGTTTTATTTATTCCGTTATCGTTGCAGCAATTACTAGTCAGGTATAGATAATCATCCTGATAAAATAAGCAGTGGGCACTTTTAGTTAACCATTCCGTTATAGTGGCAACACTTACTAGTCAGATACAGGTAGCATGAGATAACCCAAAACCCAGCAGTTGTTGGTACTTTTACTTAGCCATTCCGTTGTAGTTGCAATACTTACTAGTCAGATACAATGGTCGCAAGCGACACTTCACACAAGCAATGGTGGGCAGTATTATTAGCCATTCCATTATAGTGAAGCTGATTACTAGTCATTATAAAGTCAAATTTATAGCAATAAACTTTAGTTATGCTTGTCTATGGTCGAGATACTGTGCTCCAAGTCGTCCATAACCGCGGACACGGCTTTCAGAAAGTTTTACCCGGCCGGGGTGCACCAATAGCAACACACACTCGATCAACCTCGGAAAAACCAAATCAAAACCCAACTAGGCTTTCACGACAAAGCAATCACAGGATTCAGAAATATTTCAGGGGGCCACCCCTTGGAGTCTTACCCGCAACGAAGTAAGCTAGCTTCGAGACGGACCCGAGGTTTGTGGGGCCGGCTGTAAGCGACTGGGAACCCAAAACTGGGCTTGTCGATACTGCATAAACGGGTCACAATTCCTAAACAGTACAGTGTTCTCCTCGCACAAACGTAAATAAAGCAGTAGCATGGCATAAGTACAGGATCGTAAATAAAACCTCAAACTAGTTTGTGGCCCCAAGAAATAAGACTGAATCAAGCTCTGGCTAAGGGGGGTCCCATATACCTCCCGGATGTGGATAGCGCGATAAATCAAGGAACAGGTATCAAGTACTCGGGGTCCTACGGGACACAAGTGGGCGTTCGGAAACCAAATATTATCTATCACCCACCGATGCCTCTGCTTACTTCAATTTTAGTTGTTAAACAGGAATTAAAGTGTACGATAAGTAAAACTATGATCATCTCCAACATCCAACGTGCGGCATTACTCCAACAAATGTGGCACTTGACAACACGCAACAGCACTTGAGCAAGCGACTACGACGCGCAAGTCCAACTAACTACCACACAACAGGTAATAGGATGTGTCCAAGGCAATATAGGGCTGCACGGTATATCACAGGTTCGGAAACTAAAGCATCGCAACACAGATAGCAATAGATCAACAGGAGGGAATAAATACTATAAAAGTAAGATAGGTAGAAAGGGGGAGATGCTCGCCTGAAAACATTGTCGAAGGTACAACCGAAGATCGGGGCGAAGCTCACATCAACTCAACGGCCTTATCCGCGAAGAAGCAAAACACTAGAATAAACACCGGATGCAATATTTAATACTACGGCAAAAGATCGGCATGATGCATGTATGATGCATGGCATGGCAAAGGGGCAATGCAATTAGGTCATATTAAGCGGAACCGGGGTCCCGACAATTAGTTAGGTGGTTCATGTTATTTATCTACCCTGCAAATTAAATGTTGTAATAACATGGCAAAAGATAGCACCGGTTCGCTACACCAATTTAACTGAGGCCAATATGAGACTAGATTTGCCCGCATATGGGCCCCATATTTAATTAGAGGTGAATCGGCATAAGGTCCCCAAACCACATGAATGTGTATGCGAGATGAATGATTAAATATGCAACAATTCATATAGTTGACCATTTATAAAATAGGGTTCTCGGAAAGGGGTTCACACATCTGGGTCGGAAGATCTTGGGATTCCGGGGTTCGGGGTTGGTCTCGGGGTTCAGGGTTCGACGGGTTCGTTCTCGGTAACGGGGTAGATCTTGGCGCATCCGTGGGCTTCGGGTCATGTCGACGGTCCTGGCGTTCGGGATGAAGTACTTGGTTTGGCGTCGGGGCATCGGACTCGCCCTGGTTGCTGTCGCTCTTGTCGTCGTGCAGATCTTGTCGCATCCGGGAAGCCGGACTTGGTTCGGTGTCGGGGGCGCATCGGATCCGCCCTGGTCGGTGCCGATCTTGTCGGATCCGTGTCATCGAGTCGGTCTTGTCGCATTCGTGGTCTTCGGATCGGGGCATCGGGGTCTTGGGGTTCCACCTTGATTATCGGGGACGAACTTGGGGCTCGACGCCGGGGTCTCCAGGGTTCCCTGTCGGAGTTCTAGATGTTCCGTGATGGAGTTCTTGTCGGAGATTCTTCGGACACCTTCGGCTTGGTACGGTCTTGGCGTCTCGCGCCCGTGGTCTTGTGGGGTCCTTCGGGTCTCGGGGCGTCGGGGTACTCGAGTCCGCGGGACCGGGGCCGCCGGTTCCCTCTCGACGATCTTGTGGCACCGAAGGTTGGGTAAAGTCTTGAGGTTCGCTCTTCGGTGGCAGGTCGAGGTTGTGCG
Source organism: Avena sativa (assembly GCA_916181665.1). NCBI lineage: Eukaryota > Viridiplantae > Streptophyta > Magnoliopsida > Poales > Poaceae > Avena > Avena sativa. The sequence goes on along the minus strand of OV702280.1, from coordinate 389,452,455 downwards.
GATGGTCCTGTCGTCGATGTAGGCCTTGCCGCTTTGTCGGGGTTCTCCACGTCCGGTTGCTCTTGGCAGAGGTTCGGCCCCTCGGCCTTCGTCTTGATGGCTAGCACACAGACGCCCACGGCAGCGGCACATGGAGGCAGGGAACGCTTGCTGTGGTGGGGCTCGTGGGACCGCGCTCGAGGGAGAGGCCGGAGACGGTGACCGGAGGAGCTAGCTTCGAGGCGGCGGGCGGAGGCGCGGGGTCGGCGGCTGCGCCGGCGTCGAGGCGTCGCAGCAGAGGCTGCAGGCGGAGGCGGGTGAGGCTGCTGCGGCCTGCGACGGTGGAAGGGCGCGAGGCCGGCGGTGGCCTGGGGCGGACCGAGCGCGGGTCGCCGGCGGTGGCGCAGACGCGGGGCCGCGGGGACAGGCCGGAGCAGGGGCGGACGGACGCGGGCAGAACGGGCCAGAGGGACGGCACGGCTCGGCGGACGCGGGCGGAGCAGCGGAGGCGGTGGAGGAGGACGGCCCGGCGACGACGGTCCGCGGCGGTGGCGAGCTTGACGGGGACGGCGGGGTGGCTCGGGGCACGAGGACGGAGCCGCGGGGTCGGGCGCGGCCGGCCAGGTGCGGGAGGAGGGGAGCGGGTCGCCGGCGACGGTGAGGCCTGGCGGCGGGGAGCCGAGCGACGAGGAGGGCCGGCACGGAGAGGAACGGAGGGGAGACCGCGGAGAGGCGTGGCGTGCGTCGCGGCCGGCGGCGGCTAAGGCGGGTGGCCGGCGGAGGGTGTGGGGCCGGTGGCGGTTGGCGACGCGGGCCGGCGGCGAGCGGCGGGGCCGCGCTGGCAGCGGCTCGGGGAAGGGGACCGGCTCGGCGACGGAGAGAAGGGGAGGTGGGCATCGGGGCCGAGGCGGACGAACGCAGAGGGGAGAGGGACGTGAGGTCGGGGAAGGAGAGAGGTAGGTGGGGGGAGGAAGAGAGGTTGGGACAGGCGGGGACGAGGGGCGGGTCGCGCGTGGGGAGGGCACAGGGTCGCGGGTGGGCCAGGAGAGTCGTGGGGATCGGGGCAGGGCGGTTGGGGATTGTGTGGCGTGCGTGTGCGTGTATGGTGGGGATCCAGGGTGGCTGTGTGGGTGGGGAGGGTGAGAGAGAGAGGGTCTAGGTGGAGGGCTAGGATTGGTTAGAGGAGAGAGGGTAGCTGAGGTGGCGAGAGGCTATTGGAGGGAGTGAGGTGGAGGGTTGGGCTGGGTAGATAGGTGGGTAGCTGTAGGATTTTGGGGATGGACCGTTTTATTTTTGGGGGTGGTCGTTCGGGTCGGAGCGGCCCGTTCGACTGCCTCCACTAAAATAATTAATTAAATTATTTACTTCAACCAGCGTTTTTGCAATCCGACAGCGGACAAAACAAAATAATCCGGGGACCCGGGTTTGCGTGTTTGAATGAAGATGGGGCGTTTTAGAAAACAAAACTAGGTTTATCTGCAAATAGTTTTATGCAAGCAACTGCAAGATGATGACGATGCTCAAATGCAATGTGGCATGATGACATGAGCATGCGGTCATGATGATGCAATGCACAAAAACAACGCGATTTTCTAGTAGCGGTTTTGCGGGATGCCACATTTTTCGAGTAGGCTAAGTTATGCATTTATTGCCCTGATTTACTACCCTGCAATTACTTAAATGGTCCATTTTCCTATCCGGTTGTTTTGTCATGCATACATACGGTGTAAAAATAGTGGGACTTTCTTTTGCATGCGATGTGAACTTGTAATTACATGCGACTAATAAAGACTAAGTGTTTCTTCTTCCCTTGTGCTACTCTGAATGCAGTGTGAACAAGGTTGCATGCGGTGACAACTCTTAATTTATTTTTAAACTTAGTTTTATAATATGAAAAATTTGTTTAGTATATATTAATATATTTATCTACAAGGTTGGTCAAATTTGACAAAGTTTGACTTAGACAAAACCTAAAAGTACACTTATTTGCACGGTGCGTGTGACTTTGGACTGTCAGGCTGTGAATGTTGCGGGCTCCGACGCGGTGCACGGTGCGTGGGACTTTGGACTCAGCGTTCCGCCTAACTTTGGACGTTTTCTCTCTTTCCCATTAATATATGCATGCATGCAGGGGCGACGGTGCAGGGCAGGGTCACGTCGCATCCTAGCAATTTTTTTTGCACTGACCGCATTGATGGCGCACGCGGCTACGCCCGCTGCCTACACGCAATGCAGCGCACGCGGCTGCGCAACGCAGGATTCCCACGCCGCCCTTCACGCTGAGCCCTCCCGATTCATGGTTCCGGCCCTCAATAAATAGTGGCAATGCCTTTGCCTCCCCATCTTCAACCTCGAGTCAAAAAGAAGCCCCTTTGCCTCCTCCTAGCCCCAAAAAAACCTCTCCGGCGAGCGACGATGGCGACCTCCCCATCCGATGGCCTTCGGTCTCCGAGCTCAGCGACGAGGACAACCACCCAGAGCATAGGCAGTTCTGGGAGAAGCAGACAGCCCCGAGGCGTCACAAGCGATGCGCGCGACGCAAAGCCCTGGCCGACCCCTGGGCCCAAGGGCACTTCATCCATAACCCCCGCCCCCGCCGCAGCGGCAACCTCCCCGACTCGGCCCCCTTCGACGAGGCCCTCATGGCGGAGGAGAAGGCGGAGGAGAAGGAGCTGGCTGTTGCCAAGAGGGTGGCAGAGAAGGAGGCCGAGCGCGCCCGGAAGAAAAGGCGGGAACGGGAGAAGGAGCAACAGGCGGCATCTCTCTGGGCCCTCGACGAGGAGCAGAGACGGCAGAAGGCGGCGGACTGGAGGGAAGCGGCTGCGGCGGCGGCGTTTGCCCGAGCGACACCGCCCCCACCGCCGATGGATTAGGGAAGCCTCCCGACGGCTGGGTTGGCCGGCAGCCCTAGACGTAGTAGCTAAGGTTAGGGTTATGTAACGTGGGGCCCTCTATATGTAATGTGGGCCCCCTCTCTATATTGTACCCCTTATATTATATAATATATTATCTATGTGATCGACTTGTTTTTTATTATATTGTGATTTGTCAAAACACCCAAAACAACAAGTGAATAAAACAGAAGACACAAAAAAAGTTCTCATATAAGACTCGTGCAATATTTACAAAATGAGTGAAATTAGAAAAATTAATGTTATGATGGTTGATTATTTCCAAACAACACATGCAATACATGGTTCATTTTCAAACAACACATTTACATATTTACATAAGTTAAAGGGGCGTCTAAATTAAAGTGTCCGGCTTGTAAGTTAAATGGATGCCCTTAGCCTTCATTTATATATTTACTTTCGCAACAAATAAAAGATTGTGATCTGAGCATGATTATCTGCAGATTCACACGTCCCTAGTTAGATTGTAATGTGAGTACTATTTTTTTTGTAATCTATAAGTAGTTACTATTGGGTCTGGATACGACCATTTTGGCCTAGCTAAGTTCTATTTAGGTCTGGCCTTTTTCAATCACTCCTCGTCGATTTTTTTTAAACTTTTCAACCCCTCCCAAACAGAGCAGCTCAAAATTTGCCCGAATTTGTGTTGCATTTTATTCAAGCCAAAGACATAGACCATTACATCCATCTCCGCAGGTTCTATGATAACAAAGCATCACGATTTTTACTATAACACTGATTGCGTTGTCTAATGACTAATGATCAGAAGATAAACAAATCCGAGAGAAATTACATAAAAATAAAAAAAAACGGTCATCAGATTGTCCTGCTTCTTCAATTCGATGATTTGCCTTAGCTGCTTGTTCATCTTCTTTAGCTCGACCTCACTTCCGCATCCACCGTAGTACCAGCGGAAATGGGGTTGCCAGATCCCAATTGCTCCACCATGGACGGGTTTTCGTCCTGAGATGCTACCTCCACCCCAATTCGCTCGATGTACTCATCAAGCCACTGAAAATGCCTACATTTTGATAGTTCCTGAAATCGCAGAGATGAACCCAAAATCCCAAATTCGATAAATTTTGAAAGAAAAGCGAGAAATTGATGCTCGGAACACTCAGATCTCACCTTCTCCGGCTCGGGCTTGCTCTCAAACTTCACAAATTTCCGACCAATGTTTCCGTTCTTATCGGTGGATGTGAGAAGCCGCTTCAGGGGCACGTTACAGGGGCAATCGGGACACCTCGTCATCGGCACCGCACCATACTAAGGCCATGAGCGGAGGGAGGCTGAAGCGGAGCTCGAAATCCCTCGCCGGCGTTGCCGCGCTTGCTCGCCAGTGAACTACATGTTGATTACCAGATTGCGAAGGGTTTAAAGTAATAAATGATACGACACATGAAAAACTAGCCAGACGAAAATCATCTCTGGACAAATTATACATACACGACAAGCCAAGCGCGATCGTACTAAACACGAACTCGGCTAGGTGTCGAATACAGTTAGCTATTGGAGAAGGTAATGACCCGTGAGAGACTCCCGGCCGGAGGAGAGATCGTTGATCGATACTACTGTACCCGGCCGGCCCTGCAGTTGGCGTTCTCTTTTTGCCATGGCTCACAACGCGGCCGCTCCGGTTAACCACGGCGGCGAAGCAGCCTTCCGGCTGCTTCCGGAGACATCGTCGCGATGCGTCATGGAGGGCGCGGCGCACAATTTCGAGATCTCCAATTACGAGCTGCTGCAGGGCATTGGCGTCGGGAACTTTATCACCTCGAGCACCTTCAGCGCCGGTGGGTACGATTGGTATATCAGATTCTACCCCGACGGAAGGACCGCGGACGCTGCCGGCAACGCGTCAGCCTACTTGTATTGTCTCAGCAGCGACGCCAACAAGGACGTCAGGGCAAAATTCACCTTAGCCATGCTGGACAACCAAGGCAATGCACAGGAAGTCAACAAGGGTTACGTAGTTGATCACGTCTTTTCCGGCAAAGGTGTCTGCCATGGCTTTCCGAAATTCGTCGAGAAATCGAACCTCGATGACAGAGCAGGCTGCCTACTAACGCTGAGGTGCGACATCGTCGTGGTCAAAGAACCAGCCGCCAAGTGTAAGACAAATCTTGTCCTGGTTCCTCCGCCAAAACTAATCGGACACCTCGACCACGCCCTCAAGAACGGGAGAGGCGCCGATGTCACGCTCCTCGTCGGCGGCAGGGAGTTCAGGGCACACAGATTCATGCTGGCCGCGCGGTCGCCCGTGTTCGACGCTCAGCTCTTTGGTCCAATGACCATGGATAAAGATACACGAGCTATAGAGGTCGATGACATGGAGCCCGCCATCTTCGAGATGCTTCTTCAGTTCATCTACACGGATTCGCTACCGTCGTCATCTAATGACAAAGAAGATTATTATGATGTTGCCACGATGCAACATCTGCTAGTCGCCGCAGATCGATATGGCTTGGACAGACTCAAAGCCATGTGCGAAAATAAGCTATGCAGTAGCATCAATATACACACCGTCAAGACTACACTAGCACTGGCAAGTCAGCACTACTGCGAGGGGCTCAAGAATGCATGTTTGGAGTTTCTGTCGAAACCCGGAGTAGCTGCCATTGTGTTGTTGACAGATGGAATCAAAGGCATCACGGCACGTCCCACCCCACTGGTCTTGGAGGAGAATCCCGGGGACAAGGCAGTACCCAATATATAAAATATGTTGTCTAGCCCTTTCTCTAAGTTCAGATTCAGAATTTTAGTTTATAATTTGCTAATGCATCAGTTCAGTATGGTATCAAAACAATAAGATCTCGGAATCAAATCCTGGCAAACACAGTATTAATATAAAAAAATAGTCATATATCATAGATTCTACATCTAAGGTCTTATATTGCATGTCCACAGCCTAGACGTGAAGAAAGTGTTGAAGTACTTGTTTAGCCCTTCTCGTTAATTCACACATTTTCTTCAGTTCAGTTTAATATATTGTAAGAAAGTAATCTAACACAAAAACAAATATTTGAATCGATTTGTAGTTTTCTTTGCATAAATATCACACTATTGTATTGGTTGACTATGCATCGAGTCATATGTTAATTTTTAATATTATAAATGTGAGTTGGTTATTGTATATTCGTACGAGTCTTCCCTCATATCCGAGAAAATTGCAGTCAACACCATGCTTTGTGACATCTGTTGCACAGAACACAGAAACAAATTTTTTGTTGCAGCTAGCACAGCTTTGTGGCTAAACCGTTGCAGCTGGCCGAAATGATTCAATTAACATAATAATTTTAGGCCCACCTAGCTCCACCACCTCAAGTCCCGTATAAAGGAAGAATCAAGAAAATAAGAAACCGAGTCGTAACTTATACGAGCAACGAGGCATTTAAATACGACATGAGCCATGCAACAATTGCATAATCCGAAGACTCAACTCTTTTGTATGCCTGTGAAACACTTGACTTGTGCTGGTACCATTTTCTCTTGAAATCTGAGATAGTTTTCGAAATCAAAAAAAAATGTTAGGGCATCTCCACCGGGCTGACACATCCGGTTCGAGCGTGTCCGAACTTGTCCACGTGGGGCGTGCGCGGCGCCCCAGCGGACCGACCCATCCATGCATCGAATCTGGGGCTTGGTTGCGTCGGCCCGGATGCGCGTGGACAACGCAAATGTCTTTCCCGCGCGTGCCACTGGACCACCCGTCAGCCACCACGGCATTGATTCGGACGCGCTCAGCGGCATCGATTCAGACGCAACCGCGGCACCGATTTAGAGGCGCTGACGGAAGGCTGACCGATGGCAGCCTGCGCCATCAATGGCGACGAGAAGGTACGCTGACCCACTAGGCGTCGCCTGCGTTCTCGTGCTGGTATTGATGACGAAGGAGCGGGAAGCTGCGCGTGTTTGCGGGTGAATGGCCTATTTAACCCTGCGCCCGTCGGTGCCGCAGTCCTCACCTCTTCCCATCGCAAACCCAGGCCATCGGCCACGAGGAGATCCGGGACTGTGTCTCGGTGCCGCCCGTGCCCAAGGCGGGCAAAGGTCTGGAGGAGGAGATCCGCCGCCAGATCAGGAGCCTCCCGCCGGAACAACGGTGGGATGCTTCCTACCCGTCCGAGGCGTACTGGAAGGAGTTCCTCGAGTGGGAGCATAAGGTGCGGCACGCCACCACCAGTCCGAGGCGTACTGGAAGGATTTTCTCGACAAATGGGTCACGCCGTTGGGCGCGGCTGGCCGGACAGGCCGGACCCCTACCCAAATAGACCGGGGCCCGGCCCAAAGGACAAAAACGGACCGTTTGGGTCGACCAGATGGGTCGGTCCGGTGGAGATTCCCTTATGCTGCCCAATTTTTGTGTGTTATATATATGTCCAGCATTTTCAGCTGCAAATCTAGGTCTGTGAGTGTATAGCTGTGAGAACCATGTGGGTTTGCAAATTAACTAGAGTAATTTGGGCCAGCTGCAACGGTTTAGCCACAAAGCTGTGCTAGCTGCAACAAAAAGTTTGTTTCTGTGTTCTGTGCAACGGATGCCACAAAGCATGGTGTTGCCTGCAATTTTCTCCTCATATCCACTCTCTTGAACAAATCTTTGTCCCATCTAGTATACAATGATTTTTTGCATATTAGTACTACTTGCTTTCAGGACTGTCTCTTAGCCATGCACTCAGTATTGAGCCTGCAAGTTATTCTGTGCACCATGTTAGTCGTACATAAATGAAGAAATGAGACCAAAAATAAAATAGTTCAGCCAAAGTACCTAATGTGAAGCTAACGCGCCAATGTACACTCGGTCATTTTTTTCTCTAGCTCTACCGATGGGGGCATTCCCCAACTGTTTTTAGCATAGTCTTGAGAGAAAGCAAAACAAGTCAAAATATGTTAGTACAGAAAGAATAAATATATTTTGACAAGCATGAATTAATATCATATTACTTGACTCGATCATCTAGATCTCAAGTTTTGTATTAGTGCTTTTGAGGAACGACCCCAGTGACACCCCGTGTGTGGCAGTCTTGCCCCGCCCTCCTCTCCATCGCGGCTAATATGGTTGGGGCGGCAGGCACGATGGTGTGGTGGTTGTAGACTAGAATAGTTTGGACAATTGCCGCACACCAAATCGTGGTGTCGGGTGCATGTATTTATATCACATATAGTACAATGTAACCTAGTCAGCTAAGAACCGTGTTGTACAGAGGTTCGGTTACACAGTTCTTGCACACCAAGTTTACGTGGCTTATGTAACACCCTCAGAATCGGACATGTGCAAGTTTCAGCGATTCCCGCCAAAACCCGCATAGAAACGATTCAAAGGTGCCCACCAGGCACTTTCGTGCGGGTGGAAAACGAAGTAATAACATTACACAACAGTCCTCGATGGGACCCACAGAACAGATATATATAACAGCGACTCAAAGAGTCAAGAATACAGATATAATATACAAAGATCCAAATCACCTTGAAAACGATAGTGCGTCCAGCTACGGACAAGATGCAAATGGGGCTAAGAGCCCTGAAGAATAACCAATGGCGTCCATAACCCTGCCCAGGCCAAGCCGGAAGGGTAACCCTGCTAACGGCGTCGATCTCAAAACCTGCTTAAACAAAATGGGTGCCGACAAAGGGCAAAGGAAAAAGGGGAGCGTCAGTACTGAGGCCAGTACACGGCGAGGCTAGAATTCGGCGGTCCTCGCCTACATAGGTATGGTGGACTGAAGCGGCAGCGGCAGCATGCACTAAACACCCTATAGAGACTCGATGCAACTGGCGGTTATCAGAGAGGGATAAGAATGACCTATCCGGATCCATCCTGGAGCTAACACCAAACAAACCCATCCTGGTGTTTCCCCCTCGAGACCAAACGAGGAAGTCAACCGAGAAACTCACACAGTTGGCAGTTTTATTTATTCAGTTATCGTTGCAGCAATTACTAGTCAGATTTGGATAATCATCCTGATAAAATAAGCAGTGGGCACTTTTAGTTAATCATTCCGTTGTAGTTGCCACAATTACTAATCAGATACAATTAGCATGAGATAACCCAAAAACCCAGCAGTTGTTGATACTTTCATTTAGCCATTCCGTTGTAGTTGCAATACTTACTAGTCAGGTACAATGGTCGCAAGCGACAATCCAAACAAGCAACTGTGGGCAGTATTATTTAGCCATCCCATTATAGTGAAGCTGATTACTAGTCATTATAAAGTCAAATTTATAGCAATAAACTTTAGTTATGCTTGTCTATGGTCGAGATACTGTGCTCCAAGTCGTCCATAACCGCGGACACGGCTTTCAGAAAGTTTTACCCGGCCGGGGTGCACCAATAGCAACACACACTCGATCAACCTCGGAAAAACCAAATCAAAACCCAACGAGGCCTTCACGACAAAGCAATCACAGGATTCAGAAATATTTCAGGGGGCCACCCCATTGAGTAGACCCGCAACGAAGCCAGCTGACTCCGAGACGGACTCAAGGTTTGCGACAATGGCTGTAAACGACTGGGAACCCAAAACTGGGATTGTCGATACCGCGAAAACATTCCGCTTACCTAAACAGTACAGGTGCTATCTGTCGCACAATTTAAATAAAGCAGTAAAACATGGCATAAGTACAGGATCGTAAATAAAACCTCAAACTAGTTTGTGGCCCCAAGAAATAAGACTGAATCAAGCTCTGGCTCAGGGGGGTCCCATATACCTCCCGGATGTGGATAGCGCGATAAATCAAGGAACAGGTATCAAGTACTCGGGGTCCTACGGGACACAAGTGGGCGTTCGGAAACCAAATATTATCTATCACCCACCGATGCCTCTGCTTACTTCAATTTTAGTTGTTAAACAGGAATTAAAGTGAACGATAAGTAAAACTATGATCATCTCCAACAGCAACATGCGGCAATACATCAACAACTGTGGCACTGGACGACACGCAACAGCATTTGAGCAAGCGACTACGACGCGCAAGTCCAACTATCTACCAAACAACAGGTAATAGGGTGTGTCCAAGGCAATATATGGCTGCAAGGGATATCACGGGTACGGAAACTAGAGCATCGCAACACAGATAGCAATAGATCAACAGGAGGGAATAAACACTATAAAAGTAAGATAGGTAGAAAGGGGGAGATGCTCGCCTGAAAACTTTGTCGAAGGTTCATCCGAAGATCGGGGCGAAGCTCACATCAACTTAACGGCCTTATCCGCGAAGAAGCAAAACACTAGAATAAACACCGGATGCAATATTTAATACACGGCAGAAGATCGGCATGATGCATGTATGATGCATGTCATGGCGAGGGTGTAATGCAATTAGGTCATATTAAGCGGAACCGGGGTCCTGACAATTAATTAAATGGTTCAAGTTATTTAGATACCCCGCAAATTAAATGTTGTTTTAACAAGGCAAGATGAGTTACCGGTTCGCTACACAAATTTAAATGAGGCCAATATAAGGCTAGATTTGCCCGCATATGGGCCCCATATTTAATTATTAGGTGAATCGGCATAAGGCCCCCAAACCACATGACAAGATGCATGCAAGTATGACAATTTAATATGCAACAGGTTTTATTTTATTTATAAAATAAGGCTCGAGAAAAGGGGTCACACATTAGGGTTCGGCGATCTTGGGGGTTCCGGGGTTCGGGGTCGGTCTCAGGGTCCAGGGTTCGACGGGATCGGACTCGGCGGAAGCGTTCTCGGACAACGGAGAAGATCTTGTCGCATCCACGAAGAAGGACTTGGTTCGGCGCCGGGGGCGCATCGGGTTCTTCCGGGGCGGTGTCGTTCTCGTCGTTGCGAAGGTCTTGCCGGGTTCGCGGGTCGGGTTCGGTGGAGCACTTGATGTTCCACGTAGAAGACCTTCGGGTTCGACGGGGTTCGGTCTCGGACGCCGGGATCGGTCTTGGCGTTATCGTGAGTTCTCGGCGTGGTTCTCTCGGCTACTCGTGGGTACCGAAAACAGGTCGAAGATCTTGTCAACGGAGGGCTTGCCGAACACTATTTGGGCTTACGTGGAGGGACACTTGAGCGACCTCGCTGGCACCTTCTACTAGGCCTACACCTGCAGAAACAAAACAGGCAGAGGCAACCGCCGATGGGCCTGCACGGGCAAGATGCTCGCCAGGGCGGCGCTCTCACGCGAGGGGAGACGGCGCAGACGGACGGTGACTCGAGCGGAGGTGCCGCGGCTCGGCGGACGGTGCTAGTCGGCGACTGACGGACGCGGGGAGGACGGGCGACGGGGACGGCGACGCGCGGCGACCGGCGTTGGGGGGCAGGGCTGGCCCGGCCAGAGGCGGCGCTTGGGGAGGTCGAGGACGAGGGGGGCGGTGGCGTGAGAGCCGGAGCTCGAGCGCGGGAGGGAGGCGAGGCGAGGCGAGCTCGCCGGCGGCGCGAGGCGGATGATGTACTGGCGGTGAGGGGGAAGCAAAGAGGCGGACGCGGGCGTCGTGGAGGCGGCGAGGGGGCCGCAGAGGCGGGCCATCGAGCACGGCAGAGGGCGGAGCGGGGCTAGCAGAGAGGCGACGGTGTGAGGGGGAGGGCTCGCCGGCGCTTGAGGGGCGGCGGAGAGAGGCGGCTCCGAGGCGAGGACGGCCCGGGGCAGGGCGACCGGCGACGAGGCGAGCGGAGGAGGGGGACCGGCGGTGGGCTCGCAGGCGGCCGGCGACGCGAGGCCGGGAGGAGCGGCAGGGGTGGGAGATGCTCGCCGGCGCGCGGGCGCAGAGAGCAGGGGAGGGAGAAGGGAGAGCGGGGTGGGGGTGGTCACGCGAGCGGGGCGGTGGACCCTGAGGTTGGTGGGGTGTGACGGGTGGGTTCGGCTGGGGTCTGCGGGGTGGGGCCCGGGGGTGTGTGGGGCTGTCGGTGGGGTGGGGAGAGAGAGGGTAGAAGGGACTAGGTGAGAAAAGAGAGAGGGGGAAAAAGAGAGGGAGTGTTTGGGGGTGAGGTGGCAGCATCTGAGTGGTGGGGATTTTGGGGAGGGGTGAGGTGGCATATGGTGATTGGCCAGGGTGATGTGGAGGCAAGGGTGGGTAGATTAGGTTGGGTGAACTTAGGATTATGGGTGGGCCGTTTGTATTTTTCTGGGGTGGTCGTTCGGGTCTATCCGGCCCGTTCGACTGCCCCACTTAAAATAATATAATATTTTATTTGTTTTAAATGCACCGTTTGCAAACCGATAGCAGACAAACAAAATAATCCGGTGTCCCGGGTTTGCGTTTGAATTAAGACGGGGCGTTTAGAAAACAAAACTAGGTTTTCCCGAAAATAGTTTTATGCAAGCAAATGCCAGATGATGACGATGCTCACACGCAATGTGGCATGATGACATGAGCATGCGGTCACGATGATGCAACGCACAAAACAACGCGATTTTCTAGTAGTGGTTTTGCGGGATGCCACAATTCGACACCACTAACAAGGGATCTCGCCCTCGAGATCCGCCTCATGGTACCGGAAGGAAGGTCGGCGATCTGAATCTTCGCGCTTCGTGTAGATCCTCGCGACACCACTAACAAGAGGTCGTTGTCCGTGATCGTCGAGAGAACACCCCGGGAACAAAAGGTCGAAGGTAGAGGTATCAACAAATAAAGTCACCTCTAGCTTCGATGGAAAGAGGGAACCGATGCATTCTCATCCACTTCAATGTACAACAGCGAATAGAAGGGGTAGTCGGCATGGGGGCCAATCCATCACGCACCCAAACTATTACTCCGCACAATCAGTGGAAAAGAGTGCAACCATTCTCGGAAACAGACTGAAGATCTCGACAAGCGAGGTTCGGAAACAAAGGAGTGATGCAGACTCTGCATCGGATCTGGCGTGGATGATGTCGTCGCGTCGGAAAACATCGGAAGGCATAAACAAGGAAATAAAGAATGGTAACACCGTAGACGGTTTCATCAGGCAGCTTGAACACCGGACGGTAGAACACCGTTATCAAAGAAGGAAGCGAAACCCTGAAGGTACGACGGAACCCAACCACGAGAAATCCTGGACTCGAAGAAAAGATAAGAGAGCAGATTCAAAACACGGCGAGATAAGAGGAGAATAGCAGAGGGGTAAGGAGTAAAATCAGACCTAATCAGAACTATCCAACCGATTTTGCAAAATAGTTTTGACACTCTACTTCGGCCGTTAGCTAGGTTATCCTACAGGCTGGACTTGTGGGGTATCGCAACTGCTGGGCTCTGATACCACTCTGTAACACCCTCAGAATCGGACCTGTGCAAGTTTCAGCGATTCCCGCCAAAACCCGCATAGAAATGATTCAAAGGTGCCCACCAGGCACTTTCGTGCGGGTGGAAAACGAAGTAATAACATTACACAACAGTCCTCGATGGGACCCACAGAACAGATATATATAACAGCGACTCAAAGAGTCAAGAATACAGATATAATATACAAAGATCCAAATCACCTTGAAAACGATAGTGCGTCCAGCTACGGACAAGATGCAAATGGGGCTAAGAGCCCTGAAGAATAACCAATGGCGTCCATAACCCTGCCCAGGCCAAGCCGGAAGGGTAACCCTGCTAACGCCGTCGATCTCAAAACCTGCTTAAACAAAATGGGTGCCGACAAAGGGCAAAGGAAAAAGGGGAGCGTCAGTACTGAGGCCAGTACACGGCGAGGCTAGAATTCGGCGGTCCTCGCCTACATAGGTATGGTGGACTGAAGCGGCAGCGGCAGCATGCACTAAACACCCTATAGAGACTCGATGCAACTGGCGGTTATCAGAGAGGGATAAGAATGACCTAGCCGGATCCATCCTGGAGCTAACACCAAACAAACCCATCCTGGTGTTTCCCCCTCGAGACCAAACGAGGAAGTCAACCGAGGAACTCACACAGTTGGCAGTTTTATTTATTCAGTTATCGTTGCAGCAATTACTAGTCAGATTTGGATAATCATCCTGATAAAATAAGCAGTGGGCACTTTTAGTTAATCATTCCATTGTAGTTGCCACAATTACTAATCAGATACAATTAGCATGAGATAACCCAAAAACCCAGCAGTTGTTGATACTTTTATTTAGCCATTCCGTTGTAGTTGCAATACTTACTAGTCAGGTACAATGGTCGCAAGCGACAATCCAAACAAGCAACTGTGGGTAGTATTATTTAGCCATCCCATTATAGTGAAGCTGATTACTAGTCATTATAAAGTCAAATTTATAGCAATAAACTTTAGTTATGCTTGTTTATGGTCGAGATACTGTGCTCCAAGTCGTCCATAACCGCGGACACGGCTTTCAGAAAGTTTTACCCGGCCGGGGTGCACCAATAGCAACACACACTCGATCAACCTCGGAAAAACCAAATCAAAACCCAATGAGGCCTTCACGACAAAGCAATCACAGGATTCAGAAATATTTCAGGGGGCCGCCCCATTGAGTAGACCCGCAACGAAGCCAGCTGACTCCGAGACGGACTCAAGGTTTGCGACAATGGCTGTAAACGACTGGGAACCCAAAACTGGGATTGTCGATACCGCGAAAACATTCCGCTTACCTAAACAGTACAGGTGCTATCTGTCGCACAATTTAAATAAAGCAGTAAAACATGGCATAAGTACAGGATCGTAAATAAAACCTCAAACTAGTTTGTGGCCCCAAGAAATAAGACTGAATCAAGCTCTGGCTCAGGGGGGTCCCATATACCTCCCGGATGTGGATAGCGCGATAAATCAAGGAACATGTATCAAGTACTCGGGGTCCTACGGGACACAAGTGGGCGTTCGGAAACCAAATATTATCTATCACCCACCGATGCCTCTGCTTACTTCAATTTTAGTTGTTAAACAGGAATTAAAGTGAACGATAAGTAAAACTATGATCATCTCCAACAGCAACATGCGGCAATACATCAACAACTGTGGCACTGGACGACACGCAACAGCATTTGAGCAAGCGACTACGACGCGCAAGTCCAACTATCTACCAAACAACAGGTAATAGGGTGTGTCCAAGGCAATATATGGCTGCAAGGGATATCACGGGTACGGAAACTAGAGCATCGCAACACAGATAGCAATAGATCAACAGGAGGGAATAAACACTATAAAAGTAAGATAGGTAGAAAGGGGGAGATGCTCGCCTGAAAACTTTGTCGAAGGTTCATCCGAAGATCGGGGCGAAGCTCACATCAACTTAACGGCCTTATCCGCGAAGAAGCAAAACACTAGAATAAACACCGGATGCAATATTTAATACACGGCAGAAGATCGGCATGATGCATGTATGATGCATGTCATGGCGAGGGTGTAATGCAATTAGGTCATATTAAGCGGAACCGGGGTCCTGACAATTAATTAAATGGTTCAAGTTATTTAGATACCCCGCAAATTAAATGTTGTTTTAACAAGGCAAGATGAGTTACCGGTTCGCTACACAAATTTAAATGAGGCCAATATAAGGCTAGATTTGCCCGCATATGGGCCCCATATTTAATTATTAGGTGAATCGGCATAAGGCCCCCAAACCACATGACAAGATGCATGCAAGTATGACAATTTAATATGCAACAGGTTTTATTTTATTTATAAAATAAGGCTCGAGAAAAGGGGTCACACATTAGGGTTCGGCGATCTTGGGGGTTCCGGGGTTCGGGGTCGGTCTCAGGGTCCAGGGTTCGACGGGATCGGACTCGGCGGAAGCGTTCTCGGACAACGGAGAAGATCTTGTCGCATCCACGAAGAAGGACTTGGTTCGGCGCCGGGGGCGCATCGGGTTCTTCCGGGGCGGTGTCGTTCTCGTCGTTGCGAAGGTCTTGCCGGGTTCGCGGGTCGGGTTCGGTGGAGCACTTGATGTTCCACGTAGAAGACCTTCGGGTTCGACGGGGTTCGGTCTCGGACGCCGGGATCGGTCTTGGCGTTATCGTGAGTTCTCGGCGTGGTTCTCTCGGCTACTCGTGGGTACCGAAAACAGGTCGAAGATCTTGTCAACGGAGGGCTTGCCGAACACTATTTGGGCTTACGTGGAGGGACACTTGAGCGACCTCGCTGGCACCTTCTACTAGGCCTACACCTGCAGAAACAAAACAGGCAGAGGCAACCGCCGATGGGCCTGCACGGGCAAGATGCTCGCCAGGGCGGCGCTCTCACGCGAGGGGAGACGGCGCAGACGGACGGTGACTCGAGCGGAGGTGCCGCGGCTCGGCGGACGGTGCTAGTCGGCGACTGACGGACGCGGGGAGGACGGGCGACGGGGACGGCGACGCGCGGCGACCGGCGTTGGGGGGCGGGGCTGGCCCGGCCAGAGGCGGCGCTTGGGGAGGTCGAGGACGAGGGGGGCGGTGGCGTGAGAGCCGGAGCTCGAGCGCGGGAGGGAGGCGAGGCGAGGCGAGCTCGCCGGCGGCGCGAGGCGGATGATGTACTGGCGGCGAGGGGGAAGCAGAGAGGCGGACGCGGGCGTCGTGGAGGCGGCGAGGGGGCCGCAGAGGCGGGCCGTCGAGCACGGCAGAGGGCGGAGCGGGGCTAGCAGAGAGGCGACGGTGTGAGGGGGCGGGCTCGCCGGCGCTTGAGGGGCGGCGGAGAGAGGCGGCTCCGAGGCGAGGACGGCCCGGGGCAGGGCGGCCGGCGACGAGGCGAGCGGAGGAGGGGGACCGGCGGTGGGCTCGCAGGCGGCCGGCGGCGCGAGGCCGGGAGGAGCGGCGGGGGTGGGAGATGCTCGCCGGCGCGCGGGCGCAGAGAGCAGGGGAGGGAGAAGGGAGAGCGGGGTGGGGGTGGTCACGCGAGCGGGGCGGTGGACCCTGAGGTTGGTGGGGTGTGACGGGTGGGTTCGGCTGGGGTCTGCGGGGTGGGGCCCGGGGGTGTCTGGGGCTGTCGGTGGGGTGGGGAGAGAGAGGGTAGAAGGGACTAGGTGAGAAAAGAGAGAGGGGAAAAAGAGAGGGAGTGTTTGGGGGTGAGGTGGCAGCATCTGAGTGGTGGGGATTTTGGGGAGGGGTGAGGTGGCATATGGTGATTGGCCAAGGTGATGTGGAGGCAAGGGTGGGTAGATTAGGTTGGGTGAACTTAGGATTATGGGTGGGCCGTTTGTATTTTTCTGGGGTGGTCGTTCGGGTCTATCCGGCCCGTTCGACTGCCCCACTTAAAATAATATAATATTTTATTTGTTTTAAATGCACCGTTTGCAAACCGATAGCAGACAAACAAAATAATCCGGTGTCCCGGGTTTGCGTTTGAATTAAGACGGGGCGTTTAGAAAACAAAACTAGGTTTTCCCGAAAATAGTTTTATGCAAGCAAATGCCAGATGATGACGATGCTCACACGCAATGTGGCATGATGACATGAGCATGCGGTCACGATGATGCAACGCACAGAACAACGCGATTTTCTAGTAGT
Source organism: Avena sativa (assembly GCA_916181665.1). Lineage (NCBI taxonomy): Eukaryota > Viridiplantae > Streptophyta > Magnoliopsida > Poales > Poaceae > Avena > Avena sativa. The sequence continues at coordinate 389,435,211 of OV702280.1, read as the reverse complement.
GGTTTTGCGGGATGCCACAACTTACATCCCCCCTCAGTCGCAGCGTCACAAACGCTAAGTCTGTCTCGAAACTCAATAAACAAACTGCTGGGAGGCCTTTAGTGAAGATATCCACATACTGATGATGACACGTGAAGAACTTGAACGCGGCCAAGCTGCACTTTTTCCTAAACAAAATGCAGATCAATTTCGATGTGCTTGGTCCGGCGGTGCTGAACAGGATTAGCCGACATATAACATGCACTGACATTGTCACAATAAACGACAGTAGCCTTGGTCACAGGATGATGAAGCTCAGAAAGAAGTTGTCGCAACCAACAAGACTCTGCCACAACATTAGCGACTGCTCGGTACTCGGCTTCCGCGGAAGAAAGCGACACTGTAGGTTGATGCTTCGATGACCAAGAAACAAGACTGTCGCCCAAAAATATAGAATACCGAGAAGTAGATCGTCTCCTATCAGGACAGCCAGCCCAGTCAGCATCTGAGTAAGCAGTCAATGTAAGGAATGAAGAAGCATGGAGCTGCAGACCATAATCAAGTGTCCCCTTGACATATCTAAGGATGTGGCGAACAAGCTGCATGTGAGGCTTGCGAGGCTGATGCATATGAAAACAGACCTGCTAAACTGCATGTGATAAATCTAGGCGTGTAAGAGTCAGGTACTGGAGAGCAGCTACCAAACTCCTGTAATAAGAGGGATCGGCCACAAGGGACCCGTAGTAGCATCCATTTTGTCTTGTGTGTCGAGAGGAGTAATGCATGGATTACATGATTCCATGCCAGCACACTCCAAAAGATCTTCGGCATAAGCACGTTGAGACAGAAACATGTCTTGAGAGTTACGAGTCACCGAAATACCAAGAAAATGGTGCAAGGGACCAAGATCCGAAAGCGCAAATTCATTTGCAAGGGAACGGATAATGGATCGAAGAAGAGATGGAGTCGAAGCCGTGAGAATTATATCATCGACATAAAGTAATAGGTACGCAACGGAAGAACCCGACTTGAAGGTGAATAAAGAAACATTAGAGCGATATGGAACAAACCCTAAGGTAGAAACGAAGGTCGAAAAACGGTTGTACCAAGCCCAAGGAGCCTATTTAAGACCATACAAAGATTTTGTGAGCCGACAAACATAATCAGGGATGGAGGTATCAATGAAACCTTGGGGTTGCTGACAAAAGACAGTCTCGGCAAGAGAACGGTGGAGAAAAGCATTTTTTACATCGAGTAGGTTGGCAACCTCGGATTTGTGGCATAGGCGAAACATCCAAAAATAATCTGTAAAGTCATCGACAATAATAAGGTAGTACCGAAAACCGGATTTGCTAAGAACAGATGACGTCCAAAGATCACAATGAATAAGTTTGAAAGCACACTTAGAATGGAAAATAGAGGGTACAAAAGGTTGGCGTACATGACGATCAAGCTGACAAGCATGGCATACTGAAGGTGAAAAAGATTTAACACATGAAATAAGACGCCTAGAGTGAAGATTAGATAAAGTTTGATGATGATGCCAAAGGATGCCCAATACGATGATGCCAAAGGTCGGCGGTGGACGCAGTGGCGATGAAGGCTTGTGGTGATGTACACTTGATGTGTATAGTGTAGAGGTGGCCGGAACTATTGCACCGAATGATCTCCCTCCTGGTTTGCATGTCCTTTATAGAGAAACCGAATTTGTCAAATTCAATTGAAACATTGTTATAAGAAGTAAGTCGACGAACGGATAGAAGACTTTTTATGAGAGAAGGAACGATAAAAACATTGGACAAACGAAGTGGTTTTAAAGGTGTTGGAAGAGAATAAGAGCCAACAGAGGACACGGGAAGAGATGCACCATTGCCAAAAGTGATAGAGGGGAGGGAAGATGGAGAGGGCGAGGGGGTGATTATATTGTTCTCAGATGTCATGTGGAAAGACGCTCCTGTATCCATGTACCATGTACCAGTCAATGCCGCGGGAGGACGGCTGATAATTGTTAAGCACCGATATAAAGGAGGCTTGATCCCACTGCGGGGGAGCCTGCTGCTGTTGCTGGTACTGGTTGTAGGCGTGGAAGGGTTGCGGTTGCGGAGGCGGATGTGCACCAAGAATTCCAGGACCGCTGGAGGGGCGTCATGGGCTCGACCATGGAGACCATGCCTGAAAGTAGCCGGCGAGGGGATTGGGTGCGTTCCAGTGTTGTTGCTGCTGGTAGCGACCCCCGCCATTGCCGCGACTTGATTATTGTTGTGGCCACCTCCTTGGTAACCACGTCCACGGGCACCACCATCATTAGGATGATTGTAGGTGCAGCCGACGCCACCACCCTGGTTGCCACCACTAAAGGTACCGATATGGTTGTTGTTGTTGGGAGGGCGACCCGGAGCACGATCAGAGACGCGATCACCGCGATCAGAGGAGTCTGTTGAGACATATGACACCATGGAAGAGACGGAGTTCTTTTTCTTGCTTTTCTCCTCGAGGATGAGAGAAGATCGCACTTGTAGGAAGGACGATAAGGGCGTCTGGAGTGGGATGAAGGAGCGGAGGGCTGAGTAGTTGCCGCGGAGGCCATTGAGCAAGGTGAGCACCAGCGTATCATCGGTAATAGGATGGTCAACATCGGCGAGCGTATCAGCTAGGGCCTTCAACTGTGCGCCATACACTGAAACAGACTTGTTCCCTTGAGGCAGCCCACGGAACTCTGCCTCGAGGTGGATGGCGCGTGCTTTCTTGTTGTCACGGAAGAGGTTCTCGAGCGCCGTCCATTGGCTGCTGTCTAAGATTTGGAGGAGGCCACCATGGTGAGAAGCTCAGTGGAGATGAAGCCATACAGCCAAGACTTAACCGTGAAGTCGTTGCAGGTCCAGTTGGTGTCGACATCACCGGAAGATCCACCGGTGACATGAGCAGTAAGCTCGTACTTGCCAAGCGTGGTGAGGAAAAGCTCGCGCCAGAGCCCGTTGTTGGAGTCGGCGAGGTTGAGTACGATAGGAACATGCATGCGGATGGAGGCAACGTTGACAGCCTGGGAAGGAAGGGAGAGGAAGGAGGCGTTATGTCTTTCCCATTGTCGAGTGCGGCCTGGAGCTCGCGCTCCTCGCGCGCCTGCCGCTCGGCTTTGGTCTCGACCATGGCGGAAGAAAGAGCAGGCGGAAGGTTGAGGGAAGTTGGGCGGCGAGATCGGAAAGATTGGAACTCTCCTAGAGGGTCGGATCTAGCTGCTTTGAGCGCTGGAGTCTGATACCATGTAGACTAGAATAGTTTGGACAATTTCCACACACCAAATCATGGTGCCGGGTGCATATGTATTTATATCACGTATAGTACAATGTATATGGAAGGTTTTTAGAAACCATAACCTAGTCAGCTAAGAACCGTGTTGTACACAGATTCCGTTACACGTTCTTGCACACCAAGTTTACTTGGCTTACAGTGGTGCTCCGGCACTGGTACCGTGGCGCAGGTGCCAGTAGGTGTCTTTGTGGGTTGCTGCAGCTCTGCTCGGCCTCTCTCATCGCGCTCGATGTGACAGGCCTTGGCTGACACGACTTGCTCGGGAGTGAAGGCTGAAGCCAGGATGACGACCCTAGGTTGCGGATTCAGTGAAAGGGTCCTCCTTAGTTGCAATAGGGCTTGGTTATCCTGAGGCAATCAATGGAGCATGTGGAGCATTTGTAAGAATTGTTGCTCCTGATTGATCCTTTACTGACAACATTGCCCACCGAATGGAGAATACACAATGTTTAGTCATGTACTACTTATGAGTTTGTTGACTCCGGGAGCTGCCAACGCTCATAGTGAGTTTTATAGCAAGCTCCTTGGTGTCGCAATTATTTGGGAGAAGGCAGAAGGCAGAAGACAGAAGTTTGCGGACCTTCATGATCTGCAACCTTGTAACAAACAATTTTGTCCAATTTTGGTTACAATTATCCGAATAATCCTTGAAATTTGTTGGTTCATACAAAAACATGTTATGAAATTACCCTTTCAACAAACAGGCTATTCTTATGAGTTTAGATGTTGATGTTAAGCAAGGTCGAAACATAGTTCTAAATGAAAAAAAAAACATGTGTTTTTATTGAGTGTTCTTATTACCTTAGTTGTTTGTATAAAGGTAAGAGTGTTTATTTGATTTTGATTTTTCGTATTTGGCTTGTGTGTTGATAGAGACGTGAGTTGCACATACAAACTTACTAGTTGAAAAAAGCAGTCTGAATAGCTCTCAAAATACAAACAGAAACTTTTGTACACAAGGCAGTAAATATATACTGCTAAATAATATTTGAATAGCTCCCGAATATTGTTTGCACTGGACAGTAAATACTATATACATGATAATATATTTGAATATGGGGCCGTTTAATCAGTTATATAACCCGCTGAAGAATACTTGAGAAGTAACTCTAGATAGAGTTCACCCAGAAGTACTTGTCCTAGGTAATCTCAGCTACTATTAGCGCAAAGCTGAAGGCACCAGTCGTGGGTTAAGCCCATTGACCGCCGTATCTGGGACAGTCTTGAGAGAAAAATTCAATAATAGCAACATCGAAATTTTGATAAGAATTTTGATCTTAAAAACTGGAGATGGTTTCCAAAAAGAAAAGTCTCAGCTGTTGCCAAACCAGAATTTAGTAGCGTTGAGAGGAAATAAAACAAGCCAGAAATTCTACAGTAAGGATATTTAAATTTCGATAGCCATGGCACATATTATGTAGTATCATGTTGATCAACTTACGATTATACATACGTACACGGCAGCTGGGTTCCATATAGAGTCCAGACTATATTCTGTTTCAAAGACTAGGTGTGTCTATATATTTATCAAATGAATCTTGAAAGGAATCGTACTAGACTAGAACTCGGGGAAGTGTCCAACACTGAAGGGAGTTGCAAAGCCACCCGTTGGAGAATCCTGTTTCCCAAGGAGATCGTTGATCGATATATTAGGAGATCATTGATCCTCGTTGGCGCTCCGATATATACAAGCTAGGGAGGGACAAACGTACCCATTGGGGTTTTCGTTCGCCATGGCGCAGAACCCGGCCGCTGCAGCTAATAATCACGGCGAAGGCCTCCGGCAACCGGAGACGTCGTCGCGTTGCGTCACTGATGGCGCAACCCACAATTTTGAGATAACCAATTGGACGCTGCTGGAAGACATGGGCGCCGGAAACCGCGTCACCTCCAGCAAGTTCAGCGCCGGCGGCTACGATTGGAACATCAGATTCTACCCAGACGGCGGAGATCACAGAAAGGATTCTGCCGGCTATGGGTCAGCCTTCCTGAGTTGTCTCAGCCTGCAGGACAAGGAGAGCGTGAGGGCAAAGTACAGCCTAACCATGCTGGACGATAAAGGCAAAATACATGTAACCTATGAGGCAAAGCGAGTCATCTTTGCTCCAGAAACTGCTACCTGGGGGTTCACAAAATTCATAGAGAAATCAAAGCTGAAGGAGTCACATCACCTCGATACTGGCCTCCTGACCATAAGGTGTGTCCTCGTTGTGATAAAAGAGCCACCCACGGAGTGCAACATAAATTCTATTGTGGTTCCAACGCAGGAGTTATCCGGTCAACTTGAGCGCGCCCTCGAGAACGGGAGAGGCGCCGATGTCACACTCCTCGTGGGTGGTAGGGAGTTCAGGGCGCACAGTTTCATTCTGGCTGCACGGTCGCCGGTGTTCGATGCTCAGCTATTTGGTCCAATGACGATGGATAAAGATACAACACGAGCTATAGAGGTCGATGATATGGAGCCCGCCATCTTGGAGATGCTTCTTCAGTTCATCTACACGGATTCTCTACCGTCATCTAATGACAAAGAAGATTACGATGTTGCCACGATGCAACATCTGCTAGTCGCGGCAGATCGATATGGCTTGGACAGTCTCAAATCCATGTGCGAAATTAAGCTATGCAATAGCATCGATATACACACCGTCAAGAGTACATTAGCGCTGGCAAGTCAACACTACTGTGAGGGGCTCAAGAATGCATGTTTGGAGTTTATGTCGAAACCGGGAGTAGCGGCCATTGTGTTCTTGACAGATGGGATCAAAGGCCTCATGGCACGTCCCACCCCACTGGTCTTGGAGGAGAATCCTGGGGACAAGGCAGTACCCAATGTGTAAAATAACTTGTCTAGCCCTTTCTATCAATTTGGATTTAGACTTTTGGTTTATCATTTTCTAATGCATCAATTCAATATGGTATCACAGCAATAAGATCTTGGAATCAAATCTTGGCAACCACACTATTAATCTAAAAATAGTTCCGACATATATATCATTGATTCCACGTCTAAGGTGTTGTTACATGTCGTACAGCCTAGACGTGAAGAAAGTGTTAAAGTACCTTGTTTAGTCTTTTTTATTAGTTCTCACTTTTGCTTCAGTTCAGTTTAATATATTGTAAGGTAGTCTAACAGAAAAAACATTCAAATCGATTTGTAGTTTTCTTTGCATAAATATCAGAATATTGTATCGGTTGACTAAACATATGAGTCATTTGTTAATTTTTGAATATTAAATGTGAGTTGGTGGTTGTACATTGGTACGTCTTCGCTCATATCCACTTTCTTGAACAAATCTCTCTCCCGTCTACTCCGTCCGTTTCAAAATATAAGATGTTTTAGTTTTGTGAAGTAAATGTATCTAGACTACTTTTTGTATATAGGTTCACTCATGTTTGGAATGAATCTACATGCTAAAACAAGTCTAGATACATTCTCTTCACAAACCTAAAACATCTTATATTTTAAATGGAGGAAGTACAATACAATTATGTTTGCATATTACTTGCTTTCATGGCTGTCTCTTAGCAATGCATGAGTATTGAGCTGGAAGTCAGTTCAGTGCACCATGTTAGTCGTACATAAATAAAGTAATGAAACAAAAAATAAAATAATTCAGCATAGCAAGCAGGGCCGGCCTATAAGGCGGGGCAACGGGGCGTCCGCCCTGGCCCCTGGGAGGTAGGGGCCTCGGCCTAGGTAATAGTTCAGCAGGTATTTCAATATTTGGTTCAAGAAAATAGGAGGAAAAAAACTGGCCCAAGCCCAACAACGTAGCTAGCACTCACGGGACCAATACGATTCATCGCTCTCCTCCCCAAATTCTCCAATCCCATTGAACAGCTCTGCTGTCCCTGTGCCTTTCAATTCTGAGATCACCGCAACCATTAATGGAGACAAACGATGCTATTTTGCTCCCCAATCATCACCCCCAGATTCTCCAATCCCATTCAACGGTTGCTCTCTTTCCATCCTCAATGTTCTGGTCTTTCCCCATCAAGTAATCAACTAGATGTTGGAGGCATTAGAGATGGTAAGTCTGTCTCCCTCCGCTAATCTTACTCGTTCCCCATTTTATTCGATGTTAAATAGTCTGGCTCCCTCGCCCTGACTGCTCACATCTCCAATTCGGCCCTTTCTTAGGTCTGTTCGTTAAGCTTCATTGGGTCTAAAATTTGATGGAGTGCTGAGTGCTGCTGAGCGGATTAGTAGAAGAAGAAGAGAAAGGGGGCGGTGCGCGGGTGCCGCGCCTGGGGGTCCCATGCCCTCCCTCCCCCCCCCCCCCCCCCCCCCCCCCCCCCCCCCCCGCGCATGCCCGAGCTCGCCGGTCCTCCGGTGGGAGGCCTCCGCTGCCTCTGTCTTTGCGGCTGCCAGGCTGGTCCTCCTCAACGCCGCCGGCGTCGTGGTGGACAGGCTCCGGGGCGAATTCGTCTGGCAGGGGGCGGTGCTCCCCTTCCCGACGCACTCGGTGCGGGTCGGACGGCGCTCCCCTGCGTCCTGCTCACTGGCGAAGGAGCCTCGGGGAAGGCCGCCTCTGCTCCATCCGCTCTCGCCGGAGCACCTCGCGGCCTTGGCGGATCTCCATGGCCTCGCCTGGGCTGATGTGGAGGACGAGGAGGGGCCGGTGGAGCCGCCGCCGACGGTGCTCGGCGTAAGGGCGGTCGGGGAGGCCTCTGACGATGAGCGGGGGGTCTCCCTCCCGCGGTGCCCATGGTCCCTGCGTCGCTCCTCCCTGGGGAGTACCTCCCACTGGCGCGGGCTGCCCCTCGACGGCCCCGCCGGAGGGGAGGCGCTCCCTCGCGTGCGACCATGGCGGCTTCGCAACAGGGGTGGGGTGGGCTCGGTCGAGGTCCACGGCGGGCCCCTGTGGGTGGGGCCGGATCTAGGCCGGCTGACCGGGCCGCGCGTGGGCCTCGGCCTGGGCGTGACCTGGTTGGGCTGGTCTAGGTATAGCCCGATCTGCCCAACGCTCGCCACGTTGGCCTGGATCGGCCCGCTCGGCATTAAGAGAAGCTTTAGAAGATAGTAACGCAATGTGACTAATTGAGAGTGTCCATTAGTTAGCTTATCTGAATGGATTCATTAATATGCTTTGTTATATAAACTAAGAGGCTACATATATCTTATATGGCAGGTGTCTATACTAGGGGATGATGTGTAGTCGCAAGATGTTGCATTGAAATGTTGGATTGCGACACTGACACAATGAAGCATTGGTAAGTTTCAGAGTTGTCCTAGAATATCAATTGATGATTCTTGTGTTCAAAAATATTCTCCGTGGTTTCATGTGAAGGGCTTAATGGATTTCTTGTGTGGATCATGATGGCTTTCTCAATATACCTTCCATAAATTATTTGTGTGGAATGGGTATGCATAGGTGACTGTCAAAGCAGCGCTCACTCCAAATCAGTGGGGAATTGAATTAATTTCTGTCAGTGAGAGATGATTAAATGTCAATTGATATGATCGTATGATGCAGAGAGACCTAGGTACTGTTGAGGTCGTGAGGATCAAGTGAGTTGGATTTTGTGCACTCTAGGTAATTTCTCAATTAGATTTGTATGGAGCTTTAATATTCGAGGGGTTGTTTATCTAGGATCTGAGTTTTCACTAGCAAAGGTAATGTTTGTTTGATTGATAAGATAATGGTGACCACTTGGGGACATCATTGTTGTATTTTTTAATTACCAAAATGAACTATGGAATGTGTGTCGGTACTCACCGGCTATTGATCGGTCCTGACTCCCAGCCCGATAAGTGCAAGAGGGATATCGGTAGAGGAAAGAAGATTTCATGTTGCATTCAACTTTGTTATTTTATGAATCCCATGGCCATTCTGTGTTAACTTCCCTAGATGCAACTGTCCAGTTGTGCTAATTTCCATGGATGAGATTTTTTAGGTTAGGTTGGTGATGCTTGTTTGCGCAAACAATAAAAAAATCCTTTTTATCCTTTAGAATTTTTTATCAACTGCATCTTAAAGAAGGTAACTTATTTTAGATTGGCATACATGTAATTCACTTATTCACCTGTTGTAAAATGTCTTGAGAAGACTAACTCGAGATGAAAAATATTCTAAACCTGGCACTTGGTTTCCTGAGAAGAAGAAAGATTAAATTTCCTTGACCAACTATTGCGAGCTTACATATTTTATGTTATATATTCCACATTTTCATGATCCGATGTTGATTAAATGTGAAATATATACCTGACAGATGAAGCTCATTTTGTTGCGTCATGTTCCACTTCTAATGGACCATTGTTGTGGACCAGTTTGTTAGTTTTCCTGGGTGGAACGATAACCCCTTTCGGCGGCCTCGGTTACGTGTAAATAGACAAGGAAAGCCCCTTGTGTGGCAAATACAAAGACCGGTACGTATACGAGTGGTGTACTACACCATCTCATATACGTACCATATTACATGTCTAATACCCTCCCTTAATCTAAACCCGGGAGAGGTTTAGATTATGCTTAAACTCATCTAATTTCTTAGTACACAAAGTCTTGGTAAAACCGTCTGCAATCTGATCCTTACTGGAGATAAACCTGACATGAAGTTGCTTGCGAGCAACCCGTTCTCGAACAAAGAAGAAATCAATCTCAATATGTCTGGTGCGCGCATGAAAAACTGGATTAGCAGATAAGTAGGTAGCACCAAGATTATCACACCATAGACATGGTTTTTCCTTGAGTGAAACTCCAAGTTCACGAACCAGGGCTTCAACCCAAATAAGCTCTGCAGTGGCATTCGCAAGGGCTTTATATTCAGCCTCTGTACTTGACAGAGACACAATAGGTTGTTTTCTGACACTCCAAGAAATAAGATTGGGGCCAAAAAATATAGCAAAACCACCAGTAGAACGCATGTCATCTAAATCTCCTGCCCAGTCTGCATCTGAATAAGCACTAAGAAGGGTGGAATTGACCTCTGAAAAGTAAGACCAACCTTGCATGTGCCATGAATATACCTCAAAATCCTTTTAACTGCAGTCCAGTGTGCAGTAGTAGGAGCATGAAGAAACTGGCAAGCTTTACTCACTGAAAAACAAAGATCAGGTCTGGTTAGTGTCAAATATTGAAGTGCACCTACAATACTCCTGTACCGTGTGACATCCTCAGGACCAAGAGGAGACCCATCTGTCAAAGACAGTGTATCAGTCATAGAGAGAGGTGTTGGACATGATGTACATGTTGTCATCCCAACACGAGTCAACAACTCTGTAGCATATTTTTCCTGAGTCAATAATAAACCATTAGATCTTTTGTGAACCTCAAGGCCTAGAAAGAAATGCAGATCTCCAAGGTCCTTAAGGGCAAACTCTGAACTCAAATGCCGAAGAAGAGCTGAAATAGCGGAATCCGAGGAGCTTGCCACTATAATATCATCAACATAAATCAGAATGAACATAGTAATCCCTGACTTGTTGTAAAGAAACAATGATGTATCCGCCTTAGATGGAATGAAACCAAGAGTATGAAGCTTGTAACTAAGGCGAGAGTACCAAGCTCGAGGTGCCTGTTTCAGACCATATAATGCCTTGTCAAGTTTGCAAATATAGTTTGGGTTAGCGGAAGACTCAAAACCAGGTGGTTGTTTCATATAAACTACCTCTTCCAGAACACCATGTAAAAACGCATTCTTGACATCTAGCTGCCATAAACTCCATCCTCTGGAGACTGATATGGATATATAACAATTCTGATTGTTGCAGCCTTAACAATAGGACTAAAAGTATCTTCATAGTCTATACCATACCTCTGTTTAAATCCTTTTGCAACAAGACGAGCTTTGTACCTGTCAATAGTACCGTCAGCATTTTTCTTGATGCGATAAACCCATTTGCAACCAATGATGTTCTTATTGGAGCTTGGAGGAACAAGATGCCATGTGTGATTAGCAAGAAGTGCATCATACTCATCTGCATAGCAAGCTTCCAATTTTTATCTGTGAGAGCCTCTGACAGATTCTATGGTTCTCCTGTAGACGTGAGCAAATCATATCTAACAGTACCGTCGGTATAAATTTTCGGGTGTCGAATACCTTTTTGAAGGCGTGTTTGAACACCGACAGGAGGAAGTGGTGCAGGCTCAGACTGCACAGAAGATCCTGATGCAGGCATTTGCTCTTGTTCTAGATTCGCTGCAAGCGAATCGGCAGAATCACTGCAGCCGCTGGGTCCTGGCGTTGTGGCACTCAATGACGGTGACAGCTCGTTGTCCTGAAGCGGAGCAGGCGACGCCGCGTTTTCCTGGAGCGTAGGCTCGTGACACTGCTCAGCCTCCACGCGCGGTGAAAACGACCCGGGAGAGCAGTCCCTTGGTGACGTGTCATAAGAAGCCTCGTGCGGGCTCGCTGCACCGTACCGCACAGGAGACCAAGTCCGTCGCGACGTGGAAGGAGAGGACGCGCGCGCACGGGACGGCGGAGTAGATGCGGTGCCGAGCTCGTGATCCGAGACAGATTTTTCTGGCGTATCTTCCTCGGCCTCGGGACTGTCTGCTCCTGTAGCGTTGTTGTCTTATGGGCTATTATTTGCTGTGTTGGTTGCACCATTTGGAGTAGAATTTTGAGCAGATTCTTGAGACAAACTTGTAGATAACCCTTCAACTGAGACCTGAGGAGGGTTAACAACAGGAACAACTTGCAAATAGTGATCATTAGTATGCACACCCAAATCATGTGATGTCAAAGAGGGTTCATTAGATGGAAGCAAAAGAATCTCTTCACGGAGGCGACGCCCAGCATGTGGGTTTAGAGAAGCAAAAGAAAAAATGTTTTCATCAAAGACAACATCACGAGAGACATAGACACGACCAGTGGTTACATCAAGACACCTTACTCCTTTGTGTTTGGAGCTATAACCAAGAAAAACACACCGTTTAGAACGAAACGAGAGTTTTTGTTTATTATAGGGGCGGAGATTAGGCCAACAAGCACAGCCAAAAACACGTAGAGATTCATAGTTGGGCTTAACTTGCAAAAGTTTTTCTATAGGAGTCTCAAAATTTAGAACTTTTGAGGGAAGCAATTTTATGAGGAAAGTGGCTGTAAGAAAAGCATCATCCCAATATTTTAAAGGCATAGATGCATTAGCAAGTAAAGCAAGTCCAACTTCAACAATATGACGATGTTTATGCTCTGCAGAACCGTTTTGTTGGTGGGCATGAGGACACGAAACATGATGTGTAATGCCTATTTTTTGGAAGAAACCATTAAGCTTTTTATATTCACCACCCCAATCTAATTGCATGGTGATAATGTTTCTTTGAAACTTGCGCTCAACATATTGTTGGAAGTTAAGAAAAACTTGATAAACCTCAGAACGCTTCTTAAGCAATATATCCAAGTGAATTTGCTAAAATCATAAATAAAGCTTACATAATAGGCATGTTTTCCAACAGATAGAGGAGCGGGACCCCATACATCAGAAAATATTTGTTCCAAAGGAACTGTAGAAACACTAGTGGAAACAGGATATGGTAACTGATGACTCTTAGCCTGTTGGCACGGATCACATATGTAAGAATTTATTTCTGGAGTGTATGATAACTTATTTTTCCTAAGAACTTGCTGAACAATAAAAGATGACGGATGCCCTAGACGACGATGCCACGTGGAGGATGAAGGCACTACTAGAGAAAAGGCTATAGGAGACATGCTTATGCGAGGCACATTTAGACCATATGCGCCTCCTATAAAATAGGCGAGGCACACTCCTTCTCCATGCGCCTCTAGTATAAAAATAGGCGAGACGCATATGATAAGAATGCGCCTCCTATAATCCCTGTACGAGACTAAATCTAGCAGCCCCATATTATGCGAGGCGCATTCCAGTCATATGCGCCTCCTATATATTAGATAGGCGAGGCGCATATGGGCAGAATGCGCCTCGCATAATCTGTGTGGGCCCGCGTGTTGGTAGGTGCACGAATATGCGAGGCGCATATGATTATATGCGCCTCCTTTATTTGATAATATGCGAGCATATGCGCCTCAAGTAACTCCTGCGGGCCCGGGCGGAGGTAGGTGGCCTCATATGCGAGGCGCATATTGCTATATGCGCCTCCTATAGTACTAGAATGGGTGGGACACAAATAAAATGAAGTACCATCCTCCTCCTTCGATCCCCTTTCTCCATCCCGCCGCCGGCCACCCAGCCCGGCGTCTCTCTCTGGCCTCCCAAGCCCCACCACTTGCTGCCACAGCCCAGCCACCTCCCGCCTCCAATGCCGCCGCTGTCGTCTCTGGTACGATCCTACTTCAAGCGCCAGTCTTGGACAAGGACGGCGACTGGTTCCTCCTCCAGATGCGCTGCCGCCGCCAGGACAAGGATGCCGACCTGCTGCTGCTAATGCCGCTCATGACCCCGCCTCCGCCTCCACACGCCTCCGGTGAGCACGCACGACGCCGCGTCCTCCCTCGATCTCACGTCCTGCTCCCTCTCCTGTCGCTGACTGTGCTGCGTTTTCCCCTTTCTCTACGTGTGTGACAGTGGGTGTGGCGGAAATAATCCATAGCAGATTGGGATGGACGGTGGTGTAGTCCGAGGCGGCAGTGGCGGTGACGGGTGGCCAGGGTTCAGAACCGACGATTTGCTCTTGCTCCACTCAGACACCATAGGGGACGACGAGAACGGCTACCGATGTCGGCTAGGTGACTCATGTCTGCCGCCTTCTTTTTCTCTGTTATTAGATCGGTTCATCAACTTCTATCTAGTGTTTTGTCTCCTAATATTCGTGCCCTGAATATGATGGTCTCTTGCAGTCGTGTGTGTGTGTTAGTTAATAGTCCTACTACTCTGATTGTGCGTTGGTGTAGTTGTCTCAGTCTAAACATAGACATGTGTCGTTTGCTTGTGGTTTCGCCGGCTGGTACCTGCAGAATCTATAGATACGTATACACTGCTGCTAGGTAGGTAGATACACGGCCAATACTAGCTAGCAACCAAGGAAGAAGTAATGAGCTTCTCTGCTTTTGCATTGATTCAATATCATAATCAAATATTCTTGATGCATACATGCCTTATTTTATCAGAAAGGCATATTCTTTCGTCTTTGTTCTCCATTCTTTCTGTTCAAATCATTGGAAACCTGTCATGTAAATTTGTTGGTACACATATTTGGCACTTTACATTATTTTATTCGTTCAATCAAATTGATCAGCGGCTTTTTTCTTATGTTGGCTAAAATCTGATTCTTTGGCAAGATTAAGTTTTTGAATTGTTGAATGCTAGTAGCACTACATGTATGAGCAGCAATAGCATTGAATATATATGTAGCAGTGGCACTACATATTTTAGCCTTTTCCTCTGGCGGGGAATACAATTCAAGTGGTTCTTGGTGCAGGACGAGACGGGTGGACTTCTGCTCCATCACCATTGTTGGGAGCAGTGGCCTCAGCTTGCAGAAGTAGCGGGAGGAGCTGCAGCAGGTCGAGATTGACATTTGAGCACATGTCCAGTACAGGTTCAGGAGGCTGTCAACGAGCATCTTGAAGCAGCCGAAAGGTTGTCTTGCTTTCCATTTTATGTGCGTGGTGTTCCCTTACTCAATAGTTTGCTGAAAATACTTATTAATTGTAGATGACATGCTATGTACTGCTATGTGGTTGCTTGGGAACTCTACATTGCTACTGTTTGTTCAATGCATGCACTCTTTTATTCTGATTCAATTGGTTTTGAGTGTAACTTTCTTGCTCAATGTTGAAAAACATTTCACTTTAGGATCATAAATCTTTCATTGAAAATTCTTCACGCTTGCAATGTTCACTATAGGATCTGAAAGTTCTCTGACTATTTAGTTATTGTGTGTAGCTGGATAACTCTCTTGCTTAGTTGGCATCTGAGATTTTAGAAACATTGATAACATGTTAAGTGGATGAATGTTGATTTCCTTTGGCAAGATTTTTTTTGAATTGCTGAATAATTGTAGCATCACATATATAAGCAGCAATCACTACATATACCCATTTATAGGTATTACTAGTATAATTTTTGAGCTATTATTTGTTATACCAAATTCTTCCATGTATAGAGTTCTCTTGGTTATATGATTTTTCAGCTATTATTTGTACTCTTCTCAAGTTTGATTCTGCCCAGTTTCATGCCCTATGCTACACACTAGCATAAAATCTTTTCCTTGATGCTACTGCATTTTTTGTGTGTGTTTAGGATGGTGGTGATGGCAATTATGGGCACTGCTTTCCACTAACATATATATGCATGATTCTATCTTGTGAACTGCTAGCTATTGCTTTCCACTGACATAAGTAATATCATCTTTATTATGTGTAGGAGATGGCGAGGAGGTGTTATGTCGTGTACATCGGTCGGGTTCCAGGTGTGTACGAGGAGTGGAAAGACTGCCAGAAGCAAGTGAACAACTTCTCGGGCAACAACTACCAAGGCTATGAGAGTAGAGAGGTGGCGGAAGAGAAGTGGAGGAGGCATGGAAGGAAGAAGTGGAGGAACTTCCTCGTGATCACCACCTTGTTTCTCTTCATGGTAGGTTATGTGTTCTACTTCATCTAGGTAGAGCTACGTCGTTGGAGTTGTAATGTGATTGTGAACTTGTACTCGGAGGTGTGAACTTGTGGCACAAACACTTGATGTATGAACTTGTATGTCATGATTGATGTGTAATGTATTGTATTCATGTTGGTTCTATTATGCTTTGGCAAATTGCAAGTTTCTGAAAAAATTTGTGCTCTTTATACTGTATTCTGGACTATATTGTATATTTGAATATCTGTATATTATTATTTATAGTGGTCTGTAAAACTTGAATTTCGAAAATATTACCGGAGGCGCATATAGGACACTATAGGAGGCGCATATACCATAAATATACGAGGCGCATTGTGAAACATATGCGAGGCACATATCGATATGCGCCTCCTATAATTCACATATGCGAGGAGCATATCGATATGCGCCTCCTATATATGCGCCTCGCATATGTGAAGTATAGGAGGCGCATATCATATGCGCCTCGCATAAAAAATAGCCGAGGCTCAAAGGTAGAGGCGCATATGATATGCGCCTCGCATAAGCTTTTAGGTGCGCCTCGCATAAGCTTTTCTCTAGTAGTGAGGCTTGATGGTGACCAGAGCATGCTTGGATGATGGCCCCATTGAAACAGGAACAAGAGGGTAGAGACCACCATGACACTGTCGCATCCCATTTGTCTAACAATTGTAATGCTACTTGATCTAGTAATATAATGGCTACTTCATATATATAATTGTTGCATCATCATTATATCATGCTCATGTCATCATGCCACCTTGCATTTGAGCATCATATAAAACCCTTTTGATTTGGTTCTTCTCTCATATGCATTGTAAATTGTATTTGCCTCTTGATATTGTATTTGGTTCTTGATATATTGTTTAAATGCCCAAGTTGAGTTAGGGGCATATATTTTATTGACTCCACCACCTTTCTTGTCATCACCCCATCATTCCACCATTCCACTATATATGAGCATTGCAACTTATTTGGTTTTACCTCTAGCTCATGTGGGTTGGGATGGATCAAATTCTATCTCCACATGCTCTCATCTTAGCATCATGTGGTTTTCACATTATTTATATGTGGGGAGCCACATGGCCACCTTTGCATGCTATGTTGCAGATTTGCCTCTACTAGCTTCCATGTGGGAACTATCCTATATGTGTACATGCATGAAGCTATAATTTGGCCATGTGATGATCTAGTGGAGAAACACACACTAGTATGGTCATATAGCTCCATATATGTGCATAGGATCAATATTTTCCATATTGCATGGTAGTATTCAAATTTGAGTGCATGCATGATATAAATGCCATGTGTATTTCTAGTTGTTTTCACAATTAGCAATGGGGCATTTAATTCTTATGCATGGGCCATGCAACCTTCTCCAACTTTGGTCCTCCTTTGTTTTTATTTGAATCTTTGAGTGGATCATCCCCCATATCTCTCTCTTACCCCCTCTTTATGCTTGATCTTGCTTGATGCATGCAAGCATCTAAAACCCTACACCCATCTCCATCCATTCCATCACCCCATTATCTCACCCATATATTTTCTTTTAAATAAAACTCTTATGCTTGATCATATGAGGCTTATTCTTTTCTTCTCTCTTTCTCTCCTAGCCTAGTTCTTCTAAACCCTAATCTCTCTTACCCCCTCTCACTTATACTCTCCCCTAAACCCTAGCCTCTCTCTAACCCTAACCCAAGCTCTAAACCTAGTTACACCCTACCCCATCTCCACCTCTCTCACCTTACCCTCCCCTTGGTCTCTCCATGCCGAGCCCCCTTGCTGCCCCACCTGGCTACCCCCCTCTCCCTGGTCCCACACCCCATCTACCCCAACCCTAAAACCAACCCTAACCCGAGGCTACCCCGACCCTAGCTCCATGCCACTCCCCTCCCTCTCTCTAGCTCCCTCTCTGCCACAACAGCCCCACCCGAGCAAACCCCTCCTTGAACGCTCCCTGGCCCCACCTGGACGCCCCCACCCGTGCCTGCCTCCCCTCCAGCTCGAGCACATGGGGGTAGAGGAGAAAAAGGTGGCCGAAGCCACCTTTATCATCACCACCTCCCCACGGCACCCCCTCTCCTCTCCCGTCCTTATCTACCCCCTCTCTCTCGCCTACTGCCTCCCCCAGATCTACCCAGGGCGCCTGCCGCTCCTCCCCTCCTTCTCCACCAACGCCCACCCTCTCTCGCCGATCACCGCCAGCACCGCGTCGCCTCGACGATCCGGCCGTCAAGCTCGACGTGGAGGTGGTCTGGGAGAACGAGGAGGACCCGCTGTGTCGCCCCGTACACGCCAGCGAGGAGGAGAAGCCCCAGGAGCCCCAGAACCAGCACCGCCCCGACGAAACCCTAGCTTCGCTCGGCCCCTGCCTCGTCGACGATCGCCGGCGCCTCTGCCCGAACCACCACCGTCAACAGCCTCGCGGTGAGCCTCCCGTCTCCCCTGACATGGTCCGCCTCATGGTCGTCGCCTGTGCTCGTCGTTCGTTTCGTCGAACGCCCACCGTGCGCCGCCGCTCGCTGCTGTCTGTGCGCTCCCCCGTCGCGTAAGCCCTATCTAGGCCCCGTCCACCCTCCTAACACCAACCCCGTCCTAGCCCAGCGGTAGCCGCCTCCGCGCGCACGCCCAGGTCGCCTGTTCGAGCCCTGGTCGCCCCTGTTTTTCCTCTGCAGAGCGGCGCCGTCAGTTTCGTCAGAAACAGAGGAAGAGAAACAGTAGCCCGTGTGCACTTTGCAAATAACCCCCAACCTTTTTATCCCGTCAACCCGCGCTCCCCTCCGACCCCACCTGTCTGCCTCTATGCGGTTTTATAAAAAGGCACCGCTACTTTGCGGTACTCAACCCGTAGTCCCTGGGTCCGCCGCGTGTCACAGATGCGGCCAACCACTGGCGCGTGGGTCCGCTCGCGCGTCGGGCCTACTGGTCAGCTGCTGCGGCTAGATCAACTCGCGGTGAGGAAAGCTTTTGCGTGTTGCTTACGCCCAGTCAGCAGCGGTCCCACCCGTCAGCGTCTGTGGCTAAGTTTGCCTGAGTAGAAAAAGTCCCTGTTCTTTTCTGTTTTAAATCAAACTTTTCAAATTAATTTAAATTCAAAATTCAAATCAGTATTTAAATAACTTTTAAAATATGAATTCAAATAATACAAATAATATATGTTTTGAAATCAGAAAAATGTGAGGAATTCAAATATGCTATCCAAAATATATTTTGAACACTTAAAATTTCAAGTTGATTTAAATTACAATAAAATGCCCTTTTGCCTTAATAAATTAATAACTTTTGTTTTATAACTCCAAATTTGACAAATGATATGTCTAAAATGATTAGCTCGACGAGACCTTTCTGTTTATGCATTCCTTGTTCTGTTTTGCAGCATGCATCATATAAATATAATGTAAACAACAACTAATATGAGGATAAAATGTGACCAAAACTCAATAAAATGATTTATTCTTGTATTCCACACCTCACCCATGCCATGCTACTTTATTGCCATGCAAATTGTGCATCATTCATCATGGCATGATTGTTTGCTTGTCGCATTTTATCCTTATGCTTGTGCACTTTATTCATGTTGGCCCTTGTTTGTTTGGTTCTTCTTCGAATAGACGCTGAGCAGGGGATATATCAAGAAACCCAGGAGCACTACCCAGATCCTTCTCTCGCTTCAACTGAGCTGCTAGGCAAGCACTACCACATGTTTGCATACATATAGTACCTATTGCCTCTATCTTATTCTTGCATCATTGAGTCGCGATTGCATTAAACTGAATCCCAAGTACTGCATAGCCTTTACTTTTAAACCCCACCGAAGCTTGTTCCTCCATCCCATGAGCCATTACTACAGGAGTTGTTTGAGCCATGCGAGTCGTAGAACAGCATGTGTAGGGTATGTGAGTGTCTGATGGATAACGAGGTACCTAAACAACTTAACCTGAGTAGTAATGGGATAACTAATGAAAGTGGCACCGGTGAGCAATATCTGCTATTTGGTTTTTCATGCTCACTTGTGTCCCGTAGGACCCCGAGTACTTGATTCCTGTTCCTTGAATATTCGCGCTATCCACATCCGGGAGGATTATGGGACCCCCCTGAGCCAGAGCTTGATTCATTCTTATTTCTTGGGGCCACAAACTAGTTTGAGGTTTTATTTACTATTCTGTACTTATTCCATGCTTACTGCTTTATTTAAGTTTGTGCGAGGAGCACCTGTACTGTTTAGGAAAGCGGAGTGTTTCCACGGTATCGACAAGCCCAGTCACATTTTCGGGTTCCCAGTCGTTTACAGCCACTGACGCAAACCTTGAGTCCGTCTCGGAGTCGGCTAACTTCGTTGCGGGTAGCTTAATGGGGTGGCCCCCTGAAATATTTCTGAATCTGGTGATTACTTTGTCGTGAATGCCTCGGTGGGTTTTGATTTGGTTTTTCCGAGGTTGATCGAGTGTGTGTTGCTATTTGTGCACCCCTGCAGGGTAAAACTTTCTGAAAGCCGTGTCCGCGGTTATGGACGACTTGGAGCACAGTTTCTCGATCATAGACAAGTATAACTAAAGTACCGCTTTTAATTTGACTAAGTAACTGACTACTAAATAGTGCAACACTCATGGAATGGATAATAAAACTGCCAACGGATGGGGGTTGTTCGTCCCTGTGGTATTCTCTAAGCTTGACTTGAGAAGTGGTTATAACCAAATCAAAATTCGCAAGGAAGATGTTCCTAAAACAGCTTTCACCACCCGCTATGGCCTGTATGAGTACACGGTCATGTCTTTCGGTCTCACCAACGCACCTGCCACCTTCTCGAGGCTCATGAACTCGGTTTTCATGGAGTATCTTGATAAGTTCGTTGTGGTCTATCTGGATGACATCCTAGTCTATTCTAAGTCAAAGGAAGAGCATGAAGAACACCTTCGGTGTGTCCTAAACAAGCTTCGTGAGAACCGCCTGTATGCAAAGTTCTCCAAGTGTGAGTTTTGGCTGCCTCAAGTAACCTATCTTGGTCACGTCATCTCTACCAAGGGCATTGCAGTCAACCCGGAAACTGTAAAGACAATTGTTGAATGGCTTCCTCCTGTTAATGTCAAAGAAGTGCGGAGTTTCCTTGGTTTGGCTAGTTATTGCCGTCGCTTCGTTCAGAACTTTTCAAAGATAGCAAAGCCTCTTACCGATCTCCTCAAGAAAGGCAAGAAATACCTTTGGACTCCTGCATGTCAAGCAAGCTTTGAGACACTCAAAGAGAAGCTCACTTCCACGCCAGTCTTGGTTCCTCCGGACACATCTAAGCCTTTCCAGATATTCTGTGACGCCTCTTTGCAAGGATTGGGTGCGGTCCTTATGCAAGAAAAACAAGTTGTTGCTTATGCCTCTCGACAGTTGAAGACGCATGAGATCAACTATCCTACACATGACCTCGAGCTCGCAGCAGTTGTCTTTGCTTTGAAACTATGGAGGCACTACCTGCTTGGCAACCGTTGTGAAATCTTTTCTGATCACAAGAGTCTGAAGTATATCTTCACTCAGCCTGATCTCAACCTTTGGCAGAGGAGATGGATTGAAGCAATCAATGACTTCGATTTGACCATAAACTACACTCCGGGCAAAGCTAATGTCATGGCCGATGCTCTCAGTCGCAAAGCTTATGTCAACAACCTCATGATGGAAGAACAACAGCCTCTCTTGTGCGAGGAATTCCGTCAGCTCAACCTTGAAATTGTGGAACAAGGGTATCTCCTGAACCTTCTGGCTACTCCTCTCTTGGAATAAAAGGTTCGCTCCTTTCAGCGTGGTGATCCGCACACCAAAAAGATCATCTCAAAACTTCAGCTTCCGAAGTATGAGTCCTTCCACGTCGATGATCAAGGCACGCTTTTCTTTGAACACCGGATGTTTGTTCCGAACTACCCGGGTTTGAGAGAGCAAGTTCTCAAGGAGGCGCATGAATCTGTTCTTTCTATCCACCCTGGCAGCACAAAGATGTACATGGACTTGAAAACACAATATTGGTGGCCGGGTTTGAAACGATATTGTGCCAAGTATGTCTCGGAGTGTGATGTCTGCCGCAGAGTGAAAGCTGTCCATCAGAAACCTTACGGTCTTCTACAGCCATTGAAACCCCCGGAATGGAAATGGGGGAAAGTAGAGATGGACTTCATCACTGGTTTTCCAAGGTCGTAGAAGGGCAACAATGCAATCTTTGTTGTCATTGACAGGCTTTCTAAAGTGGCTCACTTCTTCCCCGTCAAGGAAACAATTTCTGGAATTCAGTTGGCTGAGCTCTATATCAACAGAATTGTCTCTCTGTATGGGGTTCCGCTTGAGATCAGTTCAGACCGTGGGAGCATCTTCACTTCCAAGTTCTGGGAAAGTTTCCAAAATGCTTTGGGAACAAAATTGAACTTCAGCACAGCTTACCACCCTCAGTCGCAAGGACAAGTTGAAAGGATCAATCAGATTCTGGAGGATATGCTTCGTGCTTGCGTCATCTCTTTTGGCATGAAGTGGGAAGAATGTCGTCCTTATGCTGAATTCTCTTACAACAACAGCTTTCAGAAAAGTCTGAAGATGGCACCATTTGAGGCTCTCTATGGCCGCAAATGCAGAACTCCGATTGGTTGGTGAGGTGCAGGAGAAAGAATATGGTTTGGCCCTGACATTGTAACTCAAGCGGAGGAGAAGGTGCACATCATTCTTGAAAATCTGAAGATTGCTCAAAGTCGCCAGAAGAGCAATTATGACAGAAAGCACACGGACATGGTGTATGTCCCTGGTGATCTCGTTTACCTTCGTGTCACTCCCATGAAAGGCACGCACCGTTTTGGTATCAAAGGAAAGCTGGCTCCTAGATACATCGGTCCATTCAAAATTCGTGGAAGAAGAGGAGAAGTTGCTTATGCTCTTGAGCTCCCGGAAAAACTCAAGGTCCATGATGTTTTCCACATCTCTCAACTCAAGAAGTGCTTCAAGGATCCCGGCAGGACCGTGGATCATGAGCTTATCAATCTCCAAGAATACATGTCTTATCAAGCACACCCCACAAAAATCCTTGAGATCGCAGAAAGAAGGACTCGCAACAAGTCCATCAAGTTCTGCAAGGTGCAGTGGTCGCACCATTCTGTTGATGAAGCCACTTGGGAGCGTGAAGATGAGCTCCGTGCCAACTATCCTACCCTCTTTGAGTCTTCTTCTTCTTCCTAGAATCTCGGGGCGAGATTCCTGTTTAGTGGGGGAGAGTTGTAGCATCCCATTTGTCTAACAATTGTAATGCTACTTGATCTAGTAATATAATGGCTACTTCATATATATAATTGTTGCATCATCATTATATCATGCTCATGTCATCATGCCACCTTGCATTTGAGCATCATATAAAACCCTTTTGATTTGGTTCTTCTCTCATATGCATTGTAAATTGTATTTGCCTCTTGATATTGTATTTGGTTCTTGATATATTGTTTAAATGCCCAAGTTGAGTTGGGGGCATATCTTTTATTGACTCCACCACCTTTCTTGTCATCACCCCATCATTCCACCATTCCACTATATATGAGCATTGCAACTTATTTGGTTTTACCTCTAGCTCATGTGGGTTGGGATGGATCCAATTCTATCTCCACATGCTCTCATCTTAGCATCATGTGGTTTTCACATTATTGATATGTGGGGAGCCACATGGCCACCTTTGCATGCTATGTTGCAGATTTGCCTCTACTAGCTTCCATGTGGGAACTATCCTATATGTGTACATGCATGAAGCTATAATTTGGCCATGTGATGATCTAGTGGAGAAACACACACTAGTATGGTCATATAGCTCCATATATGTGCATAGGATCAATATTTTCCATATTGCATGGTAGTATTCAAATTTGAGTGCATGCATGATATAAATGGCATGTGTATTTCTAGTTGTTTTCACAATTAGCAATGGGGCATTTAATGCTTATGCATGGGCCATGCAACCTTCTCCAACTTTGGTCCTCCTTTGTTTTTATTTGAATCTTTGAGTGGATCATCCCCCATATCTCTCTCTTACCCCCTCTTTATGCTTGATCTTGCTTGATGCATGCAAGCATCTAAAACCCTACACCCATCTCCATCCATTCCATCACCCCATTATCTCACCCATATCTTTTCTTTTAAATAAAACTCTTATGCTTGATCATATGAGGCTTATTCTTTTCTTCTCTCTTTCTCTCCTAGCCTAGTTCTTCTAAACCCTAATCTCTCTTACCCCCTCTCACTTATCCTCTCCCCTAAACCCTAGCCTCTCTCTAACCCTAACCCAAGCTCTAAACCTAGTTACACCCTACCCCATCTCCACCTCTCTCACCTTACCCTCCCCTTGGTCTCTCCATGCCGAGCCCCCTTGCTGCCCCACCTGGCTACCCCCCTCTCCCTGGTCCCACACCCCATCTATCCCAACCCTAAAACCAACCCTAACCCGAGGCTACCCCGACCCTAGCTCCATGCCACTCCCCTCCCTCTCTCTAGCTCCCTCTCTGCCACAGCAGCCCCACCCGAGCAAACCCCTCCTTGAACGCTCCCTGGCCCCACCTGGACGCCCCCACCCGTGCCTGCCTCCCCTCCAGCTCGAGCACATGGGGGTAGAGGAGAAAAAGGTGGCCGAAGCCACCTTTATCATCACCACCTCCCCACGGCACCCCCTCTCCTCTCCCGTCCTTATCTACCCCCTCTCTCTCGCCTACTGCCTCCCCCAGATCTACCCAGGGCGCCTGCCGCTCCTCCCCTCCTTCTCCACCAACGCCCACCCTCTCTCGCCGATCACCGCCAGCACCGCGTCGCCTCGACGATCCGGCCGTCAAGCTCGACGTGGAGGTGGTCTGGGAGAATGAGGAGGACCGCTGCATCGCCCCGTACACGCCAGCGAGAAGGAGAAGCCCCAGGAGCCCCAGAACCAGCACCGCCCCGACGAAACCCTAGCTTCGCTCGGCCCCTGCCTCATCGACGATCGCCGGCGCCTCTGCCCGAACCACCACCGTCAACAGCCTCGCGGTGAGCCTCCCGTCTCCCCTGACATGGTCCGCCTCGCGGTCGTCGCCTGTGCTCGTCGTTCGTTTCGTCGAACGCCCACCGTGCGCCGCCGCTCGCTGCTGTCTGTGCGCTCCCCCGTCGCGTAAGCCCTATCTAGGCCCCGTCCACCCTCCTAACACCAACCCCGTCCTAGCCCAGCGGTAGCCGCCTCCGCGCGCACGCCCAGGTCGCGTGTTCGAGCCCTGGTCGCCCCTGTTTTTCCTCTGCAGAGCGACGCCGTCAGTTTCGTCAGAAACAGAGGAAGAGAAACAGTAGCCCGTGTGCACTTTTCAAATAACCCCCAACCTTTTTATCCCGTCAACCCGCGCTCCCCTCCGACCCCACCTGTCTGCCTCTGTGCGGTTTTATAAAAAGGCACCGCTACTTTGCGGTACTCAACCCGCAGTCCCTGGGTCCGCCGCGTGTCACAGATGCGGCCAACCACTGGCGCGTGGGTCCGCTCGCGCGTCGGGCCTACTGGTCAGCTGTTGCGGCTAGATCAACTCGCGGTGAGGAAAGCTTTTGCGCGCTGCTTACGCCCAGTCAGCAGCGGTCCCACCCGTCAGCGTCTGTGGCTAAGTTTGCCTGAGTAGAAAAAGTCCCTGTTCTTTTCTGTTTTAAATCAAACTTTTCAAATTAATTTAAATTCAAAATTCAAATCAGTATTTAAATAACTTTTAAAATATGAATTCAAATAATACAAATAATATATGTTTTGAAATCAGAAAAATGTGAGGAATTCAAATATGCTATCCAAAATATATTTTGAACACTTAAAATTTCAAGTTGATTTAAATTACAATAAAATGCCCTTTTGCCTTAATAAATTAATAACTTTTGTTTTATAACTCCAAATTTGACAAATGATATGTCTGAAATGATTAGCTCGACGAGACCTTTCTGTTTATGCATTCCTTGTTCTGTTTTGCAGCATGCATCATATAAATATAATGTAAACAGCAACTAATATGAGGATAAAATGTGACCAAAACTCAATAAAATGATTTATTCTTGTATTCCACACCTCACCCATGCCATGCTACTTTATTGCCATGCAAATTGTGCATCATTCATCATGGCATGATTGTTTGCTTGTCGCATTTTATCCTTATGCTTGTGCACTTTATTCATGTTGGCCCTTGTTTGTTTGGTTCTTCTTCGAATAGACGCTGAGCAGGGGATATATCAAGAAACCCAGGAGCACTACCCAGATCCTTCTCTCGCTTCAACTGAGCTGCCAGGCAAGCACTACCACATGTTTGCATACATATAGTACCTATTGCCTCTATCTTATTCTTGCATCATTGAGTCGCGATTGCATTAAACTGAATCCCAAGTACTGCATAGCCTTTACTTTTAAACCCCACCGAAGCTTGTTCCTCCATCCCATGAGCCATTACTACAGAAGTTGTTTGAGCCATGCGAGTCATAGAACAGCATGTGTAGGGTATGTGAGTGTCTGATGGATAACGAGGTACCTAAACAACTTAACCTGAGTAGTAATGGGATAACTAATGAAAGTGGCACCGGTGAGCAATATCTGCTATTTGGTTTTTCATGCTCACTTGTGTCCCGTAGGACCCCGAGTACTTGATTCCTGTTCCTTGAATATTCGCGCTATCCACATCCGGGAGGATTATGGGACCCCCCTGATCCAGAGCTTGATTCATTCTTATTTCTTGGGGCCACAAACTAGTTTGAGGTTTTATTTACTATCCTGTACTTATGCCATGCTTTACTGCTTTATTTAAATTGTGCGAGGTACTGCACCTGTACTGTTTAGGAAAGCGGAGTGTTTCCGCGGTATCGACAAGCCCAGTCACATTTTCGGGTTCCCAGTCGTTTACAGCCACTGACGCAAACCTTGAGTCCGTCTCGGAGTCGGCTAACTTCGTTGCGGGTAGCTTAATGGGGTGGCCCCCTGAAATATTTCTGAATCTGGTGATTGCTTTGTCGTGAATGCCTCGTTGGGTTTTGATTTGGTTTTTCCGAGGTTGATCGAGTGTGTGTTGCTATTTGTGCACCCCTGCAGGGTAAAACTTTCTGAAAGCCGTGTCCGCGGTTATGGACGACTTGGAGCACAGTTTCTTGATCATAGACAAGCATAACTAAAGTACCGCTTTTAAATTTGACTAAGTAACTGACTAGTAAATAGTGCAACACTCATGGAATGGATAATAAAACTGCCAACGGATGGGGGGGTTGTTCGTCCGCTTCCTCGTTGGTAAGCGAGAAGGAGGATGGATCTGTTAATAGTACTGTTGTAACTGTTGTCTTTAATTCACGGACATCCGTCTATCTTTGTTTAGGCGGATGGTTAGTGAGTATCTATAGAATTGCTAGGTATTATCTTTTGCTGCAATTGTGTCACCCCAGGTTGTGTCCCCTTTAGAGGCATAAAGACTTGTTGAGTACCCCTAGGGTCTCACACGATAAATTATTTGATTCAGATGAACATGTACACTCACAAGATGGATACTGGGTGGAGGAGACGGACGATGTGGGCAACGATCATTCGGTGTAGAGATTCCGGGAACGGGGATCCGTGAGATCTGTGGGCGGGATGTGTTTATTTATGGGGCATCTTATGCCGATTTGCTTCTTATCCGTACTCGGATCTTGTTTGCCGCTTCCGCCTGATACTCTGATGTTTGATGTATGAGGAGCTATCCTAAACTATTATATCTATCTAGGATATTTGGATCTTGCCGTATGGCGTTGCAATATTTCTATTTCTTTTAGATGGAATGGCTCTGATGTACTGTTGTATGGTGGCTTGCATACATACTCATTTGTGTATGTAGTTGATCCCTTCGCTTGCCGATTACGCCGCCCGTTCTTGTCCCGATGTTTGGAAGTGGTTGGGACGGACGAAAGGTCTACCTGTGAGTGGAATTTGGGCCCCACCGTACTATTTCAACCATTTCCGCTCATCCAGGCTTGTAACTAGGAGCGTAATTCACCGAGGTAGTTACAATTGCTATCCTGCTAGTTAGCTGAGCATGCACCTGGAGTTGTGATGGGTATGCTATCCGTTAACTCAATCCCTGCACGAGTTTTGTTTGATTCTGGTGCATCGCATTCATTTGTTTCTCACAAGTTTGCAAATGAGAATGAGTTAGCGTTGGATCCTCTCCTCGAGCGGTTAATGGTCCTTTCTCCTGGAGCAAAGATGGCAGCTTCTAAAATCAGCCATGGCAATCAAGTTGAGATTGGTGGCTCTTCCTTCTCGGCGTCCTTAATTGTTCTGGGCAATTCTGACATTGATGTCATCTTGGGCATGGATTGGTTGACAGCAAATGCAGCTGTGATTGATTGTGCTGAACGCTCTGTTTCTCTGAAGATTCCTGAAGGCCATATAGTCTATTCTCCAAGTCTGACTCCTTCTATCCAGCTTTTCTCTTTGGCGGCTCTGAATGATGATGCTATGGAAGCTATTCAGAGTGTTCCGGTGGTCTGTGAGTTCCCAGATGTCTTTCCTGAAGAGTTGCCGGGTATGCCTCCGGATCGTGAGGTTGAGTTTGTAATTGAGCTTGAACCTGGAACGGCTCCTATCTCCAAGCGGCCTTATAAAATGGGTCCTGCTGAGTTGGCTGAACTCAAACGTCAGCTTGATGAACAAGAGAAGTGGGGTTTCATTCAACACAGTACTTATTCTTGGGGTAGCCCAACAATCTTTGTGAAGAAGCGAGACATGACTGATAGACTTTGTGTTCACTATCGGGCTCTCAATGCTAAAACCATCAAGAATAAATATCCTCTTCCGCGGATTAATGATCTCTTCGATCAGCTAGCTGGAGCTGTGGTATTCTCTAAGCTTGACTTGAGAAGTGGTTATCACCAAATCAAAATTCGCAAGGAAGATGTTCCTAAAACAGCTTTCACCACCCGCTATGGCCTGTATGAGTACACAGTCATGTCTTTCGGTCTCACCAACGCACCTGCCACCTTCTCGAGGCTCATGAACTCGGTTTTCATGGAGTATCTTGATAAGTTCGTTGTGGTCTATCTGGATGACATCCTAGTCTATTCTAAGTCAAAGGAAGAGCATGAAGAACACCTTCGGTGTGTCCTAAACAAGCTTCGTGAGAACCGCCTGTATGCAAAGTTCTCCAAGTGTGAGTTTTGGCTGCCTCAAGTAACCTATCTTGGTCACGTCATCTCTGCCAAGGGCATTGCAGTCAACCCGGAAACTGTAAAGACAATTGTTGAATGGCTTCCTCCTGTTAATGTCAAAGAAGTGCGGAGTTTCCTTGGTTTGGCTAGTTATTGCCGTCGCTTCGTTCAGAACTTCTCAAAGATAGCAAAGCCTCTTACCGATCTCCTCAAGAAAGGCAAGAAATGCCTTTGGACTCCTGCATGTCAAGCAAGCTTTGAGACACTCAAAGAGAAGCTCACTTCCACGCCAGTCTTGGTTCCTCCGGACACATCTAAGCCTTTCCAGATATTCTGTGACGCCTCTTTGCAAGGATTGGGTGCGGTCCTTATGCAAGAAAAACAAGTTGTTGCTTATGCCTCTCGACAGTTGAAGACGCATGAGATCAACTATCCTACACATGACCTCGAGCTCGCAGCAGTTGTCTTTGCTTTGAAACTATGGAGGCACTACTTGCTTGGCAACCGTTGTGAAATCTTTTCTGATCACAAGAGTCTGAAGTATATCTTCACTCAGCCTGATCTCAACCTTCGGCAGAGGAGATGGATTGAAGCAATCAATGACTTCGATTTGACCATAAACTACACTCCGGGCAAAGCTAATGTCATGGCCGATGCTCTCAGTCGCAAAGCTTATGTCAACAACCTCATGATGGAAGAACAACAGCCTCTCTTGTGCGAGGAATTCCGTCAGCTCAACCTTGAAATTGTGGAACAAGGGTATCTCCTGAACCTTCTGGCTACTCCTCTCTTGGAAGAAAAGGTTCGCTCCTTTCAGCGTGGTGATCCGCACACCAAAAAGATCATCTCAAAACTTCAGCTTCCGAAGTATGAGTCCTTCCACGTCGATGACCAAGGCACGCTTTTCTTTGAACACCGGATGTTTGTTCCGAACTACCCGGGTTTGAGAGAGCAAGTTCTCAAGGAGGCGCATGAATCTGTTCTTTCTATCCACCCTGGCAGCACAAAGATGTACATGGACTTGAAAACACAATATTGGTGGCCGGGTTTGAAACGATATTGTGCCAAGTATGTCTCGGAGTGTGATGTCTGCCGCAGAGTGAAAGCTGTCCATCAGAAACCTTACGGTCTTCTACAGCCATTGAAACCCCCGGAATGGAAATGGGAGAAAGTAGAGATGGACTTCATCACTGGTTTTCCAAGGTCGCAGAAGGGCAACAATGCAATCTTTATTGTCATTGACAGGCTTTCTAAAGTGGCTCACTTCTTCCCCGTCAAGGAAACAATTTCTGGAATTCAGTTGGCTGAGCTCTATATCAACAGAATTGTCTCTCTGTATGGGGTTCCGCTTGAGATCAGTTCAGACCGTGGGAGCATCTTCACTTCCAAGTTCTGGGAAAGTTTCCAAAATGCTTTGGGAACAAAATTGAACTTCAGCACAGCTTACCACCCTCAGTCGCAAGGACAAGTTGAAAGGATCAATCAGATTCTGGAGGATATGCTTCGTGCTTGCGTCATCTCTTTTGGCATGAAGTGGGAAGAATGTCTTCCTTATGCTAAATTCTCTTACAACAACAGCTTTCAGAAAAGTCTGAAGATGGCACCATTTGAGGCTCTCTATGGCCGCAAATGCAGAACTCCGATTGGTTGGTCAGGTGCAGGAGAAAGAATATGGTTTGGCCCTGACATTGTAACTCAAGCGGAGGAGAAGGTGCACATCATTCTTGAAAATCTGAAGATTGCTCAAAGTCGCCAGAAGAGCAATTATGACAGAAAGCACACGGACATGGTGTATGTCCCTGGTGATCTCGTTTACCTTCGTGTCACTCCCATGAAAGGCACGCACCGTTTTGGTATCAAAGGAAAGCTGGCTCCTAGATACATCGGTCCATTCAAAATTCGTGGAAGAAGAGGAGAAGTTGCTTATGCTCTTGAGCTCCCGGAAAAACTCAAGGTCCATGATGATTTCCACATCTCTCAACTCAAGAAGTGCTTCAAGGATCCCGGCAGGACCGTGGATCATGAGCTTATCAATCTCCAAGAAGACCTGTCTTATCAAGAACACCCCACAAAAATCCTTGAGATCGCAGAAAGAAGGACTCGCAACAAGTCCATCAAGTTTTGCAAGGTGCAGTGGTCGCACCATTCTGTTGATGAAGCCACTTGGGAGCGTGAAGATGAGCTCCGTGCCAACTATCCTACCCTCTTTGAGTCTTCTTCTTCTTCCTAGAATCTCGGGGCGAGATTCCTGTTTAGTGGGGGAGAGTTGTAGCATCCCATTTGTCTAACAATTGTAATGCTACTTGATCTAGTAATATAATGGCTACTTCATATATATAATTGTTGCATCATCATTATATCATGCTCATGTCATCATGCCACCTTGCATTTGAGCATCATATAAAACCCTTTTGATTTGGTTCTTCTCTCATATGCATTGTAAATTGTATTTGCCTCTTGATATTGTATTTGGTTCTTGATATATTGTTTAAATGCCCAAGTTGAGTTGGGGGCATATCTTTTATTGACTCCACCACCTTTCTTGTCATCACCCCATCATTCCACCATTCCACTATATATGAGCATTGCAACTTATTTGGTTTTACCTCTAGCTCATGTGGGTTGGGATGGATCCAATTCTATCTCCACATGCTCTCATCTTAGCATCATGTGGTTTTCACATTATTGATATGTGGGGAGCCACATGGCCACCTTTGCATGCTATGTTGCAGATTTGCCTCTACTAGCTTCCATGTGGGAACTATCCTATATGTGTACATGCATGAAGCTATAATTTGGCCATGTGATGATCTAGTGGAGAAACACACACTAGTATGGTCATATAGCTCCATATATGTGCATAGGATCAATATTTTCCATATTGCATGGTAGTATTCAAATTTGAGTGCATGCATGATATAAATGGCATGTGTATTTCTAGTTGTTTTCACAATTAGCAATGGGGCATTTAATGCTTATGCATGGGCCATGCAACCTTCTCCAACTTTGGTCCTCCTTTGTTTTTATTTGAATCTTTGAGTGGATCATCCCCCATATCTCTCTCTTACCCCCTCTTTATGCTTGATCTTGCTTGATGCATGCAAGCATCTAAAACCCTACACCCATCTCCATCCATTCCATCACCCCATTATCTCACCCATATCTTTTCTTTTAAATAAAACTCTTATGCTTGATCATATGAGGCTTATTCTTTTCTTCTCTCTTTCTCTCCTAGCCTAGTTCTTCTAAACCCTAATCTCTCTTACCCCCTCTCACTTATCCTCTCCCCTAAACCCTAGCCTCTCTCTAACCCTAACCCAAGCTCTAAACCTAGTTACACCCTACCCCATCTCCACCTCTCTCACCTTACCCTCCCCTTGGTCTCTCCATGCCGAGCCCCCTTGCTGCCCCACCTGGCTACCCCCCTCTCCCTGGTCCCACACCCCATCTATCCCAACCCTAAAACCAACCCTAACCCGAGGCTACCCCGACCCTAGCTCCATGCCACTCCCCTCCCTCTCTCTAGCTCCCTCTCTGCCACAGCAGCCCCACCCGAGCAAACCCCTCCTTGAACGCTCCCTGGCCCCACCTGGACGCCCCCACCCGTGCCTGCCTCCCCTCCAGCTCGAGCACATGGGGGTAGAGGAGAAAAAGGTGGCCGAAGCCACCTTTATCATCACCACCTCCCCACGGCACCCCCTCTCCTCTCCCGTCCTTATCTACCCCCTCTCTCTCGCCTACTGCCTCCCCCAGATCTACCCAGGGCGCCTGCCGCTCCTCCCCTCCTTCTCCACCAACGCCCACCCTCTCTCGCCGATCACCGCCAGCACCGCGTCGCCTCGACGATCCGGCCGTCAAGCTCGAGGTGGTCTGGGAGAACGAGGAGGACCCGCTGCGTCGCCCCGTACACGCCAGCGAGGAGGAGAAGCCCCAGGAGCCCCAGAACCAGCACCGCCCCGACGAAACCCTAGCTTCGCTCGGCCCCTGCCTCGTCGACGATCGCCGGCGCCTCTGCCCGAACCACCACCATCAACAGCCTCGCGGTGAGCCTCCCGTCTCCCCTGACATGGTCCGCCTCACGGTCGTCGCCTGTGCTCGTCGTTCGTTTCGTCGAACGCCCACCGTGCGCCGCCGCTCGCTGCTGTCTGTGCGCTCCCCCGTCGCGTAAGCCCTATCTAGGCCCCGTCCACCCTCCTAACACCAACCCCGTCCTAGCCCAGCGGTAGCCGCCTCCGCGCGCACGCCCAGGTCGCGTGTTCGAGCCCTGGTCGCCCCTGTTTTTCCTCTGCAGAGCGGCGCCGTCAGTTTCGTCAGAAACAGAGGAAGAGAAACAGTAGCCCGTGTGCACTTTTCAAAT
Source organism: Avena sativa (assembly GCA_916181665.1). Lineage (NCBI taxonomy): Eukaryota > Viridiplantae > Streptophyta > Magnoliopsida > Poales > Poaceae > Avena > Avena sativa. The sequence continues at coordinate 389,401,894 of OV702280.1, read as the reverse complement.
AACCCCCAACCTTTTTATCCCGTCAACCCGCGCTCCCCTCCGACCCCACCTGTCTGCCTCTGTGCGGTTTTATAAAAAGGCACCGCTACTTTGCGGTACTCAACCCGCAGTCCCTGGGTCCGCCGCGTGTCACAGATGCGGCCAACCACTGGCGCGTGGGTCCGCTCGCGCGTCGGGCCTACTGGTCAGCTGTTGCGGCTAGATCAACTCGCGGTGAGGAAAGCTTTTGCGCGCTGCTTACGCCCAGTCAGCAGCGGTCCCACCCGTCAGCGTCTGTGGCTAAGTTTGCCTGAGTAGAAAAAGTCCCTGTTCTTTTCTGTTTTAAATCAAACTTTTCAAATTAATTTAAATTCAAAATTCAAATCAGTATTTAAATAACTTTTAAAATATGAATTCAAATAATACAAATAATATATGTTTTGAAATCAGAAAAATGTGAGGAATTCAAATATGCTATCCAAAATATATTTTGAACACTTAAAATTTCAAGTTGATTTAAATTACAATAAAATGCCCTTTTGCCTTAATAAATTAATAACTTTTGTTTTATAACTCCAAATTTGACAAATGATATGTCTGAAATGATTAGCTCGACGAGACCTTTCTGTTTATGCATTCCTTGTTCTGTTTTGCAGCATGCATCATATAAATATAATGTAAACAGCAACTAATATGAGGATAAAATGTGACCAAAACTCAATAAAATGATTTATTCTTGTATTCCACACCTCACCCATGCCATGCTACTTTATTGCCATGCAAATTGTGCATCATTCATCATGGCATGATTGTTTGCTTGTCGCATTTTATCCTTATGCTTGTGCACTTTATTCATGTTGGCCCTTGTTTGTTTGGTTCTTCTTCGAATAGACGCTGAGCAGGGGATATATCAAGAAACCCAGGAGCACTACCCAGATCCTTCTCTCGCTTCAACTGAGCTGCCAGGCAAGCACTACCACATGTTTGCATACATATAGTACCTATTGCCTCTATCTTATTCTTGCATCATTGAGTCGCGATTGCATTAAACTGAATCCCAAGTACTGCATAGCCTTTACTTTTAAACCCCACCGAAGCTTGTTCCTCCATCCCATGAGCCATTACTACAGAAGTTGTTTGAGCCATGCGAGTCATAGAACAGCATGTGTAGGGTATGTGAGTGTCTGATGGATAACGAGGTACCTAAACAACTTAACCTGAGTAGTAATGGGATAACTAATGAAAGTGGCACCGGTGAGCAATATCTGCTATTTGGTTTTTCATGCTCACTTGTGTCCCGTAGGACCCCGAGTACTTGATTCCTGTTCCTTGAATATTCGCGCTATCCACATCCGGGAGGATTATGGGACCCCCCTGATCCAGAGCTTGATTCATTCTTATTTCTTGGGGCCACAAACTAGTTTGAGGTTTTATTTACTATCCTGTACTTATGCCATGCTTTACTGCTTTATTTAAATTGTGCGAGGTACTGCACCTGTACTGTTTAGGAAAGCGGAGTGTTTCCGCGGTATCGACAAGCCCAGTCACATTTTCGGGTTCCCAGTCGTTTACAGCCACTGACGCAAACCTTGAGTCCGTCTCGGAGTCGGCTAACTTCGTTGCGGGTAGCTTAATGGGGTGGCCCCCTGAAATATTTCTGAATCTGGTGATTGCTTTGTCGTGAATGCCTCGTTGGGTTTTGATTTGGTTTTTCCGAGGTTGATCGAGTGTATGTTGCTATTTGTGCACCCCTGCAGGGTAAAACTTTCTGAAAGCCGTGTCCACGGTTATGGACGACTTGGAGCACAGTTTCTTGATCATAGACAAGCATAACTAAAGTACCGCTTTTAAATTTGACTAAGTAACTGACTAGTAAATAGTGCAACACTCATGGAATGGATAATAAAACTGCCAACGGATGGGGGGGTTGTTCGTCCGCTTCCTCGTTGGTAAGCGAGAAGGAGGATGGATCTGTTAATAGTACTGTTGTAACTGTTGTCTTTAATTCACGGACATCCGTCTATCTTTGGTTAGGCGGATGGTTAGCGAGTATCTATAGAATTGCTAGGTATTATCTTTTGCTGCAATTGTGTCACCCCAGGTTGTGTCCCCTTTAGAGGCATAAAGACTTGTTGAGTACCCCTAGGGTCTCACACGATAAATTATTTGATTCAGATGAACATGTACACTCACAAGATGGATACTGGGTGGAGGAGACGGACGATGTGGGCAACGATCATTCGGTGTAGAGATTCCGGGAACGGGGATCCGTGAGATCTGTGGGCGGGATGTGTTTATTTATGGGGCATCTTATGCCGATTTGCTTCTTATCCGTACTCGGATCTTGTTTGCCGCTTCCGCCTGATACTCTGATGTTTGATGTATGAGGAGCTATCCTAAACTATTATATCTATCTAGGATATTTGGATCTTGCCGTATGGCGTTGCAATATTTCTATTTCTTTTAGATGGAATGGCTCTGATGTACTGTTGTATGGTGGCTTGCATACATACTCATTTGTGTATGTAGTTGATCCCTTCGCTTGCCGATTACGCCGCCCGTTCTTGTCCCGATGTTTGGAAGTGGTTGGGACGGCCGAAAGGTCTACCTGTGAGTGGAATTTGGGCCCCACCGTACTATTTCAACCATTTCCGCTCATCCAGGCTTGTAACTAGGAGCGTAATTCACCGAGGTAGTTACAATTGCTATCCTGCTAGTTAGCTGAGCATGCACCTGGAGTTGTGATGGGTATGCTATCCGTTAACTCAATCCCTGCACGAGTTTTGTTTGATTCTGGTGCATCGCATTCATTTGTTTCTCACAAGTTTGCAAATGAGAATGAGTTAGCGTTGGATCCTCTCCTCGAGCGGTTAATGGTCCTTTCTCCTGGAGCAAAGATGGCAGCTTCTAAAATCAGCCATGGCAATCAAGTTGAGATTGGTGGCTCTTCCTTCTCGGCGTACTTAATTGTTCTGGGCAATTCTGACATTGATGTCATCTTGGGCATGGATTGGTTGACAGCAAATGCAGCTGTGATTGATTGTGCTGAACGCTCGGTTTCTCTGAAGATTCCTGAAGGCCATATAGTCTATTCTCCAAGTCTGACTCCTGCTATCCAGCTTTTCTCTTTGGCGGCTCTGAATGATGATGCTATGGAAGCTATTCAGAGTGTTCCGGTGGTCTGTGAGTTCCCAGATGTCTTTCCTGAAGAGTTGCCGGGTATGCCTCCGGATCGTGAGGTTGAGTTTGTAATTGAGCTTGAACCTGGAACGGCTCCTATCTCCAAGCGGCCTTATAAAATGGGTCCTGCTGAGTTGGCTGAACTCAAACGTCAGCTTGATGAACAAGAGAAGTGGGGTTTCATTCAACACAGTACTTCTTCTTGGGGTAGCCCAACAATCTTTGTGAAGAAGCGAGACAGGACTGATAGACTTTGTGTTGACTATCGGGCTCTCAATGCTAAAACCATCAAGAATAAATATCCTCTTCCGCGGATTAATGATCTCTTCGATCAGCTAGCTGGAGCTGTGGTATTCTCAAAGCTTGACTTGAGAAGTGGTTATCACCAAATCAAAATTCGCAAGGAAGATGTTCCTAAAACAGCTTTCACCACCCGCTATGGCCTGTATGAGTACACAGTCATGTCTTTCGGTCTCACCAATGCACCTGCCACCTTCTCGAGGCTCATGAACTCGGTTTTCATGGAGTATCTTGATAAGTTCGTTGTGGTCTATCTGGATGACATCCTAGTCTATTCTAAGTCAAAGGAAGAGCATGAAGAACACCTTCGGTGTGTCCTAAACAAGCTTCGTGAGAACCGCCTGTATGCAAAGTTCTCCAAGTGTGAGTTTTGGCTGCCTCAAGTAACCTATCTTGGTCACGTCATCTCTGCCAAGGGCATTGCAGTCAACCCGGAAACTGTAAAGACAATTGTTGAATGGCTTCCTCCTGTTAATGTCAAAGAAGTGTGGAGTTTCCTTGGTTTGGCTAGTTATTGCCGTCGCTTCGTTCAGAACTTCTCAAAGATAGCAAAGCCTCTTACCGATCTCCTCAAGAAAGGCAAGAAATACCTTTGGACTCCTGCATGTCAAGCAAGCTTTGAGACACTCAAAGAGAAGCTCACTTCCACGCCAGTCTTGGTTCCTCCGGACACATCTAAGCCTTTCCAGATATTCTATGACGCCTCTTTGCAAGGATTGGGTGCGGTCCTTATGCAAGAAAAACAAGTTGTTGCTTATGCCTCTCGACAGTTGAAGACGCATGAGATCAACTATCCTACACATGACCTCGAGCTCGCAGCAGTTGTCTTTGCTTTGAAACTATGGAGGCACTACTTGCTTGGCAACCGTTGTGAAATCTTTTCTGATCACAAGAGTCTGAAGTATATCTTCACTCAGCCTGATCTCAACCTTCGGCAGAGGAGATGGATTGAAGCAATCAATGACTTTGATTTGACCATAAACTACACTCCGGGCAAAGCTAATGTCATGGCCGATGCTCTCAGTCGCAAAGCTTATGTCAACAACCTCATGATGGAAGAACAACAGCCTCTCTTGTGCGAGGAATTCCGTCAGCTCAACCTTGAAATTGTGGAACAAGGGTATCTCCTGAACCTTCTGGCTACTCCTCTCTTGGAAGAAAAGGTTCGCTCCTTTCAGCGTGGTGATCCGCACACCAAAAAGATCATCTCAAAACTTCAGCTTCCGAAGTATGAGTCCTTCCACGTCGATGATCAAGGCACGCTTTTCTTTGAACACCGGATGTTTGTTCCGAACTACCCGGGTTTGAGAGAGCAAGTTCTCAAGGAGGCGCATGAATCTGTTCTTTCTATCCACCCTGGCAGCACAAAGATGTACATGGACTTGAAAACACAATATTGGTGGCCGGGTTTGAAACGATATTGTGCCAAGTATGTCTCGGAGTGTGATGTCTGCCGCAGAGTGAAAGCTGTCCATCAGAAACCTTACGGTCTTCTACAGCCATTGAAACCCCCGGAATGGAAATGGGAGAAAGTAGAGATGGACTTCATCACTGGTTTTCCAAGGTCGCAGAAGGGCAACAATGCAATCTTTGTTGTCATTGACAGGCTTTCTAAAGTGGCTCACTTCTTCCCCGTCAAGGAAACAATTTCTGGAATTCAGTTGGCTGAGCTCTATATCAACAGAATTGTCTCTCTGTATGGGGTTCCGCTTGAGATCAGTTCAGACCGTGGGAGCATCTTCACTTCCAAGTTCTGGGAAAGTTTCCAAAATGCTTTGGGAACAAAATTGAACTTCAGCACAGCTTACCACCCTCAGTCGCAAGGACAAGTTGAAAGGATCAATCAGATTCTGGAGGATATGCTTCGTGCTTGCGTCATCTCTTTTGGCATGAAGTGGGAAGAATGTCTTCCTTATGCTGAATTCTCTTACAACAACAGCTTTCAGAAAAGTCTGAAGATGGCACCATTTGAGGCTCTCTATGGCCGCAAATGCAGAACTCCGATTGGTTGGTCAGGTGCAGGAGAAATAATATGGTTTGGCCCTGACATTGTAACTCAAGCGGAGGAGAAGGTGCACATCATTCTTGAAAATCTGAAGATTGCTCAAAGTCGCCAGAAGAGCAATTATGACAGAAAGCACACGGACATGGTGTATGTCCCTGGTGATCTCGTTTACCTTCGTGTCACTCCCATGAAAGGCACGCACCGTTTTGGTATCAAAGGAAAGCTGGCTCCTAGATACATCGGTCCATTCAAAATTCGTGGAAGAAGAGGAGAAGTTGCTTATGCTCTTGAGCTCCCGGAAAAACTCAAGGTCCATGATGTTTTCCACATCTCTCAACTCAAGAAGTGCTTCAAGGATCCCGGCAGGACCGTGGATCATGAGCTTATCAATCTCCAAGAAGACCTGTCTTATCAAGAACACCCCACAAAAATCCTTGAGATCGCAGAAAGAAGGACTCGCAACAAGTCCATCAAGTTCTGCAAGGTGCAGTGGTCGCACCATTCTGTTGATGAAGCCACTTGGGAGCGTGAAGATGAGCTCCGTGCCAACTATCCTACCCTCTTTGAGTCTTCTTCTTCTTCCTAGAATCTCGGGGCGAGATTCCTGTTTAGTGGGGGAGAGTTGTAGCATCCCATTTGTCTAACAATTGTAATGCTACTTGATCTAGTAATATAATGGCTACTTCATATATATAATTGTTGCATCATCATTATATCATGCTCATGTCATCATGCCACCTTGCATTTGAGCATCATATAAAACCCTTTTGATTTGGTTCTTCTCTCATATGCATTGTAAATTGTATTTGCCTCTTGATATTGTATTTGGTTCTTGATATATTGTTTAAATGCCCAAGTTGAGTTGGGGGCATATCTTTTATTGACTCCACCACCTTTCTTGTCATCACCCCATCATTCCACCATTCCACTATATATGAGCATTGCAACTTATTTGGTTTTACCTCTAGCTCATGTGGGTTGGGATGGATCCAATTCTATCTCCACATGCTCTCATCTTAGCATCATGTGGTTTTCACATTATTGATATGTGGGGAGCCACATGGCCACCTTTGCATGCTATGTTGCAGATTTGCCTCTACTAGCTTCCATGTGGGAACTATCCTATATGTGTACATGCATGAAGCTATAATTTGGCCATGTGATGATCTAGTGGAGAAACACACACTAGTATGGTCATATAGCTCCATATATGTGCATAGGATCAATATTTTCCATATTGCATGGTAGTATTCAAATTTGAGTGCATGCATGATATAAATGGCATGTGTATTTCTAGTTGTTTTCACAATTAGCAATGGGGCATTTAATGCTTATGCATGGGCCATGCAACCTTCTCCAACTTTGGTCCTCCTTTGTTTTTATTTGAATCTTTGAGTGGATCATCCCCCATATCTCTCTCTTACCCCCTCTTTATGCTTGATCTTGCTTGATGCATGCAAGCATCTAAAACCCTACACCCATCTCCATCCATTCCATCACCCCATTATCTCACCCATATCTTTTCTTTTAAATAAAACTCTTATGCTTGATCATATGAGGCTTATTCTTTTCTTCTCTCTTTCTCTCCTAGCCTAGTTCTTCTAAACCCTAATCTCTCTTACCCCCTCTCACTTATCCTCTCCCCTAAACCCTAGCCTCTCTCTAACCCTAACCCAAGCTCTAAACCTAGTTACACCCTACCCCATCTCCACCTCTCTCACCTTACCTTCCCCTTGGTCTCTCCATGCCGAGCCCCCTTGCTGCCCCACCTGGCTACCCCCCTCTCCCTGGTCCCACACCCCATCTACCCCAACCCTAAAACCAACCCTAACCCGAGGCTACCCCGACCCTAGCTCCATGCCACTCCCCTCCCTCTCTCTAGCTCCCTCTCTGCCACAGCAGCCCCACCCGAGCAAACCCCTCCTTGAACGCTCCCTGGCCCCACCTGGACGCCCCCACCCGTGCCTGCCTCCCCTCCAGCTCGAGCACATGGGGGTAGAGGAGAAAAAGGTGGCCGAAGCCACCTTTATCATCACCACCTCCCCACGGCACCCCCTCTCCTCTCCCGTCCTTATCTACCCCCTCTCTCTTGCCTACTGCCTCCCCCAGATCTACCCAGGGCGCCTGCCGCTCCTCCCCTCCTTCTCCACCAACGCCCACCCTCTCTCGCCGATCACCGCCAGCACCGCGTCGCCTCGACGATCCGGCCGTCAAGCTCGAGGTGGTCTGGGAGAACGAGGAGGACCCGCTGTGTCGCCCCGTACACGCCAGCGAGGAGGAGAAGCCCCAGGAGCCCCAGAACCAGCACCGCCCCGACGAAACCCTAGCTTCGCTCGGCCCCTGCCTCGTCGACGATCGCCGGCGCCTCTGCCCGAACCACCACCATCAACAGCCTCGCGGTGAGCCTCCCGTCTCCCCTGACATGGTCCGCCTCGCGGTCGTCGCATGTGCTCGTCGTTCGTTTCGTCGAACGCCCACCGTGCGCCGCCGCTCGCTGCTGTCTGTGCGCTCCCCCGTCGCGTAAGCCCTATCTAGGCCCCGTCCACCCTCCTAACACCAACCCCGTCCTAGCCCAGCGGTAGCCGCCTCCGCGCGCACGCCCAGGTCGCGTGTTCGAGCCCTGGTCGCCCCTGTTTTTCCTCTGCAGAGCGGCGCCGTCAGTTTCGTCAGAAACAGAGGAAGAGAAACAGTAGCCCGTGTGCACTTTGCAAATAACCCCCAACCTTTTTATCCCGTCAACCCGCGCTCCCCTCCGACCCCACCTGTCTGCCTCTGTGCGGTTTTATAAAAAGGCACCGCTACTTTGCGGTACTCAACCCGTAGTCCCTGGGTCCGCCGCGTGTCACAGATGCGGCCAACCACTGGCGCGTGGGTTCGCTCGCGCGTTGGGCCTACTGGTCAGCTGCTGCGGCTAGATCAACTCGCGGTGAGGAAAGCTTTTGCGCGCTTCTTACGCCCAGTCAGCAGCGGTCCCACCCGTCAGCGTCTGTGGCTAAGTTTGCCTGAGTAGAAAAAGTCCCTGTTCTTTTCTGTTTTAAATCAAACTTTTCAAATTAATTTAAATTCAAAATTCAAATCAGTATTTAAATAACTTTTAAAATATGAATTCAAATAATACAAATAATATATGTTTTGAAATCAGAAAAATGTGAGGAATTCAAATATGCTATCCAAAATATATTTTGAACAATTAAAATTTCAAGTTGATTTAAATTACAATAAAATGCCCTTTTGCCTTAATAAATTAATAACTTTTGTTTTATAACTCCAAATTTGACAAATGATATGTCTAAAATGATTAGCTCGACGAGACCTTTCTGTTTATGCATTCCTTGTTCTGTTTTGCAGCATGCATCATATAAATATAATGTAAACAACAACTAATATGAGGATAAAATGTGACCAAAACTCAATAAAATGATTTATTCTTGTATTCCACACCTCACCCATGCCATGCTACTTTATTGCCATGCAAATTGTGCATCATTCATCATGGCATGATTGTTTGCTTGTCGCATTTTATTCTTATGCTTGTGCACTTTATTCATGTTGGCCCTTGTTTGTTTGGTTCTTCTTCGAATAGACGCTGAGCAGGGGATATATCAAGAAACCCAGGAGTACTACCCAGATCCTTCTCTCGCTTCAACTGAGCTGCCAGGCAAGCACTACCACATGTTTGCATACATATAGTACCTATTGCCTCTATCTTATTCTTGCATCATTGAGTCGCGATTGCATTAAACTGAATCCCAAGTACTGCATAGCCTTTACTTTTAAACCCCACTGAAGCTTGTTCCTCCATCCCATGAGCCATTACTACAGGAGTTGTTTGAGCCATGCGAGTCATAGAACAGCATGTGTAGGGTATGTGAGTGTCTGATGGATAACGAGGTACCTAAACAACTTAACCTGAGTAGTAATGGGATAACTAATGAAAGTGGCACCGGTGAGCAATATCTGCTATTTGGTTTTTCATGCTCACTTGTGTCCCGTAGGACCCCGAGTACTTGATTCTTGTTCCTTGAATATTCGCGCTATCCACATCCGGGAGGATTATGGGACCCCCCTGAGCCAGAGCTTGATTCATTCTTATTTCTTGGGGCCACAAACTAGTTTGAGGTTTTATTTACTATCCTGTACTTATGCCATGCTTTACTGCTTTATTAAAATTGTGCGAGGTACTGCACCTGTACTGTTTAGGAAAGCGGAGTGTTTCCGCGGTATCGACAAGCCCAGTCACATTTTCGGGTTCCCAGTCGTTTACAGCCACTGACGCAAACCTTGAGTCCGTCTCGGAGTCGGCTAACTTCGTTGCGGGTAGCTTAATGGGGTAGCCCCCTGAAATATTTCTGAATCTGGTGATTGCTTTGTCGTGAATGCCTCGTTGGGTTTTGATTTGGTTTTTCCGAGGTTGATCGAGTGTGTGTTGCTATTTGTGCACCCCTGCAGGGTAAAACTTTCTGAAAGCCGTGTCCGCGGTTATGGACGACTTGGAGCACAGTTTCTCGATCATAGACAAGCATAACTAAAGTACCGCTTTTAAATTTGACTAAGTAATTGACTAGTAAATAGTGCAACACTCATGGAATGGATAATAAAACTGCCAACGGATTGGGGGGTTGTTCGTCCGCTTCCTCGTTGGTAAGCGAGAAGGAGGATGGATCGGTTAATAGTACTGTTGTAACTGTTGTTTTTAATTCACGGACATCCGTCTATCTTTGGTTAGGCGGATGGTTAGCGAGTATCTATAGAATTGCTAGGTATTATCTTTTGCTGCAATTGCGTCACCCCAGGTTGTGTCCCCTTTAGAGGCATAAAGACTTGCTGAGTACCCCTAGGGTCTCACACGATAAATTATTTGATTCAGATGAACATGTACACTCACAAGATGGATACTGGGTGGAGGAGACGGACGATGTGGGCAACGATCATTCGGTGTAGAGATTCCGGGAACGGGGATCCGTGAGATCTGTGGGCGGGATGTGTTTATTTATGGGGCATCTTATGCCGATTTGCTTCTTATCCGTACTCGGATCTTGTTTGCCGCTTCCGCCTGATACTCTGATGTTTAATGTATGAGGAGCTATCCTAAACTATTATATCTATCTAGGATATTTGGATCTTGCCGTATGGCGTTGCAATATTTCTATTTCTTTTAGATGGAATGGCTCTGATGTACTGTTGTATGGTGGCTTGCATACATACTCATTTGTGTATGTAGTTGATCCCTTCGCCTGCCGATTACGCCGCCCGTTCTTGTCCCGATGTTTGGAAGTGGTTGGGACGGCCGAAAGGTCTACCTGTGAGTGGCATTTGGGCCCCACCGTACTATTTCAACCATTTCCGCTCATCCAGGCTTGTAACTAGGAGCGTAATTCACCGAGGTAGTTACAGACACGGACCTCTAAACATGATTTGCTGCGTGTCCCGGTCCTTAATCAAGAAAAAGAATGGGTGAATTTCAACAAAGGCATTATTGTCTAGGGTAATTTTATGTGCAGAAAGCAAGTTCATGGAGGATGTGGGAACATGAAGAATATTTTTAAGCTTTAAGGAACAATCTGGGGTGTGCAAAACTGAATGACCAATATTAGCAATTTCCATACCTTGTCCACTAGCATTGTGAACTTGATCACGCCCTTGGTATGGCTCATGAACTTGAAGCTTGTTGAGTTGTCCTGTTGTATGGTTTGTAGCGCCAGTGTCTATGACCCAGTTGCTATCAACACCATAAGCACCCTTGTGCTCAGTGGAGTTGTCATCCTCGTCATCATCATCACCAAAACGCCACCAACAATCACCTGCAGTGTGTCCTTCCTTCTTGCATATCTGGCATATCACGCCTTCCTGCCATGGAGTAGCAACTCGACCACGATCACGATTTTTATCTCGCCCCCCTTTTGGACGGCGCTGCTGATCCTGCCGAGGAGTTCCACGGTTTTGAAGAGGAGGCGGAGGAGGGCGCTGTGGTGGGGGTTGCGGCATGCGCTGCTGCGGGGGAACATAGGGTGGAGCCTGATAGTGTGGCATGTAGTAGGATGGTTGTGGGGTATATGGAGGATATATGTAGTGTTGTGGAGGGGGTTGTGGGTAGTTGGGTGTCGAGGGTTGATATGGCGACTAGTATGTGGGTGTAGGAGGTATGTAGGACGGCTGATAGGTAGGTGGAGGTGGCATGTATGGTGGTTGGTAGGAAGGTGGAGGAGGAGTGTATGGTGGTTGGTAGGGGCGTGGTGGTGCAGCCCCATAGGTGGGAGAGGGGCGCCGGGTAGCAGCATTAATGGAGGAGGTAAAACCACCGGGAGCTTGTCCGGTGGAGAGGAGCATAGCATCACGATTCTCGTAGGAAAGCAGCTGAGAGCACATGTCATTGAGGGTGGTTGTTGGAACGGCGTTGATGGCAGCGACAAGAGAGTTGAACGTGCCGTCCAGACCATTGAGGATATAATCCTTGAGCTCATCATCATCAACTGTCTTCCCGGCAGCAGCAAGTTCAGAGGCAAATCCTTTCATCTTGGTGATGTACTGTTGGGCGGTCAAGTCAAGCTTCTTAGTATTGGTGAGGGCACCACGGAGTGTGGAAACCCGAGACTTGGATTGTGTGTTGTACATAGCATGAAGCGCACGCCACACGTCGACGGCATGATGAAGACCGAAGACATGGGGAAGCACATCCTCCGAGAGCGAGTTGACGAGGAAGCTAACCACCTGCTGATCCTTCGTGCACCAGGCGTCGTAGTCCGGATTAGGAACGGACACCTTTTTCTGATTTTCGTCGAGCGCCTCGAGCCGTTCCAGCGGGGCACGGTCGGTCCCCTCAAGGAGGGCCATGACATGAGCACTGCGAAGAGTGGGCAGCACCAACGCCTGCCAGTAAAGAAAATTCTCGCGAGTAAGCTTGAGAGCGGGCGGGGCACCAATGGCGGGCGGCGCCGAGGAAGACCCATGAATCAACGTGGGAGGTTGTAGGGAATTGTGGTGCAGGAAAAAGGAGTTGTAGATCGTAGTAGTTGCAGGCTTGGCGGAAATTTGTTTTTGTGGAGCGATCGATCTCACGAGAGGATTGCGATCGAATCTTGCAGGTCCTGGCGGAGAAAAACTGACGAGAAAGAAACCAACGGGAGTTGTCGGAAAAAAAAAAGGAACCGAAGGCAGGGAATTGAATCCTCCAACGGCGGTGAAGCTCCTGGTCCTGCCGATCGGAGAAGAACGGGATCCTGGTGGCCGGCGCGGCGATCGCACCTGTGGCGGCGGCTAGCAGCTAGAAGGGAAGAGAACGACTCCTGATACCATGTTAGTTTTCCTGGGTGGAACGATAACCCCTTTCGGCGGCCTCGGTTACGTGTAAATAGACAAGGAAAGCCCCTTGTATGGAAAATACAAAGACCGGTACGTATACGAGTGGTGTACTACACCATCTCATATACGTACCATATTACATGTCTAATACAGTTCACTCTACAAAAGACAAGTATGGCTGCAGCACCATTGACATGAAGAGGGCAAATGCAACATTTGATTCCTCTTCGGGGTGTTAAACCGAGGAATCAAGCAGTCTGTGACAACCTCTCCCCAGTTCTTCAGAATGTATCATCTCCAAAGGTTGCTGGGAATGGGGATGGTAAGGTATCACTTGAATATCTTCATGGTTAAGAAACCGAGAACCATGTGAAAATACGATCCGATACTCATCACTCATGTGAAGTGATAAACGAGAAAAATATGCATCTGGTACTAATGAGCGTGTGTGGGGTTATATGGAAGCTTCTCCAATTCAAAATAAACGGAATGTGTTATGTAGTGATCTATTGAGAAAGAGGGAACATATATTGAATGTCGTCTTGGTAGGAGCAACTTCTATGTTGTGCATGTACATCAATTTGTAGCTATTTATTTTAGTTTGGTGAAAGTGGCTAAATGATTTTTATGGTACCTCTGCTAAGTTTCTGAATGAATTTGCAAAAATATTTGGCTGGTGTGATAATATGCGTAGATTAAGAGTATGTTTTTCTCCACCACTTGGTATGTAAATAAAATAGCACCCCCTTCCTAATTTAAATTTTTTTATCTTGTGTACGGATGTTTGCCTATTCTCTTTCTAGGCGCCATCAGCTGCACCTTACATGACCATATATGAAAAGGATGCAAAGCTTCGAAATTTCACTTTGGCTCACAAGTGTAGGTATACATATTATCCAATAATGCATTTCAAAATGTATTTTTTAAAATAAAACTTCATGTGTATATCCGAAGATTCTATATTCACATACAATATTTTGTGTGGCCTGTGTAAAAAAAATAGTTTTTAATGCTTCAATATGCTTAAGGAGTAAAAAACTTGGATATTTCTGGTTTAGGCTACTTTTTAAAGGTATTTTTTGTGAGTACAAACCTATAAAGAAAAACTTATATTCGAAGCAGCCAGCACGGCAGTGCGTCATGGACTTGCAGAACCACACACTGCGGCTATATGCAAAATAGTTCGTAGTAATGATACAAATTTTTGATTTCTCGTTGCAACGCATGGACATTTTTTCTAGTAGAGATATACATACGCGGCAAGCCAAGCGCGATCGTACTAAACACGAACTCGGCTAGGTGTTCCAATACAGTTAGCTATTGGAGAAGGTAATGACCCGTGAGAGACTCCCGGCCGGAGGAGAGATCGTTGATCGATACTACTGCACCCGGCCGGCCCTATTGGCGTTCTCTTTTTGCCATGGCTCACAACGCGGCCGCTCCGGTTAACCACGGCGGCGAGGCAGCCTTCCGGCTGCTTCCGGAGACATCGTCGCGATGCGTCATGGAGGGCGCGGCGCACAATTTCGAGATCTCCAATTACGAGCTGCTGCAGGGCATTGGCGTCGGGAACTTTATCACCTCGAGCACCTTCAGCGCCGGCGGGTACGATTGGTATATCAGGTTCTACCCCGACGGAAGGACCGCGGATGCTGCCGGCAACGCGTCAGCCTACTTGTATTGTCTCAGCAGCGACGCCAACAAGGACGTCAGGGCAAAATTCACCTTAGCCATGCTGGACAACCAAGGCAATGCACAGGAAGTCAACAAGGGTTACGTAGTTGATCACGTCTTTTCCGGCAAAGGTGTCTGCCATGGCTTTCCGAAATTCGTCGAGAAATCGAACCTCGATGACAGAGCAGGCTGCCTACTAACGCTGAGGTGCGACATCGTCGTGGTCAAAGAACCACCCGCCAAGTGTAAGACAAATCTTGTCCCGGTTCCTCCGCCAAAACTAATCGGACACCTCGACCACGCCGTCAAGAACGGGAGAGGCGCCGATGTCACGCTCCTCGTCGGCGGCAGGGAGTTCAGGGCACACAGATTCATGCTGGCCGCGCGGTCGCCCGTGTTCGACGCTCAGCTCTTTGGTCCAATGACGATGGATAAAGATACACGAGCTATAGAGGTCGATGACATGGAGCCTGCCATCTTCGAGATGCTTCTTCGGTTCATCTATACGGATTCTCTACCGTCATCATCTAATGACGAAGAAGATTATTATGATGTTGCCACGATGCAACATCTGCTAGTCGCCGCAGATCGATATGGCTTGGACAGACTCAAAGCCATGTGCGAAAATAAGCTATGCAATAGCATCGATATACACACCGTCAAGACTACATTAGCACTGGCAAGTCAGCACTACTGCGAGGGGCTCAAGAATGCATGTTTGGAGTTTATGTCGAAACCCGGAGTAGCTGCCATTGTGTTGTTGACAGATGGAATCAAAGGCCTCACGGCACGTCCCACCCCACTGGTCTTGGAGGAGAATCCTGGGGACAAGGCAGTACCCAATATGTAAAATATGTTGTCTAGCCCTTTCTCTAAATTCAGATTCAGAATTTTAGTTTATAATTTGCTAATGCATCAGTTCAGTAGGTATCAAAACAATAAGATCTCGGAATCAAATCCTGGCAAACACAGTATTAATATAAAAAAATAGTTACGACATATATCACTGATTCTACGTCTAAGGTCTTATTGCATGTCCACAGCCTAGACGTGAAGAAAGTGACTTGTTTAGCCCTTTTCGTTAATTCACATTTTTTCTTCGGTTCAGTTTAATATATTGTAAGAAAGTAATCTAACACAAAAAACAAATATTTGAATCGATTTGTAGTTTTCTTTGCCTAAATATCACAATATTGTATTGGTTGCCTAAGCATCGACTCATATGTTAATTTTTTAATATTATATAAATGTGAGTTGGAGGTTGTATATTCGTACGTCTTCCCTCATATCCACTCTCTTGAACAAATCTTTGTCCCATCTAGTGTACAACGATTTTTGCATATTAGTACTGCTACTTGCTTTCAGGACTGTCTCTTAGCCATGCACTGAGTATTGAGCCTCCAAGTTATTGTGTGCACCATGTTAGTCGTACATAAATGAAGCAATCAAACCAAAAATAAAATAATTCAGCCTAGCAAGCAGCCAAAGTAGCTAATGTGAAGCTAACTCGCCAATGTACACTCGCTCATTTTTTTTTTCTCTAGCTCTACCGATGGGGGCATTCCCCAACTGTTTTTAGCATAGTCTTGAGAGAAAGCAAAACAAGTCAAAATATGTTAGTACAGAAAGAATAAATATATTTTGACAAGCATGAATTAATATCATATTACTCGACTCGATCATCTAGATCTCAAGTTTTGCATTAGTGCTTTTGAGGAACGACCCCAGTGACGACACCCCGCGTGTGGCAGCCTTGCCCCGCCCTCCTCTCCATCGCGGCTAATGTGGTTGGGTTTTTGTGCAGCAGCGAAGGCCTGGCGGGCATGATGGTGTGGTGGTTGTAGACTACTCCCTTCGTTTCAGGGCTTAAGGCGTTCTTGTTTTGCGTGTTTTTTTTTTTACCAAGAATTACTCTAAATACGTAAAGAGTTTTGGTATAAAACTAGTATCACCGGAAAGTATTTTTCAATATGAATCCAAATGTACTAATTATATACAATATAATCAAGATTTTGTTGCTCAATTCTTTTGGTTAAACTTTACTTTGAAAAGCGTGTACGCCTTAAGCCTTGAAACTGAGGTAGTAGAATAGTTTGGACAATTGCCGCACACCAAATGCGTGGTGCCGGGTGCATGTATTTATATCACATATAGTACAATGTAACCTAGTCAGCTAAGAACCGTGTTGTACACACGTTCAGTTACATGTTCTTGTACACCAAGTTTACTTGGCTTACATCCCCCTCAGTCGCAGCGTCACAAACGCTAAGGCTATCTCGAAACTGAGTAAATAAACTGCTGGGAGGCCTTTAGTGAAGATATCCACATACTAATGAGCAGATGGCACGTGAAGAACTCGAACACTGCCAAGCTGCACTTTTTCCCAAAAAAAAATGCAGATCAATTTCGATGTGCACGGTCCGGTGGTGTTGAACAGGATTAGCCGACATATAACATGCACTGACGTTGTCACAATAAACGACAGTAGCCTTGGTCATAGGATGATGAAGCTCAGAAAGAAGTTGTCGCAACCAACAGGACTCTGCCACAACATTAGCGACTGCTCGGTACTCGGCTTCCGCGGAAGAAAGCGACACTGTAGGTTGACGCTTCGATGACCAAGAAACAAGACTGTCGTCCAAAAATATACAATACCTAGAAGTAGATCGTCCCGTATCAGGGCAGCCAGCCCAGTCGGCATATGAGTAAGCATTTAATGTAAGGGATGAAGAAGCATGGAGCTGCAGACCAAAACCAAGTGTCCCCTTCACATATTGAAGGATGCGACAAACAAGCTGCATGTGAGTCTCGTGAGGCTGATGCATATGAAAACAGACCTGCTGAACTACATGTGATAAATCTAGGCGTGTAAGAGTCGGGTACTGGAGAGCACCTACCAAACTCCTGTAATAAGAGGGACCGGCCACAAGGAGACCCGTAGTAGCATCCATTCTGGCTCGTGTGGCGAGAGGAGTAATGCATGGATTACATGATTCCATGCCAGCACGCTCCAAAAGATCTTCGGCATAAGCACGTTGAGACAGAAACATGCCTTGATCGTTACGACTCATCGAAATACCAAGAAAATGGTGCAAGGGACCAAGATCCGAAAGCGCAAATTCATTTGCAAGGGAACGGATAATGGATCGAAGAAGAGATGGAGTCGAAGCCGTGAGAATTATATCATCGACATAAAGAAATAGGTACATAACTGAAGAACCCGACTTGAAGGTGAATAAAGAAACATCGGAGAGAGATGGAACAAACCCCAAGGAAGAAACGATGGTCGAAAAATGGTTGTACCAAGCCCGAGGAGCCTGTTTAAGACCATACAAATATTTTGTGAGCCGACAAACATAATCAGGGGTGGAGGTATCAATGAAACCTTGTGGTTGCTGACAAAAGACAATCTCGACAAGAGAACCGTGGAGAAAAGCATTTTTTACATCGAGTTGATGAATCGGCCAAGCAGAACAAGCATCAAGAGAAAGCACAACTCGAATAGTAGCCGATTTAACAACCGGACTAAAAGTCTTTGAGTAATCGATGCCGGCTTTTTGCGAAAAACCACATACCACCCACCGGGCTTTGTAACAAGACAAAGAACTGTCGGGATGGAACATATGTCAAAAAACCCCACTTTCCCGTGATAACATTAGTGTCGAAAGTTCGAGGAACAAGACGCCATGTACGGTTACGGACAAGAGCCTGATATTCATCAAGCATCGCCGGTTTCCAGTTCCTCCTCGAAACAGGCTTTCGCCCAGTATAGATATAGCAACCGTTTGCGACCGCTGCTGGGCCAGACAGCACAACGCCCAAAAGAAAAATAAAGAAAAAGAAGAAGAAAAAGAAGAGAAAACAAAGCCGACAACAGTGGCTCGACGAACAGGGATGACCTGCCACCATTGCGCCCTCCGGATAATTCCACCACGCTCCTAGTGCTCTGAAGCGTCACGTACCAAGCAACACCCCCAAGAGGGAAAGCGACGACAACGACGCTGCTGCCCGGACTAGGCCTAGGGTTTCTCCTGGTACGCTACGAGAGGTGGGGAAGAGATACACCCGACGCCCTTCAAGAAGGACGATGACACCCACAGGCGTCACCGCGTCGGTGTCAAGACGACAAGGATTTCTCCCGACCTCTCAAAAAACCACACTCCCGGACGCTTCGAATTGCTCCACCAAGCTCGCCGCCCACCAACCCACGCCACCACGGTCTTGAAGTCACCACCGTCGTCTCACTGTGACCCACAATGTGAGGCTGGTCCGACCGAAAAGAAGAAACTTCGGCAGGGTCAGCGGAACACTAACACGCGGGAGGGAACTACCTCCACCGCCGGAAAGCGATAGCCGACCGGATGTAGCAGCAGGGGCAGACCAGGCCCTCTTTGGCCCAGCCGAGTCCAACTGGACTCGTGAAGCCCCGCGCCACACTGCAGCAGGGGAGTCACCGTCGCCACCAACCCTAGCCCAAGTCCCGACTAATCCATCCACCAGTGGATCTCCCGCCACCACAGATCCCCGCCGCCAAGTAGCCGCGCCAACGCCACCGTGGTCACCCGGGTCAACCGGACCGCTGCCGGTCTAAGGAGCACCGGACTCGAACCATCAGTCGAGAGCCTAGACTACAGCTAACCCATTGGTACAGGCAAGGGGTATTGGTGAACAAGCCGACGACAGCAAGCAACCGACACGGCAACCTCCGCGCCATCCGCAGGCCGAACCTAGCAATGGTGGCAACCAAACATGAGCCCACCTGGCCCATATCTAGCCATGCCACCAACGTGGCTGGGCAGAGCCCGCGGTGCCCAGACCGGGCCCAGATCTGGGCTCGCCTGGCCCAGATTAAGCCCGCGGCTCCCCGCATCCAAGCCACGCCGCCAGACGACCTCGCTGGCCCCTGCCTGCACCTCACCGCCGCCACCTCCGCCGCCAATCAACCGAGCCACGCCGCCGGGAGAAGGGCCGAGGCCGCGCCGTCCAGAGCCGCAGACCGCCGCCGCCCACGGGAAGCCGCCGCCGCCCACAGGAAGCCGCCGCCGCTGCCCAGGAACAGCCGGCCATGCCAGGCCGCCACACCGCCGGAGGCTGACCGTGCCGACACGCCCCTGGCCCAGCGCGCCGCCCTCACTATGGGAATCAGGCTGCATGGGGCCATGCACGGCGGTTGATGGGCGCCATGCACTTTAGGAACATAACGTGAATCGCCACCTCCGCCGCCAATCAACCGAGCCACGCCGCCGGGAGAAGGGCCGAGGCCGCGCCGTCCAGAGCCGCAGACCGCCGCCGCCCACGGGAAGCCGCCGCCGCTGCCCAGGAACAGCCGGCCATGCCAGGCCGCCACACCGCCGGAGGCTGACCGTGCCGACACGCCCCTGGCCCAGCGCGCCGCCCTCACTATGGGAATCAGGCTGCATGGGGCCATGCACGGCGGTTGATGGGCGCCATGCACTTTAGGAACATAACGTGAATCAGGAACAGAAGGCAGTGACGAGGTAATCTCCATGTCCATAAGAAAATCCAGATAGGAAGTGGGAGCCGGCTTGATTTGTGAAAAAAGAAAAACAAAATATAGACCCGTTCTGTAGCAGGGTCAAAACACCTATATCCTCGATGATTTGGAGAGACTCCAAGGTAGACACATGGCACAGAACAGGGAGTGAGATTATGAGGAGTTGTAGACGCAATGTTGGGAAAACACAGACAACCAAAAACTCGAATATCATGAAAATGTGGTGCAGTTTTGAATAGGAGTTCAAAAGGGAGCTGGTTGTGAATTGCTTTAGAGGGACAAATATTGATGAGATATGTGGCGACATGAAGAGCTTCAGCCCAAAAGAAATTCAGCATGTGAGAGTGAAAAAGTAGAGTACGGGCGATATCGTTGATAGTACCAGTGGCGAAGGACAAAAATAATTTAAGGTCAGGCAAACTCTAAAGCATAAAAAATATTGATGCAAAAAATCAAAATTGTATCGATTTTACAATGGTAATAGAATAATCAATTGACCACATATTCAAATTTGATTCAATAGTTCAATTGACCATAAAATCACAAATTATACTTATTCCCTTTGAAGTTGCAGGTTTCTTCCCCTTCTTGTGCATTTCTACCACAAATACGTGGAGCCTAGAGGCCATTAATGGGAAGGAGCGTAATCTATATTTTGAAGGAGGATCAGAAATTATTATTGAGATGAAAAGAAGCCCTAGCTGGGTAAAACCGTGTCACCATGATACTGGAAATTGAGAATTTGAGAAAATGAGAAGGTTGGAGGACGACCATGGAGAGGGCGGCCGGATCGGCGGACTGGTTTGCTGGCGGGGAGTAGATCAGTAGAAGACGGTGGCGCACCTGGCTGCTCGTCGCTCGAGTCCTGGACTGGTTGGCTTCTGATACTCCACAAGGCCAAGACACGAAGAGGCACCAGCCACACACGCACACACGGATCAGGGGGCTACTGTTGCGTAGTGCACGGTCCAGCAAAGGCCCAGTACGGCCGAATCCCCTCTTACATAGCCATTTTCTAGTAGTTTTTCTTCAGAATTCACCGTACTTTACATGGAAATGTATGCATATCGAATAGAAGTATATATATGCGATTTTTTTTGCAGAAATTAAGGTAGGGCAGCCGCCATACCTTGCCCAAAGGGGTCCTTCGCCCCTGGATAGTACGAATAGCACGTTCGGCTTTCCCGTTTTGTTTCTATGTATAAGGATAAGACATACGAAGATGAATGCCATGAAAAAGAAGAAAGTTCCGGATTTGGGAGTTGTCAAATTCACGTCCGTTGTCACATTGGATGCCTTTGATTTTACAAGAGAATTGGGTATCGGCATATGCATGAAACGAGAGGAGTAGGTTGGCAACCTCGGATTTGTGGCATAGGCGAAACATCCAAAAATAATCTGTAAAGTCATCGACAATAATAAGGTAGTACCGAAAACCGGATTTGCTAAGAACATGTGACGTCCAAAGATCACAATGAATAAGTTCGAAAGCACACTTAGAACGGGAAATAGAGGGTACAAAAGGTTGGCGTACATGACGATCAAGCTGACAAGCATGGCATACTGAAGGTGAAAAATATTTAACACATGAAATAAGACGCCTAGAGTGAAGATTAGATAAAGTTTGATGATGATGCCAAAGGATGCCCAATACGATGATGCCAAAGGTCGGCGGTGGACGCAGTGGCGATGAAGGCTTGTTGTGATGTACACTTGATGTGTATAGTGTAGAGGTGGCCGGAACTATTGCACCGAATGATCTCCCTCCTGGCCTGGTTTGCATGTCCTTTATAGAGAAACCGAATTTGTCAAATTCAATTGAAACATTGTTATAAGAAGTAAGTCGACGAACGGATAGAAGACTTTTTATGAGAGAAGGAACGATAAAAACATTGGACAAACAAAGTGGTTTTAAAGGTGTTGGAAGAGAATAAGAGCCAACAGAGGACACGGGAAGAGATGCACCATTGCCAAAAGTGATAGAGGGGAGGGAAGATGGAGAGGGCGAGGGAGTGATTATATTGTTCTCAGATGTCATGTGGAAAGACGCTCTTGTATCCATGTACCATGTACCATGCCATGGGAGGACGGCTGATAATTGTTAAGCACCGATATAAAGGAGGCTTGATCCCACTGCGGGGGAGCCTGCTGCTGTTGCTGGTACTGGTTGTAGGCGTGGAAGGCTTGCGGTTGCGGAGGCGGATGTGCACCAAGAATTCCAGGACCGCTGGAGGGGCGTCATGGGCTCGACCATGGAGACCATGCCTGAAAGTAGCCGGCGAGGGGATTGGGCGCGTTCCAGTGTTGTTGCTGCTGGTAGAGACCCCCGCCATTGCCGCGACTTGATTATTGTTGTGGCCACCTCCTTGGTAACCACGTCCACGGTCCCTCCCGTGTTAGCTGTCGACCTGCAACAGCTAGGGATCGCACACACACACACGAGCGAGAGAGAGATTCAGAGGAACACGATGAACACAGGTGGTCTTTTGTGCAGCGTACAGCCTTGCTGCTTTTCTGCTGTTTTCTCCTTTTATTCATACGAGAATACCAAACATGCCGTGGCTATCGCCACAATCCCTACAGAGATGTGCCATCCCACATCTCGGATCAGGCCCACGACGATCCTAACGACCAGGGGTGTGCGTACAAACCACGTCAACACCCAGCTAGAAAATAGCTAACTGTAAACTCTGACGAAACTGAAAACACGACACCTAACTCTGAACCTGAACACTGAAACAAAGTGAGTATCGGCTACTGAATTTATTCAACAAAACTCCCCCTAAGTTCAGTTGCCGGTATTGGTGGTATCGATGACGCCGATCCGTGCTCGAAGCTCCTGGAAGCGAGTGCGTCCGAGAGGCTTTGTCAGGATATCAGCGAGTTGATCAGTTGTCCCAATATGCTCGACAGCAACCTTGCCGTCCTCGACACAATCTCTGATAAAGTGAAATCGTGTCTCGATGTGCTTGGTGCGGTCGTGGAGAACAGGGTTTCTGCACAGCTGAATTGCACTTTGGTTGTCGATGAAGATCTTGACCACTTCCTCTTTGCGAGCTAGCAGATCTCCCATCAAGCGCCGAAGCCAAATTCCTTGGCATGCTGCCGTGGTGGCAGCTATGTATTCAGCTTCACAAGATGACAGTGCTACAACTTTCTGTTTCTGAGACTGCCAAGTAACATGACTGTTGCCAATCATGAACAAGCTACCCGTGGTGCTCTTCCTGTCATCTTGATCACCGGCCATGTCTGCATCACTGAAACCAGACAGCTGCAATGTGTTACCACTCTGAAACACACATCCGTAGCCCCTTGTGCTGGAGATGTACCGCAGAATTTGCTTGACTGCACTGAGATGCTCAGTTGTTGGCCTTTCCATGAAACGGCTGACGTATCCCACAGCAAAAGCAATATCCGGCCTGCTATGAACCAGGTAACGCAGGCCCCCAACGATCGAGCGATACAGAGTTGCATCAACTAGTGGATTGGTGCTGTTCTTGCTGAGTTTCAGACGCGCCTCCATTGGCACGTGCGCACCAGTGCAGTCCAGCATCCCGGCCTTCTCCAGAAGCTTACCGGCGTACGCTGACTGACACAGAGTGATCCTCCCAGCTGCTTGTGTGACCTCCATGCCCAAATAATATGTGAGCTTGCCGAGGTCGCTCATCTTGAACTTACTCATCATCTCCCCTTTGAACTTTGCGATCTCTTGCTGATTTTCTCCGGTGACGATGAGGTCGTCCACGTATACGCCGAGGAGAAGGCGCGAGCTGGCCTCGCCTCGTGCGTAAACTGCATGCTCTGACGGACTCTTGTGAAAACCGAGCGACAGCAAAGTACTGTTAAGCTTTGCGTTCCATGCTCGGGGAGCCTGGCGCAAGCCATACAGTGCCTTCTTGAGATGCAGCACCTTGCCCTCCTGTCCGACGCGAACGAAGCCAGGAGGCTGTGAGACATACACTTCTTCCGCCAAAACGCCATTCAGAAATGCAGACTTGACATCCAGATGGTGAACTTCCCAGTTCTCGTGCGCTGCGACTGCGAGCAGAACTCGAACAGAATCAAGGCGATCCACTGGAGCAAATACCTCATCGAAATCAACTCCGGCGCGTTGGACATATCCTTTTGCGACTAGCCTCGCCTTGTGCCGCACCACATCACCAGCTGCATTCTTCTTTAGCTTGTATACCCACTTGAGTCCAATTGGACGATGACCAGCTGGTTAATCACAGAGCTGCCATGTGCCATTGTCCTCAATCGCTGCCATCTCTTCTGCCATTGCTGCTCGCCAGCCTTCCTCTGCCTGTGCCTCTGCCAGTGTAGCTGGTTCCGCTCCTTCGGCAAGGTGTAGCTCGTGCTCGAGCACCTCGTCGATGTTCTCCAACGTGCGGTAGCGGCGGGCCGGCGTGTCACGCTCCTCGACTGACGGAGTGTTGCTGGACGAGGGCGAGACGAACTCCACCCCGTCCGTGCGCACCGGCACTGTCGCTGGTGTCTCTGGATCGGCTGGCTCGTCGTGACCGACAGGTGTTCCCTGGCCAAGCGTGTCCAGCTCTGCAGTGTCTTCAGCAGGGACGTGTACCGGTGTTGGTGTGCCGGTGCCGCTCGACAAGGGACTGGTGTACTCGATGTCGAAGTCCCCTCGGAGCGACGCCACGCCGTCCTCCTCCCAGCTCCATGCCGCGGTCTCGTTGAACACAGCATCTCTAGTCACGTGAACCCGCTGCGTGAGTGGGTCGAACACCTTGTACGCCTTCGAGCCAGGCTCGTAGCCCAGCATTACCATCGGAGTGTTGCGGTCCTCCAGCTTCTTGAGGTGTGGCCGTGCCGTTTTGACATGGACGACGCACCCGAAGACTCGAAGATGATGAAGACTTGGTGTCGTTCCGTGCCAGAGCTCGTACGGTGTCTTTCCGTCGACGGCGCGCGTGGCGGAACGATTCAGCAGATATACTGCCGTCGTCACCGCCTCCCCCCAAAACGCACTGGGCACGCCACGGGCCTTGAGCATACTGCGAGCTGTGGCTACCACCGTCTGGTTCCGGCGCTCCACGACGCCGTTGTGCTGCGGAGTGTACGGCGCGGTGAGGTGGCGTTGAACCCCATTGTCGGCGCAGAACTCCTCGAAGGTGCGCGACGTGAATTCGCCGCCTCGATCGGTCCGCAGGGTACGCAGAACACAGGCGCTCTGCACCTCCGCGCCGGCCTTGATGCGACGGATGGCTAGCTCAGCTTCATCTTTGGTGGAGAGAAGAGTGAGCCACATGAAGCGGCTGTAGTCATCCACCCGCCAGGCGTCGCCGGCGAGATCGGGCCGCACAGGTCCGCGTGTACCAACTCGAGGCGCTCCGTGGCCCTGAACTTGGCCACCTGAGGGAACGGTGCCCGGCGTTGCTTCCCAGCCAGGCAGGCATCGCACAGCTGGTCCACGTGGCTGATCTGCGGCAGGCCACGCACCATCCCCGAGCGTGACATGGTGCGGAGTGCACTAAAGCTCTAGTGGCCGAGCCGCTCATGCCACACCCAGGCGTCGTTGCTGCGGGCTGAAAGACAAACAGGCTGCACGGTTTGCAAAGTGACTTTGTACAACCTATTTGGTGACCGTGGTACCTTGGCGAGCAAGCGGTTACTCCGATACCAGAGCGACATGAAGCCATCTCGGATCGACGAGGGGCACCCATTCTCGTCCAGCTGCCCCAAACTCACGATGCTGGTCTTGAGCTTGGGGATGAAGTAGACATCGGTAAGTGCCCGATGCTCATCTCCACGCACCGTGATCACCACCGTGCCGCGCCCGCGTATGTCGACGATCGAGTTGTCGCCGAACCGCACCGAGCCGGTGATCTCCGTGTCCAGGTCGGCAAAGACAGCGCGGCTGCCTGTCATGTGATTGGACGCGTCGTTGTCCAGGTACCAAGCGACATCGACTGGCTCGTGCTCATCGCCGAGCCTGACTTTGGCGCGCTCCTCATTGAGGAACACGCGTCCACCGACGTGTCCGGCCTCGTCGACGACAGGGCATAGCTGCGCCATGAGGAGCGCTGGCTGTGCGTCCTCTTCGCCTTCCTTGATCAGGTGAGCCTCTTCCCTCTTCTTCTTCCGGCAGTCGCGTTCCCAATGCCCGTATTTCTTGCAGTACCGGCATTGATCATCGCGGGTGGCTCTGCCGCCGCCCCTGCCTGCTTGGTCCTTGCCGCGACGCGTGTTGCCACCGCCGCTACCACCAGAGGAGCCGCCGGACTCGTTGTTCTTCATGCGCGCGCGCCACTGCTCCTCCGTGAGCAGCAGCTGCCCGCTGCTGGCAGACTTCTCGGGCTCGTCTTCATCGTCCTCCTCACAGACCTTGAGACGTCCGGTGAGTTCTTCAATGGACATGGCCTTGAGATCGAGGAGACTCTCGATCGACCTCGCCATCTGCTTGTACTTCTTGGGAACGACCCGGAGAAATTTCAGGATCACCTTCTTGTCATCAACAGGATCACCCAGCACGTCCAGCTGGTGGACGATCTCCTGCAAGCGCAGCCCAAAATCGTCAACGCACTCCCCCGATTTGAACCGGAGAGCCTCGTACTCCTTGCGCAGGTTCTGCGCCTTGGACTCGCGCACGCGCTCGGCCCCGACGCGGATCGTCTTGATCGCGTCCCAGGCCTCTTTCGCCGATTTCTTCACGGCGAGCGAGGGAATCATCTCCGGCGGCACCGCGCGGAGAATCCCCTCCAGAGCTGCACGATTGTCGCTGTACTCTCCTTCCCCGGTCTCAATGACGTCCCACAGGAACCTCGCCTGCAAGATCACCTTCATGAGGAGGGACCAGCTGTTGTAGTTGGACCGCGTGAGCAGCGGCCACTGCGTCCCAGAGGCGCCGCCCGTGTCGCGCCCGGAGCGCAGAAGGACGAGCGAGCGCCGTGCCGAGCCGGTGTCCTCAGCCGAGGCATCCTCTGGCTTCTTGGACCCGTCCCCCTTGGGCATCCCTCCCTTCGGCATGGCTCTGATACCACTTGTCAGCTGTCGACCTGCAATAGCTAGGGATCGCACACACACACGAGCGAGAGAGAGATTCAGAGGAACACGATGAACACAGGTGGTCTTTTGTGCAGCGTACAGCCTTGCTGCTTTTCTGCTGTTTTCTCCTTTTATTCATACGAGAATACCAAACATGCCGTGGCTATCGCCACGATCCCTACAGAGATGTGCCATCCCACATCTCGGATCAGGTCCACGACGATCCTAACGACCAGGGGTGTGCGTACAAACCACGTCAACACCCAGCTAGAAAATAGCTAACTGTAAACTCTGACGAAACTGAAAAGACGACACCTAACTCTGAACCTGAACACTGAAACAAAGTGAGTATCGGCTACTGAATTTATTCAACATCCCGCGGCCACGGGCACCACCACCATTAGGATGATTGTAGGTGCGGCCGACGCCACCACCCTGGTTGCCACCACTAAAGGTACCGGTATGGTTGTTGTTGTTGGGAGGGCGACCCGGAGCACGATCAGAGACGCGATCACCGCGATCAGAGGAGTCTGTTGAGACATATGACACCATGGAAGAGACGGAGTTCTTTTTCTTGATTTTTCTCCTCGAGGATGAGAGAAGATCGGACTTGTAGGAAGGACGAGAAGGGCGTCTAGAGTGGGATGAAGGAGCGGAGGCCGGGCTGAGTAGTTGCCGCGGAGGCCGTTGAGCAAGGTGAGCACCAGCGTATCATCGGTAATAGGATGGTCAACATCGGCGAGCGCATCAGCTAGGGCCTTCAACTGTGCGCCATACACTGAAACAGACATGTTCCCTTGAGGCAGCCCACGGATCTCTGCCTCGAGGTGGATGGCGCGTGCTTTCTTGTTGTCACGGAAGAGGTTCTCGAGCGCTGTCCATTGGCTGCTGTCTAAGATTTGGAGGAGGCCACCATGGTGAGAAGCTCAGTGGAGATGAAGCCATACAGCCAATACTTAACCGTGAAGTCGTTGCGGGTCCAGTTGGTGTCGACATCACCGGAAGAGCCACCGGTGACATGAGCAGTAAGCTCGTACTTGCCAAGCGTGGTGAGGAAAAGCTCGCGCCAGAGCCCGTTGTTGGAGTCGGCGAGGCTGAGTACGATAGGAACATGCATGCGGATGGAGGCAACGTTGACAGCCTGGGATGGAAGGGAGAGGAAGGAGGCGTTATGTCTTTCCCATTGTCGAGTGCGGCCTGGAGCTCGCGCTCCTCGCGCGCCTGCCGCTCGGCTTTGGTCTCGACCATGGCGGAAGAAAGAGCAGGCGGAAGGTTGAGGGAAGTTGGGCGGCGAGATCGGAAAGATTGGAACTCTCCTAGAGGGTCGGATCTAGCTGCTTTGAGCACTGGAGTCTGATACCATGTAGACTAGAATAGTTTGGACAATTTCCACACACCAAATCATGGTGCCAGGTGCATATGTATTTATATCACATATAGTACAATGTATATGGAAGGTTTTTAGAAACCATAACCTAGGCAGCTAAGAACCGTGTTGTACACAGATTCCGTTACACGTTCTTGCACACCAAGTTTACTTGGCTTACAGTGGTGCTCCGGCACTGGTACGGTGGCGCGGGTGCTGGTAGGTGTGTCTTTGTGGGTTGCTGCAGCTCTGCTCGGCCTCCCTCTTCGCGCTCGATGTGACAGGCCTTGGCCGACACGAATTGCTCGGGAGTGAAGGCTGAAGCCGGGATGACGACCCTAGGTTGCGGATTCAGTGAAAGGGTCCTCCTTAGTTGCAATAGGGCATGGTTATCCTGAGGCAGTCAATGGAGCATTTGTAAGAATTGTTGCTCCTGATTGATCCTTTACTAACAACATTGCCCACCGAATGGAGAATACACAATGTTTAGTCATGTACTACTTATGAGTTTGTTGACTCCGGGAGCTGCCAACGCTCATAGTGAGTTTTATAGCAAGCTCCTTGGTGACGCAATTATTTGGGAGAAGGCAGAAGGCAGAAGACAGAAGTTTGCGGACCTTCATGATCTGCAACCTTGTAACAAACAATTTTGTTCAATTTTGGTTACAATTATCTGAATAATCCTTGAAATTTGTTGGTTCATACAAAAACATGTTATGAAATTACCCTTTCAACAAACAGGCTATTCTTATGAGTTTAGATGTTGATGTTAAGCAAGGTCGAAACATAGTTCTAAATGAAAAAAAAAACATGTGTTTTTATTGAGTGTTCTTATTACCTTAGTTGTTTGTATAAAGGTAAGAGTGTTTATTTGATCTTTGATTTTTCGTATTTGGCTTGTGTGTTGATAGAGACGTGAGTTGCACATACAAACTTACTAGTTGAAAAAAGCAGTCTGAATAGCTCTCAAAATACAAACAGAAACTTTTGTACACAAGACAGTAAATATATACTGCTAAATAATATTTGAATAGCTCCCGAATATTGTTTGCACTGGACAGTAAATACTATATGCATGATAATATATTTGAATATGGGGCCGTTTAATCAGTTATATAACCCGCTGAAGAATACTTGAGAAGTAACTCTGGATAGAGTTCACCCAGAAGTACTTGTCCTAGGTAATCTCGGCTACTATTAGCGCAAAGCTGAAGGCACCAGTCGTGGGTTAAGCCCATTGACCGCCGTATCTGGGACAGTCTTGAGAGAAAAATTCAATAATAGCAACATCGTTTTGATAAGAATTTTGATCTTAAAAACTGGAGATGGTTTCCAAAAAGAAAAGTCTCAGCTGTTGCCAAACCAGAATTTAGTAGCGTTGAGAGGAAATAAAACAAGCCAGAAATTCTACAGTAAGGATATTTAAATTTCGATAGCCATGACACATATTATGTAGTATCATGTTGATCAACTTGCGATTATCCATACGTACACGGCAGCTGGGTTCCATATTAGAGTCCAGACTATATTTTGTGTGTCTATATATTTATGAAATGAATCTTGGAAGGAATCGTACTAGACTAGAACTCGGGGAAGTGTCCAACACTGAAGGCCTTGTTTGGCAGCAATGGATTATCGTGTTTTGTAGTGTATAAATCACTGGGTTTTAGGTGAATACACTTCCATCACTCAATTCCCCTCTCCCGCCCAATACTCTTACACGACAATACTCTCCACCCAATCCCATCACTTGGCACACAGGAAATTGCATTTAGACACAAGCTGAGAGCAAATGACAGGCTGCAGAGTGAAGTAAAAAAATAAAACTTTTTGCCATTCTGTTTATCAACTGCTTGGTAAAAGCAAAATATGTTGCAGCATACTGCTCATTCATCATAGATTTATGCTCACATTCACAAGAAAGATTGAGCTAGGCTGCGACCTCGGCAATGATCTTGGATCCGCTCGTGCTGTCCTCCGCGATGAGCTAGGATGCGACCTCCACTGCCTTTCCTTTCTGTCCGCCCGCTCTAGCACCTCCGCGTCTGTCCTCGAGTGCGCCAGCCTCGAGGTGCTCGGGCCAGCGCAGAAAAGCCTCGTCGTGCTACCGCCATCTGCCGCTCCGCTCCAGCAAGACTAAGGACGACGAGGAGGTGGCGGTCCTTACCATCGTTGCTGCAACGATGAGTTTGACCAGCGCCCCTGTCCGCCTCCTCGATGCCGGGATCATCAGCCGTGTCAACTAGGCTCCACATGCAACATCGCTAGCACCCGACGAAAACGACACAAATGAGCAGAATGTACATGGGAGCCTAGTTGTGTCAAATTGTAGCCTAATTTTGTCAGGGATACAGAGAAAATGAAAGCTAAATTGTAGCCAAAATATTCCGACTAACTTGTTCTGTAGCTGACACGGTGCTAAACTCTGCATATAGCTCACCTTATTCTGCATATAGAAATGGAAAGCCAAATGTATAACAAGGAAAGACAGTTAAATGAGACTCCAGAACATAACACTTCTTTTTCCCTTCTTTCAATGAGATTTGAGATACTTTTGCAGTAATGAAGCATGCTTTTTAAGGATTAAAGTAATGAATTTACATTATAGGATTCATGCAGTTATAGTGATGTTTCCCATCTGCCTAGATGATATCTGTTACTGAACCTTGAAGTAACAAGCATTATGTGTTTTAGCTTATCCTGTCAGGTTTCATATTCAAGGCTATACAAATAACATACCTTGCCATGCTGAGCAAAGAAAGATTGAGCATCTTCCAGCTTTCAGATTAACAAGTCACTGTTAATTTTAGATTAAGAAGTCACTATTAATTTCAGATTAATAATTTTAAATAACCATATCATTTTTGAAAGTACAAAAGGTTGTATAGGATGGTTTCACGGTGTCAAACCAAACCGTTAACACCCCTAATTACTACACATTCTCATCTTCCATTAAGAACTTCAGTTCTTTAGTAGACAGAAATATATCCAGTTCTTTAGCAGAGAGAAACATCTTCACATGCATAGTACTGATCATGTTCAAGGAACTCTAAAAATTAGAAAATCCTTGAACTGACGTGCATAATTAGAAGAACAAGATCATATAAAAATAGCAAAATATTAAAACATCTAGAGACAAAAGACAGTGCGCCTTATTTAGACAAAATATTTATAATTCCAAATTTCTAGTCTCACAACCAAATTGCTAGTGGAAACTCACAACCAAATTGCTAGTGGAAACTCTGGAGTAAAGCTGAGCTTATCTCACAACCAAATTGCTAGTGGAAACTCACATGACTAGTTTCTCAGAACTCTAGTCTAGGTTCATCACGCACCCACACCTACCTATTAGCTCAATGATTCAGTGAGATAGACTGAATTTAGGACTACATCAGGAGGAAACATCACAACAATGCACGAATTTTGACCCAGGTTCTTCTGCATATCATCCATCGAAGGCATTCTGTAAACAGGAAATAAGCTACTGCTAATTGCCAACAATTAACACACATCCAAATTAAGAAATTACTAGCTGATCGTGGTTCAGAATTAGAACCAATCAACTCCCGAAGCTGGTACATTGGGTAGCTGGTTAGATGTCACATCGTGGTCCAAAACTCAGAACTAGTTGACCAAATCATGATTAGATATCACATCGCATCCAACAATCATAACTAATCAAGAACCGGACCTAATCAAACAATTTGTGCATCCATGGCGCAGCCAACAACACAAAAACAATCAAGAACCTTAGTCCAAGTAATGGGGTCGGAACACCACGTACCTTTGAGAACGCCAACGTTCCTACGTCAAACGGAATTGTCGGGGAAGCGGTGATGGCGGCGAGGCGACGGCGAAGCGGAGACGGCGGTGGGGGCGACGGGGAAGCGGAGACGGCGGTAGGTCCAGTGGAGCTGCCGCAGAAGCGGGGACGATGTCGGAGGTGAAGACGAAGAGGATACGACGGCGGTGAAGAAGATACATAGCCAGGATCGAGCGGAGGTAGGCTGCTCCGCCGTGGGAGCTCACTCTGCTGCCGCCGCGAGCGGATAAAACGCGACCTCCACCTCGCGTCTGGAATACTCGTCAACCTGACGGGTATCTAGGTTATACTCGGGCTTACACGAGTGCAAACCGGGCTGCCAAATGGGCTGTGGAGTATATTTTCGTGTAATGTATTGGGCTGGTAAAATACACGTGAATCCAATCAAAACCGGACTGCCAAACAAAGCCGAAGGGAGTTTTAAAGCCTAGGAAACCCGTTGGAGAATCCTGTTTCCCGAGGAGATCGTTGATCGATATATTAGGAGATCGTTGATCCTCATTGGCGCTCCGATATATACAAGCTAGGGAGGGACAAACGTACTCATTGGGGTTTTCGTTCGCCATGGCGCAGAACCCGGCCGCTGCAGCTAATCACGGCGAAGGCCTCCGGCTACCGGAGACGTCGTCGCGTTGCGTCACTGATGGCGCGACCCACAATTTTGAGATAACCAATTGGACGCTGCTGGAAGACATGGGCGCCGGAAACCACGTTGCTTCCAGCAAGTTCAGCGCCGGCGGCTACGATTGGAACATCAGATTCTACCCAGACGGCGGAGATCACAGAAAGGATTCTACCGGCTATGGGTCAGCCTTCCTGAGTTGTCTCAGCCTGCAGGACAAGGAGAGCGTGAGGGCAAAGTACAGCCTAACCATGCTGGACGATAAAGGCAAAATACATGTAACCTATGAGGCAAAGCGAGTCATCTTTGCTCCAGAAACTGCTACCTGGGGGTTCACAAAATTCATAGAGAAATCAAAGCTGAAGGAGTCACATCACCTCGATACTGGCCTCCTGACCATAAGGTGTGTCCTCGTTGTGATAAAAGAGCCACCCACGGAGTGCAACATAAATTCTATTGTGGTTCCAACGCAGGAGTTATCCGGTCAACTTGAGCGCGCCCTCAAGAACGGGAGAGGCGCCGATGTCACACTCCTCGTGGGTGGTAGGGAGTTCAGGGCACACAGATTCATGCTGGCCGCGCGGTCGCCCGTGTTCGACGCTCAGCTCTTTGGTCCAATGACCATGGATAAAGATACACGAGCTATAGAGGTCGATGACATGGAGCCTGCCATCTTCGAGATGCTTCTTCAGTTCATCTACACGGATTCGCTACCGTCATCATCTAATGACAAAGAAGATTATTATGATGTTGCCACGATGCAACATCTGCTAGTCGCGGCAGATCGATATGGCTTGGACAGTCTCAAAGCCATGTGCGAAATTAAGCTATGCAATAGCATCGATATACACACCGTCAAGAGTACATTAGCGCTGGCAAGTCAACACTACTGCAAGGGGCTCAAGAATGCATGTTTGAAGTTTATGTCAAAACCCGGAGTAGCAGCCATTGTGTTGTTGACAGATGGGATCAAAGGCCTCACGGCACGTCCCACCCCATTGGTCTTGGAGGAGAATCCTGAGGACAAGGCAGTACTCAATGTGTAAAATACCTTGTCTAGCCCTTTCTCTAAATTCAGATTCAGAATTTTGGTTTATCATTTTCTAATGTATCAGTTCAATATGGTATCACAGCAATAAGGTCTCAGAATCAAATATTGGCAAACACACTATTAATCTAAAATTAGTTACGACATATATATCATTGATTCCACGTCTAAGGTGTTGTTGCATGTCGTACAGCCTAGACGTGAAGGAAGTGTTGAAGTACCTTGTTTAGTCTTTTTCGTTAGTTCTCACTTTTGCTTCAGTTCAGTTTAATATATTGTAAGGAAGTAATCTAACAGAAAAAAATATTCAAATCGATTTGTAGTTTTCTTTGCATAAATATCATAATATTTTATTTTAGAGGTCGATGACATGGAGCCAGCCATCTTTGAGATGCTTCTTCACTTCATGTACACAGATTCTCTACCGCCATATATCAAAGAGGATGACGGTGTGTTGCCACGATGCAACATTTGCTTGTTGCGGCAGATCGGTACGGTCTAGATAGACTGAAGGTGATTTGTGAAGATAAGTTGTGCAATAGCATCGGTGTGAATACTATCATGAGTACATTGGCGCTAGCAAATTGACACTATTGTGAGCGACTCAAGGATGCTTGTGTGAAGTTTATGTCGACATCGGGAGTAACAAGTGCTGTCATGTTAACCGAAGGGTTCAAAAGCCTCATGGCAAGTTGGACTCCGCTTGTTTTGGAGAAGGATGAGGAGGACAAGGAAGTGCATCCCAAAAGGGAGTAAGACAAATAAGGTCCCGTTTGAGATCAAAGTATTTATTAGATCGACTTCTAGTTGTTTATTTATATATTATTTAAAGTACTATGGAAGTACTACCTCAATTCCGGTTTATAAGGCAAATACGTACTTTGAAAGCCATGTGCGAAATTAAGCTATGCAATAGCATCGATATACAGACCGTCAAGAGTACATTAGCGCTGGCAAGTCAACACTACTGCGAGGGGCTCAAGAATGCATGTTTGGAGTTTATGTCGAAACCGGGAGTAGTGGCCATTGTGTTCTTGACAGATGGGATCAAAGGACTCACGGCACGTCCCACCCCACTGGTCTTGGAGGAGAATCCTGGAGACAAGGCAGTACCCAATGTGTAAAATACCTTGTCTAGTCCTTTCTATCAATTTGGATTTAGACTTTTGGTTTATCATTTCCTAATGCATCAGTTCAATATGGTATCACAGCAATAAGATCTTGGAATCAAATCTTGGCAAACACTATTAATCTAAAAATAGTTACGACATATATATCATTGATTCCACGCACTACGGGAAATCGAGATTTTGTTGGGTATTTTTTTGTTTGCCGAGTGTTTAAAGCCCGGACACTCGGCAGACAGCTCTTTGTTGTGTGTCACGCTGTTGACACCCGGTAAATAGATCATTCACGGCAAAGTCACCTCTTTGCCGAGTATGCTACGTAAAAACACTCGGCAAACAAAAATATACACGGCAAAGTTCTAGAAAACACTCGGTAAAAAATGGATACATGGCAAACCGTCATGCCACACGCCCTTACTATCCGCAGCTGACAGCACAACTTATGGTGTTATGATTTGCCAAGTGTCACCATACTTATATACACAGCAAAAAATTGGCGCAAAATTTTCTTCCCGGGCGCGCACCAAATTAAAATCCTAGGGTTTGGGAAAACTCAATGTCGTGTATGTGGTAGCTTTGTTGTGTGTTAGTAAGAGAAGCTTTGTTGTGTGTTAGTAAGAGAGCACACGGTAAACAGATGGTTTGCTTGTGTGTGCCGGTTATTACCGAGTGTTTATGTCTGATACACGGTAAATTACACCAGTAGAAAATACTCCATCCGTTCGCCCGCGCCAACAGCATTAGTCCTGGTTTCGCCACGAATCGGGACTAATGCTAGCATGCGTCCCTGTTCGAGCGGACCGGCCCGCCGCACGGGGGTCGGAGACATGCGTTCCGGTTGGTGAGGGAGCATGCGTCCCGGTTTGTAACACAAACCGGGACTAAAGTGTGGGCGCAAGACACGTGGCCTGCCACACACCTTTAGTCCCGATTTGTGTTACAAACCGGGACATATGAGCCAGCCCGCTATAAATACGACGCCCCAGCCCTCTGCCTCCCCCTGTTTTTTCTTAGTGGAAGGTGTGAGAGGTGTGCTAGTGGTGTCCCTGCTCTTGCACACCATCTTGCAGCTTATAACTTCTCTAACTAGATCAATACACCTGGGAGCTAACTAGTTTCAAATATTAGGGATTGCCTCTATGTCCAGCTTGTTGGAGATGCCGGAGGACTAGGCTCCGGCGACATCTCCCTCAAGCTGGCCGTAGTGGTGTCCCTGCTCTCGCAAACCATCTTGGAGATGCCTCAAACTGGATGGAGGACTGGACTCACAAGGATGCCTATTTATAGTACCAATAGCTCGGCATAGTGTTGAAACTCATCCATATTATTAATGCTGACTCATGTTTTGTCTCGGTTGGTGTCTCCAACCGGGACTAAAGGTTCATCTTTACTCCCGGTTGGCGACACCATCTGGGACAAGGTACAAGCCGCACGACATAATGTCGACACTCACCCTTAGCATTAGTGCTGCCTGGCCCAGCCTGCCGCAATCCCTCCAACCGGGACTAAAGATGAACCCTTTCCCTCACAAAATGACCTATCATGTCCGAGGTTTCATGGCTTTCGGTCCAAATGACTGATGTTATGTGCTGAATCACGGCATAGTTTGTGATACTGTGCCCATATTATGCATGCATGTGTACATTAGGATGGAGAACAATGTTGCAGGAGGAAGTTTTCCTTTTCGTCGCACGGAAAAGCCATTTTCCGAGCGCAAACAATGGGTCGTTTTGTGAAGCAACCATAAAAATGCGGTTTCATAATGCTACCGTCCCATTTTTATAAAATACTAGACCACCTTACATGGACTGTCTCCCAACCGGGAGATCTCAAACCTTTCTATCCATCCCGGGTGAAAAGGACAAATGTCTGCCAAATCGGCAGGAAGTAGGTCCGGTTTGTACTACAAGTACATGATCTAACGCCCGTGATTTTTTGAAAAAATCATTTTTAGACTCGCAATATGTGGTTTCTTCAGATATCCAATGCAAGTTCTAACGAGGCTCGTCCCCTATCTTCATGCACGCCGGTTCGACCTTAGTTCAAAACGGGAAAAATTCAAAACGAGCATAAGAAATTCAAAAAAGGTCTGAACAATGTAAATCCTTCGCTGCTGTCATATTATATGACATAGTTGCAAGGAAAAATGCCATACTTGGTATATTGATCATGTCTCGAAAAAACCTTCACAAAATGACCTATCATATTTGAGGTTTCATGGCTTTTGGTCCAAATGACCGATGTTATGTGTTGAATCGTGGCATAGTTTGTGATAATGTGCCTATATTATGCATGCATGTGTACATTGGGTTGGAGAACAATGTTGTAGGAGGAAGTTTTCCTTTTTCCGCACGGAAAAGCCATTTTCCATTTTCCGAGCACAAAAAACGGGTCGTTTTGTGAAGCAACCACCAAAATGTTGTTTCAGAATGCTATCGTCCCATTTTTCTAAAATACTAGACCACCTTACATGGACTATATCCCAACCGAGAGATCTCAAACCTTTCCATCCATCCCGGGTGAAAAGGACAAATGTCTGCCGAATCGGTAGGAAGTGGGTTCGTTTTGTACTACAGGTACATGATCTAACGTCTAAGATTTTTTGAAAAAGTCATTTTAGACTCGCAATATGTGGTTTCTTCAGAGATTCAATACAATTTCTAACGAGGCTCATCACATATCTTCATGCACGCCGGTTCGACCTTAGTTCGAAACGGGAAAAATTCAAAACGGGCATAAGAAATTCAAAAAAGGTCCGAACAATGAAAATTCTTCGTGTGGTGTCATATTATGTGACATAGTTGCAAGGAAAAATACCAGACTTGGTATATTGATCATGTCTCGAAAAAACCTTCACAAAATGACCTATCATGTTCGAGGTTTCATGGCTTTCGGTCCAAATGACCGATGTTATGTGCTGAATCGCGGCATAGTTTGTGATACTATGTCCATATTATGTATGCATGTGTACAATGGGATGGATAACAATGTTGCAGGAGGGAGTTTTCCTTTTCGTCGCACGGAAAAGCCATTTTCCATTTTTCGAGCGCAAAAAAAGGGTCGTTTTTTGAAGAAACCACCAAAATGCTGTTTCAGAATGCTACCGTACCATTTTTATAAAACACTAGACCTTACATGGACTATCTCCCAACCGGGAGATCTCAAACCTTTTCGTCCATCCCGGGTGAAAAGGACAAATGTCTGCCGAATCGGTAGGAAATGAGTCCGATTTGTACTACAGGTACATGATCTAACGCCCATGATTATTTGAAAAAATCATTTTTAGACTCACAATATGTGGTTTCTTCAGAGATCTAATGCAAGTTCTAACGAGGCTCGTCCCCTATCTACATCCACGCTGGACTTCAAATCGGACCCACTTTCTGCCGATTCGGCATACATTTATATTTTTCACGAGGGGCAGACGAAAAGGTTTGAGATACCCCAGTTGGAACATTGTCCATGTAAGATGGTCTAGTATTTTTGAAAAATAGGGTGACACCATTTTAAAACTTTTATTCGTGGTTGCTTCACAAAACACCCTGTTTTTGTCACTCAGAAAATGAAAAATGGTTTTGCCTAGTATTTTTGAAAAATGGGGTGGTACCATTTTGCAACTTTGATTTTGTGTTTAGTATATAAAATGGCCAAATGCGAAAGTTTCAGTTTTTTCTGAATTTTTAGTCTTGTATGGACATTTCAAAATTGGTTGGAAATAGTTGCCGAGTGTTTTCATAATACAGTCGGCAAAGTGACATGTCTTTATAATTGGTTGGGACGTGATTCTCGTGGATCGTGCCTCTGCGCAATCGGATCCTCCAAAATCCTACGATCCATATATCTCCTATCCCTACTTCCCTCTCTCTCCTACTCCAGCCACGAAAATATTGTACAAAAAAATCTTGCAACCTTATCCACCTCCCCCAACCGAACTCTCTCGCAACCACCTCCATCATCCATCGATTTGTCTAGATATTTTGTGTGGCCACTATCTCCACCCCGTGCATGTGCCTCTCTGTGCAGAACCGCTTGCGCCGCCAGGCCTCTCCGAAGCCAGGCCCTCCACCACCGCCACCCTCAGAGCCTCACTGGAGACGACCGCCGCCATTCTGTACTTGAGACGACCTACGCCTCCTAGTCGCAAGGAGGGAAGCCGGACCATCGCGTCGCATATAGCCTCATCCTCGGCGACCCGGCTCTGGCCACTTCTCGAGTGCTCCGCGCTCAAGAGGAGGTCTGATACGCCCAATTTGCATCACCATTCTATATCATAATTTACCTCTATTCATTGATATTTGTCTTATTATGAGGTATTACTTATGGCTTTTCATCTGTTTATGCATGTTGGATGATTCTTGGAGGATGGACTGCCGGAGTCTGGATTCTGATGGAAAAGAAGGCGTTTCGGTGCAATTTCGCGAAGATCAGAAAAATATGGAAACATATTATTTTACCCGAGGACGAAGGAAGCCACAAGAAGGAGCGAAGGGGGGCCACAGGGGCCCACACCCCCCTAGGCGCGGGCCCACCTGAGGTCGCGCCTAGGGCAGGTGTGGCCCACCTGCCCGGCCTCCGACTCTCCCCCTTCGCCTATAACTTCCCCTCGGAACCCTAATACACGGGGGCGACCACAGATAGATTTCTGCCGCCTCTAGGGGCGGAAAACACCGAGAGAGAAAGATCTCTCCGGCAGACAAATTTCTGTTGGGGAAATTCCTTCCCGGAGAGGGGAGACCGTCGCCATCAACACCATCATCAAGCTAGGCTTCATCGGGATCAGCATCATCATCATCATCCACACCATCATCTCCACCAGCACCATCATCACCACTTCGTCTCGCTGTAACAATTGTGTTGGATATTGCTTAGTTTATTAGGGGAAACTTTCTCGGTGTTAATTACTATTGTAGTTGATGCTTGTAAGTGGAACCATTGGATTATTGTTTATGTTTAGATTGTCATCCATTACCATATCATATTTGATCTTGATCCATATGATGTCTTTTGAGTAGTTCGTTGTGTTCTTGAGGACAAGGGAGAAGTCATGTTGTTAGTAGTGAATCTGCGATGAGTTATTATTCAATGGTTTAATATTTAAGTTGTGGTGCTATTCTTCTAGTGGTGTCATGTGAACGTCGACTACATGACACTTCACCATTTATGGGCCTAGGGGGATGCATTGTGTATTTTGCTACTAATCGCGGGGTTGCCGGAGTGACAGAAACCTGAACCCCCGTTAGGACACCTTTGCACAAGGGAGTGTAGGATCTCATAGTTTAAGGCTGTGGTTAGATTTATATCTTAATTAATTTCCTATAGTTACGGATGTTTGCAGGGGGTTTAATCACAAGTATGTATTAGTCCTAGGAAGGGCAGTATGTTAGCACAGGTTCACCCACACAACACTTACAAACACCAAAGAAGAGTACTCAGCTATTTGCAGTGAAAGCACTTGACAGAATTCCCATGTGTCCTCGAGAACATTTGGTCCTTATAAGTATTCCCACCGGCTTGTCCTTTGCTAAGAAAGGATTGGGACACTTGCTCCGTTTGTTCGTTACTTATGTTACTTGCTCTTTGTTTTGTTGACTTGTCAGAAAACCACTAAAAATCCGTTTGCTAAGTATCACAGGGATTTCCAGCTCCATACCACTTTTCAGCACCTTCTGCTCCTCGTTGGGATCGACACTCCTATTTATCGAAAATACTACGATACACCCCATATACTTGTGGGTCATCAAGACTATTTTCTGGCGCCGTTGCTAGGGAGTGAAGCGCTATTGAAGAGTGGAACTGGTAAAGGAAAGTTTTACTGTGAGTATTGCTTTTGTTACTGCTTGTTACTTTGTTTCCAATATGGATAACCCACTTGGTTTTCTGTTTGGGAAAACTACTACCGCTGCTAGGGTAGTAGATGAACCACCACTTGTTGAGATAGATACTTTTAAGATACCTACAAGTATTGTTGACCGTGTTATGGATAATTATTATTTTGGGGATGGAACTGTCCATCCCGGTGATCACTTGCTTTTTATTAATGAATTATGCGGGTTGTTTAAGTGTGCATGTATCACAACTGAACAGGTGAAGAAGAAGTTACTCTCCATATCCTTGAAAGGGAGAGCTGAAGAATGGTATAAGCTGCTGAAGAATGGATAATCCATGGAATGGGAGGATATGTCATCTCTCTTTTACTCTAAATTTTATCCTCCCAGTGAAATTCATAAGGATAGAAATCTTATATATAATTTTTGGCCTCTTGATGGAGAGATTACAGCTCAAGTTTGGGGGAGATTGAAGTTACTAATGCTTAAATGTCCTATTCATGAACTCCCTAACAATATTATTATCAATAAATTTTATGCTAGGCTTTCTCTTCATGATAAAGATTTACTAGATGCTTCTTGTGTTGGATCATTCACACGTATGAAGGAAGAAGCTAAATGGGATCTCTTAGACCGTATTCAACATAGCACTGAAGCTTGGGAGAATGACAAAGGAAGAAAGTCAGGTATAAACTATGATTATGAATGCATTAAATATTTTATGGGAACTGATGACTTCCGTGATGTTAGCAATGAGTTTGGTCTTGGTCCTCAAATTCTTGCGAAATGTTTTAATGCCTTTTCTTCTTATATTGAGAATACCAAGAAAGAGTGGGATAAGTACCATGCTCCTTATAAAGACATTGTTACCCATGTTCCTGCTGGTGAAGAGGTTTGTACTGTTGATCCTATTTTGCCTGAACCTTATGTTGAGAAGATCCCTTTTCCCTCAAAGGTAAGGGAACATTCTATTTTAGCCAATGTGGTTAGCAAAGGCGCAAAGAAAGCTGTAGGGTCTGATGAGTTTATTGATATTGAGCCTATGGTAGCTATTGTGAAAGATCTTGTCACTAGAAATATAGAGGATGAGCATATTGTATTCTGTGAAGATGCTTCTAATATTATCTCTCATCCTAGTAAAGTTAGAAAAGCTAGTGTTCCTGTGCTTTCTGTTAAAATTGGTAGTGATAGCTATTATGGTTTATGTGATATTGGTGCTAGTTCTAGTGCTATTCCTTATGAGCTTTACAGGGAAATTATGCATGATATTGTTCCTTGTGAGCTTGAGGACATTGATGTGGTTATTCATCTTGCTAATAGAGAGCAAGTTTTCCCCATTGGCATTGTAAGAGATGTGGAGGTCCTTTGTGGTAAGATTAAATATCCTGCTGATTTCTAGTACTTGGTAAAGAAGCTAGTAAAACCTATCCTATTATCTTTGGTAGACCCTTTTTGAATACTTGTGGGGCTATCATAGATTGTAGGAAGGAAAAAGTTTTGACTAAGTTTGCTGGAGAGTCTTATGAGTTTAATTTTTCCAAATTTTCCAAAACTCCTTATGAAAATGAACTGCCTGATAAGGATTTTAAGGTTGAACAACTTTCTGCTATTTCTCTCGCTCCTAACAATGCCTTGAAGCAATTTATGGAAGATCAT
Organism: Avena sativa; assembly: GCA_916181665.1. Classification (NCBI taxonomy): domain Eukaryota; kingdom Viridiplantae; phylum Streptophyta; class Magnoliopsida; order Poales; family Poaceae; genus Avena; species Avena sativa. Next base: position 389,359,473 of record OV702280.1, on the reverse strand, counting down.
GAAAGTGATGCCTTCATGAAGGAAAGAAATGAGATTGACGAGGTTTTCCTTCGTCAGCCTGAGTTACTTAAGCATAATCTACTTGTGGAAGACTTGGGTACCACACTACCACCTAAAGGAGATCCTTTTTTCGAATTAAAACCCTTAACCGATGATCTTAAATATGCTTATCTTGATGATAAGAAAATATATCTTGCTATTATCAGTTCTAAACTTTCAGGAAAGGAAGAAGAAAGGTTATTTGAGATATTGAAGAAACACCGAGGAGCTATGGGCTATACTCTTGATGATTTAAAGGGAATTTCTCCTACTATATGTCAGCATTCTATTAATATAGAACCTGATGCAAAACCAGTTGTTGAGCACCAACGTCGTCTAAATCCTAAGATGAAGGATGTGGTAAGAATTGAGGTATTAAAACTCCTTGATGCTGGTATTATTTATCCTATTGCTGATAGTAAATGGGTTAGCCCTGTTCATTGTGTTCCCAAGAAAGGGGGAATAACTGTTGTGCCTAATGAGGATAATGAGCTTATACCCCAAAGAGTAGTGGTTGGGTATAGAATGTGCATTGATTTTAGAAAGATTAATAAAGTTACTAAGAAAGATTATTATCCTTTGCCCTTTATTGATCAAATGCTTGAGAGGTTGTCCAAAAAGACTCACTTTTGCTTTCTTGATGGTTATTCTGGGTTTTCTCAAATTGCTGTGAAAGCACAGGACCAAGAAAAAACTACTTTCACTTGTCCTTATGGTACTTATGCCTATAGGCGTATGCCTTTTGGTTTATGTAATGCTCCTGCTACCTTTCAGAGATGTATGTCTTCTATCTTTCATGGTTTTGTGAAGAAATTGTGGAGGTTTTCATGTACGATTTTTCCGTCTATGGAACTTCTTTTGATAACTGTTTGCACAACCTTGATAAAGTTTTGCGGAGATGTGAAGAAACCAACCTTGTTCTTAATTGGGAAAAATACCATTTCATGGTTAATGAAGGGATTGTTCTTGGACACAAGATCTCTGAAAGAGGCATTGAAGTTGACAGAGCCAAAATTGAAGCAATTGAGAAGATGCCTTGTCCTAGAGATATCAAAGGTATTCGCAGTATCCTTGGTCATGTTGGTTTCTATAGGAGGTTTATTAAAGATTTCTCCAAAATTTCAAAGCCCCTTACTAATCTTCTCAAAAAGATGTACCTTTTGTTTTTGATGATGATTGTAAGGAAGCTTTTGAAACTTTTAAAAAAGCTTTGACAACCGCTCCTATAGTCCAACCACCTGATTGGAGTTTACCTTTTGAAATCATGTGTGATGCTAGTGATTTTGCTATGGGTGCTGTCCTTGGACAATGTGTTGACAAGAAGTTGAATGTTATTCATTATGCTAGTAAGACTCTGGATGCTGCTCAAAAGAATTATGCTACTACTGAAAAAGAGTTCTTAGCTGTAATCTTTGCTTGTGGTAAGTTTAGGCCTTATATTGTTGACTCCAAGGTTACTATTCATACTAATCATGCCGCTATTAAGTACCTTATGACAAAGAAGGACGCTAAGTCTAGGCTTATTAGGTGGGTGTTGCTTTTGCAATAGTTTGATTTGCATATTGTAGATGGGAAAGGTGTTGATAATCCTATTGGTGATAATTTATCTCGTTTGGAGAACATTTCTTTTGACCCATTGCCTATTAATGATAGTTTTCCAAATGAGCAGTTAGCTGCAATAAGGGTAAGTCCGCATGAGAGTCCTTGGTATGGTGATTATGCTAACTTTATTGTTTCCAAGTATTTGCCTCCAACCTTTACAGCTCAGCAAATAAGGAAATTCTTTTATGATCTAAGGCATTACTTCTGGGTGGAAGCCATACCTACAAATAGTGCTGATTCAAAGGGGTATACTCATATGCTTGTTGATGTTGACTATGTTACAAAGTGGGTGGAAGCCATACCTACAAACAGTGCTGATGGTAAGAGCTCTTTGAAAATGCTTAAAGATGTCATTTTCCCTAGGTTTGGTGTACCTAGATATCTCATGACTGATGGAGGCTCTCATTTTATTCATGGGGTTTTTAGAAAAACTCTCGCTAAGTACGATGTAAACCATAGAATTGCTTCAGCTTATCACCCCCGGACTAGTGGGCAAGTAGAACTTCCCAATAGGGAAATTAAATCTATCTTGCAGAAGACTGTCAATAGATCTAGAAAAAATTGGGCTAAAAAGTTGAATGACGCTTTGTGGGCTTATAGAACTGCTTATAAAAATCCTATGGGGATATCTCCTTACAAAATGGTCTATGGGAAAGCTTGTCACTTGGCTTTAGAATTATAACACAAAGCTTATTGGGCAGTGAAGGAGTTAAATAGAGATTTTAGACTCGCTGGTGAGAAAAGACTGCTAGACTTAAGTAATCTAGATGAGTGGAGAGGTGAAGCTTATGAAAATGCTAGGCTCTTTAAGGAAAAAGTGAAAAGATGGCATGAAAGGATAATTCTAAAAAGGGAATTCCATGTCGATGAGAAAGTTCTTTTGTATAGGTCTCGTCTCAGATTTTTTGCAGGAAAACTACTCTCAAAATGGGAAGGACCTTTTATTATCAAGGAAATACCGCTCAGGTGCCATCAAAATCTCTTTTCTAAAAGATGACACAACACAGGTGGTTAATGGGCAAAGACTAAAACACTATATTTATGGAGATTCCTATAACGAGGATGTTGATGTCATTCGAATGACGACTCCCAAAGAATTTATCAGAAACCAAACACCAAAGTCTGCAGAGTTCGTCTTTGAATAGGTAAAAGTGGTGAAAACAGAAGGTTCGTGAAACTCTAATCTTTTTATATTTATGATGTTTTTAGTACATAAGGGAAGTTACGAGACGAAACTAAAGAGGAAACGGAGCCCAGGGTGGACAAACCCACCCCAAGTGCAGGCCCCAGCCTGAGGGGGTGTCCCCTCCCCGAACTCTGTTTCCGCCTCGTTTCCGTGTCAAAACCTTCCTTATGCCTTGAAACTTCGTAATATATAATCCCCCGGGTTTCCTGAGGTTCTTGCATCGAGTTCTCGTCATATTTTTGTTTCGATCTATTTCTGGCAGGCAAATTTCTCAGTTTTGGAGCTACAATTCCTCTGCGGATGCCCTCAACCTGTACATGTATGAGTTGAAGATCCATCCTAAGGAGCTGATTCTCAAAGATGGGAAGGTACAAATGAAAGAAGTTGAAGGCCCCAAGTGAGAAGGAAGTCTGGAAGACAGATGGAAGCATTAGAGCGGGAGGTTTTCAGGTACAAGAAGATGGTGGAGCACGAAGTGGATGTTATTCACAAGATTAGTTCAGAACTCATCACCAAGCATGAGGGAGAGGTTGCTGAGCTCCGAGAAGAGATCTTCTCACTTTGTCAGACTACCAACCAATTACAAGCACAGCTCTGCGACATAGAAAATCAAAAATGTGAGTATGAGGCTAGATTTGATCGCATAAGCTCTGCTACTAGTTTTAGGATTGTAGAGACTAGGACATCCTTTTTGGATGGGGATCCTTTGCCCTGGAAGCTTTATGATGACAAGAGAACACCAGCACCACCAAAGGAGTAATTCTTCATCAGGTTTGGCATCCCCTTGGCTTGTTCCAAGCTTGGGGAGTGTCGCGGTATCACCACCATTATCTTTTACCTTTTACCTTTTTAGTGGATTCATATCTGTGGTAGAGAAGTTATCTTATAGTTTGGTTTGCATGTGGAAGTATCTCTCCTTTAGTTGACTATCTATGTATCCCTTGGTGTGAGTGCCTTTATTGAATATTAATGAGAAGTCTCATTTTTTACTTTTTGCACTTCTTATTTTAGTTTGCAATCTCTATTATATGATGGATCTTGTTGATCAGTATTGACACCACTTTGGGAGCATCAAGTGGATCTAAATTGGTTTTGGCAAAACGAGTTCTGGTCAGTAGCAACAAATTTTGAGGTTTAAAAGAAAAGGAGAAAGAAAAAGCTTATAGGTATTTTGTATCATTTGTTTTCTTTCTTGTTGGATCATAAGTTTAGTATTATTTATTTAAGATCTTTTGTGTCTTCAAGGAATATTACATGTTTGGCTTTATTATTTGTATGTTTGCTTGTTTCTTTCAACTCTCTTGCTTGCTACCTAGCCTTGCTAGCCAAAAATTTGTTTTGAGAAGGCATACTTCTCATGTTTCCAAACTCCTTTGAACCAAACTTTTGCCACTTGTGTCCACCATATCTACCTAGTAGCTATTGCTATTCCAACAAATTCTCAAGCTTCATCTACCTTCCGAATTAAAAATTATTTTGTTATGTGAAAACTAGTTAGTAAAGCTCTCACGAACTTGATGGCACACCTTATTTTCTTGCCCCTAATAAACTTGAACCATTATGGACATCGAAGTTGTATATGCTTGCATCTATATGTTGGAATTAGCAGAACCGTGTTGTCACAGGTAATGTTTTCAACATAGCACTTGTACTCTGTACATCATTGATATCGTGCTCTTTTGTCTATGGATGTCAACGGTGTGAAATGAGAGGGGAACTTGTGAGTCCATGGAGTTTGTACTTTGTGTTAGAGAAATGCCTGGGCCGCTAGCCTAAGCCATGCCTAATCATGGTGGAAACTTGCAGCACCACCATAGTGAGCAATCTGTGAAGCATCCTCAATAAAAAGCTATACATATGGTAAATAAAAAGATTGCTGAGATGCTCACTGTCTGCTTGCCTTGTCATTTTGGTTATGGGCCATGTGAAAGGGGTACCCCATTGGCGGTTCTCGATGATATGCAAGTATTTACAATGACAAGAACTTGCATGGGCCCAAAAGTTGAGTAGCATGAGGAGTGGCCCTCATATTCAAGGGACATGAGATTGCCAACTTATATTTCGTCAAGCATATACTCCATCTTTGTTCACTTTAACCTTAACCATCTCATGATGCTTATGATAGGGGCAATGAGGGCTCAAATATAGTAAGTACCATAATATTTTGGAAGCTCTTTATGACTTGTAATCCCTGCTTCCCTCTATGAAGGGACCTTTCTTCCACTTCCAAGTTGAGTCAGTAAACATATTTCCTCTCTATCTCCAGCAAGCATTTGAGTTGTTGTGTTTCAAGCATTCATATGGTGATTTATTCAATCATGTTCTTTATCTTCCTTGTTTGCACAAAACTCTTATCTATTGAGTATTACTTTGAAAGCCTTCACTTATGAAAAACCTTTTTGAGCAAAGAGTGCTACTGTTTTGAAACTCCTACAAAAAGCTTGTTGTGAAACTATTTGCCAGGTGTTCTCTGACCAAGAACAAGTTTGCCAATTCCAATTATGATTTATCTTTATGCATCTCTATTGTGACTGTTGTGCTTGGTTGCAAGCTAAATTATATAATGGTGAGTTACTTTCTTCTATGAGTTGTGCAATGGTAAGTGTGATGCTTCTTGTTCGTATTCTTTTATCGACACTTCACTACATAAACCTGTGGACATGTTTACTTGAAGGGATACGGGTAGGCTACACTAGCGCAAATCAAAATTTTCTACCACGTAAACCAGGATTACTGTTGTCATAAATCATGTGATTACCACTAGACGCGCAGTTGCGGAACTTGATGAAGCGTGTCGAGGCAGTGTAGACAATCTACGTCTCCTTCTCGTTCTCGTCCCACGAGCAGTTCCCCTTGCGTGGCTCGTCCAAGTGCTACAGATGTAGCATCTCCGAGGTATCCACACGTACAGGGTGGAAGCGTCGGACGCCGGACTGCTAGGTCCGCGCGTGCAACACAAGCATGAGTAGTGGCGGCTGGGTGGAATGTTCTAACCCTGTTCAGCTCGCCCCACCCTCTCTTATATAGGCGTCCCTAGTGGGATTCTACATTAGCAGTCCATTAGTAGCCTAAGCTTGGTCTGATTCGGATCCAATCCTCATTAGGCTTCCAGCCCCTTAAGTGTGTGACCCTGTAGGTTCATATATGTATAGACATGACACGAATACACTTATTCTGTCAATAGTTGGTAGCGGCCTCTAGCAAGACATGCCAACTCCTAAACGCATACAGAGATCATATCGGACGAATCATCACACATGTCTTTCCCTTTGCCTCACGATATTTGGTCTAGCTCCAAGCTGGCCTCCCTTTCTCGATACTGTGATTTGGAATCCCTTTACTAGATTAACTCTTAACCATATGTAACACGGCCATGCATTTCTGGATCAGATCACTCGAGGGGCCCAGAGATATCTCTCTCAAGTAGAGAGGGGCAAATCCCATCTTGATTGACCATGCCTTGCAGCATGCTTCATGATAAACCCGAAAGCTACCTTTATAACTACCCAGTTACGGAGTAGCGTTTGATAGCCCCAAAGTAGGTCGATCTACATTTCAAGTACATGCGACAATCTCAGGTCTAAGGACAAAACATACACGATGTTTAGAGAGAGAGCTGCAACTAATTGCCAGTCTCAAGTTGGGTCAGTACAACCCCATGTTCATAACATGTGTCCACATCATTGGTTTGATATCTCCATGTCTATGCCTTGCTGAACATAGTCATCAACCAATCGATGTGCTAGTCTAATATTCACATGTGTCCTCACATGAACTCCGACTAGGGACAACTATTAAATAACCATAGAAGTAAAGAGTTTCACAAACAATTCACATAATTGCCAATCAATACAAGTTGCCTGATATGGATATTTAAGGAACATTACAATAACTCAGGGATACATAAGAAATATAATCATCTCTATGATTTCCTCTAGGGCATATTTCCTTCATTACTGAGCTCAGTATTCGCTTGGGGACAAGCGAAGTCTAAGCTTGGGGGAGTTGATACGCCCAATTTGCGTCACCATTCTATATCATAATTTACCTCTATTCATTGATATTTGTCTTATTATGAGATATTACTTATGGATTTTCATATGTTTATGCATGTTGGATGATTCTTGGAGGATGGACTGCCAGAGTCTGCATTCTGATGGAAAAGAAGGCATTTCGGTGGAATTTCGCGAAGATCAGAAAAATACCAGAAAAATATGGAAACATATTATTTTACCTAAGGACGAAGGAAGCCAGAAGGAGGAGCGAAGGTGGGCCACAGGGGTCCCACACCCCCTAGGCGCGGGTCCACCTGAGGCTGCGCCTAGGGCAGGTGTAGCCCACCTGCCCGGCCTCCGACTCTCCCCCTTTGCCTATAACTTCCCCTCGGAACCCTAATACACGGGGGCGACCACAGATAGATTTCCGCCGCCTCTGGGGGCGGAAAACACTGAGAGAGAAAGATCTCTCCGGCAGACAGATTTCTGCCGGGGAAATTCCTTCCCGGAGAGAGGAGATCGTCGCCATCGACACCATCAACAAGCTAGGCTTCATCGGGATCAGCATCATCATCCACACCATCATCTCCACCAGCACCATTATCACCACTCCGTCTCGCTGTAACAATTGTGTTGGTTATTGCTTAGTTCATTAGGGGAAACTTTCCCGGTGTTAATTACTATTATAGTTGATGCTTGTGAGTGGAACCATTGGATTATTATTTATGTTCAGATTGTTATCCATTACCATATCATCTTTGATCTTGATCCATATGATGTCTTATGAGTAGTTCGTTGTGTTCTTGAGGACATGGGAGAAGTCATGTTGTTAGTAGTGAATCCGTGATGAGTTATTATTTAATGGTTTAGTATTTAAGTTGTGGTGCTATTCTTCTAGTGGTGTCATGTGAATGTCGACTACATGACACTTCACCATTTATGGGCCTAGGGGGATGCATTGTGTATTTGGCTACTAATCGCGGGGTTACGAGAGTGACAGAAACCTGAACCCTCGTTAGGACACCTTCACAATGGAATGTAGGATCTCAGAGTTTAAGGTTGTGGTTAGATTTATATCTTAATTACTTTCCTGTAGTTACAGATGTTTGCAGGGGGTTTAATCACAAGTATGTATTAGTTCTAGGAAGGGCAGTATGTTAGCACAGGTTCACCCACACAACACTTACAAACACCAAAGAAGAGTACTCAGCTATTTGCAGCGAAAGCACTTGACAGAATTCCTATGTGTCCTCGAGAATGTTTGGTCCTTATAAGTATTCCCACTGGCTTGTCCTTTGCTAAGAAAAGATTGGACCACTTGCTCCGTTTGTTCGTTACTTCTGTTACTTGCTCTTTGTTTTGTTGTCTTGTCAGAAAACCACTAAAAATCCGTTTGCTAAGTATCACAGGGATTTCCAGCTCCATACCACTGTTCAGTACCTTCTGCTCCTCGTTAGGATTGACACTCCTATTTATAAAAATACTACGATACACCCCCTCTACTTGTGGGTCATCAAGGTCTCCGACAAGAACCACGCGCACACCGTCGTGGTCGACGGCCGGCAGGCTGTTCGCCATGGAAGGGATGCCTGGAACCACCGCGCACACCGTCGTGGTCGATGGCAGGCAAGCTGTTCGCCATGGCAGGGATGCCTGGAACCACCGCGCCCAGGATGGAGGGTTCTGAGACGACGCTCTTGGCATGCCGGCGAGGTTGACGTTGCCACGCACCACAACGCCCAGGAGGAAGGGTTATGAGGGGACGATCGCGGGCACGCCGTCGAGGTCGACGCTGTCGGGTACCACCGCGCCCAGGAGGGAGGGCTCCAAGGCGACGACCATGGGCACTCCGTCGTGGTCGAGGACGTCCGGCGACACCGGTCACCGGCGACTTTTTTTTTGTCACTGTCCTAAACATTTGCTGAGTGCCTAGTCAAACACTCGGCAAAGGGGCTTTCTAGCGTTTCCATTGTTCTGTTATTTTTTAACAATGGAAAACATTATGCTGAGTACCCTGTAAGACACTCAGCAAAGCCATTTGTGCCGTTAACAGTTCTGGACGTCGTCAAGATTTTTTTTGCCGAGTTCCATTGGTAGACACACGGCAAAGGGTAATTTACCGAGTATTTGCGTTCTGACACTCGGAAAAACCAGTTTACCAGAGTATTATTTACTGTGTGTAGTTTGCCGAGTGTAAATACACGGTAAATCTTTGCCGTGTGTATTTTAAGCTTTGCCGTGTATTTTTGATACCGAGCAAAAAATCGTTTCCCCGTAATGACGTCTAAGGTGTTGTTGCATGTCGTACATCCTAGACGTGAAGGAAGTGGTAAAGTACCTTGTTTAGTCTTTTTCGTTAGTTCTCACTTTTGCTTCAGTTCAGTTTAATATATTGTAAGGAAGTAATCTAACAGAAAAAAATATTCAAATCGATTTGTAGTTTTCTTTGCATAAATATCAGAATATTTTATTGGTTGACTAAACATAGGAGTCATCTGTTAATTTTTGAATATTAAATGTGAGTTGGTGGTTGTACATTGGTACGTCTTCGCTCATATCCACTCTCTTGAACAAATATCTCTCCCATCTGCAATACAATCACGTTTGCATATTACTTGCTTTCAGGACTGTCTCTTAGCAATGCACGAGTATTGAGCTGGAAGCCGTTCTGTGCACCATGTTAGTCGTACATAAATGAAGTAATGAAAGAAAAAATAAGTGGATGCGGGCATTTCGAATCGCCGTGTATCAAGCAACACCTTCAACAAGGGATGCGACAATGACGCCACTGCTGTCCGGATCAGTCCAAAGGTTTCCCCCGGTACACGAAAGTGGATGGAGCGGGGGAACTCGATACCCTTCGGGAAGGGATGGTGACACCCGCAGGCGTCACCGTGTCGATGCCAGACGGGGCCGACAGGGATTTCGCCTACCCCCGAACAACCACAACCCAGACAGTCTGAAGCGCTCCACCACACCCACTGCCAACCAGCACACGCCACCATGGAAAAGGAGCCAACTTCGTCATCTCACTGAAGATCTCAGCACGAGGTCTCGAGGCACAAGCGAAGTAGGCAATGGGAATAAGGGGTAGTAGCATCGCAACCACGCGGGAGGGAACTACCTCCACCGTCGTGGCAGTAGCCGACCAAACGCAGCAACAGGGGCACACCAATTCTCGGGCCCGGCCGGGCCCAGATGGGCCCGCAAAGCCCCCGTCGCCATGATGCAACAAGGGCAGCCGCAACGCCGCCACCACCCCAGAACCACTGTCGCCACAGGAGGCCGGTCCACCCAAACCCAGATGGGACCCGATTGGGCCTAGATCTGATCCAAGCAGGGCATAGCCAGCCGCCATGGCTGCACCCTTCCAGCCCCGCCGCCAACGTCGGCGCCGCCACGCTCCAATCCGCCTAGCACAGGGTTCCATGCCGCCGTGTGAGTTGGTCCGCCGCCCTTCAGGGTCCCCGCCTCCCTCCAAGCAGATGGGAAAAGGTCGTCCCGCCGCCGCCAGCACTGCGTGGGAGACTCCCGGTGGCCCTTGCCGCTGGCGGCAGCAGAGGAGAAAGGGAAGAGGGGGTTGGGTACGAGGTGTGGTGGCACCCACCCGATGCCTGCGCGGGGGGGGGGGGGGGGGGGGAGGGGAGGGTGGTGTGTGTGGGGGCAAGAGCGGGTCTCTGTCGTGAGCCATTTTTCTAGGCTTGAACTCACAATTTTTGGTTCATACATAGATAAAAGGAATTTGCTTCGGCCTCCAACAAGAAAAAAAATCACGACTCGGATTTCCTTTTGCACTACATGACACACCGATTTGTTTAAGGGCATGCACAATTATATCTGGACATAGAGCCCGAGCTTTTTTTAAGCTCGCTCCCATTTGGACTCGGCCCGCTAAGCATGCCGGACTGAGCCGAGCTGGATTTCCTAGACCCATGACGACCTCGGGCCGAGCCTGGCTCGGCTCGGTCCAGCTCATTGGCCCGTAAAGTTTTTTTTGGATTTAGCAGAGAGCGACGAGAGGACGATGAGATGGGCTGGAATACTCGTGGCCCGTTCAGTTATCGATCGATAGAGAGGGCACGAGGGCGTGGGGATCGCACGGAGGCAGCTTTGGTCTTCCACGAGCTATGGCGAGCGTCGTCGCCCTCCAGCCAGATGCCGTTGCACCACTGCCGACCCTGGTCGTCCGAGCTCGATATGCCCACGTTGGCCAGGCTCCTCTCCGCTGCCACCCAGCTCTAGGTCACGCACCGCCCTGCTCTAGGTCCCCGCCGCCGCAAGAGGTCGCCACCACCGGCGTAGGACGCCGCCGCTACCTAGCCCTGTTGCACCTGCGACAGATCTGTGGGTGGCCCCACCAGTCAGTGACCCGACGCCTGTAGGCTCGCGAGCTGCACCGAGTTGGACCGAACTCGCCGGAAGCTCGGTCCGAGCTCCATGACAAGGCTCGCCGACGGCGTCGAGCTGGCTCGGGCTCGGTAGTTCCGGACCGAGCATTCAAAATAGGGGATTGTCACCCCGTCCTCTGCATTAATTGATGCACACAATCTTTTATTAAAAGAGTATAACATATTACTTTTACAACTCACGAATCAGCCAAAGTTGCGACAAAAATCAACTAGCGAAATAAAAGAAATATATAGCAGCTAGACATCTAGTCTACTAATATGCGGCCACCCAGCCCGACTGAAGATATCCTGAGCGACCGTCAGGAGCCGGGTGCAACCAGAGACCATGGTATCTCGCTGCTCCGTGGGAAGAAGATATGCCCAGATCTGTACCTAATGCGCCAGCATAAAGATAACCTGCAAAAAGTTAAAAAACCGCTTGTTGTTAAATATTATATCATTCCTGCACCTTCATATGGACCAACATAAGGCTGAGACACCTATGCGTACTCTAGCCTTAGTAGCATTATCCAACCCATTTAACCAATTGTCAAACATATTGTCAATATTAGTTGGAGGTAACAGATCATAAGTAATAGTAACAATGCGCCAAATAAGACGAGCAAAAGGACAAGACAAGAACAAATGTTCTACAGTTTCTGTTGAACCGCATAAGCAACATTTTGTACATCCCACCCAATTCCGTCTTGCAATATTATCTTTTGTAAGAAGAACTTTATTATGAAGGAACCACATAAATATTTTGATCTTTAAAGGTATTTTAAGTTTCCACAAATACTTTCTAAGAGAAGGCGTATGATCGTTCATAAGATCCTTATACATTGATTTAACAGTAAAAGTCCGCGAAGAAGTAAGATTCCACATAAATTTATTTGACTCCTGAGTCAACAGTACACCCATTAAGTGTTGACATAAATGTAACCATAAGGTCCATTTATTACCGGTTAGCGTTCGCCTAAAACTAATATTCAAAGGAACACTAGCCAAAACATCTGCAACAAGAACATTTTTCTTCTGCACAATGTTATATAATAACGGATACTGTTGAGCAAGAGACAAATCACCTAACCAAACGTCCTCCCAAAATCTCATGGCAGCCCCGTCTCCTATTTTAAAATATCCTCTTTTAAAGAAATCATCTTTCACTTTCATAAGACCGTTCCAGAAGGATGAATCACTGGTTTTTACTTCGACTTCGTCTAAAGTCTTGTGATTAAGATACTTATTATGCAACATTTTCTGCCGCACACCCTCTTCGTTAAATAGTTTAAAGAGCCATTTGCTCAATGAACACTTATTCTTGAGAAGAATTGCATACGTACAATGCATTATCTGACATATCTGTTATTGCGGTCCTATCAATTAATAAGAATTGCATACGTAAGCTTGTTTTTGATTTGAGGCGCACGAGAAAAGAAAGGCACTGTACTGAACTAAAAATAATACAATCGATAAGTATCGAGCACCAATAGTATAATGTCGTAAGGGAACAGCAAAAAAACAGACAATCAGCTGGATTGGATGTTAGCATTAATTTTGATTAGGAAAGTGTCGGTCTCGAGTTTCCTTGTGTGGCAGCTGTATACACCAAGTTTGAGTCTGTTTAGGACTTTGAGTTGTTGTGTACGAGTCAGTCTAGGATAGTAGTCAAGCTAGTTTGACTAAAGAAGGAAGTTCAAGGTAGTTTTAGTCCAGGTAGGATTAGTAGTTAGTCTCGTGTGTGTCCTGGTATTAGAGTTGGACTAGGACATTGGATCGGTGAGCTGCTCGTGTATATATATACGGCAGTACGTGAGTTTTGTATTGGAAGTTGTACCGTGTGGAGTTGAGAAGAAAAATAAAGAAAAAGAACGGGCACGACACGTGCCCTTGGCCATAAGATTTTTCGAGCGTGTTTGTTTGTCTATTTTGATGTAGTCGATCTGTGGGCAAATTCCAACAATTGGTATCAGAGTGAGGTCGAAGATTTGAACCCACGCTTGCCCCGGGGAGGCGACCCTACTAGCGCCTCGGGGCGGGCGACCAAGTGGAGGCGGCGAACATGCCGTCATCGGTGAGGCGGCGGGCGGTCGTCGCTCGGTGGAGCGACAAGGAAGAAGAAGGCGGGCGAGGAGTCCTCGGCAAGATGGTGGATGGGGATGATCGTTGATGAGTGTGGTGGTACCTGGGTGCGGTGCTGGAGAATCTTGTCAAGATCGTCGTCCGGGAGAGTATGAGTCAAGGAGTCATGGTCGTGCGGGTTAGCACATTGAGTCAGCGTCGTGTTTGTGAGTCGCTGTCGTGTCCAAGTGCTTGTCTCTGTTAGAATCCATTGCAGTTGAAGCGAGTGAAGGTTGAGGGACTGTTCATCCTATGGACGAAGACGCAATTTGCATGCCTCGCACTACGGCACACAGGCTCTTTGCTGTGTGGGAAAAAGACACGGCAAAGGCCTTTCGGAACACGGCAAAGGCTTTGCCGTGTGTATACACACGGCAAATGCCACACGGCAACGTTCGCCACGGCAAAGGCCCTTTGCCGTGTGTTTTCTAAATAAGACACGGCAAAGGCTTTGCCGTGTGTCTCATGCGTAGACACGGCAAAGTAAAGTAAGATAACGGTTCCCGCGGAGATGACGGTGTCTATTCTTTGCCGTGTGTCTTCTTGAAAAATACACGGCAAAGAAGTTGTCTTTGCCGTGTGTCTACTTGAAAAGTACACGGCAAAGAAGCTGTCTTTGCCGTGTGTCTTGTGGAAAAAGTACACGGCAAAGAAACTGCTTTTTTTTTAAATAAAAAAAATAATTTTGTTTCAAACTTTTTTGAATATTATTTACTTGATAATCTCATATAGAATATTTGAACCCTTTGTATGTTAAATATTATGTCAAATTGCACTCATAATCAAACTTCCCCTGTGGTCACCCATCCTAACACTACTCTAGGCCTAGCACGCTTAACTTCTTCGTTCCTTCCGAATGAGCTACCAAGAAAGAAATCATACCTTGTTGCTAATACTTCCATATCAATGATATTAACTCTTGGACCATGATGTCACACATCTCAGTTTTAGATTCCAAACAATTATTTAAGTAAACAATAATGAAAAGTAATAATAATCTTGAATCCAAATAAAAAATAAAATGGTTTTATTTTATTTCCTTTTTCTATTTAATATGGAATAATTCATATATTTAAATCCGTAAATCGGAATTCGACAAATAAAATGTCTAAATCGATCAGAAAAATGTGAGGAATCCAAATATGACATCCATATAATCTTGTGAAAATGGGGTGGTATCATTTTGAATTATCCATTTGGTGGTTGCTTCATAAAACCCCCCGTTTTTTGTGCCCGAAAAATGGAAAATGGCTTTTTGGTGCAAGGAAAAGGAAAACTTCCTTCAACAACATTATTCGCCATTCCATAATGCACATGCATGCACGATATGGGTATATTATCACAAACTATGCCTTGATTCTAGCCATAATATTGGTCATTTGACTCGAAAGTCAGGAAACCTCGAATGAGATAGGTCATTTTGTGAAGGGTTTTTTGAGACATATTCAATATAACAAGTTTGATATTTTTACTTCCAACCATGTCACATAATATGACACCACGCGAAGGTTTCGCATTGTTTCGATCGTTTTTGAATTTTTTATGACTCTTTTAAACTATCGACAAACTTTTTCGAACGACGGGTATGAAGATTCTTAGCTCGGAGCTGAGCCTCTCTAAACTTTCACTGGATCTTTGATAAAATAGCATATTGTGAACCTAAAAATTATTTTTGTAAAAAATCATGCCCATCAGATCATGTACCTGTAGTTCATATCTGACCCACTTCCTACCGTTTCGGCAGGAATTTGTCTTTTTCACATGGAGTGGACAAAAAGGTTTGAGATCCCCCCGTTGGGACATTTTCCATTTAAGGTGGTCTAGTGTTTTTGAAAAATAGGGTGGTAGCATTTTAAATTAGCCATTTGGTGGTTGCTTCATAAAATCTCTCATTTTTTTCGCTCAGAAAATAGAAAATGGCTTTTTGGTGCGACGAAAAGAAAAACTTCCTCCTGCAACATTGTTCACCATTCCATGAGGCACATGCATGCACAATATGGGCAGATTATCATAAACTATGCCTTGATTCTAGCCATAACATTGGTCATTTGACCCGAAAGCCAGGAAACCTCGAATGAGATAGGTCATTTTGTGAAGGTTTTTTTGAGACATATTCAATATAACAAGTTTGATATTTTTCCTTCCAACCATATCACATAATATGACACCACGCGAAGGTTTCGCATTGTTTTGATCGTTTTTGAATTTTTTATGACTCTTTTAAACTATCGACAAACTTTGTCGAACGACGGGTATGAAGATTCTTAGCTCGGAACTGAGCCTCTCTAAACTTTCACTGGATCTCTGATAAAATAGCATATTGTGAACCTAAAAATTATTTTTGTAAAAACTCATGCCCATCAGATCATGTACCTGTAGTTCATATCTGACCCAATTCCTGCCGTTTCGGCAGGAATTTGTCTTTTTCATCTGGACTAGACAGAAAGGTTTGAGATCCCCCAGTTGGGACATTGTCCATTTAAGGTGGTCTAATATTTTTGAAAAATAGGGTGGTAGCATTTTAAATTAGCCATTTGGTGGTTGCTTCATAAAATCTCTCGTTTTTTTCCTTCAGAAAATAGAAAATGGCTTTTTGATGTGACGAAAAGAAAAACTTCCTCCTGTAACATTGTTCACCATTCCATGAGGCACATGCATGCACAATATGGGCAGATTATCATAAACTATGCCTTGATTCTAGCCATAACATTGGTCATTTGACCCGAAAGACAGGAAACCTCGAATGACATAGGTTATTTTGTGAAGGTTTTTTTTAAACATATTCAATATAACAAGTTTAATATTTTTCCTTGCAACCATGTCACATAATATGACACCACGCGAAGGTTCCACATTGTTTCGATCGTTTTTGAATTTTTTATGACTCTTTAAAACTATCGACAAACTTTGTCGAACGACGGGTATGAAGATTCTTAGCTCGGAGCTGAGCCTCTCTAAACTTTCACTGTATCTCTGATGAAATAGCATATTGTGAATCTAAAAATGATTTTTTAAAAAAATCATGTCCATCCGGTCATGTACCTGTAGTTCATATCTAACCCACTTCCTACCGATTCGGCAGGAATTTGTCTTTTTCACCTGGAGTGGACGGAAAGTTTTGAGATCCCCCTGTTGGGACATTGTACATTTAAGGTGGTCTAGTATTTTTGAAAAATGGGGTGGTAGCATTTTAAATTATCCATTTGGTGGTTGCTTCATAAAATCTCTCGTTTTTTTGCTCAGAAAATGGAAAATGGCTTTTTGGTGCGACGAAAAGAAAAACTTCCTCCTGCAACATTGTTCACCATTCCATGAGGCACATGCATGCACAATATGGGCACATTATCATAAACTATGCCTTGATTCTAGCCATAACATTGGTCATTTGACCCGAAAGCCAAGAAACCTCGAATGACATAGGTCATTATGTGAAGGTTTTTTTAGACATATTCAATATAACAAGTTTGATATTTTTACTTATAACCATGTCACATAATATGACACCACGCGAAGGTTTCGCATTATTTCGATCGTTTTTGAATTTTTTATGACTCTTTAAAACTATCGACAAACTTTGTCGAACGACGGGTATGAAGATTCTTAGCTCGGAGCTGAGCCTCTCTAAACTTTCACTGGATCTCTGATGAAATAGCATATTGTGAATCTAAAAATGATTTTTTAAAAAAATCATGTCCATCCGGTCATGTACCTGTAGTTCATATATAACCCACTTCCTACCGATTCGGCAGGGATTTGTCTTTTTCACCTGGAGTGGACGGAAAAGTTTGAGATCCCCCTGTTGGGACATTGTACATTTAAGGTGGTCTAGTATTTTTGAAAAATGGGGTGGTAGCATTTTAAATTATCCATTTGGTGGTTGCTTCATAAAATCTCTCGTTTTTTTTGCTCAGAAAATGGAAAATGGCTTTTTGGTGCGACGAAAAGAAAAACTTCCTCCTGCAACATTGTTCACCATTCCATGAGGCACATGCATGCACAATATGGGCACATTATCATAAACTATGCCTTGATTCTAGCCATAACATTGGTCATTTGACCCGAAAGCCAGCAAACCTCGAATGAGATAGGTCATTTTGTGAAGGTTTTTTTTAGACATATTCAATATAACAAGTTTGATATTTTTCCTTGCAACCATGTCACATAATATGACACCACGCGAAGGTTTCGCATTATTTAGATCGTTTTTGAATTTTTTATGACTCTTTAAAACTATCGACAAACTTTGTCGAACGACGGGTATGAAGATTCTTAGCTCGGAGCTGAGCCTCTCTAAACTTTCACTGGATCTCTGATGAAATAGCATATTGTGAATCTAAAAATGATTTTTTAAAAAAATCATGTCCATCCGGTCATGTACCTGTAGTTCATATCTAACCCACTTCCTGCCGATTCGGCAGGGATTTGTCTTTTTCACCTGGAGTGGACGGAAAGGTTTGAGATCCCCCTGTTGGGACATTGTACATTTAAGGTGGTCTAGTATTTTTGAAAAATGGGGTGGTAGCATTTTAAATTATCCATTTGGTGGTTGCTTCATAAAATCTCTCGTTTTTTTCGCTCAGAAAATTGAAAATGGCTTTTTGGTGCGACGAAAATAAAAACTTCCTCTTGCAACATTGTTCCCCATTCCATGAGGCACATGCATGCACAATATGGGCAGATTATCATAAACTATGCCTTGATTCTAGCCATAACATTGGTCATTTGACCCGAAAGCGAGGAAACCTCGAATGAGATAGGTCATTTTATGAAGGTTTTTTTTGAGACATATTCAATATAAAAAGTTTGATATTTTTCCTTGCAACCATGTAACATAATATGACACCACGCGAAGGTTTCGCATTGTTTCGATCGTTTTTGAATTTTTTATACATGTTTAAATCTATGGTCAAAACGGCGAGCATGAAGATTCTTATTTAATATAAATATCTAATTTTTGAGTGTACATAGATAGATCTTATTTTTCTGCAAATTTTGATATATTATTTGTATTTTTCTGAATTAGAATGATCTTTTTATGATTTTCCTAAGAGTAATGTGATAAAAGGCAAAAAAAAAGAAAAAAAGACTTTGCCGTGTGTACTACGGAATACACACGGCAAAGGGCCTTTGCCGTGTGTACTACCCAATACACACGGCAAAGGACCGGCGAGGGCACACGGCAAAGAGACCACCGTCTACGGCCGTTAGCTCCTCCCGTTAAATGGACTTGTGGGGTCACGGGTCCCACCTCGTTGCCGTGATAACACCTATGCCGTGTGCCGTTGTCAACTTTGCCGAATGTATTTTCTTTGCCGTGTTCCTTTATGAGTCTTTGCCGTGTATATTTCTTTGCCGTGTTCTTTTTCAGAAATTTGCCGTGTTCACGTACTTTGCCGTGTATTTTCTGAGTTACACACGGCAAAGACTGTCTTTGCCGTGTTCCGGTGCGTTTGACACACGGCAAAGACGTGTCTACACGGCAGCGACATTTTTTCCCGTAGTGTCGATCAGGTCGTCTATGTGTCTCGACGAGAGGATCAAGTTCAAGTGTGAAGGGGGCGGTAAACCAGTAAAGGTGAGTCTCTTCAATGAGGCCATGTCTCTACATGAGGCCGAAGTGGATGGTCTAGTCCACGCCAGGAGGTCGGCATGTATTGCGCTAGGGTGGACGGTGTGTTCCACGGGTGGTGCGGTTCCACAAGGTTTGCTAGTGTGGCTGGGTAGTCCGGATCATACTTAAGTTGTTCCGTAAATTCGCCAAGTCGAAATTGGGGAGAGCCAATTAAACTTGTCGTGGTGGGAGACCTAGACAAGACGCAGATCTATAAGGATTTAAGATCAAAGGAGCATGGAAGACAAGAGTAGTCAATCAATATTAGGGAGAGATTGTTAGCATTAATTTTGATTAGAAAAGTGTCGGTCTCGAGTTTCCTTGTGTGGCAGCTGTATACACCAAGTTTGAGTCTGTTTAGGACTTTGAGTTGTTGTGTACGAGTCAGTCTAGGATAGTAGTCAAGCTAGTTTGACTAAAGAAGGAAGTTCAAGGTAGTTTTAGTCCAGGTAGGATTAGTAGTTAGTCTCGTGTGTGTCGTGGTATTAGAGTTGGACTAGGACATTGGATCGGTGAGCTGCTCGTGTATATATATACGGCAGTACGTGAGTTTTGTATTGGAAGTTGTACCGTGAGATATTGAGAAAATAAAGAAAAGAACGGGCACGACACGTGTCCTTGGCCATAAGATTTTTCGAGCGTGTTTGTTTGTCTATTTTGATGTAGTCGATATGTGGGCAAATTCCAACATTGGAATCATACCTGAATCGCGCGCACCGCCCAGTGGTTTCAGAAACGGACACCCTGTATCACCCTAGCTCCAACTGACCACTGTCTATGAATATGTATACCGTGACTCCCGGAAGAGAGAGGTCGCTGATCGATACTGAGAACACCTACCGACTGTTAATCTCGGCGATGGCCTCCGGCTGCCGGAGACGTCGTCCAGATGCGTCACCGAAGGCGGGACACACGACCTGGAGATGAACAATTACCGGTTGCTGGAGGGCATGGGCGTCGGAAAGTACACATCACCTCGACCACGTTCACTGTTCTACCCTGACGGGAACACGGAGGACTGTGCCGGCAGAGCGTCAGCCTTCCTGTGTTATCAACGCTCAAGAAGGTCAGAGGCTCCGACATAACGATCCAAGAGGTTCAGCGCGCACGTACAGGTTCTTGCTAGCGGCGCGGTCGCCGATTTCGATGCTCAACTCTTTGGCCCGATGATGCATGAGGATACACAGCGCATAGAGGTTGTCGACATGGAGCCAGCCATCTTCGAGCTGCTTCTTCACTTCATCTACACGGATTCGCTACCCTCATGTCATGATAAGGAGAAGCAGTGAGAAAGGGTCCCCGTGAAAAACGGTCCCATCCGCGTCGTCCCCCGCGGGCGACGGGCGGGTCGCCCCCAACCTCACTTCCTCCTCTCCCCTCCAGGCCCCCCTCCTCCGCCGGTGGCGGCGGGAGCCGCCGGGCAAAGCCCGGGCGGTGCCGGCGGCGGTGGCCCTCCCTTACCCGCTCGCTCGGGGCCCTGCGCGGGGCAGCGGCGGTGCTCCCTGGTGGCGGCGCGAGCTTGCTTCGCGAAGGCGGCGCATCAGGAAGACGGCGGCTCGACGGCGGTGGCGGTGGGCAAGCTCGGCGCGGAGCTTTGAAGGGCGGCGGCGGACGGCAGGGGACACAGCAGCAGCCGGGCCCTGCGGGCCCGATCTGGGCCAAGAGGGGCCGATCTGGGCCTGGCAGGCCGCGGTGGGGCCGTCCATGGCGGGCTTAGGTTGCTGTGCTCTTTGGTTCCTTGCCATGGTGGCTGGGAACCCCGATCCGGACCAGGCGGGTCCAGATCTGGTGGCCGGATGGCATCCATAGCCATGGTTTTGCGAGGTTGACTTGCACACAGCACGCATGGCTGTCTTGCTCGTCGGCCTCCTGCCGCCTAGGATAGTCTTCGTGTGCCGACCTTCCCCGTCTACGCCAATGGACCCGTTATGGTGGTGTTTGCTGACCCGTGGGCGCGAGATCGTGGAAGCCGGGACGGCGGCCCTGGAAGGTGGTCTGTGCGGGCAGCCCTCCGTCAGAGGTGGATCCGGGAGGTAGCTCGTGGTGTTGCTACTCACACTGGCGGTGTTCCGGCAAGCCCGGTTGATCACGAGGTCGATGGCGCTGCTACTTGGCAGCGGGGCTCTGCCGTGGTGGATCTTCTGGTAGGAGGAGCCGGAGGGACTAGTGTTGGAGTTGGTGAGGACAGTGGCATCCTTGCTGCAGTGCGGTGGAAGTGCTTCACTCGCCCATTTGGGCCCGGCTAAGCCAGTGAGGGTTTGGTTTGCCCCTCTCGCAGCATCCGGTCGGCTACCGCCGGAAGGTGGTGGAGGAACTTCCCTCCCGTGTGTTGCTATCCTGCCGACTCTCGCCGATGTTTCTCCTTTTTCGTTCTTGCCGGCCTCACAACGTGGGTCGCGGTGAGATGTCGGGGTTGACTGCAAGGCCGTGGTGGCGTATGCTGGTGGGCGGTCGAGATTGGTGGAGCCTTCGAAGGGTACGGGAGTGTGGTTTTTTTGAGGGGTCGGGAGAAATCCTTGTCGACTAGACACTGACGCAGTGACGCCTGCGGGTGTCACCTTCCTTCATGAATAGTGTCGGGTGTACCTCTTTCCCACCTCTTGTAGCGTACCGGGGGAAACCCTAGGAGTAGTCCGGATAACAGCGTCGTCGTCGTCGTCGCTTCCTTCTTAGAGGTGCTGTTTGGTGCGTGACACTTCGGAGTGCTAGGAGCATGGTGAAAATTCTCCGGAGAGCGCAGCGGTTGCGGGTCATCCCTTGTCGTCAAGCCACTATTGTCGGCTTTGCTTTCTCTGCTTTTTTCCTTTTTAGTCTTCTTTGTTTTTTCTTTTGGCGCGATGTGATGTCTGACCCAGCAGCGGTCTCAACTTGGTTGCTATATTTATATAGCTGGGCATATGCCTGTTTTGAGGATGTCATGATAAGGATTACGATGTTGCCATGGTGCAACATTTGCTGGTCGCGGCAGATCGGTACTGTAATGCCCCGGAAAATATTCTGAAATAAAATTACGTGTCATTTTCTATTTCTGCATCATCATGACATCATGCATACTTTTGGCCTAAAATATTTTAACCAAAAGCCTTTTTTGCTTTCTAATTAGTCCCTCCTTTAATTTCAAATCAAAACCCTGGTATTTTCCGGATCTTTTATTTGTCTAAAAACTACTTATAAAAGCCTATTTAAAACTAAAATAAATAAATAAAAATAATTTCTGGGGGAGGCAGCCGGCCGGGCCAAACGGCCCAGCTAGCCACCTACGACCCCAGTCTGAACTAACCCTAATCCTACCCTATCCCCGCACCTACCCTTCCGCCGCCGGACTCAACACACGCACACAACCCACATCGACACACCACGGGCACAAACACACACCACACACACAACCTGTCACGCGTAACCCAGGACACACCCGACCCAACGCACACAGGACGCACGCACTGGACACACAAGCACGCACGCGTACAAGCCCCCACCACGCACGGGATCCCCGCGATCCCGCGACCCCCGCCTCTATCCTTCTCTGTCCCGAGCGCCGCCACATCTCAGCCGCCACCGGTCCTCCCTCCCTCTATAGCGCCGCCGTCCGGTCGTCGCCTTCACCACACCCTCCTGCCCCATCGCCCTCGCCCCGTTCTCCGTGCAAGACGCTGGCCGCGTGCCGTGGCCGTCACTGCCAAGCTCCGTCCGGCCTCCAGGACGCCGCCGTTCGCCGCAGACCCTGCGTCCTCCCGGCGTCCCCGTGCGCCGCCCCGCCAGCGAGGCCCTGCATCCTCCGTCCTCTACCCGCCATGGCCTAGGACGTCCTCGCCCCGACGAGGCCTCTGCCCCTGCAACCACCGCCCCCGCCTTCCAATCCACGCGCCTCCGTGCATCGATATCCCTTCTCCCTGGTCGCCCGCTGGATCCCGTCGCCGCCTTGGTCTTCTGCCGTCGGCCTGCGCACCTCCGTGCCTGCAGCACCACCTCCGAGCTCGCTCGCTGCCGCGTCTGCGCCAGAAGGCCACGGCCATGCCTCCTCGTCGCCCTGGTCCCGTCGCCGCCTTTGGCCGTGCAGCAGCCGCTGGCCAGCGGCCTTGCCCTTGTCCCCTGCGCGTCTGCCTCGTCTCGAGAGCCCGACCCCCGTCGGCCCTCGTGCCCACCGCCCGTCGGTGTGCCTCGCCCATGTATCCTTCTGCAAGTGTCTTCCGTCATGACCAATAGTTGTTGCCATATGGTGTGACTGTGTTGTGTTTTGGGTATAGTGGTGCACTAACGATGTATGTGGAGGGGTGAAGTGAAGATGACCTTGTTGTGCTGCCACAAATCAAGACCTTCCCGCAGACGGGAACAAGATGTTGGACAAAGGCATCGGTGTCGTCGACAAGATCTTCGAAGGCTAACTATACGGAAACATCCCCACCGACCATCGAAGCCGGAGACCCCAAGTTCTCCGTCATGGATCCAGGAGCCCTGAAACCAGAAGACCGATCCCCTGAGCCCCCAAGTTCGCGAACCCCGATGTGCGACCTCTATCTGAGACCCCTATTTTATTATAATATATATAAAATAACTTGTTGCATATTAATTCGTTCATACTTGCATACATGTTCATCTGTTTGGGGGTATTTTATCGATTCGCCTAAATTAAATATGGAGACCATATGCGGGCTATATTTATATTATCCCGACTACATTTAAATTTGTGTAGCGAACTGCTGCCATGATTTGCCTTGTTAATTCAACATTTAATATGTGGGGTAGTTAAATAACTTGAACCTAATAATAAATGTCGGGATCCCGATTCCGTTTAATATTGCTAAGCGGGACCACATTGCCATGCCATGCATCATATCATAAACATGCTGGATCCTCCGTCTAGTATTGAATATTGCATCGGTTGCTATTTTTAGTGTTTGCTTCTTCACCGGATAGGACGATGAGTCGATGTGAGATACGACAAGTTTTCGGTCACCGACTTTGTCTCACAGGCGAGCATTCTCCCCCTTCTACCTATTTTGCGTTCATAGTCTTTACTTCCTTCCAGTGGCGGAGCCAGTACGTCCTTATAGCCTGGGCAAGGTCAGGCGGCTCTGTTGTCAGCAGCCAAATGCCCACGAAATCTAATGACTAGATCATGTTATTGTAGTGAAATTAGTGAAGGATTCCCTGGCTGAGCCTGGGCAGCTGCCCGGGGTTGCCGGGCTGAAGCTCCGCCACTGCTTCCTTCCTTTGATCTACTGCTATCCTTATTGTCGATGCTATAGTACCGTTCCTTTAATCATATGCTCCACTATACTGCCTTGGTTGTCCTATTGCCTTGTTTGATTAGCTAGCTTTTGTCCTTGCGAGTCGTAGGCTTGCTTAGTACCGCTCTCATACAGGTGGAACATATGACTTGGATATTGTTGGGATAAGATAATTAAATTGGTGATGTTGGTTATGGTTATGGTTTCACCTAATGATAAGGCCCCGGCAGGGACCACCTTTAGGAACTGCTTGAGCCGATCTAGGACCCGTTCGTTCTACGATACCAGTTCTGAGTTGATCGCGCTAACCAAACGTGGGGCCTCTGGGATCCCCCCTCAACTACCGGCGCTATTCGTATATCCAGAGGGTTACAAAATTGGTTTTCCATTTGGTGCATACGCATAATATGTCCTCGGACATGGGTGAGTTGATATGTCTTCGGACTTGATATTTTGGTGGATTGCCATGGCTTGCATACATAAATCGCGGTACACGGTGGCGGCACCCACGGTGTGTATAAGTTACCCCGCAGGGCCCGATCCACCAGTAGGCGCAAACGCTGTGCCTCCCTCGAGAATCGTCGTACCTCTTGGTTGGATTCCCCACAGTAGGTGATGCCTCTGGATATGCGCGTAGTTATGGGACAATTCTTGTTGTGAGATTCGGATGGCACGCGTAATATGTTGCCTGATGGGTTGAGCATGCGTTTGGGTACAGTAGTGCACCCCTGCAGGGTAAATCTTTTCGAGAAGCCGTGTGTCCACGGTTATGGACGCCTCAGGAGTACAGTGTCATGATCATAGACAACGCCACTAATGTTTTGCCTCTAATAATACGATTAGTAATTAGCCTTATCAATTAAATACCTGCTTAACTAAAATTGCCACCGTGTGTGTTCCGCAAGGGGACTTCCTCGACTGGTCATCGAGGGGGAATTCTTCGGATGGGTTATGTTTGGTGTTACATTATGCTATCGAATAGTTCTCTCTTATCTCGCTCTAATAGCCGAAGTTGTAGAGTGTCTCTATAAGTTAGATAGTGCAACCTTTGCTGCCGCTGAGCCCACCATACCTATGTAGGCGAGGACCGTCGAATTCTAGTCTCGCCGTGTACTGGCCTCAGTACTGACCGCTCTCTTTCTGTTTTCCTTTGCCCTTTGTCGGCACCCTTTTGGCTTGACAGGTATGTGATTGACGATGTTAGCAAGGTTACCCTTCCGGATTGGCCTGGGCAGGGTTATGGACACCGCTTGGTTATTCTTCAGGACTCTTAGTCCCATTTGGATCTTGTCCGTACTCGAATACTATTTTGCTTTCTTCTTGAGTTGTATCTTCGTATTCTATCTTTTGTTTTCTTGACTCGTGGAGTCGATGTTGTATATATAAGTTCTTGTGGACTCTGTTGTAAACTACTGTGATGTAACTACTTGTATTCAAATCCCACCCACACGAAAGTGTCTGGTGGGCGTCTTTGAATCGCTTCTATGTGGATTTTGGCGGGCAATGTTGAGATCTGCATAGACCCGATTCGGGGGCGTTACAAGTGGTATCAGAGCAAAGGTTTACGATACCCCACTGGTCCATCCTGTAGGTTAACCTTGCCAACGGCCGATGTCTAGTGTCAAAACTATTTTACTACAAATGCGTTGGATAGATCTGATTAGCTCTGATTTTACTCCTTACCTCCATTCTTTCTCTTCTTATCTTCGCGTGTTTTAATCTTCTCTCTTACCTTCTTCAAGTCCAGGTTTTCTCGCGGTTAGGTTTTGTCGTACCTTTAGGGTTCTTCTCCCCCCTATTGTAACGGTGGTGCTATATCTAGATTTCGCTCTATGTAACCTCTCTTCCTATGTTTCCCGGTGTCCTGCAACTTTTTGTGATAACATCATCTACTTGAATCTTTTGTTAATACCGATTGTTAAGATCTTCAATCTGAATTCCGAGAGTTGGTTGCATGATCCTTCTATTCATGTACAGAGTAATGCTTTGAGTGCGGGATGGAGTAGCTACCATACCACTACTCTTATCATTCGCTCTTGTACATTGATAGGTGGAACCATGCAATTTTACTCCTTCCACGGAACTTAAAGGTGGCCTTACCTTTGAGACCTTTACTTCCGCCTTTGCCTCTCCGGAGTGTTCTTTCGAAGAATGTGAGCGACCAACCCTTGTTGGTGGCGTTCAAGACGGAGCAAGAACTCTTGTTAGTGGTGTCGCGACCGTCATCCTAACGCAAGAAGATCTGATCATCAAACCTCTCTCCCCCCTGTGCCTTTGCTTGGATCTCGGGACGAGATCCCTTGTTAGTGGTGTCGAGTTGTAATGCCCCGGAAAATATTCTGAAATAAAATTACGTGTCATTTTCTATTTCTGCATCATCATGACATCATGCATACTTTTGGCCTAAAATATTTTAACCAAAAGCCTTTTTTGCTTTATAATTAGTCCCTCCTTTAATTTCAAATCAAAACCCTGGTATTTTCCGGATCTTTTATTTGTCTAAAAACTACTTATAAAAGCCTATCTAAAACTAAAATAAATAAATAAAAATAATTTCTGGGGGAGGCAGCCGGCCGGGCCAAACGGCCCAGCTAGCCACCTACGACCCCAGTCTGAACTAACCCTAATCCTACCCTATCCCCGCACCTACCCTTCCGCCGCCGGACTCAACACACGCACACAACCCACATCGACACACCACGGGCACAAACACACACCACACACACAACCTGTCACGCGTAACCCAGGACACACCCGACCCAACGCACACAGGACGCACGCACTGGACACACAAGCACGCACGCGTACAAGCCCCCACCACGCACGGGATCCCCGCGATCCCGCGACCCCCGCCTCTATCCTTCTCTGTCCCGAGCGCCGCCACATCTCAGCCGCCACCGGTCCTCCCTCCCTCTATAGCGCCGCCGTCCGGTCGTCGCCTTCACCACACCCTCCTGCCCCATCGCCCTCGCCCCGTTCTCCGTGCAAGACGCTGGCCGCGTGCCGTGGCCGTCACTGCCAAGCTCCGTCCGGCCTCCAGGACGCCGCCGTTCGCCGCAGACCCTGCGTCCTCCCGGCGTCCCCGTGCGCCGCCCCGCCAGCGAGGCCCTGCATCCTCCGTCCTCTACCCGCCATGGCCTAGGACGTCCTCGCCCCGACGAGGCCTCTGCCCCTGCAACCACCGCCCCCGCCTTCCAATCCACGCGCCTCCGTGCATCGATATCCCTTCTCCCTGGTCGCCCGCTGGATCCCGTCGCCGCCTTGGTCTTCTGCCGTCGGCCTGCGCACCTCCGTGCCTGCAGCACCACCTCCGAGCTCGCTCGCTGCCGCGTCTGCGCCAGAAGGCCACGGCCATGCCTCCTCGTCGCCCTGGTCCCGTCGCCGCCTTTGGCCGTGCAGCAGCCGCTGGCCAGCGGCCTTGCCCTTGTCCCCTGCGCGTCTGCCTCGTCTCGAGAGCCCGACCCCCATCGGCCCTCGTGCCCACCGCCCGTCGGTGTGCCTCGCCCATGTATCCTTCTGCAAGTGTCTTCCGTCATGACCAATAGTTGTTGCCATATGGTGTGACTGTGTTGTGTTTTGGGTATAGTGGTGCACTAACGATGTATGTGGAGGGGTGAAGTGAAGATGACCTTGTTGTGCTGCCACAAATCAAGACCTTCCCGCAGACGGGAACAAGATGTTGGACAAAGGCATCGGTGTTGTCGACAAGATCTTCGAAGGCTAACTATACGGAAACATCCCCACCGACCATCGAAGCCGGAGACCCCAAGTTCTCCGTCATGGATCCAGGAGCCCTGAAACCAGAAGACCGATCCCCTGAGCCCCCAAGTTCGCCGAACCCCGATGTGCGACCTCTATCTGAGACCCCTATTTTATTATAATATATATAAAATAACTTGTTGCATATTAATTCGTTCATACTTGCATACATGTTCATCTGTTTGGGGGTATTTTATCGATTCGCCTAAATTAAATATGGAGACCATATGCGAGCTATATTTATATTATCCCGACTCCATTTAAATTTATGTAGCGAACTGCTGCCATGATTTGCCTTGTTAATTCAACATTTAATATGTGGGGTAGTTAAATAACTTGAACCTAATAATAAATGTCGGGATCCCGATTCCGTTTAATATTGCTAAGCGGGACCTACTGCTATCCTTTGATCTACTGCTATCCTTATTGTCGATGCTATAGTACCGTTCCTTTAATCATATGCTCCACTATACTGCCTTGGTTGTCCTATTGCCTTGTTTGATTAGCTAGCTTTTGTCCTTGCGAGTCGTAGGCATGCTTAGTACCGCTCTCATACAGGTGGAACATATGACTTGGATATTGTTGGGGATAAGATAATTAAATTGGTGATGTTGGTTATGGTTATGGTTTCACCTAATGATAAGGCCCCGGCAGGGACCACCTTTGGGAACTGCTTGAGCCGACCTAGGACCCGTTCGTTCTATGATACCAGTTCTGAGTTGATCGCGCTAACCAAACGTGGGGCCTCTGGGATCCCCCCTCAACTACCGGCGCTATTCGTATATCCAGAGGGTTACAAAATTGGTTTTCCATTTGGTGCATACGCATAATATGTCCTCGGACATGGGTGAGTTGATATGTCTTCGGACTTGATATTTTGGTGGATTGCCATGGCTTGCATACATAAATCGCGGTACACGGTGGCGGCACCCACGGTGTGTATAAGTTACCCCGCAGGGCCCGATCCACCAGTAGGCGCAAACGCTATGCCTCCCTCGAGAATCGTCGTACCTCTTGGTTGGATTCCCCACAGTAGGTGATGCCTCTGGATATGCGCGTAGTTATGGGACAATTCTTGTTGTGAGATTCGGATGGCACGCGTAATATGTTGCCTGATGGGTTGAGCATGCGTTTGGGTACAGTAGTGCACCCCTGCAGGGTAAATCTTTTCGAGAAGCCGTGTGTCCACGGTTATGGACGCCTCAGGAGTACAGTGTCATGATCATAGACAACGCCACTAATGTTTTGCCTCTAATAATACGATTAGTAATTAGCCTTATCAATTAAATACCTGCTTAACTAAAATTGCCACCGTGTGTGTTCCGCAAGGGGACTTCCTCGACTGGTCATCGAGGGGGAATTCTTCGGATGGGTTATGTTTGGTGTTACATTATGCTATCGAATAGTTCTCTCTTATCTCGCTCTAATAGCCGAAGTTGTAGAGTGTCTCTATAAGTTAGATAGTGCAACCTTTGCTGCCGCTGAGCCCACCATACCTATGTAGGCGAGGACCGTCGAATTCTAGTCTCGCCGTGTACTGGCCTCAGTACTGACCGCTCTCTTTCTGTTTTCCTTTGCCCTTTGTCGGCACCCTTTTGGCTTGACAGGTATGTGATTGACGATGTTAGCAAGGTTACCCTTCCGGATTGGCCTGGGCAGGGTTATGGACACCGCTTGGTTATTCTTCAGGACTCTTAGTCCCATTTGGATCTTGTCCGTACTCGAATACTATTTTGCTTTCTTCTTGAGTTGTATCTTCGTATTCTATCTTTTGTTTTCTTGACTCGTGGAGTCGATGTTGTATATATAAGTTCTTGTGGACTCTGTTGTAAACTACTGTGATGTAACTACTTGTATTCAAATCCCACCCACACGAAAGTGTCTAGTGGGCGTCTTTGAATCGCTTCTATGCGGATTTTGGCGGGAAATGCTGAGATCTGCATAGACCCGATTCGGGGGCGTTACAGGTACGGTCTAGACAGACCGAAGCTGATGTGTGAAGAGATGCTGTGCAAAGAGTTGACATGAAGACCGTCAGGACTACATTGATGCTAGCAAATCAGCACACTACTATGAGCGACTCGAAGATATGACTGCACGGAGTTTATGTCACCCCCCGGAGTAATAAACATTGTCCTTTTAACAGCATGGTTCTGTCGCCTCAAGGGTTTTGTAGAAGAGAAAACTGCATGAGCGATTCTAAATGTTTTCAACTTACATCAGTTTGGTCTCTTTTCTTTGAAATGGAACATATAGGTCCTAATTGTTTATAAGTGCAGCATGCGAGGTTCTAAATCGATCTGACCTGCATTGATCGATGCCAAGTCGTCCGTAGGTTGTTAAGCGGGAGATTTCCTGCGGCTGGCTGATGGAAATTTTGCGAATGAACCCTATAAGTAGTCGCCTTCTCACTACCTAGCCCCCAGACCTTTTTACCACCTCTGTTAGCTCTCCAGCTCCTACTCCTATCGCATGAGTGCCATAGCAAGCTCATCTGAGTGGAATCGGCCGAGGAGGAAGGTAGCTTCTCCATTCCCGTCGCAAGAAGTTGCAGTAGCTTCTCTCCCACCGCATCTACCAGCGGGGACGCTGCCGTTGGTGCCATGCATGTTCGTGTTATCAAGTTCATAGAACCATTCGCCTCGTCTCTCAATCGAGCGCCAATCCAGAACATGTCTTCTACAAATACCCTAACCATCGGGTAAGATGTTCTTCTTAGGGTGAGGATAATCAATTCACTCCCATATTCTTATTTTTTCTGATTTATGTCACAAGTTGCTGCCGACCCTTGCAACCACTACTACTGCGAAAATGGAGAAGATGGCTATGTTGATTTTCTGATTAGAAATGGGTACTACTTAGGAGAAACAGAGAAAAGAGAAGAGGTTGGACTGAAGAACATGGTTCATATACTTAAGAAGATGGATAAGCTAGTTGTCGTTGGCAGGAATGTGTTTACTGCAATTGTTTGTCGAATTGCAATAATGATGTAGTAGCAGTTGCTAAGTAGATCAAGTGTGATGTACTATTTGAATGGAAATGAATGCTAGTTGTTTCAAATGCAATGAATGAACATAATGAACTACCAATAAATATATATAATTAACAAGTGTGATATATTGTACTGAAATGATAGCTGGAGATCGACTCATGATCGGTACATCCAAAAGAACTACTGGCCAAAAGAACTACTGGCAGATTTAACAAGTGCACTCTTGCACTTACATGGTTTGAGTGAAACCAGAGTTACATCTAAGCGTCAGGGTTCTGTCAAACCTGGACGAAATATGCCGCTAACCATTAGTTTGTTGTCCAAAATATATAACATGTGGTCTAAACATGTCCATTAGAACTACTGACATCCTACACATCAGGCACTATGTTCTCCTTCTTCTTTGTCCCAACCTTACTCTTCTTAGCTAAACCAAGTGTCTTTGTAGGTGGTCTTGGAGGTGGCAGATTATCTCTGTAGCTGGCAATAAACTGGCTTTTAGGGAGATGACTTGGTGGTGCAATCTGGGGTCGTTGAGTTGCTGTTGCCTGCAATTGCCATAATATAGACTGTGAACAAATGTACCAAAACAAGCAAACATGCAAAGCTACTATTGAAACAAGTAAAAAGCAAAGCTAGTAGTGAAACAAGGAAGCTTACTTGTTGAACACTTCACAAATGTTGTTCACTAGCAAATCACACTTAGGGAGTTCCTCAAAGAAGGCCGTCCATCATTGCCTTGGATAAATTGCATTCAAGTATTCAAATGCATCATAGTCCATTGCTTTCATCTCATCCATGTGCATTCAAGTATTCAAATGCCTTGGAACTGAAACTTGTGTACACTTTTGGCTCTTGGTGTGAATTGATAAAGAAAGTTGTTGTGCTCGGAATGTTTGTGTTGTACCATTCTGACTGATGTGATATTTGCGAACGAGAACTTCCGTGAATGTCATATCAACGACTTATACACTCATGCAGTGATGTACTGGATCACCACAACTTGTTTTATCAATTAATTTTGATTGTAAGGTTTTTCGATCTACTTATGTACTTTTTTATAATAGATGCTTTATTATTTAAAAAGTATAAATATTACAATCGGCCTTTGCATAACTGATATGCATACAACCGCTCGAATAGGCTGGAAACAGAAAGAAAGTAAAGACTAGGCGAAATACAAGAACCATTAGAGCTTGTGTATCTACTTATGTACATATAGCGATTCTAATTTTGTTTTCGCCTGAGTCCGATCTGTTTCGGTTCTGAATTCGCGCGGTAGTACATCCGTATTTGAATCCGTAACCGGTAATTATCCGATCCAGTTTGAATCAGTAGGAAAAATATGGTATATGATATGTAAAGAGGAAATCTTCGATCCGGTTATATCCCTAGCTGTGGTGGAGCTGCATGTTTGGCAAATACGTGTGTGCTGATGTCAGAAAAAAAAATGAATCTAGGCAATCGTGTACAAGTCTTCTCAAAATAGGCTTTCGTCCGCTTTATAGAATACAGCCATATCGGCCGAACAGATACAATGTGGAGGCAAGACCACTTTTACAAAGAAGATTGAAATAAGCAAGAAAAACCGCGGAGAACCTAAACTTGCCACCGAAGTCAATGAGCCAAGACCGGGATGAGTCAGGACTCCACGACGGCGCCCCCAAGATGGTAACGACCAACGAGACCAACGGTTAATGGCTTTCACTCAGAGCCATGTGGCGAAGAAGGTAGCCACATCGGTGCCCCTAGGGGGGTAACGGTACCCGCGGGCATCGCCGCTGATGGTGCCGAAGCACTGAGATTTCACTCGAAAAAACCTTCTTACCACTCCCAGTCTTCCTCCACGCCCGTTGTCCCCAAGATAGGCCTCCGGCATGGGAGCTGTCGATGTCGAAGCCAAAACGTCGCCAAAACCAAAGCCTCCCGACGCCCTCTCCTCGCCATCCACATGACCGAGGGGAGAAGCCACCCCCACTGCCACGACGCTCGCCAAAGAGCCGCCCACGCAGTCCACCTTCCGAGGCCGCCACCCCGACATCCGCGAACTCTAGCCACCGTTCCGACCAACAACACATCACATCTCCGAAGAGAGGGACGGGTAGGTCTCACGGACTTGCGGACATCAAGGCACCCGACAGTGTGGGGGAGGGGAACTTCCCTCCATCACCTGCGGTGTGCCGTTTGGATGCCGCAGTAGTGCCAATTAGGGCTAGAGAAGTCCCGGATCAGGCCCGGCCCGCCGGCCAGGCCTAGATCAAGGCCCAATCGACCCCATCAGCTCCGCCGTTGCGCTGCAGCCATGCCATCGTCACCGGTAGACACCTGCAACCCGAGAAGGACCATATCCCGACATCGCTGGCATACCGCTATGGCCACCACCGGAGCTCTAGCCGACCTCGTCCGGAGCTTGCACCGCCTGGTCCGCCCCCGCAGCCGAGAGGGGAGGCCGCCCCGCCTGGGCCATTCCCCGTTGCTCCGGCGTCGCCTGTCGCCCAGACACCAAAGACCGTGCTGCTGCCGCTAAAAACTACCGGGAAACAGGCGCCGCCGCGAGCTCCAGAAACACCGCCGCCTAGGGCCATCCCTGACGCAGCCCGCCGGTCGCCGCCGCACCAGATCCAGACCACCCCTGCCGAGAAACACCGCCGCCAGGGAGGATGCCGTCCCGCACGGGCCTCCGCACGCCGGGGAGAGGAGAGCCAGCCCCTGGCGGCACTGCACGGGCTTCGCCTGGCGGCGGCCAGGAGGGATGGAGGATGGAGGCGGGGAATTAGTGGTTCGCCCCTGGTCGCTCCCGAGGAGCGTTTTTTTTTTCTCCACCATAAATAGATGCCACCATTGTGTGCATGTCTGGATCCGAGTTCACAGGCGGCTGCACCAAATTCGCAAGAAAGAAGACAAGAAGAATTAGGACGGCGTCGTACCATTCTAGAACTCTAGAAGTGTGCGGTGCCCGTTGCTAAAGGGGATTAGGAAACCACGGTAGAAAACAATTGCAGCAAGTACGTATGGAAAATCCAGCTCAAAGAAAAAGAACGTACGGAATCGTAACTGAATTTGGAACTGGAAGCAAATATTCCAGGGACAGATACGATCGACTTGTTAATAAGGAAGCAAAAATAACTGGTGACTCTCTGCCGGGGAGATCAACGAACCTCCATGGAAACCTTATCTCGAGCTGGTACCATGGCGCGCGGCCACCGGCCGAGACGTCGTGCGTCACGGCGGCACACAATTTCGAGTTGAGAAACCACCGGCTGCTCGACGGCATGGCCGTCGGCAACTACGTGAGCTCGAGCACGTTCAGCGCCGGCGGCCACGACTGGAACATCAGGTTCTACCCAGACGGATACGACCGAGATTGTGCCGGCTATGCTTCCGCCTACTTGCACCGTCTCAACGACGACCCAGCCAAGGACAAGGGCGTGAGCACAATGTTCACATTACACATTCTGGAGGATCAAGACACGGCAGAATCCACCGGCCGATCCGGTGTCCAGGAGCATACGTTTACTCCGGCGAGCGCGAGTTCGGGCATCCCTAAATTCATCGAGAAACCGAAGTTGAAATCGCTGTCTAACCTCAGCGACTGTTTCACGATAAGGTGTGTCCTCACAGTCGTGCTGGAATCCCGCACGGAGCACAAGAGGGACCTTATCGTGGTTCCGCCGCCGCCGCCGGAGCTCTCCGGCCACCTCGAGCGCGCCCATAGGGCCGGGAAAGGAACGGACGTCACGTTCGACGTGCGCGGCCGAGTGTTCGCCGCGCACAGGTTCATGCTCGCCGCCCGATCGACTGTCTTTGAGGAACAGCTCTTTGGTCGTCCAGAGCAGGACACACAACGCGTGGAGGTCATCGACATGGAGCCGGCGATCTTCGAGATGCTTCTTCACTTCATCTACACGGATTCGATGCCGCTGTGCGACGGGAAAGGTAACGATGCCACTGCAATGCAGCATTTGCTAGCCGCGGCAGATCTGTACCGAGTGGAAAGGTTGAAGATGATCTGCGAAGAGAAGCTGTATAAAAGCATCGACGCCAACACTGTATCAAGTACATTGGCAGTAGCAGATCGGCACGGCTGCCAGCTGCTAAAGGATGCCTGCCTGGAATATTTGTCGCTGCCCGGTGTAATGGCGGCCGTCGTGGCGAGCGACGGGTTCAAACACATGCTGGGACGTTGCCCCCTGCTAGCTCTGAACTCTAAAGAGGACAGGCTTGAGGAAAAGTAATCCCGGTGATGATGTAATCTCTGCAATACAGATATATAAATTTTGGTAAGAACTAACCAAATTTTGTACTCCCTCCGACCCATATTAGTTGACCCAAATTTATCAAAATTTGAATGAATCTAGACACTATTTAGTATATAGGTTCATCCAAATTTTGACAAATCCAAGTCAACTAATATGGGTCGAAGGGAGTATCATTTAGGGTCTGCTTTTGATCAAATGCTGATTTTCTTTTAGGAAACTGTATTTTTTTGTACTAGTTCTTCTCTCAGTATACTTTCATCACTCTGCGATTTACTGTACTATATCATATCTTACATGTTTGACTATAAATCGTTTGATGTTTAGGATATCCCTTGCGCTGGTATGTTACACCAACTTATAACTAAAATAATAACCACAGATTCATACGTTGAGGACTTCCACCCAAAACGTTGGCCCGTGCTTTGGCACTTCGGTTGACTGGCACTTTTTTTTGAGGTAAAAATATCCCCATGTCGGCGTTCGGGTGGAACCTCCTCCAACCTCCGTGAGCTCTCTCGTGCTGCTTATCCCGCTCGCGCATCAATTGGATGGAGGCGAGGATCACCCACTGGCCGATTGGCAGATCCGTCTCGTCGTCGAAGTCGGATACATCGTCGGCGGCGGCGTCACCCGCCACAACCAGTAACGTCTCTGGCTTTCCTCCGCCTAGGTTGCGAGCGCGAGTAGTGTGAAGACGGCGGCCATGAATGTTGGCGTTGTGTGTGCACCATTTCGACCACGACTCATAGGTTGTGTTGCTGGAGATACCCTTAATCCGAAATAGTTTTATCGAGGGTTTTCAGATAAAACATTTGTTTTGCACGGATCAGATTTGTTAAAAAAATATGCAACCAGGGGAGACTGTGGGCGATTTAGGCAGTAACTCTCGTCCAGACGCTGGTCGACACGTGCCACCCGTCCTTGTGCCTCTCGATTGAGAAAGGCTTTACTGCCACGACGCGTACTAGAGTACTTGTACGTACGCTTGCCCCCTCAGCCTCATCAGCCTGGGTCCGGGGTTAGATCGATTGCCGATCACGATGCATCGCGCGCGCATGGTCTAGCTCTCGTCGCCGTCGGGGTCGCTGTCTACTGTTGCGTCGACAGCAATGGAGGGGGCCGCATTGCTACTAATAACTAGTGTCGCATCAAATCACCAGTCGCCTCCCCCACCACCTCCAAAGCTACAGTGGCAGATAGAACAGACAGAGACGGGTGGCCGCTAGCTAGTGAACCAGCTGAGAGCCAGAGATTAGGTGGTATAAAGAGGGAGATCAGGTACATCGATAAAGCATAAGTTCAGATAACGCCTTGCTTACCAAGGAGAGAGAGAGAAGGAGAGGAGGAGGGGGGAGGACCACGAGGAAGAAGAAGAAGAAGAAGAAGATGGGTCGCGGGAAGGTGGAGGTGAGGCCGATCGAGAACAAGACAAGACAGCAGGTGACGTTCTCCAAGCGCCGCAACGGGCTGCTCAAGAAGGCCTACGAGCTCTCGCTGCTCTGCGACGCCGAGATCGCCCTCATCGTTTTCTCCTGCCGCGGCCGACTCTTCGAGTTCTCCAGCGCCTCATGGTACGTCCACGGCTTCACGCTACTGCCTGCCTGCCTCCGCCGCGTTTACACATCGGCCGGCGTTCAAACAAATTAATAAGGAACGCTAAGGCACGTACAATACAGCTTCTTTTAGTCTAGACTTATCACGTCGGATTTTTGCTTAGTTAAAAAAGACAGTCCTTAGCTAAGAAAGCATCCCTTATAAAATTAGAGAAGGCTATTTTCTCCATTGTGTCGTATGCATGAAAAACTTCTAATATTCTTGTATTCAATCAACAAAGAAACTTGAAAAACAAACTCACGAAAGCCCTCGCGGCATAACCATCCAAGTTCAAAATTAAAATGTCGAGTGCACTATATGGTCTAGGCAATCCCTTGGTCAGTAATATGGGAGCGTGGTCTGATAAAGGCTCAATACGTTCCAAAGCCCTAACCGACACCATAGGGAATTTTGATTCCTAATCAGTGTCCTTTGTATATAGGTCCAGTAAGGCCTCCCGAGTCGCTCCTCCCTCGAGCGACTCCGAAGGCTCCCTCCATCCCTTCCTCCCGCCTCCCCCAGATCCCTATCCTCCTGGCCGACATTGCTGCCGACTCCGGGGGCGGTGGCGGCGCCAATCTTGTTAGAACTGACGGTGGGAAGGGGATGCATCCCAGGCGGTGCTGCATGAGGGATGGTGGGGCGCCGGCGGTGGGCACTAGGTGGCGTGGCCGGGAGGCCCGGGCCTGAGGCCCTCCAGCGGAGAGGAGACGAGGAGGTGGCGACGTGTCGCCGTGTGGCCATTCCGATGAGGAGGCGGCGACACGATCCGTGCCTGGATGACCAAGATCTATTCTGATCTAGGTCGTTCGGTCCAGCAATGGCTTCGGCTGTGGATTCTGGTGGTGACCTCGGTCACGTCGGTAATTCTGCAGCCAAGTACTTGTTGGCCCTTCCTATGTTGCTCTCTCCTGGTGGATGGTGACTGGTGGCGTGGGGGCTGCGAGTCTTGCGAATAAAGACGGGCGGTCCTAGGGTTCCTTCAGCACCAAGACGAAGATCTGCTTGTCACTTGCCCTCGTTGATCTGATCTGGACCGGCGTGTTCCGGAAGGCTCCGCCGGCGAACTCCCATGTGCGAATATGTCTGGCGAGATTGCTGGATCAGAAGGTATTCAGTCGTGCGTACCCATGTTTTTCTGGCCGTTTGATTTCAGCGGGAGCGTTGTGAAGCTCTGCTATCTGTTACCATCATGTGTCATGCCTTCGACGATCCATGGTGAAGTCAAAGGCGGATAATGTCACGAAAGAGGAACATGGGTGTTGTGATGGTGGTTTGAGTCTTTGTGGCATCGATGAACTGGTTGCGTGATCTATGACTCACAGCAGCGGTTGTTTGTGGGGGCGACAACACAGAGGAGTTCCTAGTCTTACCTTGCAGGGTGAAAATCCAAGGTCTGGACTTAATTGGTTGTGCCTGACAATGGCCTTGTTGAAGGTATTGTTTTGCGAGTGAGGAATTTCTCCAGGGTGAAAACCTATGATCTTTGATCGGGCGACGACAGCGCTTTGCACTGTTTCCTTCTTAAAGGCGTTGCTATTGGAGTGGCTGGACTATTCGTGTTGTTCTGATGGTGTTAGTGTTGTTGCTCTGAGGAATAGTTCTCTAGCGAGACTTATCTTTTGATAATTCCTTTTTATTTTTTTCTGGGTTGTGTGCATCCGTAAGGCCATTAGGGCATGCGTTATTGCAAAGGCTAGGTGTAATTGGTATCTCCGCAATATTAATATATACTCTTTTGCAAAATAAAAGTCCAATAAAACTGTTTTTCCAAGTAAAATGTATTTCTATTATTGAAACCTCTCTTGAATCCAAGCTATTGATGATAACATTAAATAAAAAAGGAAAATGATTGTCAGACCGACCTTTACTCTTGTTGTATGGAAATTTAAACAAATTGAAAGTCCCCCAATGACAATAGGGTATGGGTTATCTTTTGCAAGATTAACCATCTCTTGAGGAAAATTGGCCTTAAACTCTTCATGGGAAGCACCATATATGACGACAAGACTTCATGTGAAGTTAGCGGCTTTGTTACAGATATGAAGTTTAATATGATACTCACCATCTAAACTAGCCAATGCAAAACATCCATAGTATATGTTCTGACGCCCAATAAAATGTTCCTAGATCTCCCGCGAGGTGGGAGAGAAGCCACTCAAAGTCTATATGGCTCGATACTCCGTTAAGAAGACTTTGTGAAAAATCTTGTCTCCACGTTTCAAAAATAGGAAAAAATAAAAATTATGATCTAGAGAACATTCAACAATGTGCAATGTTTAGCCTAGTCACCCAAACCTCTACTATTCAAAAACATGATATTCATTTGAAAACTTTTGGAGATTTGGAAACTTTAGCCTATTTTCGTGTCTTTTCAATCTTTTTTATTAGAGGAGGATCTAGATTTTCTGCCAGAAGCTTTTAGCTCAGACAAAGAACTTGGCCTCGCGTCATTCAATCCTACCTTCGACACCTCACCAACTTGATGTGAGAGAAACTGGCCATCAATTGTGGCATTTTCTTCCTCATCATCCAAATATGTGGTGTCTAACATGTTCGAGGACTTAGGAATAACCGTGAAAATGTCAAACTCTATGTGCCTCAAAACATTTGTCGAAACATTAATCTCTTTTTTATTACTACCAGCCTAATGCCTAAACTATTTAGCTTAGAGGACATAAGCGGAGTAGAAAAAAGATAAGAAAGACTTAGGAGACGATTACGAACATGAACTGTCGCGATTCCGCACCGCCTTGCTACACAAAGAGAGGTTGTAATGATCACCGATACACACCCAAAGTAGTATTAGGGTTACCCCAACTCGTCCACAACTTCGCCATGCATTCGATGTCGCAAATGGTCCCAGTGCACTAACGGGTAGGATGGATCGCATGTATAACATGCACAATCATCAGATCATTGTTAGAAGAATCTACAAGATCATCTCTATATTCAAAACAAGAACAAGACCAATCTCTATTGTCGGTTACCATGTATACTTAAACAGGCCTAGATAAGACTTTTACTCTAAGTTTGTAAATGTGTATATATACAGATCAATAGAATCGGTGAAGTCATGAGTTGCAGCCTGATCTTGTTCTCCTACGTGGTATCAGAGCTACCCCAGGTCCTTGGCCTCATGTCTCTCCCCAAACCCTATCCGCAATCCTAGTTGCTCCTCTTATCCCCCACCATGCGCCGAAGCCCACGACGCTCGCGAGGCTAAGCTCTCCCGAAAATCCACCGCCAACTCCACCAAAGGAAAAGCTCTTGAAATCCCCGACTTCATCACCCCAAGCCCAAACCCTACACCTACCCCTCCACCCATGACATCTCCATTAAAACCCACGTACCCATCACAATCGACCTCACCGCCTCCAGCTACTCCAACTAGCATGAGATCCTCATCGTGCTTAGCCGCTATGGCCTGTCTTCACATGTCACTGGCGACGCTGGTGCCGCTCCCTCCGACACCTCTCCTACATCTGATTGGGGTCATGGTGACTTCACAGTCCTCTCATGGATCTATGGCTCCATCTCTGGCGATTTTCTCGGCATCGTCATGCGCCTTGGCTCCACTACGTGAATGATCTGGGATGCCATCGAGAATATCTTTTGGGACAATGCGAAACATCGGGCAATCCATGTGGAAGTAGAGTTCACGAACACCCAGCAAGGCAACATGTCAATCAGCACGTATGACGAGACGCTCGTCCTCACCCTCCTACACGGCCTCAACGACTTCCTCCCATTTCAGGTGCCCTTTCCCACCTTCTTCTAGACCCGCTCGGAGTTGATCCAAGAGGAAAATCAGCGCAAAACCGATGCCGAAAACTCCGTGTCAACTGCGCTCTGGGCCAGCGAAAATAGTTTCATATCGAGTGCGGGTGGCGAGCGTGCTCCACCTCTATACGGGGGCGAACGAGGATCTCATGACGAAGGTGGCCACGGGACAAGGCCCTACGTCCAAAGATTACAACTACTTCAACAACCGTGGCGGTGGCCATGGTCCTGGCGGCGGACGCGAACGTGGCCATGATGACCCATGGCAGTTCAATCCTTGGACTCGCACCCCCACTCGAACTCGTCTTCTACACCACAACTAGCCGACACCATCATCCTGGAAACAGGTGTCCCCTGCACCCTAGCAGCCACATCCATACGGCCACATCAACTACAACATGGCACCCTCCTCTTCGGCGAGCTCGGCGATCGACCTGGCTCTTCTAGCGGCACTCAACAACATGCAACTCCCTGGCACACATGTGTGGCACATGGGCTCTGGCGCATCCTCCCACATGCAAAGGCGGGCCTAGAATTTTAAGAGCGGGTATTCAAAATATATAAATGGTGGTGTGTGAAAAATGTTTAATTCATCCATGAGCGTTTGAACCCCAAATCAAAAGGTTCAGCAAACTATTTCTAACCAGTTGAGTTACTTCATCATTTGTTTCATTATAAGATGGTTAGTATTTTTTATAAACATTGTATAAAATTCACATATCAACATTTTGTCAAAATATTTTGGGTATTCAACGGAATACCCTTGACTTGAGCTGGGCCCACCCCCACATGGCATCCGATTATGGTAACTTCGACTCCCTCGTACCTTTTAAATCATCTCAATTCGTCACTGTTAGCAACGGTCAACTCTTCCTATCACTCACATCGGTTCATATGCTATCACCAGTACATCTATTAATTCCCCTTAAATTATCAAAAACTAGCAGCATGCCCGCGCGTTGCTGCGTTAGAGCATGTGCAACGAGAGATGCTTAGATGAGTGCTTTAAAAAATAAACCAACCAATTTGCTAAGCATTGGTGCTTATTTCTACAGCAGAGGTGTCTAGTTATTCATCTACCTAGTATAAATAAGCACCGGTGCTTAAAAACAAATCGGTTTAATTTTCTAAGCACCTTGCATTGTACATGGTCTTATAACCCCAAAAATTGATTTATACAAAATGAAACCACACATTGTAAAAAATGAACATCTCGCATGGTTGGCTTATAAAAAAATGAAAATCACACAATATCCATACACCTCTACTCTTTCCCATCTACCAATTAAGCCGTATTTGAGATAACTACTTAAAGGGATGAAAATATGAAATGATACTCCGTACATCTTGTTTTGCATCTGGCGCTATAATTAATTACTGAATACTACAATTAAAAGAGCCTCGTGTACTGGTCTACACAAAATATGCAGGTATAGCTCTCTATTCATTATTGCTTACTGCTCCTCTACTGAAACAGATCTTGAGGAACAGAAAAGTTTGTGCAAACCTACCTTAGTTCTTCAGGTAACCAGCAATCATGTCATCAAGTTATCATTCAAACAAGCAGATGCACAACTATTTGTTTCACAGAATTGCATCTTTTCCCATATTCATTCACTTGCAGAAGGCCTGACGCAGAAAAGGATCAGATGAACATCATCGAGCAGCCACAACAAGATCAAGAGTTTCCCCTACTTGCGTGATGGATTTGGCAATTCGTGATGTACTTCACGGGCAAAAATAAATTAATTCGCTCTAGTATCTGAAGCCTGGATCAGTTTGTAGAGGAGGTCGCACTAAAGTTAAGGAACGGAGAGTACTGCACATGGGTTCACGAAGGTGGGCAGGAGGACTCGATGGAATGTCATTTTCTCCGTTCTTGCTGCTAAATCAGAACGCTCTAATCAGCATCCTGCAATAACTGCTTCCTTCTCCTTGGCAATAACCGCTCCTGGCCCTTCTCCTGAATCCATGACACGGGGTCTCACAAATCAGTGACCAGAAAGAGCAGGAGCCTTGGACGATAAGGTTGAGATGGGATCGAGAAAGGAAGAAGGATAGGGCCGTGGGGAAGTAGGAAGATTGCTTGGAGTGTGGCCACGATGCTGGCACGTCGGCACGGAGCAAAGTGGAGTGCAACCGGGCCACCAAGCTCAGGCGACGGGAGCGAGATAAGGGAAGGACACTTGTGCAGGACGCGCGTGTCGATTTGGCCACCACGGCCACAAATCTGGCCTCCAAATCTGGGTGGCAACGCAGGCAAGCCGAGAGGAGCCATGGCCATGAGGCTAGGCTACAGCCCAGCCCGATCTGCCTCCGACGAGCTGGTACGCCGCCGCCGCATGTGCCCAATGCTGGTTAGGACCTCCGCCGACACCATCCTGCTCCATCGAGGCGCGCAGGGAAGAAATCCGAGGCGGCGCGCGGGGGCGAACAGGCGCGGGGCAGCAGTGGCGGCCGGTAGGGCCGTAGGGGTGGTGCGGGCGCGGAGCTCCGTCGAGGCGTTGCCCTTTTTCTTTTGAGCTGGTTGTCCTTTTCTTTTCCGTCAACAAAGAGATCTCGAACATGTACTTGGCGGTGGTAGTGCTTGTGTCTCAAAAGCCAGGGGCAAAAACATCTTTTCAAAGCAGACGTAAATTTTTCTAGGTGTGACGAACGGTCTCAATCTTTTTAATTGTATAGATCATCCTAATTTCGTGGTTGTCTATGTGCTCATGTGAGTTTCAGTTTTATGCTTTTATGACACTTGAACGATCATTGTCAAATGCCTTCATTATTCTACATTTTATGACATATACAAAATATGATTAAACTGATCCCTCGGCTTTCTTTTGTCAAACAGCATGTTAAAAACACTGAAAGATACCGCAGCTGGAACAACAACTCTCATGAAGCAGCCCCTCTAGCAGAAAACGAAGTAAGAATGTCCAAGTTCTTAACGACTTCATGAATGTAATGCAGCTTTACCTTCATCAAATGGAAGGGGCAAGCATTGTTCTTTTAAGAAACCTATTGCAATTATGAGAGAGAGAGTAGACACTAAAACCACCATTAGAGTCAATAACTTCAAAAAAAATTCAAAATGGTGTCTGCCCCGGCCTCTGCATAGACAATAACTTCTATTAGGCATAAGCAACTTCTATTCTCTAGGGGGCAAAAGTTGCAACATATATCCTTCAAAAAAAAGTCACAATATATAGTACATGTATAAATGGTGCAATGCATTTCGGACCAAGCACGAGTTGCTCATGTGAAAAAGTTTCCTAGTCTTTGACACCATGTCAAGATTAAGAAACTTGTATTCCTCAATGGCCAAAGGCCACAACATATAATACATGTACATATGGTAAATATGCATAAAACCTCTCATACAATGGGGGGAATATATAGGTATACATGGAAACATAATATAATTATAAAAAATCCATTCAGTTAGCCATTATAATTTCTGATTGAAGAAGCAACTGGATTAATCTCTTCATTGTTTGTTTTAGTCGAGGCATATCTTAGCAGGGTGTCCGTGGGGAGGGCATATAAAAATAAACAATTAGCATTTCATTAGTTCTTGCAAATTACTTAAACATTTCATGAAATTCATTAAAAATGTTCATTTTATATCACGGAAAAAAAGGTCGCTATGACGGTCTAAACCCTTTCGGTCTTCTTTGGAGAGGAACGGAAGACACATTTAACAAACTTTATTCTGTAGTGACAATAGCTTACAACAATGCACGTTGTAACAAATCTGTATTCTATAGTGAGGATTCAGCAGGTGTGCGTAAATAATCAATGTATATATTTCAGTAAATTATCATGGGTAGCTTCAAGCTAAACATTGTACCTACCTTCCAATTCGTGATCTTAATATTTCCCAGCTTTCCATTTCTTTGGACAATATTTAGTTTGAAGTTTGAACTACCTAATTTATTTGGCCAACGCCGTGTGGTCTGTTGTCGTGTACCCCTTTTTTTTCTCAGTTGAACTAACTTGTACCTTGTCCATCTTTTCTTGTTGAAACTAGATTAATCACCAGGAATACTTAAAGCTGAAGACCAGAGTTGAATTCCTTGAGAGTGCACGAAGGTAGCCTTCAGAGATGGGGATGAACATCTACTTTTCTACATGTTTATTATTGGAGCGTTTTACTAACTTGGCAGCCCTTG
Source organism: Avena sativa (assembly GCA_916181665.1). NCBI lineage: Eukaryota > Viridiplantae > Streptophyta > Magnoliopsida > Poales > Poaceae > Avena > Avena sativa. Next base: position 389,314,754 of record OV702280.1, on the reverse strand, counting down.
TTCTCGTCTGGTAGAAATATTCTCGGTGAAGATCTGGGTGCACATAGCACGAAGGACCTTGAACATATATTGAGAACCAAATAGATGTATCCCTTAAACATATCAGGTCAAGAAAGGTAAAAAACTTATAGAAGCTAAGGATCAGCAGCTCCAGATGTTTTTTCCCCCGTAGTATACACCTACTGGGTACTGCTTCAGTTTGAGCAAATACAAAAAATGATAATAGAAGAAAACCCATGTGTGTGCCAATCATACCAAATGATTTAAAATATGACGCCATCTGGTAACATTTCCGTCATCCTTAGGATCCACCATATGAGATAGTACTGTAGTTAAACATTTTTCACCTATGACAAATTCGTATGTTTCGCAGGATCGAGTATTACTTGATCAACTATTTGACCTTAAAAGTAAGGTAGGGATGAACTTCTGATTATGTTTCACGCACAATTTTTCATCCTCTTCGGAATTCATATTGTTTCTTTAACGGCTGGCTAAAATGATGTTCTCTATAGGAGCAAGAATTGCAGGATCAAAACAAAGAGTTGAGGAACAAGGTAATATCACTGATCTTACATGTAAGAATTTTTGGCCGCATAGGAACTTTAACAACTTTGTCGGTAACACCAGTTGCACTTCCTATATCCTTGACGGGCCATTTTAAACAGCATGGCATATAAATAAGTACTCTCTCCGTTTTAAAATATAAGATATTTTAGGTTTGTAAAGAAAATGTATCTAGACTTGTTTTAGTGTGTATATTCACTCCAAATATGAGTGAACCTATATACTAAAACTAGTCTAGATATATTTTCTTTACAAAGCTAAAACATCTTATATTTTGAAACGGAGGGATTATACATTAAGATAAAAAATTCCAATGTGGCTATAATAAGATTTTCTCATGACTGGTTTTTGCGAGTACCAGTTGCAAGACACCGTCCTCGCAAATAGTCCAGTCCACATGTCCTTAAGTGGGCATGCCATTGAGCCCTATCCGGGACTACTGCAACACCCGGAGCATGATCCCTTCATGCAAATTGGGTATGTTTTTATGCATGTTTATTAAGACCATTCTAGAAATGAAAACCTTTCATTACTTCTGGTCACCATATCATAGATGCATACGGCCTAATGCCTATCAAGGATATGTTGTGATATCATGACTGTATTATCATTCAGTCCAAAATTCAGTTGGGTTATCTTTTTGGTGTGAAGGTACGATGAGTCCTACATAACAGCGACGGGAGAGCCAATGATCACAGCCGAGCTAGAGCCGGCGAGCATGGTTGACAAGCCGCCTTCCATTTGATTTGCATTCCGCGTTGTAATATGGTTGGGAATTTGAATTATGGCTTAGATTATTTGTGTTTTTGTGGCCAGACTTTGAATTACGGCCAAGATTATTTGCATTTCGATTTAAAATTTCCCAAACAAATAGTTCAAAAGCTCTCAGTGACCTGTCCGCCGTTTGTTCTCCTACCTTTACGGGCCATGGTCGTCGAGGCGTCGACAACTCGGTCTCGATGGTGGAGCGCATACCCGAGACGTCAAAGAGCCGCTACATGGCAACGCCGCGTTTTTCGGTAGTGATGAGAGGCTTATATATGATCTTCCTTCACACATGTGCGATGTCCAAAATGACTCTCGCGGGCATAATCCTAAAGATTCGTGGACTCTTGCAAGGCTGCATAGGGCCATTTTCTGAGAGCCCACGTGAGAAGGATACCCAACATTACTCGAGCACACAACCCTATAATAACTCCAACCATGCATGCTGCACGTGAGGAGGACCTGCATGAAGGTTCTGATGGTGATCGGTTTTTGTATGTCGTTTATATTATGCAGTTGCATTCGAGAGCGCCTCTGCAATCGTATGATAACTCTCCAGGTGTCCAATTTGCACATTGCGAAATTAACCCATCAGAACGGCACACAATGGCAGGTCGAGTTGTATCCGTTTCGGTATGTGTCCGCGTAGGTCTAGGAGTCTTCATCATCCCTGTGCTCTTAAATATATCACAACAACGCCTGTAGACATTGTTCAACAGCTCTCGCGACTCTGGTGACGCGCCTGCCGTTTGTTCTCCTACCTTCACCTGCTGCCATGGCGGTCGACGGCTCGACCTCGGTAGTGGAGCGCGTACCCGAGACGTCGTCGAGATCGATAACGGAACGCATCACCGGGACATACGATTTCGAGGTGACCAACTACCCGGAGCTCAAGGGCATGGCCGTCGACGAGTGCATAACCTCCCGCGGCTTCAGAGTCGGCGGCCACGATTGGCGCATCGAGTTCTACCCGAACGGAGTAGACGCGGACTCTGCCGGCAGCCCCGCATGCTACGTGCAAATCGCGAGCCGAGGGAAGGATGCGAGCGCCAAGTTCACGCTGAGCTTGCTGGAGAGAGACTGTTAGCATTAAGCACGTTGCATACCGGCATGGCGTCCTAGCTCCGTCCGTATGCGTGTGGTATACGTGCAGGTTCCGAATAGGATACATGTATGAATAGGTTTAGGAGTTTGTAACCGAATAGCAGTCCAAGCTAGTTCAAGTCGGTTAGCTATCCTGATATATATATATATACATGTAATCTGGCCTTGTAACAAGACCACAACCGTGAAGTTGAATAAAGAAACTAGGAGCGATACGCTACTGTTGCAATCCAAAGGAGTTTCAACGTGCGTGAGTTGAGCTAGCTGAATTGATCCAGCTGTGTGCTAGGCTGTTTAGCTGGTTTGAATCGTACGTGAGATTCGGCGGAAGTTATCAGATACGTGCGTGTCGTTTCGTTGGAATTTCCTCGTCGGTGTCGTCGGAAAGTACTCGGCAACAGGGGCTGTGCTAACAATTGGTATCAGAGCCTCGCGGAGGATCTCCTGGTAACGGGAGGTCATGCCGGACAAGGAGCTAGGCGAGTATTTTGGTGCGGCTGCGGGTGCACCGGTGTCGATGCAGTATCCGCGGTACAGCCGTGACAACTACACGGTCTGGGCGGTCCAGATGGAGTGGGCGTTAGAAGGCGCCAGACTCTGGGAGGCTGTCGATCCAGGCGGCGACGAGTTTAAGAAGGGCGCGTTGAAGTACCACCTAGACCGACTAGCACTCACGACCATCTGCTCGGTGGTGCCAACGGATCTGATGCAACACTTGATCTCGAAGAAATCTGCAAAGGAGGTGTGGGATACGCTCAAGACGCTAAATCTTGGGCACGAGCGCGTCCGCGAGGCGACCCTGCAAACCTTGCAGAAGAAGTACGAGAATCTGGAGATGGGAGAAGATGAGATGCTAGACGCTTTTGCTTCAAGGGTCGCTACACTGGTCAATGGGATTCGCGGACTTGGCGAGAAGCTGGATGAGATCTCTATTGTGAGGCGTTTCCTCCGCGTGGCGCCGCCGCGTTACTCACCCGTTGTCTCGGCGATCGAGCAATGCGTTGATCTCAAGACTCTCACGATGGATGATCTAGTTGGACGGTTCAAGGCGCACGACGAGCGGATGAAGATCACCTATGGCGACGCGAAAGTGGATGAGCATCTCATGCTTATGGCTCGAGCGTTGTTCGCCAAGGAAAAGAAGGGCGATAAAGCATCCGGCAGCAGGAGTGATAGAGAAGATTCTCGCCCAGCGAAAAAGCATATCGCAGGGGAGGACGAGGACGAGGCTCCGCCGCGGAGGAAGTTTGACATCAAGAAAGTAAGATGTCATAAGTGCGGCGAGCTCGGTCACTTCAAGAAGGATTGCAAGAAATCGTCGAAGGAGAGGGCTCTCATCGCCCAGGAAGGAGATGATGATGGACCGATGATGCTGATGCTCGAAGTAACTGAGCTGAAGGATGAGGAGGATCCTCCATCACCGGGTACGGAGATTGTAGCGCAAGTGGATCACGATCTACCGTGTGTGGATCACGAGCAACGGAGTGCCCTGTTTCTGCGTGAAGCCACGTTTGAGGCAACTGAAGCTTCAGAATCTGATCATGGCGGTCTATGCGTTGAAATTTCGCCTGCAACTCCGTCCGGCAATAAGTTCTTCATGCTTGCGGTGGATGATCATAGTAAATACATGTGGATTGTGTTGCTGAAAAGTAAGTATCAAGCACAACAAGCATTTGAGAAGATCAAGGAAGCCGGAGAGTTTAAGGTGAAGGCGAAGATAAGAGCTCTACGCATTGATCAGGAAGGCGAGCTGCATCAAACCGTGTTGACCATGGCACGGAGGATGATGAAGAGTAAAGGTTTGCCAGGAAACTTCTGGGGTAAGGCAGTCAATACGGCTGTGTATTTGCTGAACATGGAACCAACTGAGAGTGGAGTTGGTATGACTCCGTATGAAGCATGGTACGGACGGAAGCCCTCGGTTGATCATCTTCGTACTTTTGGATGTGTGGCGCATAAGGTGAATCAGAGTACTCCAATGATCATGACAGGCTATGTAGGCTCGAAGGGATACCGTTTGTGCAACCCCTATACCAATAAGGTGGTTTTCACGGACGACGTAGTCTTTGAGGAAGAGAAATCATGGAATTGGGGCTCCAAGGAACCGGAATATTCATCTTTTCACATCACGTGGGATCTTGAGTATGAAGAAAATATGGATCAACCAAGCTTATCTTTGTCAGCAAATTCAGACCCAGAAGAGATTGAAGGCCTAAGGGGGTGCTCCAAGCGTGGACACCAGGCCAGAAGCACTAGGGATACTCCTGGAAGGAAAAGTGTCCGGAGAAAAGGCTAGTCCGTGGTCAGAAAAAACAGAGCTAGAAGGTGTTGTGTTTAGCTCATCATCCGCTAATACAGGAGGTGATGATCCACGTGAAGAGCTTGGGGAAAAGGAGTGTCCAGAAGTGCAAGGGTCATGTGATGTGGTGGTGAGTCAAGAAATTGGCTCAGAAATAGGCACGCAGGATACACTGCATGTAGAGCCGTTGGCTCTAGGAGCTCTATGTGGAGGCACACAAGGTTTAGAAAATGAAGAAACAAACGCGTTGTCGGACGCAGAAGAGTATGTCGCAGAGCCTCCGACTGCATTGGAGATGAGACGACTACGACCGATGCAAGCACGCATGCGAGACGTGCTGGACTACTATCCGAAGAAAGAATTTTGGACGATAAATTATCTGGTGAAGATGGAGTACGAAAATCAATGTTTGTTCATCAAGGAACCGATGAAGACTAAAGGCACGGTCATGGATGACATCGACAAGGATGACGCGGAAAAGAAGGACGCGGACGAGGAGGGTCGACATGAAGCCATGGAGACGACAACAAAAACAAAGTCGGTGATATGGGTACCGAGGAAGGAAGCGACGAAAGCAATGTCGTGGATGACGCTCGCGAGGAGCAGCTGGCGCATTTGGGACCCAGGACGAAGTGAAGAACGCATCGTGCTTAGGGGGTGATTGTTAGCATTAAGCACGTTGCATACCGGCACGGCGTCCCGGCGTCCCGGCTCCGTCCGTATGCGTGTGGTATACGTGCAGGTTCCGAATAGGATACATGTATGAATAGGTTTAGGAGTTTGTAACCGAGTAGCAGTCCAAGCTAGTTCAAGTCGGTTAGCTATCCTGATATATATATATATATATACATGTAATCTGGCCTTGTAACAAGACCATAACCGTGAAGTTGAATAAAGAAACTAGGAGCGATACGCTCCTGTTGCAATCCAAAGGAGTTTCAACGTGCGTGAGTTGAGCTAGCTGAATTGATCCAGCCGTGTGCTAGGCTGTTTAGCTGGTTTGAATCGTACGTGAGATTCGGCGGAAGTTATCGGATACGTGCGTGTCGTCTCGTTGGAATTTCCTCGTCGGTGTCGTCGGAAAGTACTCGGCAACAGGGGCTGTGCTAACAGAGACGGTCATGGCCAGGCGCCGATAGTCAGCCGCGACTCGGTGGAGAAGGTCTTCGGTCGGGAGATAATGAACTGGGGCTTCTCCAAGTTCGTGTCCAAGTCCAAGCTGAAATCCTTGTCGTTCCGCGGGCATGGCTGCTTCACCATACGGTGCGCGCTCACCGTCAGGAACGAGTTTCCGCCATTGGAGGTGCTCGGCGACCTCGAGGGCATGCTCCGGGACGGGACGGGCGCGGACGTCACGTTCGGCGTTGGTGACGGCCGGGAGTTCCACGCGCACAGGTGCGTCCTTGCCGCGCGGTCGCCCGTGTTCCGCGCGCAGTTCTTTGGCGGGATGATGGAGAAGGACATGTCGCGTTTCCAAGTCGCCGACATGGACGCGGCCATCTTCGAGATGATGCTTCACTATATCTACACGGATTCGATACTGCCACGGAGTAGCGATGATGAAGGCGGACAAGGCGACGGCGACGACGCTGTGATGCAGCAATTGCTGGTCGCAGCTGACAGATATGGGCTGGAGAGACTAAAGATGATGTGCGAAGACGAGCTTTGCAAGAGGATGGATGTGCAGAACGTCAAGGCCAGGTTCTCGTTGGCCAAGCAACACTGCAGCTGCAAGCGACTAGAGGATGCATGTATATTTTTCATGTCGTCGCCAGAAGTCCTCAGCGTTGTCCTGGAGAACGTCAGTTTCAATGACAGTTAACGACAAGTTGGAGACACAAGCAAAAGGCAGCCGTTGAAAAAAAAAAAGTGAATTCCACTTTTTACCTCCTAGTTATGCATTTGTGACACTAATTACCCCGTCAAGTGACAAATTGTCCGGATTACCCCGTTTAGAAGTTTTGAACCCTCGTTTTCTGATGTGTGTCTATTGGGCAAGATGTAAGGTGTTGATCATAGTTTAAATATATCAAGACGATGACGAGGAATTAAAAATATGGATACAAGAAGTATGAACATGTTTGTCCATCAATCCCTTCAATCATTACACATTTTACCGCGTCACCCTGGTATAACATGCCAGCTCTGTGTAGCAAAAACAAGTAAAGTGCTAAATTTGGATAAAAATGTGTTCAAAGGCTCTTAAATGGGATATTTTGGTTTTAGTTCCACTAAATGGGATAATTAGTGTCACAAATGCACAACTAGAGGGTAAAAAGTGGAATTCACACTAGTGGGAATAGCCCCATGTGTCCCAGTTGGTAAGGGGCTTTAGTCCCGGTTCCCCAACCGGGACGGGGCAATCGGGACTAAAGCCCCAACCTTTAGTCCCGATTGCCCCACCAACCGGGACAAAAGGGCGTACACGTGGCCGCGGCAGAGGGCGAGGGGGGGGGGGGGGGGAGGGGAGAAACCGTCCCGGTTCGTAACACGAACCGGGACAAATAACTCTCTGCCGTGGCAGAGATTTGAAACATTTCTCTGCCGCGGCAGAGAATTCATTTTGGCAACTTTTGTTGCCGCGGCAACATTTTGGCCACTTTTTGTGTCGCGACAGAGAATTCATTTATGTTGTTTTATTGTTTATTTAGTGTTTTTGCACTCATCAATGAAGGAACCATTATATTACACAAGATCATCATGATAATATAGATCCAAGTGTCGAACATATTACATTCGATACACGGATCGAGTTCATGCACTACATACAAAATAAGCTCTTTGTACAATCTCTATTGTTTATACACACCCGAATAGTATTCTCCTTTTGGGTTTAGGACTTCTGCATCCAAGAATCCCGCCAATTCCTCCTGAATTGCTCGTACGCGATCCTTTGGCAGAAGACCGTCCCGTAGACGTTCGATCTGATTTTAAAAAGGAGTCAGCCTATATGAATGAAACTAAACACAATTTGATGGTAATTAAAAACTATAGAAATTGTTTACGTACGTGGAGTTGCTCTAAATTTCTGTCCTTCTCACAGCACGTCTGCCGGATGAACTCGCAAACATAGTATCCACATAAATTGTTCCCTGGTCCCTGCGTCAGGCACTTTACGAGAACATAGTTCAATCAAAATGATAATCAAGTATGATAATAACGATATCAAAACTAGAATCAAAGAGATGCGCGGGTATAGCTAGTGGTGCTTACATCTAGTGCTTGAAATGTAAGCTCCTCTTTCCAAACACCCCTAGCCTTGTTGGTGAACCGTTTCCAAGCGCTGTCCGGCGAAGAAAACGAATAAAATAAGTTATTAATTACTTGATATCATAAAATTCATGAACGTTGCCGATATAGTGTCATAATGATTAGAATTACCGCTGGAGAAACATCTGCATGTCCTTCCACTGCTCAAGGGGTTTATGTATTGAGTCCATGACTAGTACACGCCCTTTATCAAGTTGAATGATTAACAGAATATAGTGGAAGCTGCGCATGCATAACTAATCAATTATATACTTAACATCGAGTAAGCGAAATAGAAAGTGTATACAAGACAATAACACTCACTCGAAGTTATAAGGAAATAGTATTTCCCTTCTGGTTTCTTAAAACCTTAACGCGTGTACGATATTATCCTCCGTATCGTGGGGGCTTGTTTTGAGATTAGCTTGATGAACCCAATATAGGTCAATAAAGCCAATGTCATAGATTTATCCTCTGCTACATTCGAGAATGTTCATTCTGCATACTATAGTATGATTATATACATGCAATAAACGAGGTGAGATAGCTAGAGACTAAATTAATTACAGAATTAGTACTTACAGACAATAGGCACTGATGATCGATTTGTCCAAGGCGTCTTGATTGAATAATTGAAATAGTTCATCAAATTCAATGGATATCATGTCATCTATTTCTTTCCCATAATGCTTTTTTGTAACCCTCAGCACTATCCAGTTAGCCCCGGCCTTTATGGCATGCATGTACCAGTTATGCAATCTTCGCATTTTTGTTGAAAGATTATTTACCCTCAGGTTTGACGAGAGGTTTGCCGTACTGGTATTTGTATGCTACTTCACTCACGGGGAAGTACTCTAACTGGGATAAGTACTGGCAATACCCATACCTTGAGCAGCGACAGCTTCTCCGTATTGTGCAACTACCTCTGGATCATACTGCTCTTCGGCCCCATATTTGCTCGACCCCACATTGGTATGGGAAATCACCTTGAGAGGGGCGCAAGACTGTTTTGCTTGTTCTCCGAGCTGGGCAACAAATTTCTCGCTTGCATCAGTACTGCTTTTCGAGGCTTGTTGTGCCGCATGTGACTTGAGAATAGAACGCTCATAGTCTGATGACAGCTTTGGCTCGGGTTGATGAAGAGTCTTTTGCATTTTGAACACTCTGGATTTTTCTTCTTTGGTGCTAGGGAACTCTGGCTCTATCGGCCGCCTCAGCTTAGCGAAAAACGCTGTCGTTTCCGCATCAGCGATAGCCGTAGTCTCCTCTTCAGTACAGTCATAAGCTCTCTTGGGAGGAACCTTTGGTACTTTTAGGAGAGGCTCTTGTTTACGTTTCGGCGATCGCTTAGCACGACGCAGAGTAGCGGTACGCTTACGCTTTTTATCCAGAGGCGCCGGCGATGGCTGCCGCGGCGATGGCTGCGCCGGAGATTGGTGAGGCGACGGAGACGGGTGAGGCGGCGGCGAAGATGGCCTTGGCGTGTGATTTCGAAGCACGATACATTCCTTTGGCCATAGAATGGTGACGTTTGTTGCGTCTCCCAGTTCAGTCACATCCCCTTCACCTGCAGGGTAGTCAAGATTCAAAACTTCAAAGGTGGGCATGATTTCATCCACCCCGACAACAGCGTAGCCCTGTGGAACCGGACGACAGTGGTAAGTTGGTCTGGGTCCAATTGGTAAGGCATATCCGATCGCCACCTTCATTGATATGTTCACAACTTTGACATGTAGCTCGCAGTGTGTCATCTGTGTGATATCATACACTGGGTAGCCAACAGGAGCCATCGTCGGTGCACCATCGTCAACGTCATTGTCATCACCCGGGACCTTGGTGGAAGCCACACTACTTTTTCGATTATTCTATAGGCCGGTAGCATCGAATGCAGTGTGCTGCTGAGATGGGCCGGTAGTACTTTGCTCTTTAAGCGTTCTTCAATTATACGCATTCGCTCTTTCTGAATATCTGCTTCAACTTCCGCCTTGTCCTTTCTCCTCTGACGGCTTCTATCAGGATATTTCTTCCTCTCTTCGGGAAACCCAGTCCTCCATGGTTTGGAGCCTATTGTGCCTCGTGTTCGTCCATCATGTTCCTTATTTCCAAGGGCGAGTGTGAGCTCATCATTCTCTCTATCGGGAATGAAGTCCCCATCTTTAACAGCCTTTACTGCTTTTCTCATCTTCTCGATTGGCAAGGGGTCTTCTTTATGTCGTATGTTATATATACACTTCCCTTCCGAGTCCAACTTGCCCCCATGCCCGTAAAACCAATTCCTTGCACGTTCGATCCAATCGTCTGTCTCTGGGATGATCTTTTTAGCACGCAGTTCCTGCTCAAGTTTCTCCCACTTAGGAATGCCAGCCCTGTAGCCACCTTGCCCCATAGTATGGTGATACTTCTTGTTAGCAGCATTCAGCTTATTCGTTGCAGACATTTTCTTAGCTTTTGCTGATGTCTTGTAATTCACAAACTCAGCCCAGAATGGTTTTATCTTCTCAAACTGAATCTTCTTGAAATCCGGAGTCTTCTGTTTCATGACATAGTCAAGGTGCAATCTTTTCTTCCAGTTGGTGAAACACTGGCCCATCTTCTTCAAAGCCCACTCCCTGACCTTAGCCTCCATGGATCTCCCATGTTCTAAGGCGTCCTCAACTGGATCCTCCGCATTTGTATACAGCTCTATCTTCGGTAGTTTGAAATTAAGCATGAGCCTATTCTACAGTAAATCTTTGGCCTTGTTAGGGACAAATAAACATGTTCCCCCTTCTTCTGCATCAGCAGGCCTATTCCAATTTCGAATGGTGATCAGGATTAAGTCCCTAACGATTACTCTGCATTGTGCCACAAATTTGTTTGCGAAAACTTTGGGAGCCGTCGGTTTGCCGTCTTCACCGACATCTTCGATCCTGAACCTATCATGGTCTCCCAACTTTTTGGTTGGGCCTCGGCTGCTCATTTCAGTAGATTTCTTCGATCCAGAGGGCTAAAAGAAGAAAGATCGTCATTACTATTTCTATATAGATTGCAGATGATTAATTAATGAATTAATTATATTACATGCACCTCGCCGGAGCGGTCGTCTTCTCGATCACACAAGGCATCACCTTCTCCCTCGCGGAAGGCATCACCTTCAACCTCAAACAAGTTGTCTCTTCCGGCAAAAAGAGGATCACCCTCACCGGAGTTGTTCAGAAACGTCGATACATCTAAATTTTCTTCCCCGCGGATCACACCTTGGATCAACTCTTCCTTTTCTTCGTCTCTGTCGTGTGGGTCCATATTTTCTGCATAGGTGGAAAAACGGATAAGTCAAAGCGGCTAAGGGAGAATGTTAGGTACGGTGTTGAGAGATATAAACCCTAATTCAGAGAAACCCTAATATATACATACACAATAATAAAAATGAATTTACAATATCAAAAACCCTAATTCGGAGAAACCCTCGGGCTCGGATCCTATCGCGAAGAACCAATACCGGAAAGAAAGGCGGCAACCGATATCGTATTCTACCGGGAAGAACCAAACACCGGAAAGAAAGGGAAACAATTAACACATGGCATCGATGCAATGCTCAAGCAAGTATGATGATATGAAAAGTTGAATTGCATTTAAATGTAACCCTAAAGCATGCTCTACAATTAATCGGGGTTCCGAGGGGTGAAAACCCTAACTCGGAGAAACTCCGGAACACATGAGAGGGGTGGATTTGTTCTTATAATTAAACTTGTCATTTTAGTTGTTTAACAATGCATGATTATAGCTTAGATAGCTAGGTTTCATTTTTCTGAACATTTTGATATATTATTCATATTTTTCTGACTTATAGATTAAAAGTTATTGAATTTATAAGATTATAATTATTTCTGAAATTATTAAAAGCTGGTTAAACTTTTTACACCGCATGCATACCTAGCCACAATGACTGACAGAGGGGCCCGGAGCCACCTCAGCAGCCACACAAGCAAAAGTGGTTCAGGGGCATTTTTCACTCGGGCTGGGGCTAGCCAGAGAGGCTGGCCTATGGGCCAGAGGCCACATAGGCAAGCCACGCAGGCAAAGTGGGTCCCTGGCTGGCCCCTTGACGGGGTCTACGCGCGCGCTGACGCACGGGTGACGTCAGAATGACATCGCGCCGACGGTGGCTTGCAGGACGGGGACGGCGAACGGCGTTAGGGGCGATCTAGGGCGCGTGCGTGCGCGCGTTAGAGAGAGGAGGTTGAGGCAAGCCAAAGAGTAGCGGCGTCGCCTCGAAAAGGTCACCGGAGAGGGGAGCACGACGACGGTGAGCGGCGGTGGTGGCAGGTGGTCGACGGGGAGGAGGAACCAGAGCGAGAGGGGGCGAGAGAGAGGGTACACGAGGACCAGCAGCTCACCAGGTGTGCGGTGGTGGTGTCGGGGAGGCGAGGCAAGGTCGGGAGCCGGCGAATCGACGGAGGAGGTCGTCGGGCTCGAGAGAGACAGAGTCGTTGGCGACGATTGGGAGCGAGCGGGGCCGATTCATTCGGGGATAAGCCTCGGGCCGACGAGGCGAAGCTTCCTGCTAGCTTGGCTGGGCGAGGGGCGGCCGGTAGGGTGTGCAGGGCGGCGGGGCAGCCGGACGGCATCGTGCACGAGAAGAGATTGTGAGATGGGGAAGAAGAAGAGGAGGGGTACCCAGTTATAACCAAAGGACCTTTTGACCCGGTTGTTGGCTCCAACCGGGACTAAAGGGTCATACGTCCCGGTTGGAGCCACCAACCGGGACGTATACTCCACTTTTTTCAGCAGACCAAGGGGCGCACGCAGGGGTCTTTAGTCCCGGTTGGTGGCTCCAACCGGGACATATGACCCTGTTTTAAAAAAAATCAGAAATTTTCTCTCTGTTTCCGCCTTATTTTTTATTTTGGGGTTTAAATTTGTAATGTTTTTTAAATGATAATAACTTTGGAATTTAGAAAAACTTTAAACATAAAAAGTGTTTGAATTTGAATAACTAATTCAAAACCATTTTATGTTTTTAAGAATAATTAATGTAACCATTTAAACTAAGAACCATTTAAAATTAAAAATGAATTAACTTATATTTTGTGAATGTTAATTTGGAATTTAGAAAAACGTTAAACATAAAAAGTGTTTGGATTTGAATAACTAATTCAAAACCATTTTCTATTTTTAAAAATAATTAATGCAACCATTTAAAATTAAAAATGAATTAACTTATATTTTTTGAATTTTAATTTGGAATTTAGAAAAACTTCAAACATAAAAAGTTTTTGGATTTGAATAACTAATTCAAAACCATTTTATGTTTTTTAAAAAATAATTAATGTAACCATTTAAAATATGAACCATTTAAAATTAAAAATGAATTAACTTATATTTTTTGAATATTAATTTGGAATTTAGAAAAACTTTAAACATAAAAAGTGTTTGGATTTGAATAACTAATTGAGAACCATTTTCGATTTTTAAAAATAATTAATGCAACCATTTAAAATTAAAAATGAATTAACTTATATTTTTTGAATATTAGTTTGGAATTTAGAAAAACTTTAAACATAAAAAGTGTTTGGATTTGAATAACTAATTCAAAACCATTTTATGTTTTTGAAACATAATTAATGTAACCATTTAAAATATAAACCATTTAAAATTAAAAATGAATTAACTTATATTTTTTGAATATTAATTTGGAATTTAGAAAAACTTTAAACATAAAAAGTGTTTGGATTTGAATAACTAATTCAAAACCATTTTCTATTTTTAAAAATAATTAATGCAAACATTTAAAATTAGAAATGAATTAACTTATATTTTTTGAATATTAATTTGGAATTTAGAAAAACTTTAAACATAAAAAGTGTTTGAATTTGAAAAAATAATTCAAAACCATTTTATGTTTTTAAAATAATTAATGTAACCATTTAACTATGAACCATTTAAAATTAAAAATGAATTAACTTATATTTTTTGAATATTAATTTGGAATTTAGAAAAACTTTAAACATAAAAAGTGTTTGGATTTTAATAACTAATTCAAAACCATTTGCTGTTTTTAATTTGGATTTGAATTAACTTATATTTTATATATATATTAATGGGCAGGGAAAAAAGAATGGGAAATAATGGGTGGAAAGAAAATTTTATTAGGATAGAACTGGAATTAAAGTACATAACGCAACTAACACAAAGTTACATAAATGAACTGAAAATTAAGATACATGGCCAGATTAAGCCACAATCGGCCGAACTTGTTTTGCAATGTTGGAGTGATTCAGTCATGCTCCTGCCTACACCTATAATACTGGCCACTATAGTCGTCGTACTCGCCGCGGCCATCATCGCTGTCGTCGTCGGGGTCGCCGTCGTTGAACCTTGAAGGCTGAGTACGAGTGGGCTGGACTTGAGGGTAGCGCAGGCGGGGGTTAGAGTTAGTGGCCGTGTCGTAGGCCATGACGCTCTGGAGAGTCCGGCCGCGCCACCACAGCCGACGGCCGGCCTCGTTGAAGTTCGGAGGAGGTGGGCCGTCCTCCTCGTGCCTGGCGAGCGTCCTCTCACGCCGATCCATGAAGAAGGCTTCCCAAGTCGAGAAATAGTCGGAATGCCATCTGGGATTCCTCCGCTGCTCCGGCGTGAGCTCGAAGTAGTAGTGGTTCGTGATGGCCATCCGGCGTGCCACACCTAGAGGGACAGGAGGAACCGGCACGCCTCCGGCACTCAGCATCCAGCCGACGGGGATACAGTAGCCCGGCGGCAGGGGTAGTTCTAGGCGCAAAGCGCCTCCGCCTCCCCTGGGGGTTAGTGCTACGGTGGAAGTCATGGGAAAGAGTGATGAGGTTGCAGATATGAGTCTAGAGATGTGCAATGACAATGGAGGCCAACCCTACATATATATATAGTGAGAAATGGCAGGAAGATAACTGGAGGGAAGAACTGGCGGGAAGAAATGGCGGGAAAAAATGGCGGGAAGAAAAATGGCTCATTTAGAACTTGCATTGGATCTCTGAAGAAACCACATATTGCGAGTCTAAAAATGATTTTTTTAAGAATCACGGGCGTTAGATCATGTACCTGTAGTACAAACCGGACACACTTCCTGCCGATTCGGCAGACATTTGTCCTTTTTACCCGGGATGGACGAAAAGGTTTGAGATGTCCCGGTTGGGAGATAGTCCATGTAATGTGGTCTAGTATTTTAGGAAAATGGGATGGTAGCATTCTGAAACAGCATTTTGGTGGTTACTTCACAAAACGACCGATTTTCTGCGCTCGGAAAATGGAAAAGGGCTTTTCCGTGCGACGAAAAGGAAAACTTCCTCCTGCAACATTGTTCTCCATACCAATGTCCACATGCATGCATAATATGGGCACAACATCACAAACTATGCCGTCAGCATCACAAACTATGCCGTGATTCAGCACATAACATCGGTCATTTGGACCGAAAGCCATGAAACCTCGAACATGATAGGTCATTTTGTGAAGGTTTTTTCGAGACATGATCAATATACCAAGTCTGGTATTTTCCTTTCATCTATGTCACATAATATGACACCACGTGAAGGATTTTCATTGTTCGGATTATTTTGAATTTCTTATGCCCGTTTTGAATTTTTTGAATTTCTAACTATGGTTGAACCGGCGTGCATGAAGATAGGGGACGAGCATCATTAGAACTTGCATTGGATCTCTGAAGAAACTACATATTGCGAGTATAAAAATGATTTTTTCGAAAAATCACGGGCGTTAGATCATGTACCTGTAGTACAAACCGGACCCACTTCCTACCGATTCGGCAGACATTTGTCCTTTTTACCCGGGATGGACGAAAAGGTTTGAGATGTCCCGGTTGGGAGATAGTCCATGTAAGGTGGTCTAGTATTTTAGGAAAACGGGATGGTAGCATTCTGAAACAGCATTTTGGTGGTTACTTCACAAAACGACCGATTTTTTGCGCTCGGAAAATGGAAAAGGGCTTTTTCGTGCGACGAAAAGGAAAACTTCCTCCTGCAACATTGTTCTCCATACCAATGTACACATGCATGCATAATAGGGGCACAGCATCACAAACTATGCCGTGATTCAGCACATAACATCGGTCATTTGGACCGAAAGCCATGAAACCTCGAACATCATAGGTCATTTTGTGAAGGTTTTTTCGAGACATGATCAATATACCAAGTCTGGTGTTTTTCCTTTCAACTATGTCACATAATAAGACACCACGCGAAGGATTTTGATTGTTCGGATTTTCAATATACTAAAGGTTTATCTTTAGTCCCGGTTGGAGGGATTTCGCGGCAGGCTGGGCCAGGCAGCACTAATGATAGGGGTGAGTATCGACATTATGTCGTGCGGCGTGTACCTTGTCCCGGATGGTGTCACCAACCGGGATCCCAGTCCTTCGGCATCTCCAAGAAACTGGTGATAGAGGCACTCCCTAATATGTGACCACACGCGTTTGGAGATCAGATCTTAATGGTAAGTACGAATCGGGACAACTTCTTCATAGTCCTGGTCCAGCCACAAAACGGGACTAACACTCAAGACATTTATTAATATTAAAAACTGAGACTACAAAACCAGCACTAAAGGCCCCCCTATATATAGTCCCGGTCAAGCCACAAACCGCGAAAGATATCCCGGCCAGACATGAACTAGAGTTACATAATATGAGCATGAACTTCTTGGCATATGTCCTTCCTTATGATCGCTT
This sequence comes from Avena sativa, assembly GCA_916181665.1. NCBI lineage: Eukaryota > Viridiplantae > Streptophyta > Magnoliopsida > Poales > Poaceae > Avena > Avena sativa. The sequence continues at coordinate 389,298,072 of OV702280.1, read as the reverse complement.
CAGACGTAACCATGGAGCATCTTCTTTACTTAATGAAATGCTTGGATCAGTTTTCACTGTGAAGGGCGGAATTTCATCAAACTTATTATAATCTTCTGACATGTCTGTCTTGTCCTCGATTCCCACGATGTTTCTTTTCCCTGAAAGAACTATGTGACGCTTTGGCTCATCGTATGATGTATTCGTTTGCATATTTTTTCTTTTTTCGGTCTAGAGGACATGTCCTTCACATAGAAAACCTAAGACACATCATTGGCTAGGACGAATGGTTCATCTCTATAACCAAGATTGTTGAGATCCACTATTGTCATTCCGTACAACTGGTCTATCTTTACCCCTTCCCCATTCAGGTTGACCCATTTGCAGCGAAACAAAGAGACCTTAAAAGAGACTCCATAGTCTAGTTCCCATATCTCCTCTATGTAACCATAGTATGTGTCCTTTTGTCCATTCTCGTCTATTGCATCAAAGCGGACACCACTATTTTGGTTGGTGCTCTTTTTATCTTGGGCAATCGTGTAGAATGTATTCCCATTTATTTCGTACCCTTGGAAATTCAATATAGTAGAAGATGGTGACGCGACCAACAAGTATAGCTGATCTCAAACAGTGGTGTCATTCAAGAGATGTGTCCGCATCCAACCACCGAAAGACTTCATGTGTTTATCTGTAATCCATGATCCAGGCTTCCCCGGGTTTTTGGAGCGTACAATATTCTTGTGTTCCTCGATATACGGAGCTGCCAAGGAGGAATTATGTAGAACTGTGTAGTGTGCTTTAGTGAAAGAATCCCTGTCCCTACATATCATTGCTTTCTTTCCCAGCGTGCCTTTTCCACTTATTCTTCCCTCATGCCGCGAGTCAGAAACACCAATCGGCTTAAGGTCAGGAATAAAGTTAACACAAAACTCAATGACCTCCTCTGTTCCATATCCCTTGGAGATGCTTCCTTCTGGTCTAGCACGGTTATGAACATATTTCTTTAAGACTCCCATGAACCTCTCAAAGGGGAACATATTATGCAGAAATATCGGACCGTGAATGTCAATCTCTTCCACTAGGTGAACCAGGAGATGCGTCATAATATTGAAGAAGGATGGTGGGAACACCAACTCAAAACTAACAAGACATTGTACCACATCCTTCTGTAACCTTGGCAGAATATCTGGATTGATTACCTTCTGAGATATTGCATTGAGGAATGCACACAGCTTCACAATGGGTACTCGAACATTTTTCGGTAGAAGACCCCTCAATGAAATCGGAAGCAACTGCGTCATAATCACGCGACAGTCATGAGACTTCAGGTTTTGAAACTTTTTCTCTGCCATATTTATTATCCCCTTTATATTAGATGAGAAGCCAGACGGCACCTTGATAATGTAAAGGACTTCAAAAAATATTTCCTTCTCTGCTTTGGTAAGAGCATAGCTGGTACGACTTAAGTGACGCCCTTTATCCGTCTTGTTCTGTGTATGCATGTTCTTTGGGTCTTTCATAATTTGTTGGTCCTCTCGTGCTTCTGGTGTATCTTTTGTCTTCCCATACACGCCTAGGAATCCTAGCAGGTTCACGCAAAGATTCTTCGTCACGTGCATCACGTCGATTGAAGAGCGGATACGTAGGACTTTCCAATATGGCAGCTCCCAAAATATAAATTTCTTCTTCCACATGGGTGTGTGTCCTGTAGCGACGTCGTTCGGAACTGATTGACCACCGGGACCCTTTCCAAAGATTACTTCTATGTCCTTGACCATACCAAATACATCATCACCAGCAGGGAGTTCAGGCTTCTTCCGGTGATCTGCCTCTCCTTTGAAATGCTTGCCTTTCTTTCTTACGGGATGATTGGTCAGAAGAAATCATCGATTCTCCAGGTACACAACCTTCTTACATTTATGCAAATATGTACCTTTAGTCTTATCTAAACAGTGTGTGCATGCCTTATATCCCTTGTTTGTCTGTCCTGAAAGGTTACTAAGAGCAGGCCAATCATTGATGGTTACGAAAAGCAACCCTCGTAGATCAAATGGCTCTTGTTTGTTCTTATCCCACACACGTACACCTGGTTTTCCCCACAGCTGTAAGAGTTCTTCAACTAATGGCCTAAGGTACACATCATTGTCGTTGCCCGGTTGCTTCAGGCCTTGGATGAGCACTGGCATCATAATAAACTTACGCTTCATGCACAACCAAGGAGGCAGGTTGTAGATACATAGAGTCACGGGCCAGGTGCTGTGACTGCAGCTCTGCCCCCCCAAAAGGATTCATGCCATCCGTACTTAGACCAAACCATAAGTTCCTTGCGTCACCTGCAAAGTCTGGGAAGTCTCTCTCGATTTTTATCCACTTTGACCCATCAGCAGGGTGTCTCAACTTCCCGTCTTTCTTACGGTCTTCTTTGTGCCATCGCAACAACCTGTCATGCTCTTTGTTTCTGAACATGCATTTCAACCTTGGTATTATAGGAGCATACCACATAACCTTAGCAGGAACCCTCTTCCGGAGGGGCTCTCCCTGAACATCACCAGGGTCATCTCGTCTGATCTTATACCGCAATGCATTGCATATCGGGCATTTATCTAAATTATCACACTCCTTACCGCGGTAGAGGATGCAGTCATTAATGCATGCATGTATCTTTTGCACATCTAATCCTAGAGTATAGAGAGTCTTCTTTGCTTCGTAGGTACTCTCGGGAAGTTCGTTATGTTTTGGAAACTTTGGCTTCATTATTTTTAGCATCTTTTCAAATGAGGAGTCAGTTAGACCACACTCTGCCTTCCATCGCAACAATTCCAGTGTGGTACTGAGCTTTGTGCTGCCATCTTCACAATTTGGATACAATAATTTCTTGTGATCTTCTAACATGCCCTCTAACTTCAACTTCTCATTTTCTGTTTCACAGTCTCGCTTTGCATCAGAAATGACCCTACCAAGTTCATCAGCCGGCTCATCTGATGCACGTTCTTCACCTCCTTCCTCTTCATTGTCTTCCATTGCAGTATCACTGTATTCAGGAAACATATGATGATAGTTGTTATCATCATCTTCTTCTTCACCATCTTCCATCATAACCCCTCTTTCCCCGTGCTTGGTCCAGCAATTATAGTTGGGCATGAAACCTTTCATAATCAGGTGGTCGCGAATGATTTTCGAGGAAGAGTACTCCTTGTTGTTCCGACATTGAACACATGGACAACGTATAAAACCATTCTCTTTGTTTGACGTAGCCACATCGATAAATTTATCCACGACTTTAATATACCCGGGTACACGCCGATCACCGTACATCCATTCCCGACCGTTCATCTGTATCATATAAGTAAGTTTATCAAAAACAGGACATCATAAATAGTGAAATGACCAATTCACATCGACACATGCATTGTATCAATGACAGAGAAAAGATAAGATTGCTAACCTCGATCGAGGGAAATAAAGAGGAGAGAAAGCTCAAGTGCGTCTCAGACACCTATATTTTTGTTCTATGAGAAATTGAACGGAATCATTCACTCAAACATTTCAGCAAACACCTTGAATGCATGCATAGGGGAAAAAACTAGCACACCTCTCGCACCTTCCACCAAGAAAAAACAGAGGGGAGGCAGAGGGCTGGGGCGTCGTATTTATACAGGGCGGGATCATGCGTCCCGGTTTGTGCGCCTAACCTTTAGTCCCGGTTTGTGTTACAAACCGGGACGCATGCCCCTACCAACCGGGACGCATGCCTCCGGCCCCCGTGCCCGCTCGAACCGGAACGCGTGCCAGCATTAGTCCCGGTTCGTGGCGAAACCGGGACTAATGCTGTTAGGAGGCACGAATGTATAGTCTTTTTTCTACTAGTGACACTAAAAAAACTCAAAGTGTCCGCTCCTCCTTCCAAATTTATACAAAACTGAAAACACGCAAGAACGGTCGGGATGAACCAATACCGCTTCATGTTCTCCAAACTGAAGAATAGTGGTTAATCCTTGTTCTATTTTTAATTTTCTAAATAAATTTGGGAGGAGGGGAGGATACGGAAGCACAACTTAAACTCAAAACGATTCTTGAAAAATAAAAACGTCAATTTTCTTTTGCATAAGCAACATCTAGTGCCAGACAAAAGTAGCCCATTGTGTGGGACAATAAATGTAATTAAGACATGTCCATCTCATATACTTGTCGTGCTGGACTTTTTTTTAGAGATGAGCGGTTTATACCTATAGTAACGATTGTACTCGTCATCTATAGAACCAAGATGCACACAGCCAACAAATATCCCAAAGTATAGAAAGAAAAAATCCTAGGAAGCCATTACAGAAACAACTGTCGGGAAAAATATCCCCCGCCGTATCCTCCAAACGTGTACATCCTTCTATAAACAGGTTCCGAAACTGCTTCCGACACCACCAAGTCATATAAAATGTTTTATTAAGCGCTACTTTGTTACAGATTATAAGGCCGATATCTCTTTTTAAATTGTTAGGGATATAATAAGTCTCTCAAAACGATCCGGGAAGAGTGTAAAACAATGCATTTGGGGCAACTTCTCAACACCTTAATACGAGCATGACTATCTTATATATATAGGGGTACAAACTACAAGATATACATGGAGGCTAGATATTCCCTGCAGTCTAACGCCATTCCTCAATTTTTACTATGTTCCTTCCTGTAGTATACATACCAAGTTAAGATTATGCCTATAACCTTTCAATTGAGGCTGCGACAATGGCTTCATAAATATGTTAGCAAATTGATCTTTACAGGAGATAAACTTGATGTAAAGTAGCTTCTGTGGAACACGTTCACTTATAAAATGATAGTCAACTTCGACGTGTTATGTTAGGGCATTGAATACCAGATTAGATGATATGTATATAGCGCCGATGTTGTCACACCAAAGTACCGGTTGCTGATCTTGAGAGACACCCAACTCTCTCAATAAAAATTGTACACATATAAGCTTGCTTGTGAGCACTCCAGACGATCAAGTTAGGACCAAGGGATATTGCATAGCCTCTCGTGGATCGCTTGTCATCCGGACTGCTAGCCTAGTCCGCATCTGAAAACACCGAGAGTACACACGATAGTGCAGAGATGTCCTGAGAGCATGAAGGTACTGACACATACGATTAACTATATAGGAGATAACAATCCTGGTAATAGTCAAGTACTATAAACCACCAATAATATTGTGGTACTCATTGGCATCGTCATAAGTGAGGGGATCACCATCAAGAGAAGATAATCGATCAGTGGTAGCATGTTTGCATTTCAGCATACCTGCAGTGCGCAACCAGTCTAGGGAGTACTTGTGTTGAGTGAGAGTTAGCCTAGCAGTAGACTAAGATACTTCTATACCAAAAAAGTAATATAGAGTGCACAGATCTTTCATAGCAAAATCATCACTCAAAGCATCTAGGAGATGACCAGCATCAACAATTGAGGAGCTATTTATAATTATAATGCCATCAATGTAGACCACCAGGTACATAGTCACCTCAGAACGTTGATAGAAAAACAATGATGTATCAGAAGTGGACGGAGTAAAACCATGAGCCCAAAGAACTGAGCCAGGGCGCGCATGCCATGCGTGAGGAGCATACTTGATTCCATACAAGGACTTAACCAGGCGACACAAGTGACGAGGACGAGCAGGATCAACAAACTCCTAAGATTGACGCATACAAACCTCTTACTCCAAGAGTCCATGGAGAAAAGCATTATAAACATCTAGCTGGCGCATAAACCACCCTCTTATGACAACCAAAGTGAGCAGAAGGAAAATGGCAGTATGCTTGACAAATGGGCTGAAACTATCCTCATAATTAAGACCATACCTATTTTTGAATCCCTTGGACACTTTTCGTGCCTTGTAGCGTTCAATAGTGACATCAGCATATTTCTTGACTTTGAACATCCACTTAGAGTCAATAACATTAATGCCAGAAGAAAGAGGAACTAGCTGCCAAGTATCAATTTTTAAGAGTGCCTGGGACTCCTCCTCCATCTCACTATGCTAGTGGGGAATACCAAGAGCAGCCTGAAAATGCCGAGGTTCGGTAGTGGGTTTAGAAGTTGGAGAGACAAGCAAAAGACAACCGTTGAAAAAAAAGCAAAAGTGTCATCTCCTCCTTCCAAACTTATATAAAACTAAAAACATAAAAATGGCCAGGATGAACCAATACCCCTTCATGTCCTCCAAACTGAAGGATAGTGGTTAATCGAGTTGTTCTCCTTGTGTTTTTAATTTTCTAAATTTGGGAGAAGGGCAGTATAGGAAAGCACAACTCAAACTCAAAACGATTCTCGAAAAATAATAACATCAATTTTCTTTTGCATAAGTAACATTTAGTTCCAGACAAAAGTAGCCCATTGCGTGGGACAATATATGTAATTAAGACATGTCCATCTCGTATACTTGTGAAAGGATAGAGATGTCGCCTAGAGGGGGGTGAATAGGCAATTTCAAAACTATTACGGTTTTGGCTTGATAGAATGCAGAATTAAACTAACGTTTATTTTACAAGCACAAAACCTAAATACACTGGGCTCAACTAAGTGCACCAACAACAAATTAAGCTAAGCAAGATAGCACAAGATAAATATACCACAAGTGATAAGCAAGATATAAGTACTTCAAGCTCGATGGCTATCACAAGGAAAGTAAGCTCGGATATAGAGATAACCGAGGCACACGGAGACGAAGATGTATTCCCATGTTCACCACCTTTGGGAAGGGGACTACGTCACGTCGGAGAGGTGTGAGGTTCCACGAAGGATTCCTCACGCGCCACAAAGGCTCACCTTCTTCTCCGAGTCTATCCCACGAAGAAATAGGCCCTTTCCTTATGGCTAGCTTTTCCTCCACTCCGGAGATGGCAAGCTCCACAACCACTTCACAAGCTCCACGAAGGAGAATCCCGGGTCTCTTCACAATCTTCCACAAAGAGAACACCGCGACACCAACCGCCAAGCCAACTAGGAGGTCACCCTCCAATAGTAACAAGCTCACGGTCTCTCACTCGAACAAATCGTAATGGAGAGCTCAACACTTATGCAAGAATGCAAAGCAAGACCACCAAGGGTGCTCAAATCCTTCACTCTCAAATCCCACCAAAGCAACAAGTGCTAGGGAGAAATTAGAGAGGAATAACAATGGTGGAAGTCAACCAATGACTCCAAGATCTAGATCCAATGGGTTCCCCTCACTTAGAGGAGGAATTGATTGGTGGGGATTGTAGATCTAGATCTCCTCTTCCAAAGCCCTCAAAAAGATGCAAGAATCATAGGAGGGAAGGGGGGGGGGGAAGCAAGCTCAAGAGGTTCAACAATGGAGGTCAATTTCGTGGTCAAGGACCCTCTAAAATGTTGGGAGAAGAACCCGCTTTTATAGTGGAAAGCAAATATGACCGTTGGGAGAAAACTGTGTGAATCCGGCTGAAAGTTCGGTTGGACCGGCTCCAGAACCGGATGGTTCGGTTCCTGGACCAGAAAACCGGATCTCAACCGGGATAAGGGTCAGTACACAGTCTCGGATAGACTCGGTATAGAAAAACCGAAAATCCCGGTTGAATCTCGGTTTTCCGGTGCTGGCACCGGACCACCCGGTCTGGGAGCCGGTTGAACCGGATCCACAACCGGGATGAAACTGACTTCACGGAAAACGCAATAACTTTTGCATCCGGACTCCGATTTTGATGATCTTGGGCTTGTTTTGACGAGGACAACAAGCTTTACAAGATTGTGCAGAGAAACATCATAGCCCAATAAAGGAGGATAGAACCAAATGAAGAAAGGTAAGAAGCCTCCCTAAATAAGAACCCATAAAACCTTCAAACTCGAAAACGCCATAGAAGATGCATACGAATTCTGTTTTCGATGAACTTGGGCTTGTTTAAGAGCTAGAAACAAGCTCAAGAACCTCACATGGAGAAACACCAAGAAGCAACAAAATAGGAAGATGCAAAGTATGCAAAGGATTGAGCTCCCTATGACGATGTTATCAAGTTACACAACCGAAAGCCCCTCTTGATAGTGCGGCTATCTATCCTATAACCCGGTCTCCCAACAAACACCCTGAGACCGGTAAAAGGAAAACCTAGCAAGGCCATACCTTTGCCTTGCGCATCCTTCTTGATCTTGATGACAACGCTTCAAGCTCCACCCAAGCCAGAATGCAACACTTGATCATTGTTGCTTCGTGAAGACTCCTAATTTGCTCCCCATACACCACTATGGGATAGCTTCATTAATACATGTATTCACATGTCCATTATCACCAATATGGACGGCAAGTTTCAAGCAAATGATCTTCTCGAGATGCTTATCTTGAACTTGCCCTTCTCAACCTTGATGACGATCACCACTTGATGTCATCCTCTCATGGGCTATATAATATCTTCATTTTTGAAGCATGCCCATGGAAAGATACCTGTACCATATAGAAAACGCAAAGGCAAATATATAATGGGTTAGTTCATGATTCATAATTGACAAGGCTTACCATACCACAAGACCATGTGGTACATTCTTTATGCTTCATGTGTTGACCAACTTGAAATCACTCTTCACTCTTTGTATTGGTCAACCAAGTATCTTCTCGCGCTCCATCTTAATATCTTGAGGTACATAAGGAACTCTTAATTTGATTACATGCTCTAAATATTAGTCAACCATAGCTCAACTAATGAGGCTATCATGACACCGACTTAGGTCCATATCTTGAATTCTTCTATTGAGATCACACTCTCAAGATCTTGATCATATCATATTATTCTCTTAATCTCGATGATTTTGATGCCAATGCTCAAGGTATATCTTTATCTTCATGGCATCCATACTTGAATCCAACACATGGACTTCAAGCATGACCTATGGAATATACCTTCATATAAAACTCAGTGAAAACATTAGACCATATGGATTGTCACTAATCACCAAAACCACACATAGGGGCAATTACCCTTTCAATCTCCCCCATTTTGGTAATTGATGACAATCACAACAAGAGGGTTTATATAATGAATATTAGAAACAAGTACGCAACTTATCGGAGAATAAGTTGTATAAAAGAGGTTGTATTTGATATGGTTAAGTAACACAAAGATACTATCCCATATCAAAACCGATTCTACTCACATAAACTACAACTATTGTAGGAGATGTGAGTAGAACCAACATATATAGAGCAAACTCCCCCACAATATATGCACACATGATGATCTTGAATTTCATTGCATACATTGTCAAGGATAACCTTTGGGAGAGTTTCCACTATATATATAACCATGCAAAACATAATAAAGATGAAATGCATGAAAGGCAAACACTTAAGAACAAACCAATCTTAAGTTGAAAACCATTTCCCTTAAAACCCTCTAAACTTCTCCCCCATTGACAACAAGTGCCAAAATGGATAACAAGGTTAGAAGGACAATATAATATGAGTTCCTACACAAGGTGTGCATTACTCGTAATATGAGTGAAATCACATGCACATATCCAATGACGAACACTTGGAGTAAATCAAACTATATTGAGGATCAAGGATTGCTAAAAGGATAACAAGGTGAAGGAACTTCAACGGATGAAGCAAGCAATCAAAAGATCTAAATAATCAAATGGACAAATAGTGCTCTAAATGGAATAAGGAAGCTCCCCAAGGTTCGTGCATAAATTAGTTGTTTCATTTGAATACAATATGCACAAATATGGAATCCTCACTCCCTCTATATTATTTAGAACACAGCAAAGATACAAGGATTAGATATAAACCAATACACTTGTCAAGACAAGCTTAAGTCCAAAAGAAACCAAATATGAGATATGAGTGCATGAATATGAAATAAAAGTAAACCAAGCACTCATAAATCAAGACCTTACCAAAACCATTAAAAATCAAGAGGATAAGAGTGATGGTCAGAAAAGAGCGAGCATATCAAGGGGAGAGATTAACACTCTCGTGTATATAAGTTTCTAAGGGGAAAACATGAGAATAATCCACAAAGAAACATCCACACATAAGAGGTTAATAAAAAGAATACATGATATCCAAGCGGAATTCATGAGATATACCAAAAAGTATACTTTGCTTAAGTGCATATATAGCCCATGGCTCTATTTTATCTTATGGTATATCAATGAATTTCACCAAAGAATAAACAAAAAATCTCAAAACCATCACAACTAACACTAAGGGAACTAATGCTAGTTGGGATACTTTGAGAAAGGCAAAAAGTATCAAAAGGAATGATTCAATGCAATTTCAACAATATTGCACGTGAGAGTACCTTGAGGAGTTGATAGGCAATAAATTGCTAGAAGGCATATTTGGAATTGGTGAATCATGAACATGATTTTATATACTCCCCATTATATGCATCATCTCAAATTACTCACATAAGCAATAAGGATACAGAAGTCTTTCAAAGATAATTGCAAGAATCGAACATTTACAACCAAATAAATTCATGCCAAGATGCAACCTACAAGAGATTGGATGGAATAATAGTATGCATGAATAAGATACTTGTTACCAAGATAGCAATGGTATGATGTAGTAGATAAGAATTTTTTATATCATCCTAGCTTGGCTCCAATTATCATGTGGTGACAACTTTCTTTATAGACGAGACAAGCATCCATTGCATCTTCAGTGTACCTAAAACAACATTCAAGTACATCTTGGTCCCCAAACTTATTGGGTCCAAAGTGGTTAGAATAACCACAACACATAGGACACACTCCATAAAAATATGTGCATATTTAGAGATTAAATTTTAATTTCATGCACATCTTAGCCGTTAAGGATTTGTTGGAGTATAACTTATATGTTGGATCAAAGAAAGCAAAATATGACATAAGATATACATTTATTAAACATGCATGCGCGAGAATTTCAAGATCCAACGAAGATATACTTTGGACAAATCACCAAACATATTCAAGAAGGCATACAAGGTGTGACAAAACACATTTGTTGTCCAAACTATATCAAAGAATCAAATCAACACAAGATTTGTTCAACAAAGTTCAACAAATGAACCGAGCAAAAACTATTAAGCATGAAAGATTAATTAAAAACACAAATTCTCAAAGATTTATCTCATTCAAGAAAATAAAATAGAGAATAAAGAATGAGATAGCAAACTCCCAAAAGAGCAAGGTTTCAACAAATAAACCAAACCCTTAACACTTTTCACAATGGCACAAGGTTCCGAGAAGAAAAGTGTCTTCCACTAAAACACATTTGATAATAATCAAAAACATCATCAGAGATATGTTCAAAAGCCAAGGAAGACAATGGGAGCCACACAATTTTATTTTATTTTGGAAAGAAAGTAAGGCAATAAGAGGTTAACTCCAAAGTGAAGATGATCCACAAATGCTACCACACACAAGTATATCAATTGTCGAAGACAATGATTGTATTGGAATATATTTTCGGTGGTATATTGCACGGATATTAAAGATAAATCTTAACAATAAAAAGCATAGGATAGAAATAAAAATATTAAGCACTATGCAAAGATAGAGATTCTTGATAGCTTCAACTAGTCACACAATCATGCAAAACAATGATTAGAATAACTTGAAGCAAATGGTATCCCAAATAAGATATATAGATATGTATTTGAGAAAGACCGCACCAAGAATTTCTTACTCAAACAAAGACCAAAAAGACGAGCAATAAAAGCTTCTAAAAAATAGGACCTTATTTGAGACAACATGCCACCTAGAAACAAGATAATCAACAATATCAACTCTAAGTGGCACTACCTCATATGTTCACATTTCCTAGGATTGTGATATGCAAAATAAGCATATTACTCCCCCATAATGTGATATTCATTTTTTTATAAGAGGCAAAACAATCTCAACTAGAGATAATTGATGGAAATTTAGAATTTTAATTTCTCATGAGTATGATACACCACATAGTGACTAGATAAGCTTGCAATATCAATACTAAGTGGTAGTACTCATGTACACATATTTTAAGGTTTGAGAGATGCACAAGGCATGTCACTCCCCCAAAATGGTATGTTCCATTAACCACTCTAAAAGAGCCAAATAAGATATCATCAAGATGCATTAGAGGCTCAAAATAAAACACACGAGTAAATGATGTGCCAAACACCTAGACATACTTGAATACACAAAATAATCAAGCATGAGGCACACCAAATACAAACACATACTTGGTACAAAACCAAAACATGTAAAGGGGCAAGTAACTTACAATATAAATGAGTTAAGTACAAGTTACCGCGAAGATGCACATTGGATATAAGACAGGGAATTAATAATCCAAAGGACTTGGCTTGATCAAATATAACATATGAAGATCCCTTAATTCTTCATGAGTTAGCCAAGTCTCCAATGCCCTCCATAAACACCTATTGATTAAGTTTGAGCTAGTTGGTCGCCAACCAAGTTGGGTCCTAAGAGATTAGTCACAATAGTCTTGGCAACCCAAATGGTTCTTTTCTTGACACCACTTTGAGTTCCAACAAACTTGGCATACACATTGCTATCCTTATCCTTCCTAAGAGAATAATCATCATCAACAATGATAGGGTTAGATAAGGTACCGTTTGAACGTGAAGAGGCAAAGTGCCCCTTCACACGACATATGTAGCAACAAGTGCTCCCCTTTCTCTTCTTCATTGATTTCTTGGCTTGGGGAGCATTATCTTAATTTTTCTTCGGAAGTGGCCTAACTTCAACTTGGGCTTGAACATGAACTTGTGGTCGCTTCCCTTGTTGCTTCTCACTCAAGTGCTTTTTCTTCAATGGACAAGATCTTACATGATGTCCTTCAACCTTGCACTTGAAGCAAATAATATTGGCCGAATTCTTGACTTGGTTTTGGCCCTTCTTCTTGTTTGTATTGGACTTGTTCTTGTTATTGGAGTTGAATCCAAGTCCACTTTTATCATTGGGGGATTTTTGCACACTCAAGATATTATCGAGTGTGAATTTCCCTTCATGACTCTTTTCCAAGTCATTCCTTAAGGAAGTGACTTGGGCCTTGAGCTCTTTTATTTCCTCTATATGGTTAGTAGAAATACAAGTGCTAGAGGAAGTAAAAGCTTCATTGTTAGAGCAACAAGGCAAAGCAATTAATCCAACACAAGGTTTATCAATAGTATGGATAGATGGATTACTAGGACTAGCACATGGCAAAATAGCATTTTGAGTAGAAGTTGTGCTAATGTCCAAAAGAGGCTCATAAGATGTTATCTTAGTAATACTTGCCTCACAAGCTAACTTTAGCCCATCATGGGAGATTATAAGATCATTATGAGAGCCCGAGAGCTTTTCATGACTTTCTTCCAATTTCCTATACTTGCTAGTTAGCAACTCAAGTTGAGCCCTTAGCTCATCATTCTCCTTTAGGTTAGATGCTTCACAAGAAGTAGAGTTAGTAGCACAAGCATCATTAATGGAATTTTCCTTTTCAAGCTCATAAGATTCCATTTTTTGTGTGAGGAGACAATTAGTGTGCTTCTCCTCGGCAAGCTCTTGCTTAAGGAGATTGAATCTCCGACTCACATCATCAAGTTGTATATCCAACTCCTCTATGGTTCCCGTTTGTTTAGTTATGGTGTCCATAACGTGTTTGAGACAAGTAACGGCCTTATTATTACCACGAAGAGAGGTACACAAAAAAGTCAACTCAAGCAAGAGAGCACTAGTATCCTCATCAATGTCATCATCACTATCATCATTATCATTGCTATTATCTTTACAAGATATATTGGGATCCAATGTGGGAGATACCTTTGATCGTCTTGCCATAAGGCACATGTGAGCATGTGAGAATGAAGATGAGGATATTCTTGAATCTTCATTCATGATCATGTCTTGCTCCATAAAATGTTTGATTTCCTCTACATTGTTAGATAAACAACTAGAGGAAATAGAAGCATTTTGTTCATGGTAACAAGGCAAATCAAGCATATCATCTACACTAGTACTCAAATATTTTCTAGATGATATACAAGGACTAGAAACACAAGGGGATATAGCATTATTGTTGCAAGAAGTGCTTAAGTCCAAAGAAGAAACATTGCAATGGGATAGACATGAAGGATCATCATTAGCGAGCACAATATCAACATTGCAATTCCCAACACCACTCACCATATCTTTACCTTGTGTCTTGCCACACATTGGTGAAGTGGGTGAAGATGAGAACTCATTGCGGCCGGAGGTGGAAGCAACTTGGAGCTCTTCATGATGTGAAGGAAAAGAGATCTCCTCGGAGAAACCACCGACAATATTAGAAATGGAACCACCAAATATTTCCTTAAGCTTGGTCCACTTCTCATGAGAAGACTTGCGCTTTACAATCGTCAAGCACAAATTAACTGTGGGGCTCAAAGAGAAAATAAGCTCATTAGATACTTGAGCTTCGAGATGTAAATTTTTCTCATCCTCTAAAGATAGATTTTGAGGATCCATAGGAGGAGAAAAACCTACATCTAGAAATCGCTCAATATTTGGACACAAGGTCCGAAGATTACAAAGCAAGCAATTTCTGCACAAAGCATAATTTGTGCCATCAAAGATAATTGTGTCATTGTGCACTATACTACTAGCCGACATCTTTACACTCTAGGCGGTGAAGCCTAAACAAGGAGAGACCTTGCTCTGATACCAATTGAAAGGATAGAGATGTCGCCTAGAGGGGGGGTGAATAGGCAATTTCAAAACTATTACGGTTTTGGCTTGATAGAATGCGGAATTAAACTAACGTTTATTTTACAAGCACAAAACCTAAATACACTAGGCTCAACTAAGTGCACCAACAACAAATTAAGCTAAGCAAGATAGCACAAGATAAATATACCACAAGTGATAAGCAAGATATAAGTACTTCAAGCTCGATGGCTATCACAAGGAAAGTAAGCTCGGATATAGAGATAACCGAGGCACGCGGAGACGAAGATGTATTCCCGTGTTCACCACCTGTGGGAAGGGGGCTACTTCACATTGGAGAGGTGTGAGGTTCCACGAAGGATTCCTCACGCGCCACAAAGTCTCACCTTCTTCTCCGAGTCTATCCCACGAGGAATAGGCCCTTTCCTTATGGCTAGCTTTTCCTCCACTCCGGAGATGGCAAGCTCCACAACCACTTCACAAGATCCACGAAGGAGAATCCCGGGTCTCTTCACAATCTTCCACGAAGAGAACACCGCGGCACCAACCGCCAAGCCAACTAGGAGGTAACCCTCCAATAGTAACAAGCTCACGGTCTCTCACTCGAACAAATCGTAATGGAGAGCTCAACACTTATGCAAGAATGCAAAACAAGACCACCAAGGGTGCTCAAATCCTTCACTCTCAAATCCCACCAAAGCAACAAGTGCTAGGGAGGAATTAGAGAGGAATAACAATGGTGGAAGTCAACCAATGACTCCAAGATCTAGATCCACTGGGTTCCCCTCACTTAGAGGAGGAATTGATTGGTGGGGATTGTAGATCTAGATCTCCTCTTCCAAAGCCCTCAAAAAGATGCAAGAATCATAGGAGGGAAGGGGGAGGAAGCCAGCTCAAGAGGTTCAACAATGGAGGTCAATTTCATGGTCAAGGACCCTCTAAAATGTTGGGAGAAGAACCCGCTTTTATAGTGGAAAGCAAATATGGCCGTTGGGAGAAAACTATGCGAATCCGGTTGAAAGTTCGGTTGGACCGGCTCCAGAACCGGATGGTTCGGTTCCTGGACCGGAAAACCGGATCTCAACCGGGATAAGGGTCAGTACACAGTCTCGGATAGACTCGGTATAGAAAAGCCGAAAATCCCGGTTGAATCTCGGTTGAAACCCGGTTGAATCTCGGTTTTCCGGTGCTGGCACCGGACCACCCGGTCTGGGAGCTGGTTGAACCGGATCCACAACCGGGATGAA
This sequence comes from Avena sativa, assembly GCA_916181665.1. Taxonomy (NCBI): domain Eukaryota; kingdom Viridiplantae; phylum Streptophyta; class Magnoliopsida; order Poales; family Poaceae; genus Avena; species Avena sativa. The sequence goes on along the minus strand of OV702280.1, from coordinate 389,282,167 downwards.
ACTGACTTCACGGCAAACACAATAACTTTTGCATCCGGACTCCGATTTCGATGATCTTGGGCTTGTTTTAGCGAGGACAACAAGCTTTAAAAGATTGTGCAGAGAAACATCATAGCCCAACAAAGGAGTATAGAACCAAATGAAGAAAGATAAGAAGCCTCCCTAAATAAGAACCCATAAAACCTTCAAACTCGAAAACGCCATAGAAGATGCATACGAATTCCGTTTTAGATGAACTTGGGCTTGTTGAAGAGCTAGAAACAAGCTCAAGAACCTCACATGGAGAAACACCAAGAAGCAACAAAATAGGAAGATGCAAAGTATGCAAAGGATTGAGCTCCCTATGACGATGTTATCAAGTTACACAACCGAAAGCCCCTCTTGATAGTGCGGCTATCTATACTATAACCCGGTCTCTCAACAACCACCCTGAGACCGGTAAAAGGAAAACCTAGCAAGGCCATACCTTTGCCTTGCGCATCCTTCTTGATCTTGATGACAACGCTTCAAGCTCCACCCAAGCCAGAATGCAACACTTGATCATTGTTGCTTCGTGAAGACTCCTAATTTGCTCCCCATACACCACTATGGGATAGCTTCATTAATACATGTATTCACATGTCCATTATCACCAATATGGACGGCAAGTTTCAAGCAAATGATCTTCTCGAGATGCTTATCTTGAACTTGCCCTTCTCAACCTTGATGACGATCACCACTTGATGTCATCCTCTCATGGGCTATATAATATCTTCATTTTTGAAGCATGCCCATGGAAAGATACCTGTCCCATATAGAAAACGCAAAGGGAAATATATAATGGGTTAGTTCATGATGCATAATTGACAAGGCTTACCATACCACAAGACCATGTGGTACATTCTTTATGCTTCATGTGTTGACCAACTTGAAATCACTCTTCACTCTTTGTATTGGTCAACCAAGTATCTTCGCGCGCTCCATCTTAATATCTTGAGGTACATAAGGAACTCTTAATTTGATTACATGCTCTAAATCTTAGTCAACCATAGCTCAACTAATGAGGCTATCATGACACCGACTTAGAGCCATATCTTGAATTCTTCTATTGAGATCACACTCTCAAGATCTTGATCATATCATATTATTCTCTTAATCTCGATGATTTTGATGCCAATACTCAAGGTATATCTTTATCTTCATGGCATCCATACTTGAATCCAACACATGGACTACAAGCATGACCTATGGAATATACCTTCATATAAAACTCAGTGAAAACATTAGACCATAGGGATTGTCATTAATCACCAAAACCACACATAGGGCAATTACCCTTTCAACTTGTCGTGCTGGACTTTTTTTAAAATGGATGCTTTATTACTTATAGTAACGATTACATCCGGCCTCTGCATAACCAAGATGCATACAACCGACAAATATCGCAAAGTAGAGAAAGGAAAAAAACTAGGCAGCCATTACAGAAGCAACTGTTTATCTCAATTCCTACCAGAATGGAAGATCAAACCGCCATGCTGCCATTCATGTTGGAAAAAATATCCCTCGATGTATCCTCCAAGCATGTACATCCCTCCGTAAACAGGTTCCAAAACTGCTCTCGACACCACCAACTTCGATGTGTTTCGTTAGCGCATTGAATACTGGATTAGATGAGAGGTATATAGCGTCGATGTTGTCACACCAAAGTAACGGTTGCTGATCTTGAAATACACCCAACTCTAAGATTTTACCCATATAAGCTCAGCTGTGGCATTGGTAAACACCTTATATGCAGCTTCAGTACTGCTATGAGACATTATAGCTTGCTTGTGAGCACTCCAGGCGATCAACTTAGGACCGGAGGATACTGCATAGCCCCCCGTGGATCGCCCCTTGTCCGGACTGCCAGCCTAGTCCGCAATTTGGAAACTCCTAGAGTACACAGGATACTGCAGAGATGTCCTGGGAGCATGAAGGTACTGACACACACGATTAACTGCGTAGGAAATATCAAGGATTAACTGCATGGGAGATATCAAGCCTGGTAATAGTCAATTACTGTATACCACCAATAATACTGTGGTACTCACTGTCATCATCATAAGTGAGGGGATCACCATCAAGAGAAGATAATCGATCAATGGTAACATGTTTGCATTTCAGCATATCTGAAGGGCGCAACAAGTCCAGGGAGTACTTGTGCAGCATGAGAGTCAGCCCAGCAGCAAACTGCGATACTTCCAGACCAAGAAAGTAATATAGAGTGCCCAGATATTTCACAGCAAAATCACCACTCAAAGCAGCCGAGATGATCACTGGCAACAACTGAGGAGCTAATAAATATAATGTCATCGACATAGACCATCAGGTGCATACTCACCTCAGAACATTGATAGAGAAACAATGATGTATCAGTAGTGGACGGAGTAAAATCCCGAGACTGAAGAACTGAGCCAGGACGTGCATGCCATGCATGAGGAGCCTACTTGAGTCCATACAAATCCTTAACCAAGCGACACAAGTGATGAGGCCGAGCAAGATCAACAAACTTCGGAGGCTGATGCATACACACATCTTCCTCCAATAGTCCATGGAGAAGACCACTCTCTTGTCACAATCAAGGTAATCATAAGGCGAATGACAATAGGCTTGACAAATTGGTTGAAACTATCCTCATAATCAAGACCATACATCTTTTTGAATCCCTTGGCCACTAGTCATGCCTTGTAGCGTTCAATAGTGCCATCAGAATGTTTCTTGATTTTGAACACCCACTTAGAGTTAATAATATTAACGCCAGAAGAAGAAGGAACCAGCTATCAAGTATCAATTTTTAAGAGTGCATGAAACTCTTGCTCCCTCGCACTACGCAAGTGGGGAATACCAAGAGCATCCTAAAAATGATGAGGTCCAGTAGTGGGATTAGCCTCAGCTTGTGCCACACACGCCGCAATCCACACAATTGTGCCATCAATGCGTTCTCGCGAGCGCAATCCACGTCGTTGATATGGAGCCATCTATCTTCGAGAAGATGCTTCACTATATGTGCACGGGCTCGCTACGAAGATGTGAAGATAAAGGAGGCTACACTGTAGCGGCGATGCAACATTTACTGGTCACAGCAGATAGGTATGGGCTGGAGAGGCTAAAGATAATATGCCAAGAAGAGTTGTGCAAAAAGTTGGATGCCAAGACCATAAAAACCACAATAGAATTGGCGTATCAACACCACTCGAAAGCACTCAAGGATGCTTGTATGGAGTTCATATCCAATGGAAATCGACGGCTGCGCCCAAGGGCTTAAACACGTTCCACTAGCTACGGGAAGAGAGGCTCGAGGACAATATGTAAGGTAAGTATTGGGAAGAAGAGATCGATGAAGGCCAGCAATCAGTAGTATAGTGGGTTAGTGGCAAACTGATCCGTCTAAATATAGATGTTTATATTAAGCCAAAAGCGTGTGGTGGTTTAAATATATCAAACTTTCAAACTCAAAATATTTGCCTTATGAATTTTTTATATCTCGAAACAGGCTTTCACTCTGCTATATTAATATTTCCACAACAAATATGTTACCACTATGTGACCAAAAGGCAAACAATGTTTCATAATTGACCGTTTTTTATGTGGTCGTAGTGGACATATGTGCTTGCTCGCTTGTTGTGTTGATGGGCCTCAAAGCAAATATGTCGTAAATTTCTTGCAGCTGAGCCCTCCATATTCAGAAATATGGCATACATGATCCTTTTCTTTATTGCCGATGGGTGTTTTGACCCATGATGTTCATAGGATCGCTTTGTACCGGTGAAAGGGTGTACAAGAAACTTTGCATGGGAGTGGAGAAGATCGACGTGAACAAGGGAAGCCGAAGCCGCTGTTATAGATGACACGGGCTGCACACCTTTATAGTACTGCACAAGAATTCAATAGCTAACAAAGCCCACAAAACTCCAATGCCCACACAAAATATGGTTGACTGACACACAATGATTTCCTCGTTGAATAACATGGTTGTGTGACTAGAAAAATAAATGTTGACGAATTACTACCAAAGGACGAATAGTGGTGTTGTTTTATTTTAGATAGACAGCCAAAGGATCCAAGCAGGACGGTTGTGCACTAGTTTGTACGCAAATTTCATAAAGGAAGTATTTTTAGACTCAAGACATAAATAATCATACATTGTTTGTTTATAAAGATCTGCTAGTAAAAAATAGTACTCCCTCTGTAAAACCACGAATTTTTTTATTATAGAACAGCTGCGATGTTTTAGCTTTATGAAAAAAATGTATCTAGACCTATTTTAGTGTGTGTATTTAGAGTGAACCAACACACTAAAAAAAAGTCTAGATATACTGTTTTCACAAAGCTAAAAGTCTTATATTATTAAACGGAGGGTGTATCTTAGATAATTTTTCTTCCACTCGGAATTAACTTTTGTCCCTGCAGAGAGGCTCCCTCCGAACCCAGTGGGCAGGTCCTCCTTAAACCCCGTCGGTCTCCACGAGGGGCCGGCGGCCATTACTGCTTGGGTGCTGGCACAAACTTATCGCATACAACCTTGAGCCGCTTGCAGCTGTGCTGATCTGCTAACGCCGACAGGGTTGTGACTGTTTCCTGGTCGATCGTTTTGCACAACTCCGCTTCGCATATTAGCTTCAACCTGTCTAGCTCGTAACTACTCGCTGCATCCAGTAACTGCTGCATCGCCGTGGCGCTGTACCCCCCTTCTTCTTCATCTGCTTCGTCGCGCTCATCCGGCAGCGAGTCGGTGTAGATATAGTGTAGCATCATCTTGAAGATGGCAGGCTCCACGCCGACGACCTCCACGCGCAGCGTATCCTTCTCCACCGTCCGCCCAAATAACTGGGCGCCAAAGACCGGCGATCGAGCGGCCAGGAGAGATCTGTGCGCGCGGAACTCATGGCCGGCCACACCGAACGCGACGTCCGTGCCTATCCCGTCCCTGAGCATCCGACCGGGCTGCAGATCCAGCGGCGGCGGAGACTCGTGGCTGACGACGGTGAGGATGCACTGTACTGTGAAGCAGCCGTCCCCGCCGCGTGACAGCGCTTCGAGCTTGGACTTGTCGACGAATTGGTGGAAACCCCACAGATTGTAAAGTGGATTCCTAAACACGCGATTCCTCGCGCCGAAGCTGGCTACCTGTTCCTGGCTCTTCTTCTCCAGCATGCTCATCGTGTACTTTGCGCCGACAGCTTCCTCCTCTGCTGCTAGGCTGACACACCACAGGAACACCGAGGCGTTGCCGGCACAATCATGGGTGAATCCTTGTGGGTAGAACCTCATCTCCCAATCGTAGGCCCCAACCCTGAAGACGCCGGAGCTAACGAACTCGGCGACCTTCAACCCCTTCAACTGCTGCAGGTAATTGGTCACCTCCAGACTGAGCGTCGCGGTGAACTCCGCGAGGCATGTCGTCGACGATATGATCTCCCCTGACGAGGTCGGAATTTGAGCCATGGCGCGGCAGAGTTGTTCGCACGGCCGGGTAGCTAGGCGTCTTATTTTACAATCTTGTAGGATTGGAAGAGCAAATAATCGTAGTACGTGGTGGAACTAATCAAGGACTCCCACACAATAAGGATACCGATGGTGCCCGTATGTACGTGCTAGCCAAAAACTGTAGGTCCCGTTCTTAAAGAGATCGAGGTCTATATGCATGAGGATTTCCATTATTGTTGGGTCTGTATTGGAGAGAATTAAGTTAAGGGGGATAACTCCCCCGATCCCCCGGGTTCCCTGCGTGACACGTGTCTTCTTAATTTTGTTCAGATTCCCGCTTCTGCTACAAATTATCCCGACACTACGGGAAAATTGGGCGCTGCCGTGCACTTAGGCTTTGCCGTCACTACTAGAGAAAAGCCTATTCGATGCGCACCAAAAAGCCTATCCGAGGCGCATATCACATGTGCCTCTAGCTTCAAGCCTCGGGTATTTTTTATGCGAGGCGCATCTGATATGCGCCTCCTATACTTCACATATGCGAGGCGCATATCGATATGCGCCTCGCATATGTGAAGTATAGGAGGCGCATATCATATGCGCCTCGGATATTTATAGTATATGCGCCTCCTATAGTATCCTATATGCGCCTCCGGTAATATTTTTGAAATTCAAGTTTTACAGACCACTATAAATAGTAATATACAGATATTCAAATATACAATATAGTCTACAGAATTTTTTAGAAACTTGCAATTTGCCAAAGCATAATAGAACCAACATGAATACAATACATTACACATCAATCATGACATACAAGTTCATACATCAAGTGTTTGTGCCACAAGTTCACACCTCCGAGTACAAGTTCACAATTCACATTACAACTCCAACGACGTAGCTCTACCTAGATGAAGTAGAACACATAACCTACAATGAAGAGCAACAAGGTGGTGATCACGAGGAAGTTCCTCCACTTCTTCCTTCCATGCCTCCTCCACTTCTCTTCCGCCACCTCTCTACTCTCATAGCCTTGGTAGCTGTTGCCTGAGAAGTTGTTCACTTGCTTCTGGTAGTCTTTCCACTCCTCGTACACACCTGGAACCCGACCGACGTACACGACATAACACCTCGGCATCTCCTACACATAATAAAGATGATATTACTTATGTCAGTGGAAAGCAATAGCTAGCAGTTCACAAAGATAGAATCATGCATATATATATATATATATATATATATATATATATACAACAAAATGTAAGAAATCACGTTCTAATCATCGGCATTTCGAAGAAAGACCAAAAAAAGCAAACCAAGAATGACTTGGATTAGTGCCTCATACTTAGATTGGGCACGGAAATAACAATGCTCGCTGTTCGATCTCATGCGGCAAGTAGAGTATATGCCCAAATTACTAGTCTACTTGGCACACAAGATCGAACAGCGACATAGTCATACACGTGACACCACAACACGTTCTAATCATCGGCATTTCGAAGAAAGCACTAGAGGAAAAAGGGCCATCCGTTCGCCACCTCTGGGAGCATTAGTCCCGGTTGCGCCACCAACCGGGACTAATGCTGGCACGCGTCCCGGTTGGAGCGGGCACGGGGCCAGGGGGCATGGGTCCCGGTTGGTAAGGGGGCATGCGTCCCGGTTGGAGCCACCAACCGGGACTAAAGGTTTGGCCACAGCCACGTGGCGTGGCACGCACCTTTAGTCCCGGTTGCTGGCTCCAACCGGGACTAAAGACCCCTTGCCCTCTATAAATGCAACGCCCCAGCCCCCTCTGCCTCCACTCTGTTTTTTCGAATGGTGTAAGGTGTGAGGGTGTGTGCTAGTTTTTTCTCATGCATGCATTGAAGGTGTTTGTTGAAATGTTTGAGTGAAAAATCCAGTTGAATTTCTCATAGAACAAAAATATAGAAGGTGTCCGAGACGCACTTGAGCTTTCTCCTCTTTATTTCCCTCGATCGAGGTTAGCAATCCTATCTTTTCTAGGTCATTGATACAATTCGTGTGTCGGTGTGAATTGGTTATTTCACTATTTATGATGTCCTGTTTTTTGATAAACTTACTTATATGATGCAGATGAACGGTCGGGAATGGATGTACGGTGACCGGCGGGTAGCCGGGTATATCAAAGGCGTGGATAAATTTATCGATGTGGCTACGGCAAACAAAGAGAATGGATTTATACGTTGTCCATGTGTTCAATGTCGGAACAACAAGGAGTACTCTTCCTCGAAAATCATTCGCGGCCACCTGATTATGAAAGGTTTCATGCCCAACTATAATTGCTGGACCAAGCACGGGGAAAGAGGGGTTATGATGGAAGATGGTGAAGAAGAAGATGATGATAACAACTATCATCATATGTTTCCTGAATACGGTGATACTGCAATGGAAGACAATGGAGAGGAAAAAGGTGAAGAACGGGCATCAGATGAGCCGGCTGATGAACTTGGTAGGGTCATTTCTGATGCAAAGCGAGACTGTGAAACAGAAAATGAGAAGTTGAAGTTAGAGGGCATGTTAGAAGATCACAAGAAATTGTTGTACCCAAATTGTGAAGATGGCAGCACAAAGCTCGGTACCACACTGGAATTGTTGCGATGGAAGGCAGAGTGTGGTCTAACTGACTCCTCATTTGAAAAGATGCTGAAAATAATGAAGCCGAAGTTTCCAAAACATAACGAACTTCCCGAGAGTACCTACGAAGCAAAGAAGACTCTCTGTCCTCTGGGATTAGATGTGCAAAAGATACATGCATGCATTAATGACTGCATCCTCTACCGCGGTAAGGAGTATGAGAATTTAGATAAATGCCCGGTATGCAACGCGTTGCGGTATAAGATCAGACGAGATGACCCTGGTGATGTTGAGGGAGAGCCCCTCCGGAAGAGGGTTCCTGCTAAGGTTATGTGGTATGCTCCTATAATACCAAGGTTGAAACGCATGTTCAGAAACAAAGAGCATGCCAGGTTGTTGCGATGGCACAAAGAAGACCGTAAGAAAGACGGGGAGTTGAGACACCCTGCTGATGGGTCACAGTGGAGAAAAATCGAGAGAGACTTCCCAGACTTTACAGGTGACGCAAGGAACTTATGGTTTGGTCTAAGTACGGATGGCATGAATCCTTTTGGGGAGCAAAGCTGCAGTCACAGCACCTGGCCCGTGACTCTATGTATCTACAACCTGCCTCCTTGGTTGTGCATGAAGCGTAAGTTCATTATGATGCCAGTGCTCATCCAAGGCCCGAAGCAACCGGGCAACGACATTGATGTGTACCTTAGGCCATTAGTTGAAGAACTCTTACAGTTGTGGGGTAAACCAGGTGTACGTGCGTGGGATGAGAACAAACAGGAGCCATTTAATCTACGAGGGTTGTTATTCGTAACCATCAATGATTGGCCTGCTCTTAGTAACCTTTCAGGACAGACAAACAAAGGATATAAGGCATGCACCCACTGTTTAGATAAGACCGAAGGTACATATTTGCATAAATGCAAGAAGGTTGTGTACCTAGCGAATCGACGATTTCTTCCGACCAATCATCCCGTAAGAAAGAAAGGCAAGCATTTTAAAGGTGAGGCAGATCACCGGAAGAAGCCTGAACTCCCTGCTGGTGATGATGTATTTGGTATGGTCAAGGACATAGAAGTAATCTTTGGAAAGGGTCCCGGCGGTCAATCAGTTCCGAACGACGTCGCTACAGGACACGCACCCATGTGGAAGAAGAAATCTATATTTTGGGAGCTGCCATATTGGAAAGTCCTGCGTGTCCGCTCTTCAATCGACGTGATGCACGTGACGAAGAATCTCTGCGTGAACCTGCTAGGATTCCTAGGCGTGTATGGTAAGACAAAAGATACACCTGAAGCACGGGAGGACCAACAAATTATGAAAGACCCAAAGAACATGCATACAGATAACAAGACGGATAAAGGGCGTCACTTAAGTCGTGCCGGCTATGCTCTTACCAAAGCAGAGAAGGAAATCTTTTTTGAAGTCCTTTACAGTATCAAGGTGCCATCGGGCTTCTCATCTAATATAAAGGGGATAATAAATATGGCAGAGAAAAAGTTCCAAAACCTGAAGTCTCATGACTGTCACGTGATTATGACGCAGTTGCTTCCGATTGCATTGAGGGGGCTTCTACCGGAAAATGTTCGAGTACCCATTGTGAAGCTGTGTGCATTCCTCAATGCAATATCTCAAAAGGTAATCAATCCAGATATTCTGCCAAGGTTACAGAAGGATGTGGTACAATGTCTTGTTAGTTTTGACTTGGTGTTCCCACCATCCTTCTTCAATATTATGACGCATCTCCTGGTTCATCTAGTGGAAGAGATTGCCATTCTCGGTCCGGTATTTCTGCACAATATGTTCCCCTTTGAGAGGTTCATGGGAGTCTTAAAGAAATATGTTCATAACCGTGCTAGACCAGAAGGAAGCATCTCCAAGGGATATGGAACAGAGGAGGTCATTGAGTTTTGTGTTGACTTTATTCCTGACCTTAAGCCGATTGGTGTTTCTGACTCGCGGCATGAGGGAAGACTAAGTGGAAAAGGCACGCTGGGAAAGAAAGCAATGATATGTAGGGACGGGGATTCTTTCACTAAAGCACACTACACAGTTCTACATAATTCCACCTTGGCAGCTCCGTATATCGAGGAACACAAGAATATTGTACGCTCCAAAAACCCGGGGAAGCCTGAATCATGGATTACAGATGAACACATGAAGTCTTTTGGTGGTTGGATGCGGACACATCTCTTGAATGACACCACTGTTGGAGATCAGCTATACTTGTTGGCCGCGTCACCATCTTCTACTGTATTGAATTTCCAAGGGTACGAAATAAATGGGAATACATTCTACACGATCGCCCAAGATAAAAAGAGCACCAACCAAAATAGTGGTGTCCGCTTTGATGCAATAGACGAGAATGGACAAAAGGACACATATTATGGTTACATAGAGGAGATATGGGAACTAGACTATGGAGTCTCTTTTAAGGTCCCTTTGTTTCGCTGCAAATGGGTCAACCTGAATGGGGAAGGGGTAAAGATAGACCAGTTGTACGGAATGACAACAGTGGATCTCAACAATCGTGGTTATAGAGATGAACCATTCGTCCTAGCCAATGATGTGTCTCAGGTTTTCTATGTGAAGGACATTTCCTCCAGACCAAAAAAAAGAAAAAATATGCAAACGAATACATCATATGATGAGCCAAAGCGTCACATAGTTCTTTCAGGGAAAAGAAACATCGTGGGAATCGAGGACAAGACAGACATGTCAGAAGATTATAATAAGTTTGATGAAATTCCGCCCTTCACAGTGAAAACTGACCCAAGCATTCCGTTAAGTAAAGAAGATGCTCCATGGTTACGTCTGAAGCGGTCATAAGGAATGACATATGCCAAGAAGTTCATGCTCATATTATGTAACTCTAGTTCATGTCTTTCGCGGTTTGTGGCTTGACCGAAGGATATCTTTCGCGGTTTGTGGCCTTTAGTCCCGGTTTTGTAGTCTCAGTTTTTAATATTAATAAATGTCTTGAGTGTTAGTCCCATTTTGTGGCTGGAGCGGGAGTGCCTCTATGACCAGTTTCTTGGAGATGCCGGAGGACTGGGCTCCGTCGGCATCTCCCTAAAACTGGTCGTAGTGGTGGCCCTGCTTTCGAAAACCATCTTGCAGCTTGTAACTTCACTAACTAGATCAATACGCCTCGGAGCTAACTAATTTCACATATTAGGGAGTGCCTCTATGACCAGTTTCTCGGAGATGCCGGAGGACTGGGCTCCGTCGGCATCTCCCTGAAACTGGCCGCAGTGGTGTCCCTGCTCTCGAAAACCATCTTGCATCTTGTAACTTCACTAACTAGATCAATACGCCTCAGAGCTAACTAATTTCACATATTAGGGAGTGCCTCTATGACCAGTTTCTCGGAGATGCCGGAGGACTGGGCTCCGTCGGCATCTCCCTGAAACTGGCCGCAGTGGTGTCCCTGCTCTCGAAAACCATCTTGCAGCTTGTAACTTCACTAACTAGATCAATACGCCTCGGAGCTAACTAATTTCACATATTAGGGAGTGCCTCTATGACCAGTTTCTCGGAGATGCCGGAGGACTGGGCTCCGTCGGCATCTCCCTGAAACTGGCCGTAGTGGTGTCCCTGCTCTCTAAAACCATCTTGGAGATGCCTCAAACTGGCTGGAGGACTGGACTCACAAGGATGCATATTTATAGTACAAGCAGCTCGGCATAATGTCGACACTCACGACATAATGTCGACACTCACCCCTATTATTAGTGCTGACTCATCTTTAGTCCCGGTTGGTGTCTCCAACCGGGACTAAAGGTTCATCTTTAGTCCCGGTTGGTGACACCATCCGGGACAAGGTACAAGCCGCACGACATAATGTCGACACTCACCCCTATTATTAGTGTTGTCTGGCCCACTCTGCCGCAATCCCTTTAGTCCCGGTTTGTGACTACATCCGGGACTAAATGTGTGCCGAACAATGATCATGTTTCGAAAAAACCTTCACAAAATGACCTATCATGTTCGAGGTTTCATGGCTTTCGGTCCAAATGACCGATGTTATGTGCTGAATCACGGCATAGTTTGTGATGTTGTGCCCATATTATGCATGTGTGTGGACATTGGTATGTAGAACAATGTTGCAGGAGGAAGTTTTCCTTTTTGTCGCACGGAAAATCCCTTTTCCATTTTCCGAGCGCAAAAAACGGGTCGTTTTGTGAAGTAACCACCAAAATGCCGTTTCAGAATGCTACCGTCCTATTTTCCTAAAATACTAGACCACCTTACATGGACTATATCCCAACCGGTACATCTCAAACCTTTTCGTCCATCCCGGGTAAAAAGGACAAATGTCTGCCGAATCGGTAGGAAGTGGGTCCGGTTTGTACTACAGGTACATGATCTATCGCCCGTGATTTTTTGAAAAAATCATTTTTAGACTCGCAATATGTGGTTTCTTCAGAGATCCAATGCAAGTTCTAACGATGCCCGTCCCCTATCTTCATGCACACCGGTTCAACCATAGTTAGAAATTCAGATAATTCAAAACGGGCATAATAAATTCAAAAAAAATCCGAACAATGAAAATCCTTCGCGTGGTGTCATATTATGTTACATAGTTGAAAGGAAAAATACCAGACTTGGTATATTGATCATGTTTCGAAAAAACCTTCACAAAATGACCTATCATGTTCGAGGTTTCATGGCTTTCGGTCCAAATGACCGATGTTATGTGCTGAATCACGGCATAGTTTGTGATGTTGTGCCCATATTATGCATGTGTGTGGAAATTGGTATGTAGAACAATGTTGCAGGAGGAAGTTTTCCTTTTTGTCGCACGAAAAATCCCTTTTCCATTTTCCGAGCGCAAAAAACGGGTCGTTTTGTGAAGTAACCACCAAAATGCCGTTTCAGAATGCTACCGTCCTATTTTCCTAAAATACTAGACCACCTTACATGGACTATATCCCAACCGGTACATCTCAAACCTTTTCGTCCATCCCGGGTAAAAAGGACAAATGTCTGCCGAATCGGTAGGAAGTGGGTCCGGTTTGTACTACAGGTACATGATCTATCGCCCGTGATTTTTTGAAAAAATCATTTTTAGACTCGCAATATGTGGTTTCTTCAGAGATCCAATGCAAGTTCTAACGATGCCCGTCCCCTATCTTCATGCACACCGGTTCGACCATAGTTAGAAATTCAGATAATTCAAAACGGGCATAATAAATTCAAAAAAAATCCGAACAATGAAAATCCTTCGCGTGGTGTCATATTATGTTACATAGTTGAAAGGAAAAATACCAGACTTGGTATATTGATCATGTTTCGAAAAAACCTTCACAAAATGACCTATCATGTTCGAGGTTTCATGGCTTTCGGTCCAAATGACCGATGTTATGTGCTGAATCACGGCATAGTTTGTGATGTTGTGCCCATATTATGCATGTGTGTGGACATTGGTATGTAGAACAATGTTGCAGGAGGAAGTTTTCCTTTTTGTCGCACGGAAAATCCCTTTTCCATTTTCCGAGCGCAAAAAACGGGTCGTTTTGTGAAGTAACCACCAAAATGCCGTTTCAGAATGCTACCGTCCTATTTTCCTAAAATACTAGACCACCTTACATGGACTATATCCCAACCGGTACATCTCAAACCTTTTCTTCCATCCCGGGTAAAAAGGACAAATGTCTGCCGAATCGGCAGGAAGTGGGTCCGGTTTGTACTACAGGTACATGATCTATCGCCCGTGATTTTTTGAAAAAATCAAATTTAGACTCGAAATATGTGGTTTCTTCAGAGATCCAATGCAAGTTCTAACGATGCCCGTCCCCTATCTTCATGCACACCGGTTCGACCATAGTTAGAAATTCAGATAATTCAAAACGGGCATAATAAATTCAAAAAAAATCCGAACAATGAAAATCCTTCGCGTGGTGTCATATTATGTTACATAGTTGAAAGGAAAAATACCAGACTTGGTATATTGATCATGTTTCGAAAAAACCTTCACAAAATGACCTATCATGTTCGAGGTTTCATGGCTTTCGGTCCAAATGACCGATGTTATGTGCTGAATCACGGCATAGTTTGTGATGTTGTGCCCATATTATGCATGTGTGTGGACATTGGTATGTAGAACAATGTTGCAGGAGGAAGTTTTCCTTTTTGTCGCACGGAAAATCCCTTTTCCATTTTCCGAGCGCAAAAAACGGGTCGTTTTGTGAAGTAACCACCAAAATGCCGTTTCAGAATGCTACCGTACTATTTTCCTAAAATACTAGACCACCTTACATGGACTATATCCCAACCGGTACATCTCAAACCTTTTCGTCCATCCCGGGTAAAAAGGACAAATGTCTGCCGAATCGGTAGGAAGTGGGTCCGGTTTGTACTACAGGTACATGATCTATCGCCCGTGATTTTTTGAAAAAATCATTTTTAGACTCGCAATATGTGGTTTCTTCAGAGATCCAATGCAAGTTCTAACGATGCCCGTCCCCTATCTTCATGCACACCGGTTCGACCATAGTTAGAAATTCAGATAATTCAAAACGGGCATAATAAATTCAAAAAAAACGGGCATATAAGTTAAAAATCCAAACACTTCTTATGTTTAAAGTTTTTCTAAATTCCAAATTGATATTAAAAAAATATAAGTTAATTCATTTTTAATTGTAAATGGTTCATATTTTAAATGGTTACATTAATTATTTTTTAAAACAGAAAATGTTTTTGAATTATTTATTTAAATCCAAACACTTTTTATGTTTAAATTTTTTCTAAATTCTAAATTAATATTCAAAAATATAAGTTAATACATTTTAAAAGGTTACATTAATTATTTTTTAAAAATAGAATATGTTTTTGAATTATTTATTCAAATCCATACACTTCTTATGTTTAAAGTTTTTCTAAATTCCAAATTGATATTAAAAAAATATAAGTTAATTCATTTTTAATTGTAAATGGTTCATATTTTAAATGGTTACATTAATTATTTTTTAAAACAGAAAATGGTTTTGAATTATTTATTCAAATCCAAACACTTTTTATGTTTAAAGTTTTTCTAAATTCCAAATTAATTATCATTTAAAAAACAATACAAATTTAAACCCCAAAATAAAAAATAAGGCGGGAACAGAGAGAAAATACCTGAAATTTTTTGAAAACAGGGGAATATGTCCCGGTTGGAGCCACCAATCGGGACTAAAGACCCACTGCGCGCCAACCCTTGGTCTGCTGAAAATTTTGGAGTATAGGTCCCGGTTGGTGGCTCCAACCGGGACGTATGCACCTTTAGTCCCGGTTGGAGCCACGAACCGGGACTAAAGGCCCTTTAGTTATAACAGCGCGTGCCTCCTCTTCTTCTTCCCTTCCCCACTCTGCCTCTGCCCGCGCCCTCGCCGACGACGACGCCGCCAGGCTGCCCCCGCCACCGTCGCGCGCTCCCCGTAGTGGCTCCGTCGTCAACGCCTCCGCCTCCGGCCGCCACCCGCGTCTCTTCCCGCGCGCCGACGACCGCGCCGCCCGCGCGTCTCCTTCCCCCGACGACCGCCGGCCGCCCGCTTCTCTGCTTCCCATCGACGACCGCGCCCTTCCCCCACCGCCGCGCGTCAGGTACGGCGCCGCCCCTCCCTGCCCCTCTCTGTCCCCCCCTCCCTCTGCTGCTGGTGGTGGTGCATCGTCGCCGCGCCGTTTCCTCCACCGCCGCGCCGTTTCCCCCACCGCCGCGCGTCAGGTACGGGCCCGCTGACGTGGCCCACGGTGGCTTGCTGATGTGGCCTAGGGCCCAGCACTCAGTGACAGTGGCTAGGTTCTGTCTTGGTAAAAAAAACCCAACCCTTTGCTGATGTCATATTGACACAGTAATTCAATTTTAAATGATTTAATAATTCCAGAAATTGATATAAACTTGTAAATTCAATATGTTTTTATTTATAAGTCAGAAAAATACAAATAATATATCAAATTGTTCAGAAAAATGAAACCTATCTATTTAACCTATAATCATGCATTGTTCAACAATTTAAATGACAAGTATAATTAGAAGAACAAATGCACCCCTCTCATATGTTCCGGAGTTTCCCCGAGTTAGGGTTTTCACCCGTCGGAACCCCGATTAAATCGTCGAGCATGTCTTAGGGTTACATTCCAATGCAAATTAACTTGTCATATCATCATACTTGCTTGAGCATTGCATCGATGCCATGTGTTGATTGTTTCCCTTTCTTTTCGGTGTTTCGATTATTAGGTTTATTATTAGTTAGGTATTATTAGGTTTATTAATTAGTTTGGTATTATTGGTATTCGACCCCACTGGTCAGTCAATGTGGGTAGCCCCAGACCCGATTCACATTGTCAGTCACTGTGGTTAGATAAGGAATCATTAAGACCCCTTAGGTGCATGTGGGTTCGACGATGTGCCTTCGCCAGGGCATTCTGAACCCTCTTAAATCGATTCCAATATGGTATTTTGTTAGTATCTAGTGTTACCTATCTGCTGGATAGTTTCCCTTTTGTAGCCTTATACTCATGTTCCCCTCTCATATGCATCGGAGGTTTCTCCGAACTAGGTTACACCCCTCGGAACTCCGGAATATTGATTTTAGTTGATTTTAGCTAGAGTTACCTATCTACTACATGGTTTCCTTTTTGTAGCTAGGTTTAGGGTTTCTCTTCATTTTTATTATTGTGTATGTATATATTAGGGTTTCTCCTTAACTTTCTCCTTTAGCCGCTTTGACTTATTCGTTTTTCCACCTATGCAGAAAATATGGACCCACACGTCAGAGACGAAGAAAAGGAAGAGTTGATCCAAGGTGTGATCCGTGGGGAAGATAATTTAGACGTATCAACGTTTCTGAACAACTCCGGTGAGGGTGATCCTCTTTTTACCGGAGTAGACAACTTGTTTGAGGTTGAAGGTGTTGCCTTCCGCGAGGGAGAAGGCGATGCCTTGTGTAATCGAGAAGACGACCGCTCCGGCGAGGTGCATGTAATATAAATCAATTCATTAATTAATCATCTGCTATCTATATAGAAATAGTAACGACGATCTTTCTTCTTTTAGCCCTCCGGATCGAAGGAATCTACTGAAAAGAGCAGACGAGGCCGAACCAAAAAGTTGCAAGACCATGAGAGGTTTAGGATCGAAGATGTCGCTGAAGACGGCAGACCGACAGCTCCCGAAGTTGTCGCAACCAAATTTGTGGCACAATGCGGAGTAATCGTTAGGGACTTAATCCCGATCACCATTAGAAATTGGAATAGGCCTGCTAAAGCGGATGAAGAGGGAACATGTTTATTTGTCCCTAACCACGCCAAAGATTTACTGTGGAAGAGGCTCATGGTTAATTTCAAACTACCGAAGATAGAGCTGGATCCAAATGCGGAGGATCCAGTTGAGGACGCCTTACAACATGGGAGAGCCATGGAGGCTAAGGTCAGGGAGTGGGCTTTGAAGAAGATGGCCCAGTGTTTCACCAACTGGAAGAAAAGATTGCACCTTGACTATGTCGTGAAAGAGAAGACTCCGGATTTCAAGAAGACTCAGTTTCAGAAGATAAAACCATTCTGGGCTGAGTTTGTGGAATACAAGACATCGGAAAAAGCTAAGGAAATGTCTGCAAAGAATAAGCTGAATGCTGCTAACAAGAAGTATCACCATACTATGGGGCAAGGTGGCTACAGGGCTGGCATTCCTAAGTGGGAGAAACTTGAGGAAGAACTGCATGCTAAAAAGATCACTCCAGAGACAGACGATTGGGTAGAACGTGCAAGGAATTGGTTTTACGGGCATGGGGGCACGTTGGACTCGGAAGGGAGGTGTATATATAACATACGACATAAAGAAGACCCCTTGCCAATCGAGAGGATGAGAAAAGCAGTAAAGGCTGTTAAAGATGGGGACTTCATTCCCGATAGAGAGAATGATGAGCTCACACTCGCCCTTGGAAATAAGGAACATGATGGACGAACACGAGGCACAATAGGCTCCCAATCATGGAGGACTGGGTTTCCCGAAGAGAGGAAGAAATATCCTGATAGAAGCCGTCAGAGGAGTAAGGACAGGGCGGCAGTTGAAGCAGAAAGTCAGAAAGAGCGAATGCGTTTAATTGAAGAACGATTAAAGCAACAACAAGATGAAATTAACTCACTTAAAGAGCAAAGTACTACCGGCCCATCTCAGCAGCACACTGCATTCGATGCTACCGGCCTATCGAATAATCGAAAAAGCAGTGTGGCTTCCACCGAGGTCCCGGGTGATGACAATGGCGATGCCGATGATGCACCGACGATGGCTCCTGTTGGCTACCCAGTGGATGATATCACAGAGATGACACACTGCGAGCTACATGTCAAAGTTGTGAACATATCAATGAAGGTGGCGGTCGGCTATGCCTTACCAATTGGACCCACACCAACTTACCACAGTCGCCCGGTTCCAGAGGGCTACGCTGTTGTCGGCGTGGATGAAATCATGCCCACCTTTGAGGTTTTGGATCTTCACTACCCTGCTGGTGAAGGGGATGTGACTGTGCTGGGTGACGCAAAAAACGTCACCATTCTATGGCCGAAGGATTGTATCGTGCTTCGAAATCACACGCCAAGGCCATCTTCGCCGCCGCCTCACCCGTCTCCAGCGAGGTCGTCGCCGCCGCGGCAGCCGTCTTCGTCGCCTCACCCGGCTCCGTCGCCTCACCCGTCTCCGGTGCAGCCATCGCCGCGGGAGCCATCGCCGGCGCCTCAGGATAAAAAGCGTAAGCGTACCGCTACTGTGCATCGTAAGCGATCGCCGAAACGTAAACAAGAGCCTCTTCCAAAAGTACCAACGGTTCCTCCCAAGAGAGCTTATGACTGTACTGAAGAGGAGACGTCGGCGATCGTTGATGCGGAAACGACAGCGTTTTTCGCTAAGCTGAGGCGGCCGAAAGAGCCAGAGTTCCCCAGCACCAAAGAAGAAAAAGCCAAAGTGTTGAAAATGCTAAAGACTCTTCATCAACCCGAGCCAAAGCTGTCATTAGACTATGAGCGTTCTATTCTCAAGTCACATGCAGCACAAAAAGCCTCGAAGAGCAGTACTGATGCAAGCGGGAAATCTGTTGCCCAGCTCGGAGAACAAGCAAAACAGACTTGCGCCCCTCTCAAGGTGATTTCTCAAACCAATGTGGGGTCGAGCAAATATGGGGCCGAAGAGCAGTATGATCCAGAGGTAGTTGCACAATACGGAGAAGCTGCCGCTGCTCAAGGTATGAGTATTGCCCAGTACTTATCCCAGTTAGAGTTCTTCCCCGTGAGTGAAGTAGCATACCAATACCAGTACGGAAAACCTCTCGTCAAACCTGAGGATGTAAACAATCTTCCAACAAAAATGCGAAGATTGCATAACTGGTACTTGCATGCCACAAAGGCCGGGGCTAACTGGATAGTGCTGAGGGTTACAAAAAAGCATCATGGGAAAGAAAGGGATGACATGATATCCATTGAATTTGATGAACTATTTCAATTATTCAATCAAGACGCCTTGGACAAATCGATCATGAGTGCCTATTGTCTGTAAGTACTAATTCTGTAATTAATTTAGTCTCCATCTATATTATTTTGTTTATTGCATGTATATAATCATACTTTAATATGCAGAATGAAGATTCTCGAATGCAGCAGAGGACAAATCTATGACATTGGCTTCATTGACCCATATTGGGTTCATGAAGCTAATCTCAAAATAAGCCCCTAGGATACGGAGGATAATATAGTACACGCGTTAAGGTTTCAAGAAACCAAAAGGGAAATACTATTTCCTTACAACTTCCAGTGAGTGTTATTGTCTTGTATACACTTTCTATTTCGCTTACTCGATGTTAAGTATATAATTGATTAGTTCTGCATTCGCAGGTACCACTATATTCTGTTAATCATTCAACTTGACAAAGGGCGTGTACTAGTCATGGACTCGAAACATAAACCCCTTGAGACGTGGAAGGACATGCAGATACTTCTCCAGCGGTAATTCTAATCTTTACGACACTATATCGGCAACGTTCGTGAATTTTATGATATCAAGTACTTAATAACTTATTTTATTCGTTTTCTACGCCGGGCAGCGCTTGGAAATGGTTCACCAAGAAGGCTAGGGGTGTTTGGAAAGAGGAGCTTACATTTCAACCACTAGATGTAAGCACCACTAGCTATATCCGCGCATCTCTTTGATTCTAGTTTTGATACAGTTATTATCATGCTTGATTATTATTTTGATTGAACTCTGTTGTCGTAAAGTGCCTGACGCAGGGACCAGGTAACAATCTATGTGGATACTATGTATGCGAGTTCATCCGGCAGACGTGCGATGAGAAGGGCAGAAATTTAGAGCAACTCCACGTACGTAAACAATTTCTATAGTTTTTAATTACAATCAAATTGTGTTTAGTTTCATATTCATATAGGCTGACTCCTTTTTTAAATCAGATCGAACGTCTACGGGACGGTCTTCTGCCAAAGGATCGCATACGAGCAATACAGGAGGAATTGGCGGGATTCTTGGATGCAGAAGTCCTAGACCCAAAAGGGGAATACTATTCGGCTGTGTATAGACAATAGGGATTGTAAAAATAGCAACTTTCAAGGAATTGGCCGGTAGCATCGAATAGCAACTTTTGTATGTAGTGCATGAACTCGATCCGTGTATTGAATGTAAAATGTTGTCATGATGATCTTGTGTAATATAAGGTTCCTTCATTGATAAGTGCAAAACACTAAATAAACAATAAAACAACCTAAATGAATTCTCTGCCGCGGCACAAAAAGTGGCGAAAATGCTGCCGCGGCAACAAAATGTGCCAAAATGAATTCTCTGCCGCGGCAGAGAAATGGGCCAAATCTCTGCCGCGGCAGCAGGTTATTAGTCCCGGTTCGTGTTACGAACCGGGACTAAAGCCCCCCCCCCTCGCACGGAGCAGATTCCACGTGTGTGGCCTTTTGTCCCGGTTGGTGGGGCAACCGGGACTAAAGGTTCGGGCTTTAGTCCCGATTGCCCCGTCCCGGTTGGGCAACCGGGACTAATGCCCCTCACCAACCGGGATGCATGGAGCTGTTTGCACTAGTGAAGACCAAAAAAAAGCAAACCAAGAATGACTTGGATTAGTGCCTCATACTTAGATTGGGCACGGAAATAACAATGCTCGCTGTTTGATCTCGTGCGGCAAGTAGAGTATATGCCCAAATTACTAGTCTACTTGGCACACAAGATCAAACAGCGGCATAGTCATACACGTGACACCACAACACGTTCTAATCATCGGCATTTCGAAGAAAGACCAAAAAAAAGCAAACCAAGAATGACATGGATTAGTGCCTCATACTTAGATTGGACACGGAAATAACAATGCTCGTTGTTTGATCTTGTGCGGCAAGTAGAGTATATGCCCAAATTACTAGTCTACTTGGCACACAAGATCGAACAGCGGCATAGTCATACACGTGACACCACAACACGTTCTAATCATCGGCATTTCGAAGAAAGACAAAGAAAGCAAATCACAAGAAAGTAGGGAAGCAATGACAAATGAAAAGCAACAAGCACTTAAAATAGTTCGTAACACAAATAACTAGCTAGTGTCTCTCACAATCAAGTTCAACGGTTGACGAAACATATTCTAGAGGTTTTGCTAGGCAAGTTTAACACAGTGATAAGAGGTTACAACACGAGTTCGGAACTAACAGCTAGGTACCCAGGCAATGCAATCATGAAGTCTTCTTCGGCTCTTGAGTCGGCTTTGGGGGGGCATTGATGAAGCCCGACCGAGTTTTCGCCATTTGCATGAACATCCTGCCGTCACCCTGCTGCGCTAAGCGTTCGTCTATCTCCCTGTTGGACGGTGTGTAGCCGCCGTGGAAGGTGCCTCCGGCTTTTATGACTCCCTGGTACACGATTGTCGCGATCTCCTCCTGGATGTTGAAGAAGTGTTGCCTGAGGTTGCGAGCCTGTATGCATGCAAGCTTTTCAGCCCAGTTCACGAGATCAGATGGCAGCGTTTTGGTCTCCATGTCATTGAAGAACGCCTTCATGTGGTAAATGGCGTAGAAGGCATCCTTCCCACTGCCAGGCGGCTGCTTGACGCAGGCAAACTTCGTCGTGTGGCGAAACACGTGCGCGCCGAACTTTACATGTGGCCTTGCCGGTTTGACGCCTCCCGCTACGATGTAGCCGGTGAGAGCGCCATCAAGAATTTTCTTGATATTGGTGTAGTTTTTTTGGATCGCACTGTTTGAGTCGAGGTACAAGGCTGTTGAGTGTTTCAAATTCAAGCTTATGAGCACACAGCCTGTCCGATCATCCTCCGTGATGGGATGGTAGGGAAGGAGAATCACATCCTTGTTTGAGTATGTTTGCAGGAAGTTTGAGAGGTAGTCGGTCGCCAGATCTATGGCCTCAGCATCTTTCAGGACAGCGTCACGCATGAAGTAGGGATCCACTATCTGGATGCCCGGGATCTTGTCTCTGGTGATCTCCATGGCCATATTGAGGGAGAACAGCCGGACCAGGGTATTGTGCAGTCGAAACCCGTTCAACATGTCAAACAGGTCGGTATGCCGCACGTAGAAGATATCCCCGGGGGGTACAGTGACGAAGCACGACATATGAGAAGGCACCTTAGCCTTGAAAACGAGGTACGACTGATCGTTGTCGCGAATGCGGCACTGCTCAATTGTGAGACATCCATAATGAATACTATGCATATGCGAGCCTGCGACCTCGAGCATCGATTTACACATCATCGGTGCACCTGCCACGTGCTGCTGATTCCTGGCTTGCCCCACAGCGCCGTCCCGGAAAAGAGGATTTGGATCCTGGCCCCGATCACCCTTAGGCTTCCTTTTGCGACCCTTCTTGCTCTTTACGGCTTCGGCCACTGCGTTCACCTCACCGACCGTCTTATGGAGGGTGCCGGGGCTGATCAAAGGAACTACTGGCCTTGGAGGCTCGGTGAAGGGGACAGGTGGCGGCGTCTCCTGACTAGTTGGGAAGAGACGCACCTTGCAAGGGGGTTTCGCTGGTGCTGGTTGGGTCTCGGCAACTTGATGTGTGCCTGATGGTCCCGGCTCATACAAATCAGAAAACCTTGTGTTAACAAACTGGTCACCGTAGTTTGGGTCAATTTCTTCATCGTCATCGGGATTCTGTGCCATGTTGTCCAAGTCTCCCATCTCGAAGTCTTCATCATGTGCTGGTTGTGCTGCCTCTAGGGTGATGTTGAGCTGGTCCTCTGTCCCCAAACGGATCTGGCTCTTCGGCCATAGGTACAAGTAGCCGAAGCCGGTATTGAGGACCGCTGTCGTGTCCTCATCATCCCATCCTTGAGGTTGAGAGGGAGGTTCCACTTGCTCGTAGCCCGGAAGCACCATATTGTATTTGACCCTCGTCATGTCAGGTGGCATTGTGACATTGTGCATTTTGCGGTTCTCTGGTTGAACAATAGTACCCTTGGCAACATCCATCAACTGGCCGCCCACCCAATGCATTAGAGTGCAAGGAGTGTCTCCCTGCGAAAGATCGACATGTAGGCCGAGCGTTAGAAAAACAGAGATCAAGTCATCGGTGTGGTTGAGCCTCCCAATTCTCGCTTTAATTAGTTAGTTACCTTGAGGGCGTCAAACTCGGCCAATGTCGAGGCACCGACGCCGACAGGCTTGACCACGCAAGTGGCGGAGTGGCTGCCTGATGGCACGGTGGTGCGGGCCGGCGCCTTCGCCGCAGTGGGCAAGTTAAGCTCCGGAGCTAGAGGAGTCTCCACCACCACCGGCCCTGCTGGAGGAGTCACCAACGCCTCCGGCCACACCACATTGTCCGATTGGGCGCTGTTGAGGTTGGGAACCGGTGGCGGCCCCCGTTTACCACCCTTCTGCCACTTGTTGTACTTTTCCATGTAGACGGGAAGGATGGTGTTGAGCTTCTCGTTCACTTGTGAATGGACTTGTGACTGGACTTGTGTCTGGACTTGTTCTTGGAACTTTGTCTCGGCAGCCGACACAGCCTTGTTCACGGCATCTTGGACTATATTTGGAAAGGCTTCCACCTGTTCCCTTAGGAGTTTTACCTCGGCGCTTTCGGCCTTCTTGCCCTTCCGCTCCGGGGTGCCATAGTACTCGGACCATGATATGCCGCCAAAGCCGACCACACGACCAGCCGACGGGGCCGCCAGGGGATCGACACTCTTGGTCCGGTTCAGCGCCCTATTAAAAGTGGTGTCCCACTTGGTGACAGGCGGTGGCGCTGACCCCTAGGATGAGGAGCTCCTACACTCCTCGTCCTACACACAAGGAACGCGAAGCATTTGATCAGAAAACTGGACTTCATTGATTAATCATGAATGCAATTAATCGACTTGCATGCAAACTACTTACATATTTTTGCATGAAGTCCGTCACCCTCGGAGCAAAGGGGACGGCGGGCTCCGAAGAATAATCAGAACCCCCTTTCTTTGGCGGGGCAAACCGGGCCCTGACGAAGTTCTTTGCCTGCTCCTCCTTTATGTCGTCAAAGGGACGTGTCAACCCCTTTGCACGAGCGTCGGCGTCCTCCTTATCCCATTTGGGCCTCGCGGCTCTATAACCGCTGGAGCCGAGATGGTGGGTACCAATGTTTCGGGATCTCATATTCTTGCCCTTCTCAGTCCTGGCCTTGCCCAAGGCGGAGTTACATCTGGCCTTGAAAACATTGTAGTCTTCTTCCTTGACCAGAGGCTCCTTCTTGACGAGCTCTGGATAACTTAGCTTCTCCTCAAAAATCAGATTCTTCACCCGAGCCTTCCAATTTGACAAGGCCTTGGTCATCCTCCCGAGGGCATACTTGTTCACCGGATTCCCTTTGAACGCGTATCTTGCGTGCAATTATACTTGTTTTCCTCATCACCCAGGAACGCGTATCTTGCGTGCAGCTTCCGGAAAAGCTAGATGAGGAAACCCTTGTTCTCTTCGGCCTTCAGGTTCTCCATGTTGATCATGACGGTGTTCCGGAGGATTGCCGCGAGCTGGTTAGAGTAACCCCCAACAAATTCTTCTGGCTCCAAAGGCGCACCTTTAGGGCTCACGCTTGTGATGATGGACCTTTTGAGGTCGACCACGATCGGGGTCCGATCCTTTCGAGACTTCTTCGATGCGCTACCACCGTCTGTAGTAGCTTCACCGCCGCCATCAGTGGTAGTGGCGTCGCCATCGGCGTCCCCCATCTCCTCATTGCCCGACGAGGTATCCTCGTCCTCCTCCATCTCGTCGTCCCGCGGAACAAATTCCGGGGCCTCTAGGGATTCCATCTCCTCCTGCTGCTCCCAAAAGGGCTTCTGGCTAGAAGGGCCCGGATCCGACATTTCTAAACACACAAATAAATGAAACTAATAAGCACAAAAATTCATAGAAAATTTTGGCATGAACTTTGCTAATTTTCTATGTCTAGGAGTGCCAGAAATTCGCCGGAACGGAAATGAATCAACATTTCGGCGAAACATTGGAAACTCAAAATGAAAAACCTGCACAAAAAGGATCAAAACACAGCCATCATCACAGCCATTTTGCTAGCATACATACACAAACACCATGTATATATATCATGCTCCAGGCCATACATACACAGAGGCACCATGTATCATCTGTTTGCTTGTCAACAACCTAAGCATGAATAGTACAGTTACCAGGAACTAAATGAATAAATGATCAGAAGCTCAAATGTACAGAACTGCAGGGGCAAATTTGCTTCTTTGTTGTTCACTGAACACATAGATAAACTATTCCAACGACTAGATCATAATCATCATAGATTGCCTTTTTGTTGTTCTCTGAACACATATACTCCGTACATATACATATGCTCTACAGGAAAGAATGATCACAAGTTTGAACCTTGATGTGCAAGCAACTGTTCCTTTCAATGCAAGATAATTAACCACATGTCAACACAGTAGGAATAAACAGCTAGCAACAAAACCTTGAACATTAGGAAGATGTTCGTTTGTTTTTCTAAATTCAAAAAATTGAGTAGGGCAAACCACTGCAGCTGTTTCCTTCTTCTATGCCTCCATGGATTAGGTAAGTTCTCGAGGTTCTCTTATTTTTTCCTTTGCAATTGGTGGTTCTGTGATGTTGGCCTAAGCTTGGTACTATTTGGTTCTGAATGCCAGTAGTTGGTGTTGTATAGTGCATGGCTAGTTCAACTTTGGAGATTACATTTGTACTACTTTTTTTCTTGCATGTCTAGTACTAATGTTTAGTTTTTTTAGCATGTATGATGTCTACTTGTCCTACTGTTCTTTCGGCAGGAATCTTGCATTGCTTTTTTCACAGATAGAATAACTTCCTTGTCTGATAAGGAATTCATTCGACGCACAAGGTCTGATGCAAATCAACACCGCTGCAACATCATGTGGACAACAAATCAACCAAAAAAGGTAATCAGCAGGACAACAGAGATACACACGAATAAAACAAGAAGGGACAATACATGCACTAGTGTCACATATGGCAGCCATACACACGACGAGCAGTAAAAGCACACTGATCTTATTTAGAGTATCTCCAGTAAACAACATCACATTTGCTAAACAGGGAGAAGTAGCTAGTAGGATGATCATTTAAACAAGATAAGTAGTACAACATCTTCTAACTTGACTGCATTTGTCCTAGCTAGTCTGGGCACATCAGCAGACACAAAGAGGCAAAACAGATTCCTCTCCACTGCCTCCTATCAACTTGACAGGTGACAAGTTCTTCCATGAGGGCAAGGACCAGAGTGGAGCCAGTCAGCCTTGAAGAATACATAGGCAAACTGCATATCTATTTCGACACTAAATCTTTTGGAATTTTGCAGTTGGACTCACGTGCTACTAAATCTTTTGGAATTTTGCAGTTGAATCAGATCAAGTTTTTAGGCACCAAAACAATGGAGAAATTTGCTGGACTGAGAGGAATAGAAGGGGAAGAGGAGGGATAGGGACAAGCCGGCTAGGGGAGGGCTAGGGATCCGCCACCGTTCCCCCTCCCGCCGCCGCTCCACATGCCGGCGCCGGTTCAGAGAATCAGAGAATCATGCCGGCGCCGAAAGAGGAGGAAATGATTTCAGAAGGGAGGAGAGGGGAAGAGGCGTGGGTGGGTGGGGGCGAGGACTCACCGGAGAGAGGGGAAGAGGCGTGGGTGGCGGCGGCGGCGTCGGGCTCCTCCTCCTTCACGGGGACGGCGGCGTCGGGCTCCTCCTCCTTCACGGGGACGGCGGCGTCGGGCTCCTCCTCCTTCACGGGGACGGCGGCGTCGGGCTCCTCCTCCACGGGGCGGCGGCGAGCTCCTTCTTCACGGGGCGGCGGCGAGCTCCTCCTTCACGGGGCGGCGGGCTCCTCCTCCACGGGGCGGCGTCGGGCTCCTCCCCGGCGGCGACGGCTCGATGCGTCGGGCTCCTCCACGGCGTCGGGCTCCTCCTCTGAGATATGTGAAGTCTCGTGTCTGTACTAGCTTCTAGTGTGCGACTTGGTCGATGGGTGCCGGTTATGCGAGGCGCATATCGCAAAGTGCGCCTCGTATAATATTACGCGAGGCGCATCTGGGCTAAATGCGCCTCGCATAATATGCGCTCCTAGACAAATAGGGCAGTGCGCAAGTTTCTATCAACTATCACACAGCAGCCTAGTGGTAACATGCCTTGTCCTTCACTGCTGGCCACCCAAGTTCGAATCCTAAGGGGGCCAATTTTTTGGAATTTTTTTTTAAAGGCCAATTTTCATGTAAAAGCATACAAATATGAACTATAAAATATACTACAAATATTTTAAATATTCAAATATTGCTAAAACAACAAAAGTGAGTATTCTCAATGAATGTGTCTTGTCGATACATAATATTCTCAATGCAATATTATTATAACACACACATAATGAAAATTAAGAATGTTTTGATACATAATAGTAGGCCACACACACGACGGTTCTTGACAATGGTCGGAGCGCGCTAGCGTTTCTTGACAATGGTCGTCTTCTTGCCCTTCTTTGTCGCGGTTGCATAGGTTAGGTCCGGGACGTCTTCACTACTTCTCTTGAACGGAAGTCCTTTCTTAGGTAGGGTTGTGGTGTACGGTGTTTGGTTGCCATACCCGTCTTCTATCTTCGGGTCGCCGTTCTGGTCAAAGTCTTGCTCGTTGGTGACTCCGTCCATTCCGATAATGTTCCTTTTGCCTCTCCTGACGACAACCCGGCTAGGCTTTGACGGGTCTTTGATGTACCAGCATTGGTCGACTTTGCTAGCCAAAACCCAAGGCTCATTTCTTGCGGGTGCGTTCGCGCTGGTGGTCTTTGACGGTATAACCATCGTGGTGAAATACCGGTCTTCTTTCTTGACGCTCTTGGCCCACCTGACACGGAACATCGGCACCTTCTCCGTAACATAGTCGAGCTCCCAAATCTCCTCGATCCTTCCGTAGTATCTTTCCGGGATGTCGCCGGTGTAGAATATCCCTGTTACCCCTGAGTTCTGGTAATCGCAGTCATTGTCTTTTTCCTCTGTGTAGAACGTGTATCCGTTGATATCGTAAGCCTGATAGGTCATGAGGTTGTGCGAGGCGCCCTGTGACAATGAGAATATGAGTTTATCTTCCTCCGAGTACTCGCCCTGCGGTGGATTAGCTATGACCTTCTCCCTAAACCACCGCGTGAAACTGGAGTTGTGCTCCTTGATAACATCTTCCTCCCTCGGGACCTGGCGCCCCTGATCAGCGTAATTCTTCTTTATAAACTCTCTGTGCTCATGTATGTATGGATCAACCACCTGCAGGTGTTGCAGCGCGACCAGGTTTGCTCTTTCAAAGTCCTTGGTTCGGCCCTCCATGTCGACATGCTTTGCACGTCGACCCTCGCGGTGACCCCATCCAGCGAGCCTCCCGAGGTGCTTGTTGAATGGCATACCAAGAGGGGTCTCGGTTTGTAGAAATTTCGAGCAGAAAGAGATGCACTCTTTGGCCAGGAAGCCGTTTGCTATGCTTCTATCTGGACGGAACTTGTTCTTAACGTATCCCTTGATGTGTCCATTGAGCCTTTCGAACGGCATCATGCTTCGCAGAAACGTAGGACCGAGCTGGACGATATCCTCCACGACATGGAGAAGCAGATGAAGCATGATGTCGAAGAAAGCGGGGGGGGGGGGGGAATAGATCTCGAGCTCGCACATTATCACCACGATCTCGTCCTGTAGCCTCGTGAGCTGCTTAATGCCTATCGACTTCCGAGAGATGACGTCAAAAAAGTTGCAGAGGCCAAACAGTGTTTCACGGATGTGCTTGTCCATTATACCTCGGATCGCGACCAGGAGTACCTGCGTCATTAGCACGGCGATGTCGTGAGACTTCATCCCGCTGAAGCGCTGCTTCGCCTCGCCTAGCCATCTGCTTATCTTCCCCGCGTAGCCGTTCGGAAATTTGACTCCGAGGAGGCACTTCATAAACTGTATGGCCTCCTTCTTACTCAGAGAGAAGCATGAGGCCTTGAGCTTGACCTCTCCCTTCTTAATCTTTTTCCCCTTGCGACGACGGCTATTCTGTGTTTCTGTCTCCTCCACCTCGTCCTCCTCCTCATCATCGCTAGGTGGTGGTTGAAGTTCATCCCTGATGCCCATATGCTTCAAGTCGTTCCTTGCCTTCGGCCCATCTTTGGTCTTGTCAGTGTTAAGGAGGGTGGCAAGCAGACTCTCGCCCACATTCTTCGTGATATGCATGAGATCAAGGCTATGAGGCACGCGGAGGATCTTCCAGTATGGCAAGTCCCAGAAAACAGACCTCGCCTTCCATACCTTCAGCAACGGCTCTGGCTTCTTCTGGGTCTTTCCTGGCGCAGGGCACTCCTTCCAGTTATTCAACAGCTTGTAGATTTCCGCGCCACTCTTCTGGTGTGGGATTCCTCGGAGCTCGATCGTCCCATCAAACAGATGTCCTAGCTTTCTCCAGGCGTGATTCTTGGGAAGCCACCTCCGAGCCCCAAGGAACACGGTTTTCCCGGACCCGGGATCTTTCTGTAGCTAGCGGTACGTTGTATTATCCTTGCACCTAACGCACCCATAGAATCCTTGGACCACCTGCCCCGAGAAGTATTCGTAACCAGGATAGTCTTGCACCGTCGTGATCACCGCCGCTCTCATGTCAAAGTACTCTTGTCTCGAGGCGTCCCATGTACGGGCTCCTTCTTCCCATAACATGGCCAACTCCTCTTTCAACAACGTGAGATACAGATTGATGTCTGTACCAGGTTGTTTTGGCCCTTGAACGAGCATACTCATGGTTACGTACTTCTTCTTCATGCACAACCAGGGAGGGAGGTTGTAGATCCATACAAACACGGGCCAGGTGCTGTGTGTGCTGCTCTGGCTTCCAAACGGATTGAGTCCGTCAGTGCTCACGCCCAGCCTGAGGTTCCTTGACTCTTTCCCAAAATGTTGGTAATATTGTAGGTACAACGCCTTCCACTGGCAAGCATCCGAAGGGTGCCTCAACATTTCCTCCTTCTCCGGATCATCGTCTTCCGGCCTCTTTCTTTCCGCGTGCCAGCGCATGAGCTGTGCTTCCTTAGGGTCTGCGAAATACCGCTGCAAACGAGGAGTTAGAGGAAAGTACCACACCACCTTCCTAGGAGCTTTCTTGGTCCCTCTCTTGTATCGAGAGGTCTTGCACACCGGACACGTGGTCTTCTCCGCGTCCTCGCCCCGGTAGATGATGCAATCATTTATGCAGACGTGGTATTTCACGTGCGGTAGATTGAGAGAGCACACGACTTTCTTCGCCTCAGCGATACTAGTCGGACATGTGTTCCCCTTCTTGGGAAGAATATCGTGCCAGAATACAATGTTGTCGTCGAAACATTTGTCGGTCATTTTTGTGTTTCGCCTTCATCTCCAGAGCCCTAAGCGTTACATTTAGACGGGTATCCCCGTCATTGCATCCGTCAAACAATGGAGTGACCGCGTCTTTCTCCATTTGGTCCAGTTTAGCCTTCTCTCTACCGGCGGCTCTGGCGTTACTCGTCTCCTTGAGAAGCAGATCTTGGACATGAGGGTCTCGCAACCAGCTCGAATCATGGTAGGCACCACCTTGATCATCTTCGTGTCCATGCCCGACGCCACCTTGATCATCTTCGTGTCCATGTCCAGTGCCACCACCCTGATCTTCGTGATCGTGACTGGCGTCTTGATCTTCGTGATCATCACTGGCATCTTGATCTTCGTGATCATCACGTATCCATCGAGTGTAGCCATCCATGAAACTACGTCGAAGCAGGTGCGACTCCAACATTCCGGAATCATGCCTTATCAGATACATCAGCTTGCAGTCCCGACATGGACATCTTATCTCTGTCTTGTTTGCACGTTCCATGTCGGCCCTCGCGCATGTCATCCACCTATCCACGCGGGCTTTGTTGATCAGTGGTCGGACCATGGCCGCCTGCATGGTACAAAGAGCAAGAGAATAATTAGAGCATATATGGACGTGGATCGCCAGAAAAATTCGGCATGACCTCCCCTAAAAAGAGGACATCCGCGAGTGCCAGAAATTCGCCGGAAAAGAAATAAATCGACATTCCGGCGAAACATTGGCATCTCAAATGAAATCCCTGCACAAAAAGTAGCACCACAACACAATCATATAGTCGGTGTCTCCGACAACGCGCATACATGCAAGCAACGCCTTCACGCTTCCTCCAACAACGACTTGCGCAAGAGAGCCGGAGGAGAAGTAAATGGACATGTTGTAGATCTAGAGGAGCAAGAGATTTCACTTACATATGGGTGTCAACCAATGGATGTTGAGCAAGCTTCGAAGGTGAATCAATGGGGGAAATGAGGTGGGGAGGAGGAGGGGGGCGACCAGATTTGTCTTGGTGGAGGAGGAAGAAGTGACACAAGTGAGTGGGGTGGTAGTTGCCTCCATGTGCAAAAAGCTGGAAAAAAGTGGTGCCAGCTTATGCGAGGCGCATATTGCACAATATGCGCCTCCTATAATTCAAACTATAGGAGGCGCATATAGCAATATGCGCCTCGCATATGCGGCCACCTACCAGCGCCCGGGCCCGCATGAGTTACTTGAGGCGCATATGGCCATATGCGCCTCGCATATTGTCAAATATAGGAGGCGCATATACGCATATTCGTGCACCTACCAACACGCGGGCCCACACAGAATATGCGAGGCGCATTCTAGCCATATGCGCCTCGCATATTATCAAATATAGGAGGCGCATATAGCCATATGCGCCTCACATATTCGTGCACCTACCAACACGCGGGCCCACACAGAATATGCGAGGCGCATTCTGTCCATATGCGCCTCGCCTATCTGATATATAGGAGGCGCATATGACTAGAATGCGCCTCGCATAATATGGTGCTGCTAGATTCTGTCCGTACAGGGATTATAGGAGGCGCATTCTTATCATATGCGCCTCGCCTATTTTTATACTAGAGGCGCATATCGCAAAGTGCGCCTCGCCTATTTTTATAGGAGGCGCATATGCTAAATGTGCCTCGCATAAGCATGTCTCCTATAGCCTTTTCTCTAGTAGTGCGTGCATCGATGCACGGCAAAGCTCTCTTTGCCGTGCAAACCCACACAACAACGCACGGCAAAGAAGCACTGCACGGCGGCACCATAGAAGATACACGGCATCATACAACCTCACGGCAAACCTCAGTGTAGACACACGGCAAAGAATAAATTCACGGCAAAGCCCAAAACCGGCCCACGACAAAGAAACCACACGGCACACTGTCATCGTTGGGCCCACCATACTGCGTAGTTCACGGCCCGGGGTGATGGCAGGGCTTTGCCGTGTGTCTCACCGTCAGGCACAGCAAAGTTTTGAATTGCAAATTCCTGTTTACGCGCGAAATATTCCCGCTATTTATTTTGTTCAACGCGCGAAACATTCGCGCCATTTATTTTGTTCGAAGCGCGAAATATTTCTGTGAGTTTTGTTCAATGAGCGAGAGTCTTTGCTGTGAACTCTACACAACAAAGGTGTCTTTGCCGTGCACCTCCCACGGCAACAACGCCTTTGCCGTGCACCACCCACGGCAAATACCTGCTTATTGCCATTTCCATCTCTTCTTTGCCTTTGTTTTCTTTTAGCTATCTCAAATTTAACCCATATTGCATCTATGGACACTTTAATTATATGGTTTGCCCATCACATTATAATTATGTGGTTTGGTCGGATTTCGGAGCTCCAGCGGCTGTCTCCCATCGAAACCCTACTGTCTTCGGGGCAACCGGGATCTACCCGTAGCTCTCTCTTCGTACGAGGGTTGTGCAATGTGATTTTTTGTTTGTTTAGGCCATATCTACATAGAATACCAAGGTTGGGCCCAATATTCCACCGATTTCCCCCCGTTGGACCCGGAGAGGGAGATTCCAACGACACGTCCACCACTTCTCTAAGTATAATCGCATGCGGGGGTCATTCTCCATCGAAAAGAGCCATCTGCGGGCCCTAGGAAGGTCGCCCCCCTAGCTTTCTCCGCACGAGGTTGCACCAATGTACTTTTTTGTTGGTTAAGGTTTTTTAGGCCATAGATACAAGGAAAACCAACTTTGGTACCCTGTGGCACATTCTAGCCCTCGGTATACCCGCAGCGGGACATTTCCCCCTATAGGTCGAGGAATCTACTAAGTGTTATCGCCTGAATGTGAATAACCTCACACCGGGGACATATGTCTTGCATATATGGGACTTCTACAACACTTTTACATATATCCTAGGTCTACATGCATGTTTCCTAGCAACACATGAAAGTTTAGGTGGGCTCTGAGGGTCATTCTCCATCGAAAACAGCCATATGCGGGCCCTAGGAAGGTCTACCCCCTAGCTTTCTCCGCACGAGGTTCCACCAATATACTTTGTTGTTGGTTAAGGTTTGATTAGGACATAGATACAAGGAAAACCAACTTTGGTACCCTGTGACACATTCTATCCCCCGGTATACCCGCAGTGGGACAGTTCTCCCTATAGGTCGAGGAATCTGCTAAGTGTTATCGCCTGAATGTGAAGAACCTCACACCGGGGAGATATGTCTTGCATATATGGGACTTATACAACACTTTTACATATATCCTAGGTCTACATGCATGTTTCCTAGCACCACATGAAAGTTTGGGTGGGCTCCGGGGGTCATTCTCCATCGAAAACACCGGTCTGCGGGCCCTGGGAAGGTCTACCCCCTAGCTTTCTCCGCACGAGGTTCCACCAATGTACTTTTTTGTTGGTTAAGGTTTGTTTAGGACATAGATACAAGGAAAACCAACTTTGGTACCCCGTGGCACATTCTAGCCCCCCGTATACCCGCAGCGGTACATTCCCCCTATAGGTCGAGGAATCTGCTAAGTGTTATCGCCTGAATGTGAAGAACCTCACACCGGGGAGATATGTCTTGCATATATGGGACTTCTACACCACTTTTACATGTATCCTAGGTCTACATGCATGTTTCCTAGCACCGCATGAAAGTTTGGGTGGGTTCCCGGGGCTCTGAGGGTCATTCTCCATCGAAAACAGCCATGTGCGGGCCCTGGGAAGGTCTACCCCCTAGCTTTCTCCGCACGAGGTTCCACCAATGTACTTTTTTGTTGGTTAAGGTTTGTTTAGGACATAGATACAAGGAAAACTAACTTATGTACCCTGTGGCACATTCTAGCCCCCGGTATACCCGCAGCGGGACATTCCCCCCTATAGGTCGAGGAATCTGCTAAGTGTTATCACCTGAATGTGAAGAACCTCACACCGGGGAGATATGTCTTGCATATATGGGACTTATACAACACTTTTACATGTATCCTAGGTCTACATGCATGTTTCCTAGCACCACATGAAATTTGGGTGGGCTCCGGGGGTCATTCTCCATCGAAAACACCCGTCTGCGGGCCCTGGGAAGGTCTACCCCCTAGCTTTCTCCGCACGAGGTTCCACCAATGTACTTTTTTGTTGGTTAAGGTTTGTTTAGGACATAGATACAAGTAAAACCAACTTTGGTACCCCGTGGCACATTCTAGCCCCCCGTATACCCGCAGCGGTACATTCCCCCTATAGGTCGAGGAATCTGCTAAGTGTTATCGCCTGAATGTGAAGAACCTCACACCGGGGAGATATGTCTTGCATATATGGGACTTCTACACCACTTTTACATGTATCCTAGGTCTACATGCATGTTTCCTAGCACCGCATGAAAGTTTGGGTGGGTTCCCGGGGCTCTGAGGGTCATTCTCCATCGAAAACAGCCATGTGCGGGCCCTGGGAAGGTCTACCCCCTAGCTTTCTCCGCACGAGGTTCCACCAATGTACTTTTTTGTTGGTTAAGGTTTGTTTAGGACATAGATACAAGGAAAACTAACTTTGGTACCCTGTGGCACGTTCTAGCCCCCGGTATACCCGCAGCAGGACATTCCCCCTATAGGTCGAGGAATCTGCTAAGTGTTATCGCCTGAATGTGAAGAACCTCACACCGGGGAGATATGTCTTGCATATATGGGACTTATACAACACTTTTACTGTTGGAGATATGCCCTAGAGGCAATAATAAATGTAGTTATTATTATATCTTTGTGTTTATGATAAATGTTTACATTCATGCTATAATAGTATTAACAAGGAAACATTAATACTTGTGTGATTTGTAAACTTAATTTGAAGTCCCTAGTAAAGCCTCTATATAATACTAGCTTGTTGGTTAATGGATGATTGTGGTTTCCTATCATGAACATTGAGATGTTATTAACAACAAGATCATATCATTAGGAGAATGATATGGTGGACATACTCCTGTAGATAAGCGTAGCATAAAGATCAAGTCATTTTTAATAGTTCAATTGCTATATGCTTTCTGATACATAGTAATCTAATTCCTTCGGCCATGAGATCATGCATATCACCTTTACCGGATGGATGCTTTGATGACATCAAACACCACACCATAACTGGGTGGCTATAAAGGTGCCATTGAGTGTTCGGAAAGTATTGGTTGAAACACATGGATCAAGAGTGGGATTTGTCCATCCATATGACGGATTGATATACTCTGGGCCCTCTCGGTGAAATGTCATCCAATTAGCTTGCAAGCATGTGACTGGCTCACAAGGGATCACATATCACGGGAACGAGAAAAGATAACTTTTCGGTAACGAGGTTGAACTAGGTATGCAGAGATACCGACGATCATAACCTCGGATAAGTAAACTATCGTGAGACAAAGGGAAATTGATATCGTATGTAAGTGGTTCATTCGATCGCAAATTAATCGTAGAAATATGTGGGAGCCATATGAATTTCCAGTTTCCTCTATTGGTTATTGTTCGGAGAAGTGTCTCGATCATGTCCGCATAATTCACGAACCATAGGGAGACACACTTAAGGATTTGACGTTGTTTAAGTAGTTATGGAATGATGATAAAGAGTCCGAATGTTGTTCGGAGTCTCGAATGGGATTCGGGATATCACGAGGAGATCCGGAATGGTCCGGAGAATAAGATTCATATAAGGAAAGTCCCGTTTCGGAGTTGGAGAATGATTCCGGTGTTTTCATCGGGAATGTTCTAGAAGGTTCTGGAATGTCCGGCACTCCGGAGGGGAAGGGTCCATGAATGTGTTATATCAAGTTGGTATGATTGCATCATGTACTAAGTGTCATCGCTGATCAAAATAAAGGATTAAATCAAATCCTAGTTTGAAAAGTCAAACGGCTAATTTTGGAAAGAGGAAAGGAGGAGGAAACCGAGTTGGGGAGGAGTCCCTCCTCCCCACCGCCGGCGCACCACCCAAGCCGAGTTGGGGAGGGACTCCTCTCCCTCCCCTTGGCCTGTCGGCCCCTCCACCTATATAAGGAGGGGCAGGGCTCCCTCCTAGAGACACACAAGATCCTCTCCTCCATACCCTAGTACCAAGCCGCCGCCGCCTCCATAGGGCAAACCGCCGCCGCCGCCTAGCTAAACCCTAGCCGCCGGCTTGCTCCTCCTCGGCGTGTCTAAACTCTAGATCGTCGAGGGACTCTCTCATACACCACCATACTCGCTCCGGCTTAAGGCGAAGCCCTGCGAGATCTCCCCTCTACTTCCGGTACCACGCCGTTGTGCTGCCGGAATCGCGAGGAGAGTGATACAACCTCCGCTGCCTGCTGGAACAAGGGAGAGGAAGGTCTTCGTCGAGTACCGAACGTGTGAACGACTGCGGGAGCGCTGCCGGAACGCAGCGCCGGAAGGATCGTCTACGCGATCTTGAGATCGGGAAGAGTACGACTACATCACCCACGAGAATCCGCTCTCGTTAAACACTTTGGAATCTTCGAGGGTGAGTTATTCCATCGACTCGTTGCTACAATCTAGTAGATAGATCTTGGCTTGTTTGTTTGTATGCGATAGAAAATTTTTGTTTTCCATGCTACGAATCCCTACATTTACATGTATCCTAGGTCTACATGCATGTTTCCTAGCACCACATGAAAAGTTTGGGTGGGCTCCGGGGGTCATTCTCCATCGAAAACACCCGTCTGGGGGCCCTGGGAAGGTTTACCCCCTAGCTTTCTCCGCACGAGGTTCCACCAATGTACTTTTTTGTTGGTTAAGGTTTGTTTAGGACATAGATACAAGGAAAACCAACTTTGGTACCCCGTGGCACATTCTAGCCCCCCGTATACCCGCAGCGGTACATTCCCCCTATAGGTCGAGGAATCTGCTAAGTGTTATCGCCTGAATGTGAAGAACCTCACACCGGGGAGATATGTCTTGCATATATGGGACTTCTACACCACTTTTACATGTATCCTAGGTCTACATGCATGTTTCCTAGCACCACATGAAAGTTTGGGTGGCTTCCCGGGGCTCTGAGGGTCATTCTCCATCGAAAACAGCCATGTGCGGGCCCTGGGAAGGTCTACCCCCTAGCTTTCTCCGCACGAGGTTCCACCAATGTACTTTTTTGTTGGTTAAGGTTTTTTTAGGACATAGATACAAGGAAAACTAACTTTGGTACCCTGTGGCACGTTCTAGCCCCCGGTATACCCGCAGCGAGACATTCCCCCTATAGGTCGAGGAATCTGCTAAGTGTTATCGCCTGAATGTGAAGAACCTCACACCGGGGAGATATGTCTTGCATATATGGGACTTATACAACACTTTTACATGTATACTAGGTCTACATGCATGTTTCCTAGCACCACATGAAAGTTTGGGTGGGCTCCGGGGGTCATTCTCCATCGAAAACACCCGTCTGCGGGCCCTGGGAAGGTCTACCCCCTAGCTTTCTCCGCACGAGGTTCCACCAATGTACTTTTTTGTTGGTTAAGGTTTTTTTAGGACATAGATACAAGGAAAACCAACTTTGGTACCCCGTGGCACATTCTAGCCCCCCGTATACCCGCAGCGGTACATTCCCCCTATAGGTCGAGGAACTTGCTAAGTGTTATCGCCTGAATGTGAAGAACCTCACACCGGGGAGTTATGTCTTGCATATATGGGACTTCTACACCACTTTTACATGTATCCTAGGTCTACATGCATGTTTCCTAGCACCGCATGAAAGTTTGGGTGGGTTCCCGGGGCTCTGAGGGTCATTCTCCATCGAAAACAGCCATGTGCGGGCCCTGGGAAGGTCTACCCCCTAGCTTTCTCCGCACGAGGTTCCACCAATGTACTTTTTTGTTGGTTAAGGTTTGTTTAGGACATAGATACAAGGAAAACTAACTTTGGTACCCTGTGGCACATTCTAGCCCCCGGTATACCCGCAGCGGGACATTCCCCCCTATAGGTCGAGGAATCTGCTAAGTGTTATCGCCTGAATGTGAAGAACCTCACACCGGGGAGATATGTCTTGCATATATGGGACTTATACAACACTTTTACTGTTGGAGATATGCCCTAGAGGCAATAATAAATGTAGTTATTATTATATCTTTGTGTTTATGATAAATGTTTACATTCATGCTATAATAGTATTAACAAGGAAACATTAATACTTGTGTGATTTGTAAACTTAATTTGAAGTCCCTAGTAAAGCCTCTATATAATACTAGCTTGTTGGTTAATAGATGATTGTGGTTTCCCTATCATGAACATTGAGATGTTATTAACAACAAGATCATATCATTAGAAGAATGATATGGTGGACATACTCCTATAGATAAGCGTAGCATAAAGATCAAGTCATTTTTAATAGTTCAATTGCTTTATGCTTTCTGATACATAGTAATCTAATTCTTTCGACCATGAGATCATGCATATCACCTTTACCGGATGGATGCTTTGATGACATCAAACACCACACCGTAACTGGGTGGCTATAAAGGTGGCATTGAGTGTTCGGAAAGTATTGGTTGAAACACATGGATCAAGAGTGGGATTTGTCCATCCATATGACGGATAGATATACTCTGGGCCCTCTCGGTGAAATGTCATCCAATTAGCTTGCAAGCATGTGACTGGATCACAAGGGATCACATATCACGGGAACGAGAAAAGAGTACTTATCGGTAACGAGGTTGAACTAGGTATGCAGAGATACCGACGATCATAACCTCGGATAAGTAAACTATCGTGAGACAAAGGGAAATTGATATCGTATGTAAGTGGTTCATTCGATCGCAAAGTAATCGTAGAAATATGTGGGAGCCATATGAATTTCCAGATTCCTCTATTGGTTATTGTTCGGAGAAGTGTCTCGATCATGTCCGCATAATTCACGAATCGTAGGGAGACACACTTAAGGATTCGACGTTGTTTAAGTAGTTATGGAATGATGAGAAA
The DNA here is from genome assembly GCA_916181665.1 of Avena sativa. Classification (NCBI taxonomy): domain Eukaryota; kingdom Viridiplantae; phylum Streptophyta; class Magnoliopsida; order Poales; family Poaceae; genus Avena; species Avena sativa. Next base: position 389,242,371 of record OV702280.1, on the reverse strand, counting down.
GAGTCCGAATGTTGTTCGGAGTCTCGAATGGGATTCAGGATATCACGAGGAGATCCGGAATGGTCCGAAGAATAAGATTCATATAAGGAAAGTCCCGTTTCGGAGTTGGAGAATGATTCCGGTGTTTTCATCGGGAATGTTCTAGAAGGTTCCGGAATGTCCGGCACTCCGGAGGGGAAGGGTACATGAATGTGTTATATCAAGTTGGTATGATTGCATCATGTACTAAGTGTCATCGCTCAACAAAATAAAGGATTAAATCAAATCCTAGTTTGAAAAGTCAAACGGCTAGTTTGAAAGTCAAACGGCTAATTTTGGAAAGAGGAAAGGAGGAGGAAACCGAGTTGGGGAGGAGTCCCTCCTCCCAACCGCCGGCGCACCACCCAAGCCGAGTTGGGGAGGGACTCCTCTCCCTCCCCTTGGCCGGTCGGCCCCTCCACCTATATAAGGAGGGGCAGGGCTCCCTCCTAGAGACACACAAGATCCTCTCCTCCATACCCTAGTACCAAGCCCCCGCCGCCTCCATAGGGCAAACCGCCGCCGCCGCCTAGCTAAACCCTAGCCGCCGGCTTGCTCCTCCTCGGCGTGTGTAAACTCTAGATCGTCGAGGGACTCTCTCATACACCACCATACTCGCTCCGGCTTAAGGCGAAGCCCTGCGAGATCTCCCCTCTACTTTCGGTACCACGCCGTTGTGCTGCCGGAATCGCGAGGAGAGTGCTACAACCTCCGCTGCCTGCTGGAACAAGGGAGAGGAAGGTCTTCGTCGAGTACCGAACGTGTGAACGACTGCGGGAGAGCTGCCGGAACGCAGCGCCGGAAGGATCGTCTACGCGATCTTTAGATCGGGAAGAGTACGACTACATCACCCACGAGAATCCGCTCTCGTTAAACACTTTGGAATCTTCGAGGGTGAGTTATTCCATCGACTCATTGCTACAATCTAGTAGATAGATCTTGGCTTGTTTGTTTGTATGCGATAGAAATTTTTTGTTTTCCATGCTACGAATCCCTACATTTACATGTATCCTAGGTCTACATGCATGTTTCCTAGCACCACATGAAAGTTTGGGTGTGCTCCGGGGGTCATTCTCCATCGAAAACACCCGTCTGCGGGCCCTGGGAAGGTCTACCCCCTAGCTTTCTCCGCACGAGGTTCCACCAATGTACTTTTTTGTTGGTTAAGGTTTTTTTAGGACATAGATACAAGGAAAACCAACTTTGTTACCCCGTGGTACATTCTAGCCCCCCGCATACCCGCAGCGGGACATTCCCCCTATAGGTCGAGGAATTTGCTAAGTGTTATCGCCTGAATGTGAAGAACCTCACACCGGGGAGTTATGTCTTGCATATATGGGACTTCTACACCACTTTTACATGTATCCTAGGTCTACATGCATGTTTCCTAGCACCGCATGAAAGTTTGGGTGGGTTCCCGGGGCTCTGAGGGTCATTCTCCATCGAAAACAGCCATGTGTGGGCCCTGGGAAGGTCTACCCCCTAGCTTTCTCCGCACGAGGTTCCACCAATGTACTTTTTTGTTGGTTAAGGTTTGTTTAGGACATAGATACAAGGAAAACTAACTTTGGTACCCTGTGGCACGTTCTAGCCCCCGGTATACCCGCAGCGGGACATTCCCCCTATAGGTCGAGGAATCTGCTAAGTGTTATCGCCTGAATGTGAAGAACCTCACACCGGGGAGATATGTCTTGCATATATGGGACTTATACAACACTTTTACATGTATCCTAGGTCTACATGCATGTTTCCTAGCACCACATGAAAGTTTGGGTGGGCTCCGGGGGTCATTCTCCATCGAAAACACCCGTCTGCGGGCCCTGGGAAGGTCTACCCCCTAGCTTTCTCCGCACGAGGTTCCACCAATGTACTTTTTTGTTGGTTAAGGTTTGTTTAGGACATAGATACAAGGAAAACCAACTTTGGTACCCCGTGGCACATTCTAGCCCCCCGTATACCCGCAGCGGTACATTCCCCCTATAGGTCGAGGAATCTGCTAAGTGTTATCGCCTGAATGTGAAGAACCTCACACCGGGGAGATATGTCTTGCATATATGGGACTTCTACACCACTTTTACATGTATCCTAGGTCTACATGCATGTTTCCTAGCACCGCATGAAAGTTTGGGTGGGTTCCCGGGGCTCTGAGGGTCATTCTCCATCGAAAACAGCCATGTGCGGTCCCTAGGAAGGTCTACCCCCTAGCTTTCTCCGCACGAGGTTCCACCAATGTACTTTTTTGTTGGTTAAGGTTTGTTTAGGACATAGATACAAGGAAAACTAACTTTGGTACCCTGTGGCACATTCTAGCCCCCGGTATACCCGTAGCGGGACATTCCCCCTATAGGTCGAGGAATCTGCTAAGTGTTATCGCCTGAATGTGAAGAACCTCACACCGGGGAGATATGTCTTGCATATATGGGACTTATACAACACTTTTACTGTTGGAGATATGCCCTAGAGGCAATAATAAATGTAGTTATTATTATATCTTTGTGTTTATGATAAATGTTTACATTCATGCTATAATAGTATTAACAAGGAAACATTAATACTTGTGTGATTTGTTGTGGCATCCCGCAAAACCACTACTAGAAAATCGCGTTGTTTTTGTGCATTGCATCATCATGACCGCATGCTCATGTCATCATGCCACATTGCATTTGAGCATCGTCATCATCTTGCATTTGCTTGCATAAAACTAATTGCAGAAAAACCTATTTTTGTTTTCTAAACGCCACGTCTTTATTCAAACACAAAACCCGGGTCTCCGGATTATTTTATTTTGTCTGCTATCGGTTTGCAGAAGCCTTGTTTTAAACAAATAAAATATTAAATTATTTTAATGGGGGCAGCCAAACCGGGCCGAACCGACCCAGTCGGCCACCCCCAGTTCCAAAACGGTCCAACCTAGAAACCTTTTCTACCCAACCTAATTCTACCCACCCTGCCTCCACCTCACCCCGGCCAATCCCCACCTGACACGTCACCCTGCCCCTCTTCCCACCCAACCAAACAAGGCCACCTCACCCCCCCAACTCCCTCTCCCTCCACCCATCTCACACGCCACCTCCCTCCCTCACACACACGCAGCACACCCTCTCTCCCTGTCCCTCTGGCCCCGCTCCTGGCCCCACCCCTGGCCCCGCTTCCCCACCCCGCTCTCTCCCTCCTCCCTCTGTCCCAACCCGAGAACCCGACCCCCGTCCTCTTCCTCCCGCAACCGACCTGCTCGCCTCGCCCCCTCCCTCGCAAGCTCCGGCGCCTCCACCGCCTCGCCGCCGCCGTACCCCACCTCGCCGGCTCACCCCGAGCTCCTCCCTGCCTCTCCAGGGCCCGCGCCAGCCTCCTCCTCCCCGCCGGCATCCTCCGCCGCCTCCGGCCGGTCCCGCCCCGCCTTCCACCCTCCGCTCCCGACGCGCCCCCTCGCCTCCGGCCGCTCGAGCCGCCCCGCGCCCGTCCCCGAGCTTTCCCGAGCGCCGCCTCGCCTAGCCCCCCGTCATCGCCGGCTTCCGCGAGCGCTGCCCCCCGCCGTGGCCCTCCTCTAGCATGCCTCCGCCCTCTGCTCCTCCTCCCTGCCGCCGGCGCGCCCTCCACGTCCCCGCGCCCGTCCCCGACCCGCGGCCCCGAGCGCCTCCGCCGCCGGCGTCCCCTCCATCCTCTGCTCCTCCGCCCCGGCCGCGCGTCTCCGTCGGCCCCGCCGGCGAGCCGCGCCCTCCATCCGTTCTGCTCCGGCCCGCATCCCTCTGCGCGACCACCTCCGACCGCTTCCCTCGGCGTGCCTAGTTCGCCGGCCCCGCGGCCTTCATCGTCGTCGACCTCCACCCTCCGAGCACCGACCGCCGGTCCCCTCCTCCGTTCGTCCCCGCCGTCAGCCCGCCTCCCCCCTAGTCCCCGGCCTCTGCCTGCCCTGTGAGCCGCGACCCCGCTGCGTCTCTGTCTCGTTGGGGCCAAACCCCGTCGTCGCCGGTGCGATCTGCCTCCACCATGCAGGATTCCTGTGTAGTACCAAGTTGGTGCTAAGTTGTTGGGTGTGGAGACAGCAAAACCACAAGATCTTCCGAAGGCCCCGAAAATCAAAGCAAGATCGTCATCGAAAGTGGAGTCGCGAACCCCAAGATCGCCTTCCCCGACCCAAAGGCGTCGAGATCCCGAGCCTCCGAAGACCGATCCGATAACGAACCCGCCGGTACCTCAAGATCTTCCTCGCGGCGTCCGAAGACCCGAACCCTGTCGATTTCCTCTCGGTGAACGCCAAGATCGCCTCACGGACGCCATGGCCTCCTTCAAGGATCCGATGGCCGAGACCCTGAAGACCGATCTAGAGCGTCAAGGCCTTCGCATGGAGTCGGCAAGATCATCCGGAAACACCAAGATCAACTGCGCGGCCCCGACAAGATCGACACCGACCAGGGCGAGTCCGATGCGCCCCCGACGCCACACCAAGTCCGTCTTCCCGGAACGCCAAGCTCTTCATCTTGTATCCGATCCCGTCGAACCCTGAACCCTGAGACCGAACCCCGAACCCCGGAACCCCAAGATCGCCGAACCCTAATGTGTGACCCTTATCCGAGAACCCTATTTTATAAATTGTCAACTAAATAAACTTGTCGCATATTAATTGTTCATCTTGCATGCATGCTTGTCTGTGGTTTGGGGGCCTTATGCCGAATCATCTTATAATTAAATATGGGGCCCATATGCGGGCAAATCTAGCCTTATATTGGCCTCATTTAAATTTGTGCATCGAACCGTTACGATATTTTGTCATGTTAAGACAACATTTAATTTGCGGGGTAGCTAAACAACTTGAACCACTTGAATGATTGTCGGGACCCCGGTTCCGCTTAATATGACCTAATTGCATCGCATCTTTGCCATGCCAAACATCATTCATGCATCATGCCCGATCTTTCGCCATAGTATTAAATATTGCATCCGGTGTTTATTCTAGTGTTTTGCTTCTTCGCGGATAAGGCCGTTGAGTTGATGTGAGCTTCGCCCCGATCTTCGGTTGAACCTTCGGCAATGTTTTTCAGGTGAGCACCTTCCCCTTTCTACCTATCTTACTTTTATAGTATTTATTCCTCCTGTTGATCTATTGCTATCTGTGTTGCGGTGCTCTAGTTTCCGTACCCATGAAATCCCTTGCAGCCGTATATTGCCTTGGACACATCCTATTACCTGTTGTTTGGTAGATAGCTGGACTTGCGCGTCGTAGTCGCTTGCTCAAGTGCTGTTGCGTGTCGTCAAGTACCACAGTTGTTGGAGAATTGCCGCCTGTTTAATGTTGTAGATGATCATGGCTTTACTTATTGCTCACTTTAATTATTGTTTAACAACTAAAATTGAAGTAGGTAAGCAGAGGCACAGGTGGGCAATAGATGTTATTTGGTTGTTAACCGTCCACTTGTGTCCCGTAGGACCCCGAGTGCTTGATACCTGTTCCTTGATTTATCGCGCTATCCACATACGGGGAATTATAGGCCTCCCTGAGCCAGAGCTTGATTCATTCTTATTTCTTGGGGCCACAAACTAGTTTGAGGTTTTATTTACGATCCTGTACTTATGCCATGCTTTACTGCTTTATTTACGATTGTGCGAGGAGCACACTGTACTGTTTAGGTAAGCGGAATGTTTTCGCGGTATCGACAATCCCAGTTTTGGGTTCCCAGTCGTTTACAGCCATTGTCGCAAACCTTGAGTCCGTCTCGGAGTCAGCTAGCTTCGTTGCGGGTCTACTCAATGGGGTGGCCCCCTGAAATAATTCTGAATCCTGTGATTGCTTTGTCGTGAAGGCCTCATTGGGTTTTGATTTGGTTTTTCCGAGGTTGATCGTGTGTGTGTTGCTATTTGTGCACCCCGGCCGGGTTAAAACTTTCTGAAAGCCGTGTCCGCGGTTATGGACGACTTGGAGCACAGTATCTCGATCATAGACAACTATAACTAAAATAGTGCTATAAATTTGACTTATAATGACTAGTATTCAGCTTCAACTACAACGGAATGGCTAAATAAAACTGCCAACAATTGCTTGTTTGGGTGTCGCTTGCGACCATTGTACCTGACTAGTAAGTATTGCAACTATAACGGAGTGGCTAAATAAAAGTACCAACAAACTGCTGGGTTTTGGGTTATCTCATGCTAATTGTATCTGACTAGTAAGTGTTGCAACTACAACGGAATGATTAACTAAAACGGCCCACTGCTTATTTTATCAGGACGATTATCTATACCTGACTAGTAATTGCTGCAACGATAACTGGATAATAAAACTGCCAACTGTGTGAGTTCCTCGGTGGACTTCCTCGATTGGTCTCGAGGGGGAAATGCCAGGATGGGATTGTTTGGTGTTAGATTCAGGTTGGTTCCGAATAGGTCTTTCTTACCCCCTCTGATAGCCGCCCGTTGCATCGAGTCTCTATAGGTTGTTTAGTGCATGCTGCCGCTGCCGCTTCAGTCCACCATACCTATGTAGGCGAGGACCGCCGAATTCTAGTCTCGCCGTGTACTGGCCTCAGTACTGACGCTCCTCTTTTTCTTTTGCCCTTTGTCGGCACCCCTTTTGCTTAAGCAGGTTTTGAGATCGACGTCGTTAGCAGGGTTACCCTTCCGGCTCGGCCTAGGCAGGGTTATGGACGCCATTGGTTATTCTTCAGGGCTCTTAGCCCCATTTGCATCTTGTCCGTAGTCGGACGCTCTATCATTTTCAAGGTGGTTTGGATCTTTGTATATTATATCTGTATTCTTGACTCATTGAGTCGCTGTTGTATATATATCTGTTCTGTGGGTCCCATCGAGGACTGTTGTGTAATGTTATTACTTCGTTTTCCACCCGCACGAAAGTGCCTGGTGGGCACCTTTGAATCGTTTCTATGCGGGTTTGGCGGGAATCGCTGAAACTTGCATAGGGTCGAATCTGAGGGTGTTACATTTGTAAACTTAATTTGAAGTCCCTAGTAAAGCCTCAATATAATACTAGCTTGTTGGTTAATAGATGATTGTGGTTTCCCTATCATGAACATTGAGATGTTAATAACAACAAGATCATATCATTAGGAGAATGATATGGTGGACATACTCCTGTAGATAAGCGTAGCATAAAGATCAAGTCATTTTTAATAGTTCAATTGCTATATGCTTTCTGATACATAGTAATCTAATTCCTTTGGCCATGAGATCATGCATATCACCTTTACCGGATGGATGCTTTGATGACATCAAACACCACACCGTAACTGGGTGGCTATAAAGGTGGCATTGAGTGTTCGGAAAGTATTGGTTGAAACACATGGATCAAGAGTGGGATTTGTCCATCCATATGACGGATTGATATACTCTGGGCCCTCTCGGTGAAATGTCATCCAATTAGCTTGCAAGCATGTGACTGGCTCACAAGGGATCACATATCACGGGAACGAGAAAAGAGTACTTATCGGTAACGAGGTTGAACTAGGTATGCAGAGATACCGACGATCATAACCTCGGATAAGTAAATTATCGTGAGACAAAGGGAAATTGATATCGTATGTAAGTGGTTCATTCGATCGCAAATTAATCGTAGAAATATGTGGGAGCCATATGAATTTCCAGATTCCTCTATTGGTTATTGTTCGGAGAAGTGTCTCGATCATGTCCGCATAATTCACGAACCATAGGGAGACACACTTAAGGATTTGACGTTGTTTAAGTAGTTATGGAATGATGAGAAAGAGTCCGAATGTTGTTCGGAGTCTCGAATGGGATTCGGGATATCACGAGGAGATCCGGAATGGTCCGGAGAATAAGATTCATATAAGGAAAGTCCCGTTTCGGAGTTGGAGAATGATTCCGGTGTTTTCATCGGGAATGTTCTAGAAGGTTCCGGAATGTCCGGCACTCCGGAGGGGAAGGGTACATGAATGTGTTATATCAAGTTGGTATGATTGCATCATGTACTAAGTGTCATCGCTGAACAAAATAAAGGATTAAATCAAATCCTAGTTTGAAAAGTCAAACGGCTAGTTTGAAAGTCAAACGGCTAATTTTGGAAAGAGGAAAGGAGGAGGAAACCGAGTTGGGGAGGAGTCCCTCCTCCCCACCGCCGGCGCACCACCCAAGCCGAGTTGGGGAGGGACTCCTCTCCCTCCCCTTGGCCGGTCGGCCCCTCCACCTATATAAGGAGGGGCAGGGCTCCCTCCTAGAGACACACAAGATCCTCTCCTCCATACCCTAGTACCAAGCCGCCGCCGCCTCCATAGGGCAAACCGCCGCCGCCTAGCTAAACCCTAGCCGCCGGCTTGCTCCTCCTCGGCGTGTCTAAACTCTAGATCGTCGAGGGACTCTCTCATACACCACCATACTCGCTCCAGCTTAAGGCGAAGCCCTGCGAGATCTCCCCTCTACTTCCGGTACCACGCCGTTGTGCTGCCGGAATCGCGAGGAGAGTGCTACAACCTCCGCTGCCTGCTGGAACAAGGGAGAGGAAGGTCTTCGTCGAGTACCGAACGTGTGAACGACTGCGGGAGCGCTGCCGGAACGCAGCGCCGGAAGGATCGTCTACGCAATCTTGAGATCGGGAAGAGTACGACTACATCACCCACGAGAATCCGCTCTCGTTAAACACTTTGGAATCTTCGAGGGTGAGTTATTCCATCGACTCGTTGCTACAATCTAGTAGATAGATCTTGGCTTGTTTGTTTGTATGCGATAGAAAATTTTTGTTTTCCATGCTACGAATCCCTACATTTACATGTATCCTAGGTCTACATGCATGTTTCCTAGCACCACATGAAAGTTTGGGTGGGCTCCGGGGGTCATTCTCCATCGAAAACACCCGTCTGCGGGCCCTGGGAAGGTCTACCCCCTAGCTTTCTCCGCACGAGGTTCCACCAATGTACTCTTTTGTTGTTTAAGGTTTTTTTAGGACATAGATACAAGGAAAACCAACTTTGGTACCCCGTGGAACATTCTAGCCCCCCGCATACCCGCAGCGGGACATTCCCCCTATAGGTCGAGGAATTTGCTAAGTGTTATCGCCTGAATGTGAAGAACCTCATACCGGGGAGTTATGTCTTGCATATATGGGACTTCTACACCACTTTTACATGTATCCTAGGTCTACATGCATGTTTCCTAGCACCACATGAAAGTTTGGGTGGGTTCCCGGGGCTCTGAGGGTCATTCTCCATCAAAAACAGCCATGTGCGGGCCCTGGGAAGGTCTACCCCCTAGCTTTCTCCGCACGAGGTTCCACCAATGTACTTTTTTGTTGGTTAAGGTTTGTTTAGGACATAGATACAAGGAAAACTAACTTTGGTACCCTGTGGCACGTTCTAGCCCCCGGTATACCCGCAGCGGGACATTCCCCCTATAGGTCGAGGAATCTGCTAAGTGTTATCGCCTGAATGTGAAGAACCTCACACCGGGGAGATATGTCTTGCATATATGGGACTTATACAAAACTTTTACATGTATACTAGGTCTACATGCATGTTTCCTAGCACCACATGAAAGTTTGGGTGGGCTCCGGGGGTCATTCTCCATCGAAAACACCCGTCTGCGGGCCCTGGGAAGGTCTACCCCCTAGCTTTCTCCGCACGAGGTTCCACCAATGTACTTTTTTGTTGGTTAAGGTTTGTTTAGGACATAGATACAAGGAAAACCAACTTTGGTACCCCGTGGCACATTCTAACCCCCGTATACCCGCAGCGGTACATTCCCCCTATAGGTCGAGGAACTTGCTAAGTGTTATCGCCTGAATGTGAAGAACCTCACACCGGGGAGTTATGTCTTGCATATATGGGACTTCTACACCACTTTTACATGTATCCTATGTCTACATGCATGTTTCCTAGCACCGCATGAAAGTTTGGGTGGGTTCCCGGGGCTCTGAGGGTCATTCTCCATCGAAAACAGCCATGTGCGGGCCCTGGGAAGGTCTACCCCCTAGCTTTCTCCGCACGAGGTTCCACCAATGTACTTTTTTGTTGGTTAAGGTTTGTTTAGGACATAGATACAAGGAAAACTAACTTTGGTACCCTGTGGCACATTCTAGCCCCCGGTATACCCGCAGCGGGACATTCCCCGCTATAGGTCGAGGAATCTGCTAAGTGTTATCGCCTGAATGTGAAGAACCTCACACCGGGGAGATATGTCTTGCATATATGGGACTTATACAACACTTTTACTGTTGGAGATATGCCCTAGAGGCAATAATAAATGTAGTTATTATTATATCTTTGTGTTTATGATAAATGTTTACATTCATGCTATAATAGTATTAACAAGGAAACATTAATACTTGTGTGATTTGTAAACTTAATTTGAAGTCCCTAGTAAAGCCTCTATATAATACTAGCTTGTTGGTTAATAGATGATTGTGGTTTCCCTATCATGAACATTGAGATGTTATTAACAACAAGATCATATCATTAGGAGAATGATATGGTGGACATACTCCTATAGATAAGCGTAGCATAAAGATCAAGTCATTTTTAATAGTTCAATTGCTATATGCTTTCTGATACATAGTAATCTAATTCCTTCGGCCATGAGATCATGCATATCACCTTTACCGGATGGATGCTTTGATGACATCAAACACCACACCGTAACTGGGTGGCTATAAAGGTGGCATTGAGTGTTCGGAAAGTATTGGTTGAAACACATGGATCAAGAGTGGGATTTGTCCATCCATATGACGGATAGATATACTCTAGGCCCTCTCGGTGAAATGTCATCCAATTAGCTTGCAAGCATGTGACTGGATCACAAGGGATCACATATCACGGGAACGAGAAAAGAGTACTTATCGGTAACGAGGTTGAACTAGGTATGCAGAGATACCGACGATCATAACCTCGGATAAGTAAACTATCGTGAGACAAAGGGAAATTGATATCGTATGTAAGTGGTTCATTCGACCGCAAAGTAATCGTAGAAATATGTGGGAGCCATATGAATTTCCAGATTCCTCTATTGGTTATTGTTCGGAGAAGTGTCTCGATCATGTCCGCATAATTCACGAATCGTAGGGAGACACACTTAAGGATTCGACGTTGTTTAAGTAGTTATGGAATGATGAGAAAGAGTCCGAATGTTGTTCGGAGTCTCGAATGGGATTAGGGATATCACGAGCAGATCCGGAATGGTCCGGAGAATAAGATTCATATAAGGAAAGTCCCGTTTCGGAGTTGGAGAATGATTCCGGTGTTTTCATCGGGAATGTTCTAGAAGGTTCCGGAATGTCCGGCACTCCAGAGGGGAAGGGTACATGAATGTGTTATATCAAGTTGGTATGATTGCATCATGTACTAAGTGTCATCGCTCAACAAAATAAAGGATTAAATCAAATCCTAGTTTGAAAAGTCAAACGGCTAGTTTGAAAGTCAAACGGCTAATTTTGGAAAGAGGAAAGGAGGAGGAAACCGAGTTGGGGAGGAGTCCCTCCTCCCCACCGCCGGCGCACCACCCAAGCCGAGTTGGGGAGGGACTCCTCTCCCTCCCCTTGGCCGGCCGGCCCCTCCACCTATATAAGGAGGGGCAGGGCTCCCTCCTAGAGACACACAAGATCCTCTCCTCCAAACCCCTAGTACCAAGCCGCCGCCGCCTCCATAGGGCAAACCGCCGCCGCCGCCTAGCTAAACCCTAGCCGCCGGCTTGCTCCTCCTCGGCGTGTCTAAACTCTAGATCGTCGAGGGACTCTCTCATACACCACCATACTCGCTCCGGCTTAAGGCGAAGCCCTGCGAGATCTCCCCTCTACTTCCGGTACCACGCCGTTGTGCTGCCGGAATCGCGAGGAGAGTGCTACAACCTCCGCTGCCTGCTGGAACAAGGGAGAGGAAGGTCTTCGTCGAGTACCGAACGTGTGACCGACTGCGGGAGCGCTGCCGGAACGCAGCGCCGGAAGGATCGTCTACGCGATCTTGAGATCGGGAAGAGTACAACTACATCACCCACGAGAATCCGCTCTCGTTAAACACTTTGGAATCTTTGAGGGTGAGTTATTCCATCGACTCGTTGCTACAATCTAGTAGATAGATCTTGGCTTGTTTGTTTGTATGCGATAGAAATTTTTTGTTTTCCATGCTACGAATCCCTACAGTGGTATCAGAGCCGTGTCTATATGTAGATCTATTGCACGAGTAGAACACAATGGTCATTGTGGGCGTTGATGCTTTTATTGTCGATTGCTTCTTGTGTACTTTGCATCTTGCGGTATGTTGGGATGAAGTGGCCCGAGCTAACCTTACATGACATCGTTCATGAGACTTGCTCCACGCTTGACATGCAACTTGTATTGCATAAGTGGCTTTGCGGGTGCCTGTTTCTCCTAGCATAGTTAAGATCCAATTTACAACGGGTGATTAACAATACTAGTATCAATGTTGTGGTTCATGTTCGTAAGTTAGAACGACACTTATTGAAATCCCCAAACCACGTAAAATATGCAAAGAAAGTAGAGGCGTCTAACTTTGTTTTGCAGGGGTGTGATGTGATGTGATATGGCCATGATTGTGATTATATTTGATGTATGCAATGTTCCTTATTGTAAGTTGGCAACCGGCAGGAGCCATATGGTTGTCTTTAATTTATGTTAAGACCCGCGTGTCTATTCAAAGTAGTTGTAATAGTTGAAGCCGGTGGACGACAATCATGAAGAAGCGTCATTGACCTTGATGCAATGCCGGTGATGATGGAGATCATGTTCGTGCTAGAAGATGGAGATCGGAAGCACAAAGAAGAAAGGCCATATCATATCACATATTATGAATTGCATGTGATGTTAATCCTTTATGCATCTTGTATTGCTTAGTAGACGACGGTAGCATTATAAGATGATCCCTCATGCACATTAATTTCAAGTCATAAAGTGTTCAACCTTAGTTAGCACTGTTGCTAAAGCTTGTTGTTTCGAAGTACCACGTGATGATCGGGTGTGTTATATTCCGCAAGTGTATACAACGTGAGCAAGCCAGATTTGCTCATGCGGAAACTAAGGCTTGATATTGACGAGCCTAGCATGTACAGACATGGTCTCGGAACACGGATCACCGAAAGGTAAAGCATGAATCATATAGTAGATATGATGAACATGTCGATTGTTCGCCATTGAAACTATATCAGCTCTCGTGATGATCGGTGTTGATGTGGTGGATTTGGTTCGTGTGATCACTAAAACAATGTGAGGGATATTGTTTTGAGTGGGAGTTCACCTAGATTAATTTTATTATTAATTTGAACTCAATTTGTCATAAACTTAGTCTAAACTATTGCAAATATGTTGTAGATCAATGGCAACCCCTACCATCAATTTTAGTGCGTTCCTAGAGAAAGAATAGTTGAAAAACAATGGAAGCAACTTCATGGATTGGTTCTGCAATTTGAGGATTGTCCTCACAGCTGGTAATTTGACCTATGTGCTGGATGCACCGCTAGGTGACCCACCTGCAGCTGATGCTTCCGATGAAGTAAAGAATGTTTACCTCACTCGGAAGACTCAGTACTCCACAGTTCAGTGTGCTATCTTGTATGGTTTAGAATCGGAGCTTCAGAAAAGGTTTGAGAATTCAGACCCATATGATATTGTCGAGGATCTCAAATTGATCTTTCAGACTCATGCGGCAATTGAAATCTATGAGGCTTCTGAAAAGTTCTTTAACTGCAGGATGGAAGAGGGCAGCTGCGTCAGTGAGCATGTGCTTAAAATGTCTGGGCACGCAAACAAACTTCAAAGCTTGGGTATAGTGATTCCTAATGCTTTGGGGATTTACCGCGTCCTCCAATCACTACCACCAAGTTACAAGAACTTTGTGATGAACTACAACATGCAAAACATGAACAAGACGTTGCCAGAACTCTTTGCCATGTTGAAATCTGCAGAAGTGGAGATCAAGAAAGAGCACCAAGTGTTGTTGGTGAATAAGACCACCAAATTCAAGAAAGGCAAGTCTAAGCAGAAGGGACACTTCAAGAAGGGTGGTAAGAAAGTTACCACGCCGACAAAGAAGACCAAGGCTGGACCTAAGCCTGATACTAAGTGCTTTTACTGCAAGGGAGAAGGTCACTGGAAGCGGAATTGCCCAAAGTACTTGGCGGATTTGAAGAACGGCAACATCAAGAAGAAAGGTATATCTGATATACATGTTATTGATGTGTATCTCACTAGTACTCGTAGTAGTGCCTGGGTATTTGATACTGGTTCGGTTGCTCATATTTGTAACTCGAAACAGGTGCTGCAGAATAAACGGAAGCTAGCGAAGAACGAGGTGACGGCGTTGGAAACGGATCAAAGGTTGATGTGATCGCGGTCGGCACGCTACCTCTTCATCTACCATCGGGATTAGTTTTATACTTGAATAATTGTTATTTGGTGCCTGCCTAAGCATGAACATTATATCGGGATCTTGTTTATTGCGAGACGGTTACTTGTTTAAGTCCGAGAATAATGGTTGTTCGATTTATATGAGTAATATGTTTTATGCACATGCACCTTTGATAGATGGTCTATTCTTGTTGAATCTCGATAGTGGAAATACACATATTAATAACATTGAGGCTAAACGTTTGAAATCGAGCGATAACTCAACATATATGTGGCACTGTCGTCTTGGTCACACTGGAGTGAAGCGTATGAAGAAACTCCATTCCGATGGACTTCTTGAATCACTTGATTTCGAATCACTTGAAAGATGCGAAGCATGTCTGATGGGTAAAATGACTAAGACTCCATTTTCTGGTATGATGGAGCGAGCTATGGACTTATTGGAAATCATACATACCGATGTATGTGGTCCAATGAGTGTAGCATCGCGTGGTGGTTATCGTTATGTTCTTACCTTCACGGATGACTTGAGTAGATATGGGTATATCTATTTCATGAAACATAAGTCCGAAACTTTCGAGAAGTTTAAGGAATTTCAAAGTGAGGTAGAGAATCAACGTAACAAGAAGATTAAATTTCTACGTTCTGATCGTGGAGGTGAATATCTAAGTTATGAGTTTGGCGAGCATTTGAAGAAATGCGGAATACTTTCACAATTGATACCGCCGGGAACACCACAGCGTAATGGTGTGTCCGAACGTCGTAATCGAACTCTCTTAGATATGGTTCGTTCTATGATGTCACTTACAGATTTACCGCTATCATTTTGGGGTTATGCATTAGAAACAACCACATTCACTTTAAATAGGGCACCATCTAAATCCGTTGAAACGACACCGTATGAATTATGGTTTGGGAAGAAACCTAGATTGTCGTTCCTTAAAGTTTGGGGATGTGAAGCCTATGTAAAGAAGTTACAGCCGGACAAGCTTGAACCCAAAGCGGAAAAATGCGTCTTCATAGGATACCCGAAGGAAACTATTGGGTATACCTTCTATCATAGATCCGAAGGCAAAATCTTCGTTGCCAAGAATGGATCCTTTCTAGAGAAGGAATTTCTCTCGAAAGAAGTGACTGGAAGGAAAGTAGAACTCGACGAGGTTGTCGAACCTTCTCTCGAAATTGCGAGTAGCGCAACACCGGAAGAAGTTCCTGTGGTGCCTGCACCAATGAGAGAGGAAGCTAATGATGATGATCATGAAACTTCGGTTGAAGTTGCTACAGAGCCTCGCAGGTCAACGAGAACTCGTACCACTCCAGATTGGTATGATCCCGTTATGAGTGTCATGTTGGTGGACAACACCGATGACCCTGAGACATATGAGGAAGCGATGATGAGCCCATATTCCAATAAATGGCAAGAAGCCATGAAATCCGAGATTGGATCCATGTACGAAAACCAAGTATGGACTTTGGTGGACTTACCAGATGGCCGGAAGGCTGTCGAGAACAAATGGATTTTCAAGAAGAAAACAGATGCTGATGGTAATGTTACTGTCTATAAAGCTCGACTTGTCGCAAAGGGGTTTCGACAAATTCAAGGAGTTGACTACGATGAGACTTTCTCACCAGTAGCGGAGCTAAAGTCTATGAGGATTATGTTAGCAATCGCTGCATATTATGATTATGAGATATGGCAGATGGATGTCAAAACAGCGTTCCTCAATGGATACATTGATGAAGAGTTGTATATGATGCAACCCAAAGGTTTTGTCGATCCTAAAGATGCTAACAAGGTATGCAAACTTCAACGGTCCATCTATGGATTGAAGCAAGCATCCCGAAGTTGGAATCAACGTTTTGATAAGGTGATCAAAAGTTTTGGTTTTATACAAACTTATGGAGAAGCTTGTATTTACAAGAAAGTGAGTGGGAGCTCTGTAGCGTTCTTAATACTATATGTAGATGACATATTGTTGATTGGGAATGATGTAGACCTTCTTAATAGTGTCAAGGAATATTTGAATAATAGTTTTTCAATGAAGGATCTTGGCGAAGCAGCTTACATATTAGGCATACAGATTTATAGAGATAGATCGAAACGCCAAATATCATTGTCACAAAGTACATATTTGGACAAAGTTCTAAAGCGGTTTCGAATGGAAGAAAGCAAGAAAGGGTTCTTGCCCATGTTGCCCAATACGACCTTGAGTAAAACTCAAAGTCCGACATCGGCAGAAGATAGAGAAAGGATGAGTAAGACTCCCTATGCCTCAGCCATAGGATCTCTAATGTATGCCATGCTATGTACTAGACCCGACATTGCATATGCTGTTAGTTTAACTAGCAGATATCAAAGTGATCCAGGAGTGGATCATTGGACAGCGGTCAAAAACATCCTTAAGTACTTGAGAAGAACTAAGGATATGGTTCTTTCTTATGGAGGTGATGAACAACTCGTTGTTAATGGTTACACCGATGCTAGTTGGAACACCGATCCGGATGATTCTAAATCACAATCTGGATACGTATTTATTTTGAATGGTGCAGCAGTTAGCTGAAGGAGTGCAAAGCAAAGCGTTGTGGCGAGATCTTCAACTGAATCGGAATACATGGCTGCTTCGGAGGCTTCACAAGAAGCGATATGGATGAAAGAGTTCATTGCAGAGCTAGGTGTGGTTCCTAGTACGCTGGACCCAATGTCTATCTACTGTGATAACATGGGCGCCATAGCCAATGCGCAAGAACCAAGGTCACACAAGAAGCTGAAGCACATCAAGCTACGTTTTCACGCTATTCGAGAACATATCCAAGATGGGGATATAAAGATTTTCAAAGTACACACAGATCTGAATGTGGCGGATCCGTTGACTAAACCTCTCCCGAGGGCAAAACATGACCAGCACCAAACTGCCATGGGTGTTCGATATATTACCATGTAATCTAGATTAGATGACTCTAGTGCAAGTGGGAGACTGTTGGAGATATGCCCTAGAGGCAATAATAAATGTAGTTATTACTATATCTTTGTGTTTATGATAAATGTTTACATTCATGCTATAATAGTATTAACAAGGAAACATTAATACTTGTGTGATTTGTAAACTTAATTTGAAGTCCCTAGTAAAGCCTCTATATAATACTAGCTTGTTGGTTAATAGATGATTGTGGTTTCCCTATCATGAACATTGAGATGTTATTAACAACAAGATCATACCATTAGGAGAATGATATGGTGGACATACTCCTGTAGATAAGCGTAGCATAAAGATCAAGTCATTTTTAATAGTTCAATTGCTATATGCTTTCTGATACATAGTAATCTAATTCCTTCGACCATGATATCATGCATATCACCTTTACTGGATGGATGCTTTGATGACATCAAACACCACACCGTAACTGGGTGGCTATAAAGGTGGCATTGAGTGTTCGGAAAGTATTGGTTGAAACACATGGATCAAGAGTGGGATTTGTCCATCCATATGACGGATAGATATACTCTGGGCCCTCTGGGTGAAATTTCATCCAATTAGCTTGCAAGCATGTGACTGGCTCACAAGGGATCACATATCACGGGAACGAGAAAAGAGTACTTATCGGTAACGAGGTTGAACTAGGTATGCAGAGATACCGACGATCATAACCTCGGATAAGTAAACTATCGTGAGACAAAGGGAAATTGATATCGTATGTAAGTGGTTCATTCGATCGCAAAGTAAACGTAGAAATATGTGGGAGCCATATGAATTTCCAGATTCCTCTATTGGTTATTGTTCGGAGAAGTGTCTCGATCATGTCCGCATAATTCACGAACCGTAGGGAGACACACTTAAGGATTCGACGTTGTTTAAGTAGTTATGGAATGATGAGAAAGAGTCCGAATGTTGTTCGGAGTCTCGAATGGGATTCGGTATATCACGAGGAGATCCGGAATGGTCCGGAGAATAAGATTCATATAAGGAAAGTCCCGTTTCGGAGTTGGAGAATGATTCTGGTGTTTTCATCGGGAATGTTCTAGAAGGTTCCGGAATGTCCGGCACTCCGGAGGGGAAGGGTACATGAATGTGTTATATCAAGTTGGTATGATTTCATCATGTACTAAGTGTCATCGCTGAACAAAATAAAGGATTAAATCAAATCCTAGTTTGAAAAGTCAAACGGCTAGTTTGAAAGTCAAACGGCTAATTTTGGAAAGAGGAAAGGAGGAGGAAACCGAGTTGGGGAGGAGTCCCTCCTCCCCACCGCCGGCGCACCACCCAAGCCGAGTTGGGGAGGGACTCCTCTCCCTCCCCTTGGCCGGCCGGCCCCTCCACCTATATAAGGAGGGGCAGGGCTCCCTCCTAGAGACACACAAGATCCTCTCCTCCAAACCCTAGTACCAAGCCGCCGCCGCCTCCATAGGGCAAACCGCCGCCGCCGCCTAGCTAAACCCTAGCCGCCGGCTTGCTCCTCCTCGGCGTGTCTAAACTCTAGATCGTCGAGGGACTCTCTCATACACCACCATACTCGCTCCGTCTTAAGGCGAAGCCCTGCGAGATCTCCCCTCTACTTCCGGTACCACGCCGTTGTACTGCCGGAATAGCGAGGAGAGTGCTACAACCTCCGCTGCCTGCTGGAACAAGGGAGAGGAAGGTCTTCGTCGAGTACCGAACGTGTGACCGACTGCGGGAGCGCTACCGGAACGCAGCGCCGGAAGGATCGTCTACGCGATCTTGAGATCGGGAAGAGTACGACTACATCACCCACGAGAATCCGCTCTTGTTAAACACTTTGGAATCTTCGAGGGTGAGTTATTCCATCGACTCGTTGCTACAATCTAGTAGATAGATCTTGGCTTGTTTGTTTGTATGCGATAGAAAATTTTTGTTTTCCATGCTACGAATCCCTACATTTACATGTATCCTAGGTCTACTTGCATGTTTCCTAGCACCACATGAAAGTTTGGGTGGGCTCCGGGGGTCATTCTCCATCGAAAACACCCGTCTGCGGGCCCTGGGAAGGTCTACCCCCTAGCTTTCTCCGCACGAGGTTCAACCAATGTACTTTTTTGTTGGTTAAGGTTTGTTTATGACATATATACAAGGAAAACCAACTTTGGTACCCCGTGGCACATTCTAGCCCCCCGCATACCCGCAGCGGTACATTCCCCCTATAGGTCGAGGAATTTGCTAAGTGTTATCGCCTGAATGTGAAGAACCTCACACCGGGGAGTTATGTCTTGCATATATGGGACTTCTACACCACTTTTACATGTATCCTAGGTCTACATGCATGTTTCCTAGCACCGCATGAAAGTTTGGGTGGGTTCCCGGGGCTCTGAGGGTCATTCTCCATCGAAAACAGCCATGTGCGGGCCCTGGGAAGGTCTACCCCCTAGCTTTCTCCGCACGAGGTTCCACCAATGTACTTTTTTGTTGGTTAAGGTTTGTTTAGGACATAGATACA
Organism: Avena sativa; assembly: GCA_916181665.1. NCBI lineage: Eukaryota > Viridiplantae > Streptophyta > Magnoliopsida > Poales > Poaceae > Avena > Avena sativa. The sequence goes on along the minus strand of OV702280.1, from coordinate 389,222,597 downwards.
AGGAAAACTAACTTTGGTACCCTGTGGCACGTTCTAGCCCCCGGTATACCCGCAGCGGGACATTCCCCCTATAGGTCGAGGAATCTGCTAAGTGTTATCGCCTGAATGTGAAGAACCTCACACCGGGGAGATATGTCTTGCATATATGGGACTTATACAACACTTTTACATGTATCCTAGGTATACATGCATGTTTCCTAGCACCACATGAAAGTTTGGGTGGGCTCCGGGGGTCATTCTCCATCGAAAACACCCGTCTGCGGGCCCTGGGAAGGTCTACCCCCTAGCTTTCTTCGCACGAGGTTCCACCAATGTACTTTTTTGTTGGTTAAGGTTTGTTTAGGACATAGATACAAGGAAAACCAACTTTGGTACCCCGTGGCACATTCTAGCCCCCCGCATAACCGCAGCGGTACATTCCCCCTATAGGTCGAGGAATTTGCTAAGTGTTATCGCCTGAATGTGAAGAACCTCACACCGGGGAGTTATGTCTTGCATATATGGGACTTCTACACCACTTTTACATGTATCCTAGGTCTACATGCATGTTTCCTAGCACCGCATGAAAGTTTGGGTGGGTTCCCGGGGCTCTGAGGGTCATTCTCCATCGAAAACAGCCATGTGCGGGCCCTGGGAAGGTCTACCCCCTAGCTTTCTCCGCACGAGGTTCCACCAATGTACTTTTTTGTTGGTTAAGGTTTGTTTAGGACATAGATACAAGGAAAACTAACTTTGGTACCCTGTGGCACATTCTAGCCCCCGGTATACCCGCAGCGGGACATTCCCCCCTATAGGTCGAGGAATCTGCTAAGTGTTATCGCCTGAATGTGAAGAACCTCACACCGGGGAGATATGTCTTGCATATATGGGACTTATACAACACTTTTACATGTATCCTAGGTCTACATGCATGTTTCCTAGCACCACATGAAAGTTTGGGTGGGCTCCGGGGGTCATTCTCCATCGAAAACACCCGTCTGCGGGCCCTAGGAAGGTCTACCCCCTAGCTTTCTCCGCACGAGGTTCCACCAATGTACTTTTTTGTTGGTTAAGGTTTGTTTAGGACATAGATACAAGGAAAACCAACTTTTGTACCCCGTGGCACAATCTATCCCCCGGTATACCCGCAGCGGTACATTCCCCCTATAGGTCGAGGAATCTGCTAAGTGTTATCGCCTGAATGTGAAGAACCTCACACCGGGGAGATATGTCTTGCATATATGGGACTTCTACACAAATTTTACATGTATCCTAGGTCTACATGCATGTTTCCTAGCACCGCATGAAAGTTTGGGTGGGTTCCCGGGGCTCTGACGGTCATTCTCCATCGAAAACAGCCATGTGCGGGCCCTGGGAAGGTCTACCCCCTAGCTTTCTCCGCACGAGGTTCCACCAATGTACTTTTTTGTTGGTTAAGGTTTGTTTAGGACATAGATACAAGGAAAACTAACTTTGGTACCCTGTGGCACATTCTAGCCCCCGGTATACCCGCAGCGGGACATTCCCCCCTATAGGTCGAGGAATCTGCTAAGTGTTATCGCCTGAATGTGAAGAACCTCACACCGGGGAGATATGTCTTGCATATATGGGACTTATACAACACTTTTACATGTATCCTAGGTCTACATGCATGTTTCCTAGCACCACATGAAAGTTTGGGTGGGCTCCGGGGGTCATTCTCCATCGAAAACACTCGTCTGCGGGCCCTGGGAAGGTCTACCCCCTAGCTTTCTCCGCACGAGGTTCCACCAATGTACTTTTTTGTTGGTTAAGGTTTTTTTAGGACATAGATACAAGGAAAACCAACTTTGGTACCCCGTGGCACAATCTAGCCCCCGGTATACCCGCAGCGGTACATTCCCCCTATAGGTCGAGGAATCTGCTAAGTGTTATCGCCTGAATGTGAAGAACCTCACACCGGGGAGATATGTCTTGCATATATGGGACTTCTACAACACTTTTACATGTATCCTAGGTATACATGCATGTTTCCTAGCACCACATGAAAGTTTGGGTGGGCTCCGGGGGTCATTCTCCATCGAAAACACCCGTCTGCGGGCCCTGGGAAGGTCTACCCCCTAGCTTTCTTCGCACGAGGTTCCACCAATGTACTTTTTTGTTGGTTAAGGTTTGTTTAGGACATATATACAAGGAAAACCAACTTTGGTACCCCGTGGCACATTCTAGCCCCCCGCATAACCGCAGCAGTACATTCCCCCTATAGGTCGAGGAATTTGCTAAGTGTTATCGCCTGAATGTGAAGAACCTCACACCGGGGAGTTATGTCTTGCATATATGGGACTTCTACACCACTTTTACATGTATCCTAGGTCTACATGCATGTTTCCTAGCACCGCATGAAAGTTTGGGTGGGTTCCCGGGGCTCTGAGGGTCATTCTCCATCGAAAACAGCCATGTGCGGGCCCTGGGAAGGTCTACCCCCTAGCTTTCTCCGCACGAGGTTCCACCAATGTACTTTTTTGTTGGTTAAGGTTTGTTTAGGACATAGATACAAGGAAAACTAACTTTGGTACCCTGTGGCACATTCTAGCCCCCGGTATACCCGCAGCGGGACATTCCCCCCTATAGGTCGAGGAATCTGCTAAGTGTTATCGCCTGAATGTGAAGAACCTCACACCGGGGAGATATTTCTTGCATATATGGGACTTATACAACACTTTTACATGTATCCTAGGTATACATGCATGTTTCCTAGCACCACATGAAAGTTTGGGTGGGCTCCGGGGGTCATTCTCCATCGAAAACACCCGTCTGCGGGCCCTGGGAAGGTCTACCCCCTAGCTTTCTTCGCACGAGGTTCCACCAATGTACTTTTTTGTTGGTTAAGGTTTGTTTAGGACATAGATACAAGGAAAACCAACTTTGGTACCCCGTGGCACATTCTAGCCCCCCGCATAACCGCAGCGGTACATTCCCCCTATAGGTCGAGGAATTTGCTAAGTGTTATCGCCTGAATGTGAAGAACCTCACACCGGGGAGTTATGTCTTGCATATATGGGACTTCTACACCACTTTTACATGTATCCTAGGTCTACATGCATGTTTCCTAGCACCGCATGAAAGTTTGGGTGGGTTCCCGGGGCTCTGAGGGTCATTCTCCATCGAAAACAGCCATGTGCGGGCCCTGGGAAGGTCTACCCCCTAGCTTTCTCCGCACGAGGTTCCACTAATGTACTTTTTTGTTGGTTAAGGTTTGTTTAGGACATAGATACAAGGAAAACTAACTTTGGTACCCTGTGGCACATTCTAGCCCCCGGTATACCCGCAGCGGGACATTCCCCCCTATAGGTCGAGGAATCTGCTAAGTGTTATCGCCTGAATGTGAAGAACCTCACACCGGGGAGATATGTCTTGCATATATGGGACTTATACAACACTTTTACATGTATCCTAGGTCTACATGCATGTTTCCTAGCACCACATGAAAGTTTGGGTGGGCTTCGGGGGTCATTCTCCATCGAAAACACCCGTCTGCGGGCCCTAGGAAGGTCTACCCCCTAGCTTTCTCCGCACGAGGTTCCACCAATGTACTTTTTTGTTGGTTAAGGTTTGTTTAGGACATAGATACAAGGAAAACCAACTTTTGTACCCCGTGGCACAATCTATCCCCCGGTATACCCGCAGCGGTACATTCCCCCTATAGGTCGAGGAATCTGCTAAGTGTTATCGCCTGAATGTGAAGAACCTCACACCGGGGAGATATGTCTTGCATATATGGGACTTCTACACAAATTTTACATGTATCCTAGGTCTACATGCATGTTTCCTAGCACCGCATGAAAGTTTGGGTGGGTTCCCGGGGCTCTGACGGTCATTCTCCATCGAAAACAGCCATGTGCGGGCCCTGGGAAGGTCTACCCCCTAGCTTTCTCCGCACGAGGTTCCACCAATGTACTTTTTTGTTGGTTAAGGTTTGTTTAGGACATAGATACAAGGAAAACTAACTTTGGTACCCTGTGGCACATTCTAGCCCCCGGTATACCCGCAGCGGGACATTCCCCCCTATAGGTCGAGGAATCTGCTAAGTGTTATCGCCTGAATGTGAAGAACCTCACACCGGGGAGATATGTCTTGCATATATGGGACTTATACAACACTTTTACATGTATCCTAGGTCTACATGCATGTTTCCTAGCACCACATGAAAGTTTGGGTGGGCTCCGGGGGTCATTCTCCATCGAAAACACTCGTCTGCGGGCCCTGGGAAGGTCTACCCCCTAGCTTTCTCCGCACGAGGTTCCACCAATGTACTTTTTTGTTGGTTAAGGTTTTTTTAGGACATAGATACAAGGAAAACCAACTTTGGTACCCCGTGGCACAATCTAGCCCCCGGTATACCCGCAGCGGTACATTCCCCCTATAGGTCGAGGAATCTGCTAAGTGTTATCGCCTGAATGTGAAGAACCTCACACCGGGGAGATATGTCTTGCATATATGGGACTTCTACAACACTTTTACATGTATCCTAGGTATACATGCATGTTTCCTAGCACCACATGAAAGTTTGGGTGGGCTCCGGGGGTCATTCTCCATCGAAAACACCCGTCTGCGGGCCCTGGGAAGGTCTACCCCCTAGCTTTCTTCGCACGAGGTTCCACCAATGTACTTTTTTGTTGGTTAAGGTTTGTTTAGGACATAGATACAAGGAAAACCAACTTTGATACCCCGTGGCACATTCTAGCCCCCCGCATAACCGCAGCGGTACATTCCCCCTATAGGTCGAGGAATTTGCTAAGTGTTATCGCCTGAATGTGAAGAACCTCACACCGGGGAGTTATGTCTTGCATATATGGGACTTCTACACCACTTTTACATGTATCCTAGGTCTACATGCATGTTTCCTAGCACCGCATGAAAGTTTGGGTGGGTTCCCGGGGCTCTGAGGGTCATTCTCCATCGAAAACAGCCATGTGCGGGCCCTGGGAAGGTCTACCCCCTAGCTTTCTCCGCACGAGGTTCCACCAATGTACTTTTTTGTTGGTTAAGGTTTGTTTAGGACATATATACAAGGAAAACTAACTTTGGTACCCTGTGGCACATTCTAGCCCCCGGTATACCCGCAGCGGGACATTCCCCCCTATAGGTCGAGGAATCTGCTAAGTGTTATCGCCTGAATGTGAAGAACCTCACACCGGGGAGATATGTCTTGCATATATGGGACTTATACAACACTTTTACATGTATCCTAGGTCTACATGCATGTTTCCTAGCACCACATGAAAGTTTGGGTGGGCTCCGGGGGTCATTCTCCATCGAAAACACCCGTCTGCGGGCCCTAGGAAGGTCTACCCCCTAGCTTTCTCCGCACGAGGTTCCACCAATGTACTTTTTTGTTGGTTAAGGTTTGTTTAGGACATAGATACAAGGAAAACCAACTTTTGTACCCCGTGGCACAATCTATCCCCCGGTATACCCGCAGCGGTACATTCCCCCTATAGGTCGAGGAATCTGCTAAGTGTTATCGCCTGAATGTGAAGAACCTCACACCGGGGAGATATGTCTTGCATATATGGGACTTCTACACAAATTTTACATGTATCCTAGGTCTACATGCATGTTTCCTAGCACCGCATGAAAGTTTGGGTGGGTTCCCGGGGCTCTGACGGTCATTCTCCATCGAAAACAGCCATGTGCGGGCCCTGGGAAGGTCTACCCCCTAGCTTTCTCCGCACGAGGTTCCACCAATGTACTTTTTTGTTGGTTAAGGTTTGTTTAGGACATAGATACAAGGAAAACTAACTTTGGTACCCTGTGGCACATTCTAGCCCCCGGTATACCCGCAGCGGGACATTCCCCCCTATAGGTCGAGGAATCTGCTAAGTGTTATCGCCTGAATGTGAAGAACCTCACACCGGGGAGATATGTCTTGCATATATGGGACTTATACAACACTTTTACATGTATCCTAGGTCTACATGCATGTTTCCTAGCACCACATGAAAGTTTGGGTGGGCTCCGGGGGTCATTCTCCATCGAAAACACTCGTCTGCGGGCCCTGGGAAGGTCTACCCCCTAGCTTTCTCCGCACGAGGTTCCACCAATGTACTTTTTTGTTGGTTAAGGTTTTTTTAGGACATAGATACAAGGAAAACCAACTTTGGTACCCCGTGGCACAATCTAGCCCCCGGTATACCCGCAGCGGTACATTCCCCCTATAGGTCGAGGAATCTGCTAAGTGTTATCGCCTGAATGTGAAGAACCTCACACCGGGGAGATATGTCTTGCATATATGGGACTTCTACAACACTTTTACATGTATCCTAGGTATACATGCATGTTTCCTAGCACCACATGAAAGTTTGGGTGGGCTCCGGGGGTCATTCTCCATCGAAAACACCCGTCTGCGGGCCCTGGGAAGGTCTACCCCCTAGCTTTCTTCGCACGAGGTTCCACCAATGTACTTTTTTGTTGGTTAAGGTTTGTTTAGGACATAGATACAAGGAAAACCAACTTTGATACCCCGTGGCACATTCTAGCCCCCCGCATAACCGCAGCGGTACATTCCCCCTATAGGTCGAGGAATTTGCTAAGTGTTATCGCCTGAATGTGAAGAACCTCACACCGGGGAGTTATGTCTTGCATATATGGGACTTCTACACCACTTTTACATGTATCCTAGGTCTACATGCATGTTTCCTAGCACCGCATGAAAGTTTGGGTGGGTTCCCGGGGCTCTGAGGGTCATTCTCCATCGAAAACAGCCATGTGCGGGCCCTGGGAAGGTCTACCCCCTAGCTTTCTCCGCACGAGGTTCCACCAATGTACTTTTTTGTTGGTTAAGGTTTGTTTAGGACATATATACAAGGAAAACTAACTTTGGTACCCTGTGGCACATTCTAGCCCCCGGTATACCCGCAGCGGGACATTCCCCCCTATAGGTCGAGGAATCTGCTAAGTGTTATCGCCTGAATGTGAAGAACCTCACACCGGGGAGATATGTCTTGCATATATGGGACTTATACAACACTTTTACATGTATCCTAGGTCTACATGCATGTTTCCTAGCACCACATGAAAGTTTGGGTGGGCTCCGGGGGTCATTCTCCATCGAAAACACCCGTCTGCGGGCCCTAGGAAGGTCTACCCCCTAGCTTTCTCCGCACGAGGTTTCACCAATGTACTTTTTTGTTGGTTAAGGTTTGTTTAGGACATAGATACAAGGAAAACCAACTTTTGTACCCCGTGGCACAATCTATCCCCCGGTATACCCGCAGCGGTACATTCCCCCTATAGGTCGAGGAATCTGCTAAGTGTTATCGCCTGAATGTGAAGAACCTCACACCGGGGAGATATGTCTTGCATATATGGGACTTCTACACAAATTTTACATGTATCCTAGGTCTACATGCATGTTTCCTAGCACCGCATGAAAGTTTGGGTGGGTTCCCGGGGCTCTGACGGTCATTCTCCATCGAAAACAGCCATGTGCGGGCCCTGGGAAGGTCTACCCCCTAGCTTTCTCCGCACGAGGTTCCACCAATGTACTTTTTTGTTGGTTAAGGTTTGTTTAGGACATAGATACAAGGAAAACTAACTTTGGTACCCTGTGGCACATTCTAGCCCCCGGTATACCCGCAGCGGGACATTCCCCCCTATAGGTCGAGGAATCTGCTAAGTGTTATCGCCTGAATGTGAAGAACCTCACACCGGGGAGATATGTCTTGCATATATGGGACTTATACAACACTTTTACATGTATCCTAGGTCTACATGCATGTTTCCTAGCACCACATGAAAGTTTGGGTGGGCTCCGGGGGTCATTCTCCATCGAAAACACTCGTCTGCGGGCCCTGGGAAGGTCTACCCCCTAGCTTTCTCCGCACGAGGTTCCACCAATGTAATTTTTTGTTGGTTAAGGTTTTTTTAGGACATAGATACAAGGAAAACCAACTTTGGTACCCCGTGGCACAATCTATCCCCCGGTATACCCGCAGCGGTACATTCCCCCTATAGGTCGAGGAATCTGCTAAGTGTTATCGCCTGAATGTGAAGAACCTCACACCGGGGAGATATGTCTTGCATATATGGGACTTCTACACAAATTTTACATGTATCCTAGGTCTACATGCATGTTTCCTAGCACCGCATGAAAGTTTGGGTGGGTTCCCGGGGCTCTGAGGGTCATTCTCCATCGAAAACAGCCATGTGCGGGCCCAGGGAAGGTCTACCCCCTAGCTTTCTCCGCACGAGGTTCCACCAATGTACTTTTTTGTTGGTTAAGGTTTGTTTAGGACATAGATACAAGGAAAACTAACTTTGGTACCCTGTGGCACATTCTAGCCCCCGGTATACCCGCAGCGGGACATTCCCCCCTATAGGTCGAGGAATCTGCTAAGTGTTATCGCCTGAATGTGAAGAACCTCACACCGGGGAGATATGTCTTGTATATATGGGACTTATACAACACTTTTACATGTATCCTAGGTCTACATGCATGTTTCCTAGCACCACATGAAAGTTTGGGTGGGCTCCGGGGGTCATTCTCCATCGAAAACACCCGTCTGCGGGCCCTGGGAAGGTCTACCCCCTAGCTTTCTCCGCACGAGGTTCCACCAATGTACTTTTTTGTTGGTTAAGGTTTGTTTAGGACATAGATACAAGGAAAACCAACTTTGGTACCCCGTGGCACAATCTAGCCCCCGGTATACCCGCAGCGGTACATTCCCCCTATAGGTCGAGGAATCTGCTAAGTGTTATACCCCGATACTGAGCCCTTTGACCCTGAGGTTTCCATGTGTGCGGGAGGCGGCCGGAAGAATGGTCGCTTGTGGATGTGTGACAGCGCCGTCGATCCTAAGACCGTCCGGTCTATGAGAGAGATTAGGCGTGACAGCTCAATCTCTTCGTCTTCCATACAGTCCTGCCCGACAGCGTCGTCTAGAGCCATCGATAAGATTCGGGTATTCACTTCTTCTTTGGTCATCCACATTTCATTCCATGTTTTCCATTTGTAATATCCATGACCTTCCAATGACACAACGTAGGAGGACTTGGAGAATGAGAGGAGACAGAGGGAGCAGGCTCAGGCTATCATTGCTCAGCAAAGTCAGATGATGGCATGGTTTGCATAGAAGATGACAGCCTGCGAGTCCCAGATAGCGGTAAGTTCTTGCTCATAGGACCTAAGACGAATTCTAGTTCCATACACCTTACCCGCACATGCTTGATTTGTAGACGTTGTTGCCGAGTGGCGCCACTCTTCCTACGGTTGATCCACCTCCTTTTGACATCAACACATGGGTAAGTTGTCTTGTGTATTTGGTGCCAATCTCAAAATACCACATGTGTAGTGCATATTGAATATGGCTCATATTTTCTATCTTGTAGCTACATGCCTCAGGTGGATCCAACAATATGGAGTTCGGGCGACAACCGTCTCAGGAGGAGACCATGCAGACGTCTCCTATAAGGGGACAACGACCTAACAACCCGCTCCATCGCTCACTCTTTTAGGTTTGTACTCTCGTTCTCCTGACTAGTAGAATTTCACATTGTAGAATCACTCCCGACATAGTACATAGGACTTGTAGAAAATATGACTTGTCAAAATTGTGAAATTCTTACCATATGACTTGTAGAATCACTCCCAACATAGGACTTGTGTGAATCTCATGTCATTATTCTTGCTATATGAATTGTGATTATTCTTACCAAATGACTTGTCAAAATTTACTTGCTATGTTCTATCCTATGTCAAAATTTACTTGTGAATCACTTGTAGGATGTCCATGAAGGATGAACTTGTCGATCTCCGGTGATTTGTTGACATGTGGAGTTGTATTATGAAATCGTATGCACTTGTTATGCACTATTTGTGGTCATGGAGCTTGTGTATGATCTTATTTATAGTGTTGGAGCTTGTATGTGACTATTATGGACATATTTGTGGTTATGGAGCTTGTATGTGACTATTATGAACATATTTATGGTTATGGAGCTTGTATGTGACTATTATAGACATATTTGTGGTTATGGAGCTTGTATGTGACTATTATGGACACACTTGTGGTCATTGAGCTTGTATGTGATTATTATGGACATATTTGTGATCTATCTGTGGTCATGAGCATGTTTATGGCTATATTTTATATTTGAATTGAAGGAATGAAATGAAAACAAACAAACAAAAATTCATTAGGCCTTTACCGTGCACAAACGCACGGCAAATTAACCTATTGTCCTTTGCCGTGCATAAGCACACGACAAAGGTGCCACATGTCGCCATACTGTGCACCTGGGGTATCTGTGACAAATTGGGGTCACTTTGCCGTGCAAGAATACACGGCAAATATTCCGCCCAAAGGCACACGGCATAGGGACGCACGGCAAAGGCAGGCAGACGGGCTGCTCAAGGTGGTATTTGTCGTGCGATCCCACACGGCAAATACTTTGCCATAAAACACACGGCAAAGGGAAAACACGGCAGAGTAAGAACGCACGGCAAATAAGAAAGCACGGCAAAATATTTGCCGTGCGCGGTGCACGGCAAAGCTGTGACCACGGCAAACAAGAAACTCACGGCAAAGAAACAAGAACGGCAAAACTTACAGGTGGGGTCCATCGCTGGAAGCGCACGGCAAAAGTTCACGGGACCCACTATCACGACGTCGTCGGGGGGGGGGAGGGGTGGCGTCGTTAAGTACCTTTTGTGTGCCGTCCGGGGGTGGCGAGCACACAGCAAAGGATTTGCCGTGTATGGTGCACGGCAAAGAACTCTTTGCCGGCCCTATCTTTGCCGTGCGGTCTTTGCCGTGTAATTTCTCACGGCAAAGCCTTTGCCGTGCCTTTTTAGGATTTTGCCGTGCATTGTATGTTACACGGCAAAGAACAAATTTCCTGTAGTGCGATTTGCTGCAAAAAGTCCCGCTTTTGCTACATGTAGCAAAAAATGGTTCGGTTCAGAAAATAGAAAAACAGACTGGACCTCGCCGGAGATTTCGCGAAAAACCTTGCCGGCGACCATGTAGCAAAAAAGTTGTGCTGATGTAGCATATCCTACCTCGCCGGAGTTTCGCCGGAGTTTCGCCGGAATCTATGTAGCGAAAGAATTGTGCTAATGTAGCAAAACCGGAGAACAATTGTAGCAACATATTTGTCTTAGTGTACAATTTTTTCGCCGGAGACATCGAAATAAGTGTAGCATTTGGAGAACATCAATATAGCAAAACCGAAATGAATACATAACAAAACATAAATGAGTATATAGAAAAACTAGCCCCCGCTTTGTCCAAGGTAGCAACATCATGCACTCATGGTAGCAAAATCGTAGACCCAAGATAGCAGAGCCGTCTGCCGTTGGTAGCAACGGTCTATACCCAGGGTAGCAAAAAGCCACCCGGGTAGCAACGTCACCGCCCATGGATAGCAATAGTGCCGACTGTCTGTAGCAAATTCATCCTTCGTAGGTAGCATGCACGGGATACGCCATCTCGAATCGCCGTTCCCGCCGGAGTTGAGAGAGAGGGGAGCACCTCCGCGATGAAGTCCATCTCCAGCGGCAAACAGGAGCACCACCGTCGTGGCCTCCATGTCGGCGCAGCAGCGCATGTTCTAGGCGAGTGGAGACGCAGGTTCTAGGCGAGCATGCGGGGGACGGCTGGCGAGCGTGCAGGCAGTAAGCCAGTGGAACGGCGGGCGACCTCACCGGTGAGACCTCCTCATGGCGGCGCGAGCGTTCTTGCAGGTGTGGAGGCGGCGACAAGCGAGCTCGTGAGGCCTCTTCAAGGACGCGATCTATGGTGAGCGGAGGGAACGACCGGCGGCAGACAGAGCTCGAGTCTGGCGACCAGCGGCGGTGAGGGCAGGCGGTAGGGTGGTCCGGCGGCCAGCATGGCCGGGCGATCTTGAGGCAGGAAGCGGATGCGGTGCCGTTGAATTTTTTTTCTCTCGGTAGAGATAAGAAAACGAAGCTCCAAGGAAAGAAACCGTGGAGCAGAAGATTGGACGTGGGCGGGGCCCACCCCCACGTGCTGTGCGGGAGGAAACCCGGAGGATGGATCCCCGGGTGCGGCCTATCGTTTTCCATTAAGTTTCCACATTCAGATTCCATCCATCTCCCTACTAGAGACTAGAGCCCTAGAGTCGAATTGAATGGATTTTTTTCCCAAAAGGGGATGATGACCTCAAGGCCAGGAGATATCTGGTACTACTTCAAGATATCTCCACAATAGATACCATAAACAACGAATAATACATTAGTCTGACTTCGCCGGTTGTAACAAAATCACAAGACAGTTGTAGCAACAAAGTTCTTCTAATGTAGCAAAAAAACTAACTTCGCCGGATATATGGTTGGAGACCTTTAGCCGGGAGACCTCGCTGGAGAACTTGTAGCAGAAACTTTACAGCATTGTAGCAAAACCAAAAAACGGAGGTAGCAAAAAATGTATCAATGTAGCAAAATCGGAGGCGTGGCGGAGGGGCGAAGGAGCCTGGCGGCTACGCTGTGACGCAGGCGGGGCATAGGCAGAGCGGCGCGGGGCTCGAGACGGACAGGCGACGAGGAGCATGCGGGGGCGCGGCGCTGCGGGAGAACAAGGAGGACGGCTGCTCCAGGAGGGGCCACGGCTCCTGGCGGCGGGCGAAGGAGCTCTACGAGGCGGGGAGGCAGAGGCCGATGCGCATGCCAGTGGAGGCTCGGCGACGTGGCGGAGCTTGGCTGGGCGAGGAGGCGCTCGGCAGACAGGGCCATGGCGGCGCCACACGGGGCAGAGGGGAGCTCGAGCTCGGGCCGGAAGGAGGCCGGGGTTCTGGTGAGGAAGGCGGGGTGGTAAGCGAGGGAGGCGAGCTCGCTCGCGGGGCGAGCGAGCGAGGTGGGGCGGCGAGGGGAACACGGCAGCGGGCGCCTGGGAGGAGGTGGGGCTCGGGATCGGGTCGGGGGTTGGTGGGCGCGTCGACGGAGTGGGATGAGACGCGCGAGCGGGGAGGATGGGTGGTGGGGCCGGGCGAGACTTGACTCGGACGATGCCATCGTCCGGGGATGATTATCATTTTCCATTCAAATAAGGGTCATACTACGCCTGTCCTCGAGGATCATACCCAAGACTCTCTGCCATCACGCGTTTCCAAAAAAGCTCCAAATGTCGCTTTTCACAATAAACTCTTTTTCTACAAAGTGTTCTGTTTTTGCTAAATTGTAGCAAAAAATTGTTTGCCTAAAAACAGAAAAAAAAAGACTGCCAGCGCCGGAGACATTGTGGAAAAGGTTTATGCTAACATAGCAAAACCGATTTCGCCAACAACATCGCTGGATACTCACCAGAAACTTTATGGAAGAAAAGTTATGCTAATATAATAAAACTGGAGAACAATTATAGCAAAAAATTTGTATTCATATAGCAAAAATCAACTTCATCGAAGACATTATAGGAATTCATAGACAAAAATTTGTATAGAAAACACTGCACCATTTGGAGAACATTAATGTAGCAAAACCAAAACGAGTAGGTAGAAAAAAAATGAGTATGTAGCAAAATCAGTCTTCCACTTCGCCTAAGGTAGCAACACCATACACCCATAGTAGCAAAAGAACCTGCCGTTAGTAGGAACGTCGTGACCCAAGGAAGCAAAAGCCGTCTACCGACGGTAGCAACAGCATACACCATGGTAGCAAAAGCCACCCGTCGCCGGTAGCAACATCGTTCGCCAAAAGTAACAAAGCATCCCTTCGTTAGTACCAACACTGTACACCCATGGTAGCAAAGACGCCCGCCATCGGTAGCATCTCGAGCATCCCCTTGTAGCAGAAGAAGGACCCCACGTCGGCAACAACCCCAGGTTGCTAGCGAGCTATTGCGCCTGCAGGGGAGGAGGTGGGGAAAGAGCATGGCAGCAATTCTGGCGACGTCTTCCCCGACGGGACTCTGTGCAACATTGGAGCTCAGGGAGAGTGTGGGTGGCTACAGGAGCAGGAGGTCAAGGCACGATGTCCTGGGTGCAGCGGAGCTTAAAGCCGGCGCGGCGGGGCGAGGGAAGGTGGAGATCGAAGCGGGTGCGGAGGCTGGAGGAGGAGGAGGAGGAGGAGGAGGAGGAGGAGGAGGAGGAGGAGGAGGAGGAGGTCGGGGCAAGGTGGCCCAGTGCCTAGCGCGAGGTGGACTGTGGTTGGGATCATGCCTGCGGGTGTAGAGGGTGGGTGGAGCCATACGATAGAATCTTTCCATCCTTTGGAGGATACAAATATTTCCCTTGAACAGGGCCGAGCCAGCAAAATCGAGGGCGAAACTCTTAAATGGACCCCTATAGTACAATTTTTTTAACTATTCAACTATTATAATGTATATGTAAGACTATTTTACACATCAATTGGATATATGAATAAATATACCTATTAAACTTTGGGCTACCTAATGTTTAACCGAACAATATCATTTTCTTAGTGTTTTTTGAAATAAAATCTTCAATACTATCCTTATAATCTTCTCCAACACCATTTTCCTCTACTTCAACATTATTTTCCTCCACCTCAATAGAATATTCCTCTAACTTCACATTATTTTCGGTCTCAGTCCAACCGATTCTAGAATCATTGTAAGAAATAATAATAAGTGCAAGGGTTGATGGATCAATTGACTGATTATAGGAGAACACTTGTGATTTCTTTTTAACAAACCTGTCTATTGCCCCTCTTTGAGATTGAATTAATTCTTCTTCCTTTTTATGGTCTTAGGCTTTTGAAAACCAGATTATTTCTTTCCCATGTTGACTCCTACAAAAGTGATGAACACCACAATTGAATGAATTTGGGATTGAAGTGCATCTAGGGCACAAACACCGGAGAAGAAAACATCATATGCAGCCGAGTAAATTGCAAAAACAATCATAATTGAGGAAAAGTTATTAAGCCTTCACAAAAAAACCACCACCAGAAAACATGCATTTTGGTGGCTTTATCACAATTTTGGTGGTTTTTTTGCAATTTACTCAATGCAGCCTGCGGGGATGAGGGATGAGGAATGCACGTACATGTTTATTGATGAACTCGATCCACAAATTCAGTTTTTGACTATCGGACGGGCTCGCCTAGGCTTGGTCCGTACTTGTTGCTTTGTCCGGTCGATGACCGTCCTTGGTGGTGGAGGTGGGTTCCTCCCGCTGGCCATCGGGCTTCCGTCCTTTGCTCAAGCAATGGCGCCACCGTCTTGCAGGCTGCTCGCTAGTGTCCTCGATGAGACGATGGCGATGGTGACAACAAGGTCATGGTGGCGCATGTTGGTGGGCGGCGAGATTGGTGGTTGTGCTACGATTCGTCCGTTTTTTTTGTGTAGATGGAGTTAGGGAGAAATCTTTGTCGGCTCATCCGACTCCGTCGCGGTGACATCTTCGGGTGGCGCCATTCCTTTCTGAAGGACGACACAGATAGCTTTGTCCACTTCACTCCAAGTGCCGGGAGAAACCTTAGGTCCATTGCGCTTGTCCGGGCAGCAGCGCTGTGTTGACGACTCCTTCCTTCCTGAAGGTGTTGCTTAGTACTGGGCGTTTCGGTATACTAGGAGCGTGGTGAGACAAAGTCAGAGGACGCAGCGGTAGCGGGTTACGCTCATTTTGTCGACTCACTGTTACTTCCATTTTTTTTTAGACATGTTTAAGCTGTTGCCCTAGAATTTTCGTGTATTTGAATGCATTGTGTGATTGTTTTATTTATAAAGAGAGACGAAAGCCTAATTAAAAAGATTCAATTAGGAGTAGAAGATCAGAGGAAGAACCTCAGAACGCAGGATAGAAACAGCCTCGCGTCGCGGCGTCAAGAAGATTCTGTCATGGCCACACACACGTTTCGGCTGCTATACCGTGCGTTCTGGTTACAACTTGGCTCGTGCGTGTAAGTTCAATGAACAAAGATCTTCCGTTGGCTGTGGCATGACGTCAGGAACGGATGGTGACTCCAAACTTTGGAAAACGCTATGGTCAGTGAAGGCACCTGGGAAGATGATAATTACACTGTGGCGTTTTTCCCATGACTGTCTTCCATCTGGACATCAACTTCAGAAACGGCACATCTCTGCTTGCACTGATTGCATTTTTTGTGGGCGTCATGAGTCCATAGAGCATGCACTATTATTCTGCCAATTTGCTCGTGAAGTCTAGGAAGCTGTCCGAACTGTTCATCCAATTAATCTTCAGCGCAAGTATTTTACTTCTACTCGGGTCTGGACGCTGGATTTTTTGGACCGGTGTTCTGACTTGGAGGCGACTGCTATGGTCGTTTCAATGTGGCATATTTGGGATGCAAGAAATAGATTCCGGGAAGGTGAACCGATGATGCATCCCAGGTCAGTTGCCAAGAAAGTGCTAGCTTATATTCAGATGATCGTTGCACATCTTTACAATCCACCAACAAGTCATAGGCGTGAGATCAGTTCATCAATGCTAAAATGGTCTCCGCCGCCGACTGGCATGGTTTTGGTTAATGTGGATGCGGCGATTTTTTCTGTTTCTCGTCGGATGGGGGTCGGTGTCGTGATCAGAGACCACAATGGCGTGTGCTTGACTGCTTGTAGCGAGTACCAGGAAGAGGTCACGTCGCCGGAGATTGCTGAAGCACTGGCCTTGAGGCGTGCAATCACCCTTGCTAAGGACGAAGGTTTCACCAAGATCATTATCAATTCTGATTGCTTATCTGTGGTGAATCGAGTGAATGCAGTGGAGGATGATCGATCCCTATGTGGCCCTGTTATTCATGATGTTAGGAAGTTGATGGCCTCCTTTACTTCATGCTCCATCAATCATGTTGTCCGTGGTTTGAACGTTGCTGCTCATACTATAGCAAAATTGAGTGTATCTTTAGGCTGTGTTGTGTGGCAGGGTGTTTCTCCGGATTGTATTCGTGAGATCCTTTGTAATGACATTATGATTATGTGATCAATAAAGTTTAATGTTCTCAAAAAAAAAAAAAAAAAGACGAACTGACGTTCCAGGCTTCCAGCCTCGCGTCGCGGTGTCCAGGGACCAGGTTGGACTCAATCGGGGGTCAAATAATGCTGGCCCTTTTCATTTTCCAAGCGGCCACGTGCCCGGAACCAAGTGCAGGAAAGGTATGATTTATTTTCTTGCATACTTATATAAGCCCGTACCAACATTTTGGCCCCCTCCCCCCCCCCCCCCACCCCCCAAACCGACAGCACTCCTGCCGGCCCGGGCCTGGGCCTTGAACAAGATAATATGCAGGTCATTCAAACAAGAGGTAATAATATCCTTAGTCCCACAAGTTGCACGGTACGTACAGATTAGTCCCAGAAGTTGTAAAAGCCGATTCCACCGTCCCACAACTCGTTGGACCAAAACGAACCCATCCGTGCTAGCCAGAACCGCGCCACGAACCAAAACAACGTGCGGCGTCACATTTTTAGAAAGGCCCCATATAAATATCATCAATCTGGTTGGTCCATCCACGTGTTTTGGAGAGGGTAGGGGCGTCGTGAGTACATAGAGGCAACCGTTTCTGCTAGCTTCGCTAATTTCTCGTGGTTTCCCTGCTCTCCTTTGTTAGTGTCGTGGCCGCCGAGGACGTAGACGGCGCCGCCTCCTTCTCCCTGCCGTTCGTGGCGGCTTCCCTAGCGAGATGCCGCCGGAATTGCAGTACCGTGAGTGGAACAAAGATTCGCCGCAGTATGGTACGCCTGAATTTTCTCATCTTTTCATTAATTGAAGTTTATGAGCAGTTCATGCCCTACTGCTGACGGCTCTGCCTCCTTTTTTTTAGTAGATTAGTGAATGTTTTTGTTAGTTTAGGTTGTCGTAATCGATCAAATTCAATTGATTTAGTACGTACTGTCGAAGATTGCTGCGACGATGATTAGTTGAATTGGGCAAAGTCTGATTTTTTTTTCTGAAATTGCTCTATTTTTGTTAGTGCTCTGTTTCCACTGGGCTAAAATCTGAATTTCTTCTCTAAAATTGTTGTCGATGGACTGTGTTATTTCTGAACTTTCATATGAACAAGCTTCCGAATTAAGTAGCAGTTACTGTTAGTTAAGTAAAAGTTCATGGAAGCTTGGTACTATTTCTCTACGTCCATAGATGTACGTGAAATTCTTGGTTGTTGATGATTAGTTGAATTTCTGAAATTGCTCTGTTTTTGTTAGTGCTCTGTTTTCGTTCGGCTAAAGTCTGAGTTTATTTTCTGAAATTTCTGTCGATGGAGAGTGTTATTTATGAACTTTCATAAGAACAAGCTTCTGAACTACTGTTAGTTAAGTAGCAGTTCATGTACGCTTGGCACTATTGCTCTACGACCATATATGTACGTGAAATTCTTGGTTATTGATGTTAATAAAACACTGATTGTAGTATGGTTGTTGCATCTTAGATTACTGATTGTAGTATGGTTGTTGCATTTTTCCATTACATGATTATTTGCACACGAATTTTGCAGGAGCATAATCTTGTGCCAATTAGTAGGGTACTTGGTCCTTTGCCTGAAAATGTCTTTGTGGCACATGCTAGAGACACTATTCCCGAAACTAGAGTGAGGATCACAACAGCTTCATCAAGAGGAAGTTTGAGGGGAAGATCCAAAGGTAGAGGTACAAAAAATAGAGAAGCAACCAAAGTTAAAGCACCAGCACAGCAACAAGAAAGCAAGAGGAAATGGCAAGAAAAGAGCTCTTGATGGTACTACAGCTGCTAGTGCACAAGGTACTGAAACTATTGTTGCGGAGGGAGCAAGAGCAGCTAAAAAAGGATACAAAACAGGCCTGGTAGTGCACACTACCTATTGTCTGGTGATGAGCAACAGTCTGGAGAAATTCCAAATTTAAATGCTAAAGTTATTCCTGATTTAAATGTGGATGAATTTCCTATCAGTCAAAATGCACCAGCTACTGATGATTTCTAGGTGCTATTTTCATTTAGGCATTTGTGTCCATGGCTTGTTCTAAATTTTGTATCCTTGGGAATCTTTGGTACATTCTTACTCTTAATTGGTGGCACTATACATTTCTTAATTCTAGTGACATTGTTGTTTGTATTTATTCCTGTGAGATTTGGTGTAATGCTCCTCTTAATTCATGTTTGCATCTCTTATGTGTTTGGAATCAGTTATTTCCTCCAGGGAGAACTTGGAGAGTTCAAGGACAAGTATTTGTCTGTATATATTTGTAGACAAGGAAATGACAAAAATATCTTTTATTGTGTTGAAGCACTGTAATAAATTCTCCAACTGTGGTTGTAATGCCAGTAAATGAAAAAAATAATCAATTGTTCAAACATACAATAAAAGTTCTATAGTTGCTTGCTATTAGACAGATTACTTACTATACAGTACAGATTCATGCTTGCTTGCTGCTGGGAATATTGACCACCATGGGCACAAGTACTGTATAGTAAGTACAATTTGCATACTTAAGTGGAAAAAAAAATCAATTGCAATCTGGCATTATAACCACAATTTAAGAATACTAACACTAACCTCAATAGCAATCTTGCAATAGAACCACATCTAGAGAATGGTAATAGTAGCTCACAACTGATATGCAAATGACAAGTAGATCATTTATTATGATGACACAGAGTACACTGATTTCTTGCAAAGGTATTCCATACAAAGATCAAGCAAAGTACATTGATCTCAAACAAAGACCAAGCACAGTACATTGTTTCGATACACAGGGCTTGCAAACTGCATTACAAACACCACTACATTCTGTCTGACATACTATTTACATACATACTATCAAACAACACTACATACTGCATGACATTCTAATTCCATACACAGGTTCCTTCTTCTTCTAATTCTCTGACTCCTTATTTCTTCTTCTCTGGCTCTTTCCTTCTCCTCTGACTCCTTCCTTCTTCTTCTTCTTATATGGTTCCTGCCTTCTTCTTTGCCTCATTTCTTCTTATTCTCTGTAATTTCATTCAAAATATGACGATTCTTGTGCCTTTCCTTCCTTGATTCAAGAATTGTGAATATTTGAAGATTCTGTTCCATTAAGTTGTTGACCAAACTATGAATCAAATTAAAAGAGAGAATATGAAGATTCTGTAATTTCATTCAACTTTAGCTAAATTAAGATGGGTGTTCAAAACGTGGTCCAACTCGGATGCTTCACGTATAATTAGAACAACTAATTAGAATAACTACTATGTAACCTGACCAATCGAAAATTTGATAAAAGATGATGATTCTTGTAGCCAAAATACCACTAAAAAACCAAGGTTGCTGAAACACCACTAGAATCATGGATTTTATAGCCAAAATAGCACTCCCATGAGATCCTAAATGTTTTCCTGTAGTCAATATGTCAAGTGCTTGTCAGTTTGTTTGAAACTCCCAGACTACCCGTGTCTAACCTAAGAAATAAGCCAGCTCCTGACATTTAGACAAATTCGAATGCTTCACAGATTCGTACATCTAGTTCTATCTACAATATAGAAACTTCAACAGCACAAACTTAGCGTCGGTCCACTCCCAATTGAGTTTATAGCATAAAACCACCACTTTTATACAAAAATTTCGAAAAACCACCAGTTTACGTTCTAATCGCATAAAACCACCACTCTACTACTGATTTTTTGCAATGTGCACTAAAATGAAATTGACAACAAATTAACAGCGATTCTGACTAGAGGGACCCACCTGTCAGGACAAATTTGCTGACGTGGACTAGACCCCACATGTCAGGCATATTAAAAATCAAAAATGAAAAGCAAAAATGAAAAAGAAAAAATGAGAAAAACTGCCTATCACTGTCGTCGACGCCCATGCTCGCCAGAGCGCCGCCTCCCCCCTGCTCGTCAAAGCGCCGCCTCCCCCCTGCTCGTCGGAGCGCCGCCATCCCCTGCTCGCCGGAGTGCCGCTGATGGCCCCTGCACCCGCATGGAGCCCTCCCCCCGTCCCACGCCGCCCTGTCTTGCGGCGAGCTAACCCGCGTCGGAGCCCGCCCGTCCCGCGCTGCCTTGTCCCGCGGCGAGCTCACCGGCGGCGGAGCCCGCCCACCCCGCACCACCCTGTACCTCTTCGGATCTTGCTCGCCCTTCCCCGCCCCGCCATGTCCCTCGCAGGAGCTCGCCGCTCCGTCCCGCCTCGCCCTTGCCATGGTCGGAGAAGCCCAAGATCCATGGCGGTATGTGCTAGGAAGGAGGGAGGGCTAGAGCTAGGGTGGAGAGCTGGTAGAGGAGGAGGCCCGACCGGGGGGATGGTGGCCGGAGGGGAGGCGGGTGGCCGGCGACGGGAAAAGGGTGGCCGGAGGGGGGCGGGTGGACGGCGACGGGGTGGCCGGAGGGGGGACGGATGAACTCCTTTTTTTTCTTTTCATTTATTTTTTAGATATTTTGATGATTTTTAATATGGCTGACATGTGGGGTCTAGTCCACATCAGCAAATTTGTCCTGACAGGTGGGCCCCCCTAGTCAGAATCGCTGTCAATTTGTTGTCAATTTCATTTTAGTGCACATTGCAAAAAATCAGTAGTAGAGTGGTGGTTTTATGCGATTAGAACGTAAACTGGTGGTTTTTCGAAATTTTTGCACAAAAGTGGTGGTTTTATGCTATAAACTCCCAATTCAACAAAGTAAAACAGCCTAGCTAGAACAATTTCTCAGGCTGCCTTTCGGAGCTATTTTAACTCCATGAATTCAGATTCTTGTTCAGGCGTAGTGCATCAGTTCAGGATGTACTGTACTAAATAACACAACATTTGATATAATTTAACAGTTTATAACAGACACTCTGCACTAGTTCAGGCTATACTGGGCTAAATAACACAACATTTGGTATGATTTCACAGTTTATAGCAGGAACTCAAATAGAGATAGCCACACTTATACTAAGTTGAATATAGCAGTCAATTAGATTCGCTCAAATTGAAAAGGTTCAGCCATGTACAGGTACAAGGAAAGAAACCTCGCTCATTGTGTTGGTCGCCATGCTGCACAAGGATTTGGCAAACTCTGTTGTTCTTCTCCTCCATCATATACCGTCATATCGATGAGCTCCCTATTCTTCTCCTCCACGTCCTCCTCCGTATCTTACTCCGCCGCATCCGCCTGCCCCCGGCTCGCCTCTTCCTCCACCGAATCGCCTCCGCCCGGCCTCTGCCTCCGCAACGACGACGCAATACGACCAGGAGCTGGAGGCACGACCATGCCCCTCCACCGCGCTCCAGCGCTACGAGGTGCAGGGAACCTCCCCGTGCTCTCCAGCGAGCCCTCACTATGCTCCGCCATGGACTCTGATTTTGCCGTCGCCATCATCGCCACTCGGGTTGACCACGCACGCGATGTGTGCATAAGGGGAAGAAAGGTAGGTTTGCTAGTGAGATAGCTAGTTTTAGAAGGTCCTTTCTGCAAATGTGACGCCGCACGTCTGTTTCGGTTCGTGGCGTGGTTTCGGCCAGCACGTACGGGTTTGTTTCGGTCCAACAAGTTGTGGGACGGCGAAATCGGATTTTACAACTTTTAGGACTAATTTGCACCTACTGGGCAACTTATAGGACCAAGGATGTTATTATCTCTTCAAACAATGATCGATGGTAGATTCACGGCAACGCCATCTACTGCAATTTTTGATGATTGCAGGATCCTTACCACGGTCTTTGGAGACATTATTTTCGAACATTGTGATAGGGAGGCAAATGAGGCTGCGCACGTGCTTACTAGGTTTAGTTTTACTAATCATGTTTGACGATGATCCCCTATTTTTTTTGTTGCCTATCCCTTATAAATGAGAATTAATAAAGTTCCTGTCAATACAATGAAGACACTTTCCCTATCATTCAGTTATCCAACGTCCCAGATGGAAGCGGACGAGAAGGAAACCAACGGCTGAGATGATTGCTGGGACACATTTATTATTTTCCCGTTTATTCTATTAAATACAATCTCTAACCGAAACATTATATATTGCCGGCACTGCCGTGAATCAGAAGTAAGAAAGAACTACCTAATATTAGTGTCCCTTAGCTATAGTCTCGTTCTCACCAACTACCTCATCGGCGATCACCAGATCCCGACCATATAACACCGGAATCCATCTCGAAATTCCCCAATCCACGAACCTAAATCCTACGGGGCACTATAGTGGTATCAGAGCACTACAATTCTCGGCCGACGAAAATTTTCCGGCGCAAGGCGATTCGGGACGAACTCGATTCTTGGAATCGCGGAGGCGAGTCAAATCGGGTAGAGCGGGTGGTTGGGCTCTCTCGTAAAATCCCAGCCTCCTCACCCTGTTCGTGGCGGCGGGGAGGCAGTCGACAAAGGTGCAGAGGCAGCGACGTCAAATTGTACGTGTCGACGGTGGCGGCTTGGCAGCAGCGGCACTGATCGGGCACAAATCGAGGGGTTCGTTACGGTTGCTAGAGAATGACTCCTCCGGTGGTAAAATTCTGGTAACGACCTTGATTCGTGTGCTATTCGGAGGCGGGATCTTGAGGCGGCGGTAGACAACGACGACTGATGGCTCCGACTACAAATACCCGGTCTCACACGACGGCGGCAGGAGATTTCGACGCTCAAGTTGCGGTCGAACGGCTCAAGACGAAGATGATGGAGATCCGTGGCGAACTGGCTGATCTGAAGCTGGCCTCCATAGGAATCGCAGATATCAAAGCGAACATGGTGACTGCAACTGATTTGGGTAAGTTGATGCAGAAGTATTTGTCAACACTAGTTGCTTCAACGATTACTGAGCAACATGATTTGACAGGTATACCTCAGATCCATACTCATGTTCGTCATTGATGGCTGCAAGTGCACAGATCGTTTGTAGCTAGTTTCGAAGTTAAGATGTCGATCCCACAGGGATCCCAAAGGTAAGTGTTGATAGGTGAAGTCTCTATCACACCCGAAGTTGTGACAATTCTTCGAGTGAATTGACCACAAGTGTTGAAATAAAAATATATTTTGGATTAAACAAAAGTATTTAAATAAAACTAAAAAATATAAACTGCAAAAATAAAAAGCATAAAAGTAAAGAACGATTCGTTTGTTGTTTTCTGCAGATGACAAAGTAGGCGCGGGGATTCAGTTCATGGTGGTAGTGAATATGTCAGGTGGATGAGTGATAAGTGTAACAATTATAATATTATAAGTATGTGTGTAGGCGAGCAACCCATAATTAGCCGGAACTCCTCTTAGATAGATTTCATCCCAACTTCAATAATCTACTAGCCTCTTTAACACAACCATGGTCAGTCACTAGACGATTAAGATTCTTCGGGTTGCTTAGCAATTAAGCTTCTTGGATCGGACTAATACACTAAGCTCGGTGGCTCCTCGTGATCCTCGAGTCAAACTAGTTTCCCATTGATATCCTCGTGTCACTCGGGGTCGCCGGTCTGCTAGCGAACAAGATTCTATCTATGTAGAACAAAGCATCATGTTGTCTGAGCCCTTAATTGGACAACATGTATTAAGCATTCCATAGATAGTCAAGCACATATAATATAGTAATTAGAATCACCACAAACTTAATAGAAATTATATAGGCACATCACATCTCACCAATCCCCTACATCTCCCATGCTCAAGGGAACTTACTCACACATGAGAGAAGAAAGCATCATCGATATAATTAAATAAAGGGAGTTTTTCTTGATATTACCATGGAGATCCACAATAAGAAATAGAAATAAATCCAACACAATTCAAGATATGAAGAATAATCTCAAACCCTAATGTTGCAAGGTGGAGATCTCTCTCTCAAGTACAAGTAATGGCTATGGAGGTGTGGTGGCTGGGAGATCGAAGATCGTGAAGCGAGATGAAGAACGTCTTCCCCTTCTTCTCTGGATCTCTTCTTACTCTCTTCTGGATGGGATGGCGGCTCGTGTGTTTTTGTTTTCGTCCTCGTCCTCTTCACGAAAGTTGTCCCTTTTAATAAGACGAAGGATATGGCAGCTATACGACGGGAACTATACGGCCAGAGAAATATTCCCTTCATATAGTTGCTCGTTAAAGCTTCAGTAAACTTCCCTCAATTGCTTCCAAAAAGAGACTTGCTTGTTTTCGTCTGAATATTGTGTTTTTGTTGTTGAATCCCTCTGTTGATGTTCAGAACCTGAAACACACATTAAAAACCAAGTTTTCTTCGCTACCGAAGTATTAGCATTAGGTAAAGCTAGAAAACCATCAAATCCAAACGAAAACCATCGATAGAAACCATCAAAAATTGTGTCGAATCTCACAGCTATCAGGCATCCACAAGATGGTCACACATCAATTCAGGCATCATATGTTCCGTCAGCTAATTCAGTGGTAGCAAAGATAGTGGGTTCAGTAGGAGGAATTCAGCAGACTGGCCATGTTGCTATGGGTACTAAGATGGTTACTACTGATAGTGTAATCTGTACAACTACTCAACAGAATAAGCAGCACACAGTTCCTACTCTGACTCAACCAAATGTCCTGAACATTCCACAACACTTCCAAATTCCACCCATATCCCACCCAGCCCAACATTCAAAACTACCATACTCTCTGTCTTTGGTTCCAGGCATCTGGTCTGATACTACTACCAACACATATCAGGTAACCATTCCACCAAATTAAAACCATTTTATTGGCCAGTTCTTCCCAATTCAGACACCTAAAATACATGTAGTTCAGGAGTAAGGTTGACACAATCTGAGGGTGATAGAAATGAGAAAATGCAACGACTAGGAGATGTTTCTTATTATGCAGATGTTGTTCTCAAAGGTCCTCGTTTAGAGTTTCCTCTTTTTGCTGGTGATGATCCAATTGGGTGGTTACAACAATGTGAGAAGTTCTTTGATATGTCTGGGACTCCCTATGAGCAGTGCGTAAACATTGCCTCTGGACATTTTTATGGCCGAGCCAATGTTTGGCTAAAAAATATATGTATTCCCTAGCATATGGTGAACTGGCAGCAATTTTGTCAGATAATTACAATAGATTTACTCAAACTAATGCTCATGAAGCAGTGGAAAAGCTCAAAAATATCTAGCAGACTACCACTGTTCAAGCTTACATAGATAGCTTTGAGGAATGTGTGCAACTAGTAAGAGATACCCATACCTGGAAGAAGCTTTCATCATGAGTTGCTTTATTGGAGGACCGAGGGCAGACATCAAACATGATGTGAGTGGGCAGAGACCTAGTGGCATTTTGGAAGCTTACTGGTACGCCAAAGTCTATGAAAATGCTGTAGCAACCAGTAAAGCTTATTACCAGAGCTCCCTCCCAATAAAAAGAGTACATTATCAGGGTACAAATTTCAAATTCCCTACCAAACAAGCACCATTAAATCAAGCTGACAAAACAACTACTGCAACTACCATTCAGGACAGACCCACTGGGCAATGTTGGTATTACAAGGAACCTTGGAATAGAGAGCATATATGCAGACAGAGAAGAACTCTGCACATTATGCAGGAAATAGAGGTTGAACAGGAGGATCCTAAATCTCATCACTCTCCTACCTCTGAGCCAACATTCCACACAACACCAAATACACCAGACAATACACATGTGAAAGCAGAGTTTATGCACCTATCAGCTCATGCTACAGCAGGAACATCTAGTGTGGCAATCTTCTCCCTACTGCTTACAATTGGGGGACAACAAGTAGTAGCATTGGTAGACAGTGGAAGCTCCAACACATTTATGGATTAGAAATTTGCCATCAAGAGTAACTGTTCCATGCAATAGATTCTGGCCAAGAAGATATTCATAGCTGGTGGAGGATATTAGGTCCCTGATCACATTGTCCCACAAATTCGTTATACTATCCAGGGCAACCAATTTGAATCTTGATGGTGCTGCGTCAACGTGGAGATCTTCGTTGGGAACCCCAAGAGCAAGGTGTGATGCAGCAGCAACAAGTCTTCCCTCAGTAAAAAACCAAGGTTATCGAACCATAAGGAGGAAGGAAACGTCTCAAAGGTGTTGCAAACAACATGGAAACCTGCACAACACAAACTCAAGACTTTGCCCCAACGAATAGTGAGGTTGTAAATTTCATCGGTTGCTGTAACAAAGGATTAACTGTATGGTGTGGAAGGTGATGATGGTTTGCAGCAAGTAAACAATAACAGTGGAAGATGTATCAATGGTAAAGATTTGACCGGGGGTCCATAGTTCACTAGAGGTGTTCTCCTTAGATAAACAAACATGGCATGCTGGGTAAACAAATTACAGCAGGGCAATTTACAAGACTGAGCAAGGCATAACAATGCAATACTAGACATAAAGATCCTATGAGATTCGATTGGGCAATACAACAATATACATAGACCGCCATCCAACTGCATCTATGACTAGAAGTCCACCTTCAGGTTATCATCCGAACCCCCTCCAGTATTAAGTTGCAAGCAACAGACAACTGCTTTAAGAAAAGTGTGTAAGGTAAACAATTCACTTATTCCATGAACAAGAGACAGTTGTTTTCCCCCTAGTGGCAACATCACATCTACAACCTTAGAGATTTCTATCACTTCCCTTGATTAAATAGAGGCATGAACCCACTATCGAGCATAAATACCCCCTCTTGGAGTCACTAGCAACTACTTGGCCAAGATAGCTACTAACAACAGAGAGCATGCAAGATCACAAACAACACAGACATGATAGAATCAAATAGACAAAACCATTAATCAATCTGACATAGTAATCTCAATATCCATCGGATCCTCGCAAACACAACATGCATGATTACAAATAGATGAGATCTTGATCATGAACGGAGCTCACAAGATCTATACATGAAAGCACAAGGAGGATATACGACCATATAGCTACTACATGGACATGTAGTCCAAGGTGGAACTACTCACGCTTCATACCGGAGGCTGGCATGATGAAGAATAAGGCCTCAGGGATAATCTCCCCTCCGGTAGGGTGCCGGGAAGAGCTTGAGATCCCGTGATCTAGGGACGATGGTGGCGGCGGCTAATGCCAGTTTCGTGGAATATTGATCCGGTACTTAGGGTTTAGGCATCGGGGGCTTCTTATAGGCGAATAGGCGACGCTAGGAGGCGGACAAGGGGCCCACACCCTGCCCAGGGATGGCCCAGCCCGTGCCTGGTAGGTGCAGCCGCCCTGTGGCCACCCTCCATCACTCCTCTGGACTCCGTGTTCTCCTCGATAAAATATTGACTTTGTCTTTTGTCCCATCCAATTCCGAGAATATTTCCTTACTAGCTTTTCTGGAACAAAAAATAGCAGAAAACAGGCAACTGGCACTATGGCAACTTGTTAATAGGTTAGTACCAGAAAACATATGAAAAGCACCTCAAAGTGTGGAAAAAGCAAAGCAAAGTAGATACTAAACAAGCATGGAACATCAAAAATTATATGTATGTTTCCAACGTATCAAGCATCACCAAGCTTAACTCCTACTCGTCCTCGAGTAGGTAAGTGATAAAAGAATAATTTTTGAGGTGACATGCACCATCAAAACCAAGATCAAACCATTTGCAAGCATTGAAAGCTGGGATCAAAGAACTCTAAACATGTGCATGAAAGATGGAGTTCTAACAATAAGACAAAGCAACTATGCATGCAACATGAAAGGCTACAAACAAAGATCATGAATAACATGCATTGAAAAATGTTTGTTTGTTTCACATACAGAAAACATGAAAGATGGAGTTCTAACAATAAGACAAAGCAACTACGTGTAGCACCCCGGTAAAACCACTACTAGAAAATCGTCTGCATTTACATCGGTGCATCATCATGATATCTGCATGCATGTTTTAACCTAAAACTATTTTCGAAAAACCCTCTTTGTTTTCTAGATATTTTCCATCTTCATTTCAAATGTAAAACCTCGGTCTTTTCTGGATCTTGTATTTATCTAAAACTATATTTCAAAACGTTTTGTTTTATAAAAATAATAAAATAATTTTTATTGGGGAGGCAGTCCAGTCAGCCGGGCCAAAGGCCCAATCGGCCAGATCACCTACTACCCAAAATAAACCCTAGCAAACCCTAGACCCCTTACACCCAAACATACCCACCCCACACTCCCTCCCCAGCCGCCGCCACCCCTTGGCAACACCCGCGCGTAGCCAGCCCGCCACGCAACACACACACACCCATCCCGCACGCTGCCACTCCCTTGCCCGTTTTGCTCACCCTCCCTATCGCCGGGCCCCACCACTCCCGATCGGGATCCCCCTGACCCCGCGCCTCACATCTCCCTCCCATCGTCTGTTCCCAACCCCTTTCTCCCCTCACGATACTTCCCCGCGGCGCCGCCACCGCCAGGCGCTCCCTCCTCACCTAGCCTTCCCTGCCGCCTTGCGGCCAGGACCCCGTCACCGGCCACCCTTCCTCCACCAGCTCGCTGCAGACCCCGCCTACCACCTCCTCGCGTCCTCCCGCGTCGCGCGCTCAGCCGCCACCGTGACCCATGCGAGCTCGACCTCGGCCAGCCGTCGCCCGCCATTCCCCCTCTATCCGTCTGCCGTCCTTCCCCGTGGCCATGCCTCACCAAGCCACCGCCGCAGTGCTCCGCTGGCCATCCCACATGGTACCTCTTCCAGCGCACCTCGCGTACCTCCCGTACCTCGCATTCGCCATCATCTGCCACCTTCCTCCGCAACCTCCTCCCTGGCGCCCCGCCCGCTGCCTCGTCTTCTGGCACGAGCGCCGCCGCCACCTCTGCTCGCTTCGCTCGAGGGTCGCCGTCGCCTATGCTTCCTCCACGGTGGTTGACCCCGTCCAAGGTCGTCACATATGTTCTGCTTCGGTCCTGCCAGGGCCTCCTTCTATTCCAGCTGTGTATCAAAGTTCGACTGCACGGCTAGGCTCGGCCATGTATTCGCTGCACCATTCGTCCACCGGTAGATACCATTTTCTATTTGTGATTTGTGGCTTTGCTACTCCTGCTATGTTGACCCCTCCCCCCTTCATTGTTGTGTAAGCCTCTTGCAATTTGCCTCCTCTAGTTTCGGGTGTGCCCATGTTGGAGCTCGTTGAGTGCATTTCCAAGTGCTTCGGCTCATTTGTGTATGCCCGTGTTTGTTGCTGCGAGATAGCGGAGCATTTGGTGTTCCGAGGGTTTGATCCCGTGTGACCAAGGATGGCACTGGCAAGATCTTCTCGAAACCGAAACCACAAGATCGTCTTCCCAGAGCCGGAAACCCCGAAGACCGATCATGGATCCGAAGCCCCGTTCCCGGAGTTCGAAGCCCCTTTGTAACCAAGTTGTCCGGAACCAAAGTGTGACCCCTATCCGAGACCCCTATTTTATAAATGCCATCTATATAAATTGTTGCATATTAAATTGTTCATACTCGCATGCATATTGTGGATGTTTGGGGGCATTATGCTGATTCACCTCATAATTAAATATGGAGACCATATGCGGGCTTTTCTAGGTGTATATTGGCCCATTTAAATTTGTGTAGCGAACCGATGATATAATTTTGCCTTGTTAATACAACATTTAAATTGCAGGGTATCTAAACAACATGGACCTACTAATTACTTGTCGGGACCTCGGTTCCACTTAATATGGCCTAATTTCATGACATCTTTGCCATGCCATACATCATACATGCATCATGCCTGATCTTCTGTCGTAGTATTAAATAGTGCATCTGGTGTTTCTTTTAGTGCTTCGCTTCTTCACAGATTAGGCCGATGAGTTGATGCGAGTGACGCCCGTTCTTTGGATGAACCTTTAGTAATGTTTTTAGGCGAGCATTATCCCTCTTTCTACCTATTTTATATTTCTAGTCTTTATTCCTCCTGTTGATCTATTGCTATCTGTGTTGCGATGCTACAGATTCCGTACCCTTTTATACTTTCCTGCAACCTCTATATTTCCATGGACACCTCCTATTGCCTGTTGATTGATATATAGTTGGCCTTGCGAGTCGTAGTTGCTTGCTCAGGTGCTGCTTCGCGTCGTCGATGTTCCACCGTTGTTGGGTGGTTGCACATGCTAAATGGTGGAGATGATCATGGATTTAATTACTGTTTAATAACTAAAATTGAAAGTAGGTAAATAATGCAGAGGCATAGGTGGGTAATAGACAATATTTGGTTTCTAACCGCTCACTGGTGTCCCGTAGGACCCCGAGTTCTTGACACATGTTCCGAGATCGAGCGCGCTAACCACAGGTGGGGTGTGTGGGCACCCCCATCGATTTAGTATCTGATTTCAAAGTACTGTACCGGGGGCCACAAACTAGTTTGGGAATTTATTACTATCATTTTTATTATGCCATGCTTTATTTCTTTATTTACGATTGCGCGTGGAGCGCCTGTACTGTTTAGGAACCCCGTGATATGTTTTCGCTGTATCGACAAGCCCAGTCACACTTTCGGGTTCCCAGTCGTTTACAGCCGTCGACACAAACCCTGGGTCCATCTCAGAGACCGGCCAACTTCGTTATGGGTAGCTTAGTGGGGTGGCCCCCATTTGCTTTCTCTGGGTCTGGGAAACATCGTGTCCGAAACCCCGTCGACATACCGTTAGGTGTATGTTTTGTGATCTTGTACCTACCTAATCTGACAACAAGGGTGTAGGTGCGTGTGGAAATTTTGGTGCACCCCTGCAGGGTTAAATCTTTTCGAGACGCCGTGTACGTGGTTATGGACGACTTGGAGCACAGTTCTCGATCATAGACAACTATAACTAAAGTTTACTATTATAATTTGACTTGTATCTGATATGACTAGTAAGTTGGATAACCACCACGGAAAGAATGAATAAAACTACCAACCGTGTGAGTTTCCTCGGCTTGACTTCCTCGTTTGGTCTCGAGGGGGAAATACCAGGATGGGTATGTTTGGTGGTAGTATCAGGTTGGATCCGAATAGGTCTTTATTATCCCTCTCCGATAGCCGCCAGTTGTATCGAGTCTCTATAGGTTGCTTAGTGCATGCTGCGCTGCCGCTTCAGTCCACCATATCTATGTAGGCGAGGACCTCCGAATTCTAAGACTCGCCGTGTACTGGCCTCAGTACTGACCGCTCTCTTTTTCCTTTGCCCTTTGTCGGCACCCCTTTTGTTTGAGCAGTTTTTGAGATCGATGTTGTTAGCAGGGTTACCCTTCCGGCTTGTCCTGGGCAGGGTTATGGACGCCATTGGTTATTCTTCAGGGCTCTTAGCTCAATTTGCATCTTGTCCGTACTCGGACCCTGTATCGATTTCAAGGTGATTTGGATCTTTGTATTGTATACCCGTAATCTTGACTCATTGAGTCGCTGTTGTATATATATGTTCTGTGGGTTCCATCGTGGACTATTGTGTAATGATATTACTTCGTTTTCCACCCGCACGAAAGTTCCTGGTGGGCGCCTTTGAATCGTTTCTATGAGGGTTTAGCGAGAATCACTAAAACTTGCATAGGGCCGATCCGAGGGTGTTACACTATGCATGCAACATGAAAGGCTACAAACAAAGATCATGAATAACATGCATTGAAAAACATGTGTTTGTTTCACATACAGAAAACATGGCATAGTGGCAATCAGCTTGTCCCTCATGGAGTAGCAAATAGATGCATAGGACACCTTCAAAGTTCATAAGAGTGACTAGATACAAATAGCACAAGAACAAGCAATATCAACAATATGGATCAATCAATAAGTTTTGGGACAATGCACATAGAACTAAAAATGACAACTATGCTCTCTTAACTGGTGCCTAAAGGTAAAATGTGGAGACTCAATATAATAGTGGAAGAAAGTCCCTTCATAAAGGGAAGCAGGGATTTCAAGTTTCAAAAAGAGCTTCCAAAAATTATGGTACTGGTTAGCTTTCATCCCTCATTGCCTCTATCATAAGCATCTTGAAGTGATTAAGGTTAAAGTGAACAAACTATGGAGTATATGCTTGACAAAGTATAAGTTGGCAATCTCATGTCCCTTGAATACGAGGGCCGCACCTCCTACTACTCAACTTTAGTCACATGTAAGTTCTCGGCATAGTAAGTGCATGTGTATCATAGAGAACCGCCAATGGGGTACCCCTTGCACATGGTACATGAGCTATCCCATAATCAAAACGACAAGGCAAGCAGACAATGAGCATCTCAGCGATCTTTTTATTTGTTATTTGCATAGGTTTTTATTGACGATGCTTCACAGATTGCTTGTTATGGTGATGCTGCAAGTTTTCACCATGATTAGGCATGGCTTAGGCTAGCGGCCCAGGCGTTTATCTAACACAAAATACATAACTCCATGGACTTACAAGCTCCCTTTTTATTTCACATCAGCAACATCTATAGACAAAAGAGCATGATATCAATTGTGTACAAAGTACAAGTGCAATGTTGAAAACGTTACCCATGAAAACATGGTTCTGCTAATTCCAACGAATAAGCGCAAGCATATACAACATAGATGACACAATGGTTCAAGTTTATTAGGGGCAAGGAATATAGAGTGTGCCATCAAGTTCGTGAGAGCTTTAATCACTAAGTTTTCACATAACAAAATGTTTTTTAATTGGAAGGTAGCTAAAAACAAGAATATACTTGGAATGGTGTAACACACCATGCATAGGAATTTATAGTGGACACTTTTGGAAAAACTTGGTTTCTTGGGAGTTGGAAGCATGAGTAGAGCTTATACAAGTGGAGGCTAGCAAAAGACTGGGAGCAACCAACTAAGAGAGCAATAATGGCCATAATCATGCAGAGCGAAAAAACATTACTAATCAAAGCATAGAGTGGTACTACAATTCAAGGACTAAATGATCATAGAGGCTATGGTGACTTGTTCATAGTCATAACATGGTGTGAGCATGTGCCAAGTCAACCCAAACAAAACATCAAAGGAGAATACCACAATACTATGCTTTTGCATGCTAAAACAACGCATGATTCCTTCAAGGCACACTAAGCAATCCCAATTGTTTGGAACAAGTCATGCTACATCAATAATCACTAAGAATAAGGTCAAAACAACACCTAGCATGACATGATAAAGTCTAAGTCATGGTCAATGCAAGATCCTCTTGCACTTTCAAGTAAGAACTTTCTACTCCTTTCCAACATCGATCAACTTATTTGAAACAACACAGCGAGAACGGGGGTCCAAACTACTTTATTCAAGCAAACTAAAAAAACTAAGCAAAGTAAACGAAAACTAAGATGCTCCAAGAACAACACAACCGTGCATGAAACAATAAAAACGAAGAGTCTAGAAAGACCTGAGCTTTTTATTGATGAAGAAGGGGATGCCTTGGGCATCCCCAAGCTTTGACGCTTGTACCTCTTGGATATTTCTTGGGGTGACACCGGGGTGGCATCCCCAAGGTTGAGCTTTTGTCCATTCTTCATCTCATTACATCATTCTCTCTCTACACCTGAAATTTTTCCTTCATACAAAACTTCACACAATCTTCATTAGCAACATTAGTGTATTCAAAAGATAATAGACCCTTGCGTTTAGCTTTAAAACAACAAACCTTTTCACTAAAAACAGAAGCTACTATAGAAACTCCTTCAAAAAGCTCAATTTCCCAAAAAGAACCCAAAAAGGAATCAATAAGAAGCAAATGCAAATAATGGCAGATATCTGTCAAAATAGACAAGCAGGTAGAAACCAATTTTTTCGAAAATCTTCTGTTGCTCAAATCAAAAAGTGTTGAACTAACGAAAGTTAGATAACATACTGGGGATTTATTCGTAAATTTTCATCTCAATATGACTTACAGAGACTCCTCACGAATTTTTATGGTGGAGGACTGAAATCTGTTTCGGGACAGCAACTCCCCTAAATCTTACTTCCCTCTCATTAGAGGTCATTCTTTGCAGAAAAAGCAAACAAAAAGGATAAGGAGAGGTCATTACTGAAGTAATAACTTCCAAGACTCAAGGAAACTCTTGGGTTATCTCCCAAGAAGTACTTTTCTTTAACGACTTTAAGTTAGGCACAAGAAGCAAACAATCAAGTATTTTCAAATGAAGAAGCATTAACATCAAAACTTGCTTTCAAAGGAGGAGCAAAAATCAACTTATCTCTCCTTATAGGGAAGTGTTCAATACCTTTCTTGAATGGAAATTGATATTTAATGGTGCCTTCTTTCATATCAATGATGGCACCAACTGTTCTAAGAAAAGGTCTTCCCGAAGTAACAGGACAAGAAGCATTGTATTCAACATCCAAAACATAGAAATCAACATGTACATAAGCACTGTTAACTATAATGAGAACATCATTAACACTCCATGAGTTTCTTCTTAGCATTATAATTAAGTGGGACATCCAAATAACAATCTTCCAAAGGTGGCAAATCAAGCATTTCATAAATCTTCCTAGGCATAATAGAGATACTAGAACCAAGATCACATGAAGCTTTGAGATCAAAGTCATTCACTTTCATATTAATAATGGGTTCCCAACTATCTTCTACTTTTCTAGGAATAGAAGCTTTGTGTTTTAACTTCTCTTCCTTAATCTTAATAAGAGCATCTGTAATGTGTTTAGTGAAAGCAACATGCATATCACTAGCATCAGGACTTGTAGCAACCTTTTGCAGGAACATAATCACTTCAGAAATATTGCAACCATCAATATCAAAATCAAACTTAGCATCACTAGTAGCAGACTCATTGGGCTTAGGTATTGTAGGAGGAGGAATAAGGGCTTCTTGTGGTTTAGTGGTATCCATATTAGTGGTGATGGTGCACACACTATTGTTTCTATCAATTTCAGCTTCCCTTTCCCACTTAGCATGAAGTTGAGCTAACAGTCTAACATTTTCATCAATAGTAACTTGTATGGCATGAGTAGCAGCAAAGGTACTTTCCATGGTTTCGAGTTTAGCAGCCATTTTATTAATCAAAGAGGACAGTGCTTCAGACAAAGAGGAAATATTTTTCTCAAAATTTAAAAGTTTTTCCTCCACAGTCTTGTTGAAAGTGGTTTGTTTACTAATAAAGTCTTTGAGCATGACTTCAAGTTCAGAGGGGGTACTTCTAGCGTTGTTATAGGAGTTTCCATAGGTATTGCCATTATTAGGAGGATAGGGCCTATAATTGTTGTTACTACCAAAATTATTCCTATAGGCATTGTTGTTGAAATTGTTGTTTCTAATGAAGTTCACATCAACTTGCTATTCTTGAGCAACCAAAGAGTCTAAGGGAACATTATTTGGATCTAAAGGAGCTTTCCCATTAAAAAGCATAGACATAATAACATCTATCTTATCACTCAAGGAGGAGGTTTCTTCAAAAAGAATTTACCTTCTTACCATGTTGCGGTGACCCAGCATACCACTGCATGATGTAGTATACTATAGTCATAGACATAACACGAATGAAACACCGTTCACCAGTATTACATCCCTTAGAGTGGTACAACAGAAATACAGCGGGTCCAAGACATGGCTAGAGGTTACAACTCCACTATTTACATAATATCCAAAGAACATTTTAGGTTAGAGAGAGAGAAATAAACTTCTTCCAAAGAAGAATCAGAAATAAACAACTCAAAACTATCATAATAATCAGACTAGTATCTACACTATTGGTATGGAATTGCTGCTATTGCAATACACTACAGAAATAGGTTCGATGGCTAGAGATTATAATCCTAACTAATCAGTAACTTCGTCTTCACTTGAGTTGGTGTATATGTTGACTTTCTTTACTTTATTGAAGACTTGAGCTATTGATGAAGACTTCCTCGAGTAGAAGTTGATGTAGACGCCGTCTGTATTGGCTTTAGAATCTAGCAAGGGTTAAGAAGATACGTTGAGTACGAGCGTACTCAGGAAGTTCACTAAAAAGGAGTGTTTGATGTAGTATAACTACAGCCACATACCAGAGGTCGTAGGCAATGCAAGCTTTTGTAAACCTTTCTTCAAAGGTTGCTTTTATTCTGAAAAACTATGTCCGTCAGCCTTCACGGGTTTACCAGAACTTTCATGGAGTTCCTTTCCCGCCGCGTTCGCAGCTCCTTCCCGGAACAGGGAGTACCAAGTTACAGTTCTTACACTCTGCAGAGGTGCGTCACTTTACCCATGAGAGATCTTAGCTTTGTTGCACATCCGAGTTATAGGCTCGTTAACACTTCCTTGGTGTGAGGCCTAGACTAAGATCCAAGCCAACCACTGCCTTCTCCGCGACCCCGCATGTCTCCTTGTTGTACGCCAGCCCACCTATTGAATTACAGCAATTGGCAGTACAGACTGTTCAGATGCCGGAACTATCATGGGACGTTGAGGGTTCCCACCCAGATGTTGCATATCCTCTACGAATTACCAATTAATATGCGTGCTACGAGTGATAACAACCACGACCCGCACATTCAACTTCATGCGAGAGGGAAAAGATATAACTGACTTCTCCGTCCCATTCCAAATCCCATGGTCAACGCATAATATACGGCGCAAGAATCACTGGCGACATTGGTTGTTAAATCCTAGGTGATATAGTCATGTGCAGTGGTATTCCAACTGCCAGACTTAATAGATTAGCTGATCACCCTGGATCAGTAACCAATATTTCACATTATCATCAAAATGGTGTTTTCTGACCTTTTTGAAATGCATGTGATGACAACACTGGATTTGCAAAATACTTTACAGAAAATAATTAAAGGACATGAGCAAGTGTGAACTTGCCTTTTGTGATTGCAAGATTATGCACTCATGGTCTTCGAGACAATATAAGATCCAATATCTGAAATCAGCATCATTGGTCCGGTAAGGACTAATGTTTAAAGAAGCAAGGTGCTTTTATGCATAAGTAATGTAATGCAAGTTGATAAACTCGAATCCCGGGGATAACTTTGTTCTAGGGTTTGAATATTGGAATTGGTTTCTTTAGAATGTGTTTCCCTTTTAGATTAGTTTCTTATTTGTGCTTCTTATTAAGGCTTGTAAGTGTGTGTGAACCAACATGCAATTATAATATCATAAAACAATGAGATACACACAAATGTGAAATGCTACTCAAGATTGCTTACACTATAAGTGTTTATCTTCAAATTTTACTTTACAAGTAATGTCACTTATAAAGAACTTAAGTGTTATCAATCCAAAGTATACAAGTAAAGTATAAAGTAATGTGATTACGATTAATTGTCATCTGTTGACTGAAGTGGTAAAACGAATAACTTTTGAAGAAAACATTTCTTCATTGAGGTTTAAACAATTTTGATAGTTTTTAGAATATGGTTGATAGAATGTGATTGATATTTTTTTTCTTGCTTGAATAGTTTGGACTTGAGATGCTTATAACTTAATTATAACAACCAAAGTTAACTATAAAACACATAACAAAGTCTTTATCATAGTATTTAAAGTATGGTAGACTAAAGTTAACTTTAAAGACATAGATGGATTTAAGGTATTGCTTATGATAATTGTACTTTGTTCACTTCATAAGGTTCCTTTAAAGTTAACTAGGAATGGTATTAATTTTATTTGGTATAGTGGTTTGTCAAGATTATAATGGAATAGAATCATTTATGTTTTTATAAATGAGTGGTTATGGTTTGTAATCAAGGTAATAATATTACTTAACTGCTTATGAATTCACTATAGTGTTTTGGTATGTTGATAAACTTGTGGTTAAAGTAAAGGAATAGCTTTTATTTCACTACAAATTATTCTCGGAGATTTGATATTGGATAAGGATCTTTTAGAAAATAAACTACACATATGGTTGAAGGATAATTCAATAAAATTATATTTAAAATGTGTTGGACCAATTTGACTTTATATTCTAAATATTTAAGACTAATACTATTTATTAGACTCAATTGGCTAATTTTCGAATTATTAGCAAATTTTATTTATCCTTATATGAATTATCAACTAATGAAATAGGTTAAAATTCAAGTTATTAAAGTGTTTAAATTTTTATTTACCTCAAAAGTGGAATATTATATTTTTAACATGTAGGTATTATTTTTGTGATTATTTTGGTGTATTATATTTTTTTTATGAATTTTAAATAATAAGATATGATTTTTATAAGTTTTATTATTTTATAAATACTTAATAAATAATAGATATTGAATTAAGTAAAATAATAAAACATGATTATAGTTTTAAATTATTATTCATATTTTTCTAAGATTTTTGGTATTTTATTTATATTTTTTATCATTTATCATTATTTAATTATGAATTATCAAAGTGTTATTACTTATAAAACCTTTATTAAATAATGTTTATTCAAATAATTAACATAATAATATTTGATAATACAACTAGTTTATAGATTTTATTTTTCTGATATTTTTCATTTATTAAACATATTTTTCTAAATTATAAAACATAAGTTATTGATTTTATAAGATTGAATCATTTTATTTAATTTCTGGAATTAATAAACTAAATAGTTTATGATGTAATGCTGATGTCAGCATGAGGTGAAAGGTTTTTCTCACCAGGTCTATTCTTACCCCCAGTCACTGACTAGTGGGGCCTATGCCATGTCATTTCCAGAACTATTAAATAAACCGATGAAAGGTGTTATGACATCAGCACAATGTCGTGCTGACATCATCTGAGACTGATCCTCTCAGATCGATTGTCGATCGAGCGATTTAGTGCACGCGTGGGATAGTGGCTAGGCTCGTTCGAAAGAGGGCACGACAGGGAACCTAATAGTGGCGGCGCGGCTGGTTTTTAGTTGTCGGAGCACCAGCTCCGACGAGCTCCGACGGTGACACGCTCGGGTCTTCGTGGGCAAGGCAATAGAGAGGGCTAAGAGCGAATCAAAGAGGATAGCGATATGCGCAAGCTCACCAGGAACGTGAAGAAGGTGATGGGGAGGCGAATCGTGACCGGAGTCGATGGAAAGAGCGGTGGTCCAACTTCGAGAAGACAAGATCAGGGACGGAGGATTACGGCTACCCGGCTCGATTCCTTCACCTAGAAGATGCAGCACACCCTGGTGAAGCTCGTAGCACATGCGTATGGTCTTGGTGAGGCCTCTAGCGGCGAAGGCAAACACCTCCAGTGAACTAGGGTTTCGGTGTTCTTGCGGAAAAGGAAGATAGAGGTTGAGAGAGAGGTTGTGAGGAGATGAGGATGAGAGAGGGCACTCCGGTGGTTCTTATCCTCTCTTCTGGAGCTCAGCGGCGGCAGGAATCACAACGAGACGATCGACGGAGGCCGGCACGACAGACAGCTGCTTCCGCCGTCGCGGAAGACGACGACGAACACAAGGCCAAAGCGGTATGGGCTGGAATTAGGCTACTGTTGGGCCGACGTGGGCTGCAGTTGGGCTGCACGCGGGCGACAATTAGATGGTGAGAAGAAATGGGCCGTGGCCAGGATTGACTGCTGCCTCTCTTCTTTCATTTTTTCTTGTTCTCTCTTTTTTCTATATTATGTTTTGTATTTTACTTTCAGATTTATATATTACTCATTTGTTTGAATATTTCCCATGGAAATTTATTTTCTAAATAATTGCAGCAATCCTAAATTGTATTCAGTATCATTTGTGAACTCTTATTGTATAATGTGATTATTTCTTTATATATATACCTTTACTTTTAGTATTTGTAGGGGCTTTTGAAATGAATTATAATTGATCGTATTTCCATAAACTTATTAAAGAATGCATTACTATTAACTCATGAGATTTGATTCTCATTAACTTATATTATTAAAGGAATTTTTATATGGTGATCTTTCATTTTTATATGATACATAAAGTTCTAGGGAATCAATATAGTTAATATTATTCCCATAAATTTAGGAAATAGCAATATATATATTTTATTATAACTAACATAAGAGTTAGGGTTTGAATTGTAAATGCTTACCCTAGGGTTTAGGGTACTTAGTATACTTATATTCTTTTGTTGATGTGAATGGAGATAATTGGCTAAATATATTGTCTTTATGTGTGTGATCTTTAATGATATCACCCTTTAATGATATCACCCTTTAGAATAGAATGTCTTATGGAAAAGAATTGATAAAGATAACTCCTAAGCACATATGGTTATGATAATTGGAAATGACAAATATGTGCTTAAGTGATTTGCTATAGGAAAATATTACTATAAACCATTGTGGAAATAAGATGATTGATCAAATATATGAAATGGATATTAGGTTTGGTTATAGAATTAAGGTTGCATGTTTACCAAGAATTCCTATCTTCCATATTTTATAATTCTTAACTTCTACTTAAAGAATTACTTTCCTAGATATACTACTCTTTCATATCCATCATCATGTGCTAACATGATGAGCTTTGCTTCACAAAAATATGCATATCAATAATTTCTCCTCCTAAATCCATTTGTAAATCAATGAGCTTGACACTAAAGCTTTTCATAATGTTCTCATATCTATACTTGGTGATCAACTACTCTACTAATGATACCTCCAATCCAACAAGTAGTTACTTCTAACTCCATTCATACTCTTCCTTAATCATCCATCACTAATATTACTCCAATAGATGTATATATCAAATTTTACTTCACCTCAAGTGTTTAGTATTTTCCAAGAGGAAAATACTATTTCTATAATCCAATATTGCTCTAGCATCATCTTAATCATACTATCTTATCTCTTCTTGACTCCAATATCTTACACTCAAACATCACATTATATCATGGTGACTTGTCATGGCTAACCTAGAATAACATATCTATACTAGGGTTCAATCATGTTTTATCCACCAATGTCACTTATACATGATATAAGCATTCTATCTTGGTGACTAAAGCATGATCATTATAATCCTTTGATCCTTTATGGTTTAGGTTTCCAGTTGGCTAATCAAGGCTTTCATCCATACAATATTACAGTTGCATTATAATTATCTTCTTAGTATTACTTATTGAATAGAAGATATTATTCATTGACTATGCCTATTTAATCCAATAGAATTACTCATTGGTAACTATCTTCAATATTCATCCTGGTAATCTTCTTTGTTACCATACAAATATATATCCTAGATAACTCTTCTATCCACTCAGGAGTGAGTTAACTCCATCAATTAGCATATTGATCCTATTCTCTTCCAACACTCCCATCATATAGATGATATCTAAAGCTGGCATTACTATTTACCTCTTCTTACTTCTTTCTTTATAGGCCTTAAGTGAATGCTATGATATGGACAAGAGTTGATAGATTAATAATTGATAGGTTAAGAATTGGTGAATCAATAGTTGATTACTCAACGTTGATGAATAACAAATATGAGAATAAGGTTCAATAGAGATGCTAAAGATTGATATGGGAAGAAAGATATATGTGAATGATCTTGCCTTGGTTTCTTTCCTACTCAATCTTACTAAAGAATTAAGGTTAGGTATTACCATGATACTCATGGTAGAAATAGATGAGATTAAGATAGATCAAGATGTAGTTCTTACATTCCTATTACCTAAGTTATATTTATAACTTGGTATTCATGAGTTGTGTAATGAATACTAGGATATAATTTCTTAAGGACCAAATATAAATCATTAATCAATGTGTATTGGTTTAGTTTCATTATATTCGATCTACCCTTAGATCAAATTACCATTGCCCAAAATAATGTTTTTAGCAAAGGTCATATTGAAACTTATCGCAGTCAACTTGATGATATACTTTAATTCCATCAAGTTGACAGAAGCTTCAATCACTTTGACAAGTTTTGTTCAAAAGCGCGAAAATTATTCGGATTTTCTATGCATGAATGCAATGCACACAACTATGTTCAACTTATTTCTAAGCTCTAATGTCGGGATGTTTGTAACTACCTCGGTAAATTACGCTCCTAGTTACAAGCCTGGATGAGCGGAAATGGTTGAAATAGTACGGTGGGGCCCAAATGCCACTCACAGGTAGACCTTTCGGCCGTCCCAACCATTTCCAAACATCGGGACAAGAACGGGCGGCGTAATCGGCAGGCGAAGGGATCAAATACATACACAAATGAGTATGTATGCAAGCCACCATACAACAGTACATCAGAGCCATTCCATCTAAAAGAAATAGAAATATTGCAACGCCATACGGCAAGATCCAAATATCCTAGATAGATATAATAGTTTAGGATATCTCCCCATACATCAAACATCAGAGTATCAGGCGGAAGCGGCAAACAAGATCCGAGTACGGATAAGAAGCAAATCGGCATAAGATGCCCCATAAATAAACACATCCCGCCCACAGATCTCACGGATCCCCGTTCCCGGAATCTCTACACCGAATGATCGTTGTCCACATCGTCCGTCTCCTCCACCCAGTATCCATCTTGTGAGTTTACCTGTTCATCTGAATCAAACAATTTATCGTGTGAGACCCTAGGGGTACTCAGCAAGTCTTTATGCCTCTAAAGGGGACACAACCTGGGGTGACGCAATTGCAGCAAAAGATAATACCTAGCAATTCTATAGATACTCGCTAACCATCCGCCTAACCAAAGATAGACGGATGTCCGGGAATTAAAGACAACAGTTATAACGGTAATATCAACAGATCCATCCTCCTCCTCGCTTACCAACGAGGAAGCGGATGAACACCCCCATCCGTTGGCAGTTTTATTATCCATTCCATGAGTGTTGCACTATTTACTAGTCAGTTACTTAGTCAAATTAAAGCGGTACTTTAGTTATGCTTGTCTATGATCGAGAAACTGTGCTCCAAGTCGTCCATAACCGCGGA
Organism: Avena sativa; assembly: GCA_916181665.1. NCBI lineage: Eukaryota > Viridiplantae > Streptophyta > Magnoliopsida > Poales > Poaceae > Avena > Avena sativa. The sequence goes on along the minus strand of OV702280.1, from coordinate 389,179,063 downwards.
CACGGCTTTCAGAAAGTTTTACCCTGCAGGGGTGCACAAATAGCAACACACACTCGATCAACCTCGGAAAAACCAAATCAAAACCCAACGAGGCTTTCACGACAAAGCAATCACAAGATTCAGAAATATTTCAGGGGGCCACCCCATTAAGCTACCCGCAACGAAGTTAGCTGACTCCGAGACGGACTCAAGGTTTGGGTGGACGGCTGTAAACGACTGGGAACCCGAAAGTGTGACTGGGCTTGTCGATACCGCGAAAACGTGTCCCGATCCTAAACAGTACAGGTGCAGTACATCGCACAATTTAAATAAAGCGGTAAAGCATGGCATAAGTATAGGATAGTAAATAAAACCTCAAACTAGTTTGTGGCCCCAAGAAATAAGAATGAATCAAGCTCTGGCTCAGGGGGGGTCCCATAAGCCTCCCGGATGTGGATAGCGCGAATATTCAAGGAACAGGAATCAAGTACTCGGGGTCCTACGGGACACAAGTGAGCATGAAAAACCAAATAGCAGATATTGCTCACCGGTGCCACTTTCATTAGTTATCCCATACTACTCAGGTTAAGTTGTTTAGGTACCTCGTTATCCATCAGACACTCACATACCCTACACATGTTGTTCTACGACTCGCATGGCTCAAACAACTCCTGTAGTAATGGCTCATGGGATGGAGGAACAAGCTTCGGTGGGGTTTAAAAGTAAAGGCTATGCAGTACTTGGGATTCAGTTTAATGCAATCGCGACTCGATGATGCAAGAATAAGATAGGGGCAATAGGTACTGTATGTATGCAAGCATGTGGTAGTGCTTGCCTGGCAGCTCAGTTGAAGCGAGAGAAGGATCTGGGTAGTGCTCCTAGGTTTCTTGATATATCCCCTGCTCAGCGTCTATTCGAAGAAGAACCTAACAAACAAGGGCCAACATAAATAAAGTGCACAAGCATATGAATTAAATGCGACAAGCAAACAATCATGCCATGATGAATGATGCGCAATTTGCATGGCAATAAAGTAGCATGGCATGGGTGAGGTGTAGAATACAAGAAATAAACATTTTATTGAGTTTTGGTCACATTATAACCTCAAATAAGTTGCTGTATACTTTATATTTATATGATGCATGCTTCAAATCAGAACATGGAATGCATAAACAGAAAGGTCTCGTCGAGCTGATCATTTTAGACATATCATTTGTTAAATTTGGAGTTATAAAACAAAAGTTATTAATTAAATAAGGAAAAGGGCATTTTATTGTAATTTTAATCAACTTGAAATTTTAAAGTGCTCAAAACATATTTTGAAGGCCATATTTGAATTCCTCATATTTTTCTGATTTCAAAACATATATTATTTGTATTAAATGGATTTACAAATTAAAAGTTATTAAAAACAGAATTAAATTTATATTAAAACATTTTCAGAAATTGTTTTATTAAAACAGAATTACACAGAGACTTTTTGTACCCAGGTTGTTCTAGCCCGAGTCACTGACGAGTGGGCCAGGCGCTGACTCAGCAACAGGTTGGTCGACGTGGTCCACGCGGGGCTTTTCTCACCGAGGGGAAACCCAGCCACAGAGGACGACTGGTGGGCCTCCGGGCGGCGGGGCCACAGCGCGCGCGCGGCCAGCGGGCAGCTGACACGTGGGCGATCCAGGGCGCGGGAGGGCCTGTCCGCGCTGGACACAAACTGCTAGGGGGTTTTCTGCAAACCGCGGAGATTTTTGTCTGCCAGAACTGAATCTGGAGCCACGAGACTGCTAGCTAGGAGCGTTTTCGGATGAAGATCCCGAACGATCTGCTGGGAATTTTGAGATGCGGTAAAGACGAAAAACGTAGAGGAGGACAAGATCTACGACTTTCGTGTTTGCGGCATCACCAGACGAGGGCTGGATACGCTGGAAACAGCGGACGATCAGAGGGTCCGCGGAGGTGTTTTCCAGGTCTGACGAACTGAAACCGTTGTTGAAAAACTGGCTAGCTGCGGCCAATCTTACGAGGACGAAGGCGAGCGAACTAGCGAGAATCTGGCCAAACCATAAAAATGAAAATCGCAGCAACGATGAAGGGCTACAACTTTCATCTGGCTAGTTCGCACGGAGGTGGACCACGGCGAGCGGAAAAAACAAAGGAACAGAGGGGCGCGCTAGGTTTCTTTTGCTGTTGTTGATCGCGCGCGGCGGGAGCTGCCTGCGAGCGGTGGCTGCGCACGGTGCCGGCATACGCGACGCAAGCCAGAGAGGAGAGGGGCATGTCCAGGGTACCAAGGGCTCACCGTGGAGGAACCGACGCCGGTGACTGCCATGGCTGACGACGTCCGCGACGAGAGGATGGTGGACGATGACGTGAACGCGGCTCGGCCTGCCACTCCAGGCTCCTTCCCTTGCGTGTGATGGAGAGGGTGCGGAGGCTCTCTGGCTCGCCGTCGTGTACAAGAAGAAGGAGAGGAACTCCTGGCGTCTTGGCCATGTCCCGGACACGGTGGCAGCAGACGTGGAAGAGGTGCACCGGACGGCGGGGTGGCTCTGGTCGGCGGCCGGTGGAGTTGCGCGTGGGGACGAGAGGAACCGGAAGGGGATCTCGATCTGGTTAGGGCCTTGGTGTGGTGGTGCTCCATCTTTAAGCAAAAGGCAGGGAGGGAATACACGAGAGGCAGGAGGTGGGGGCGATCGAGCACGTGAGAGAGGGCGGGGAGGAGGAAAAACAGTGCACCAGCTTGATGTCCACCTGGTCTGGTCGAGCCAGAGGGGAGGGAGGTGACCAGGTCGGGTAGGAGGGGGCTCGGCCTAGGGTTTCGGTAGCCTCGAGTGTGGGCCAGGGAGAGAGGGCCAGGTGGGGCCAGCTAGGTGAGAGACTCGGCATGGGGAAGAGGAGAGGGTGAAGAGGGTGTAACTAGGGTTAGACGAGGGATTAAGCTTAGGGTTAGAGAGAGGGGTGAGGTTTAGGGTAGGGTGATGATGTGCACAAGGTGATGGTTAGAAGAGAGCAAGAGATTAGCTAGAAGAGGCATATGATGGCCAAAAAGAGAGTGAGATAGAGAGGGTTGTGTAAGAGCAAAGGAAGAGAGTTAAAGAGAAAAGGAATACTCCACTTTAAAATCCGAGAAAATAAAACCCAAGGAAAAGAAGATGGTAGAGATCTTGCATGGCCCATGCATGAGTAGTAAATGCCATGTTTAAAATATTGTGAAAACAATAATATTAACATGGCATTATTCTTATGCATTCCCCAAAATTGGAATAAAGCCAAGCAAAAGAATTTAAAGGGAAGTTCCAGATGGAGTAGATGGATATGATCACATTTGATTATAATTGGGACTTGCTAGTGTGTATATTCCACTAGATGTTTAATAGTCCCAAAAATATCCCAACATGAGCATAAATCCATGATAATCCATATGGAAGCTAGGAAAAAGGAGCACTACTCATAATGCATGCAAAGGTGGCTCCACATATCAATAATGTGAAAACAACATGATGCTAAGATGAGAGCATGTGGAAATAGAATTGGATCCATCCCAACCCACATGAGCTAGAGGTAAAACCCAATAAAGTGCAAAGCTCATATATAGTTGGATGGTGGACTTATAAGGTGGTGGCAGAGAAAGGTGATGGAGTTGAATAAAAGATATGCCCCCAACTCAACTTGGGCATTAAACAATATATCCACAACCAAATACAATATCAAGAGGCAAATACAATTTACAATGCATATGAGAGAAGAACCAAAACAAAAGGGTTTTATATGATGCTCAAATGCAAGGAGGCATGATGACATGAGCATGATATAATGATGATGCAACAATTATATATATGAAGTAGACATTATATATACTAGACTAGTAGCATTGCAATTGTTAGACAATTGGGATGCTACAACTCTCCCCCACTAAACAAGAATCTCGCCCCGAGATTCCTAGGAAAAAAAAACAACACAAGGAGAGGCGGGTGTTCGAACGAAGGTGACCCTCACGTTCCCAAGTTGATGAACAACGGAATGGTGCGACCACTACACCTTGCAAACTTGCTAGACTTGTTGCGAGTCTTGCGTTTTGCTTCAGAAACAACGGTTAGAAGAATTTAAGGATTGTCGTGAGACAAGAAGGTAGGATGATCATAGCTTCGGTTTTCCCAAGAATCATGATAAAAGAATATAACCACTTGTGAAAGAAAGGACAAGATGATGTATCATGAATAAAGAAAAACACACCGTTAAGATTAAAGATTTACCGATATGAGAGAGGATGAATCTTTGTCTCGCCGGAAGAAAGGAGCTAGATTGGAGAGGTTTTGAACCACTATTACAATAGCATCGTATCTTCTCTCGGATTTGAGAAATGAAGTTCGGAAACAATATTGCCTTCAAACAATAGAGTCCCTTGATATCAACAGAAAGATTTAGTTAGACATCATCGGATTAGATTCTTGTTGCGCCGGTAAGAACCAAGGATCACGCAATTTAGGTGCGCAGATATAACTTCCAGAGATGGATGTGAAGCCGGATCATGGTGGAATCCCGAGAAGCAAAGAATATGGGGGATCTAGAGTTTATTGTAGAGATACTTATTGCTTTCTTTAGCCTTGAGGCTAACGCAATAGATTTGCGGCTGATGGCATCAAGCATAATTGGCTTTACCACAGAAAAAGAATTGATGAAACAAAGAGAGAGATAGTTTCCTTTAATCTTGTTTGGGGATATCGAGCATCGGTAGAAAGACGAGGATAGAAAAAGGTTTGCGTTTGTTTTCACCAGATAATTGAAGATTTTGCTCCGTGTAGAAAGGGTGAGATCACCAACAAGAGATTATTGATTACTTTCTTCGAAAGAGCACTCCGGAAAAAAAAACAAGGACGGAAGTAAAAGTATCGAGGGATAAAGGCCACTTCTAACTTCCGTGGAATGAGTGAAATCACATTAATTCACCAATTCAATGTACAAGAGCGAATGATAAGAGTAGTGGTATGGTAGCTACTCCATCCCGCACTCAAAGCATTACTCCACACATGAATAAGAAAATCATGCAACCCAACTACCGAAACAGACTGAAGGTATTGACAAGAAGAGCTCGTGGAACTCCGTAAGAAAACAAAGATTGATGCAAACGATTCACCGGATCCAAGATAGATAAGGGTGATGATGTTGTCGTCATATCATAAGTAACCAGCCACCGGAAAGATATGAAGGAAGATCACGGAGACAACTGCAAGATTTCACAGATATAGAAAAAGATAGCACCACTTGAACAGAAGGAATACAAGATCTGGAAGGTCTTCATGGCCTCCGGTGGATTGAGCATAGACGATAGAGCGAGAGGGTTTCAAGAGATTACTTAACGAGATTGAGGTGAAAGAACTCCATGTTCTTCTTGAAATGATTGAGAGAGATTTAGCAGCCTTGAGGAAATCTTCAGCGGAACGACGATGATAACTTGCCAACAAGGAACAACTCCGGATTGGTTGAAGATGGAGGATGGAATTAACAATGGACTTGCTGATTCCAGAGTGGAAGTAATCTATTTAGCAGAAGGACGTGGCCGAGATAGGTGACTTCAAAAAGCCAGAATTCTCACTTTGAGACTTTGCACACAGGCAGTGCTCACGAAGCTCGAGAGAAAGAGACACAGATGATCTTCCATGTCCTTCCATTGATATCGAATAGGCAAGCATATTATCAACATATACCACCATGGATTAACAAGATATTCCCAGAATACCAAGTTCAAGAGGCGGGAGAACGAACAAATGCTCGAAACACTTTCTGAGCTCAACGCTCTTTGAAAGATTAACGTTACGAGTAAGGATTCCTGTTGAAGAAGATGCGCTGACAGAATAGGTTAACTGGTCCTTCAGAAGAAAAAGAGATGTCACCTGGTTCATATTGTCGATCGGATCACCGGTTACAAAGATAAAGAGATCTTGGATAAGAACCAATGATAGCTCATAACTTAAGCAAAGCTATCAGAGACGAAAAGATGCAATTCCCTCGTATCCAGGAGAATTGTGCAGATATGGGGTTCAAAAGGATGTGCAGCATGATGGACAGATGATAGACCGCCGTAGTGCCTGGAGAAACTCTGGATTGCCAAAGATGCTTGATATGATCGCGGTGTACTCAAAATCACAGGAGATAACCGTCACCATTTGGAGGATAGTGGTGATTGCATTTTCCATATTCCACTCAAGATAAGTGTCATATAGCTATGCCGAGAACCAAATTACAATCACCAGCATCGGATCGACACATGTTATGTAATTAGCCCAAGAGAATTGGAGATGAAATGAAACTCTAGGATTAAGCGCCGGTGACAAAAGAATGAATTAGCATGGACATGCTGATAAAAGGGAGATAGATAATGTTTCACACACGACTGAAAAGGAGTGTGGAAGCACAGATGTATGAACGAAATTTTTTCCGCATTTTTCGGCATTAAAATACCAATAGATGCGCAAAAATCACTTATCAGGTAGAGATTAGCAACAGATGCTTACACAGAATGTGGAGTTGCTAGAAGGAAGGACACCCTTAAGAAGATGGCACCGGTTCACAAGGAGTCAGATAGATCGCGCCGGTATTCAAAAGCCTGTCAGCATGGAATGTACCAACAGTTGATAACCAAAGGCAGATAAAGATAACATGTTGGATGCAACAGATAGACAAGGAATTACACCCACCCACACACACACTTTCTATGGTACTACGGAAACCCAGAACACGTGAATCCTAGTTTGAATTTTTAGAAGAGAATTGAAAACGTTACACTTCCTTACCAGAAAAGGGTGGTGGGTGGGTAAGAAGAAAAGTGGAAGCAGTCCTACTCTCACGTTTTGTTTTTCCCTAGTATATATAGCTACCAAAAATATTTGCTAGACTGACAACGACCATTTGGCTGAGACCCTGAAGGGCGGGATGGCTCTGATACCAATTGTAACTACCTCGGTAAATTACGCTCCTAGTTACAAGCCTGGATGAGCGGAAATGGTTGAAATAGTACGGTGGGGCCCAAATGCCACTCACAGGTAGACCTTTCGGCCGTCCCAAACATTTCCAAACATCGGGACAAGAACGGGCGGCGTAATCGGCAGGCGAAGGGATCAACTACATACACAAATGAGTATGTATGCAAGCCACCATACAACAGTACATCAGAGCCATTCCATCTAAAAGAAATAGAAATATTGAAACGCCATACGGCAAGATCCAAATATCCTAGATAGATATAATAGTTTAGGATATCTCCCCATACATCAAACATCAGAGTATCAGGCGGAAGCGGCAAACAAGATCCGAGTACGGATAAGAAGCAAATCGGCATAAGATGCCCCATAAATAAACACATCCCGCCCACAGATCTCACGGATCCCCATTCCCGGAATCTCTACATCGAATGATCGTTGTCCACATCGTCCGTCTCCTCCACCCAGTATCCATCTTGTGAGTTTACCTGTTCATCTGAATCAAACAATTTATCGTGTGAGACCCTAGGGGTACTCAGCAAGTCTTTATGCCTCTAAAGGGGACACAACCTGGGGTGACGCAATTGCAGCAAAAGATAATACCTAGCAATTCTATAGATACTCGCTAACCATCCGCCTAACCAAAGATAGACGGATGTCCGGGAATTAAAGACAATAGTTATAACGGTAATATCAACAGATCCATCCTCCTCCTCGCTTACCAACGAGGAAGCGGACGAACACCCCCATCCGTTGGCAGTTTTATTATCCATTCCATGAGTGTTGCACTATTTACTAGTCAGTTACTTAGTCAAATTAAAGCGGTACTTTAGTTATGCTTGTCTATGATCGAGAAAATGTGCTCCAAGTCGTCCATAACCGCGGACACGGCTTTCAGAAAGTTTTACCCTGCAGGGGTGCACAAATAGCAACACACACTCGATCAACCTCGGAAAAACCAAATCAAAACCCAACGAGGCTTTCACGACAAAGCAATCACAAGATTCAGAAATATTTCAGGGGGCCACCCCATTAAGCTACCCGCAACGAAGTTAGCTGACTCCGAGACGGACTCAAGGTTTGGGTGGACGGCTATAAACGACTGGGAACCCGAAAGTGTGACTGGGCTTGTCGATACCACGAAAACGTGTCCCGATCCTAAACAGTACAGGTGCAGTACATCGCACAATTTAAATAAAGCGGTAAAGCATGGCATAAGTACAGGATAGTAAATAAAACCTCAAACTAGTTTGTGGCCCCAAGAAATAAGAATGAATCAAGCTCTGGCTCAGGGGGGGTCCCATAAGCCTCCCGGATGTGGATAGCGCGAATATTCAAGGAACAGGAATCAAGTACTCGGGGTCCTACGGGACACAAGTGAGCATGAAAAACCAAATAGCAGATATTGCTCACCGGTGCCACTTTCATTAGTTATCCCATACTACTCAGGTTAAGTTGTTTAGGTACCTCGTTATCCATCAGACACTCACATACCCTACACATGCTGTTCTACGACTCGCATGGCTCAAACAACTCCTGTAGTAATGGCTCATGGGATGGAGGAACAAGCTTCGGTGGGGTTTAAAAGTAAAGGCTATGCAGTACTTGGGATTCAGTTTAATGCAATCGCGACTCGATGATGCAAGAATAAGATAGGGGCAATAGGTACTGTATGTATGCAAGCATGTGGTAGTGCTTGCCTGGCAGCTCAGTTGAAGCGAGAGAAGGATCTGGGTAGTGCTCCTGGGTTTCTTGATATATCCCCTGCTCAGCGTCTATTCGAAGAAGAACCAAACAAACAAGGGCCAACATAAATAAAGTGCACAAGCATATGAATTAAATGCGACAAGCAAACAATCATGCCATGATGAATGATGCACAATTTGCATGGCAATAAAGTAGCATGGCATGGGTGAGGTGTAGAATACAAGAAATAAACATTTTATTGAGTTTTGGTCACATTATAACCTCAAATAAGTTGATGTATACTTTATATTTATATGATGCATGCTGCAAATCAGAACATGGAATGCATAAACAGAAAGGTCTCGTCGAGCTGATCATTTTAGACATATCATTTGTTAATTTTGGAGTTATAAAACAAAAGTTATTAATTAAATAAGGAAAAGGGCATTTTATTGTAATTTTAATCAACTCGAAATTTTAAAGTGCTCAAAACATATTTTGAAGGCCATATTTGAATTCCTCATATTTTTCTGATTTCAAAACATATATTATTTGTATTAAATGGATTTACAAATTAAAAGTTATTAAAAACAGAATTAAATTTATATTAAAACATTTTCAGAAATTGTTTTATTAAAACAGAATTACACAGAGACTTTTTGTACCCAGGTTGTTCTAGCCCGAGTCACGGACGAGTGGGCCAGGCGCTGACTCAGCAACAGGTTGGTCGACGTGGTCCACGCGGGGCTTTTCTCACCGAGGGGAAACCCAGCCACAGAGGATGATTGGTGGGCCTCCGGGCGGCGGGGCCACAGCGCGCGCGCGGCCAGCGGGCAGCTGACACGTGGGCGATCCAGGGCGCGGGGGGGCCTGTCCGCGCTGGACACAAACTGCCAGGGGTTTTCTGTTGGAGATATGCCCTAGAGGCAATAATAAATGTAGTTATTATTATATCTTTGTGTTTATGATAAATGTTTACATTCATGCTATAATAGTATTAACAAGGAAACATTAATACTTGTGTGATTTGTAAACTTAATTTGAAGTCCCTAGTATAGCCTCTATACTTCACTAGCTTGTTGGTTGATTAATGATTGTGGTTTCCCTATCATGAACATTGAGATGTTATCAACAACAAGATCATATCGTTAGGAGAATGATATGGTGGACATACTCCTATAGATAAGCGTAGCATAAAGATCAAGTCATTTCAATAGTTCAATTGCTATATGCTTTCTGATACATAGTAACCTAATTCCTTCGACCATGAGATCATGCATATCACCTTTACCGGATGGATGCTTTGATGACATCAAACACCACACCGTAACTGGGTGGCTATAAAGGTGGCATTGAGTGTTCGGAAAGTATTGGTTGAGACACATGGATCAAGAGTGGGATTTGTCCATCCATATGACGGATAGATATACTCTGGGCCCTCTCGGTGGAATGTCATCCAATTAGCTTGCAAGCATGTGACTGGATCACAAGGGATCACATATCACGGGAACGATAAAAGAGTACTTATCAGTAACGAGGTTGAACTAGGTATGCAGAGATACCGACGATCATAACCTCGGATAAGTAAACTATCGTGAGACAAAGGGAAATTGGTATCGTATGTAAGTGGTTCATTCGATCGCAAAGTAATCGTAGAAATATGTGGGAGCCATATGAATTTCCAGATTCCTCTATTGGTTATTGTTCGGAGAAGTGTCTCGATCATGTCCGCATAATTCACGAACCGTAGGGAGACACACTTAAGGATTCGACGTTGTTTTGAGTAGTTATGGTATTATGAGAAAGAGACCAAATGTTGTTCGGAGTCTCGGATGGGATCCGGGATATCACGAGGTGATCCGGAATGGTCCGGAGAATAGGATTCATATAAGGAAAGTCCCGTTTCGGAGTTCGGAAATGATTCCGGTGAATGTTCTAGAAGGTTCCGGAATGTCCGGCACTCTGGGAGGGGGGAGGGGTACATGAATGTGTCATTACATATTGGAATGATTGCATCATGTACTAAGTGTTCTTGCTGTTCCAAATAAAGGATTAAATTGAATCCTAAAACAGAAAAGTCAAATGGCCAGTTTGAAAGTCAAACGGCTAAAACAAGAAACTGTGGGAAACAAGCAAGAGGTGGTTGAAACCGACTTGGGGGAGGAGTCTCCTCTCCAAGCCGGCGCGCCACCCAAGGCCGACTTGGGGAGGGACTCCCCTCCCCTTGGCCGCACCTCCCACCTATAAGAGGAGGGGCAGGGCCTCCTCCTCTAGACACAAAAGTTCCTATCCTCTAATCTCCGGTTTAGAGCCGTTTTGGTTTAGAGCTTCTAATTGCCCTAGCCTTCGGTTTAGAGCCTTCTAATTGGTGTGTCTAATCCCTAGACCACTAATAGCCCTCTCTCATACTCCACCATACTCGCTCCGGCTTAAGGCGAAGCCCTGCGGGATCTCCCCTCTACTTCCGGTACCACGTCGTTGTGCTGCCGGAATCGCGAGGATAGTGCTACAACCTCCGCTGCCTGCTGGAACAAGGGAGAGGAAGGTCTTCGTCGAGTACCGAACGTGTGACCGACTGCGGGAGCGCTGCCGGAACACAGCGCCGAAAGGATCGTCTACACGATCTTGAGATCGGGAAGAGTACGACTACATCACCCACGAGAATCCGCTCTCGTTAAACGCTTTGGAATCTTCGAGGGTAAGTTATTCCATCGACTCGTTGCTACAATCTAGTAGATAGATCTTGGCTTGTTTGTTTGTATGCGATAGAAAAATTTTGTTTTCCATGCTACGAAACCCTACAGTGGTATCAGAGCCGTGTCTATATGTAGATCTGTTGCACGAGTAGAACACAATGGTCATTGTGGGCGTTGATGCTTTTATTGTCGATTGCTTCTTGTGTACTTTGCATCTTGCGGTATGTTGGGATGAAGCGGCCTGGGCTAACCTTACATGACATCGTTCATGAGACTTGCTCCACGCTTGACATGCAACTTGTATTGCATAAGTGGCTTTGCGGGTGCCTGTTTCTCCTAGCATAGTTAAGATCCAATTTACAACGGGTGATTAACAATACTAGTATCAATGTTGTGGTTCATGTTCGTAAGTTAGAACGACACTTATTGAAATCCCCAAACCACGTAAAATATGCAAAGAAAGTAGAGGCGTCTAACTTTGTTTTGCAGGGGTGTGCAGTGATGTGATATGGCCATGATTGTGATTATATTTGATGTATGCAATGTTCCTTATTGTAAGTTGGCAACCGGCAGGACCCATATGGTTGTTTTTAATTTATGTTAAGACCCGCGTGTCTATTCAAAGTAGTTGTAATAGTTGAAGCTGGTGGACGACAACCATGGAGAAGCGTCATTGACCTTGATGCAATGCCGGTGATGATGGAGATCATGTTCGTGGTTGAAGATAGAGATCGAAAGCACGAAGAAGAAAGGCCATATCATATCACATATATATTGAATTGCATGTGATGTTAATCCTTTATGCATCTTGTATTGCTTAGTAGACGACGGTAGCATTATAAGATGATCCCTCATGCACATCAATTTCAAGTCATAAAGTGTTCACCCTTAGTTAGCACCGTTGCTAAAGCTTGTTGTTTCGAAGCACCACGTGATGATCGGGTGTGTTAGATTCTGCAAGTGAATACAACGTGAGCAAGCCAGATTTGCTCATGCGGAAACTAAGGTTTGATCTTGACGAGCCTAGCATGTACAGACATGGTCTCGGAACACGGATCACCGAAAGGTAAAGCATGAATCATATAGTAGATATGATGAACATGTCGATTGTTCGCCATTGAAACTATATCAACTCTCGTGATGATCGGTGTTGATATGGTGGATTTGGTTTGTGTGATCACTAAAACAATGTGAGGGATGTTGTTTTGAGTGGGAGTTCACCTAGTTTAATTACATTAATTAATTTGAACTAAATTTGTCTTAAACTTAGTCTAAACTATTGCAAATATGTTGTAGATCAATGGCAGCCCCTACCATCAATTTTAATGCGTTCCTAGAGAAAGAAAAGTTGAAAAACAATGGAAGCAACTTCGCGGATTGGTTCCGCAATTTGAGGATTGTCCTCACAGCTGGTAATTTGACCTATGTGCTGGATGCACCGCTGGGTGACCCACCTGCAGATGATGCTCCCGATGAAGTAAAGAATGTTTACCTCGCTCGGAAGAATCAGTACTCCATAGTTCAGTGTGCTATCTTGTATGGTTTGGAATCGGAGCTTCAGAAAAGGTTTGAGGATTCGGACCCATATGATATTGTCGAGGATCTCAAATTGATTTTTGAGACTCATGCGGCAATTGAAAGCTATGAGGCTTCTGAAAAGTTCTTTAACTGCAAGATGGAAGAGGGAAGCTCCGTCAGTGAGCATGTGCTTAAGATGTCTGGGCACGCAAACAAACTTCAAAGCTTGGGTATTGTGATTCCTAATGCTTTGGGGATTTACCGTGTCCTCCAATCACTACCACCAAGTTACAAGAACTTTGTGATGAACTACAACATGCAGAACATGAACAAGACGTTGCCAGAACTCTTTGCCATGTTGAAATCTGCAGAAGTGGAGATCAAGAAAGAGCACCAAGTGTTGTTGGTCAATAAGACCACCAAATTCAAGAAAGGCAAGTCTAAGCAAAAGGGACACTTCAAGAAGGGTGGTAAGAAAGTTACCACGCCGGCGAAGAAGACCAAGGCTGGACCCAAGCCTGATACTGAGTGCTTTTACTGCAAGGGAGAAGGTCACTGGAAGCGGAATTGCCCAAAGTACTTGGCGGATTTGAAGAACGGCAACATCAAGAAGAAAGGTATATCTGATATACATGTTATTGATGTGTATCTCACTAGTACTCGTAGTAGTGCCTGGGTATTTGATACTGGTTCGGTTGCTCATATTTGTAACTCGAAACAGGTGCTGCAGAATAAACGGAAGCTAGCGAAGAACGAGGTGACGATGCGCGTGGGAAACGGATCAAAGGTTGATGTGATCGCGGTCGGCACGCTACCCCTTCATCTACCATCGGGATTAGTTTTATACTTAAATAATTGTTATTTGGTGCCTGCGTTGAGCATGAACATTATATCGGGATCTTGTTTATTGCGAGACGGTTACTTGTTTAAGTCAGAGAATAATGGTTGTTCGATTTATATGAGTAATATGTTTTATGCACATGCACCTTTGATAGATGGTCTATTCTTATTGAATCTCGATAGTGGAAATACACATATCAACAATATTGAGGCTAAACGTTTGAAATCAAGCGATAATTTGACCTATATGTGGCACTGTCGTCTTGGTCACATTGGAGTGAAACGTATGAAGAAACTCCATTCCGATGGACTTCTTGAATCACTTGATTTTGAATCACTTGAAAGATGCGAAGCATGTCTGATGGGAAAAATGACTAAGACTCCATTTTCTGGTATGATGGAGCGAGCTACGGACTTATTGGAAATCATACATACCGATGTGTGTGGTCCAATGAGTGTAGCATCGCGCGGTGGTTATCGTTATGTTCTTACCTTCACGGATGACTTGAGTAGATATGGGTATATCTATTTCATGAAACATAAGTCCGAAACTTTCGAGAAGTTTAAGGAGTTTCAAAGTGAGGTAGAGAATCAACGTAACAAGAAGATTAAATTTCTACGTTCTGATCGTGGAGGTGAATATCTAAGTTACGAGTTTGGCGAGCATTTGAAGAAATGCGGAATACTTTCACAATTGACACCGCCGGGAACACCACAGCGTAATGGTGTGTCCGAACGTCGTAATCGAACTCTCTTAGATATGGTTCGTTCTATGATGTCACTTACAGATTTACCGCTATCATTTTGGGGTTATGCATTAGAAACAACCGCATTCACTTTAAATAGGGCACCATCTAAATCCGTTGAAACGACACCGTATGAATTATGGTTTGGGAAGAAACCTAAATTGTCGTTCCTTAAAGTTTGGGGATGCGAAGCCTATGTAAAGAAGTTACAGCCGGACAAGCTTGAACCCAAAGCGGAAAAATGCGTCTTCATAGGATACCCGAAGGAAACTATTGGGTATACCTTCTATCATAGATCCGAAGGCAAAATCTTCGTTGCCAAGAATGGATCCTTTCTAGAGAAGGAATTTCTCTCGAAAGAAGTGACTGGAAGGAAAGTAGAACTCGACGAGGTTGTCGAACCTTCTCTCGAAATTGCGAGTAGCGCAGCACCGGAAGAAGTTCCTGTGGTGCCTGCACCAATAAGAGAGGGAGCTAATGATGGTGATCATGAAACTTTGGTTGAAGTTGCTACAGAGCCTCGGAGGTCAACAAGAACTCGTACCACTCCAGATTGGTATGATCCCGTTATGAGTGTCATGTTGGTGGATAACACCGATGACCCCGAGACATATGAGGAAGCGATGATGAGCCCAGATTCCAATAAATGGCAAGAAGCCATGAAATCCGAGATTGGATCCATGTACGAAAACCAAGTATGGACTTTGGTGGACTTACCGGATGGCCGGAAGGCTGTCGAGAACAAATGGATTTTCAAGAAGAAAACAGATGCTGATGGTAATGTTACTGTCTATAAAGCTCGACTTGTCGCAAAAGGGTTTCGACAAATTCAAGGAGTTGACTACGATGAGACTTTCTCACCGGTAGCGAAGCTAAAGTCTGTGAGGATTATGTTAGCAATCGCTGCATATTATGATTATGAGATATGGCAGATGGATGTCAAAACAGCATTCCTCAATGGAGATATTGATGAAGAGTTGTATATGATGCAACCCAAAGGTTTTGTCGATCCTAAAGATGCTAACAAGGTATGCAAACTTCAACGGTCTATTTATGGATTGAAGCAAGCATCCCGAAGTTGGAATCAACGTTTTGATAAGGTAATCAAAAGTTTTGGTTTTATACAAACTTATGGAGAAGCTTGTATTTACAAGAAAGTGAGTGGGAGCTCTGTAGCATTCTTAATACTATATGTGGATGACATATTGTTGATTGGGAATGATGTAGACCTTCTTAATAGTGTCAAAGAATATTTGAATAATAGTTTTTCAATGAAGGATCTTGGCGAAGCAGCTTACATATTGGGCATAAAGATTTACAGAGATAGATCGAAACACCAAATATCATTGTCACAGAGTACATATTTGGACAAAGTTCTAAAGAGGTTTGGAATGGAAGAAAGCAAGAAAGGGTTCTTGCCCATGTTGCCCAATACGACCTTGAGTAAAACTCAAAGTCCGACATCGGCAGAAGATAGAGAAAGGATGAGTAAGACTCCCTATGCCTCAGCCATAGGATCTCTAATGTATGCCATGCTATGTACTAGACCCGACATTGCATATGCTGTTAGTTTAACTAGCAGATATCAAAGTGATCCAGGAGTGGATCATTGGACAGCGGTCAAAAACATCCTTAAGTACTTGAGAAGAACTAAGGATATGGTTCTTTCTTATGGAGGTGATGAACAGCTCGTTGTTAATGGTTACACCGATGCTAGTTGGAACACCGATCCGGATGATTCTAAATCACAATCCGGATACGTATTTATTTTGAATGGTGCAGCAGTTAGCTGGAGGAGTGCAAAGCAAAGCGTTGTGGCGAGATCTTCAACTGAATCGGAATACATGGCTGCTTCGGAGGCTTCACAAGAAGCGATATGGATGAAAGAGTTCATTACAGAGCTGGGTGTGGTTCCTAGTGCGCTGGACCCAATGTCTATCTACTGTGATAACATGGGTGCCATAGCCAATGCGCAAGAACCAAGGTCACACAAGAAGCTGAAGCATATCAAGCTACGTTTTCACGATATTCGAGAACATATCCAGGATGGGGATATAAAGATTTGCAAAGTACACACAGATCTGAATGTGGCGGATCCGTTGACTAAACCTCTCCCGAGGGCAAAACATGACCAACACCAAACTGCCATGGGTGTTCGGTATATTACCATGTAATCTAGATTAGATGACTCTAGGGCAAGTGGGAGACTGTTGGAGATATGCCCTAGAGGCAATAATAAATGTAGTTATTATTATATCTTTGTGTTTATGATAAATGTTTACATTCATGCTATAATAGTATTAACAAGGAAACATTAATACTTGTGTGATTTGTAAACTTAATTTGAAGTCCCTAGTATAGCCTCTATACTTCACTAGCTTGTTGGTTGATTAATGATTGTGGTTTCCCTATCATGAACATTGAGATGCTATCAACAACAAGATCATATCGTTAGGATAATGATATGGTGGACATACTCCTATAGATAAGCGTAGCATAAAGATCAAGTCATTTCAATACTTCAATTGCTATATGCTTTCTGATACATAGTAACCTAATTCCTTCGACCATGAGATCATGCATATCACCTTTACCGGATGGATGCTTTGATGACATCAAACACCACACCGTAACTGGGTGGCTATAAAGGTGGCATTGAGTGTTCGGAAAGTATTGGTTGAGACACATGGATCAAGAGTGGGATTTGTCCATCCATATGACGGATAGATATACTCTAGGCCCTCTCGGTGGAATGTCATCCAATTAGCTTGCAAGCATGTGACTGGATCACAAGGGATCACATATCACGGTAACGAGAAAAGAGTACTTATCAGTAACGAGGTTGAACTAGGTATGCAGAGATACCGACGATCATAACCTCGGATAAGTAAACTATCGTGAGACAAAGGGAAATTGGTATCGTATGTAAGTGGTTCATTCGATCGCAAAGTAATCGTAGAAATATGTGGGAGCCATATGAATTTCCAGATTCCTCTATTGGTTATTGTTCGGAGAAGTGTCTCGATCATGTCCGCATAATTCACGAACCGTAGGGAGACACACTTAAGGATTCGACGTTGTTTTGAGTAGTTATGGTATTATGAGAAAGAGACCGAATGTTGTTCGGAGTCTCGGATGGGATCCGGGATATCACGAGGTGATCCGGAATGGTCCGAAGAATAGGATTCATATAAGGAAAGTCCCGTTTCGGAGTTCGGAAATGATTCCGGTGAATGTTCTAGAAGGTTCCGGAATGTCCGGCACTCCTGGAGGGGGGAGGGGTACATGAATGTGTCATTACATATTGGAATGATTGCATCATGTACTAAGTGTTCTTGCTGTTCCAAATAAAGGATTAAATTGAATCCTAAAACAGAAAAGTCAAATGGCCAGTTTGAAAGTCAAACGGCTAAAACAAGAAACTGTGGGAAACAAGCAAGAGGTGGTTGAAACCGACTTGGGGGAGGAGTCTCCTCTCCAAGCCGGCGCGCCACCCAAGGCCGACTTGGGGAGGGACTCCCCTCCCCTTGGCCGCACCTCCCACCTATAAGAGGAGGGGCAGGGCCTCCTCCTCTAGACACAAAAGTTCCTATCCTCTAATCTCCGGTTTAGAGCCGTTTTGGTTTAGAGCTTCTAATTGCCCTAGCCTTCGGTTTAGAGCCTTCTAATTGGTGTGTCTAATCCCTAGACCACTAATAGCCCTCTCTCATACTCCACCATACTCGCTCCGGCTTAAGGCGAAGCCCTGCGAGATCTCCCCTCTACTTCCGGTACCACGCCGTTGTGCTGCCGGAATCGCAAGGAGAGTGCTACAACCTCCGCTGCCTGCTGGAACAAGGGAGAGGAAGGTCTTAGTCGAGTACCGAACGTGTGACCGACTGCGGGAGCGCTGCCGGAACGCAGCGCCGGAAGGATCGTCTACACGATCTTGAGATCGGGAAGAGTACGACTACATCACCCACGAGAATCCGCTCTCGTTAAACGCTTTGGAATCTTCGAGGGTAAGTTATTCCATCGACTCGTTGCTACAATCTAGTAGATAGATCTTGGCTTGTTTGTTTGTATGCAATAGAAATTTTTTGTTTTCCATGCTACGAAACCCTACATTTTCTGCAAACCGCGGAGATTTTTGTCTGACAGAACTGAATCTGGAGCTACGAGACTGCTAGCTAGGAGCATTTTCGGATGAAGATCCCGAACGATCTGCTGGGAATTTTGAGATGCGGTAAAGACGAAAAACGTAGAGGAGGACAAGATCTACGACTTTCGTGTTTGCGGCATCACCAGACGAGGGCTGGATACGCTGGAAACAGCGGACGATCAGAGGGTCCGCGGAGGTGTTTTCCAGGTCTGACGAACTGAAACCGTTGTTGAAAAACTGGCTAGCTGCGGCCAATCTTACGAGGACGAAGGCGAGCGAACTAGCGAGAATCTGTCCAAACCGTAAAAACGAAAATCGCAGCAACGATGAAGGGCTACAACTTTCATCTGGTTAGTTCGCACGGAGGTGGACCACGGCGAGCGGAAAAAACGAAGGAACAGAGGGGCGCGCTAGGTTTCTTTTGCTGTTGTTGATCGCGCACGGCGGGAGCTGCCTGCGAGCGGTGGCTGCGCACGGTGCCGGCATACGCGACGCAAGCCAGAGAGGAGAGGGGCATGTCCAGGGTACTAAGGGCTCACCGGGGAGGAACCGACGCCGGTGACTGCCATGGCTGACGACGTCCGCGACGAGAGGATGGTGGACGATGACGTGAACGCGGCTCGGCCTGCCACTCCAGGCTCCTTCCCTTGTGTAACTACCTCGGTGAATTACGCTCCTAGTTACAAGCCTGGATGAGCGGAAATGGTTGAAATAGTACGGTGGGGCCCAAATGCCACGCACAGGTAGACCTTTTGGCCGTCCCAACCATTTCAAAACATCGGGACAAGAACGGGCGGCGTAATCGGCAGGCGAAGGGATCAACTACATACACAAATGAGTATGTATGCAAGCCACCATACAACAGTACATCAGAGCCATTCCATCTAAAAGAAATAGAAATATTGCAACGCCATACGGCAAGATCCAAATATCCTAGATAGATATAATAGTTTAGGATATCTCCTCATACATCAAACATCAGAGTATCAGGCGGAAGCGGCAAACAAGATCCGAGTACGGATAAGAAGCAAATCGGCATAAGATGCCCCATAAATAAACACATCCCGCCCACAGATCTCACGGATCCCCGTTCCCGGAATCTCTACACCGAATGATCGTTGCCCACATCGTCCGTCTCCTCCACCCAGTATCCATCTTGTGAGTATACCTGTTCATCTGAATCAAATAATTTATCGTGTGAGACCCTAGGGGTACTCAGCAAGTCTTTATGCCTCTAAAGGGGACACAACCTGGGGTGACGCAATTGCAGCAAAAGATAAACCCTAACAATTCTATAGATACTCGCTAACCATCCGCCTAACCAAAGATAGACAGATGTCCGTGAATTAATGACAACAGTTATAACAGTAATATCAATAGATCCATCCTCCTCCTCGCTTACCAACGAGGAAGCGGACGAACACCCCCATCCGTTGGCAGTTTTATTAACCATTCCATGAGTGTTGCACTATTTACTAGTCAGTTACTTAGTCAAATTAAAAGCGGTACTTTAGTTATGCTTGTCTATGATCGAGAAACTGTGCTCCAAGTCGTCCATAACCGCGGACACGGCTTTCAGAAAGTTTTACCCTGCAGGGGTGCACAAATAGCAACACACACTCGATCAACCTCGGAAAAACCAAATCAAAACCCAACGAGGCATTCACGACAAAGCAATCACCAGATTTAGAAATATTTCAGGGGGCCACCCCATTAAGTATACCCGCAACAAAGTTAGCTGACTTCGAGATGGACTCAAGGTTTGTGGGGACGGCTGTAAACGACTGGGAACCCGAAAATGTGACTGGGCTTGTCGATACAGCGAAAACGTGTCACGATCCTAAACAGTACAGGTGCTCCTCGCACAATCGTAAATAAAGCAGTAAAGCATGGCATAAGTACAGGATAGTAAATAAAACCTCAAACTAGTTTGTGGCCCCAAGAAATAAGAATGAATCAAGCTCTGGCTCAGGAGGGTCCCATAAGCCTCCCGGATGTGGATAGCGCGAATATTCAAGGAACAGGAATCAAGTACTCGGGGTCCTACGGGACACAAGTGAGCATGAAAAACCAAATAGCAGATATTGCTCACCGGTGCCACTTTCATTAGTTATCCCATTACTACTCAGGTTAAGTTGTTTAGGTACCTCGTTATCCATCAGACTCTCACATACCCTACACATGCTGTTCTACGACTCGCATGGCTCAAACAACTCCTGTAGTAATGGCTCATGGGATGGAGGAACAAGCTTCGGTGGGGTTTAAAAGTAAAGGCTATGCAATACTTGGGATTCAGTTTAATGCAATCGCGACTCAATGATGCAAGATTAAGATAGAGGCAATAGGTACTATATGTATGCAAGCATGTGGTAGTGCTTGCCTGGCAGCTCAGTTGAAGCGAGAGAGGGATCTGGGTAATGCTCCTGGTTTTCTTGATATATCCCCTGCTCAGCGTCTATTCGAAGAAGAACCAAACAAACAAGGGCCAACATAAATAAAGTGCACAAGCATAAGAATAAAATGTTACAAGCAAACAATCATGCCATGATGAATGATGCACAATTTGCATGGCAATAAAGTAGCATGGCAAGGGTGAGGTGTAGAATACAAGAAACAAGCATTTTATTGAGTTTGGGTCACATTTTATCCTCATATTAGTTGCTGATTACATTATATTTATATGATGCATGCTGCAAAACAGAACAAGGAACGCATAAACAGAAAGGTCTCGACGAGCTAATCATTTTAGACCTATCATTTGTTAAATTTGGAGTTATAAATCAAAAGTTATTAATTAATTAAGAAAAGGGCACTTTATTGTAATTTTAATCAACTTGAAATTTAAAGTGTTCAAAATATATTTTGAAGGGCATATTTGAAATCCTCACATTTTTCTGATTCAAAAACATATATCATTTGTATTATTTGGAATTGGAATTCAAAAGTTATTAAAAACAGATTTAAATTTGAAATTTGAATTAATTTGAAAAAGTTTAAATGAAAACAGAAATACAGAAATCTTTTCCTACTCAACCCAGTCCTAGCCACAGCCACAGACAAGTGGGGCCAGGCTGACTGGGCGGGCTGAGGCCACGCGGCAGAGCCAGGGACCGCGGGTTGAGAGAAACGAAGCTGCGGTCCCTTTTTGTAAAAACACCAGAGAGACTGACATGTGGGGACAGAGGGGAGCGCGGGTTGAGCAGAGGAAAAAGGGTGGGGTTATCTGCAAAAAGGGGTGCCACGTACTGTTTTTCTTCTCGCGTGCAGAGGACGATCGGTGCTCGCCAGGGAGCGGCGCACGGGGGATCGAACCCGCGACGCGAGGCGCGCGCGCAGAGAAGCGGAGCCGCTGTGGTAGGTGGGATTGGTGTCAGGAGGGGGGATCGCGGCTATATATGGCTCTATGCGGTGCGGGAGCGAGCAGACCGCAGCGAGCGGCGGCACGCTGAGGGCGCTCGACGAAAGGTCCGGCGAGCACAGGGAGCCACGGCGAGAACGGAGGTGTCAGGGCGAGAGAGGAGCTCACCGCGAGGCTGCTGGCGGTGTTGGATCGGGCCGGGGAGCAGCAGAGCGACGGCGAAGCAGAGGCCGGGCAGAGCTAGGGTTTCGGCGGGACGCGTCGGTGTGCAGCGGGGCTGGTCCTTCTCCTCCTCGTCTGCGGGTACAGGGATGATGCGGAGGGCCTCCTCGACCTTGCCGACAATCTCCTGCCCGCCTACGCCTCCTAGATCGCCGGGGGATGGTGGAGACCGACGGTTGGCCGGCGACGGTGTAGATGGTTGCGGTGGAGAAGAGGGGGAGAGGGCAAGGCCTTGGGTGGATCTGGGGAGGCCAGAGGAGGCGTGGGGAAAGAGATAAAGCAGAGAGGGAGAGAGAGGTGCCGTGGGGAAGTGGATAGAGATAGAGGTGGCTTCGGCCACCTTTTTCCTTCTCCCTCACGTGCTCGTCATGGGGAGGCTAGGCAGAGGCTGCAAGGGGGCCAGCAGAGGGGTGAGGCCAGGCTCGGCTCGTGGGGCCGCATGGCAGGGAGAGGGAGCTAGAGAGAGAGAGAGAGGGGTGTGGCATGGAGCTAGGGTTGGATGGAGAGAGGGGGTATGGCTCGGTTAGGGCTTGGTGTGGTGGTAGCTAGGTGGGTACAGGGTGGTCAGGTGGGGCCTACAGGGCAGAGAGGGGGAGAGGCCGAGAGAGGCCATGTGGGTAGCTAGGGTAGCTAGGAAGGGAGCTCGGGTTAGGGTTTTGTTTAGGGTTAGAGAGAGGGGTAGGGAGAGGAATTAGGGTCTAGATAAAGAAAGAGAGAGAGAGAGACTAGGTGAGAGAGGGCTTTGGTATGCATGATCAAGAGAGAGAAAAGATGAGCATGGGGATGATCTTACAAGATCATGCATGGCACTACACAAGAGAGGTTGATGAGGTTTGATGGCACAAGGCAAGCAACTAAGCAAGGTAGAAAGGATTGAGAGAAGGAGAGAGACGAGAAGATGATCCACTCAAAAACAAATAAAAACAAAGGAGGACAAAAGATGGTGATGGTTGCATGGCCCATGCAAGTATTTAATGCCATGTGTTAATCTTGTGAAAACAAAATAAAATCACATGGCATGATTCCATGCATTCCCAAAAGGTGGAATAAAGACCAAGCAAAAGAAATTAGAGTTGAATCCACCCAACCCACATGAGCTAGAATAAAAATCCAAAGAAAAGAATTACAAGCTCATGGGTTATTGGAATGGTGGAAGTATAAGGTGGTGACAAAGAAAGGTGGTGGAGTGGAATAAAGATATGCCCCCAACTCATCTTGGGCATTTAAACAATATATCAAGAACCAAATACAATATCAAGAGGCAAATACAATTTACAATGCATATGAGAGAAGAACCAACACAAAAAGGGTTTTATATGATGCTCAAATGCAAGGTGGCATGATGACATGAGCATGATATAATGATGATGCAACAATTATATGTATGAAGTAGCATTATATAGACTAGGCTAGTAGCATTGCAATTGTTAGACAATTGGGATGCTACACCTTGCGTGTGATGGAGAGGGTGCGGAGGCTCTCTGGCTCGCCGTCGTGTACAAGGAGAAGGAGAGGAACTCCTGGCGTCTTGGCCACGTCCCGGACGCGGTGGCAGCAGACGTGGAAGAGGTGCACCGGACGGCGGGGTGGCTCTAGTCGGCGGCCGGTGGAGTTGCGCGTGGGGACGAGAGGAACCGGAAGGGGATCTCGATCTGGTTAGGGCCTTGGTGTGGTGGTGCTCCAGCTTTAAGCAAAAGGCAGGGAGGGAAGACACGAGAGGCAGGAGGTGGGGGCGATCGAGCATGTGAGAGAGGGCGGGGAGGAGGAAAAACAGTGCACCAGCTTGATGTCCACCTGGTCTGGTCGAGCCAGAGGGGAGGGAGGTGACCAGGTCGGGTAGGAGGGGGCTCGGCCTAGGGTTTCGGTAGTGTGGCATCCGGCAAAACCACTACTAGAAAATCGCGTTGTTTTTGTGCATTTCATCGTCATCATCATGCATTTGTTTGTCTGAAACTATTTTCTAAAAGCCTATTTTGTTCTATAGATATTCCCTGCTTTGTTCAAATTCAAACCCTAGATCTGCCCGGACCTTTTGTTTGTCTAAAACCCTTTTACAAATGTTTTGATTTAAAACAAAGAAAATAATAAATATTATAAATCTGTTTTGTTCCGGGAAAGGCCGCCACCGGCCAGGTCCAAACGGCCCAGCTGGCAGCAGTCTACTACTCAGATAAATATCTAAATCAGCCACCCAAAAATCCTTTTATACCTAGTCCTAGTCTACCACCCCACCTCCACCTCACCCCCTCCAATCGCTGGCCGCCACGTCACCCCTCCCTTCCCACTAACCAACCCCAACCCGCCACATCAGCCTGGCCCCACCCCACAGCCCCTCTCTCCCCACTCACCCCTGCCACCCAACCCACCCAGAGCACGCACGCGCCCCTCCCACCACGCGGTCAACCCGCGTCAGGCCCCCACCCCGCGGCCCCACCACGACACCCGCCCGTCCCCGTCGCTCCCTTTCTCTCTCCCCGACGCGTCCCCAACCCCCACCCTCCTTCTTCCTCCTCTGCCTCTCTCTCCTCCCCCCTCCTCCGGCAGCGTTCCGCCGGCCCGAGCGCGTCCCGCCTCCACCGCCAGTCCGCCCTCCTCCCCGCTCGTCCCCACCGCTTGGCACCGCCGCCGTTCTCTCCTGCGCCGCCTCGAGCCACCCCGCCGCCACGGGAGGCCCCGAGCCCGACCGCTTCGCCGCCAGTCTCGCCAGGCTCGCCGCCTCCCTCGATCTTCCTTCGTCGGCCGCCGGAGCTCCATCCCTCCACCGCCCGTCGGCCCCGCGCCCTCTCCCCGGCCCCGGCTGCGTCTCCGTCGCCGTGGCCCTCCTCCGGCGCCTCCCCGTCGAGTTCCTTCCCCCCGGCCACCGCTCGCTGTTCTCCTTCCCCGGCCCTACGAGCAGCCGCCGCCGCTCGAGCTCATCGCCGTCGACCACCCGCGACCCCGTCCGTCATCCTCCAGCCGAC
This sequence comes from Avena sativa, assembly GCA_916181665.1. Classification (NCBI taxonomy): domain Eukaryota; kingdom Viridiplantae; phylum Streptophyta; class Magnoliopsida; order Poales; family Poaceae; genus Avena; species Avena sativa. Next base: position 389,153,943 of record OV702280.1, on the reverse strand, counting down.
GCGCCCGCCGCGTCGCCTCCCGCTCATGCCCTGCAGCCATGGCCCCTTGTCGCGCGACACCAGCGAGGCCCGGCCTCCTCTCCTGCCGTCCCCGAGCCTGGCTCCGCTGTGGATTCGCCCAAGCCAGGTCGCCGCCATCGGCCTCTGTACGCGCGCGAGCCGCCTCCAGGCCATCTGCTGTGGGTGCCCCTGTGTGGTTGCTCCCAAGATCGATCTGTTCCGTTTCGTGCCAGGAGCCGTTCGTATGTGTGTAATAGTGTCGTTGCCAAGGATGTACAGGATCCACGGTACCTGAAGACACCCCGGCACCAAACCAAGAACACCGTCAACAATTGGGGACGACGACCCAAAGATCCCCTCGGCACACCAAGTTCTTCGTCCCGGAGTCGGACCCGAAGACGCCGTGACCCGGACGCCAAGATCTCCGCGTGAGACGGCACACCGACGACATGACCCGACGACCCCGGATGCAACAAGACCTTCTTCCCGGAGGCGACGTCGAGAACCCGAATGCCAAGATCGCCGACGCGAATACGCCAAGTTCTCCACCTTGAACACCATGACCGTCTACGCGGACCCGAAGACCACGGATGCGACAAGATCGACTCCGACCAGGGAGAATCCGATGCGCCCCGGCACCGAACCAAGTCCTGCTTCTCGGATGCGACAAGACCTACCTCCGATATCCGAGACCGAGCTCATCGAACCCCGAACCCCAGATCCGGACCCTGAGACCGAACCCCGAACCCTCGGAACACCAAGATCGCCGAACCCTAACGTGTGACCCCTTTTCCGAGCCCCTATTTTATAAATTGTCAACTATATAAACTTGTTGCATGTTAAATTGTTCATGCATGCATATTGCCTGTGGTTTGGGGGCCTTATGCCGATTCACTGCATAATTAAATATGGGGCCCATATGCGGGCAAATCTAGTCTTATATTGGTCCCATTTAAATTTGTTAGTGAACCGGTAACTTATCTTACCCTGTTATTACAACATCTAATTTGCGGGGTAGATAAATAACATGAACCATCTAATTAATTGTCGGGACCCCGGTTCCACTTAATATGGCCTAATTGCATCGCATCTTGCCATGTCATACATCATACATGCATCATGCCCGATCTTTTGCCGTAGTATTAAATAGTGCATCCGGTGTTTATTCTAGTGTTTTTGCTTCTTCGCGGATAAGGCCGTTGAGTTGATGCGAGTGTCGACCTGATCTTTGGTTGAACCTTCGGCAATGTTTTCAGGCGAGCATATCCCCCTTTCTACCTATCTTACTTTATAGTATTTATTCCCTCCTGTTGATCTATTGCTATCTGTGTTGCGATGCTCTAGATTTCGTACCCGTGATTTTCCTTGCAGCCTTATATTGCCTTGGACACATCCTATTACCTGATGTTTGGTAGGTAGTTGGACCCGCGCGTCGTAGTCGCTTGCTCCAGAGCTGTTGCGTGTCGTCAAGTACCACAGTTGTTGGAGCCTTGCCGCATGTTTAATGTTGGAGATGATCATGGTTTTAATTATTGCTCACTTTAATTACTGTTCAACAACTAAAATTGAAGTAAGTAAGAAGAGGCACAGGTGGGCAATACATGTTATTTGGTTGTTAACCGTCCACTTGTGTCCCGTAGGACCCCGAGTACTTGATACCTGTTCCTTGAATATTCGTGCTATCCACATACGGGGAATTATGGCCCCCCCTGAGCCAGAGCTTGATTCATTCTTATTTCTTGGGGCCACAAACTAGTTTGAGGTTTTATTTACTATCCTGTACTTATGCCATGCTTTACTGCTTTATTACGATTATGCGAGGATCACACTGTACTGTTTAGGATCGGGACACGATTCCGCGGTGTCGACAAGCTCAGTTTTGGGTTCCCAGTCGTTCACAGCCGTCCACCCAAACCTCGGGTCCGTCTCGGAGTCAGCTAGCTTCGTTGCAGGTGTACTCCAAGGGGTGCCCCCCTGAAATATTTCTGAATCCTGTGATTGCTTTGTCGTGAAAGCCTCGTTGGGTTTTGATTTGGTTTTTCCGAGGTTGATCGTGTGTGTGTTGCTATTGGTGCACCCCGGCCGGGTAAAACTTTCTGAAAGCCGTGTCCGCGGTTATGGACGACTTGGAGCACAGTATCTCGATCATAGACAACTATAAATAAAGTAGTGCTATAAATTTGACTTTATAATGACTAGTAATCAGCTTCACTATAATGGAATGGCTAAATAAAACTGCCAACAATTGCTTGTTTGGGTTGTCGCTTGCGACCATTGTATCTGACTAGTAAGTATTGCAACTACAACGGAATGGCTTAATAAAAGTACCAACAACTGCTGGGTTTTGGGTTCTCTCATGCTAATTGTATTTGACTAGTAAGTGTTGCAACTACAACGGAATGGTTAACTAAAAACGGCTCACTGCTTATTTTATCAGGATGATTATCTATACCTGACTAGTAATTGCTGCAACGATAACGGAATAAATAAAACTGCCAACGATGTGAGTTCCTCGGTTGACTTCCTCGTTTGGTCTCGAGGGGGAAACACCAGGATGGGTTTGTTTGGTGTTAGCTTCAGGATGGATCCGAATAGGTCATTCTTATCCCTCTCTGATAACCGTCAGTTGTATCGAGTCTCTATAGGGTGTTTAGTGCGTGCTGCCGCTGCCGCTTCAGCCCACCATACCTATGTAGGCGAGGACCGCCGAATTCTAGTCTCGCCGTGTACTGGCCTCAGTACTGACGCTCCTCTTTTTCCTTTGCCCCTTGTCGGCACCCCTTTTGTTTAAGCAGGTTTTGAGATCGACGTCGTTAGCAGGGTTACCCTTCCGGCTTGGCCTGGGCAGGGTTATGGACGCCATTGGTTATTCTTCAGGGCTCTTAGCCCCATTTGCATCTTGTCCGTAGTCGGACGCTCTATCATTTTCAAGGTGATTGGATCTTTGTATATTATATCTGTATTCTTGACTCATTGAGTCGCTGTTATATATATCCGTTCTGTGGGTCCCATCGAGGACTGTTGTGTAATGTTATTACTTCGTTTTCCACCCGCACGAAAGTACCTGGTGGGCACCTTTGAATCGTTTCTATGCGAGTTTGGCGGGAATCGCTGAAACTTGCATAGGTCCGATTCTGAGGGTGTTACAGGTAGCCCCGAGTGTGGGCCAGGGAGAGAGGGCCAGGTGGGGCCAGCTAGGTGAGAGACTCGGCATGGGGAAGAGGAGAGGGTGAAGAGGGTGTAACTAGGGTTAGACGAGGGATTAAGCTTAGGGTTAGAGAGAGGGGTGAGGTTTAGGGTAGGGTGATGATGTGCACAAGGTGATGGTTAGAAGAGAGCAAGAGATTAGCTAGAAGAGGCATATGATGGCCAAAAAGAGAGTGAGATAGAGAGGGTTGTGTAAGAGCAAAGGAAGAGAGTTAAAGAGAAAAGGAATACTCCACTTTAAAATCCGAGAAAATAAAACCCAAGGAAAAGAAGATGGTAGAGATCTTGCATGGCCCATGCATGAGTAGTAAATGCCATGTTTAAAATATTGTGAAAACAATAATATTAACATGGCATTATTCTTATGCATTCCCCAAAATTGGAATAAAGCCAAGCAAAAGAATTTAAAGGGAAGTTCCAGATGGAGTAGATGGATATGATCACATTTGATTATAATTGGGACTTGCTAGTGTGTATATTCCACTAGATGTTTAATAGTCCCAAAAATATCCCAACATGAGCATAAATTCATGATAATCCATATGGAAGCTAGGAAAAAGGAGCACTACTCATAATGCATGCAAAGGTGGCTCCACATATCAATAATGTGAAAACAACATGATGCTAAGATGAGAGCATGTGGAAATAGAATTGGATCCATCCCAACCCACATGAGCTAGAGGTAAAACCCAATAAAGTTCAAAGCTCATATATAGTTGGATGGTGGACTTATAAGGTGGTGGCAGAGAAAGGTGATGGAGTTGAATAAAAGATATGCCCCCAACTCAACTTGGGCATTAAACAATATATCCACAACCAAATACAATATCAAGAGGCAAATACAATTTACAATGCATATGAGAGAAGAACCAAAACAAAAGGGTTTTATATGATGCTCAAATGCAAGGAGGCATGATGACATGAGCATGATATAATGATGATGCAACAATTATATATATGAAGTAGCCATTATATAGACTAGACTAGTAGCATTGCAATTGTTAGACAATTGGGATGCTACAATGTTACACATGTGGAGCTCTCTCAGTGTGCCATTCAGAATAATTAAACATCATATTATCAAGGAGTTTTGTTGCAGCACCCAAGGTGATGGTCATAAAGGTACCTCCAGCAGCTGAATCCAACAGGTTTATTGAAGAGAAGTTCAAACCTGCATAAAAAGTCTAGATAATCATCCAAGCACTAAGTCCATGAGTGGGACAATTCTTAACCAAAGATTTCATTCTTTCCCAAGCTTGAGCAACATGTTCATTATCAAGTTGTTTAAATTTCATAATATCACTTTTCATGGATATGATCTTAGCAGGAGGGTAGTACTTTCCAATAAAAGCATCTTTGCATTTAATCCAAGAATCAATATTAATTCTAGGCAAGGATAGCAACCATTTTTTAGCTTTTCCTCTCAAGGAGAAAGGAAACAACTTGAGCTTAATAATATCTCCATCTACATCCTTATACTTTTGCATCTCACAAAGTTCAACAAAGTTATTGAGATGGGCAGCAGCATCATCAGAACTAGCACCAGAAAATTGCTCTCTCATCACAAGATTCAAAAAAGCATGCTTAATTTCACAAAAGGTAGCATCAGGAGCAGGTGGAGCAATAGGAGTGCTAAGGAAATCATTGTTGTTTGTGCTAGTGAAGTCACACAACTTAGTGTTCTCAGCAGTGTTCATTTTAGCAAAAGTGGAGCAAGCCAAAAACAATAGCAACAACTAGAGAAGGAACTAATTTTTTGTGTTTTTTATAATAGAAAGCAAACCAAACTAAACTAATTTTTTTTGGAGTTTTTGATAAAAAAAGGCAAACAAAACCAAGAAAAAGAAACTAAGCAAAGTAAAAACAAAGAAAAGAGGAAGGTTGAGGAGGACTCCCCTTGTGAAGACGTCCTTAGCCTCCCCGGCAACGGCGCCAGAAAATCTTGATGGCGCTACGTCAACGTGGAGCACTTCGTCGAGAAACCCCAAGAGAAAGGTGTGATGCAGCAGCAGCAAGTCTTCCCTCAGTAAGAAACCAAGGTTATCGAACCAGGAGGAGGAAGGAAACGTCTCAAAGGTGTTGCAAGCAACGTGGAAACCTGCACAACACAAACTCAAGACTTTGCCCCAACGAACAGTGAGGTTGCCAATCTCACCAGTTGCTGTAACAAAGGATTAACTGTATGGTGTGGAAGGTGATGATGGTTTGCAGCAAGTAAACAGTAACAGTGGAAGATGTATCAATGGTAAAGATTGGACTGGGGTCCATAGTTCACTAGAGTTGTTCTCCTTAGATAAACAAACATGGCATGCTGGGTAAACAAATTACAACAGGGCAATTGACATGACTGAGCAAGGCATAACAATGCAATACTAGACATAAAGATCCTATGAGATTCGATTGGGCAATACAACAATATACATAGACCGCCATCCAACTGCATCTATGAATAGAAGTCCACCTTTGGGTTATCATCCGAACCCCCTCCAGTATTAAGTTGCAAGCAACAGACAACTGCTTTAAGCAATGTGTGTAAGTAAACAATCCAGTTGTTCTATGAACAAGAGACCATTGTGTCCCCTAGTGGCAACAACACATCTACAACCTTAGAGATTTCTATCACTTCCCTTGATTAAATAGAGGCATGAACCCACTATCGAGCATAAATACCCCCTCTTGGAGTCACTAGCAACTACTTGGCCAAGATAGCTACTAACAACAGAGAGCATGCAAGATCACAAACAACATAGACATGATAGAATCAAATAGACAAAACCATTAATAAATATGACATAGTAATCTCAATGTCTATCGGATCCCCGCAAACACAACATGCATGATTACAAATAGATGAGATCTTGATCATGAACGGAGCTCACAAGATCTAGACATGAAAGCACAAGGAGGAGACAATCATCGAGCTACTACATGGACCCGTAGTCTAAGGTGGAACTACTCACGCTTCATACCGGAGGCTGGCATGATGAAGAAGAAGGCCTCCGGGATAATCTCCCCTCCGACAGGGTGCCGAGAAGAGCTTCAGATCCCCCCTATCTAGGGACAATGGTGGCGGCGGCTACAGACGGTTTCGTGGAATATTAATCAGGTACTTAGGGTTTAGGCATCGGGGGCTTCTTATAGGCGAAGAGGCGCGACTGGGAGGCGGCCAGGGGGCCACACCCTGCCCAGGCACGGCCCAGGATGGTCCCGCGCCTGGGGGGTGCAGCCGCCCTGTGGCCCCCCTCCGTCTCTCCTCTGGACTCCGTGTTCTCCTTGATAAAATATTGACTTTGTCTTCTGTCCCGTCCAATTCCTAGAATATTTCCTTACTAGCTTTTCTGAAACCAAAAACAGCAGAAAACAGGCAACTGGCACTATGGCAACTTGTTAATAGGTTAGTACCAGAAAACATATGAAAAGTACCTCAAAGTGTGGACAAAGCAAAGCAAAGTAGATACTAAACAAGCATGGAACATCAATAATTATAGATAAGTTTCCGACGTATCAAATCTGCATTCCATGTGTTGCCATTACACACTTATGATATCATTTTGGGCATTGACTGGATGTATAGCTTCAGCCCGGTCACTCTTGAACTACCCTGAGGTTACTCACAGTCTATAATAAAGGCAAAGAAATCAAACTAACAGATCACACCATTCCCCCTGAGAAGTGTGTTCTAGAACCAGCTGTTATGAAAAAGCTCCTGTCCAAATCAGTATTGGGATATATAATTCAAATCCTTAATCTGAGATTCAATCAGATACACCCCTATCCCTACTGAAATTGAGAATCTGTTATAGGAATTTCAAACAGTCCTTTCTGAGCCTATTGGTCTCCCTCCAGTTAGGGACCGTGATCATAGCATACCACTAGTGGATGGGGCACAACCACCAAACCTCAGGCCCTATAGAGTACCACATATGCAAAAAGATGACATGGAAGATATAATTCTCAAAATTCTCAAAAATGCAGAAATTAGAGAAAGTCTGAGCCCTTATTCATCACCAACTATGATGGTCAGAAAAAGAGATGGCAGTTGGAGATTATGTGTGGACTACAGGCTGCTAAACTCCATCACTATAAAGAACAAATTTCCCATGCCTATCATAGAAGATCTTCCGGATGAATTACAAGGAGCTATCATTTTCAGCAAGTTAGATCTTAGGTCAGGCTATCATCAGATACATATGAACACTGCTGATATCCCCAAAACAGCATTCAAGACACACATGGGCCATTATGAGTACACAATGATGCCTTTTGGGCTAACAAATGCATGAGCTACATTCCAAAATCTGATGAACAACATATTCAAAGCACATATGAGAAAATTCATCTTAGTATTCTTTGATGATATACTCATATACAACAAGAACCTCTCTAAACATCTGACACATTTGAGGATTGCTCTGCAGATACTCCACCAACATGCTCTCTTTGTTAAGTTGTCTAAGTGTTATTTTGCCACTTCCTAGGGGGAATATTTAGGCCATGTTATATCTGCTCAGGAAGTCGCTACAAAACCACAGAACATTGAAGCAATTAGCAAATGGCCTATTTCAAAAACTGTCAGCAAACTCAGAGGGTTCCTAGGCCTCACTGGATACTATAGAAGATTTGTCAACCAATATGGACAGCTTTGCAGACCTCTTCATGATCTTCTGAAAAAGAATGCTTTTGTTTGGACACAGGAACACACAGATGCATTTGAAAATTTAAAGACAACAATGACTACCTACCCAGTACTGGCTCTACCTGATTTTTCTAAGCCATTTGTCTTGGAGACATTGATTGTGGTACAGGCATTGGAGCTGTGTTGATGCATGCAGGCAAACCATTGGCATATTTCAGCAAATGCCTGGGAGTTAAAGCTGCAGCACAATCTATGTACGAGAAAGAAGCATTGATTATATTAGAGGCACTCAAGAAATGGTGCCACTATTTGTTGGGAAACCCACTCATCATTAAAACTGACCAGCAAAGTCTCAGATTCATGACCACACAAAATCTCACTGATGGGATACAACACAAGCTTCATCTCAAATTATTGGAATTTGATTACACAATTGAATGCAAAAAAGGGAAGGAAAACATTGTAGTTGGTGCTCTCTCTAGAAGAGACTCTCATTGCCATGCTATTACTATATGTGTTCCTGAATGGATGGAAGATGTAAAATTGAACTATGTCTAGGATGCTGATAGTGGCAAGTTACTCACGAAAATGGCTAAAGATGTAGCAGATCCACCATAATACAGTATCAAGGATGGTATCATCAAACATGGTTCCAAAATTTATGTGGGAGCAGCCACAAACTCGAGACTAACACTGTTGGATACTTTCCACAATTCTGCTATTGGTGGACATTCATGATTTAAGGCTACATATCAAAGAATCAAGAAGATCTTCTGCTGGCCACATTTGAAGCAAATGGTGGAAAAGTTTGTCTCTGAATGCCCAACATGCCAACTGGTCAAGGTTCCACACACAGCCCCAGCTGGTCTTCTACAACCACTTTCAATTCCAGGTACCCTTGGTCCTGCATTAGTTTGGATTTTATTGAGGCACTACCCAAGTCCAATGGGAAAGAGGTTATCCTGGTGGTGGTGGACAGACTCACAAAGTATGCACATTTTATTGCCATCTCTCATCCATATTCTGAGGAGCAAATAGTGGATATTTTCCTGAACAATATTGTGAGGCTACATGGAGTTCCCCTAGAGATTGTCTCTGATCGTGATAGGATTTTTACAAGCACTCTGTACCAGCACATAGTTCGAGCTCTTCGAGTTGCTCTCAAATTCAGTACAGCCTACCATCCCCAAACTTATGGCTAGACTGAATGCGTGAACCAATGCTTGGAAGCTTACCTACGTAGCATGGTATTCCAAGAACCGAAGCAGTGGACAAAATGGCTTCCGACAGCAGAATGGTGGTACAACACTTCGTATCATTCCTCCATGAAAATGAACCCATTTGAGGCATTCTATCACTATCCTCCTCCAACAGTGGGTGAGTTCGATTTAACCAAGAAAACATGTCCTGCAGCTATTCTGACAGTCACAGCCAGAGAACACATGATCCAGAAACTGAAGGAAAACCTGCTGGCAGCCCAAAGCAGAATGAAAGTCTATGCTGATCAACATTGCACAGATAAAAACTACAATGTGGGTGATATGGTATACATCAGGATCCAACCATACAGGCAGAATGCATTCATAATTTGCGGTTCTCTCAAGCTCTGTTCCAAATATTATGGACCATTCAAAATTACAGAACGAGTTGGAGAACTATCCTACCGACTCCACCTGCCTGATTCCACTACCATTTATCCAGTCTTCCATATCAGTCAACTGAAGCGACATGTAGGTCCAAATGCTATACCACTGCCAAATGTTCCATTGGTAACCGCAGAAGGCAAAATCAAGACAACACTATTGGCAATCTTGGAAAAACGCATTATCCAACATCAGAAAACACCTGTCAAACAATTGTTGATCCACTGGGAGAGTCTGGGTCCCAAGAATGCTACTGCCCTAATATTAGTGTCCCTTAGATGTAGTCTCGTTCTCACCAACTACCTCATCGGTGATCACCATATCCCGACCATATACCACTGGAATCCATTTTGAAATTCCCCAATCCACGAACCTAAATCCTACGGGGCACTACAGTTCCGTCCTACTGTTTTCCTCAAAAAAATATATTCTGGAATAGACCCATCACCGATGCATCTGCATAGGAAACGTTCTTCTTGGGGTGATTATTTCCAATAAAACACATGGTATAACAATTTAATGGACAATAATTCTTAATATCTCTCGAAATAGGATTTCGCCCCGCTTTATAATAAAGCACACAGATGAGACAACTGCTGGGCCAGACAGCACAACGCTCAAAGGAAGACACATCACGATACACGATGCTAGTGCAGCGGCACACACACGCTCGAACTAAAAACAAGGAAAAACAAAAAAAAAGGAATGGAGACGGAGGCGGATCGACTATATGATGAAGACCACAACCCTTCGAAGAATGCCCACCCCGCTCCTAGCCCCGACTCATCAAGCACCAAACAACACCCTCAAGAGGGAAAGCGACCGCTGCTGCCCGGACCAGAAATTGGCCCTAGGTTTTCCCCCGGCACATAGAGGGGAGTGGGTGAAGGGTAGCCACGACGCCCTTAAGGAAGGGAGGTTCCACCCACGGGTGGCACCGCGTCGGTGTCGATCGCGCCAATAAGGATTTCCCCGGAAGACCCTATCCACAAGCCTCGGACGAGCCGTTGCACAAGAGACCCACGAGGGCGATGCCTCGCCACCACCAAACTTGCCGACCACAAGCACGCGCCACGCCAGTCCCGACTCCACCATCATCGTCTCACCACGATTACCGACGCGAGCTCTACAAGATGAGGCACGCGTAGTTCGAGGCAGGTCCAACAGAGCCGTGTTCGTGCGGGAGGGAACTGCCTCCACCGCCAAGGACGGTAGTCGACCAGACGCGACCACAGGCACACCAGTCCCCGTTAGGTCTGACCGGGTCCCGAACCCGTAAAGCCCCCACGGGGGCACACCTGTCCCACGTGAGTCCGACCGGGCCTAGAAGGGCCCGTAAAGCCTGTAGACACGCTGCAACAGGCCGAACGAGGACCCCGTTGGACCTACACAAACCTACAAAGCCACCATCCGCAGAGCAAGCGTGGAGGAGGGCAAACCCGCCCGCCCCAGCCAGATGGAGCCCTAAGGGCCCAGATCTGGGCCAAGGAAATCCGCCTAGATCCACCTGCCGCCACCGGCCTTGCCGTGCTGCCCCGCCGCCAGCAGCTGCGCCGCCGCGTCGTCCTCGCCCGGCTACAGCCAAGCCTCCTCCGCCCAGCATGCACGGCCGTCGGAGGAGAGAGGCCCCGACCCCGCTGCCTCAGCGCGGGAAGAGAAGATCCGCCGCCGTCGGCACCACCTGGGCCATGCCTAGCAGGCCCTGCTGGCGGAGGCGACGGGGGAGTGGTGGAGAGGGGGGGTCCTAGAGTGGAGCTTGTTAGAATATGTATACGGGTATCAACTAGAGATAGACTAGGACTCTACATCTTGTACTCCAAGTCTCCACCTACCCTGTGTACATCTATATATACTCCTCATGAGGGTCAAATCAATACACACCGAAATATTAGGGATTCAATATTTTCCACATGGTATCAGAGCGGTTAGTCTCACGGCGCCGATCCTAGGTTTTTCCACCACTTCCGTAACACGCCGCCCCCGGGGAGATTACTCCTCGGGGGCGCGGCACCCGGTCTCGATCAAAGATCTAGCCGGTTCTTTAGATTAGATTAGATCCAATTTCTGAAATTCCGATTCCTTAGTATAGATTCAATTAGCTACAAAATAATTTTCTAGATCTTGAACCTCAAACTCCGGTGAAAATTGGTGCTCGCGGCAGTGCATAGCTCCAGCGGCGCCGAACAAGGCGGACAAAATCTGCTACAAGTTCAAGCACGACATCCACCACGGCGCGCCACTACGGGAAGTGATCAGATTTGACAGGTCGGTCTACATCAACATGTCGCCGAACCGGCCACGCCGCCACGCGCGGAATCCTTCGTCGACCTCGAAAACGCCTGTCACACGCACATCGCATGCGGCTTCCTTCGAGGAGGCGCGGCCACGCGCAGGCATCACCGAAGCCATCCAGGATCAAAGTCCAACACGGCCGCTGAGTGCATGATCCATCCAGGTACAAGTCCTACGCCGTCAAGTCACCAGGCAAAAGAAAGAGAAGGAGACGCGTGACCACTATGGCTATGTTGCGGACATACGCAAATTGTTTTCTCCTTTTTCTAGCTTTATGTAACACAGGCAGATGTATCATCCCATCCACACCACCTGAACCAGAACTACACCGAGCCGCAACAACGACATCGAGCTATACGACTACATCAGGTTACGAGCTAAGATCATCGTCGAGCACATCCACGAAGAAGCGACATCAACATCATCCACACGCCAGGCCGGTGTGGGACACTACGTCGCCGACTTCTCCGACATCAAGGCTTCGACATCATCGCCGCCACAAGGGACGCCTTCGAGCGACGATCATCGCCGACACGCCTACTACGACATCACCGACAAATCATCGCCAAGGTCTACATCAACGTGGTCTTCATCAACATCTTCGTCGACACATCGCCGCGCTATACCCGTTCACATGATGGACATACAACTACGACGCCCTCTCACAGTACAACTGCAAGGCACGACGACGGCATCGCCGCGTCCACGACCCTGACGACTGCAACAACAAACCGGCATCACAATTATGACGCCCCTACAACCGCGCATATGGTTCCGGCAAAACCTTGTGTGATTGGTGGGTTCCTCCGGTCCTGGCAAAACCGGTGGTCTCACTTATGACCGCGTCCAAGAGACGCCCCCGACGATACCTCTATAAGGTGCAAAACGTCCACAACTGCAGCTTCGTCAACAACAACAAAAACCGCGCAATTTTTTGCGCCTCCGGCAATGGCGGCCACACGACTACGACATCGACCACACCTACATCGACCACGGCTACATCACGATCGGCTACCTCGACATCGACATCAAGAACAACGTCTACAACAACTTAAGAACTCCCGTCAACAGCGTCCGCGTCGTCACTTGCGTCCACGCCACTCCCGCTGTGACTGCGGGAGGGAAGAGAGACACTGGAAGGGGACGCAGTCGCCGCCCCTAGGTGCCACTCATGATCATGTCCACGCAGGTGATGATGATAAGGAGGTGAAGACGACGGAAGCGCAAGACTTCAAATCCAGTCGCAAGCGTCCGCTTCACTCCCGCTCCGACTGAGGGAGGATGTTAGAATATGTATACGGGTATCAACTAGAGATAGACTAGGACTCTACATCTTGTACTCCAAGTCTCCACCTACCCTGTGTACATCTATATATACTCCTCATAAGGGTCAAATCAATACACACCGAAATATTAGGGATTCAATATTTTCCACAGAGCTCGACGGGGCGAGAGGGAACAGGACCTAATTCTTGATATACCCTTACCATTACGACTGGACCAACAGTTTTGGCCAATTAATCTTACAGGCGTAGGACTATAGGAGTCCTTTATATTTACTTCCAGGATTTGCTCTTGCTATATATATCCAATCTCTCTTTTCTCTCCAAAATAAGATACGACACATATACGGCTGCATATATTCGATCTGTTGGAGTTTTCTCCGTTGAGCTTTGCCATGGCAGGTGAGCGTGTACCCCAGATCAGGTCGTGGAGATGCTTCCGGGAGAGCACCGCGACTCTCAGTCTGGAGGTTAGCAATTACCTGCAGCAGCTCAGTGGCATGGTCGTCGGCCAGTTCGTCAGCTCGCCCGTGTTCAAAGTCGGCGGCTATAGCTGGAAGATGAGGTTTTACCCAGGCGGCCTGCACAAGGAAGACCACGGCAACGCCTCGTGCTACCTGGACTGTCTCAGCCAACACGAGGAGGGTGTGAGCACCAGGTTCACGCTGAGCATGGTAGAGAAGAAGAGCCAGGAACACGTAGCCAGCTACAAGGTGTCCAACCAAGCCTTCTCCTCAGGGCAATACGATATGTGGGGCTACCACAAATTCGTCGACAGGGAGAAGCTGGAGTCCCTGTCACAACACGGGGACGGCTGCTTCACCATACTCTGCGTCCTCACCGTCACGAACGCGTCGCCGCAGCCGCCGATGGAGCTGCCGGGACACCTGGAGGGCATGCTCGGGGACGAGAGAGGCATGGACGTCACGTTCAGCGTGTGCGGGCAGGAGTATCGCGCGCACAGGTTCATCCTGGCCGCGCGATCGCCCGTCTTCATGGCGCAGCTATTTGGTCCGATGATGGAGAAGGATTTCCGATGCCTCGACGTCGTAGACATGGTGCCTTCTATCTTCGAGAAGATGCTTCACTACATCTACACGGGCTCGCTGCCAAGGTGTGAAGAGAAAGGAGCCTACAGCGCGGCGGCGATGCAGCATTTACTGGTCGCAGCAGATAGGTACGGGCTGGACACCCTGAAGCTGATATGCGAGGAAGAGTTGTGCAAGAAGTTGGATGCCAAGGCCATAAGCAGCACGTTGAAGCTGGCGGAGCAGCACCACTGCAAACGCCTCAAGGATGCATGTCTCAAGTTTGTATCCAATGCCCGCCGCAGACTGCGCCCAAGGCCTTATTAAACACGTTCCGGTACTAAGCTCGGCAAGGAGGGACTCGAGGACAAAAGGATCAGGGAATGCCAGTAATCAATAGTGTGCAAAAGGATCTGTCAAAATATTGATGTTTACTTTCTTACTTATAAGTACTTTTAATTCGTAATGTTGCCACCGATATTTCTATGGCAGAAACGTGTGGTGGTTTAGCTAAATTAGACCTTGGAACTCAAAATACTTGCCTTATGAATTTTACATATCTACAGTCGTCAGACATACGATGGATCATTTGGCTCTTCCAAGAAAATAGCAATCATACTCTCGACCCCTTTTCCTTGGGAAAAATCGTTCAAAAAGCAACTTCTCAAACTGCGGGACATCACCTTTTTGGTTCACCTCTGATGGCCAAAACACCTACTTGAGGATAGTCTCAGACAAATGGTACTTCCTAAACCCTAGCTTTTCTGCTTTTCCAAACCGCTTCTCTCACACAACTGAAACAACCAGGCACCATGCTGTTGTTGTATGCAAGTGCAGATATTTAAATTTTGGCGCAGCTTCAGTTAGGGATAAAATTGATCTAGACGTAGGTTACAGCAAACATAACGCTGGCCACCTACATGTTTTCGAGCATCAGTGATCTCGAAGAATGACAAATCGAGCATGACACGACTGACTGCTGCTTCATTTTCTTAATTCTCTGTTGCTCGAAAATGTATCCTTATTATAGCAAAGGATCTTCGGCAAAAATAATTACAACCTCTGTTCCATATTATAAAACTAGTCTATAATATGGAACAGATTAAGTATAAGCAAAGGAAGGAAGAAGCTCAATAGCACCTGTCGGTTGCCATAGTTTAGAATTAAGCAAATGATTTGCAATAGATCAATCGTAGAACCACTGCTAATAATGCACAGCTAAAGCTAAGTAGGATCGACTTCACTTCTAGAAGCTCGTGTATATTTTTCCTGTGGTTGTATATCTATTTCAATTTTCAAACCTCTGACTAAAGTCTGAAAAGAAGTGTAAAATTGAATTTCTACTCTGATCTACCATTCGGCCATTCACAGAACAACTCCACTTCTCAGTATGAGATTCCTGTAAGCTCGGCCAAAACATTCTAGACCATAAGCTATTACCAAAAGGCAGGATTTATGTCATCGTTGTAAACCTCAGCTTTCAGTTGCGGTCAACCTTCATCTCATCTTCCTCGTCGACAGATTAAACATCATCTGGGATGCAAATATCAAGGTCATATCAGTTTGTTCGCACTTCATCATGTTTCAAAGAAGCCTAACTATGATTTGATATTCCAAGCAGAATAAACTAGTTCCCAAGAAATAAGTTATTGACACCGGTCTAATTTATGCATAGAAGGCAACACATAATTTTGCATTTACATATAACTGTAGTAATTCTACATGTAAATTATTCAAGGGAGCGTAGAGCAAAAGGAAACAAGTTCAAGATATTTTCAAAAAAGAATGAAGCCTAATTTATATCAAATTTTAGGTTTCTGCAATCAAACAAGTATAATCATTAATTTCAACTTTGAGCTGATATGTTCATTTCCCTAATCACAATACTTTCCCATGTCAGGATTCATAAGTAGTCGGAAAGGCGGAAGCTTGGTTTTACCTGAGGCTCCTGTTGTTGAGCCATCAACTTCTTTCAGGATGTTAGGCTCTGTCTTTGGTTGCTCAGACTGTTCTTTGTTATCTAAATGTCAGTTTCTGTGTTATTTTAAGAAGTCATTGAAGGTATGGTTAGAAAGATTAGTCAGAAAGGAAGAGGCTTGGTTTTACCTGAGTCTCCTATCGTTGAGCCATCAACTTCTTTCAGGATGTTAGTCTCTGTCTTTGGTTGCTCAGACTGTTCTGTGTTATCTAAATGTTTACACACATAGAATTAGCTCAGAATAGCTGTTAAGCACAGCAACCAAAAGAACAATAAAATAATATATTACCTGATGGTTTCTTACAAATTTGTGGCCTGCTATTAACAGGATTTGACTGTTCTTCGGAGACTAACAAAATATAGCCATTAATTATTCTTTTTCAGTATAAGAAGTCATTTACTCATCAAAGGGAATGGGGAAACATATAGACCTAAGGTCATACCTGAAGTTGTCCCGATCTCATCCGTGGCAGCTGGATCAACATGCTGAATTTGGCCTGCCAAAAAAATCGAACTGAAATAAACTGCACTGTACCAGCTAAACTAGCAAAATGATGAAAAGCCAGGAGATCAAATCTTGGCTCTACAGGAGTTCACAAAGTACATTTTCCTTTTACTCCCAAATCAAGCAAAGGAGATACACTCTGGTGAAGTACACCAAACAGCATTTTATACAATTAGATAACCATCGAAAGGATAGGGGAATTTGGGATGACAAGGCATTAACATATTAGCTTTCTTATAAGATTAAGATTTGAGATTCGTAAGCATATAACAGGTTAACAATTAAGTCTTACTATAAGACTCCTTAAACATCCGTTACTGAAACATTAGTCAATTTCCATTCAATGTTTGTTTAAGTATCACTAAAATGCATTCTTCGTCAATGCATAAACTTAGATTAATCTGGAAATTCCAATACAACTACGTCTACAAGAACAGTGTTTGTTTTCTTAGCAGTATTAACATAGGTACAATTGAAGTTTATAAGACAAAATATCATATAGTCCATGAAGTTTCCAGAGACCCATGTGGAACAGACAGGATCGAGAAGTTTCTGAACTTGTCATGGGAAGATACAATTGGAATTTTAGGTCAACTTGGTTGCTGGTCTGAATCTCAACAGGATATATAATCCAAGAAAGCATACCTGATGATTCCTTGCTTCCATTTGAAGATTCGAAATCGCTGTTAACCTCAGGGAAAGATTTTCCTTCAACTGGCACATCTTGCTTATCTCCTTGCATGCATGGTAATAATACAGGTTGAGGCGCTTTAACTGCAACCTCGGTAGCTGATGGTTTTCGGCTCACAGATTCAGTTTCTTTCTTGGGCAAAGGCATTGATTCAGCATTTCCGGATTTAACTGAGACAGGTGCTGCTGCAACAACTCCAGCACCAATGTATGGTCTTGGAATGAGAGGGATGATGTGCTTAGCAGTAGATTTCTCGACAGGTCTCCTCATCTGAAGAGGCTTTGCAATTGTAACATCCTCCAAGCGGACAGGCAAGGTAGAACACGCTTGCCTGTGGCTTACAGATGCCTTCTTTTGAACTTGACTTGGCCGGAGCATGGGGAGGTCAGGGGCAAGATCATCCATCGGTGTTATTGGGCGTAGGTTATTTGCATCTGGGATCCAACCTCTGAGCACCTGATTGTCCTTCACCTTCACCGTAATAAGAGAAAATCCAGGAGATTTCTTGGCCATCTTGCCAACAAAATGCTTGCCAATAATAACATCCCTGCTTGAATTACCTTGCACATGAGCAGTACTGTAACTGGAGGCTTGCTTTTCGTGAGTCTTTACTGTATTACCAGACTCTATAGGTCGAGCGGACCTATCACCACGGGTTTGCTGTGCAGGCAGAACATAAACTGTATGCATTCTAGCGTCAACAGTACCACCTAATGTTTGGTTAATATGCACTCCATCATGTCGGATATTCGAGTTATACAATGCGCTACGAAGAGGTGGAATGCTCTGAATGGGCTGTGCCATCTGTGGTTGTTCAACTGTAGAGTACTCGTATTTCCTTGGGCGACCACGCTTACGCTTTGCACCAGAGCTTGCTGAGAGTGGTTCAATAGGTGCACCAGCTTTATTCCCTTCTGATGTCATCTCTACTGGTTTGCTCCAACCTTTGCAGCTGCACCAAAGAATGCTGAGACTACCCTGTTGGTTTGAATTTACCTTCAATCAGAACAGTAGTTTAGTTTTAAGGCAAGAACTGCTACTGTCATCACGAACTGAATTCAAAAGAGGCAGTTCTCGTGGTACTGTTTTCAGAAGCCACACATGGTCACAGGTTGCAATCAATGATGTAAACTGCACATTGACAACACAACAGTGCGCAAGCCAGTCAATAATGCTGCTACAAACTTACAACTCATTTTTCCAAAACAATAAATTGGATGTGCCACACATTGCAGGCAAGGAAAACATAACTACTTTCCCGGTTTAAATCTGCAACAAACGGGTAATTAACTGAAGCGGTTTTAATTCTTATAAATTACTAATGTACCAACTCATGTTTAATTATTAGCAAACTGAGGTCCTATAAGATACAGTATATGGTATTTGTGCTGGGCAAAAATGCTTGACGTTGACATGTGAATTGCAAATTATTATCAAAATCCCATCCGACGCATTGACACCTTAGAAAAATCGAAGCAATATCCAAACAAGAGGTGGTGGTAACTCCTCCTTTTCTGTCCCGATCAATCCAGAATTTCATCCTACTACCTCGATCCTATCGTATCGCCCGGCCCAAAACATCATCAAGCAGAGTAATTACTACAGATTGAAACGCCTAAAATACGAGCCAATCTGAGATTCAATGAACTAGTCGAGAATTGATAGTATGAGAAAAGGGGAGCAAACCAGACACCATCGAGGCATAGAATACATGCTTAGATTTTGTACTACAGATGGATGAGGCGATTACCCTTGAACTGTGTCCTCCGTGCGTGCGCAGTCGCCTCGATCGCGCCGGCGGACAGCAAGAGGAGGGAAACCGCGGATGGGGCGGGCGGAGGCGCGAGGGGCGGTAGGGTTCTTCTCGCCGGGGGAAACGGAATGGGCGGGGATCGATCGGAGGAGGAGGACGACGATGTGGCTGGATGGGAAACGGCAGCAGCCTCGCCTCGCCCCGCCGCACCATACAAATCGTGGCTACGGAGGCGGGGGATGCAGGTGGCGCCGGTTGGTCCACTTGCCGCTGTCCGGCCTGTCAACATGGATAAAGACTGCATGGGCCAACGATTCATTGCGGGCTGGCCGGCACAAACCATTGAGCCCGTGGGCTGAGGGATGTGATCGTTTAATTTTCTCAAAAGAAATTTTGATTATATACCCTTCTATTCTTAAAATAGGTCTTAGATTTGTCAAAATTTGGATGACCTATATACTAATTAGTGTCTAGATTCGTTCAAATTAAAAAAAAACTGAAAGAAATTATTTTAGGATGGAGGAAGTAGAAAATATTGATTTCACTAAGAAACAATTGATGAGAAATGAATGGGTACCTTCAATTTCTATACTTGAATTGATTAGAAATTGATTTCACGTACGAGTAGCACTTATCGTTTAAATGGATTCATTTATATTTGAATTTCTATAATCTCTTTTCTTAGATTTTTATTTGAATCAATGGACCTTCAATTTTAGTGGTTAAATTTGCAAAAATTTGGGCAAAAGTGTGTCTTTTTTGCTCTATGTAACACGTGAGCGAAAATCTGGGAACATGGAAATCTAGCGCTGGACAGCTCGTGAGCCGGCTCGTCCAGGCTCGAGCTCGTGGCTGACTTGAGCCGAGCCCAAGGAGGAGTCTTGTCCTCACCGCTGAGTTGACCTAGACTCAGTAGTTTCAGCCCGAGCTTTTTCCAGGCTCGGCCCGAGCCATCCCGAGCCGGTTCGCGTCTGGGTATAATGGTCGCCACTCGCCACAGTGGTCGGGAGGAGGGAGGGCAAGGGAGGCAGGAGCATCGATCCATTGTAGCTCGTGTTCGGATCTCCTCCTAACCGGCGGATGATGGAGGATGGGGCGGTGGCGTCATGCCGTGCGACGGCAGGAGACATCTGTGTGCGGGAGGAGGGTGGGATCTGGTAGTTTACGGTTCCACCTCCCCTCTTATCTACTTCCTGCCAGAACTACAATATGATTTCTAGCGGTTTGGGGTGTTGGGGATATACTTTCCGGGTATACCCACAGGACTCGCTGACCAGGGTGGCCCACCAACGGGTTAGAGCTTTACTTCACGGGAAGCCCAGTCAGAGAAAGAGGAGGAGCCAGTTCCGTCTACGACAAGGCCCAGAAGAGTTACCGACTTAGGCATGTAGTATTACTTGTAGTCCAAGCTGTATCTAGTTACCGACTATGTAATGTAGCCGGATAGGTCTCTCCTATAACCCTAGGCCCCGGTGACTATATAAACCGGCCCTATGGGAGCCTTTAGGGAAATAATACAACAACCACAACAATCAACTCCCATAGGAGAACCTCTCGTAATCCATTGTAACATCCGGCTTACGCCGATATATTACTGGGTTGCTAGCAGGAGTAGGATCCGATCACCGCAGACGGATCTAAACCTGGATAAACTTGTGCTCACCACTCCTAGAACATTCGAAGTCTCACGCCCCATCTTTCCAACGCCACTAGGACCCCCTATGGCGTACTTGTCGATAATCCGACGACAGTTGGCGCCCACCATGGGGCAGGTGACCTTTGGAGCTTCGTTCCAGGCAGAATCTGCGTGTGCAGGAATCGGCAAAAATATCACTATGGGTCGCGTGGTCTACGCCAGTGATGTCCCTCTCGTCCTTCTCGACGAGACCTGGATTCCGGCTTTGATACCCGTGACGACCGACACGATCATGTCCATCAGCAAGATCAATATTTATCTTGGTTTTGCTGATCCCGCCCAACCCACCCTTGAGGTGATGACCATGGCAGAAGAAAAATCCGGATCTACTTTGTCCGTAGAGGCAGAAGAGTTCAAGATCCCGTAAGAAATCAAACCCACCCATCCCACTCCTGCAATGGAAGAAGAGGTGGAAGAAGAATCCGGATCTGATCTCCCTGCTGAGATCAGATACACTGACGAGGAATATATCCGCTACGGATCCGTCCTCCCGGACGTCGTAGCAGAAAAACTACCCTTGAAGCACAGGATAAAGGAGATGATAAAATGCCCCTTCATCGATTACGAAGCAATCGCCGACATCAAGGAGAACTTTGAGATGAAGGAGGCGGAAATCCAGTTGTGCCACTACCTCAAGAACATGAACAAGAAGAAGTTGTTTCGTGTACCACATAAGCTCTGGATCCAACTTTGTCGATGTTTAGATCCGGTAGCGATTCGGTCCTAGACACAATCAAAGAAAACACTGACTTACCTGGCTCCCCTTAGGAGTCAATAACGTCACAGGAACTTCGAGACTTCGACAAAGAGATGGAGGAGTATGAACAAGAACACGTCTCCAAGCAAACACAAGGTGAGCCGGAAAATTCTCCTAGTCCATATGATAGCATGGATGAAAGCTACACCTCGCGGGATGATATGGATAGCGGAGATTCCTCCGAGGTCCACAAGCCAACCATGAAGGAAAGTACTGACGGAAGTTTATCCCCCGGTACCGGACCCAAAGCCGTCTTTGCCACTGGTATGCACGTTAAAGCTACTGGGCGGTAAAAGAAGAAGATGAAGAAGAACAAGAATCCGACACCGCCAGAGCCGGAAGTCGAGGAAACCAACAAAGAAAAAGTTGATGAAGAGATCGAGATGGAGAATCAGGACGGAGATCTGATTAATACCACCCCGATCGACCTCCTGTGGATGGACACGTCGTCACCTAGCGTGCACGTGAAATTTATGGAGATTCTCTCACGATTCCAATCCCAGCAGCTTCGGATCTTACACCGGAGGCACTAGAGAAAAGGGCTGAGGACCTGGAAAAGCATCGTATGTTTTTGCTCGAAGAAGCCGCGCGCATCATCGAGCTTAGACAGCAGTTAGACAGTGATCCTGCCAAATATCAGTCAGATTTCAAGCGACACCCAAACAAGACAAGGGGAGGTCCATTTCTTCCTAACAAGAACCCGGATATCCACAAAGATCTATTCAACGGAAAGGACGGAGAAAAGATCCGAGTCTACAGCACGCCGTTGGAAAACGCTGCTGTAGCTCGAGCCATCCTCGCCAACAATCCGTATCCACAGCAAGTCCAGCAGTGTGTCGTGTTGCTGGACAAGGGATTAAAGCAGCAAAAAACGGTCGCGTCATTTAGTGGCAAGCTGGCCTCAAAATCCGAGTTTTGCCACACTAGCGCTGACCAAAGAGCTGATGTAAGGCTCCGCAGGGATACGAATCAATGCTATCGTCCCCGTGGAGAAGAAGACAATTCAAGAACCGGATCAAACGGCCACTCTCGCCGGCCGGCGCGTGACTGGGCAAGAGTTATTCCAGTTGCGTCCAAATACGCCATCAGGGCAATGGTTCCTCATCAGGACCATCGTCGGCAAAACAACCGCTATAGAGAAGACCAAAAAACATGTCGCCAGTAAGAAGAGAAAGATCGGCTAAGTATGCCACCACCAAGCCGTCTGGCTGGCAATGCCGGACGAAGAGATGATCAGGATTGTCCTGAATCAAGTAGGGACGATGCCCGAAGAAACAAGCATCGGAGTCAGCATAATGAGGCTCCACCGCCACCACCACGTAACCCAGCCGGAAATAATCCACCAGGGCCACCATCGCCTCCTAGCAGCAACCATGAAGGATCCCGACGTAGCCATGGAAGTCGCAGGGGTGGAGGCGGCAATGGTGAAATGAGAAGCAGAAATCCGACTCCGTCGCGCAGAAGCCGTGAGCCTCCAAGGCGCGGATCTCTCTCACCAAACGACACTCGCCATTGCATTTAATTAAACATAGATGCGTGGCTGTACGAGGAGGAAGACGTGTATGTGGGACCCAAGTGCTTTGGACCATGCATACATCAGACCAAATTTCTGGTTGACTTTGGTATTGCCAAACACATTCAGCCCTACGACGGCGCAACTCGGACAAATACTTGGCTACGGGATTTTTTCCAGGCCTCGCCAAAGGAGGAAACATCCTGGTCGCAGTCCGATATCTCCCACTAATGCTGAGGAAGACGGCTCGATCATGGCTCAATGAACTGCCAGAGAATTCAATTCATAACTGGTATGATATGCAAAGTGCGTTCTTTTCAAATTTCGAGGGAACATATAGGAGGCCCTACACAGTCGGAGAATTGCAGTGTTGCACACAAGACCCGGAGAAATATGCCGGGATTACCTCGGACGCTGTATTGACACGAAGAACTCCTGCGAAGGAGTAAACGAACAAACTATGATAGAAGCTTTCATTGCATGACTCCCAGTCGGACTTTTGCGTCATAGACTGAAGCGTAACCACGTCACAGATTTGGGAGAGATGATAGAGATGGAAAGCAAATACGCTGGTGCTGATGATGATTCAGAAGGGCTGCTAAACATTCTAGCCAATCCTAATGCGGCCAAACAGCCAAAACAACAAGCTCAGAAGCGCAAGAATACCTCAGAAGATAAACTAGCTCTAGAAAAGGCAGCCGTAAACGCAATGTTTGGATCTGGAGGACGACGAGGGCACGGAGGCGGCCGGGGTAGAGGTCGTGGAACTTCCCGAATCTAGGGCAGAGGAGATCAACAACCCAGAAGAACTTATACCTGAGCTAACATTGCCAATAATCCCTATGTCCATCACCTGGATAGTAACGTAGGATCTACCCACACCAATGTCGAGCGTCGTTTCAATGACGAAAGCAAGAAAGACGAATCCGCTGGCTACAGAGCCAAGCGACGAAAAGGAAAGAAAAATTCAGAGAAAGGAAAGGAGCCCAAGGAAGATTCCAACATGGAAGAGGCGGATACCTCCGCGGAGCCCAAGCCGGATGGAAAGAATACTTTTCCGACTAATAAAGATGCATACGTCTACTTCCTTGGATCCCAACCTTCCAAAGAAAAGAAGGCAGTTCTCCGTGAGCTCAATGCCACAGTTCCAGTTGTCCCGGTTTTTGGATTGGTCGGATGTAACCATCACCTTTGATCGCTCAGATTACCCGAGGAAAACACATCGTTGGGGAAAGTACCCTATGGTCGTCAATCATCTTATTGATGGCTATGAGTTTTCTAAAACGCTCATGGACGGTGGAAGAAGCATTAACATCCTCTACATCGAGACGCTCCATCACATGAAGCTACATGAGAGCTAGTTGAGTTATAGCAGTGTAACTTTCCATGGCATTGTACCAGGGAGACAGGCGGATTCTCTGGGTGAGATCACTCTGGATGTGACATTCGTAACCCGAGACAATTACCGGACCGAGCCACTCTCCTTTGAGGTGGTACCGTTCAAAAGTGCTTACCACACCATCTTCGGACGTCCGGCTTACTGGGCGTTCGTGGCTCGTCCCTGTTACATCTACAACATGATTAAACTTCCAGGTCCAAAGGGCGTAATCACCGTACAGGGAAATCCGAGGAAGGCGCGAGAGTGCAACGAAGGATCTGCTGCCTTCACGAAAGTCGTGCTGCATGCCCAGGATTACCAGGAGATCAAGAAGACAATCAATCCGTCCGAGATGCCCGCTACAAAGAACGAGGTGCTGAAGCCAAGTTTGTAGTTCAAGGCGTCGGAGGAGACGAAGAAAACGTCGCTGAAGGAAGATGATCCCTCCAAGACGACGAACATAGGGGTAGGTTTAGACCACGCATAGGAAAGCGTGCTCGTCGAGTTCCTCAAAGCTAATAGTGATATCTTCGCATGGCAGCCTTCTGACATGACCGGAGTACCTAGGGAACTTGTCGAGCACTCTCTTAATGTGTACCCTGACGCCAAACCCGTAAAACAGTCCTTACGACGGTTTGGTGATGAAAAGCGCAAAGAAATAGCCAAGGAATTAGCCCGACTAGAATTAGCGGATTTTATAACAGAGGTCATCCATACAGATTGGGTGGCAAATCCTGTACTCGTCCCTAAAAAGGACACCATTGATTTAAGGACGTGTGTTGATTATACCGCTTTGAACAAGGCATGCCCAAAATCCATTCCCTTTACCAAGAATCGATCAAGTTATCGACTCAACGGCAGGGTCGTAACTACTCTATTTTCTCGACGCATATTCCGAATATCACCAAATACCGATGAAAAAGTCGGATCAAATCAAGACGTCTTTCGTCACTCCTTTTGGAACCTTCTGCTACAAAACTATGCCTTTTGGCTTAAAGAACACAGGAGCAACATATCAACGTACTATGCAACATTGTCTCAACGACCAAATCGGATGCAACGTCAACGTATATATAGATTACATAGCGGTTATGTCCAAAAATAAGGAAACTTTAATTTCCGACTTGGATGAAACATTTGCTAGTCTACAAAAATTTAATATGATGCTAAATTCGAAGAAGTGTTTCTTTGGAATTCCAGCCGGAAAATTGTTAGGTTTCATCGTCTCTGAGCAAGGCATAGAGGTGAACCGGGACAAAATCAAGGCTATACTAAACATTACCAGGACAACTCGCCTGAAGGACGTGCAACGTCTCACTAGTTGCATTGCATCAGTGGGTTTGTCAGCCGGCTCGGCGAAAGAGCCGCACCTTTGTACAAACTCTTGAAGGAAATCGACAAATTTGTCTGGACCCAGGAAGCCAAAACTGCCCTGCAAAGTTTGAAAGACCTACTTTCAAACCCACCAGTTCTCGCAGCGCCAGAAGCTCAGGAACCTATGTTACTTTACATTGCAGCGACCAACAAGGTCATAAGTGTAGTAATAGTAGTCGAGCGTGAGGAAGAAGGCCACGGGCATAAGGTGCAATGGCCAACTTATTACCTGAGTGAGGTTCTGACATAATCAAAACAATGGTACCCACATCATCAAAAGCTAGCCTATAAAATGTTCTTTGCATCCAGAAAGCTACGCCACTATTTTCAAGAGCACAAGATCACAATGGTGAGCACCACTCCCCTGTGATATATAATCAATAACCGCGACGCCACAGGACGTGTCGCAAAGTGAGGAATAGAGCTTGCAGCTTTTGACATTGAGTACAAACCACGTACAGCAATCAAGTCCCAAATACTTGCCGACTTTGTTGTTGATTGGACAGAGACGGTAGAAAACACAAGTCCTCTAGACTCGAAATTTTGGACCCTTCACTTTGACGGATCAAAAGCACGAGGAGGCTCGGGGGCTGGCGTGGTGCTCAAATCACTCCAAGGAGATAAGATGTTCTATGTGTTGCAAATACACTTCACGGCAACCAACAATATTGCCGAGTATGAAGCATTGCTACATGGAATACGCATGGCCAAAAACATTGTCATAACAAGACTTATGTGTTACGGAGACTCGGATTTAGTTGCTCAGCAAGTATCCGATATCTGCAACGCAAACAAGCACATGACAGCCTACAAAGCTGTTGTGGATGAACTATCTATATCGTTCGAGGGTTTTGAGGTTCAACACATCCCTCGAGCAGAAAATGAGGAAGCAGATGCTCTATCAAGGATAGGCTCTGCGCAGAAACAAGTACCAGATGGCGCTTTTTTAGAGCATTTAAGGGTCCCCTCCATAGTCGGAGTTGATGAGGACTATCCGAAGAAATCCGACTCACCTTTAATAGCAGTTCTGGCTGTAATTTCTAGCTGGACAAAACCCTATCTGGATTTCCTGATAGACAGAAAACTACCTTAAGACGAAGTCTTGAGCCGGCAGATTGTCCGACGAGCAAAAGCCTATACTATAATAAATGGTGAGCTCTATAAACGGAGTGTTTCTGGCGTGTTCCAGTGATGTATTTCTTCGGAAGAAGGGATGGAAATCTTAAGAGAAATCCACAAAGGCGAGTGTGGTCACCATGCTGCAGCCAGATCCTTAGTGGCAAAAGCTTTTCGACATGGATTATTTTGGCTTACAGCTAAGGTGGATGCCGATAAACTGGTCAAAATGTGCAGAGGCTGCCAAAAGTACGCGCATCAGGCACACATTGCGGCTGAGCAGCTGCGAACAATCCCTATTACATGGGCGTTCGCGGTCTTGGGGATTGATATGGTAGGGCCGTTTCGCATGGCAAAAAGTGGATTTACTCACCTACTAGTGATGGTGGATAAATTTACAAAATGGATTGAGGCTAAACCCGTAACAAGTTGCGATGGAGCCAAAGCCAGAAAGTTCGTCGAGGACGTAATCATCCGATTCGGATATCCGCCCAGTATAATTACTGATGATGGGAGCAATTTTTCCATGGAGGAACTTGTCGAATTCTGCGAAGAACAAGGGATCTGACTTGATATTGCATCAGTCGCACATCCACAAGCTAATGGACAAGTCGAAAGAACTAATGGCCTTATTTTGCAAGGAATCCGACCTCGTCTTGAGTCACCGCTTCGTCGGGCCACGGGGGCTTGGGCGGAAGAAATAGCGTCTGTGATATGGAGCTTACGTACAACTCCTAACAGGTCAACCGGCTATACTCCTTTCTTCTTGGTCTATGGTGCAGAAGCAGTTCTTCCAAGTGATCTAATTCATCAGTCTCCACGAGGCAAAGTGTATATCAAAGAAGATGCAGAAGTTTCTCGACAAGATGATCTCGATATAATCGAAGAAGTACGTGTCGTTGCTGAGCAGAGATCTACAGCCTATCAGCAAAAGTTGCGCAAGTATCATAGTCAAAGAGTTCAAAACCGTTCTTTTAGAAAAGGCGATTTGGTTTTTCAGCTTGTGCAAAAAAGAAAGCACAAACTTTCCCCTATTTGGGAAGGACCTTTTATGATTAGCAGAGTTCTGCATAATGGGTCGTATTATTTAACCGATATGAGACCAGTCGAGGAAAGACCGGATACTCGGAAGAGAAAGAGAGCTGGCGGTAGCACAAACCCGGATGAAATAGATCGTCCATGGAATATTGCACAGCTACGTCCTTTCTATTATTAGTTATATTTCCTTGTAATCATATATGTACATGTTCAAAGTGAAATAAAGTATTGGTTTCCTCATATGTTATTATTGAGAAGTTTTTTACCATCTTATTTCCACAAGAGCATGTTATTTTTTCAAAAATCCCAGAATACTTGAAAGTACTTTATGCTCGTGTTCATTCTGTTTATGATTTTTGAATATCTAAAAATGTTACCTTAGGGTAAAAAATTCAACTTATTGTCTATACTTTGGTTTTTTATCTGATTGCTTAGACGCGGGTATTTTCCGAGTAATGAATTGTTGGTACTGGAAGCCGTCTTTGTTTCCGAGTTTAAACTGGTTTACCAATTGCACTCCGTTGCTCGGCAAAGTTTCCCTGCTAAAAGTTGGCTGGCCCATGAAAGGGACGAGGTAGAGAGCCAGATAAAACGACAAGTATAGGCATAAAATAAAGAGAGATTCAGAAATTTTCAAGCACATGTGTTGGGGAGGTAACCCTGGATAGGGTCAAGATAGGGGAAGACAAAAGGAGTCTCCCTTGTCTTATGCCAAGTTACTGTTTATATCGGCCGAGTCATGTAAAAGTCGACCGAGCTAAGCAAGGCCATGACGGCTACACAAGGATAAACACCTTATCCGGCCGGCATATGAGTTAAGTCGGCCGAGTAAGTCTGACTAACTTGAATACAGGTGAAGGCCAAGCAGAGTTATGCGGGACAAGGCCGAGTAACACAAAGCTTGTAGGAGAAGGAGGTGCCTATAGTCAAACCCTAGTCGCTAGCTAGGGAGAATCTGAACAGAGCCAAGCACAAAGGACAAGGAGCAGAGCAGCAGAAGGACAGAAGAAGGTCACGGAGGTGACAGTCCTAGAACATTGTCGTCGTTAGAAGGGGGACACGGAAAGAGAGCCACCGAGTTACCATATTGGGACAAGCATATTCCTCGAATATGCTTGCCATGTCAGCCCTAGGAGGAACCAAGGTACCCCTTTATAAGGGGAGAAGCAGGCTCCTGAGGAGGGATCGATGGACTCTAGGCCATAAGTCTTGTGTAGTAGTCTTCTTCTTCCTGCCAACAGCTCAAGGAGCACTTGTAGTTCTTGTAAGGAGAAAGAAAGATCTTGATGTTAGTCATTTGAGTGTAGAAATATCTGCATCTTCCCTCCCCGGATCCCTCTAGCATCCATTGGCCCCATATATTAGCCTACCCATGGCATCTGCCGTGCCACCACCACGACATTTGGCGCCCACCATGGGGCCAGCAACGGTGCTAGATGGAGTCAAGATCCGGACGGGAAACTTCATCCACACCGGCGAGCGCGTTGTCTCTGGCTTAGTCTGGAGATTTGATCTCTGTGACTATGTCAGCGATAACGCAGGCAGCTTCAGGAGAAAAGCTCCTCCGCGTAACGGCGTCTTCATCAACTTGGGCATGCACCAGATCTACGTCAACGTCGACACATCCTGCGTTTATCCTCACCAAGTTGTTGATGCAGGAGATCCTCCCCTCAGCGCCGCAAACGGTCCGCGTGGAGAATGCCCCGTTAGCAGCGTCGAGGTGATGGTCGCAGCCGGGGTACAGGCGGCGGCAGCAGGCGCCGGATCAAGCAAGGACCCGACGACGGGAGGACAGGTGGCCACGAAGCAGGCAGCTCCACAGCCCACCGAGGTAGATCCGTACGCAGCCAAACAAGCCGAGGTACAGGAGACAACCCCTAAGGCAACAAGGGTAATATGGCCACCTCTGGAAAGACCAGAAAATATTCTCCAGGCAACTATAGATAATCTGACCATGCATGTAGCGCCAATACTTGATCCGGCTAATGCTCAGGCTGAGTTAGAAGAGACTAGGCAGAAAGTACTGGTAGAAGCAAAAAAGGTGTCGGCTTTGTAGGAGTCCCTAAACAGGACCCTGCGAGAATATGCCAAGGCAAATAAACTAGATGTTGCCCCCGAGCGGGTAGATGAGTTAAATTGAGAGGAAAAAACCTCATGAATGATATCAACAAAGAGCATGAGACTCATAAGGCAGATTCAGTTGATCTAGGCTTGTCGAGGTATAGCACCCCGGCAAAGAACCTAAGGGCGGCAAATGCCGCTGCATTGGAGTTGGAAGGATTAACCGGCGAAGCCCGGCAGAAACAACAAGAAAGAGTGAATGAGCTGGTATGCATTGCGAACCAACAGAATGAAGAAATGCTTAGGGCTGACCCGGCAAGACCGGGAGCCTCGCCCATGGTTCATTCGGCTGGAGCAGCACCAGCCCTATCAGTGGCAGCAGCATCCTCACCCGGAAACAACGCGCGAAAAGATAGGGTAGTAACTTCAGGAAAGAGAAATAAGCAAATCGTTTCGTATGATCCGGCAGTAGCCGAAAAAGCTAATGAGAACAGAGGCAATGGGAGCCGAGGTAACAGTGGCGAAAGAAATCCCGGCCGTACCAACAAAGGCAACAGAAGCCGAGGTAATGGAAACCTCGGAAGAGCAAATCATGAGAACAATAACCCGGCGGAAAGTAGGAGAGACCCACCGCCCGATCCTCAGCCGAGGTATGAACCTTGGAAAGAGCGAGAAGTGAGACCAGCTCACCATAATCAGGCAAATGAGAGATACAATGATGGTTACTCAAATATGGAATATGCAGGGCATGGTGGAAATAACCATTATGGAATGCAGGAGAGAATCATGTACAGAAACTTGCCATCAAATGATGCAAGATTAAAACTGGACAGGTTGTATCGGTCCGAGTTGTTAGAAGAGCAGGGTCCGCCCGGTCCGGCATGTTTTGGGCCTCGGATCATGGGCGAGCCACCAGTGCCAAACTTTCAGCTGGCAAGGGGCACGAAAACATACAATGGAAGCACCAAACCACATGATTGGTTGATTGACTATGCTACTGCAGTAAAGATAGCTAGTGGAAACCTGCGATGGGCGGTAAGATATGTCCCGCAGATGCTGGAAGGACTAGCCAGAGTATGGCTAAACAATCTGCCAGCAGGCAGTATAAACTGTTGGCTAGATTTTGAAGAGATGTTTGTTAGCAACTTCACCAGTACTTACAAAAGACCAAACAGGCCACAGCAGCTTGCTATGTGCAAGCAGAGGCCGAATGAGACAGATAGATTATTCTTGACTCGGTGGTGTAACCTTAGAAACTCATGTGAAGGAGTTATAGAATCTCAAGCGATAGATACCGTTAAATCTGGCCGATCAAATAAATACTGCGTTTATCACCCCGTACGGGGCTTATTGCTATCGCACCATGACATTCGGCCTGCGTAATGCAGGAGCAACATACCAGAGATGCATGCCAAAGTGTCTACATTACCAGATAGGAAAAAATTTACAAGTATATGTAGATGATGTGGTTATAAAAACCAAAGAGAGCAAAACACTCCTGGATGATATTCGGCAGACATTCGCAAACCTGAGAAGGTTCCGAATGAAGCTTAACCCGGAAAAATGTACCTTCGGTGAACCAGCTAGGAAATTACTCGGTTTTCTCGTGTCCAGCCGAGGTATAGAGGCAAATCCAACTAAAATACGAGCGGTAGAAAGAATGGAGCTGCCGAGGTTTCTAAATGATGTACAAAAATTCACGGGCTTCCTGGCCTCGCTTAGTCGATTTGTATGTCGACTGGGAGAGAAGGCGTTACCTCTGTATCAACTGATGAAAAAGTCTGATAAGTTCATTTGGACACCGCAAGAAGATAATGCGTTTCATGAACTGAAGAAGATGTTGGTCACAGCACCAATCCTGGCCTCTCCATTGTCAAAAAAGCCTATGTTACTTTATGTAGCCGCCACAAACAGAGTGGTAAGTACGGTGATTGTCGTGGAGCGGAATGAAGGTGACAAGTCAATACAAAGGCCGGTATATTACCTAAGTGAGGTACTATCTGCTTCAAAACAGAACTACCCGCACTATCAAAAGATGGCCTATGGAGTATAAATGTCGGCGAAAAAACTTAAACATTACTTCGAAGAACATCCGATAAAAGTAATTTGTGAAGCGCCCATAGCCGAGATATTGAGCAACAAAGATGCAAGTGGCCGAATAGCAAAATGGGCAATCGAGTTATCACCTTATGCTCCGCAATTCGATAGGCGAGAGGCAATCAAATCTCAGGCGGTGGTCGACTTCTTTGTGGATTGGGCCGAGGTACAATATGAACCACCCTTACCAGATCCGAATTATTGGATAATGCATTGCGACAGATCCAAACTGAGAAATGGCTTGAGGGAAGGGATAGTGTTGACTTCACCAAAGAAAGATCAGTTGAAATATGGGTTGCAAATACATTTCGCCGCATCAAATAATGTAGTCGAGTATGAAGCACTCGTCCACAGGTTAAAGGTGGCAAAAGAGATTGGTATACGTCGGATCCTATGCTACAGGGATTCAGATCTGGTAGTGCAGCAAGTATCAGGCAATTGGGATGCATTAGATGTGAATATGGCCCTATATAGATTCCATGTGCAAAAAATCAGTGGATACTTTGATGGATGTGAGTTTCATCATATACCTCGGGCAGAAAATGATGCTGCAGACACGTTGTCAAAACTCGAATCAACTAGGCAATCAATTCCCCCGGGTATCGCCCTAGAGCACCTCAGAAAACCATCGATAACACCATCACCAGAGTCTGAGTCCATTCATATCTCAGTAGAATCAAGAGAAGGTAGTATGCCAATGGAAATTGACAAAGAATGCAACCCGGAATTTCTGAAAGTGAACCCGTCCGTCACACGAATGAATATAGGGAAATCCGAAGATGTTATGTCGGCGGAAAATGTGGAAATAGATAGTGAAATGATCCTAGAGAAAATCATGCCGACATGGGCGCAACCCATATTTTCCTTCCTTAAGGATGCAATCTTGTCGAGTAATGAGGTACTGGCTAGACAGACAGTAAGAAGAGCAAAAGCCTATACAATCATAAACAATGAGCTGTATAAAAGAAGCGTCACAAGCGTGCTGCAAAGATGTGTTGACTCGGTAGAAGGCCAGGAGATACTCCTAGATATACATCAGGGAGAATGCGGGCATCACGCCTCGTCCAGAGTGTTAGTGGCCGAAGCATTCAGGCATGGATTTTATTGGCCGACGGCGTTGAAAGAGGCGAAACAATTGGTGGAAAAATGTAATGGTTGCCAGAGATACGCCAGCAAGATACATATGCCATCGTCCGAGTTAAAGATGATACCAATTACTTGGCCATTTTCTGTATGGTGCTTGGATATGGTGGGATCATTCAAGCCAGCCCGAGGCGGAATGACTCACATTTTAGTCATGGTGGATAAGTTCACAAAGTGGATCGAAGTAAAACCAATAAAAAAGTGTGATGGACCAACAACAGTAAAATTCCTCAAAGATATTACCTTAAGATATGGTTATCCACATAGTGTTATTACAGATAATGGCACGAACTTTGCTGAAGGGGCTTTTCCTAGATTCTGCCAAGAAAAACACATAAGACTAGATGTCGCCTCGGTGGCTCACCCAGCATCGAATGGGCAGGTAGAAAGATCAAATGGACTAGTATTGTCCGGAATAAAACCCCGGCTTATCGAATGTAGCACCCCGAGTAAAAGCACTACTAGAAAATCGCCTGCATTTATATCTGTGCATCATTATCATATCTGCATGCATGTTTTAACTAAAACTATTTTTGAAAAGCCCCTCTTTGTTTTCTAGATATTCCCCATCTTCATTTCAAATATAAAACCCCAGTGTTTTGGATGTCTCTATTTGTCAAAACCCTATTTGTAAATGTTTTTCTTTTAAAATAAATAAATAAATATAAAATATTTTTTATCGGGGGAGGCAGCCACAGGCCAAGCCCAAAAGCCCAGCCGCAGCCACCTACCACCCCAACCTAGTCAAACCCTAATCCCTCCCTCTCCCTCACCCAGCAGCCGCCACCCCCTGGGAAGCACTCGACGCACTCCCCCTCTCTCTCTCGCCTGGCCCCACCCACTCACACGCACGCTCCCGCACGACCCAGAC
This sequence comes from Avena sativa, assembly GCA_916181665.1. Taxonomy (NCBI): domain Eukaryota; kingdom Viridiplantae; phylum Streptophyta; class Magnoliopsida; order Poales; family Poaceae; genus Avena; species Avena sativa. The sequence continues at coordinate 389,119,883 of OV702280.1, read as the reverse complement.
CGCCCACCCCTCCTGCCCCGCGTCTCTCTCCCTCCCGCAATCCCCGCCGCCGCCAGGCGCCCACCCTCGCCCCACCTCTCCTCGTCGACCCTGCTCCTCCCCAAACCCCGTCCCCAATTTCCCGTCACTCGCGGCCTCCTCCACCGGCCACCGATCCCCTTCGTCGGCCCGCCCCGACGACACCATCCTCTGCCTTCCTCCCTGGTGCTCCAGGTCTCCCTCTCCCTGACGCCGGCGCCCCTGGCGTCGCCCGTCGCCGCCTTCTGCTCTCTGCCTCACCCTGCTCGTCGAGTTCCTCGCCACTGATCCCCTGGCGCCGCGCCCTCTCCAACATCGTCGGGTCCATGCCGCCTCCCTCTGGCCGCATCACGAGCACCGCTGGATCCTCCTCTACCTCGCCTCGGAACCGCTCGGCCACGTGCACCTACCGTCGCCTACCCTCGTGGCCCGGCCTCGCCTGCACGCCGGAGCCGGACCCCGCCCTGGTCGTGACCGCTCCCCGATGACCACGTCTCCTTCCTGCCATGGCGTCGCCGGGCATCCTCCTTCCCGCGTCCACGCCCGCCAGCGTTGCCACGAACTACTGCCTCGACTCAACCTTCTGCTCTGCCGCCGTTGAGTTCCTCCTCGCCGCTCCAGCTCGGCTCCATGTTTTTTTGGTGTGCTGTGGTGGTTTACAATGATGTGATTGTGGCGCCGTATGTTTGCAATGTGAGGTTCCCCGTGTACCTAGTGACACCGACATGGGTCCTGCGGTGGTGTTGATGGTACTTCAAGATGGTAACACTGCCTAGAATCCTTCCGGTGAACAAGAGCTGCAAGCCAGACAAGTACCCCGAGAAGCCACCCGAACATTTGGTGCTAACTCCAAGTTTGCCATCGACAATCAAGCCTCGAAACCCCAAGCTCTCCTTCGCGGTACCCGAAGACCCATCTTGGGACGCCATGAACTCCTTCACGGACGTCAAGGCCTCCTTCCCGGAACCCGAAGAAACCGAGACCCCTGGGTGCGGCGACATGGATCCGAAGATCGATATCACCGAACACCAAGACCCCGGACCCGAAACCTCCCTCAATGTGTGACCCTAAGCCCTATTTTTATAAATGATATATCTTGTTGCATATAAATTGTCATGCTCGCATCATATCATGTGGTTTGGGGGCATTATGCCGATTCATCTCATAATTAAATATGGAGGCCATATGCGGGCGAATCTAGTCTAATATTGGCTCCATTTAAAACTGTGTAGCGAACCGGTGATATATTTTGCCATGTTAAGACAACATTTAAATTGTGGGGTATCTAAATAACTTAAACCACTTAAATAATTGTCGGGACCCCGGTTCCACTTAATATTGCCTAGTTGCATCGCACCTTTGCCATGTCATACATCATACATGCATCATGCCCGATTTTCTACCGTAGTATTAAATAGTGCATCCGGTGTTTGTGCTAGTGTTTTGCTTCTTCACGGACTAGGCCGATGAGTTGATGCGAGTGTCGACCTGATTCCGGTGAACCTTCGGCAACGTTTTTCAGGCGAGCATTCTCCCCCTTTCTACCTATCTTACTTTTATAGTATTTATTCCCTCCTGTTGATCTATTGCTATCTGTGTTGCGATGCTCTAGTTTTCGTACCCGTGATACCCTTTACAGCCTTATATTGCCTTGTACACATCCTATTGCCTGTTGTTTGATAGATAGTTGGACTTGCGCGTCGTAGTCGCTTGCTCAAGTGCTGTTGCGTGTCGTCCAGTACCACAGCTGTTGGAAGGCTACCATATGCTTTATGTTGGAGATGATCATGGCTTTAATTATTGTTTAATAACTAAAAGTGGAAGTAGGTAAATGCAGAGGCACCGGTGGGTAATAGACAATATTTGGTTTTTAACCGCTCACTGGTGTCCCGTAGGACCCCGAGTTCTTGACACCTGTTCCGAGATCGAGCGCGCTAACCACAGGTGGGGTGTGTGGGCACTCCCATCGAGTTAGTACCTGATTTCAAAGTACTGTGTTGGGGGCCACAAAGTAGTTTGGAGCTTTATTACTATCCTGTACTTATGCCATGCTTTACTGCTTTATTTACGATTGCGCGTGGAGCGCCTGTACTGTTTAGGTAAGCGGAGTGTTTTCGCGGTATCGACAAGCCCAGTCACACTTTCGGGTTCCCAGTCGTTTACAGCCATTGACGCAAACCCTGGGTCCGTCTCGGAGACCGGCCGACTTCGTTACGGGTAGCTTAGTGGGGTGGCCCCCTGTGCTTGCTTTGGGTCTGGGAAACGTCGTGTCCGAAACCCCGTCGACATACCGTTGGGTGTATGTTTTGTGATCTTGTACCTACCTGATCTGACAACAAGGGTGTAGGTGCGTGTGGGAACTTTGGTGCACCCCTGCAGGGTTAAATCTTTTCGAGAAGCCGTGTCCGCGGTTATGGACGACTTGGAGCACAGTTCTCGATCATAGACAACTATAACTAAAGTTTACTGTTATAATTTGACTTGTATCCGATATGACTAGTAATCAGCTCCACTACAACGGAATGGTTAAATAAAAGTACCAACAACTGCTGGGTTTGGGATATCTCATGCTAATTGTATCTAACTAGTAACTGTTGCAACTACAACGGAATGGTTAACTAAAAGTGCTCACTGCTTATTATATCAGGATGACTATCTATACCTGACTAGTAATTGCTGCAACGACAACCAAATAAATAAAACTGCCAACTGTGTGAGTTCCTCGGTTGACTTCCTCGTTTGGTCTCGAGGGGGAAACACCAGGATGGGTATGTTTGGTGGTAGTATCAGGTTGGTTTCGAATAGGTCTTTCTTATCCCTCTCTGATAGCCGACAGTTATATCGAGTCTCTATAGGTTGTTTAGTGCATGCCGCGCTGCCGCTTCAGTCCACCATACCTATGTAGGCGAGGACCGCCGAATTCTAGTCTCGCCGTGTACTGGCCTCAGTACTGACCGCTCTCTTTTTCCTTTGCCCTTTGCCGGCACCCCTTTTGTTTAAGTAGGTTTTGAGATCGATGTCGTTAGCAGGGTTACCCTTCCGGCTTGGCCTGGGCAGGGTTATGGACGCCATTGGTTATTCTTCAGGGCTCTTAGCTCAATTTGCATCTTGTCCGTAGTCGGACGCTGTATCATTTTCAAGCAGATTTGGATCTTTGTATTGTGTATCTGTATTCTTGACTCATGGAGTCGTTGTTGTATATATATGTTCTGTGGGTTCCATCATGGACTATTGTGTAATGATATTACTTCGTTTTCCACCCGCACGAAAGTGCCTGGTGGGCACCTTTGAATCGTTTCTATGCGGGTTTGGCGGGCATCGCTAAAACTTGCATAGGGCCGATTCTGAGGGTGTTACATCGAACCTCTGCAAAGGTCGGCAGGATGCTGGATCAAGGAACTACCAGCAGTACTATGGAGCCTCAGAACTACACGAAACAGGTCAACAGGGTATACCCCATTTTTTCTGGTATATGGAGAAGAAGCTGTGCTTCCAGCCGACATAATACATGATTCGCCAAGAGTAACCCAGTATACGACTGCCGAGGTAAATGAGGTAGCTCGGCAAGACGACGTCGATTTACTAGAGGAGGCAAGGGGATTGGCACTATCAAGATCAACTATTTATCAGCAAGACCTACGACGATATCACAGCAAGAAAGTCAATCCAAGAGTCTTTAAAGAAGGAGATTTGGTTCTTCGGCTAGTGCAGCGCACAACCGGCATGCACAAACTATCACCCACATGGGAAGGACCATTCATCGTGAGTAAATCATTGCACAATGATGCATATTACCTAATCGATGCTCAGTCACCAGAAAAGAACAAGGCAAACAAAGCCGACGAAGAATCGAAAAGACCATGGAACATAGCTTTACTTCGCCCATTCTACTCTTAGGAGCCATATATGGTACGCTGTAGTATGACGCTTCAAGTCGGAGTAACAAGCATGTATTGAACCTCGGCACCTCGAGTAGCGACTCATGGATTGCACAATGTTGTTTTTATTTTATGTAGTAAACCTCGGCACCTCGAGCAGTGACTCGGGGACTGCCCTATGTTATTTCTTAATCTGAGTTATGTGTTAATCCTTGGCATCTCGAGTAGGGACTCGGGTACTGTGCCATGTTATTTACTGTTCCTGAATTATGTGCTACGGTTCAAGACCTTGAGCAGGGACTCGGGGACTGCGCCATATTATCCCTTATCTCGGATCATGCATTAAAACCTCGATACCTTGAGCACTGCCTCGGGGACTACCTCGTGATTATCTCTTGTTCTAAACACAAGTATTAAACTCCGGCACCTTGAACAATGACTCGGGGACTACCCCGTAGTGTTTCTGCATTAACCCATGAAATATATTTCAGCAACTCGGTTTGTAACTCGGGGACGACCACATGGTCCAAGGTAAGTCTCTTAGCACACGCAAAAACTCGATAACCCAAGTGATAACTCGGGGACTTGTTGGTACAATCGACTATTTGTCGCCAGACACATAAAAGTTCCATAGCTCAACAAATAAAGATCTCTAAGGATAATGCAAAGTAATAATGATTACCATCCCCATGCCTTAGCGGCAAAAGGCAAAAAAGGTTCATATCACAAGCCAGACAATTGTTCCATAGACATCATACGCCCGGCATACCGGGGACTGGAAATAACTCAAGAGGTTTTTTAAAACATAAACATCGAAAAGGGCTAGAGCACCCTTAAGGGGCAACAGCATGATCAGGGGCACCAGGAACGGTTATCTCGGATGATGGCGGAGCGACCTCGGCCTCCTGTGCAGGGGCACTTTCAGGAACGGGGCGCTCCGAGATAGACGGCGCCTCGGCCGAAGTTACCTCGCCCTCAAAAGAAGCAATAGTAACCTCGGGGGAAATCCTGGGCTGTTGAGAAACATTAGTTTGAGCTTGAGAGTGCCCAGTCCCCTTGGAAGATGACCGCGCGTCGTCATCCTCATCCGAGCTTCCATTGGAATCACGGGAGTTGTCCGAGTCATCCTCTGCTTCATCCTGGTCGGCCGAATCATCATCAGAGGCGTCTTCAATCTCGATGTCATCCACTGGATTGGGAAGGAAACTCGGCCCTTCAATCCAATTATGCACATCAGCATACTCAACCAGCTGGAAGGCACGAGCTTGGCGGCGAGCGACGAATGCTGGATCCTCAACCCAACGAGAGCCAGTGCGCAAGTTTATCAAAGTATCGAGGGAAATGTCCTTGTACCAAGACAGAATGGCTGTAAGTGCCATGTCAGCATCGGCCCTCCCAGCAGATTCCCTCCATAGATTTAGATGATTCTAAGCTCCACGAGTATTTTGACTTCGTCAATATCAGGTGTCCCTGACGTGTTCGGGCAAAGAACATGGTAGGCCCGAATGGCCGCTTGTACCAAATCTCGGCCCATAATCTTCATTGGTCCAACTGCAGCGCCAACGACAATCAGGAAGTCTTCCATTGAGTATTCTGGACTCGAGTCTGCAGGGACGCCTCGGCGCTGGCGAGTAGAAATCACTGCTTTAGACCTAACGGTTCTAGCTTCCGGAAAATGATCTACGTGAAATACAAAGTATATCAGTTAAAGGTAAGAAAGAGAAGAAGATAACTCGGCCACAGTCAGAAACTTACGATGAATATAACTCAACATTTTCTGGAGATCCTGGGCCCAGTCAGCCTTAGTCTTCTCAAAGCGAGTGATTTCCTCGCTCAGCATCCGATTCTTCAGCTCGGCAGACTCGAGGAGTTCTTTATATTTCTGCAGTTGCAGACTCAGCTGATTATTCTCTTCAGAGAACTCCTGGTCAACTTTCTCTAACTCGGATTTCTGAGAAAGCTTGAGAGACTCAACCTCGGCACGTAACCGGGTTATCTCGTCGTCTTTCTCTTTCAGTAGCGCCGAATGAGTGGCGGCTTGCTCTAAAAAATGCAGCATCATATCAGGCATGGGTATGCATTCTTGATGCGACGCTGCAAGTGTTTGTAACTCGGCTATACCAAAGCCAGAAGGCTATAAGAAACCCAAGATAAGTCTCGAACGAAAATCAATAGAGGAAAAGAATAACTAACCTTCCAGAGCTTTGACCTTCTTGTTAAGACGGATATTAAGATTATTGATATTACCTGTTTCCCAACAAAAAATGGGCTAACACCTCAAGTTGGAAATATTAAGAACGTATGGGACAATACAAAGATTTGTTAAGTTACCAGTTTTGTTCACCACGGGGAGAACTTTCTCATACTTCTCTTCCAATTTCTTGTGCGCAAAAAGCAACCTTTGGAATTCGGCTGTCCGCCGATCATGGGCAACCTAAGTGCCAAAATGAATTACACAGTTAGATATTAAAAGCTAAGACAGATCCGAATCAAGTAAAACTTAACTCGGATCTAGGTGGCTGGATATTCAAAGCTAAGACAGATCCGAATCAAGCAAAACTTAACTCGAATCTAGGTGGCTGGATATTCAAAGCTAAGACAGATCCGAATCAAGCAAAACTTAACTCGGATCTAGGTGGCTGGATATTCAAAGCTAAGACAGATCCAAATCAAGTAAAACTTAACTCGGATCTAGGTGGCTGGATATTCAAAGCTAAGACAGATCCAAATCAAGTAAAACTTAACTCAGATCTAAGTGGCTGGATATTCAAAGCGAAAACAGATCCGAATCAAGCAAAACTTAACTCGAATCTAGGTGGTTGGATAACCAAAGCCGAAATAGATCCGGATTAAGCTACGCTTAATTTGAAATATGGATGAACAACGATCAATCTAAGGTATACATGAAATAAACTTAGCAGATAATGCATTTGAAGCCTAACAAAGCTTCCAAACGAACAACACATTATTCGGTTGCAAGCTTCGGGGACTAGTGTATATATACTATCATTTGAATAACAGACAAAATATCAACATAAGCGCTTACCTCGTTCATCTTATCACTTTCAAGAACAATCTTAGCAGCCATATGCAAACGACTGCTGATGTCGGAAATCTGAAACGGCTGGTTACTCGGGTTGCCCTCAAGCTGATCGGCGGCATTCCAATTGTTGGCATATTCCACCAAGGAGCCGAGGCTGTTCCCACTCTCAGTATGGTTCAGCACTTTACCTCGGACCCGTTGGGTAACCACCGCTGCCGCGGGACTCTTATGGAGAGTAAGCTGACTATCAGCGGCCGGGGTGACAACGGGCCTAGCAGAGGAAGCCCCCTTATGGAACACATCAGCGATGTTGGGTTGAGAAGAGCTAGCCGGCCCCTTCTAAGATGATGAAGGTTTGGTAACAACAACCTTCTTAGCCTTAGAAGAGGTGTCGGCAGGGGCCGCAACCTCGGCACTAGGAGTGGAATCTTTGGAGGCAGGAGGAACTATGGTTTCTGAGGGGGCCGAGATGGTGATATCCTCGGCTGGAGTTGGAGTCGCGGTTGAAATTGGGGAAGTCAAAGGAATTTCGGGGGAAACTTCGGGGTTCGTAACGGAGGCAACAGGTTCGGTGGGAGGATCTACTGACAGAGTTATGTCGGCGTCAGCAATGGAGGCTGTGGGTACATCTGTTCGAGGTGATGTCTGAGTCGGCGCAGGAGGAGAGTCAACACGAGCAGGACTAGGAGCTCGAGTATCTTCAGGGGGCGGAGGAGAAGGCAGCCGAGTTGTATGACTCGTCATACTCTGACCGCTCGGCTTGGCAGAGAGAGGAGCGCTGCAAAAGCACAAAAAGTCGAATCAAAAGACAGAAAGAGAGAAGCAAGAAATACAAATGAAAATGAACTCACCCAGTAACTCCGGGCAGGTTTTACACTTTGGAAGATGCTGGGCTTATTTCTTGGTTCGCTTCTTGGGAGCAGCTTCGGAGGGACCAGCCGAAGCAGTGCGCTTCCTCGAGGTAGCAGGAGGTTGAGAGGCGAGAGGCTCGGCGTCGTGCACCTGACCGGCCTGATTAGCTGGGAAAGTAGAAGCCGGAAATGCATAAGAGATAGGCATTGCGGCGACTACCTCAAGAATTTGGACGTCGTCCGAGTCACCTTCCTCCCCGTGGGCCGAGGTCTTGCCACGAGCGCGAGCCGGAGCGACGTCCGACTTGGGAACAAACTCCTCCGAGTCAGGTTCCCCGCTGTCCGGGGTGTTCCGATCTGCAGTCCACGGAAGGCCCAGAACCTCGGCATCCTCAATCTTTTGCTCCACAAACCTCTGCAAGAAAAGAAACAAAGTGGAGTTAGCAAAAGAAGTCACAAACGCAATTAGGAAGCAAATACACATGCATAAATTTACTTCGGGAGGGGGATTCCCGCGAGTGAATGGCTTCAGCCCCCATGTCCAGTCCTCCGGCATATCAGTCTTGAAGATAGCTCGGACACGCTTGTAAATGAGAAAGTTGTCGAGCTCAACCGTCGAAACTCGGTTGGGATCGAGAGGAACGCTCATGTAGAAGAGCTTGTGCGAGCGAAGCTGGAAAGGGAAGATCCGGCTGCTGATAAATGTGGTCATCAAATCTTCACCGTGGAGCCCGGCGCGGATCAACTCCTTCAGCCGAATCTCGAATGCCTTGTCCAAAGCATGGCTCTTCCTGGGGTTGTAATTCCAGTTTGTCTTGGAAGGGGGGCCGATAGAAAAGGCAGGGAGATGAATCAGATATATGCCACTTCTTGCAAGACTCGAGGCCAGGGACACGAGGGAACTCGGATTTTCTCCGAGGTGTGATGGACGCGGCTCCACACTGGGTAAGCGATTTCTCAGAGGGGTGAAGGGATTTGTCTGGAACGACGTTGGATCGGATCTGGAAAAATTTGGACCAAACAGGCACAGAAGGCCAAAGGCCGAAGTATCCCTCCGAGGCCGAGATATAAGCCGATAGGGAGGCGATGGCATAAGTCGGAAGATGATGCGGCTGAAGGCCGAAGTAATCAAGGAATTCCCTAGCAAAATTGCTAAGGGGAAGGCCGAACCCACGAGCGAAGTGGGACATGAAAACAACGTACTCGCCTTTGTTGAGTACAGGAGACGATTCGCTGCCGGGTAAGCGACAGGTTACCTCGGCAGGAATCCGGCGAGTCCCGATTAGCCACTCAATCTCACGACGAGTGACGGAGGAGCCCTGCCAAGAGCCTCGCTCTGGGCCGGAAGCTACGTCGTCGTCTTCGACGAGCGCACCACTAACTAAACTAGACATAGGGTCGCCAGAGGAATCAACGGAAGAAGGGCTAGCGGCGGAGAGAGGCTTAGAGGTGCAGGGCCCCGTCATGGTTCTAAGCGAGCACGACGGCGGAACGGAAATGAGCCGCCACAGGAAATCTAGAAAACAGCAGATGAGCCTAGGGAAGGAGCCTAGCGACGAGACTGTAGAAAAACTCACTGGCAGCGGCACCGGAGCAGACGCACGGTGATGAGGTCATCGGAGCGGAAGAACGGCAGTGTCGCTGTCAAGAAGATCGACGATGGCGAGAGCACCGGAACACGCAAAAGAGCGGCGGCACGAAGAAGAAGATGAGGGAGAGGGGAAGGGGAAAAGTGAACTGCCCAAACCCCTCTCCCCTCTTTATAACCACGCCACGGTAACCATGGTGAGATCGTGGCTGCGCCACAGTAACCGTGGTGAGATCCTGGATGCGCCACAGTAACCATGGTGAGATCATGGCTACACCACGATACCCACATAACCGCATGTATCGCGAAACCATGAACAGCTAGTGGAGCCACACCCCAGGCCACACGACACAGGAGAGGATCGGGCCTACTGACCAATGCGGTACTCGAGGCGTCACTGCGCCGACGCGACGGGCGCAGTAATCACTGTAGCTTGTCAGTGGACACTGTAGAGGAACAAAAAACTAGAAGAGCAATGATGAGTGGTACACGTAGGACGAGGCGTGCACAAGAAGCTGCGCAGATACCTCGGACAGGAAAAAGTAACTCGGAAGTAAGGAGAAATGAATGTTGGGAAACTGATGTGGCCTGGCCGAGGTTACGAGCAGGACCACACCAGCTTCGAGGACTAATGTTGGGGAGGTAACCCCGGATAGGGTCAAGACAGGGGAAGACAAAAGGATTCTCCCTTGTCTTATGCCGAGTTACTGTTTATATCGGCCGAGTCATGTAAAAGTCGGCCGAGCTAAGCAAGGCCATGACGGCTACAGAAGGATAAACACCTTATCCGGCCGGCATATGAGTTAAGTCGGCCGAGTAAGTCTGACTAACTTGAATACAGGTGAAGGCCGAGCCGAGTTATGCGGGACAAGGCCAAGTAACACGAAGCTTGCAGGAGAAGGAGGTGCCTATAGTCAAACCCTAGTCGCTAGCTAGGGAGAATCTGAACAGAGCCAAGCACAAAGGACAAGGAGCAGAGCAGCAGAAGGACAGAAGAAGGTCACGGAGGTGACAGTCCTGGAGCCCGAGCCGCGCAGGTGGGGCTCTCTGGAACATTGCCGTTGTTAGAAGGGGGACACGGAAAGAGAGCCGCCGAGTTACCATATTGGGACAAGCATATTCCTCGAATATGCTTGCCACATCAGCCCTAGGAGGAACCAAGGTACCCCTTTATAAGGGGAGAAGTGGGCTCCTGAGGAGGGATCGATGGACTCTAGGCCATAAGTCTCGTGTAGTAGTCTTCTTCTTCATGCTAACAGCTCAAGGAGCACTTGTAGTTCTTGTAAGGAGAAAGAAAGATCTTGATGTTAGTCATTTGAGTGTAGAAATCTCTGCATCTTCCCTCCCAGGATCCCTCTAGCATCCATTGGCCCCATACATTAGCCTACCCATGGCATCTGCCGTGCCACCACCACGACAACATGCATAAAAAGTATAAACACAAGTGCTACGATAGTAAAAGCATTAGTTTTTACAAGACCAACACAAATAAAAACAGTGTTTACATCATTACATTGCCAGAAGTTTAGAATAATGCAAAAAAAAAATGTTTATGCTATGGAGTCATGCGGTGGTGATGAAGAAGGTGGAGCGCTGGAGTCGACAACATTGTCGCCCTGGATCTCAGACTCGGAAGCTGCAAAGCTGTTTTCTGGCTCTTGAGGCGAGGGAGGCACGACGACGGATTCAAAGAACGGTATTGTATAGTTGGTCATCTCCGCCACACGACAAGCATAACCTGCACAGGAATCTTGGATTGCCTTGATGTCCTGTGGGTTACCCTCGTCATCCTCCTCAGCAATACCCTGGGTGACATGCCAGATTTCCATCTCGCTGTGGTGGCTCATCACCATGGTAAGCGCAGTCTGAGCAGCAGTCCGAGCGTAGGAAATCTTCCAATCCTCGATAAACTTCGGAATCTCCTTGACCTTGTCCCTCACCTCTTGCACTGACATTGTATGCAAGTCGAAAAGCGTGACTGACTCGCCAGCCTCTTCAAGAGTCTGGCGGAAGTCATACAAGATATCTCCGGCGAGCTTGATGTGATCGAGACGAGGTTCAGAGGTAGGAGAGTCGGAAAGATTCAGGGGGGCTGGGAAAGAACCAAAAATTCAAAATTGGACTGAAAAGAAAATCGAAAAATACAACAAAAAATAAAAGTCGGAAATCTTACCTTGCACAGAGCGATTCCATTGAGCATGCTCCTCACAGAGGCTGTTAAGTTCACTCTCTGCGGCCTGGGCCAGATCCTTATAACTATCGAAGTCCTTCTTGAGATCATCTAGTTGTTTATCTCGGAGGGCTAGAAGCTTCTCGAGCCTCACAGTCTCCATATTGCTTGACTCTAGGACAACAGCTACAGATTTCTCCGACTCAATAGAGAGTTTTTGAAGCTTGTCCGGGAGCTCAGCATTTTCCATTTCTAGAACCTTGAAGTTCTTGGATTGCTCCACCATCTTGCTGGACTCGCACAACTGTTCTGCAAAGGGAACAATAATCAGTCGGACAGAACAAGTTTGACTATGACAATAGCTAATTGACAAAAATGAAGGCGGAAAAAAATAAAAAATTACCTTCTCCTTCATTCTTCTCAATTTGCAACTTTGAATTCTCAAGGCGCAAGGCTTTGATCTCCTTGCACTTATTATAGATGTACTTGAGCAATTCCTGGTTGGAATATGCAATTTTCTATAAGTTTAAAAGATGGAATACAGTCAGACGGCTACTAAGACTCGGGCTGCAAATTTAACTAAGTAAAAATACAACACGAACCTTGGGGGCTACACTACATCGTTCTTTTGCAATCTAGAAGCATCAACTCGGATCCAACGATGTTTATTCGGCTTTATGCTTGGGGGCTAGAGGATATGATAATAGATGCAAATAAGAATCGGAAACTTACAATGTGTTCTAGGTGCAACTTTTCAAATCCGAGCTTGGTGTTGTGAAACACCTTCTCGGCAAGGGAGAGGGAAGGAACATCCGTCGTTGGGAGTTCGCCAGACTCGATCTTACACTAGTGGAAAAAGGGCTATCCGTTCGCGACCCCTCAGAGCATTTGTCCCGGTTGCGCCACCAACCGGGACTAATGCTGGCACGCGTCCCGGTTGGAGCGGGCACGGGGCCAGGGGGCATGCGTCCCGGTTGGTAAGGGGGAATACGTCCCGGTTGGAGCCACCAACCGGGACTAAAGGTTTGGCCACAGCCACGTGGCGTGGCACGCACCTTTAGTCCCGGTTGCTGGCTCCAACCGGGACTAAAGACCCCCTGCCCTCTATAAATGCAACGCCCCAGCCCCCTCTGCCTCCACTCTGTTTTTTCGATGGTGGAAGGTGTGAGGAGGTGTGCTAGTTTTTTCTCATGCATGCATTGAAGGTGTTTGATGAAATGTTTGAGTGAATAATCCCGTTGAATTTCTCATAGAACAAAAATATAGAAGGTGTCCGAGACGCACTTGAGCTTTCTCCTCTTTATTTCCCTCGATCGAGGTTAGCAATCTTATCTTTTCTAGGTCATTGATACAATTCATGTGCCGGTGTGAATTGGTTATTTCACTATTTATGATGTCCTGTTTTTTGATAAACTTACTTATATGATGCAGATGAACGGTCGGGAATGGATGTACGGTGACCGGCGCGTAGCCGGGTATATCAATGGCGTGGATAAATTTATCGATGTGGCTACGGCAAACAAAGAGAATGGATTTATACGTTGTCCCTGTGTTCAATGTCGGAACAACAAGGAGTAATCTTCCTCGAAAATCATTCGCGGCCACCTGATTATGAAAGGTTTCATGCCCAACTATAATTGCTGGACCAAGCACGGGGAAAGAGGGGTTATGATGGAAGATGGTGAAGAAGAAGATGATGATAACAACTATCATCATATGTTTCCTGAATACAGTGATACTGCAATGGAAGACAATGGAGAGGAAAGAGGTGAAGAACGGGCATCAGATGAGCCGGCTGATGAACTTGGTAGGGTCATTTCTGATGCAAAGCGAGATTGTGAAACAGAAAATGAGAAGTTGAAGTTAGAGGGCATGTTAGAAGATCACAAGAAATTGTTGTACCCAAATTGTGAAGATGGCAGCACAAAGCTCGGTACCACACTGGAATTGTTGCGATGGAAGGCAGAGTGTGGTATAACTGACTCCTCATTTGAAAAGATGCTGAAAATAATGAAGCCGAAGTTTCCAAAACACAACGAACTTCCCGAGAGACCTACGAAGCAAAGAAGACTCTCTGTCCTCTGGGATTAGATGTGCAAAAGATACATGCTTGCATTAATGACTGCATCCTCTACCGCGGTAAGGAGTATGAGAATTTAGATAAATGATCGGTATGCAATGCGTTGCGGTATAAGATCAGACGAGATGACCCTGGTGATGTTGAGGGAGAGCCCCTCCGGAAGAGGGTTCCTGCTAAGGTTATGTGGTATGCTCCTATAATACCAAGGTTGAAACGCATGTTCAGAAACAAAGAGCATGCCAGGTTGTTGCGATGGCACAAAGAAGACCGTAAGAAAGACGGGAAGTTGAGACACCCTGCTGATGGGTCACAGTGGAGAAAAATCGAGAGAGACTTCCCAGACTTTGCAGGTGACGCAAGGAACTTATGGTTTGGTCTACGTACGGATGGCATGAATCCTTTTGGGGAGCAGAGCTGCAGTCATAGCACCTGGCCCGTGACTCTATGTATCTACAACCTGCCACCTTGGTTGTGCATGAAGCGTAAGTTCATTATGATGCCAGTGCTCATCCAAGGCCCGAAGCAACCGGGCAACGACATTGATGTGTACCTTAGGCCATTAGTTGAAGAACTCTTACAGTTGTGGGGCAAACCAGGTGTACGTGCGTGGGATGAGAACAAACAGGAGCCATTTGATCTACGAGGGTTGTTATTCGTAACCATCAATGATTGGCCTGCTCTTAGTAACCTTTGAGGACAGACAAACAAGGGATATAAGGCATGCACCCACTGTTTAGATAAGACCGAAGGTACATATTTGCATAAATGCAAGAAGGTTGTGTACCTGGCGAATCGACGATTTCTTCCGACCAATCATCCCGTAAGAAAGAAAGGCAAGCATTTCAAAGGTGAGGCAGATCACCGGAAGAAGCCTGAACTCCCTGCTGGTGATGATGTATTTGGTATGGTCAAGGACATAGAAGTAATCTTTGGAAAGGGTCCCGGCGGTCAATCAGTTCCGAACGACGTCGCTACAGGACACACACCCATGTGGAAGAAGAAATCTATATTTTGGGAGCTGCCATATTGGAAAGTCCTGCGTGTCCGCTCTTCAATCGACGTGATGCACGTGACGAAGAATCTCTGCATGAACCTGCTAGGATTCCTAGGCGTGTATGGGAAGACAAAAGATACACCTGAAGCACGGGAGGACCAACAAATTATGAAAGACCCAAAGAACATGCATACACATAACAAGACGGATAAAGGGCGTCACTTAAGTGGTGCCAGCTATGCTCTTACCAAAGCAGAGAAGGAAATCTTTTTTGAAGTCCTTTACAGTATCAAGGTGCCGTCGGGCTTCTCATCTAATATAAAGGGGATAATAAATATGGCAGAGAAAAAGTTCCAAAACCTGAAGTCTCATGACTGTCACGTGATTATGACGCAATTGCTTCCGATTGCATTGAGGGGGCTTCTACCAGAAAATGTTCGAGTACCCATTGTGAAGTTGTGTTCATTCCTCAATGCAATATCTCAGAAGGTAATCAATCCAGATATTCTGCCAAGGTTACAGAAGGATGTGGTACAATGTCTTGTTTGTTTTGAATTGGTGTTCCCACCATCCTTCTTCAATATTATGACGCATCTCCTGGTTCATCTAGTGGAAGAGATTGCCATTCTCGGTCCGGTATTTCTGCACAATATGTTCCCCTTTGAGAGGTTCATGGGAGTCTTAAATAAATATGTTCATAACCGTGCTAGACCAGAAGGAAGCATCTCCAAGGGATATGGAACAGAGGAGGTCATTGAGTTTTGTGTTGACTTTATTCCTGACCTTAAGCCGATTGATGTTTCTGACTCGCGGCATGAGGGAAGACTAAGTGGAAAAGGCACGCTGGGAAAGAAAGCAATGATATGTAGGGACGGGGATTCTTTCACTAAAGCACACTACACAGTTCTACATAATTCCACCTTGGCAGCTCCGTATATCGAGGAACACAAGAATATTGTACGCTCCAAAAACCCGGGGAAGCCTGAATCATGGATTACAGATGAACACATGAAGTCTTTCGGTGGTTGGATGCGGACACATCTCTTGAATGACACCACTGTTGGAGATCAGCTATACTTGTTGGCCGCGTCACCATCTTCTACTGTATTGAATTTTCAAGGGTACGAAATAAATGGGAATACATTCTACACGATCGCCCAAGATAAAAAGAGCACCAACCAAAATAGTGGTGTCCGCTTTGATGCAATAGACGAGAATGGACAAAAGGACACATATTATGGTTACATAGAGGAGATATGGGAACTAGACTATGGAGTCTCTTTTAAGGTCCCTTTGTTTCGCTGCAAATGGGTCAACCTGAATGGGGAAGGGGTAAAGATAGACCAGTTGTACGGAATGACAACAGTGGATATCAACAATCTTGGTTATAGAGATGAACCATTAGTCCTAGCCAATGATGTGTCTCAGGTTTTCTATGTGAAGGACATGTCCTCTAGACCGAAAAAAAGAAAAAATATGCAAACGAATACATCATATGATGAGCCAAAGCGTCACATAGTTCTTTCAGGGAAAAGAAACATCGTGGGAATCGAGGACAAGATAGACATGTCAGAAGATTATAATAAGTTTGATGAAATTCCGCCCTTCACAGTGAAAACTGACCCAAGCATTCCGTTAAGTAAAGAAGATGCTCCATGGTTACGTCTGAAGCGGTCATAAGGAATGACATATGCTAAGAAGTTCATGCTCATATTACGTAACTCTAGTTCATGTCTTTCGCGGTTTGTGGCTTGACCGAAGGATATCTTTCGCGGTTTGTGGCCTTTAGTCCCGGTTTTGTAGTCTCAGTTTTTAATATTAATAAATGTCTTGAGTGTTAGTCCCGTTTTGTGGCTGGACCGGGAGTGCCTCTATGGCCAGTTTCTTGGAGATGCCGGAGGACTGGGATCCAGCGGCATCTCCCTGAAACTGGTCGTAGTGGTGTCCCTGCTCTCGAAAACCATCTTGCAGCTTGTAACTTCTCTAACTAGATCAATACGCCTCGGAGCTAACTAATTTCACATATTAGGGAGTGCCTCTATGACCAGTTTCTCGGAGATGCCAGAGGACTGGGCTCCGTCGGCATATCCCTGAAACTAGCCGCAGTGGTGTCCCTGCTCTCGAAAACCATCTTGCAGCTTGTAACTTCACTAACTAGATCAATACGCCTCGGAGCTAACTAATTTCACATATTAGGGAGTGCCTCTATGACCAGTTTCTCGGAGATGCCGGAGGACTGGGCTCCGTCGGCATCTCCCTGAAACTGGCCGTAGTGGTGTCCTTGCTCTCTAAAACCATCTTGGAGATGCCTCAAACTGGCTGGAGGACTGGACTCACAAGGATGCCTATTTATAGTACAAGCAGCTCGGCATAATGTCGACACTCACGACATAATGTCGACACTCACGACATAATGTCGACACTCACCCCTATTATTAGTGCTGACTCATCTTTAGTCCCGGTTGGTGTCTCCAACCGGGACTAAAGGTTCATCTTTAGTCCCGGTTGGTGACACCATCCGGGACAAGGTACAAGCCGCACGACATAATGTCGACACTCACCCCTATTATTAGTGTTGCCTGGCCCACTCTGCCGCAATCCCTTCAGTCGCGGTTGGTTTCTCCAACCGGGACTAAAGATGAACCCTCTCTTTATATAGGCATTTCCCTCTATTTATTAGGTAACACTCAAGACATTTATTAATATTAAAAACCGGGACAAACTGGGACTAGCTAACACTCAGGACTAAAGTCGCCCCCTTTAGTCATAATCATGCCTAGTCCTATAGTACGCAGCTTCAGGGTCTTCATCGTCGTCGTCATCATCATCGTCATCGTCACCTGCCACTCCGGGGATCCTCAGCCCATCCATGGCATATACCAGGGGCCATTCCAGCCTCGGATTCACAGAGGGCGGGAGAGGGGTCTCCTGGAAGACGATGCCGCTACGGCCGGGACAGTGTGGGGCCTGTGGCGGGTGGACTCGTGGGCACCGTAGGCGAGGATGGTCTCCCCCGGCGATGTAGCGCATCACTCCGATGATAGTACGATTCGCCCACCACAGACGACGGCCGGCTTCGTTGTGGTTCACCGGTGGCGGGCCATCACCCTCGTACCTGGCGAGCTCCCTTTCCCGCCTATTAGCGAAGAAGGCATTCCAGGTGTCGTAGTTGTCGGGATCCCACTGGGGATCCATCCGCTGCTCCGGCGTGAGCTCGTGGTAGAAGTGGTTTGTGATGACCGCCTGGCGTGCGGAACCTTGAGGGACAGGAGGTACAGGAACCCCTCCAGCGCTCAGCATCCAGCCGGCGGGCGGCCGGTAGCCCGGCGGACAAGGGTAGTTGGAGGCGCACAGTGCCTCGGTCTCCTCGAGGGTCAGAATGGCCCAGTAGGCGTTGTCCATTGTTCTAAGAGAGGAAGGTGTGGATGTGTGGATAGCCATGGCACGATCACCCTAAATATAGAGGGAAAGGGCGGGAAAACTTGGCGTGAAGCTTTGGGAAATGGCGGGAAATATCTTTAGTCCCGGTTAGTGACTACATCCGGGACTAAAAGCTCTAGTAGAAAGGAAAGGGCGGGAAAACTTGGCGGGAAGAGGTGGGAAATGGCGGAAAATATTTTTAGTCCCGGTTTGTGACTACATCCGGGACTAAATGTCTGCCGAATCGGCAGGAAGTTATGTGCTGAATCACGACATAGTTTGTGATGTTGTGCTGAATCATTTTAGACTCACAATATGTGGTTTCTTCAGAGATCCAATGCAAGTTCTAACGATGCTCGTCCCCTATCTTCATGCACACCGGTTCGACCATAGTTAGAAATTCAGATAATTCAAAACGGGCATAATAAATTCAAAAAAAATCCGAACAATGAAAATCCTTCGCGTGGTGTCATATTTTGTTACATAGTTGAAAGGAAAAATACCAGACTTGGTATATTGATCATGTTTCGAAAAAACCTTCACAAAATGACCTATCATGTTCGAGGTTTCATGGCTTTCGGTCCAAATGACCGATGTTATGTGCTGAATCACGGCATAGTTTGTGATGTTGTGCCCATATTATGCATGTGTGTGGACATTGGTATGGAGAACAATGTTGCAGGAGGAAGTTTTCCTTTTTGTCGCACGGAAAAGCCCTTTTCCATTTTCCGAGCGCAAAAAACGGGTCGTTTTGTGAAGTAACCACCAAAATGCCGTTTCAGAATGCTACCGTCCCATTTTCCTAAAATACTAGACCACCTTACATGGACTATCTCCCAACCGGTACATCTCAAACCTTTTCGTCCATCCCGGGTAAAAAGGACAAATGTCTGCCAAATCGGCAGGAAGTGGGTCCGGTTTACAGTTTTTCTAAATTCCATATTGATATTAAAAAAATATAAGTTAATTAATTTTTAATTGTAAATGGTTCATATTTTAAATGGTTACATTAATTATTTTTTAAAACAGAAAATGGTTTTGAATTATTTATTTCAATCCAAACACTTTTTATGTTTAAAGTTTTTCTAAATTCCAAATTAATATTCAAAAATATAAGTTAATTCATTTTAAAAGGTTACATTAATTATTTTTTAAAAATAGAAAATGGTTTTGGATTATTTATTCAAATCCATACACTTCTTATGTTTAAAGTTTTTCTAAATTCCAAATTGATATTAAAAAAATATAATTTAATTCATTTTTAATTGTAAATGGTTCATATTTTAAATGGTTACATTAATTATTTTTTAAAACAGAAAATGGTTTTGAATTATTTATTCAAATCCAAACACTTTTTATGTTTAAAGTTTTTCTAAATTCCAAATTAATATTCAAAAATATAAGTTAATTCATTTTAAAAGGTTACATTAATTATTTTTTAAAAATAGAAAATGGTTTTTGATTATTTATTCAAATCCATACACTTCTTATGTTTAAAGTTTTTCTAAATTCCAAATTGATATTAAAAAATATAAGTTAATTCATTTTTAATTGTAAATGGTTCATATTTTAAATGGTTACATTAATTATTTTTTAAAACAGAAAATGGTTTTGAATTATTTATTCAAATCCAAATACTTTTTATGTTTAAAGTTTTTCTAAATTCCAAATTAATTATCATTTAAAAAACAATACAAATTTAAACCCCAAAATAAAATGTAAGGCGGGAACAGAGAGAAAATACCTGAATTTTTTTGAAAACAGGAGAATATGTCCCAGTTGGAGCCACCAACCGGGACTAAAGACCCCCTGCGCGCCAACCGTTGGTCTGCTGAAAATATTGGAGTATACGTCCCGGTTGGTGGCTCCAACCGGGACGTATGCCCCTTTAGTCCCGGTTGGAGCCACCAACCGGGACTAAAGGCCCTTTGGTTATAACAGCGCGCGCCTCCTCTTCTTCTTCCCTTCCCCACTCACTTCTCTGCTTCACCGACGCGCGCACAACCGCCCCCGACGCTGGCAGGCTGCCCGAGCTCGCCGCCCCTGACGCCGTCAGGCTGCCCGAGCCCGCGCGTTCCATCCGACAGCACCGCCGCCTCCGTCCGTGCGCGCACCAGTCGTCGCCCACGACTCCGTCTTCCTCGACCCCGACCGTGCTCGCCGGCGTCGATTCGCTCAACCTCGACCTCCCGCGCTCTCTCTGACCAACCTCACGCGCTCAGGGTGAGCAAGCGAACCTTCTGGATGCCTCCTTCCTTCCCCTCTCGCTGTAGTTCATGCCCGCGCCGTTAGATCCCGTTCGCCGCCGTCGGCCGTCGTTGTACCACCTGCTCCGGCAACCAACAGAGGGCGGCGCCGCCAATTTTGAGTCCGCCTGGATGCGCTGATTCCAGCACGCCAAGTCCCGCAACCCCGCTTGCTCTCCTCCGCTGCCTACCATCGCCTTTTAACGTGTCTCCGGCGAGCCCAACGTGGCGTCTAGGTGGCATCCGCGTGGCCCTGGTCCCACCAGTCAGCCTCTAGGGCTAGCTCCTTCTCTGGTGACAGATGACCCTGTTTCCCCTTTGCTTGCGTGACAGGTGGCCCTGGTCCCACCAGTCAGCCACTATGGCTAGTTGTTACTATGGTGCAAAAGGTTTAAACATTTGATTTAATAATTTTAGAATTTGAATAAAACTTGTAAATTCAATAACTTTTAATCTGTAATTCAGAAAAATACAAATAATATACCAAAATGTTCAGAAAAATGAGAACTATCTATCTATGCTATAATCATGCATTGTTCAACAACTTAAATGACAAGTTTAATTAGAACACCCTAGTAACCCTAACAGGTGATTCCGGAGTTCCTTGAGTTAGGGTTTGCGCCCCTCGGAACCCCGATTAACTTGTCGAGCATGCTTTAGGGTTACATTCCAATGCACATTAACTTGTCATATCATCATCATTGCTTGAGCATTGCATCGATGCCATGTGTTGATTGTTTCCCTTTCTTTCCGGTGATTTGGTTCTTCTCGGTAGAATACGATATCGAGATCGAGATCGAAGACCGAGATCAAGACCATAGAAGATCGACGAACAATACTTGACCAACTATAATCAAGTCAAGTATTTTGTTAGTATCTAGTGTTACCTATCTGCTGGATAGTTTCCCTTTTGTAGCCTTATACTCATGTTCCCCTCTCATATGCATCCGGGCTTTCTCCGAACTAGGTTTTACACCCCTCGGAACTCCGGAATATTGATTTTAGCTAGAGTTACCTATCTACTACACGGTTTCCTTTTTGTAGCTAGGTTTAGGGTTTAGGGTTTCTCTTCATTTTTATTATTGTGTATGTATATATTAGGGTTTCTCTGAATTAGGGTTTATATCTCTCAACACCGTACTTAACTTTCTCCTTTAGCCGCTTTGACTTATTCGTTTTTCCACCTATGCAGAAAATATGGACCCACACGTCAGAGACGAAGAAAAGGAAGAGTTGATCCAAGGTGTGATCCGTGGGGAAGATAATTTAGACGTATCAACGTTTCTGAAAAACTCCGGTGAGGGTGATCCTCTTTTTACCGGAATAGACAACTTGTTTGAGGTTGAAGGTGTTGCCTTCCGCGAGGGAGAAGGCGATGCCTTGTGTAATCGAGAAGACGACCGCTCCGGCGAGGTGCATGTAATATAATTAATTCATTAATTAATCATCTGCTATCTATATAGAAATAGTAACGACGATCTTTCTTCTTTTAGCCCTCCGGATCGAAGGAATCTACTGAAAAGAGCAGACGAGGCCCAACCAAAAAGTTGCAAGACCATGAGAGGTTCAGGATCGAAGATGTCGCTGAAGACGGCAAGCCGACGGCTCCCGAAGTTGTCGCAAACAAATTTGTGGCACAATGCGGAGTAATCGTTAGGGACTTAATCCCGATCACCATTAGAAATTGGAATAGGCCTGCTAATGCGGATGAAGAGGGAACATGTTTATTTGTCCCTAACCACGCCAAAGATTTACTGTGGAAGAGGCTCATGGTTAATTTCAAACTACCGAAGATAGAGCTGGATCCAAATGCGAAGGATCCAGTTGAGGACGCCTTACAACATGGGAGAGCCATGAAGGCTAAGGTCAGGGAGTGGGCTTTGAAGAAGATAGCCCAGTGTTTCACCAACTGGAAGAAAAGATTGCACCTTGACTATGTCGTGAAAGAGAAGACTCCCGATTTCAAGAATATTCAGTTTGAGAAGATAAAACCATTCTGGGCTGAGTTTGTGGAATACAAGACATCAGAAAAAGCTAAGAAAATGTCTGCAACGAATAAGCTGAATGCTGCTAACAAGAAGTATCACCATACTATGGGGCAAGGTGGCTACAGGGCTGTCATTCCTAAGTGGGAGAAACTTGAGAATGAACTGCGTGATAAAAAGATCACCCCAGAGACAGACGATTGGGTAGAACGTGCAAGGAATTGGTTTTACGGCATGGGGGCACGTTGGACTCGGAAGGGAGGTATATATATAACATACGACATAAAGAAGACCCCTTGCCAATCGAGAGGATCAGAAAAGCAGTACAGGCTGTTAAAGATGGGGACTTCATTCCCGATAGAGAGAATGATGAGCTCACACTCGCCCTTGGAAATACGGAACATGATGGACGAACACGAGGCACAAGAGGCTCCCAACCATGGAGGACTGGGTTTCCAGAAGAGAGGAAGAAATATCCTGATAGAAGCCGTCAGAGGATAAAGGACAGGGTGGAAGTTGAAGCAGATAGTCAGAAAGACCGATTGCGTTTAATTGAAGAACGATTAAAGCAACAACAAGATGAAATTAACGCACTTAAAGAGCAAAGTACTACCGGCCCATCTCAGCAGCACACTGCATTCGATGCTACCGGCCTATCGAATAATCGAAAAAGCAGTGTGGCTTCCACCGAGGTCCCGGGTGATGACAATGGCGATGACGATGATGCACCGACGATGGCTCCTGTTGGCTACCCAGTGGATGATATCACAGAGATGACACACTGCGAGCTACATGTCAAAGTTGTGAACATATCAATGAAGGTGGCGGTCGGCTATGCCTTACCAATTGGACCCACACCAACTTACCATTGTCGTCCGGTTCCAGAGGGCTACGCTGTTGTCGGTGTGGATGAAATCATGCCCACCTTTGAAGTTTTGGATCTTCACTACCATGCAGGTGAAGGGGATGTGACTGTGCTGGGAGACGCAAAAAACGTCACCATTCTATGGCCGAAGGACGAAATCACACGCCAAGGCCATCTTCGCCGCCGCCTCACCCGTATCCAGCGAGGTCGTCGCCGCCGCGGCAGCCGTCTTTGTCGCCTCACCCGGCTCCGTCGCCTCACCAATCTCCGGCGCAGCCATCGCCGCGGGAGCCATCGCCGGCGCCTAAGGGTCAAAAGCGTAAGCGTACCGCTACTGTGCCTCGTGGTAAGCGATCGCCGAAACGTAAACAAGAGCCTCTTCCAAAAGTACCAAAGGTTCCTCCCAAGAGAGCTTATGACTGTACTGAAGAGGAGACTGCGGCGATCGTTGATGCGGAAACGACAGCGTTTTTCGCTAAGCTGAGGCAGCCGAAAGAGCCAGTGTTCCCCAGCACCAAAGAAGAAAAAGGCAAAGTGTTGAAAATGCTAAAGACTCTTCATCAACCCGAGCCAAAGCTGTCATCAGACTATGAGCGTTCTATTCTCAAGTCACATGCGGCACAAAAAGCCTCGAAGAGCAGTACTGATGCAAGCGAGAAATCTGTTGCCCAGCTCGAAGAACAAGCAAAACAGACTTGTGCCCCTCTCAAGGTGATTTCCCAAACCAATGTGGGGTCGAGCAAATATGGGGCCGAAGATCAGTATGATCCAGAGGTAGTTGCACAATACGGAGAAGCTGCCGCTGCTCAAGGTATGAGTATTGCCCAGTACTTATCCCAGTTAGAGTTCTTCCCCGTGAGTGAAGTAGCATACAAATACCAGTACGGCAAACCTCTCGTCAAACCTGAGGAGGTAAACAATCTTCCAACAAAAATGCGAAGATTGCATAACTGGTACATGCATGCCACAAGGGCCGGGGCTAACTGGTACATGCATGCCACAAGGGCCGGGGTTACAAAAAAGCATCATGGGAAAGATAAGGATGACATGATATCCATTGAATTTGATAAACTATTTCAATTATTCAATCAAGACTCCTTGGACAAATCGATCATCAGTTCCTATTGTCTGTAAGTACTAATTCTGTAATTAATTTAGTCTCCAGCTATATTATTTTGTTTATTGCATGTATATAATCATACTGTAATATGCAGAATGAAGATTCTCGAATGCAGCAGAGGACAAATCTATGACATTGGCTTCATTGACCCATATTGGGTTCATGAAGCTAATCTCAAAATAAGCCCCTAGGATACGGAGGATAATATAGTACACGCGTTAAGGTTTCAAGAAACCAAAAGGGAAATACTATTTCCTTACAACTTCGAGTGAGTGTTATTGTCTTGTATACACTTTCTATTTCGCTTACTCGATGTTAAGTATATAATTGATTAGTTATGCATTTGCAGCTTCCACTATATTCTGTTAATCATTCAACTTGACAAAGGGCGTGTACTAGTCATGGACTCGAAACATAAACCCCTTGAGACGTGGAAGGACATGCAGATACTTCTTCAGCGGTAATTCTAATCATTACGACACTATATCGGCAACGTTCGTGAATTTTATGATATCAAGTACTTAATAACTTATTTATTCGTTTTCTACGCCGGGCAGCGCTTGGAAACGGTTCACCAACAAGGCTAGGGGTGTTTAGAAAGAGGAGCTTACATTTCAACCACTAAATGTAAGCACCACTAGCTATATCCGCGCATATCTTTGATTCTAGTTTTGATACAGTTATTATCATGCTTGATTATTATTTTGATTGAACTATGTTCTCGTAAAGTGCCTGACACAGGGACCAGGTAACAATCTATGTGGATACTATGTTTGCGAGTTCATCCGGCAGACGTGCGATGAGAAGGGCAGAAATATAGAGCAACTCCACGTACGTAAACAATTTCTATAGTTTTTAATTACAATCAAATTGTGTTTAGTTTCATTCATATAGGCTGACTCCTTTTTTAAATCAGATCGAACGTCTACGGGACGGTCTTCTGCCAAAGGATCGCGTACGAGCAATTCAGGAGGAATTGGCGGGATTCTTGGATGCAGAAGTCCTAGACCCAAAAGGGGAATACTACTCGGCTGTGTATAGACAATAGGAATTGTAAAAATAGCAACTTTGAAGAAATTGGCTGGTAGCATCGAATAGCAACTTTTGTATGTAGTGCATGAACTCGATCCTTGTATTCAATGTAATATTGTCATCATGATGTAATATAATGTTCCTTCATTGATAAGTGCAAATCACTAAATAAACAATAAAACAACCTAAATGAATTCTCTGCCGCGGCAGAAAAAGTGGCGAAAATGCTGCCGCGGCAACAAAATGTGCCAAAATGAATTCTCTGCCGCGGCAGAGAAATGGGCCAAATCTCTGCCGCGGCAGAAGGTTATTAGTCCCGGTTCCTGTCACGAACCGGGACTAATGCTCCACCCCCCTCGCCCTCTGCCGCTGCCACGTGTGCACCCTTTAGTCCCGGTTGGTGGGGCAACCGGGACTAAAGGTTAGGGCTTTAGTCCCGATTTCCCCGTCCCGGTTGGGCAACCGGGACTAAAGCCCCGTACCAACCGGGACCTATAGCCCCTTTTCCACCAGTGTTAGCATCCCGGACCAAAATTTGGTCCAGGAGGCTAATCATCTTGACGTCCTCCTTCTCCTGGCTCGCGGCCTCTACGGTTAAGGTTTGCTTCTCAAGGATGGACTAAGCCAGTCTGAGGATCTCTTCCTTCTCTTTCCTCTTCAGGCCAGAGACAGCAAAGCCGACCACTTTATCCAATGTTCCTGTAGATATTACCATGGGATCATTACCCTTAGCGGGTTCACCCTTGTTAGATGCTTGGTCACCAAAGGCTTTCGAGACATTGCCAGCATCAGGAGAGGACGAGGCTTCCTGTGCTGATGGAGTATTGGATGGAGTTGGTGGCGGCATGGCAGGGGAAACAATAAGATTCTGGTAACGCATCTGCTTTCCTGGCTTGTTGTCCGGCTTGGTCTTACTCTTCAAAACTGATTTATCTCTAGAACACGAAAATCCAAATATCAAGTGTGCTCTAGAAAGAAAGAAAGGTATAAAGTACTGAAAATAAAAGACAGTGTGCTTACTTTTTAACTACTATCAGCACTTGGCTACCAGCAGTAACAACAACTTCTTTCGCCTTGCGCTTCTTGGAGAAGGGGGGCAACTTCTTGCACCTTATCATCCTCTGTTGCCTCCGGATCGTCTAAGAGATATCCCTCTAGTGGAGCCATCTCAGACTCGGAGAGTTTCTCGATCTAATAAAGTTGAAAAGCATCGATGAAAATAGAGTCAGAGAAAGAATAGAAAAGAGCGACGAAACACAAAAGTAGAGTCGAAATATTTACCGGAGTCAGAGGACGGTTGGACATATACATATTCATGGAGACTTCTGGAACCTTTGATTCCACTCTTTCCTTGATTAAATATGGCATAAGGGTCTTGTAGTCCTTCGCCAGAATCCGGCTCGAACTGACCCACATTTTGTCCTTCTTGTTGTTGGTGATCGGGTACATGAGGTGATCCCCATGGTGCTGGAGAGGCTGAATCCGGTGCTCCAACCAGCAGTGGATCAAGTTGGATCCACGGATGTCCTCATGCTTCATCAGAAACTCATCTTCCTTTTGGCGAGGATCAAGATATCCAAAAGCTCCAGAGCCTCCGCGTCCCATGACCTTTGGTGGGGAGCGGCACCATCGGTGAATGCCGGAAGACCTTCCGCCTTTCCAGGAGCCGGAATATCCTTGTGATAAAAGAAGGTTCTGGCCCAGCGTTTGACGGATTCACTAGCATTAATCCTAGGATAGACTCGGTTTCTCCTAAGGACTAAGCTAAGGGTGCCGGTGGTGTAAGGCACACCGGTGCTAATGGAGTTCTTCCTGGTACCATAGTAGTACCGAAAAAGGGTGAGACTTAGCCTAATGCCAAGAAACCCCTCGCACAGAGTTGCATGAGTGCTAAGCTCAAGCAGAGAGTTGAGGGAGATTATGAAGTTGCACACCGTAGTAGTTGAGGACCTCGATGAGGAAGTCCGACGGTGGCAAGCTGAGTCCACGGTCGATATGCATGCCGAACAACACCCTCTCGCCATCGCGCGGGGCGGGAATAGTGTGCCCCGAGGCGCTCCGCCACGCGCCGGCGACAATAAATCCTTTGTCCTCCATGACCTGGAGTTCGGCGTCGTACATGGCGCTGGGAACCCAGAGGCCCCACATCTTCTTCTCATCCGTCGCTAACGAACCCGCCGCTGCTCCTAAGGTCGAGGCAGACACCATTGATCTTGGAGGAAAAGGACTGGTGGGGGAGAGAGATTTTTTCTTGCGATGTGTAGATGGGAACGGGTGCGGAGCGCTCGAGGAGTACGAGGAGGCAATAAATGAATCGGTGGAGAGATAAATCTGAGACAAAGGGTTTTCTCCTCTCTCTCTTTTATTTTTCTCTGTGTCAAGATTCGTGCGTTAATACGCGTGATTAGCGCCATGCGTATAGGAGAAAAGGAGGTAGCTTCCTCCCGACTCTTCCGTCCCCTCGATTTTTGCGTAGGCATTGAAACGGCGTTCTGTTCCGTAAGGAGCGGACCCACCAACGGTCGTGTTGATGGGACTCCTGTCAGTGACAGGACCTGGTCTGAAAAGTTGTCTGGTGACCCACAAGTATAGGGGGTGTATCGCAGTACTTTCGATAAATAGGAGTGTCGATCCCAACGAGGAGCAGAAGGTGTTGACTAGTGGTATGGAGCAGGAACTCTCTGTAAATACTTAGCAAATGGATTTTTAGGGGTTTTCTCATAAAGCAACAAAACAAAGTGCAAATAATAAAGTCAAAGAACAGACGCAGCAAGTGGCCCAATCCTTTCTTAGCAAAGGACAAGCCGGTGGAAATACTTATAAGGACAAAACGTTCTCGAGGACACATGGGAATTCTGTCAAGTGCTTTCGCTTCAAATAGCCGAGTACTCTTCTTTGGTGTTGTAAGTGTTGTGTGGGTGAACCTATGATAATGTACCAACCTTGCTTGGACTAATACATACTTGTGATTAAACCCCCTGCAAGCATCCGAAACTACAGGAAAGTAATTAAGATATAAACCTAACCACGACCTTAAACTCTGAGATCCTACACTCCCTTGTGCAAAGGTGTCCTAATGGGGGTTCAGGTTTCTGTCACTCCGGCAATCCCACAATTAGTAGCCAAATACACAATGCATTCCCCTAGGCCCATAAATGGTGAAGTATCATGTAGACGACATTCACATGACACCACTAGAAGAATAGCACCACAACTTAAATACTAAACCATTGAATAATAACTCAACACAAATCCACTACTAACAACATGACTTCTCCCATGTCCTCAAGAACTAGACGAACTACTCACAAGACATCATATGGATCAAGATCAACGATGATATGGTGATAGAGAACAATCTAAACATAAACAATAATCCAATGGTTACACTCACAAGCATCAACTACAGTAGTAATTAACACCGGGAAAGTTTCCCCTAAGAACTACTGCAAGACCCAATTCAATTGTTACAGTGGGATGGAGTGATGATGATGGTGCTGGTGGAGATGATGGTGTGTATGATGATGATGATGATCCCGATGAAGCCTAGCTTGATGATGGTGTTTATGGCGACGATCTCCCCTCTCCGGGAAGGAATTTCTCCGGCAGAAATCTGTCTGTCGGAGAGATCTTTCTCTCTCGGTGTTTTTCGCCCGCAGAGGCGACGGAAATTTATATGTGGTCGCCCCCTGGTGTTAGGATTCCGTAAGGAAGATACATGCGAGAGGGCAGAGTCGGGATCCAAGTAGGTGGGCCACACCTTCCCTAGGCGCGGCCCAGGGGGACCCGCGCCTAGGGGTGTGGGCCCCCTGTGGCCCTTCTTCGCCTCCCCTTCTGGCTTCCTCTGTCTTCTAGGAAAATATAATTTTCCCATATTTTTCTGGTATTTTTCTTATCTTCACGAATTGCATCTAAACACCTCTTTTTCCATCAGAATCCAGACTCTGGCAGTCCATCCTCCAAGGATCATCCAACATGCAAAAACAGTGGAAAAGACATAAGTATTACCTCATAATAAGACACATATCAATGAATAGAGGCAAATTATGATATAGAATGGTGATGCAAATTGGACATATCAACTCCCCCCAAGCTTAGACCTTCACTTGTCCCCAAGCGAAAACTAAGCTCGGTAAACATGTCCACGGGTTTATGGAGTGAAGTGTCAATAAAATAATACGGACAAGAAGCATCACACTTACCATTACACAACTCATAGAAGAAAGCAACTCACCATTATATAACTTATCTTGCAACAAGTAAAAGAGTCACAATAGAGAGGCATAAAGATAAATCATAATTGGAATTGGAAAACTCTTGTTCTTGGTCAGAGAACAGCTAGCAAACGGTTTCACAAAAAGCTTTTGTAGAAGTTTTCAAATAGGAGCACTCTTTGCTCAAAAAGGTTTTTCAATGAAGGCTTTCAAAGTAATACTCAATAGATAAGAGTTTTGGGCAAACAAGATAAAGAACATGAGTGAATAAATCACCATATGAATGCTTGAAACACAACAACTCAAATGCTTGCTGGAGATAGAGAAGGAGTAGGTTTACTGACTCAACTTAGAAGTAGGAGAAAGGTCCCTTCATAGAGGGTAGCAGGGATTACAAGTCATAAAGATCTTCCAAAAGATTATGGTACTTACTAGCTTTGAGCCCTCATTGCCCCTATCATAAGCATCTTGAGATGATTAAGGTTAAAGTGCACAAATATGGAGTATATGCTTGACAAAATATAAGTTGGCAATCTCATGTCCCTTGAATATGAGGGCCACTCCTCATGCTACTCATCTTCAGTTACCGGTAAGTTCTTGTCATTGTAAGTACATGGTATCATAGAGAACCACCAACGGGGTACCCCTTGCACATGGTACAAGAGCTATCCCATAACCAAAATGACAAGGCAAGCAGACAATGAGCATCTCAGCGATCTTTTTATTTACTATGTGCATAGCTTTTTATTGAGGATGCTTCATAGATAGCTCACTATGGTGATGCTGCAAGTTTCCACCATGATTAGGCATGGCTTAGGCTAGCGGCCCATGCGTTTCTCTAACACAAAATACATACTCCATGGACTTACAAGTTCCCTCTTTATTTCACACCGTTGACATCCACAGACAAAATAGCACGATATCGACTGTGTACAAGGTACAAGCGCAATGTTGAAAGCGTTCCCCATGACAGCACGGTTTTGCTAATTACAACGTATAGATGCAAGCATATACAACTTTGATGACACAATGGTTCAAGTCTATTAGGGGCAAGAAAATAAGTTGTGCCATCAAGTTCGTGAGAGCTTTACTAACTAGTTTTCACATAACAAAATACTTTTTAATTCGAAAGATAGATGAAGCTTGAGAATTTGCTTGGAATAGAAAATGCTAATAGGTATATATGGTGGACACAAATGGCAAAGACTTTGGTTAAAGTGGATTGGAAACATGAGAAGTATGCCTTCTCACAATAGGTTTTTGGATAGCAAGGCTGGGTAGCAAGCAAAAGAGTTGAAAGAAACAAGCAAACCTACAAGTGATAAAGCCAAACATGCAATCTTCCTTGAAGACACAAAAGATCTTAAATAAAGAATACTAAGCTTATGAGCCAACAAGAAAGAAAAATAAATGATACAAAATACCTGTACGCTTTTCTCTTTTTCTTTCGAACCTCAAAAAGTATTGCCTACTGAGCAGAACTCGGTTTGCCAAAACCAATTTAGAGATTGCAAACTAAAATAAGAAGCGCAAAAAGTAAAAGATGAAACTTCTCATTAATATTCCATAAAGGCATTCACACCAAGGGATACATAGATAATCAACTAAAGGAGAGATACTTCCACATGCAAACCAAACTATAAGATAACACCTCTACCAAAGATATGAATCCACTAAAAAGGTAAAAGATAAAAGATAATGATTGTGATACCACGGCACTCCCCCCAAGCTTGGAACAAGCCAAGGGGATGCCAAACCTGATAACGAATTACTCCTTCGATGGTGATGGTGTTCTCTTGATAAGATCCTCAATAAGTTTCTTCAAATCATCAATCTCAAAGGTCAGAGTACGAATCAACTCCGAATTCTGCTCAATACGGTTCATGATCATATCGGGCTAAGAATTCCAGTCCTTACTATTCTTTCCCCACTCTTCCTTCTTAGTATGCTCATCCCCTGCATGGTTAGAACGAGGCATATCCCACATCGAGGGAAAGTTCCCTTTAGGCACATGTGATATTGACGCTCATGTATAAGAGTGTGGAAGGGTTTCTTGGTACTTGAAGGAGGTGACCGTGGAGAGAGGGTATGACGTGGAGGTTTCCCTCATGTAGACATCCATGCTGTCCTCCTAAGCTTGGTAGGTTTTGCCACCACTCCAATGCTTGCGACGGCAGTGCGGGTGTCTAGTTGCTTGTCCTCCTCCATGTCCCCTTCATAACCTACCAAAATCTCCTCCTCCTCCTTGGGTTTGTGAGGATCATCTTCCTCGGGCTTCTTGCCTTTGTCGTTGGTGGAGACCATGGTGCTCTAAACTTGAGAAGTTTTTTCTGACAGAAACAGATCAAAACAAAAATACGACGAGAACTAGATACAAGAACCTCAGGGAACCCGGGGGGGTTTGTGGCATCCCGCAAAACCACTACTAGAAAATCGCGTTAAATTTGTGCATTGCATCGTCATCATCATGTATTATTTGTCAAAAACTAATTTCGAAAACCTATTTTTGTTTTCCAAACGCCTCGTCTTCGTTCAACACGCAAACCCCGGGCCTCCGGATTATTTTTGTTTGTCTACTATCGGTTTGCAAAAGGTGTTATTAAAACAAATAAAATTTATATTATTTTTAGTGGGGCAGTCGAACGGGCCGAATGACCCGAACGACCACCCCCGGAATTATAATCGGCCCACCCCGTAATCCTACAGCTACCAATCTACCTACCCACACCCAGCCTCCACCTCACCCGGACCAATCGCTGGACGCCACGTCACCTCTCCCCTTCCCCCTAGCTTACCAGACGCTGCCACATCACTCCCTCACCCCTCTCTCTCTCCTCTCTCTCCCCAACCCCAGCCCACACCACACGTACTCCCCACAGCAGCCACCCACCCACTCCTGCCACTGCCCCCTGGGCCCCACCCGAGCCAGCCCCACTTCCCACCTGCCTCTCCCCTTTCCCAGTCAACCCGGCCCCACGCCCGGACCCATCTCCCACGCGCCTCTCTCCTCCCCGCGCGACCGCGCCTCCCTCACCCCATCTTCCTCCTCCCTCCGGCACCCCGCCACCAGCCGCCGGCCTTCCTTCCTCGCCTGGCCGCTCTCCGCTGCGCCCACCAACCGTCTCTGGCGAGCCCCCCCCCCTCGAGCTCGCCTCCTCCCCCAGGCGCCGAGGCCGCCCTCCTCCGCGCACCATGCGCTCGCCGCCGCGGGACCCCGCCTTCCTCCGCAGCCCCTCCCTCAGGCCGCACCCTCCTCTCCGCTGCGCCTCCGCCGGCTGCCTCTCTGCGTCGCCCGCCTCGGCTCGTCCCAGCTCGCCCCGACCCCGCGAGTTCCTCCCTCGCCGCCGACAACCTCCGCGTCGCCCGCCGTTCGCCACCGCCTCCGCCTGCGCGGCAGCGCCGCCCCGGCGCCATGGCCCCGCCGCCGCCGAGATCCGCTTCGCCCGCCCCGGCCGTTCGCGACCTCCCCGGGACCCTCTGCGGCCGCCGTTCGTCGCCAGGCCGCCTCCCTGTCTTCCGCGCGCGCGGCCGTCCGGCGCCCTCCTGCGAGTCCGCCTCGCCGCGCCGCCCCGGCCCCCGCAGCTCCGTCCTCTGCACCCGCCGGCCCCGCGCCTTCCTCCTCGTCGCGGCCGCCCGTCTCCGGCTTCCCGGCCCCGAGCTCGCGAGCGGACTCCCGTTGCGGTTTCTCTGTCTCCTTGCTCGGTTGCAGTTTCGCGCGTGCACCTAAGCAGCCACACCCAACGACGCTCTTTGTTCCTTTGGATGCATCTGGTTATACTAGATATGTGTTCTCTATGACAATACGAGTGCTCCTTCCCGGCTTCGAAGCCCGACCCCGCGGACCGACATGATCTCCGTCTCGGCACGACACGAACTTCCCTCGACACCAAGACCTACCGAGATCGAGAACCGAGCTCGACACCAACAATCAAGCCCTGAAGCCCCGAGTTCCCCATCGATGACCAAGCCGGAACCTCAAGTGTGTCGATAGGGAGCCGAAGATCCTCCCCATGGATGCCGAGAACTTCTACCGAAGACCGACCCTCGAGAACTTCCCCTGTACGCCAAGGTCGTCGACACGGATACGACAAGTACTTCCTCGAGAACGCCGAGTGCTTCACCCCGGACACCGAGACCCCGACGCGACAAGTGCTTCGTCCCGAACGCCAAGACCGACCCGGTACACGGGCCCAACAAGACCCTCGCAACGGCAAGCTCGACCCTGTGGGACCCGACAAGATCTGCACGACGACTAGAACGACACCGACCCGGAAGATCCGATGCGCCCCGACACCGAACCAAGTCCGGCTTCCCGGAATGCCAAGATCTACCCCAGAAACCCGAGAACGCTTCCGCCGAGACCGGTCCGTCGAACCCTGGACCCTGAGACCGACCCCGAACCCCGGAACCCCAAGATCGTCGAGACCCCTAATGTGTGACCCTTATCCGATAACCCTATTTTATAAATTGTCAACTATATAAAACCTGTTGCATTTTAATCATTCATCTCGCATGCATATTCATGTGGTTTGGGGGCCTTATGCCGATTCACCTAATAATTAAATATGGGGCCCATATGCGGGCAAATCTAGCCTTATATTGGCCTCATTTAAATTTGTGTAGCGAACCGGAGCTATCTTTGGTCTTGATAATACAACATTTAAATTGCGGGGGTTCTAAATAACTTGAATCATCTAATTAATTGTCGGGACCCCGGTTCCGCTTAATATGACCTAATTGCATCGCATCCTTTGCCATGTCATGCATCATGCCGATCTTCTGCCGTTGTATTAAATAGTGCATCTGGTGTTTATTCTAGTGTTTTGCTTCCTCGCGGATAAGGCCGTTGAGTTGATGTGAGCTTCGCCCCGATCTTCGGATGAACCTTCGACAATGTTTTCAGGCGAGCATCTCCCCCTTTTCTACCTATCTTACTTTTATAGTATTTATTCCCTCCTGTTGATCTATTGCTGTCTGTGTTGAGATGCTCTAGTTTTCGTACCCGTGATATCCCTTGCAGCCTTATATTGCCATGGCCACCTCCTATTACCTGTTGTTTGGTAGATAGCTGGACTTGCGCGTCGTAGTCGCTTGCTCAAGTGCTGTTGCGTGTCGTCAAGTGCCACAGTTGTCGGAGTAATGCCGCATGTTGATGTTGGAGATGATCCTAGTTTTACTTATCGTTCACTTTAATTCCTGTTTAACAACTAAAATTGAAATAAGCAGAGGCATCGGTGGGTGATAGAAAATATTTGGTTTCTGAACGCCCACTTGTGTCCCGTAGGACCCCGAGTACTTGATACCTGTTCCTTGATTTATCGCGCTATCCACATCCGGGAGGTATATGGGACCCCCCTGAGCCAGAGCTTGATTACGTCTTATTTCTTGGGGCCACAACTAGTTTGAGGTTTTATTTACTATCCTGTACCTATGCCATGCTTTACTGCTTTATTTACGATTGTGTGAGGAGCACGCTGTACTGTTTTGGAAGCGGAATGTTTTCGCGGTATCGACAGTCCCCGTTTGGGGATTTGCTGTCGTTTACAGCCATTGTCGCAAACCTTGAGTCCGTCTCGGAGCTTGCTTCGTTGCGGGTGTACTCCAAGGGGTGGCCCCCTGAAATATTTCTGAATCTTGTGATTGCTTTGTCGTGAAGGCCTCGTTGGGTTTTGATTTGGTTTTTCCGAGGTTGATCGAGTGTGTGTTGCTATTGGTGCACCCCGGCCGGGTAAAACTTTCTGAAAGCCGTGTCCGCGGTTATGGACGACTTGGAGCACAGTATCTCGACCATAGACAAGCATAACTAAAGTTTATTGCTATAAATTTGACTTTATAATGACTAGTAATCAGCTTCACTATAATGGAATGGCTAATTAATACTGCCCACAATTGCTTGTTTGGAGTGTCGCTTGCGACCATTGTACCTGACTAGTAAGTATGACAAATACAACGGAATGGCTAAATCAAGTGCCAACAACTGCTGGGTTTTTGGGTTATCTCATGCTAATTGTATCTGATTAGTAATTGTTGCAACTACCACGGAATGCTTAACTAAAAGTGCCCACTGCTTATTTCATCAGGATGATTATCCAAATCTGACTAGTAATTGCTGCAACGATAACTGAATAAATAAAATTGCCAACGGTGTGAGTTCCTCGGTTGACTTCCTCGATTGGTTTCGAGGGGGAAACACCAGGATGGGTTTGTTTGATGGTAGAATCAGGTTGGTTCCGAATAGGTCTTTCTTATCCCTCTCTGATAACCGCTAGTTGTATCGAGTCTCTATAGGTTGATTAGTGCACGCTGCCGCTGCCGCTCAGTCCACCATACCTATGTAGGCGAGGACCGCCGAATTCTAGTCTCGCCGTGTACTGGCCTCAGTACTGACGCTCCTCTTTTTCCTTTGCCCTTTGTCGGCACCCCTTTTGTTTAAGCAGGTTTTGAGATCGATGTCGTTAGCAGGGTTACCCTTCCGGCTTGGCCTGGGCAGGGTTATGGACGCCACTGATTATTCTTCAGGGCTCTTAGCCCCATTTGCATCTTGTCCGTAGTCGGACGCTCTACCATTTTCAAGGTGATTTGGATCTTTGTATATTACATCTGTATTCTTGACTCATGGAGTCGTGTTGTATATATATCTGTTCTGTGGGTCCCATCGAGGACTGTTGTGTAATGTTATTACTTCGTTTTCCACCCGCACGAAAGTGCCTGGTGGGCACCTTTGAATCGTTTCTATGCGGGTTTGGCGAATTTCGCTAAAACTTGCATAGGGCCGATTCTGAGGGTGTTACAGAGTGGTATCAGAGCTCAGCAGTTGCGATACCCCACAAGTCCAGCCTGTAGGATAACCTAGCTAACGGTCGAAGTAGAGTGTCAAAACTATTTTGCAAAATCGGTTGGATAGTTCTGATTAGGTCTGATTTTACTCCTTACCCCTCTGCTATTCTCCTCTTATCTCGACGTGTTTTGAATCTGCTCTCTTATCTTCTCTTCGAGTCCAGGATTTCTCGTGGTTGGGTTCCGTCGTACCTTCAGGGTTTCGCTT
This sequence comes from Avena sativa, assembly GCA_916181665.1. Lineage (NCBI taxonomy): Eukaryota > Viridiplantae > Streptophyta > Magnoliopsida > Poales > Poaceae > Avena > Avena sativa. The sequence goes on along the minus strand of OV702280.1, from coordinate 389,083,334 downwards.
CCTTCTTTGATAACGGTTTTCTACCGTCCGGTGTTCAAGCTGCCTGATGAATCCGTCTGCTGTGGTACCATTCTTTGTTCCCTGTATGTGCTACCCGGTGTTTCCCGACGCGACGACATCATCTACGCCAGATCCGATGCAGAGTTTGCATCACTCCTTTGTTTCCGAACCTCGCTTGTCGAGATCTTCAGTCTGATCCTGAGGGTTGGTTGCATAATCTGTCTATTCGTGTACATAGTAATGCTTTGAGTGCGGGATGGAGTCGCGACCATACCACTACTCTTATCATTCGCTTTTGTACATTGAATGGTGGATCGATGCAATTTACTCTTTCCGCTGAAGTTAGAGGTGGCCTTACCTTTAACTTCGTCCGTTGTTTATCCGGAGTGCTCTCTTGACGAACGGGACAACGGCCTTTTGTTAGTGGTGTCGCGAAGATCTACGCGAAGCGAGAAGACGCAGCTCCTCGACCTTTCCTTCCGGTACCATGAGGCGGATCTCGAGGGCGAGATCCATTGTCAGTGGTGTCGAATTGTGGCATCCCGCAAAACCACTACTAGAAAATCGCGTTAAATTTGTGCATTGCATCGTCATCATCATGTATTGTTTGTCAAAAACTAATTTCGAAAACCTATTTTTGTTTTCCAAACGCCTCGTCTTCGTTCAACACGCAAACCCCGGGCCTCCGGATTATTTTTGTTTGTCTACTATCGGTTTGCAAACGGTGTTATTAAAACAAATAAAATTTATATTATTTTTAGTGGGGCAGTCGAACGGGCCGAATGACCCGAACGACCACCCCCGGAATTATAATCGGCCCACCCCGTAATCCTACAGCTACCAATCTACCTACCCACACCCAGCCTCCACCTCACCCGGACCAATCGCTGGACGCCACGTCACCTCTCCCCTTCCCCCTAGCTTACCAGACGCTGCCACATCACTCCCTCACCCCTCTCTCTCTCCTCTCTCTCCCCAACCCCAGCCCACACCACACGTACTCCCCACAGCAGCCACCCACCCACTCCTGCCACTGCCCCCTGGGCCCCACCCGAGCCAGCCCCACTTCCCACCTGCCTCTCCCCTTTCCCAGTCAACCCGGCCCCATGCCCGGACCCATCTCCCACGCGCCTCTCTCCTCCCCGCGCGACCGCGCCTCCCTCACCCCATCTTCCTCCTCCCTCCGGCACCCCGCCACCAGCCGCCGGCCTTCCTTCCTCGCCTGGCCGCTCTCCGCTGCGCCCACCAACCGTCTCCGGCGAGCCCCCCCCTCGAGCTCGCCTCCTCCCCCAGGCGCCGAGGCCGCCCTCCTCCGCGCGCCATGCGCTCGCCGCCGCGGGACCCCGCCTTCCTCCGCAGCCCCTCCCCCTGGCCGCACCCTCCTCTCCGCTGCGCCTCCGCCGGCTGCCTCTCTGCATCGCCCGCCTCGGCTCGTCCCAGCTCGCCCCCGACCCCGCGAGTTCCTTCCTCGCCGCCGACAACCTCCGCGTCGCCCGCCGTTCGCCACCGCCTCCGCCTGCGCGGCAGCGCCGCCCCGGCGCCATGGCCCCGCCACCGCCGAGATCCGCTTCGCCCGCCCCGGCCGTTCGCGACCTCCCCGGGACCCTCTGCGGCCGCCGTTCGTCGCCAGGCCGCCTCCCTGTCTTCCGCGCGCGCGGCCGTCCGGCGCCCTCCTGCGAGTCCGCCTCGCCGCGCCGCCCCGGCCCCCGCAGCTCCGTCCTCTGCACCCGCCGGCCCCGCTCCTTCCTCCTCGTCGCGGCCGCCCGTCTCCGGCTTCCCGGCCCCGAGCTCGCGAGCGGACTCCGGTTGCGGTTTCTCTGTCTCCTTGCTCGGTTGCAGTTTCGCGCGTGCACCTAAGCAGCCACACCCAACGACGCTCTTTGTTCCTTTGGATGCATCTGGTTATACTAGATATGTGTTCTCTATGACAATACGAGTGCTCCTTCCCGGCTTCGAAGCCCGACCCCGCGGACCGACATGATCTCCGTCTTGGCACGACACGAACTTCCCTCGACACCAAGACCTACCGACATCGAGAACCGAGCCCGACACCAACAATCAAGCCCTGAAGCCCCAAGTTCCCCATCGATGACCAAGCCGGAACCTCAAGTGTGTCGATAGGGAGCCGAAGATCCTCCCCATGGACGCCGAGAACTTCTACCGAAGACCGACCCTCGAGAACTTCCCCTGTACGCCAAGGTCGTCGACACAGATACGACAAGTACTCCCTCGAGAACGCCGAGTGCTTCACCCCGGACACCGAGACCCCGACGCGACAAGTGCTTCGTCCCGAACGCCAAGACCGACCCGGTACACGGGCCCAACAAGACCCTCGCAACGGCAAGCTCGACCCTGTGGGACCCGACAAGATCTGCACGACGACTAGAACGACACCGACCCGGAAGATCCGATGCGCCCCGACACCGAACCAAGTCCGGCTTCCTGGAACGCCAAGATCTACCCCAGAAACCCGAGAACGCTTCCGCCGAGACCGGTCCGTCGAACCCTGGACCCTGAGACCGACCCCGAACCCCGGAACCCCAAGATCGTCGAGACCCCTAATGTGTGACCCTTATCCGATAACCCTATTTTATAAATTGTCAACTATATAAAACCTGTTGCATTTTAATCATTCATCTCGCATGCATATTCATGTGGTTTGGGGGCCTTATGCCGATTCACCTAATAATTAAATATGGGGCCCATATGCGGGCAAATCTAGCCTTATATTGGCCTCATTTAAATTTGTGTAGCGAACCGGAGCTATCTTTGGTCTTGATAATACAACATTTAAATTGCGGGGGTTCTAAATAACTTGAATCATCTAATTAATTGTCGGGACCCCGGTTCCGCTTAATATGACCTAATTGCATCGCATCCTTTGCCATGTCATGCATCATACATGCATCATGCCGATCTTCTGCCGTTGTATTAAATAGTGCATCCGGTGTTTATTCTAGTGTTTTGCTTCCTCGCGGATAAGGCCGTTGAGTTGATGTGAGCTTCGCCCCGATCTTCGGATGAACCTTCGACAATGTTTTCAGGCGAGCATCTCCCCCTTTTCTACCTATCTTACTTTTATAGTATTTATTCCCTCCTGTTGATCTATTGCTGTCTGTGTTGTGATGCTCTAGTTTTCGTACCCGTGATATCCCTTGCAGCCTTATATTGCCATGGCCACCTCCTATTACCTGTTGTTTGGTAGATAGCTGGACTTGCGCGTCGTAGTCGCTTGCTCAAGTGCTGTTGCGTGTCGTCAAGTGCCACAGTTGTCGGAGTAATGCCGCATGTTGATGTTGGAGATGATCCTAGTTTTACTTATCGTTCACTTTAATTCCTGTTTAACAACTAAAATTGAAATAAGCAGAGGCATCGGTGGGTGATAGAAAATATTTGGTTCCGAACGCCCACTTGTGTCCCGTAGGACCCCGAGTACTTGATACCTGTTCCTTGATTTATCGCGCTATCCACATCCGGGAGGTATATGGGACCCCCCTGAGCCAGAGCTTGATTCCATCTTATTTCTTGAGGCCACAACTAGTTTGAGGTTTTATTTACTATCCTGTACCTATGCCATGCTTTACTGCTTTATTTACGATTGTGTGAGGAGCACGCTGTACTGTTTTGGAAGCGGAATGTTTTCGCGGTATCGACAGTCTCCGTTTGGGGATTTGCTGTCGTTTACAGCCATTGTCGCAAACCTTGAGTCCGTCTCGGAGCTTGCTTACTTCGTTGCGGGTGTACTCCAAGGGGTGGCCCCCTGAAATATTTCTGAATCCTGTGATTGCTTTGTCGTGAAGGCCTCGTTGGGTTTTGATTTGGTTTTTCCGAGGTTGATCGAGTGTGTGTTGCTATTGGTGCACCCCGGCCGGGTAAAACTTTCTGAAAGCCGTGTCCGCGGTTATGGACGACTTGGAGCACAGTATCTCGACCATAGACAAGCATAACTAAAGTTTATTGCTATAAATTTGACTTTATAATGACTAGTAATCAGCTTCACTATAATGGAATGGCTAATTAATACTGCCCACAATTGCTTGTTTGGAGTGTCGCTTGCGACCATTGTACCTGACTAGTAAGTATGACAAATACAACGGAATGGCTAAATCAAGTGCCAACAACTGCTGGGTTTTTGGGTTATCTCATGCTAATTGTATCTGATTAGTAATTGTTGCAACTACCACGGAATGCTTAACTAAAAGTGCCCACTGCTTATTTCATCAGGATGATTATCCAAATCTGACTAGTAATTGCTGCAACGATAACTGAATAAATAAAATTGCCAACGGTGTGAGTTCCTCGGTTGACTTCCTCGATTGGTTTCGAGGGGGAAACACCAGGATGGGTTTGTTTGATGGTAGAATCAGGTTGGTTCCGAATAGGTCTTTCTTATCCCTCTCTGATAACCGCTAGTTGTATCGAGTCTCTATAGGTTGATTAGTGCACGCTGCCGCTGCCGCTCAGTCCACCATACCTATGTAGGCGAGGGCCGCCGAATTCTAGTCTCGCCGTGTACTGGCCTCAGTACTGACGCTCCTCTTTTTCCTTTGCCCTTTGTCGGCACCCCTTTTGTTTAAGCAGGTTTTGAGATCGACGTCGTTAGCAGGGTTACCCTTCCGGCTTGGCCTGGGCAGGGTTATGGATGCCACTGATTATTCTTCAGGGCTCTTAGCCCCATTTGCATCTTGTCCGTAGTCGGACGCTCTACCATTTTCAAGGTGATTTGGATCTTTGTATATTACATCTGTATTCTTGACTCATGGAGTCGTGTTGTATATATATCTGTTCTATGGGTCCCATCGAGGACTGTTGTGTAATGTTATTACTTCGTTTTCCACCCGCACGAAAGTGCCTGGTGGGCACCTTTGAATCGTTTCTATGCGGGTTTGGCGAATTTCGCTAAAACTTGCATAGGGCCGATTCTGAGGGTGTTACAGGGTTATATAATACGAAGTTTCAAAGGATAAGGAAGGTTTTGATACGAAAACGAGGCGGAGATGGAGCTCGAGGGAGGCACACCCCCTCCAGGCGCGGCAAGCTAGGGCCCGCGTCTGGGGTGGGTTTGGCCACCCCGGCCTCCGGTTCCTCCTCTGTTCCATCTCATAACTTCCCTTATGTATTAAAAACATCAAAAATAAAGATCGGGGTTTCACGAACCTTCTGTTTTCACCACTTTTACCTATTCAAAGACGAACTCTACAGACTCCTTTTCTCCTTCTCCTGGAAATTCCTTTCCTCACAAGGCAATACACAAAATTTAATGACAACATTAGTGTAATCAAAACAACAAACCTTTAGGTTCACACTTTAACTGAAATCCATCAAAACAAAAGCTTCTGTAAGAGGAAAATGCAAATGACAGCAGAAATCTGTCAAAACAGACCAGCAGGTAAAGATTAATTTTTTCGAAAACCTTCTGTTGCTCAAATCAAAAAGTGTAGAACTAATGAAATTTGGGTAACAACTTGGAGAACAAGCTCAGAAAATGCAGCTCCATCAAAAAAATCTGTCCCAGGACAACCACTTTTCACAACTCCTCCACTTCTCAAAAGTAGTTGAACTTGACACAAAAACCAAAACAAAAAGGATAAGGAGCGGTTATTACTGAGGTAATAACTTCCAAGACTCAACCAAAACTCTTGGGTTATCTCCCAACAAGTACTTTTCTTTAATGCCTTTAAGCTAGGCTTGAAACTTTCAATGATGCTCACAAAGGAGATATGAATCTGAAGTGAAAAAGAGCATCAAGAAGCAAATAACCCACACATTTGAGTCTAACCCACTTCATATGCATGGGGGTATCATGAGAAAACAAATTGTTGAAACAAAAAGCCACTAGCATAGGAAGACAAAACAAATGCAACTTCAAAGCTTTCAACATAAAACGGGGAAACTTAACATTATTGAGATGCATAAAACCAGGTTTCCCTCTCTCGGAATAACTTTCAGTAGCACTTCGAATAAAGTTGAAAATATAACTGTCATTGGCAACAACTCTATCTTCAGAATGAGCATACTTATAGTCACCAAAAAGAGGTCCAAGGTCATAAACTGGATCAATAGAAGCAAGTTGTTCCATCCTGAAATCTTTATTAGGCAAGCTATTTTCGCAAGGAGCTTTAGCAAATTTGGAAAAGTTAAACTCATAAGAATCTCCATTAAACTTAGTTAAAACTTTCTCCTTTTTACAATCTATAATATCTCCACAAGTGTTCAAGAAAGGTCTACCAAAAATGATAGGACAAGTTTTACTAGCTACTGAATTGAGTACCAGAAAATTAGCAGGATACTTAATCTTACCACAAAGAACCCCCACATCTCTTATAATACCAATAGGGCAAATGGTTTCCTTATTTGCAAGGTGAATAACCCCATCAATTTCCTCAAGCTCACAAGGACCAATTTCATGCATAATTTCCCTGTAAAGCTCATAAGGAATAGCACTAGAACTAGCACCAATATCACATAAACCATAGTAGCAATGATCACCAATTTTAACATAAAGCACAAGAACACTAGCTTTTCTAGCCTTACTAGGATGAGCGATAATATTAGAAGTGTCTTCACAGTAGAAAATGTGCTCATCCTCTATATTTTTAGTGACAGGGTCTTTCCCAATAGCTACCACAGGTTCAATATTCAATTGCTCATTGGGATCCACAGTTTTCTTAGTACCTTTGTTGTCTGCACTAATCATCATAGAATACTCATTTACCTTAGCTGGGAAAGGTGTTTTCTCAACATAAGGTTCAGGCACAATATGATTAGTAGTACAAACTTTAGTACTTCTAACAAGAATATGACTAACAACATCTTTATAAGGAGCATGGTACTTATTCCACTTCTTTTTGGGAATTTATAAGTAAGAGGCAAAGGCCTTAAAATAGTTGGCAATACTTTGGGAATCAAGACCAAACTCATTACTAATATCACAGAAGTCATTAGTTCCCATAAAATATTTAATGCATTCATAATCATAGTTTATACCTGACTTTCTTCCTTTGTCATTCTCCCAAGCTTCAGTGTTCTCTTGAATACAGTCTAGGATATCCCATTTAGCCTCTTCCTTCATACATGTGAATGATCCAGCACAAGAAGCATCTAGTAAATCTTTATCATGAAGAGAAAGCCTAGCATAAAAGTTATTGATAATGATATTATCAGGGAGTTCATGAATAAGACATTTAAGCATAAGTAACTTCAATCTCCCCCAATCTTGAGCTGTACCCTCTCCATCACGAGGCCAAAAGTTATATATCAGATTTATATCCTTACGAATCTCACTAGGAGGATAGAATTTATAATAAAAGAGAGATGCCATTTCCTCCCATTCCATGGATTGTCCATTCTTCAATAGCTTATACCATTCTTCAGCTCTCCCTTTCAAGGATATGGAGAGTAACTTCTTCTTCACATGTTCAGTTGTGATACATGCACACTTAAACAACCTGCATAATTCATGGATAAAAAGCATGTGATCACTAGGATGTACAGTTCCATCCCAAAAATAATAATTATCCATAACACGATCAACAATACTTATAGGTATCTTAAAAGGATCTATCTCAACAGGTGGTGGTTCATATACTACCCTAACAGTGGTAGTAGTTTTCCCAAATAGAAAACCAAGTGGGTTATCCATATTGGAAACAAAGCAACAAACAGAAACAAAAATCAATACTCATAGTAGAAGTTTCCTTTACCAGTTCCACTCTTCAATAGCTCTTCACTCCCCGGCAATGGCGCCAGAAAATAGTCTTGATGACCCACAAGTATAGGGGGTGTATCGCAGTACTTTCGATAAATAGGAGTGTCGATCCCAACGAGGAGCAGAAGGTGTTGACTAGTGGTATGGAGCAGGAACTCTCTGTAAATACTTAGCAAACGGATTTTTAGGGGTTTTCTGATAAAGCAACAAAACAAAGTGCAAATAATAAAGACAAAGAACAAACGCAGCAAGTGGCTCAATCCTTTCTTAGCAAACGACAAGCCGGTGGAAATACTTATAAGGACCAAACGTTCTCGAGGACACATGGGAATTCTGTCAAGTGATTTCGCTTCAAATAGCTGAGTACTCTTCTTTGGTGTTGTAAGTGTTGTGTCGGTGAACCTGTGCTAATGTACCGATGATACGTCGAAAACGTATCTATAATTTTTTATGCTCCATGCTTGTTTTATATCTACTTTGCTTTGCTTTGTATTCACTTTGAGGTGTTTTTATATCTTTTCTGGAACTAACCTATTAACAAGTTGCCACAGTGCCAGTTGCCTGTTTTTTTCTGTTTTTGGTTCTAGAAAGGCAGAAAATCAATATTCTTGGAATTGGACGGGACAAAAGCCAAAGTCAATATTTAACCGTGGGGGACACGAATCCAGAAGACGAGACGGAGAAGCACGCTAGGGCGGCCAAACCCCCTAGGCACGGCCAGGGGTGGTCCCGCACCTCGGCAGGGTGTGGCCCCCCTGGTCGCCTCCCGGCCTCGCCTCTTCGCCTATAAGAAGCGCCCGATGCAGAAACCCTAAGTACCCGATCAAAAACTCCACGAAACCTTCTATAGCCGCTGCCACCGTCATACGTAGATCGGGGGGATCTGAAGTTCTTCTCGGCACCCTGCCGGAGGGGAAATCATCCCGGAGGCCTTCTCTCCGGTATGAAGCGTGAGTAGTTCCACCTTGGACTATGGGTCCATGTAGTAGCTAGATGGTTGTATCTCCTTCTTGTGCTATCATGTATAGATCTTGTGAGCTCCATTCATGATCAAGATCTAATATATTTGTAATCATGCATGTTGTGTTTGCGTGGATTCGATGGATATTGAGATTTCTATGTCAGATTGATTAATGGTTTTGTCTATTTGATACTATCATGTTTGTGTTGTTTGTGATCTTGCATGCTCTCCGTTGTTAGTAGCTATCTTAGCCTAGTAGTTTCTAGTGGCTCCAAGAGGGGGTATTTATGCTCAATAGTGGGTTCATGCCTCTAGTTTCCAAGGGAAGTGACGGAAATTTCTTCGGTTGTAGATGTGTTGTTGCTACTAGGGAGAAAACAACGGCCTCTTGTTCATGGAACAAGTGGATTGTTTACCTTACACACTTTGCTTAAAGCAGTTGTCTGTTGCTTGCGACTTAATACTGGAGGGGGTTTGGATGATAACCTGAAGGTGGACTTCTAGTCATAGATGCCGTTGGATGGCGGTCTATGTATATTGTTGTATTGCCCAATCGAATCTCATAGGATCTTTTTGTCTAGTATTGCATTGTTATGCCTTGCCAGTTCCTGTCAATTGCCCTGCTGTAATTTGTTTACCCTTCATGCCATGTTGTTTATCTAAGGAGAGCACCTCTAGTGAACTATGGACCCCGGTCCAATCTTTACCATTGATACATCTTCCATTGTTACTTGTTTACTTGCTGCAAATCATTACCTTCCACACAATACATTTAATCCTTTGTTACAGCAACCGGTGAGATTGACAATCTCACTGTTAGTTGGGGCAAAGTCTTGAGTTTGTGTTGTGCAGGTCTCTGTGTTGATTGCAACACCTGTGACGTTTCCTTCCTCCTACTGGTTCGATAACCTCGATTTCTTACTTAGGGAAGACTTATTGATGTGCTGCTTCACACCTTGCTCTTGGGGTTCCCAACAGACTCCATGTCAAGCACCAAGCTCTCTGGCACCATCAAGGAGTCATCAACCGACCTTACTTGGACTAATACATACTTGTAATTAAACCCCCTGCAAGCATCCGCAACTACATGAAAGTAATTAAGATATAAACCTAACCACAGCCTTAAACTCTGAGATCCTACACTCCCTTGTGCAAAGGTGTCCTAACGTGGGTTCAGGTTTCTGTCACTCTAGCAACCCCACAATTAGTAGCCAAATACACAATGCATTCCCCTAGGCCCATAAATGGTGAAGTATCATGTAGTCGATGTTCACATGACACCACTAGAAGAATAGCACCACAACTCAAATACTAAACCATTGAATAATAACTCAACACAAATCCACTACTAACAACATGACTTCTCCCATGTCCTCAAGAACTAGACGAACTACTCACAAGACATCATATGGATCAAGATCAAAGATGATATGTTGATAGATACAATCTGAACATAAACAATAATCCAATGGTTCCACTCACAAGCATCAACTACAATAGTAATTAGCACCGGGAAAGTTTCCCCTAAGAACTACTGCAAGATCCAATACAATTGTTACAACGGGATGGAGTGATGATGATGGTGCTGGTGGAGATGATGGTGTGGATGATGATGATGATGATGATGATCCTGATGAAGCCTAGCTTGATGACGGTGTTGATGGAAACAATCTCCCCTCTCCGGGAAGGAATTTCTCCAACAGAAATCTTTCTCTCTCTGTGTTTTCCACTACTACCGGAGATATCTTTCTCTCTCTGTGTTTTCCACCCCGCAGAGGCGGCGGAAATCTATCTGTGGTCGCCCCCCTGGTGTTAGGTTTCTGTAAGGAAGATATAGGCGAGAGGGCGGAGTAGGGAGCCAAGCAGGTGGGCCACACCTGCCCTAGGCGCGGCCCAGGGGGACCCGCGCCTAGGGGGTGTGGGCCCCCTGTGGACCTTCTTCGCCTCCCCTTCTGGCTTCATCTGTCTTGTGGGAAAATATAATTTTCCCATATTTTTCTGGTATTTTTCCGATCTTCGCGAAATTGCATGAAAACACCTCTTTTTCCATTAGAATCCAGACTCCGGCAGTCCATCCTCCAAGAATCATCCAACATGCAAAAACAGTGGAAAAGACATAAGTATTACCTCATAATAAGACATATATCAATGAATAGAGGAAAATTATGATATAGAATGGTGATGCAAATTGGATGTATCATTGTCAGCCTGCACGCTGATGAAAAATCTGGCTTATGTTACAAACTGAGCAAGGAAAAGATTAAACTCAGAATAAAACATATCCGACTCAACTAACTCGGAATCCTACATTACTAGAAGAAGTTTTCGGGAACCCTTCAAGATTCTCAAGACAAAGAAACCATCAAGCTAGACGATTTATCCGACTTTGGATCTTGGAGACTTCCGGGGGCTACTGTTGGGGATATACTTTCCGGATATACCCACATGACTCGCTGACCAAGATGGCCCACCAACGGGTTAGAGCTTTGCTTCACGGGCGGCCCAGTCAGAGAAAGAGGAGGAGCTAGTTCCGGCTACGACAAGGCCCAGAAGAGTTACCAACTTAGGCATGTAGTATTACTTGTAGTCCAAGCTGTATCTAGTTATCGACTCTGTAACGTAGCCGGATAGGTCTCTCCTGTAACCCTAGGCCCCGGTGACTATATAAACCGGCCCTATGGGAGCCTTTAGGGCAATAACGCAACAACCACAACAATCAACTCGCACATGCGAACCTCTCTTGTAATCCATTATAACATCCGGCTTATGCCGATATATTACTGGGTTGCTAGCAGGAGTAGGATCCGATCACCGCAGCCGGATCTATACCTGGGTAAACTTGTGCTCACCGCTCCTGGAACATCTGACGTCTCACACCCCATCTTTCCAACGCCACTAGGACACCCTATGGAGTACTTGTCGACAATCCGACGACATAGGGGCTAATTTATGAAATGATAAGTATGAATCTCAGCACATGAATAGTCTGCCTAGATTGACGCCGGGCGCCCTAACCGCTGGAGATGTACATTTTTCGTAACATAGGCCTCGTAGTTTAGAGAGAGAACTTAGGCACGAACCTATATGGGAAATCTATACCTAATACCTATATCTATACCTAATAATAAAGGAAGGAGCATTTCTTGTCGTTCCTACACTTTTTTGGAACAAATTACCCTTCCACAAAACCACATATTACCACCAACACCACCAGTAAGTAAAATAATTGTTCAATTCTTCTAATATTTTTTCGCAGCACTTGATTAGTTTCGCAAAAAAAATTCTTTCATCCGTACGTAAGTCCCGATCTCTTCCTCTGACACGTACGGGAACCGGCAAGACGAGTAGCCGAGTCTAACTTGAGCCCGATCGACGTCGAATCATTGTCCATCGTAGGTCCACGCCAGCCCGCTGTGGAGTCCGGCTCCAACTAGATCGAGCATATATCCTCAAATAACAAACCATCGTAGCCTCTCGCACCTATGGGCGTGGCCTCAACCATCGCCAATCCCTCGAGACGAGATGCGAGTCGCTTCGCCACGGCTCGCCGAGCAGCGGATCACGCTGATAAGGGTCACAACGGCACATCTCGTGATTCACAAATATGGGTTTTCTGCACTTTGAAGCGCTTGATGTGCTTGTGCCGCACAATCCTAATAGGAGATGAGGTCATCGGCAACATGCATATGTGTAAGTACCTAGATCAGATCAATTGTTTGTATCCTAGCAAGAGCACGGGATGCATGTGCAACTAGCCATGGACGAGAAGGCTTCTCCAGCCACTCAGGCCAACCTGCCTGACTCCCATAATAAAGCCGAGGGACTATAGCCTATATTGTTCCTGCTCGCACTATGAGGGCGTGCCACAACAACGATCGTGGTCATCACAGGAGGCGGTTGATCTGGAAGAGAAAGCGGCGATGGGCGGCAGCAGCCAACAGGTGGTCATGAGAATGTGCATGCTGGAGAGCCATGTTTTTTATCGTTCATTAATCGAGTTAGTGGCGAGGCTACCCATGGTCGTTTATCCCCATATCGTGTACTGACCTTGGTGACAAAGACAGTCTTAGAGGAGCCTCACTCACCCTGTATATCGTTGAGGCCTTGCTGGTTGCTGCTACTGAGAACGGTGGCGTACATACTGCTACATCTCCCTCTCCATCAAACTGTGGATAGTGCCGATCTGTGTCATTGCGGACATGAATATTTCATCGCGTAGAGTGATTGTTTTTTCTATCCTGCTGCAACGCGCGGGCATGTTTTCCTAGTAAGAAATTAAAGCAAGGACTCTCCAAGACCTAATTTGTCAACTTGGGATAGGAGCTCAGTGCCCAGGTGCCGCAATATTCTTTCCGTTGATCGGCCAGTATCTCAACTAAACCTACCTAAAAGAATTATCTCAACTAAACCGTTTTATTTTCTGTTAAAAATGTCTGGTTTTATCGGCAACAACAATTTTGTATTTTTTTTACGCTTTTGAAAACCTAAACAAGACCTTGAATCTTGTAAACGTTTTGCTTCCTCTCGACTCTCATGCACTTCTCCGTGTTGGCAGGGCACATATGTTGGGCATGGAAGTAAGCAAGCTGTATTTTTTCATCATGATGATATGATTAGATATTTATTTTTTTAATACAAATTTGCCCGTTCTATGTGGTCAGTCATTCAAGTAGCTTCTGGGTTATATGCTCCTCATAACTTTGCCAAATATTTTTTGCAATTGGGTACATGGGATGGAGTACTAGTTCAGAATCCTTATACTCAAAATAATTGTATGAAAAACAAAGCCAACACAAAATCATACAATTAAGCGACATGTTGTTTTGAAATATATATTAATCCATGACGAGAAAGATTAATATTGTTGGGTTCACAGCATAGAAACACAAAAAAATCCTACGATATGAACAACTGAGCACCAAGATACGAGCAACGGGTGGATATATATCCATAGAGAACTTACCCTCGAAGACCGACAAAGCATTACGAGATTGATTCTCGTGGATGATATAGTCGTTCACTTGCTGATCTCAAGATCATGATGAAGTCCAACAAGTTCAGCAGGTCCAGCACCATCAAGTCCAGCATCGCAAAGCAGTGGTGCATCCGTGATCGCACACACATCCGGCACCCCGACAACCTCAACACCCTCGCTTCAACAAAGCAGCGGAAGCAGCAGATCCTTTTAGAGAAACTACCGAGAACATGTACTTCGATGATCCAAAGCCATGGGGATTTACTAAAGGAGGAAGAGAACCTTCGCGAGGAGGTGGTGCAAGAGGAGAGGAGCCATGGGGCTCCTTTTATAGGGGAGGGGCACAGCCCCAAGTCCATGGCTGGCCGGACATGGTGGGTGCCCCCGCCTCTCCCTCATTCACGTGGGTGGAACTTCCACTAAGCCCACTCACATCAATTTCAACTCCACTCACTTTGCATTTAATTTCCACTAAATTAAATGCATTTTATCTTTAAATAAAACAATTTTATTGATTTTATTCAGAATTTTGTTAAGTACTTTAATTAACAAACATTCACATAAAACCCCTTGCAACATTTTGTAACTACCTCGGTGAATTACGCTCCTAGATACAAGCCTGGATGAGCGGAAGTGGTTGATATAGTACGGTGGGGCCCCAAAAGCCACTCACGGGTAGACCTTGCGGCCGTCCCAACCACTTCCAGTCATTGGGACAAGTACGGGCGGCGTAATCGGCAGGCGAAGGGATCAACTACATACACAAATGAGTATGTATGCAAGCCACCATACAATAGTACATCAGAGCCATTCCATCTAAAAAGAAAGGAAATATAGCAACGCCATACGACAAGATTCAAATGTTCTAAATAGATCTAATAGTTTAGGATATTTCCTCATACATCACACATCAGAGAATCAGGCGAAAGCGGCAAACAAGTTCCGAGTACGGATAAGAAGCAAATCGGCATAAGATGCCACATAAATAAGCACATCCCGCCCACAGATCTCACGGATCCCCGTTCCCGGAATCTCTACACCGAACGATCGTTGCCCCCATCATCAGCCTCTTCCACCCAGTATCCATCCTGCGAGTGTACCTGTTCATCTGAACCAATAATTTATCGTGTGAGACCCTAAGGGTACTCAGCAAGTCTTTATGCCTCTAAACGGGACACAACCTGGGGTGACGCAATTGAAGCAAAAGATAAACCCTAATAGTTCTATAGATACTCGCTAACCATCCGCCTAACCAAAGATAGACGGATGTCCGTGAATTAATGACAACAATTATAACGGTAATATCACCAGATCCATCCTCCTCCTCGCTTACCGACGAGGAAGCGGACGAACAACCCCCCCCCCATCCGTTGGCAGTTTTATTAACCATTCCATGAGTGTTGCACTATTTACTAGTCAGTTATTTAGTCAAGTTAAAAGCGGTACTTTAGTTATGCTTGTCTATGATCGAGAAACTGTGCTCCAAGTCGTCCATAACCGCGGACACGGCTTTCAGAAAGTTTTACCCTGCAGGGGTGCACAAATAGCAACACACACTCGATCAACCTCGGAAAAACCAAATCAAAACCCAATGAGGCCTTCACGACAAAGCAATCACAGGATTCAGAAATATTTCAGGGGGCCAGCCCTTGGAGTACACCCGCAATGAAACTGGCCGGCTCCGAGACGGACTCAAGGTTTGTGGGGCCGGCTGTAAACGACTGGGAACCCGAAAACTCGGGGTGTCAATACCGCGAAAACGGGTCACCATCCTAAACAGTACAGGTGCTCCTCGCACAATCGTAATAAAGCAGTAAAGCATGGCATAAGTACAGGATAGTAAATAAAACCTCAAACTAGTTTGTGGCCCCAAGAAATAAGAATGAATCAAGCTCTGGCTCAGGGGGGTCCCATAAGCCTCCCGGATGTGGATAGCGCGAATATTCAAGGAACAGGTTTCAAGTACTCGGGGTCCTACGGGACACAAGTGAGCAGGAAAAACCAAATAGCAGATATTGCCCACCGGTGCCACTTTCATTAGTTATCCCATTACTACTCAGGTTAAGTTGTTTAGGTACCTCGTTTCCATCAGACTCTCACATACCCTACACATGCTGTTCTACGACTCGCATGGCTCAAACAACTCCTGTAGTAATGGCTCATGGGATGGAGGAACAAGCTTGGTGGGGTTTAAAGTAAAGGCTATGCAATACTTGGGATTCAGTTTAATGCAATCGCGACTCAATGATGCAAGAATAAGATAGAGGCAATAGGTACTGTATGTATGCAAGCATGTGGTAGTGCTTGCCTGGCAACTCAGTTGAAGCGAGAGACGGATCTGGGTAGTGCTCCGGGTTCTCTTGATATATCCCCTGCTCAGTGTCTATTCGAAGAAGAACCAAACAAACAAGGGCCAACATAAATAGAGTGCACAAGCATAGGAATAAATGCGTCAAGCAAACAATCATGCCATGATGAATGATGCACAAGTTGCATGGCATTAATGTAGCATGGCATGGGTGAGGTGTAGAGTGCAAGAAATAAGCATTTTATTGAGTTGTGGTCACTTTTCATTGTCATATTAGTTGCTGTATACTATATATTTATATGATGCATGCTGCAATTGAAGTCATGGATAGCATAAACAGAAAGGTCTCGTCGAGCTGATCATTTTAGACATATCATTTGTTAAATTCGGAGTTATAAAACAAAAGTTATTAATTAATTAAGGTGGGGGGCATTTTGTTGTAATTTAATTCAACTTGAAATTTAAAGTGTCCAAGTAATATTTTGAATAGTATATTTGAAATCCTCACATTTTTCTGATTCAAAAACATATATCATTTGTTTAATTTGGATTGGTAGTTTAAAAGTTATTAAAAACTGATTGAATTTGAATTTAAAACAATTTGTAAAGATTTAATTCGAAACAGCAAACAGTAACACTTTTGTCACCCAGACCAGACCCAGCCACAGTCTCTGGCGAGTGGGCCTGATGCTGACTGGGCATGGGCTGGTGGGGTTGAGGACCGCGGGTTGGGAAAGGGAAAACCCCAGGGGGTTTTTAAACAAACACCTTGAAGGGCTGGTCTACGGGTTGAGTTTTAGAAAAGCCAGGGGTCTGCGTGCAAAACTGCCAGGAGCTGATCGGTTCAGACTCTGACGAACTGAATTTTAAACACTCAAAACTGCGAGCTGAGCTAAACTTCGGAGGACGATGGCGATCAAACTAGGCAGTATTTAGGGATGGTGTAAAAACGAAAAGTGTAGATCACACTTAGACCTACAACTCTCGTTTTTATGGTTTCTCCAATGGAGGACTACCGAGGCCGGGATCTGGCGAGGAACAGAGGTACTAGGAGGCGCGCGAGACTGACGGACGGACAGGGTCAGAGCAGCAGTGCCGTGATATCGTCCGATCTTCGGTGGACGTTGGCGAAGAATCCTTTGGGAATTCGAACATGCCACAAGGATCAAAGTTGGAGAGGGGATCAGGGACTACAAAAGTTGTTCATGAGCTTTCATGCGAGGAGGGCCAGGTACTCCGGGAGAACACGAATCGCGAGGGTGCCCGAAAAGTTTCCGCTAAAACTGTCGGGGACAGGGGAGCTTCCTGAGCTAGCGGTGCAAGTGCGGTCGTCGTCCGGGAGGAAGAAACACAGCAGTGGCGACGCTAACAAAGCGATGGAGGCGAGGTGGGAAGATGGGGAAAAGAGAGGGGGTCCTTACCTCGCTCGATTCCCGTGGAAAACAGGGAAGGGGACGGATGGATTTGGTCAGGCGGTGGCGACGGGGTGGCGTGCTTGGTCACGGCCACAACGGAGATGAGCAGGCAGTGACAGAAAGCTCCGACTCCTCCTGCTGCAGTTCTGAAGAGGCGGCAGTGGTGGTACTCCTCCTCCTCCTTGGTGCTCCCCTCACTGAACTTCGACGGGAGGGAGACAGAGTACGAAGGAGAGGAAAGAATGGGGTGGCGACGCGGGATGCAGAGAGGGGAGGCTAGGGTTCCAGAGGAACCAGGGTTGATAAAGGAGGGGGGGTCACGAGTACGGCGTGAGGGCTGACGAGGATCACGGCGGGCGACGCCTACCTGCTCCGTCTGCTTTCCGTCTTCTGCCGCGAGAGAGGAAGCTGAGAACAGCGTTAGGCGCCAGGGAAGAAGAACAGGAGCGCGGCAGGGTGAAGGGGGTACTAGGCCAGGGGAAGGCGAGTTGGGCCGGAGGAGGGTTTGGTCTGTTGGGCTGCTACTTCCTCTTGGGCTGCTGCGGCTGGTCCAAGGTGGGCTGTTGCCAGGTTTGTTCCTCTCCTCTTTATTCCCTTCTCCTTTTATTTCTATTTGTTTTGCTTGTTTTAATTCTATTACAAATTCAAACCAGCTTCTGATTTCAAAATCTTTTCAACTTTTCACAGGGAATTTTGAACAGAGGGTTTGACCAAGAGGAGAGGCAAAAAGAGAACAAGATACCTAAGGAGAGAGAAAGCCCACCTGATCCCATGTTCATGCATGGATGGGGAAAAGTCTTAAAGAGGGGATAGGGTTTAGGGTTTGATGGGGTATGGTGATTAGGGGGGTTAGGTTTTAGAGTTATCTAGAGAGGTAGAGAGAGAGGAGGGGTGAGGTTGAGTGTTTGACAAGTCAAAGCAAGATCAAGCAAAGGAAAAGAAGTGATCCATGCAAGCAAAACAAATAAAATTCAAATGTCAAGTAAAAGGTGGTACTTGCATGGCTCTAGCTAGATCAAGCAAAAGAAGGGAAGAGAGAGAGAGAGAGAGTGAGGAGGCCCACTCCAAGAATTTCAAATAAAAACCAAATGACCTAGATGTGGTGGTTTTGCATGGCCCATGCAAATAATAATGCCATGTATTAATATTGTGAAAACAACATAAAATCATATGGCATTATTCCATGCATTCCCAAAAGGTGGAATAAGGCCAAGCAAAAAGGAACAAGC
The DNA here is from genome assembly GCA_916181665.1 of Avena sativa. Taxonomy (NCBI): domain Eukaryota; kingdom Viridiplantae; phylum Streptophyta; class Magnoliopsida; order Poales; family Poaceae; genus Avena; species Avena sativa. Next base: position 389,064,738 of record OV702280.1, on the reverse strand, counting down.
ATTGGATCCACCCAACCCACATGAGCTAGGTAAACTCAATTAAATGCCAGCTCATATTAATTGGATGGTGGAATTATAAGGTGGTGAAGAAAAGGTGGTGGAGTCAATAAAAGATATGCCCCAACTCAACTTGGGCATTTGAACAATATATCACGATCCAACTACAATATCAAGAGGCAAAAACAAATAGTAATGCATATGAGATAAGAACCAAAACACAAGGGTTTGTATGATGCTCAAATTGCAAGGTGGCATGATGACATGAACATGATATGATGATGATGCAACCATTATATGAGGGAAGTGGCCATTTTATTACTAGATCAAGTAGCATTACAGTTGTTAGACAATTGGGATGCTACAACTCTCCCCCACTAAACAGGAATCTCGCCCCGAGATTCTAGGAAGAAGAAGAAGACACAAAGAGGGTAGGGTAGTTGGCACGGAGCTCATCTTCACGCTCCCAAGTGGCTTCATCAACAGAATGGTGTGACCACTGCACCTTGCAGAACTTGATGGACTTGTTGCGAGTCCTTCTTTCTGCGGTCTCAAGGATTTTGGTGGGGTGTTCTTGATAAGACAGGTCTTCTTGGAGATTGATTAGCTCATGATCCACGGTCCTGCCGGGATCCTTGAAGCACTTCTTGAGTTGAGAGATGTGGAAAACATCATGAGAAAAAATTTCCACAAATTTCGGCATTAAAATACCAATAGATGCGCAAAATTACTTAACGAATCAAGATTAGTGACTCTACCAATTCAATATACAAAAGCGAATGATAAGAGTAGTGGTATGGTCGCGACTCCATCCCGCACTCAAATCATTACTCCGCACATAAACAAGTGGAACACATATCCTAACCCCTTCTTCTCACGACGAACTTAAAGATTGGTAACTACGGAAACGAACACCCCAACCAAGATAACGTCGGATAACAAAGAGTAAGACAGATCGCGTCGGTTTGCAAAAGCCCGTCAGTATGGAATGTACCAACAATGGATAACCAAAAGGCCGATTGTGATAACAACTTGGATGCAACAGATAGACAAGGAATTACTCACACACACACACAAACACACAACCTATGGTACTACGGAAACCCAGAACACGTGAATCCTAGTTTGAACTTTTAAGGAGAGGATTGAAAACGTTACACTTCCTTACCAGAAAAGGGTGGGTGGGTGGGTAAGAAGAAAAATGGAAGCAGTCCTACTCTCACGGTTTTGTTTTTCCCTAATATACATAACTACCAAAAATATTTGCTAGACTGACAACGACCGTTTGGCTGAGACCCTGAAGGTCGGGATGGCTCTGATACCAATTGTAACTACCTCGGTGAATTACGCTCCTAGATACAAGCCTGTATGAGCGGAAGTGGTTGAAATAGTACGGTGGGGCCCCAAAAGCCACTCACGGGTAGACCTTGCGGCCGTCCCAACCACTTCCAGTCATCGGGACAAGTACGGGCGGCGTAATCGGCAGGCGAAGGGATCAACTACATACACAAATGAGTATGTATGCAAGCCACCATACAATAGTACATCAGAGCCATTCCATCTAAAAAGAAAGGAAATATAGTAACGCCATACGGCAAGATTCAAATGTTCTAAATAGATCTAATAGTTTAGGATATTTCCTCATACATCACACATCAGAGAATCAGGCGGAAGCGGCAAACAAGTTCCGAGTACGGATAAGAAGCAAATCGGCATAAGATGCCACATAAATAAGCACATCCCGCCCACAGATCTCACGGATCCCCGTTCCCGGAATCTCTACACCGAACGATCGTTGCCCCCATCATCAGCCTCTTCCACCCAGTATCCGTCCTGCGAGTGTACCTGTTCATCTGAACCAATAATTTATCGCGTGAGACCCTAAGGGTACTCAGCAAGTCTTTATGCCTCTAAAGGGGACACAACCTGGGGTGACGCAATTGCAGCAAAAGATAAACCCTAACAGTTCTATAGATACTCGCTAACCATCCGCCTAACCAAAGATAGACGGATGTCCGTGAATTAATGACAACATTTATAACGGTAATATCACCAGATCCATCCTCCTCCTCGCTTATCGACGAGGAAGCGGACGAACAACCCCCCCCCCCCCATCCGTTGGCAGTTTTATTAACCATTCCATGAGTGTTGCACTATTTACTAGTCAGTTATTTAGTCAAGTTAAAAGCGGTACTTTAGTTATGCTTGTCTATGATCGAGAAACTGTGCTCCAAGTCGTCCATAACCGCGGACACGGCTTTCAGAAAGTTTTACCCTGCAGGGGTGCACAAATAGCAACACACACTCGATCAACCTCGGAAAAACCAAATCAAAACCCAACGAGGCCTTCACGACAAAGCAATCACAGGATTCAGAAATATTTCAGGGGTCCACCCCTTGGAGTACACCCGCAACGAAACTGGCCGGCTCCGAGACGGACTCAAGGTTTGTGGGGCCGGCTGTAAACGACTGGGAACCCGAAAACTCGGGGTGTCGATACCGCGAAAACGGGTCACCATCCTAAACAGTACAGGTGCTCCTCGCACAATCGTAATAAAGCAGTAAAGCATGGCATGAGTACAGGATAGTAAATAAAACCTCAAACTAGTTTGTGGCCCCAAGAAATAAGAATGAATCAAGCTCTGGCTCAGGGGGGGTCCCATAAGCCTCCCGGATGTGGATAGCGCGAATATTCAAGGAACAGGTTTCAAGTACTCGGGGTCCTACGGGACACAAGTGAGCAGGAAAAACCAAATAGCAGATATTGCCCACCGGTGCCACTTTCATTAGTTATCCCATTACTACTCAGGTTAAGTTGTTTAGGTACCTCGTTTCCATCAGACTCTCACATACCCTACACATGCTGTTCTACGACTCGCATGGCTCAAACAACTCCTGTAGTAATGGCTCATGGTATGGAGGAACAAGCTTGGTGGGGTTTAAAGTAAAGGCTATGCAATACTTGGGATTCAGTTTAATGCAATCGCGACTCAATGATGCAAGAATAAGATAGAGGCAATAGGTACTGTATGTATGCAAGCATGTGGTAGTGCTTGCCTGGCAACTCAGTTGAAGCGAGAGACGGATCTGGGTAGTGCTCCGGGTTCTCTTGATATATCCCCTGCTCAGTGTCTATTCGAAGAAGAACCAAACAAACAAGGGCCAACATAAATAGAGTGCACAAGCATAGGAATAAATGCGTCAAGCAAACAATCATGCCATGATGAATGATGCACAAGTTGCATGGCATTAATGTAGCATGGCATGGGTGAGGTGTAGAGTGCAAGAAATAAGCATTTTATTGAGTTGTGGTCACTTTTCATTGTCATATTAGTTGCTGTATACTATATATTGATATTATGCATGCTGCAATTGAAGTCATGGATAGCATAAACAGAAAGGTCTCGTCGAGCTGATCATTTTAGACATATCATTTGTTAAATTCGGAGTTATAAAACAAAAGTTATTAATTAATTAAGGTGGGGGGCATTTTGTTGTAATTTAATTCAACTTGAAATTTAAAGTGTCCAAGTAATATTTTGAATAGTATATTTGAAATCCTCACATTTTTCTGATTCAAAAACATATATCATTTGTTTAATTTGGATTGGTAGTTTAAAAGTTATTAAAAACTGATTGAATTTGAATTTAAAACAATTTGTAAAGATTTAATTCGAAACAGCAAACAGTAACACTTTTGTCACCCAGACCAGACCCAGCCACAGTCTCTGGCGAGTGGGCCTGATGCTGACTGGGCATGGGCTGGTGGGGTTGAGGACCGCGGGTTGGGAAAGGGAAAACCCCAGGGGGTTTTTAAACAAACACCTTGAAGGGCTGGTCTGCGGGTTGAGTTTTAGAAAAGCCAGGGGTCTGCGTGCAAAACTGCCAGGAGCTGATCGGTTCAGACTCTGACGAACTGAATTTTAAACACTCGAAACTGCGAGCTGAGCTAAACTTTGGAGGACGATGGCGATCAAACTAGGCAGTATTTAGGGATGGTGTAAAAACGAAAAGTGTAGATCACACTTAGACCTACAACTCTTGTTTTTATGGTTTCTCCAACGGAGGACTACTGAGGCCGGGATCTGGCGAGGAACAGAGGTACTAGGAGGCGCGCGAGACTGACGGACGGACAGGGTCAGAGCAGCAGTGCCGTGATATCGTCCGATCTTCGGTGGACGTTGGCGAAGAATCCTTTGGGAATTCGAACATGCCATAAGGATCAAAGTTGGAGAGGGGATCAGGGACTACAAAAGTTGTTCATGAGCTTTCATGCGAGGAGGGCCAGGTACTCCGGGAGAACACGAATCGCGGGGGTGCCCGAAAAGTTTCCGCTGAAACTGTCGGGGACAGGGGAGCTTCCTGAGCTAGCGGCGCAAGTGCGGTCGTCGTCCGGGAGGAAGAAACGCAGCGGTGGCGACGCTAACAAAGCGATGGAGGCGAGGCGGGAAGATGGGCAAAAGAGAGGGGGTCCTTACCTCGCTCGATTCCCGTGGAAAACAGGGAAGGGGACGGATGGATTTGGTCAGGCGGTGGCGACGGGGTGGCGTGCTTGGTCACGGCCACAACGGAGATGAGCAGGCAGTGACAGAAAGCTCCGACTCCTCCTGCTGCAGTTCCGAAGAGGCGGCAGTGGTGGTACTCCTCCTCCTCCTTGGTGCTCCCCTCACTGAACTTCGACGGGAGGGAGACAGAGTACGAAGGAGAGGAAAGAATGGGGTGGCGGCGCGGGATGCAGAGAGGGTAGGCTAGGGTTCCAGAGGAACCAGGGTTGATAAAGGAGGGGGGGGTCACGAGTGCGGCGTGAGGGCTGACGAGGATCACGGTGGGCGACGCCTACCTGCTCCGTCTGCTTTCCGTCTTCTGCCGTGAGAGAGGAAGATGAGAACGGCGTCAGGCGCCAGGGAAGAAGAACAGGAGCGCGGCAGGGTGAAGGGGGTACTGGGCCAAGGGAAGGCAAGTTGGGCCGGAGGAGGGTTTGGTCTGTTGGGCTGCTACTTCCTCTTGGGCTGCTGCGGCTGGTCCAAGGTGGGCTGTTGCCAGGTTTGTTCCTCTCCTCTTTATTCCCTTCTCCTTTTATTTCTATTTGTTTTGCTTGTTTTAATTCTATTACAAATTCAAACCAGCTTCTGATTTCAAAATCTTTTGAACTTTTCACAGGGAATTTTGAACAGAGGGTTTGACCAAGAGGAGAGGCAAAAAGAGAACAAGATACCTAAGGAGAGAGAAAGCCCACCTGATCCCATGTTCATGCATGGATGGGGAAAAGTCTTAAAGAGGGGATAGGGTTTAGGGTTTGATGGGGTATGGTGATTAGGGGGGTTAGGTTTTAGAGTTAGCTAGAGAGGTAGAGAGAGAGGAGGGGTGAGGTTGAGTGTTTGACAAGTCAAAGCAAGATCAAGCAAAGGAAAAGAAGTGATCCATGCAAGCAAAACAAATAAAATTCAAATGTCAATTAAAAGGTGGTACTTGCATGGCTCTAGCTAGATCAAGCAAAAGAAGGGAAGAGAGAGAGAGAGAGAGAGAGAGAGAGAGAGAGAGAGAGAGAGAGAGAGAGAGAGAGAGAGAGAGAGAGAGAGAGAGAGAGAGAGAGAGGAGGCCCACTCCAAGAATTTCAAATAGAAACCAAATGACCTAGATGTGGTGGTTTTGCATGGCCCATGCAAATAATAATGCCATGTATTAATATTGTGAAAACAACATAAAATCATATGGCATTATTCCATGCATTCCCAAAAGGTGGAATAAGGCCAAGCAAAAAGGAACAAGCATTGGATCCACCCAACCCACATGAGCTAGGTAAACTCAATTAAATGCCAGCTCATATTAATTGGATGGTGGAATTATAAGGTGGTGAAGAAAAGGTGGTGGAGTCAACAAAAGATATGCCCCCAACTCAACTTGGGCATTTGAACAATATATCAAGATCCAACTACAATATCAAGAGGCAAAAACAAATAGTAATGCATATGAGATAAGAACCAAAACACAAGGGTTTGTATGATGCTCAAATTGCAAGGTGGCATGATGACATGAACATGATATGATGATGATGATGCAACCATTATATGAGGGAAGTGGCCATTTTATTACTAGATCAAGTAGCATTACAGTTGTTAGACAATTGGGATGCTACACATTTCGATATCACATGCAGAACCAATTTCAGCAATTTCACCCGAAACAATTCCGGTGTCCATCAAAATAATTCCAACGCTTTCAAAACCTTTCTCTGGTATTATATCTGTCCCTTGGTGTCGGTATACCTTAAGTGTGTCACCCTAAGTTTCATGAATAATGCAGACATGATCAAGACCCCTCTCCGATCAATAATCAGTAGTGGGACATGGGGATCCATGTTGACTCCCACACATTCAACGATGACTTAGTGATTGTGAGAACCTTTGATGTCATAACTAAATCCCTTTGTCTCACGATATATTACATGTCCGAGATTCGATCATCGGTATCCCCATACCTAGTTTAATCTCGTTACCGACAAGTACTCTTTTCTCGTTCACGTGATATAACATTCTAATGATCCCCATCACTTGCTTGCAAGCTATATCAATGTGATATCACCGAGAGGGCCTAGAGTATATCTCTTCGTTCTCGGGATGGACAAATCCCACTCTTGATCCATGAGCATCTACATAACACTTTTAGAGTGTCTGAACCCACCTTTATTGTCACCCTATTACGGTGTGATGTTTGATGTTATCAAGTTACTCTTTCGGTGTTAGTGATTGACATGATCTCATGGTCTAAGGATTAGGGTTACTTCGTAGGACTTATTATAGCAATGTAAACATAATGACTTTGATCGTATTACTATACTTCGGGTGAGTGTTCATCACATCATTCCACCAATGTTGTGACCCCGTTATTAACAACATCCAATGTCCATGATCAAGAAACCTTTGATCATCTTGTTAATCAACGAGCTAGTTTAACTGAGAGGCATAACTAGGAACTCTTATTTGTATATTAATCACACATGTATTAACGTTTCCAATTGACACAATTATAGCATGAGAAACAAACATTTATCATAAACAAGGAATAAGATAATAACCACTTTATTATTGTCTCTCGGCATATTCCCTTTAGTCTTTCACTTGCACTAGAGTTAATAATCCAGTTTGAAAACTTGCGTATTCAACACATATGGCTTTCTGGTGTTGTATATACGCATTAGCTAGTGGTAAAATTAATCTCCAGATCTGACACTTTCAGGTCCGTGTGTATTTCATTTCTTTGCGTCTCTACACATCATTCATTCTCTAATGAGATGGCATTGTATAAATTTAGTTCTTTGGTGAGACCTTTAGTTCCTTGGGGTTAAAACATGTCGATACAATTGTCATACAATATATCTTCATAGTGTTAGCCCGCTGTGAACCACACATAGTTTGATAACAAACTACTTGACACAAATGCTCTCCTTTGCTGCTACAATAGCAGTCATATACTTAGTCTTTTGTTGTAGTATCCCTCACAATATCTTAACTTTGGAACTTATTCAAATCCGTTATGGAATCTCCTTTCCATTACATTGTGCCATCCATAGTTTAAATGGAGATAAAATTAATTTGTATCTTGTGACCAAACTAGTATCAATGTAACACTTTACAATGAACTATCTGTCTATTTTTCACCTCTACATAAATAACATATTCTTAGTTATTCCAAAGATCATAAGAATATCCTTACTATCATCCAATGATCATCATATGATTCATTATGGTATATGCTCATAACATTTAGAGCATAGGACATATCTGGATGTGTAAATATCACGGTATATATATGATTGATCAAAATATTCATGTGATTTTACTCACCAAGTGTCAAAATACTTGAATCTCGTTTCACTTACCAAGTGTCAATACACTTGAATCTTGATTCAATCCTTTTCCATGCGACGAGAACCTTTCTTGTTGTTTCCATATTATACTCTTTCAATATCTCATCTATGTACTTCTGGCACAACCATATTAGCGCCTCAATGTATCCATATAGACATTGATTCCTAATATTTGGGTGTTGCCTAAGTCTTTCATCGAAATCAAATTTAATGAAATTCTTAACATGTGTTAATAAAAGATACATCATTTCTAATCAACAAGATGTCTTCTACATAATGTATTAGAAATATGTCTCAGTGCTCCCACTTAATTTCTTGCAAATGCAAGCATCTTCATCGTCTTTGATAAAATTAAACCTTTTAACAATTTCATCACGGTGAAGATTCCAACTCCGCGATGCTTACTTCAACCATTGAAGTTTGCATGTCCTTTTAGCATCCTTTGAATTAAAAAAACCATTTGGACCATGTCATGTACATGTCCTAGATAAACGTTCTATTAGAAGAACTTTGTTTTGTTTGTTCAACTACCATATACCAAAATTATATGTAGTGGTTGCTACTTTAATCCGTCCAGACTAAATATCGCTATGAAAGATCAAATCTTATCATAGTCAACTCCTTGAACATTGTCATAAACTCTTCCAACATGTCGACTATTTCATAGATGTGAAACATCCATGTCTATTTCTTTATAGATCCAAATATGACCGATAGGCTTTATACCTTTCCAGAGGATCTTCCAAGTTCAAAAACTTGATTTCTCGTGTATGGAAACTATCACAGATTCTATATGACTTCTAGTCATTTGATGGAGTCAGGGCCCAACATCGCTTCTTTGCATGTAGTCGGTTCATCATTGTAAAAACAATAACGACTTGTTCTTCAAATATTACTATTTGATTATCACCCGACCTAACCGGTTAAATAGAAACTCACATAACCTTTATAACCAAGAGAACCATGAGTGTTGTGGCAGCCTCTAGGACATTTTCTGGCTCTACGCTACTTAGCACATGTGGCTTAGGTTCATCAACCTAATCAAAGTTCTATTATCCTCCCACTTAACTTTTGCAAAAAAAATCCTTCTTAAGAAACTTGACGTTTAAAGCGACAAACTCTTTTGTCTTCAGTGTTATCAAGGAATACCCAATTATTTCTTTGGGATAACCTACAAAGACATGCTTATCCAACTTTGGTTGTAAATATTTTACTTATACCTAGCATACCAAAATTTAAGAAAAGACAACTTGGGTTTTATCCCAAACCATAACTCATATGGTGTCATTTCAACGGATCACGATGGTGCTATTTTTAGTGTAAAGGCGGTAGTATTTAAAGCTTTAATCTTTAAAATATAATGGAAGTTTTATAAATGACACATTTGATCTTACCATGTCAAACAAGGTTTCATTACATATCTCGAACACTCCATACTCCTATGGTGTTTTGGAAAATCTAAATCCACAGAACGATTCCTCAAATCTAAGGTGTTTTGCTAAATTTGTAACTCAAATATCTTCCTTTATGAGTCAATCATAAATTCTATATTTTCTTGTTACAATGATTTTCCAAATCATCTTGAAAGTCTTTAAACATTTTCAAATGTTTCATACTTCTTCCTTATTAAGTAAACATATACACATATTCACACAAATTTCCGGAGAAAGTATATAAAGTTGAAATCCATCGCTCACGACTACACACAATGGACTGCATACATCAACATGTACAATGTCCAATAAGTTAGTCATTTGTTCTTCTTTGATATTTGAACAAAGTTTTAATTATCTCCAGGAAAGTCTCACAAGCGTTAATTGATCAAAGTAAAAGACTCCAAAATTTCATCAACATTGATTTTCTACATGTTTTATTTTCAATATAATTTAAACGGCGATGTCACTTCGTAAGTGATCTTTCAATCATATGTCTTGCGACATTTTTAGCATTAGTTTTTATGGACATGATTTCTCCAACTAGACTTGTAAATCATCCATCTTCTATGGAATACGGTAATTATTTGAACAACCTTTGTTCTCATAATACCTAAACAAAATAACAATTATTAAAACAAATCATGAAGGCAAGCTTTAATGTTAACGAGAAACAAAACAACACTTTATTTGTTTACGATGAACATCATCACATATTATCTTGTTGGTCACTTAGGCCATTGCAGTTCATGAATTGTGTTGTCCTGTATGACACTTCATACCAACCAATCTGATATCCAACCCAAGAACCACATTGTATAACAATCAAATAATACAACCATAACATGTATATCATCTATATACCTAAGATGGACATTTCTAGTCTTTTCTTTTTCTGTCAAATATTTTTGAGATTCTCTTTCAGCATTTCCTTTCCCTTTTTAAAAGAATCTAAAGTCAATAGGAGTTCCAATCACATGACACATATTCTAAAGCATGTATAGTCAAATACTAATACCTTTGGATTTGCACTTTGAAGTAGATCGCCATCATCAAATGTTGGCGTTCTTTCAAAATCCATTCTTTAGTAATCTTTTAGTGTAGTAAACATTTTATCTACATCTTCTATTCATCATTACCATGAAAACTTTTATGATCAGGCTATAATAGCTTATAAAGGTGAATCACAAGTATAATGTTAATTCCCAAAATCTTTTTGGGAGGATTAGGACGCCTAGCGTCTTAAACCTTCACAAATTCTCATACAATATGAGAACATGTATTTTGCTAAATTATACTCTATCATATTGCAACCAAAACATTGTTTCAGATATCACAATATCTTCCACACATGATGGTTTCTGAAACAATCCTTTCATCTCCTAGATAAACTTGATATTAAAACATCTTTTGAATATCAAGGATCATGGAGGAAAACATGATACTTTAGATACTAACACTAGAACTGTTACTCTTAATTTAATGCTACTTATTAAACTTCATGGAGTAAATGGAGTTCGCTAAAAGTTTGTAATAGGACTTCTAAACTGTAGATTGACACCCAAAACAATACGATACCAGTTTGTAAAGTAAATATCCATAATTCTATAGTTCTTTTATCACAATTATAACTAATTATAAGGTAGTAAATGGATGCCAATGACTACAACAAACTATGCAAATTCACTTTGATTTGATTTATGATAAATTGAGTTCAAATTTAATCATATTACTATTTGAACTCCCACTCAAAAACAACATCCCTCGTGTCTGTTTGGTGATTACATGAACCAGATCCACTATAACAAGACCGTTCATCACGTGAATTATTGTAACTTTAAAGGCGAGCATCTAGATGGTCATCATATCAACCATATGGCTCATGTTTTACCTTTCGGTTCGTGTTTTGAGGCCATGTTTGTACATGCTAGGCTCGCCAAGTAAGAACCTTTGTATCCGTGTGTGTAAAACTATCTTACACCCGTTGTATGCGAACGTTGAGTCTATCACACCCGGTCATCACGTGGTATCTCGATACGACAAACTTTCTCAATTGTACATACTAAAGGAAGAACACATTTTTATCTTGATATATAAATGAGGTATCATCCTATAATGCTACTAAAGTGCCAAACAAGCAATATAAGATGCAAACAAACATCATATGCTAAAAATGATATGATATGGTTCTTGCACTTGATCACTATCTTGTTCATCGTGGTATGATCTTTATCATTCCTATATGTGTTAGGCCAAGGTTTATGGATTACACTTTGGCATATTATAATTTTCAATAGTATCAAACCATACTACAAATTATAATAGTACCATATCATAGTACTTGTCTGGCAAAACTAAAAAACTAGACGCCTCTAATTTATCTTTTGCATGTTTTTACATGGCTGAGGGATTTTGGAGATAGAACCGTGCTTACCTACAAACATGGAACCACAACGATGATAATAAAATTATTGGCAACTCATTGTAAATCAGATATTTACTAACGTAGGAGAGATACACAGCCGCAAGCCACTTATGTAAAACTAGTTGCATGTCAAGTGTGGAACACGTCTCATGTGCGAGGACATGTAAAGTTTGTCCGGGCCGCTTCATCCCACTATGCCACCAATATCCAAAATACACATAAGAAGCAATAACGTGACCATCAGCGCCCACATAACCATATGTGTACTACCCGTGCAAAGCATCTATTCATAGATCCGTCTATGATACCACTGTTGGGTTCGCAGCATAGAAAACAAAAATTCCTACAATATGAACAACTGAGCACCAAGATCTATCTATCTAGATACAAGCAACGGGTGGTTATACATCCATAGAGAACTTACCCTCAAAGACCGACAAAGCGTTATGAGATTGGTTCTCATGGATGATATAGTCGTTCACTTGCCGATCTCAAGATCGTGATGAAATCTAGCAAATCTAGCAGGTCCGGCACCATCAAGTCCAGCACCGCAAAGAAGTGGTGCATCCGTGATCGCACACACATCCGGTATCCCGACAACCTCCATGCCCTCGCTCCAGCAAAGCAGTGGAAGCAGCAATACTTCCAAAGAAACTACCGAGAACATGTACTTCATTGATCCGAAGCCATGGGGATTTACTAGAGGGGGAAGAGAACCTTCGCGAGGAGGTGGTGCGAGAGGAGAGGATCCATGGGGATCCTTTTATAGGGGAAGCACGCAGCCCCAAGGTGATGTCTACGCACGCTTCTATTCTTGTAGACAGTGTTGGGCCTCCAAGTGCAGAGGTTTGTAGAACAGCAGCAAGTTTCCCTTAAGTGGATCACCCAAGGTTTATCAAACTCAGGGAGGAAGTGGTCAAAGGTATCCCTCTCAAGCAACCCTGCAATTATGATATAAGAAGTCTCTTGTGTCCCCAACATACCCAATACACTTGCCAGGTGTATAGGTGCACTAGTTCGGCGAAGAGATAGTGAAATACAGGTAATATGGATGATTATAAGTGGTAATTGCAATCTTAAATAAAAATGGCAGCAAAAAAACATGTAACAGGACTGATTGTAAACGATGTTTCAATGCTTAGAAACAAGGCCTAGGGATCATACTTTTACTAGTGGACACTCTCAATAAACACATAAATATCTTCTCTTCATTATGCTACTCTGAACTACTCTCCGGTTGGACGATGTAGGGCTATAACAGCACACCTCAAAGTTTGCATTCCCCATCTAGATAACCCCACACTGTCACCTTGAGTGATAGATGGTTCCAACAAACACCACAAACTCATTGAGACATGCAACTCAAATTATAACTCATGATAAGTATTTATGTAACTGTAGCATCCCGGGGAAAATCCACTACTAGAAAATCGCCTGTTGTTTTTATTATGTGCATCATCAGAACATCAGCATGCATCTGTTTGCCTAAAAGTATTTCTAAAAGCCCGTTTTTGTTTTCTAAAATATCCCCTCTATTTCAAATGTAAAACCCTTGGTCCGTCCGGATCTTTTGTTTGCCTAAAATATTTTACCAAAAAGATATTTAAAACAAAGTAAAATAAATAAAACGTTTTTGTCCGGGGAGGCAGTCCGACCGATCAGGCCAGAGGCCCAACCGACCCAGACTACCTACAACTCGGCCCACCTAAATCAAACCCTAACCCAACCCCCAGCCTAACCCTAATCCCACCACTCCCCATCTGCTCTCCACCACCCCCAACTCCCCGATTCCATCTCTGCTCGCAATCTCACGCGCAACCGCCGCCCCTCCCCTTTGATCTCTGCCTCGCGAGAACCCCCTCCGCTCCTTTCCCTCGTCTGCTAAGCGCGTGCCGCCGCCCCGTCTCTCCCCGAGGCTGCAGACCCCCGCCGGCCTCTACCTCGCGTCCGGCTGTGCCCCGCCTGAGCGACCGCTGCTATCTGCGGGGTCCCCGTCGTCTCTCTCCCGCAGTCTTCGGCCGCCCCTGCCTCACCTTCTCCTCTCCAAGCTCGTCAGCACGCCCTCCTCTCCGGCCGCTCGCCATCCTTCGTCGTTCCGTCCATCGCGCCCCCCCCTGCACCGCGATGTGCCCGCGTCCCTCACTGTTGCAGCGAGCCGCCGCCGCGGCGACCTCCACCTGCATACGCCACCCGCTGTCGCGGCCCCGTCACCCCGCCACCCTGCGTGCCTACCGCCGGTTGTGTCGTCCGCCACCGGTCTCTGCCTCCATGTCTGGTGCTCCTGCGACATACCGACGTGGTCCATGCATGCCTTCGGCTCCACGATGAGGTGCTGCTCAGGTCAATCGAGGAGACATGTTGGATGTGTCAACTTGTGATGTGTTAGTGACAGGTGCTTGTGCTCGAGAAGTTCTGATCCCTATTACTTGAGTTGTTGCCCTTGGACCCCTTCCGTCAATGATCTGTTTCTGTGTGATAGCTTGGTGACAATGTTGTTCAGGACCCCCGATGACAAGGAACAATTGTGGAATCCCGTTTGGCTTCGAAACAACAAGATCGCCTATGGATCCGAAGACCCCGATCTCAAGGATCCGAAGCCCCGAGCCACGATCCCGAACCCGAACCCTTGGAGACCAAGATCGTCGAACCACCATGTGTGACCCCAATCCGAGCCCCTATTTTATTAAATGCTATATACACTTATTGCATATTAAATTATCATACTCGCATGCATATTGGTGTGGTTTGGGGGCATTATGCCGATTCACCTCATAATATATATGGAGCGCATATGCGGACGATTCTAGTCTTATTTTGGCTCCATTTAAATTTGTGTAGCGAATCAATTACATATTTTGCCTTATTAAGACAATATTTAAATTGCGGGGCATCTAAACAACATAAACCACTCAACTAAATGTCGGGACCCCGGTTTCGCTTAATATGGCCTAATTGCATCACATGCTTGCCATGTCATACATCATACATGCATCATGCCCGATCTTCTGCCGTAGTATTAAATATTGCATCCGGTGTTTCTGCTAGTGCTTTGCTTCTTCACGGATTAGGCCGATGAGTTGATGCGAGTGTCGACCCGATCTCCGGTGAAACCTCGGCAATGTTTTCAGGCGAGCATTCTCTCCCTTTCTACCTATCTTACTTTTATAGTCTTTATTTCCTCTTGTTGATCTATTGCTATCTGTGATGCGATGCTCTAGTTTTCGTACCCGTGATATCCCTTGCAGCCATTAAATTGCCTTGGACACATCCTATTACCTGTTGTTTGGTAGATAGTTGGACTTGCGCGTCGTAGTTGCCTGCTCAAGTGCTGTTGCGTGTCGTCCAGTACCACGGTTGTTGGAAGGCTGCCATATGCTTTATGTTGGAGATGATCATGGCTTTAATTACTGTTTAATAACTAAAATTGAAAGTAGGTAAATAATGCAGAGGCACCGGTGGGTAATAGACAATATTTGGTTTTTAACCGCTCACTGGTGTCCCGTAGGACCCCGAGTTCTTGACACCTGTTCCGAGATCGAGCGCGCTAACCACAGGTGGGGTGTGTGGGCACCCCCGTCGATTAGTACCTGATTTCAAAGTACTGTACCGGGGGCCACAAAGTAGTTTGGGGCTTTATTACTATCCTGTACTTATGCCATGCTTTACCGCTTTATTTACGATTGCGCGTGGGGCGCCTGTACTGTTTTGGAACCAACGTGGAATGTTTTCGCAGTATCGACAAGCCCAGTCACACTTTCGGGTTCCCAGTCGTTTACAGCCATTGTCACAAACCTCTGGGTCCGTCTCGGAGCCGGACGACTTCGTTGCGGGTAGCTTAGTGGGGTGGCCCCCATGTGCTTGCTTTGGGTCTGGGAAACGTCGTGTCCGAAACCCCGTCGACATACCATCGGGTGTATGTTTTGTGATCTTGTACCTACCTGATCTGACAATAAGGGTGTAGGTGCGTGTGGAACTTTGGTGCACCCCTGCAGGGTTAAATCTTTTCGAGAAGCCGTGTCCGCGGTTATGGACGACTTGGAGCACAGTTCTCGATCATAGACAACTATAACTAAAGTTTACTGTTATAATTTGACTTGTATCCGATATGACTAGTAATCAGCTTCACCATAACGGAATGGATAAATAAAAGTACCAACAACTGCTGGGTTTGGGATATCTCATGCAAATTGTATCTGACTAGTAAGTGTTGCAACTACAATGGAATGGTTAACTAAAACTTCCCACTGCTTATTATATCAGGATGACTATCTATACCTGACTAGTAATTGCTGCAACGATAACCGAATAAATAAAACTGCCAACTGTGTGAGTTCCTCGGTTGACTTCCTCGTTTGGTCTCGAGGGGGAAATACCAGGATGGGTATGTTTGGTGGTAGTATCAGGTTGGTTCCGGATAGGTCTTTCTTGCCCCTCTCTGATAGCCGCCAGTTGTATTGAGTCTCTATAGGTTGTTTAGTGCATGCTGCGCTGCCACTTCAGTCCACCATACATATGTAGGCGAGGACCGCCGAATTCTAGTCTCGCCGTGTACTGGCCTCAGTACTGACCGCTCTCTCTTTTTCCTTTGCCCTTTGTCGGCACCCCTTTTGTTTAAGCAGGTTTTGAGATCGACGTCGTTAGCAGGGTTACCCTTCCGGCTTGGCCTGGGCAGGGTTATGGACGCCATTGGTTATTCTTCAGGGCTCTTAGCTCATTTGCATCTTGTCCGTACTCGGACGCTGTATCGTTTTCCAGGTGATTTGGATCTTTGTATTGTATACCTGTATTCTTGACTCATTGAGTCGCTGTTGTATATATATGTTTTGTGGGTTCCATCGAGGACTATTGTGTAATGATATTACTTCGTTTTCCACCCGCACGCAAGTGCCTGGTGGGCACCTTTGAATCGTTTCTATGCGGGTTTGGCGGGAAGCGCTAAAACTTGCATAGGGTCGATTCTGAGGGTGTTACAGTAACTTTTATCCTAAGTGCCACACGGTGTGCACACTGTCAACTTCACACACGTGGGGATAAGCAGAGATTAATCAAAGCACTTGAGTAGCAGAGTAGATCTCCATGATTACAAAGCTCGTGATCACAATAGGATCACGCATAGAGAGAGAGATGAACACATAGCTATCGGTAGAGCCCTTAGCCTCGAGGGATAACTACTCCCTCCTCATCTTGGGAGTCAGCAACGGTGATGGAGATGGCGGTGGAGTCGATGGAGATGGCTCTGAGGGCAATTCCCCATCCCGGCAGGGTGCCGGAATAGAGACTTCTGTCCCCTGAATCTCCTCTTCGGTGTCGGCGGTGCTGCAGAACTTTTCATGGACGTAGGCTGGATGATTTAGGGTTTTTGTGTCGAGGGCTTTATATAGGTGGAAGGGCAAGGTCGGTGGATGCCCGAGGTGCCCACACCACCTGGTGGCGTTCCCCTGGCCGCACAATCGTATGGTATGGCTGCCTCATGGCTCCTCTTCGTCTCCCCTTGGTCTCTGTGTCGTGTCGGGTAAAATATTGACTTTGGATTTTGTTCCGTCCAATTCCGAGAATATTTCTTTACTAGCTTTTCTAAAACCAAAAATAGCAGAAAACAGGCAACTGGCACTACGGCATCTTGTCAACAGGTTAGTTCTAGAAAATGTATAAAAATGCCTCAAAGTGTAGACAAAACATAAGATAGTTGGCACAAAAAAAGCATGGAGCATAAAAAATTATAGATACGTTTACAACGTATCAAGCATCCCCAAGCTTAACTCCTGCTCGTCCTCGAGTAGGTAAGTGATAAAAAGAATAATTTTTGAGGTGACATGCACCATCACAATCTTGATCAAAATATTGTAAAGCATTGATAGCTAGGATCATAGTACTCTAAACATGAGCATGAAAGATGTAGTTCTAACAATAAGACATAACAACTAAGTTGTAACATGAAAAGGTACAAACGAAAGATCATGAATAACAATGCATTGAAAGACATTTGTTTGTTTCACATATAGAAAACATAGCATGAGTGGTATTCATCTTGTACTTCATGGAATATCAAAACATAAATGCATAGGACACCTTCAAAGTTCATAAGGGTGACTAGATACAAATAATTTAAGAACAAGCAATACCATAATTATGAATCAATCAATAAGTTTTGGGAGAATGCACATTGAACTAGGAATGAAAACTATGCTCTCTTAATTGTCCCATAAAGATAGAAGATGGAGACTCAACATAAAAGTAAAAAAAGAAAGACCCTTCACAGAGGGAAGTAGGGATTTCAAGTTTCATAAAGAGCTTCCAAAAATTATGGTACTTATTAGCTTTGAGCTCTCATTGCCCCTATCATAAGCATCCTGAAGTGATTAAGGTTAAAGTGATACAAATATGAGGTATATGCTTGACAGATCATAAGTTGAAAATCTCATGTCCCTTGAGTACGAGGGTCGTTCCTCATGCTACTCGACTTTAGTCAAGCAAGCTTGTCATTGTAAGTATATGTGTATCATAGAGAACCGCCAATGGGGTACCCCTTGCCCCATGAAACAGGATCTATCCCATATAAAATGACAAGGCAACAGACAATGAGCATCTCGGTGATCTTTTTATTTACCATGAGTATGGTGCTTTTTTTCTTTTTCTTTTCTCTTTTTTTCTATATTTTTTTCTCTGAAGATGCTTCATAGATTGCTCACTATGGTTATGCTGCATGTTTCAACCATGATTAGGCATGGCTTAGGCTAGCCGGCTAGACGTTTCTCTAACACATATACAATACTCCATGGACTTACAAGCTCACCTTTTATTTCACACCGCTGACATCCATAAACAAAAGATCATGATATCAACTAGATAGATATGTACAAGTGTTGAAAGCGTTCCCCATGACAACATGGTTCTGCTAACTCCCAACTTATAATTTGCAAGCATATAAGCAACATAGATGGCCACAATGGTTCAAGTTTATTAAATGCAAGAAAATAAAGTGTGCCATCAAGTTCGTGAGAGCTTTAATCACTAATTTTCACATAACAAGTTTAATTTGGAAGATAAATAAACACATGAATTTACTCGTAATGGTGTAACACATCATGCATAGGAATTTACAGTGGACTCTTTGGAATAACTTGGTTTCTTGGGAGTTGGATGCACGAGTAGAGCTCATACTCAGTACAGGTGGAGGCTAGCAAAAGACTGGGAGAAACCAACTAAGAGAGTAATAATGTCCATAATCATGCAAAGCGATAAAACATTATTAATTAAAGCATAAAGTGATATCACAAGTCAAAAACTAAATGATCATAGAGGCTAAGGAGACTGGTTCATAGTATTAACATGGTGTAAGCATGTGCCAAGTCAACCCAAATAAAGCATCAAAGGAGAATACCACAATATTATGCTTTTGTATGCTAAAACAACGCATGATTCTTTCATGGCACATTAAGCAATCTCAATTGTTTGAAACAAGTAATGCTACAACAATAATGACTAAGCATATAGTCAAAGCAACATCTAACATGACAGGATAAAGTCTAATCCACAGTCAAAACAAGCTTCTTTTTGTACCAACATAAGCATGGAGCTTCCTACTCTTTTCCAACACCAATCGACTTATTTAAAACAACTCACAAAGATAATAAATCAATAAAGACCAGTGATATTATCTCACCAATTCACAAAGAAGAACTAAAAAGTTCTAACCAGAAGCATGAGAAAACTAAATCTAAACACAGTGCTAGCAAAAGAGAACACTCATAGAACAATAAGAGTGAAAATTAGAGTGTTCTAAACAATGAAAACAGCGCATGTCTCTCTCCAAAATGAGTGTGCTGTGATCCAACCAACTTATTGCAACAAACAAGAAAAATAAAACTAAAGACAAAAACAAAGACGCTCCAAGAACAACATATAGTGCATGAAGCAATAAAAATGAAGTGTCTTGAAAGAAGACCTGAGATTTTATTGATGAAGAAGGGGATACCTTGGGCATCCCCAAGCTTTGACGCTTGTACCTCTTGAATATTTCTTGGGGTGACATGTGTGGCATCCCCAAGATTGATCTTTTGTCCATACTTCATCTCATCACATCATTCTTCCCCTACACTTGAAACTTTCCTTCATACAAAACTTCACACAATCTTCATTAGCAACATTAGTGTATTCAAGATAATAAGTCTTTAGGCTCTGTTTCAACTCAAGTAAAACTTCCATTAAAACACACGCTACTATAGCAACTCCTTTTAAAAGCTCAAGTGATCAAAGAGAACTCAAAAAGAAACCGATAAGAGGCAAATGCAAATAATGGCAGAAATCTGTCAAAACAGACCAATAGGTAAAGAACAATTTTTTAGAAAATCTTCCGTTGCTCAAATTGAAAAGTTCAAAACTAAATAAAGCTAGAAAATAACCTGGGGCATACGCACAGAAAATTACAGATCAATACGACGTTCTGGGATTTTTTAAGATATTTTATAGTGAAGCATAAAAATCTGTTTCGGGACAGCAACTTTCCCAAATCTTACTTCTCTCTCACTAGAGGCTATTCTTGGCACAAAAGCAAAACAAAAAGTATAAGGAGAGGTTATTACAGAGGAAATAACTTCGAATACTCAACAAAACAAAAATAAACTAAAAGCAAAAATATAATGGGTTGTCTCCCGAAAGCTCTTTCTTTATAGCCATTAAGATAGGCATTATAATTTCGATGATGCTCACATGAGAAATACGAATTGAAGTAAAAGAGAGCATCAAGAAGAAAATATAAAACAAATTTAAGTCTAACCCACTTCCTATGAAAAATAATCTTGTAAATAAACAAGTCATGAAAGCACAAAGCAACAAGCATATGAAAGCAAAACAAGTGCAACTTCAAAATTTTCAACATAAAGAGGGGAAACTTAATATTGTTGAGATACATAAAACCATGTTTCCCTCTCTCATAATAACTTTCAGTAGCATCATGAATAAAATTAAAAATATAACTAACACATAAAACATTCTTATCATGAGCCACATGCATATAATAATTATTACTCTCCATATAAGCATAGTCATTCTTATTAATAGTAGTGGGAGCAAATTCAACAAAATAGCTATCATTATTATTCTCATCACCATAGTCATCAAATATGGGAGGCATATTGTAATCATAATTAATTTTCTTCTCAATAGTAGGTGGACTGAAAATATCATATTCATCATTGTAATCATCATATATTGGAGGTATAGTATCATCATAAGCAATAGGATAGTTATCTTCCAAAGTGTGTTCATTTGTAAACATATCATCACTGGAAGGGACATGGATAGTACTAATAGTACATCAATTATTAACATCATCATTTTCAGAATTGGTACCGAAGAGATTTTCAATATCAAAAGTAGTGTGCTTTTCCCAATCATGATCACTAATATAGGTAACAAGCATAGGAACATCATCGAATTCAGACTCATCAGCAAAAACTATAATAGGAGCAACATGATTAGGGGAAAATACTGTTTCCTCTCTTCTTTTACTCCTCCTCTTCTTCTTCTTCCCCTCTTTAGGAGGGAGAGGCTTGAAAGGAAACTTCTCCACATACCCTGGTTTATTGTTAGAGACAATAGAAGAAACTTTGGAGGATTCCTCCTTTTCATTAATAAGAAAAAAACACATATATTAGTCCTGTCATATTTAGGTAAGATCTCATATTTTATAATATTTTGTATGTAAGTATTTGCATGGGAAATTATCAACACAGTAAAGATGACAACCATGTAGGACACTATTCATATCAAAAGCACTCATATCTACCAAAGAAGTTTTTCTTGATAATTTTTCACACCCAAAAATAAATTAAGTTCATCATGTTGATTAAAAGTGATCATGTTATCACAATACAAATTGCAGTAGGGGCTTCCTCGGATGTTCACACCCTAGAAAAGAAGTGAGCCTAGCTCACTTGGTTAGGGAAGTGGATGTGCAACCCAGCCACCCAGGTTCAAGTTCTCATGGATGCATATTTGGGTTCTTATTATTTTAAAAAACTCACTGTAGGGGCTTCCTCTACCGCATTCCTTTAAAAAAACTTGCAGTACTCATTGGAATAGAAAGGTCATTATTATGGCCTGAGCATTGAAAATTGAAATACACACTTCAAAGCAAAGTTCACAAATAAAAGGATAGAGGGCACAGACATTTTTACCAAGATCATTTAGAGCCCTATACCACGTTCTAGTTTCTTCATTCATGTGGGTGATACAATATTCTTCTTCAATTTGATTCTTTTCACAAGGTCTATGTACTCCACAAAATTAACATGCTTATAAGAAATAGTACTTTTAGAGGTTTGAGCATGTTTATTGCTATCATTAATAACAATTTCATTTTTCATGCAAGTGTCTTTAAAAGGTTCATGATACATGTCCCGTTTTTATTTAGGAGCATTAATATGAGAAGCAAAGGCTCTACAAAAATTAACAAGAATTTGAGGATCAAGACCATATTTAGCATTAAGCCCCTAAAAATCAATAGTTTCAGCGAAAGACTTAATGCAATCATACTCATAGTTTATACCTGGTTCTTTACCTTTGCCGTTATCCCAATCTTCGGTATTGCTTTTAATTTTTTCAATAAGATCCCACTTAGTTGTGACCTCCTTACTTGTGAAGGATACCTCTAAACAGGTATCTAGATAGTCCTTGTAATGTTCTGAAATCCTTGCGTAAAAATTATCAATAACAATATTACTAGGAAGCTCATGAATGGGACATTTGAGCATTAGTGACTTCAATCTCCCCCATGCTTGGGCAATACTTTCTCCATAATGAGGATGAAAATTATAAATATAATTCCTATCTTTATGAATTTCATGAGGAGGATAAAATTTAGAGTAAAAGAGAGATTTAAGTTCCTTCCACTCTGAATGATGAGGATCATCTAGTAGCTCATACCACTCCCTTGCTTTGCCCTTAAGTGATAAAGAGAATAGCTTCCTCTTAACTTGGTCCATTGAAATACATGCACACTTGAACAACTCGCATAATTCATGTATAAAGAGTAAATGATCACCAGGATGGACAGTTCCATCTCCAAAATAGCAGTTATTCATAACACGTTCAACAATTTCAATAGGTATTTTAAAAGGGACACTTTCAGTATGTGGATTTAAAGTATCACAAGCATCATAAGAATTACCACATATGGGAGATAAAGTATCATCGGAGTAAATTTTCTCCTCTAAAGCTGGGGAACTAAAAAGATCATTTTCATAAAAACTAGGTTCCCCAAGCTTAGACGTTTCTATAGCATTAGTAACAAAGGTGTTCAAAAAAATCATACTAATAACATTGCTATTAGCATGCAAAGAAATTTCCATAGGTTTTTTAATTTTCTCTCCAAACCATTTATGTTTTAACTTAGGAAAAACACTAAAAAGCTCTCTAATTTTTGTTGTTATTTTCCATTAAGCCTAACTAGTGAAAATAAAAACAATAAACAAAAAGATATAATTGTAGAATCTAAAGGAAATAACTTCGAGCACTCACACACCAGCAACAGTACTAGAAGATAGCTTAGCAGCCAGAGGATGT
Organism: Avena sativa; assembly: GCA_916181665.1. NCBI lineage: Eukaryota > Viridiplantae > Streptophyta > Magnoliopsida > Poales > Poaceae > Avena > Avena sativa. Next base: position 389,041,451 of record OV702280.1, on the reverse strand, counting down.
GAGTACCTTTTACCTTACCTCCCCGGCAACGGTGCCAGAAAAGAGCTTGATGTCTACACACACTTCTATTCTTATAGACAGTGTTGGGCCTCCAAGTGCAGATGTTTGTAGAACAGCAGAAAGTTCCCTTAAGTGGATCACCCAAGGTTTATCGAACTCAGGGAGGAAGTGGTCAAAGGTATCCCTCTCAAGCAACCCTGCAATTATGATATAAGAAGTCTCTTGTGTCCCCAACATACCCAATACACTTGTCAGGTGTATAGGTGCACTAGTTCGGCGAAGAGATAGTGAAATACAAGTAATATGGATGATTATAAGTGGTAATTGCAATCTGAAATAAAAATGGCAGAAAAAAACATGTAACAGGACTAATTGTAAACGGTGTTTCAATGCTGAGAAACAAGGCCTAGGGATGATACTTTCACTAGTGGACACTCTCAATAAACACATAAATATCTTCTCTTCATTATGCTACTCTGAACTACTCTCCGGTTGGACGATGTAGGGCTATAATAGCACACCTCAAAGTTTGTATTCCCCATCTAGATAACCCCACACTATCACCATGAGTGCTAGATGGTTCCAACAAACACCACAAACTCATTGAGACATGCAACTCAAATTATAACTCATGATAAGTATTTCTGTAACCTTTATCCTAAGTACCACATGGTGTGCACACTGTCAACTTCACACACGTGGGGATAAGCAGAGATTAATTAAAGCACTTGAGTAGCAGAGTAGATCTACATGATTACAAAGCTCGTGATCACAATAGGATCACGCATAGAGAGAGAGAGAGATGAACACATAGCTATCGGTAGAGCCCTTAGCCTCGAGGTATAACTACTCCCTCCTCATCTTGGGAGTCATCAACAGCGATGGAGATGGCGGTGGAGTCGATGGAGATGGCTCCGAGGGCAATTCCCCATCCCGGCAGGGTGCCGAAACAGAGACTTCTGTCCCCTGAATCTCCTCTTCGGTGGCAGCGGCGCTGCGGAACTTTTCATGGACGGAGACTGGATTATTTAGGGTTTTTGCGTCAAGGGCTTTATATAGGCGGAAGGGCAAGGTCGGTGGATGCCCGAGGGGCCCACACCACCTGGTGGCGTGCCCCTGGCCGCACCACCTTATGGTGTGGATGCCTCATGGCTCCTCTTTGTCTCCCCTTCGATCTTCGTGTCGTGTCGGGTAAAATATTGACTTTGGCTTTCGTTCCGTCCAATTTCTAGAATATTTCTTTACTAGCTTTTCTGAAACCAAAAACAGCAGAAAACAGGCAACTGACACTGCGGCATCTTGTCAATAGGTTAGTTCCATAAAATGTATAAAAATGCCTCAAAGTATAGACAAAACATAAGATAGTTGGCACAAAACAAGCATGGAGCATCAAAAATTATAGATACATTTACAACGTATCACAAGGCCATGGATGGACGGCCATGGTGGGTGCCCCCACATCTCCCTCATTCATGTGGGTGGAGCTTCCACTAAGCCCAGTCACATCAATTTCAACTCCACTCACTTTGCATTTAATTTCAACTAAATTAAATGCATTTTCTCTTTAAATAAAACAATTTTATTTATTTTATTCAGAATTTTGTTAATTAATTTAATTAACAAACATTCACATAAAACCCTTGCAAAATTTCGATATCACATTTAGAACCAATTTCAGCAATTTCACCCGAAACAATTCCGGTATCCATCGAAATAATTCAAGCGCTTTCAAAACCTTTCTCTGTTATTATATCTGCCCCAATTGGTGTTGGTATACCTTAAGTGTGTCACCCTACGGTTCATGAGTAATGTAGACATGATCAAGACCCTTTCCGATCAATAATCAGTAGCGGGACCTGTGGATCCATGCCGACACCCACATATTCAACGATGACTTAGTGATCATGAGAACCTTTAATATTGTAACTAAATCCCTTTATCTCGCGATATATTACATGTCCGAGATTCGATCATCGGTATCCCCATACCTAGTTTAATCTCTTTACCGATAAGTACTCTTTTCTCGTTCTCGTGATATAACATTCTAGTGATCTCCATCACTTGCTTGCAAGCTATATCAATATAATATCACCGAGAGGACCCAGAGTATATCTCTCTGTCATCGGGATGGACAAATCTCACTCTTAATCCATGGTCCTCTACATAACACTTTCAGAGTATCTGAACCCACCTTTATTGTCACATTGTTACGGTGTGATGTTTGATGTTATCAAGTTACTCTTCCGGTGTTAGTGATTGACATGAACGGAGAAAGTACTCTCTATGTTTTTATGTTGTTTGATTATTACAATATTTTTATGCTTTTTTATAAACAGAGAAAGTACTCTCTCCGTTTTTATATTGGGTTTTTTAACTCAAATTTATAACATTTGACCAAGAAAATAAAAAATATTAACATCCATAATACCGAAGGCATATATAATATAAAATTGGAAGGTGTTGAGCGTCTGAAGGTCGCGAGCCTTCCCAGCCTCCAGGTCGTGGTGCTGACATGTGTCACGCACCAGCATTCAAACGGAAAGACAACCACATGCATAGGCCCTACCGCTTTATCTCCTTTCCGTTTTCCTATCTCACTCACGTAACAGCGCGGGCAACCGGCCCAATTTCTCCCGTGCGCTCCGCCCCACTCCTCCACGCACCTTCTCTGCAACCGCCATGGCGTCGCCGCCACTGAAAAATCCTCCGGCGGGGTCTTCCGGTTTGCCTCCCATGGAAGCACCTCTCATTCGCGCTAGTAGCACATCGGCCTCTCCATGGCAGCATCACCTCAATACTTTTTGGAAGCACCTCGGCCAGAGCGCCGCCGTCGTCCTGTGACAGCAGCGCCACCGTGGTCGGAGAAGAAGCCAGCATGCCGGTGGTAGCAAGGCGGCTTGTTGGTGGTAGCAAGCAGGCTTGCTGTTGGTAACAACTCTCCATGCGTAAGGACGTGAGGTAGCAAGGGCGTATGCCGGTAGTAGCAACGACACCCGAAGTTTGCAGCAACATCGTCGATGCATCAATGCCACGAGCTTGCAGCACCGCTGTCTTCCTCTCGCAGCTCCGTTGGCCACGGCCGGTAGCAAAACCGCCTTTCGCCTGAAAGCACCACCGGTTGCGCTTGGCAGCACGGCCACTCGTTACTCAAAACGGTGTCAGTATTCAGCACCTTAGGCGTCCGGCTTGTAGCTCCGGCGGCGGCGCTCATAGAAACGCTTACCCGTGCTCGCAGCATCTCCGGTCAGCTCCGGCGGTGGTGCTCAGAGCAACCCCGCCGGCCCTTGGTAGCAACAGCGCCAGCTGCTCATAGCATCCCCTGCCTATGCTCACAACATCTCCGGTTGGCTCCGGCACGACGTTCGTAGAAGCCGCATCCGTTGCTAGTAGCATCCTTTGTACGTGCTCACAGCATGTCTGTCCAGGTCCGGCAGCGGCTCTCATGGACACTGCATCGGCCGTCTGTAGCAGCTCCTGCTGCTCGCAGCATCTCTAGTTACGCGTGGTGTTCGTAGCAACAGCGTCTTCGGCGTGGTTTGGCGCTCGTAGCAACGCCATCCATTGCTCACAACACCTCCAGCAAGCTCCGGAGACGGCTCTCCTAGCAGCCCCTGCCCGTGCTCACATCATCTTCAATTAGCTCCGGTGACGTATGCAACATCTTTGGTCTAGGCTTGTAGCTCCGGCGGCCCTCTGGCGCAACGACGACGACTCGACGTCGCAGCATCTTCAATATGGGCTTGTAGCTCTGGCAGAATCAGAAAGCTAGCAAAGACGAGGCTTGGGATACAGAGAGAGGAAGAAAAGAACTAGGAAAATAAATGGGTGGAGGAGGGACAATGCAATCCCCCCGTAGGAGGGGCCCCGGCACCATCTGTGCCCTCCATATATTGGAGATCCGTGGTAATATTTTTACAGAACACCCCTTTCACCTTACTTTTTGAGTCCATCACAATTTTACTTCTTGGCCCCTACCGTTTTCATGTTTTATACATATTTCGTCGCTATATGAAATCGTATGCATGTTATACCGAGAACATGTTTCTTCAAACAATCTGCATAATGTATGTTTCTTTTTCACCTTATTTTTTCTTGTGAAATTTCAGGAATATTCAACACTTTTTATGTACATTTTTTATTCTGAAAATGAAATATCCAGAATTTGTTTTTTCAACAATCTCATTTGATAATATTAATTTTTGTACTTTTTATTTAACAATATTTAGACACTCTTACTTTGTTTTATCCTAGAATCAGAAGTTTCATATAAGATTCACATGTTTTACAAACTTGTTCCTGCCAAGAGATATTCATATAATTTAATCAACAATTTCTTACATAATTATTTTTTCAATAATATTCAACAATATTTCATAGAATATTTTTTTAATAATTTTTCTAGAAATATCCGTACAAGTTTCATACTTTTTCCAAGATAATTTTTTAAGATACCGGCAACACATCAGATCTTTTTCCAAGATAATTTTTTAAGTTTCATATAGTTTAAGATACTTTTTTCAAATAAATCTTCAATATATCTTTTTTGAAACTACTAACAACAATCGAACTTGATTATTATTTTTTGTAACAAATTCCAATCTGCATAAGTTTCTATCCGAATCAAGCTAATACATCAGATCCAATTTACATAATTTTTGCACGAATCTTTCTGCAAAGAATCATATATGATTCATATATTTTTGATAGAAAATCCATAAAATATTCAAGCTAATACATCAGATCCAATCTACATATGTTTCTCTCAAGTTTGATAGCAAATCCATAAAACTTCAACGATCCATACAAGATTCAGAGTGGTTTCATATAATTTTTTTCACAGTTTTTTTATCTGCAAGGATTCATACAAAATGACAACAAATCCAACAAATCGCATATATGCTTCACACAAAAGTGCATTTAGCTCAGATCTTGATACAAATTCATACTAGAATAATAAATATTTATAAAGGAATCACTGCTGATTCAGAACATGTTCTTTACAACAGTAGATCTCACAGGTAACATTCACTAAATATATTTATCAACTCCTCACAGTAGATTTCTCTCATAAATCTCGAATTTATTTCAAGATAGTAACAAATGTACTACAATGAATTTTCCAAAAAAAATACAACTAATCTAGTTTGCACTAAACATGAAAGATCTAGCAAAATAATAGAGGAACTCAGATCCGTGTCCAAGATCCGTATTAGATCCAACAATGTTTCATTACAGATTCTTAGCATTTTTTCAAGTGAATCAAGATTCACACAAGAACCATACATGTAAAAAGTCGTACTCCCATCGCCCAGATTCTTGCCACACAAAAAACTTGAATACATACAAGATTCGCAGTGGTGTCATACAAGATTCATAGTGGTAAAAAATAATAGAGGAACTCAGATCCGTGTCCAAAAGCATGAAGAAAAAAAGATCCATCATAGATCCCTCAAAGATTCATACAAAATCGCATGAACTAGAACTGGATCCAAACAAAAAAATACAAAAGCATGAAGAAAAAAAGAAAGGAAAAGGAGCAAAATAAAAGAACAAATAAAGGAAAAGGAGAGGCCTCCAATCCTCCGATCTGGCTGGAGCCGGCAATCCTACAAAACAGACCATGAGAAAATCCTCGTCCACAATGGTTACAATCTTCAGAGAATCACAAGATTTAATACAAGTCCATACAATATCGATAAGAGAATCATATAATTTCCATATATACTTGATGATCTGGAAAGAAGAAATTACATGTTTCATAGAACAAACAACAAGATCTAGAAAAAAAGTTCACAAATCTGTGTCTCTCAAACAGAATAATCCAATAGACGTTGGTGTATGCTTTCAAGAACAAAATGCAACAAACTTTATACACTTTTCCTCAAAGAATAATCTATGTCCGGACATTGGTGTATGCCACGGACAAGGAAATAAAAAAGAAATGAACCATAAAAAATCAAGAACAAAATACAGCAGATCTTATACATGTTTTCTCGAGGATTCATAAATAGTTCATATAGTATATTCAACTATGTACTCAATCTCCTCTGTTTTATTCGAGAAGCACATCAGATTATCAAGTGTATAAACATAAGTTCAACTCAGATTCATAGTAGTTTTCTATAGGTATCACAAATAATATAATGATTCATAATCGTATCAACAAAGATTCAACTCTTACCTCCAAAAATAAATCATAGATTCAACTCAAAATATCAAGAAAAAATAGATCACTAAAAAACTTCAGAGAAATAGAAAGAATCACTAACAAACTTGAAGGAACAAGAAAGGAAAAAATGGATTGGAGGCTGTCCAGCTCAGATCCGGGCTTCCATGCCCAGATCACACCTTCCTCCTCGTGGTGCCCCTCTCAATGTTGCTCAGATTGAGGCCCAGATCCGTGACCTCCATGGCCAGATCATGCCTTTCATGGCTGCCTCGTGGAAAGAAAAAATAGATCAAGAAGGGGAGTGCCATGGAGCGAGAGATCGCGGAAGAACAGCAGGAGAGCGGGAGGGAGTAGAGGGAAGCGGCGCAAGCTCCTGGAGAAAAGGGGAGGCGGCGCCACGAACCCTGGTGCGTGATGTGGAAAGGCAGGGTCGGTGTGCTGAAACTGCTAATGGGTAAGGATGGCTTGGGGTACGGGTTGATTTCAATATTTTGAAAGGGTTAAATTGCAAAACTCATTAAGGCTTTGACCGGAAGACTTTTGCACGAATCTCTAATTAATCTGTGATAGAGATGGTGCCGGGGGTCCCTCTTACATGTGGAAAATCCATTCTCTCCACGAGAAGCACTCGTGGGAATAGATAAGTTAGACGAGGCCCACCAATCACTAACGCGTCCGTTTCATCAGCGTAGTGGGACGCGTGGCGCGCGAAGGCCGGAGGACGCAAGCAGCGTGATCCTCCTGAGGCATTGAATTGTTTTCTTATAAAATTACTTGATAATGATTCTAATACAATAAATTTTATATTTTATATGTTGGTATTTTTCTTAAGAGTAAATTCCAAACTTTGCCCCTAGTTTGAATTTTTGACACTAATTACCCTATTTTTTATCCGTGTTACCCCATTTAGCGAAAGTTTTGTCAGTTTTTCCCGGTCTTGCTAAGATCTTGCATGTGATCTGTCGGGAGCTTTCGTCATGTTTTTACCCGCACTTGAGTTGTGTTAGATCCGATCCAGAATGGTGTTATGTCTCGGATTTGTCCTCGTAAACATATAGTTGCATACACCTGTCACGATCGAAAGAAATACAAAGTAAGCACACTTACGTGATATTGCATACACCTGTCACCTGTTACGTCGTTGTCTCCTGTCGGTTGCCTCCTAGGTATACTAGATTCCAAACAACCCAGCTTACATGATATTGCATCGGCCAAATTCACCGCCCAGACATTGTCAAAGGAACCTATCTATTGGGATAATTGCTTTCGCCTTATGGCTCCCCTCCAAACTCAGTGGACTAGAACATGTCTTGAGATCAGCTCAAAAAAAAAAAAGAACATGTCTTGAGATGCTCCTTGAACCCGTCGGTCTCTACTACAGCGGCCATCACATCAGCCGACCCCATAAACGCCACACATGACTTCTTGAGCTGCTCGCAGCGGTGCCGGTTTGCCAACCCCCACGTGGTGGTGACGGTCTCGGCATCCATCTTCTTGCACAGTTCTTTCTCGCACATCTGCTTCAGCCTATTAAGAGCGTACCGGTCTGCCGCGACCAGTAAGTGCTGCATCACCGGGGCACTGTAGCCCCCTCCATCGTCGTTGCACGGTGGCATCAAGTCCGTGTAGATGTAGTGAAGCATCATCTCGAAGATGGTAGGCTCCATGTCGGTGACCTCCACGCGCTGCCGCAAATCCTTCTCCGCCATCGGACCAAATAGTTGTGCTGCAAAGGTTGGCGATCTCGCCGCCAGGAGGCCACTGTGCGCTCGGAACTCCTCGCCGCCCACGCTGAAGGTGAGGTCCGCTCCTCTCCCGTCGTCGAGCATGCGCTCCAGGTGGCCAGGCAGCTTCATTGGCGAAGACTCGTTCCTGACGAAGAGCACGCACCGTATCGTGAAGCAACCATCGCCGACGCGCGACATCGATTTCAGTTTTGACCTGTCCACGAACTTGGGATACCCCCATTGGCTCGTCCCTGGACTCGGTTTAAACAAGAAGTGGTCCGCCATGCCACGGCTGGTAACATGTTCCTGGCTATTCGTCTCCACCATGCTGAGCACGAACATGGCGCTCATATCATGTGCTTGGCCGAGGTAGCACAAGTAGCATGAAGCTTTGCCGACATTGTCGGAATTCCTCCCGTCCGGGTAGAACCTGATCTTCCAATCGGCGCCGCCGACTCTGAAGACGGGCGAGCTAACGGAATTGCCGACGCCCCTGCCCTTGAGCTGCAGGTAGTTGGTCATCTTGTAATCGACAGTCGCGGTGAGGTGCTCCGTGATGCATCGCGACGACGTGATCTCCAGTGAGGTGGTCGAGCAGCTGTCAGACATGGTAGGCAAGGTATATTAATTAAATCCTAGTCGAATTTGCACGAAGTAACTGTGAATCGTTGTCACACTGTACTTTTCAGTTTTATTATTTGCCACACCATGTGTCACTAACATGTGGCGGTCAATATGGCAAATAATAAAATTTTGAAGTAAAATGTGATAAACTATAAAATATCTCGTGAACGGAGGGAGTACCTCTTCTGGATGGTTTGTTGCCTAGAACGGAGGAAGTACTTCCATGGTTGCCTTTTCTCCTTGGGCTCTCCTCCAAACTCAGTGGAGGGGAACATGTCTTGAGGTGCTCCTTGAACTCCTCGGTCTCGACGACAGCTGCCATCACTTCCGTCGACGCCATAAACTCCACACATGTTTCCTTGAGCCGTTCGCATTGGTGCTGGTTTGCCAACGCCAACGTGGTGCTGACGGTCTCGGCATCCATCCTTTTGCACAGTTCTTCCTCGCACATTTGCTTCAGCCTATCAAGGGCGTACCTGTCCGCCGCGACCAGCAAATGTTGCATCACCGGGGCGTCGTAACCTCCTCCTCCATCGTGCGGCAGCGAGTCCGTGTAGATGTAGCGAAGCATCGTCTCGAAGATGGTAGGCTCCATGTCGACGACCTCCACGCGCCGCAAATCCTTCTCCGCCATCGGACCAAACAATTGCGCCGCAAAGATCGGCGACCGCGCCGCCAGGAGGCAGCGGTGCGCCCGAAACTCCTCGCCGCCCACGCTGAAGGTGACGTCCGCTCCTCTCCCGTCGCCGAGCATGCGCTCGAGGTTGCCAGGCAGCTCCATCGGCGGAGACTCGTTCCTGACGGTGAGGACGCTCCGTATCGTGAAGCAGCCGTCGCCGCCGAGGCGCGACATCGATTTCAGCTTCGACCTGTATTCGAACTTGGGATAGCCCCAGGTGGTGTCGGTCCGCGGATTAAACAGGTATTCAATGATATTGGAGGTGGTTACCAGCTCCTGGCCATTCGTCCTCACCATGCTGAGCGTGAACCTTACGCTCACATCCTTGGCTTGGCCGAGATAAGCCAGGAAGCATGAGACATTGCCGGCACAGTCGTGGTTCAGTCCATCCGGGTAGAACCTCATCCCCCAATCGTAGCCGCCGACTCTAAAGACGGGCGAGCTAACGAACTCGCCGAAGTCCATGCCCTTGAGCTGCAGGTAGTTGGTCATCTTGTAATCGACAATCGCGGTGACGTGCTCCATGATGCATCTCGACGACGTGATCTCCGGTGAGCTGCTGTCAGCCATGGCCGGCAAGATCTTGAACCCTAACGGAATTTGCACGCGTGCGTACGTACTAACCTCTTATTAGTTTAGAGAGAGAAATAAGGACGTGAATAACTGGAAGACTCCTAAGGCCTACGATGATATATAACTGGAATAGACGATGTACACCTGCAGTTGTAGATCGATACGGTTCCTTTCCTAGTACTAGTTTTTTTTGTTCTTGCTTTCATTCGAATATATCCAGTTCAGCCTCCACAATAGTACCAAATTCTCTTGTAAAGACATACTCCAGTACAACTCTAGGATCACAATTAAACACTTGATTTCATTCAACGTCCGTAGATTCACCCGGGTTAATGGTTTCGTGTTGTTTTTCATGAATAATATGACAACCCATACAAGACTATGATTTTTGTGATCACTAGCTCTGTTTTGCAATCGTGTACTCCTTATCTTTTTGACAGGGCTTGTATAGTCAAAATTATTGAAAGCCTTTGCAATACAACATTGTACAAGCTATAGGCATCAAAATTACAAGGACAATGCCAGAACTACACTTGCCACACAACCTGACATTCATAAAAGCAAGAATACACTTGCAAGACAGAAAAACGAAACCAAAAGCCCCTTCACTATCTTACTCTTTTACAATGTTTCGTTGTACATACTGCTCCGCAAAGGCAAAAGAACAGGTAAAATGTGTCGCCAAGGCAGTCAAAAGAATTTCATCAATCTCCTCTCTATTTTCATATCAACTCCTCCCATGAACTCCCACCCAAAAATTAATCCATAACCCACACCGAAGCATGACTTATGGCAGGCGTTGCAAGTCCTCCCAATAAAAAGACGGACAATGACCAGCAACTAGTAGGTGAATTAACAGGGCAGGCAAAACTGTGAGTCCTCTTAGATGTGTACCCCGAAAGCCAAGGGGTAAGCCAAGATTCTTCCAACGGAAGCGGAAATTCACATTTGTATGACAAGTTTACATGTATTTGCCTGGAAACATGCTGGTTGCAGAAGGAAGCATGATCGGATGAATGGCCTGGAATGGCTGCACAAGCGGTGCAGGGCTTGGTACCACCATAGGCAGGTTACCAGTTGCCATCACTGGCGGAGCCCCATAGAATTGGGCAGTGCCTGGAGAGTGAACAAAAAGGTAAGTGGGTATGTTATGAGTGAGTTAATAACAGAAGACTTCAGTACTTCTCTAATCAATAAAAGTTGAAAATTGCAATAGGATTTGTTACCTTGAAACTTCTGCAAGCTAGATTGGTATGAGTTCAACAACACAGGTCGAGGCCATCCTTGGGAAATAACAGGTGCTCCATGCATAGCATCCTTCAAAGAAAACCCAAGAATAGATCAGCCAAAATGAGCAAGAGAAAAATTGTGCCTGGTCCAGTTTTTTTCAACATTATGTGTCCAGTCCAGCCTATATTCAAAGTAGACACCACTTTTATGGAGCAACGTTTGTTACATAGAAGAGCTTTTGAGAAGCCGGCTGGTTAAGGAACAACTTATGCAACAGCAGGGCCACAGACAGTGAGGCCTCAAGATGCTAATTTGTGATGCTAATCATTGATTACCTATGGCCAAAGTTTATTGAAGCCTAGGTGTATATTTTTAGAACAATCTCAATTCCAAAGTTCAGTTTGGTAAGGCACATAACTACATTTCTGCTTGAAATCATCCTCCAACTGAAAAAGATCCACTTAAACCCTTGATAGAAATAACAATGACTCACCTGACAAGCTGGATGAACATAAACAAAAGGACTGAACTTCCCATCAAGCACCTACCATGTATGAAATATAGATGATTTAGTTCAGTCAAGTCCCAGATGAACACAATTGCAGGTATAACTAATACACATATGAACAGATTTTTTAAATTAATATGAATTTACATGTCTTATTATGCAATTACTTACAGGCTGAGGACTAGGGCTGATATAGGTTGACCCCACTTGCAAGGGGTGGTATGGTGTACCAAGTCTTGCAGGATCTAGCCTGCCCACATTATGCCCCACAATCTGTCATGCAAAAAATGAAGACAGCATCTATCAGAATTCAGAAGCATAATCATATCAGACTTAACAGAATTAAGATAACAAAACAATAAACCATAGCTAGTATTCAAGTAGTTGCTCTTCAAGGTAAGTGCATAGCTAGACCAAACGTAAAGTAAATGCAGAAGTTGGTGCATATCAAAGTATCAACTTAAAGGCATGCTACATGCTGAGAGTAGAAGTTGACCTCTTAAGTATATTTCACTCAATATAATATGGTATTAGATGCAGCTAAAAGATAAATGATCAGAATTGTACGAGGAATGAATCAATGTACTTACTGATTGAACATATTGAGGTGAAATGCCAAAGTTTCCAGGAGCCAGGTTATTATAATGAACAACCTTGCTGGATAGAGATGAACTGCCTGGCAGAGATTGACTTTGAAATACAGGTATACCAGTTGGAACTCTAGCAACAGAGTTCGAGATATAGTTCGGGTTGACAGGGGGTACAACTGCATGTACTGGTTTGGTACTTGCCAAAGATGGAGCGAAGACCTTAGCATGTGGATTGAGTTTGGATTCCTGAAATATTGTTCAAAACACAAATGAATGGACAGATAATAATGAACTGCATGTGACACATACAATGTAGTAGTGAAGATAATAAAGCGTAAGGTTATGAATACTAGTGAACACAAGTAGAAAAAGGCATTAGTATTAGTAAGAACTATGACCCTCAGGTGAGCACATTTAGGTATTTAAGTTTATGGATTTGCTAGGTCTCAAGAGACTGAAATTTGCTAAGCCTTAATCAATTCAGAAAAGAGCAACTTTAGTTAAGTGAAACATGCAACTTGCACAACTAAAATTGCACTTTTCTGAATCAATTGAGACTGAAGAAAATCTCAATAGATTGAGACAGACACGGACCCTTAACTTTACGACTAGATTCTAATTATTTCCTTCTGAACCCAGTTATCTGCAATAATATTAAGTTCAGCGTGAAAGTAACATATATTTCTAATACTAAAAAAACTCACATTTACGACACAACTGAGATAACAGATAAACCAGTACAGTTGAGAACAATGTACAAATTGACATAATAGATAATACTATGCTGTAGTCCAAAGGCAGACACATGATATGATTAACTATTTACAGATCAGCAAATACCACTCATTAGGTAAGATGTAGACAAACTTATCAGCTATCAGCACATATCAGAAGAACTGACCTTAGCAGTGTTTTTGCTTGACATGACAACTTTAGTAGACAAATTACTGACTGGTTGAGATGTTTTGACATCTGAAGAGCTAGAGTTTATACTTGGAGCAACTTTCCCAATGGAGATATCACTATTCTGACACTGCCTGCTGCACTTCTCAACCTGTCTGTGACAGAAATAGCATTAATAAAGGTCAACAGTGAATAGGATATAGTAAGAATAAGCAGAATATTATCAAGTAGAATAGATTGCTTGCAATGTATATTGTGAACCAGCACCATGCAAGAAACTGTTGTATCAGTTAAAGATATCTAATTAGTGGGAGCAATCATGAGTAATGCATATGAAAAAACGTGCGGTCAGAAATAACATAAAATAGTTGAACTATGGACAAACTTCGATGGAGACACATTTACAGACCTGGATGCTTTTGGAGCTTTCAAATGTGAAGTTTGAGGCTCCAATGATGTTGCCATCACACCACGAGCAGTAGTTTTAGCAATATCTTTCATAGGAAGGGAAAAATCCTGGAAAAACAACAGTTTTCATCAACTCCCAAGGCAATGTGTTTCGTACAACACGTGCACTAAACCTACCTTTGCGATCACTTGAACAAGATCATCCGGGAGAACAACGAGAGTATCCACGAAAGCTCCCAGAGATAGATTGGCATTGTCCTTCCCGTTTGCGATCTTCCGTGCTTTCCTTAGCACAACACCTGCTCAATAGAAACGAATCAGTCCAATTCTTTCTCCCCCGAAAACTCAAAGTTGGTCCCTGAAATCAAACAGTACAGAAACTATACTGCCCAAGACTCCAAAGACGGAACAATACAAAAACAGTAGCACTCGGCAAACCAAAACTACAAGGTGAAAAGAACTTCAAGAATTCAGATCATAGTGGATACTACAAAGCTTGCAAGATCAACCTACATACAAGGAGTAATATCAAGGCCAATCCAGAGACACTGCACAATATCTGCCAAGGGAAGGGTAATAGTTTCTAGAGAACTTAGAACAAATCGAAAACAAGCACAAATCAACCTACATACAAGGAGAAATATTATACTAGTATGCCCCCCAAGGTGAAAATTCTAGTGTAATTACAATGCAGAAACAACACCATTCCTCTGTGATCTCCAGAAACTCACCACTTTGTACATAATCACGGCTCAAATCTAGAGTGAGGCAAGTATTTAACCCATTCATAAATACCCAATCATAACAACTAACTTCGTACAACAGACTTCCATTGGATAACACAATCAAGGATAACCGCTTGATCGCAGACAGAATCATATTTGTCCACATCTCCATAATATAGCAGAAAATCCCCAGGAGCACCTAAAGTACCAGCAACACAGGTGGAATTTCACCCCTGAATCGGAACCGATGATTGCGATATAATACGACGGCAGCAGAGTGACTCTCAACCGGAAAATAAATCAGCAAACACTTCCCCATGATCTCATTATTATACTGTACTACTCCCTCCGTTTGGAAATATAAGATGTTTTAGGTTTGTGAAGGAAATGTATCTAGACATCTTTTAGTGTGTAGGTTCAAATGAATCTACACACTAAAAGGTGTCTAGATACATTCTCTTCACAAACCTAAAACATCTTATATTTCCAAACGGAGGGAGTACATTTGAATCCATCTCAAGTATTCAAAATATCACCAATACAACGCTTCAAACTCACAACACAAGTTTCGTCGCAGAAAACTGTCCTGGACGAACATAATGCTAACTAAAATTGCATTGTGTAAAGCAGGGTCGCTAGAACAAATTCAGACACAATTTCCAGAACCAATCCCACCGAAATCAGGAAGACGAGACGACCAAGATCTCGGCTGCCATAGAGCGCAACGCACAGCCGCGTCCTAGGGAGAGGAACAGCACCCACCGATCTCTGCCACCTGACCACCCAAATCCACGCCAACCTCGAATAGAAGTAACATATCGCGACCCCTCGGCGACCGACCACGGCCACCCAACCGGCGAGCAGATCACAACGCGTTTCTAAGAAAAAAACAGAGAGCCAGGCAAGTAGCCTCGCGGCGTCCACCCAACAGGCCGGATCACGGGACCGAACGCCATTCCCGTGATCCCCTGACCCAACGCCGACCCCGCGCCACACCAACGGAAATCTACGAGGAAGAGAGCAAGGGCGCCCACCGTATCCGCCGTCGACGGAGGCTGTGTGGAAGACGCCCGCGTAGGCGGATCCGTCTCGGACCTGCACCTCGACGGGCAGGCCGACCATGCAGACGGTCGCCAGCAGCAGCGCCTCGCAGACCGCGGGCGGCGGCGCGGCCGCCGGCGCCGCCTTGGCCTTTTTGGGGCGGGCCATGGGTGGAGAGGAAGAGGAGAGGGGAGGGGGGAGGCGACGAGCCGAGCGAAAAGACGAGGGGACAAAGGAGAGAGAGAGGAAAGGGCCAAGCGTGCGCGGCCGTGCGACGGGTCGGTCGGTTCGGAATGGGATCGGAGGTGGCGAGCGCGAACCAGACGACACTGTCCGACCGAGGGAGTGGCGGTCGGGCGGTCGGGCTCGTGCCGCGATCGGCTCCGGCGCGGATCTTGAAGCAGCCCGGTGGCAGAAGAATCTCTGGACGTACAGGTGCGCTACAGTACATGTCTGGAACCATGGCTGCCTTTCTCGTCAGCTTTTGTCGCTTTGCAGATGGCATCTCTTTGTACTCTTTTACCATCGGAATGTTATTCTGTTTTCCAGACGACAGTGAGAATGGTCATGTTCTGCTATTCTTTCGAGTTTTTCGGTGCCATAGTTTTCTCAAGACAAGATATCAGCTGCTCCCACAGTAAAAACCGACACTAGCAAATCATGCATGGCATCTTAAAGGTCTTGTGTTACCTCTCTCATATTTTGTATTTTTTACCCCTATGGTAGAGAATTTTTATCCAATACACTAGTACTCCGAGAATTTTTATCCAATACACTAGTACTCCGTATGATGGAGGAGTTTTTAATCTAGACAAACATGAGAGGTTTGATGAGGGATATACTGGGATTATCCCCTCCCAACCAGGCTTAGTAAACGGAGCATCGGGGATTTTCCGAGAATCAGGATAATCCCCTTCCATCACCTCAAATACTACATTGGAAGTAAACAAGGCCTAATGGGGCAACCCATGGAACGGAACAAGTACAATCGACGAAATTCAATGGTCGGCACTCGACATCACATGCATCCATGCTGTGATAATGCCTGTCCACGTGGGCAATCATGCTATCAGAAACAAAGCCGAGGTTGTGTCAGATAATAAGAGAATCCAAGACCACAAAGCAACAGCAAAAAAAACTGCAACAGGAAATAACCGATACAGTATTATATAGTTTAAAAGCAGATCACAATGGTAATAAATAACGGTAGATCAGGACATCCAGGTTGGTCAAACAAAGCATGTCTTCCACTTTCCAGTACATGTCTCAAGAAACACGATGGGACAACAGGGAACCTTGCCGGGAGGCAACACCAAAATCTGGAGTTCAGAAACCGTCTCTCTCTATCTCTCTCTCTCTACTGAGGTGCTAGATCATAGCTCGACAGTGCCAACTTGAAATGGGGATCCTGGTGTTTCCAACCACCTGACGGAGATCACTGGAGAAAAGAAAAGGACATCACAGTTTTAGTTTAGTCAGTGGAGAGGTTTATATGGTTCCGGCCATTCATACATACAGACATGTCGGAATCAAAGTTAAGTTCAGAATTTTCTAGTGTGTGTTGATATCGATGAGATGAGGAACTTCACCTGTTGCGGTGGGGGCTGCTGCGCTGCTGCTGGTTGTTGGTAATTGGGATAGCCCGCGTAAGCCCCATAACCATACATGTTAGGGTCTTGAGGTTGTGCATATCCGCCATAACCTTGTCCATAGCCTCCATAGTAACCACCGGCAGCAGCAGCAGCACCAGCACCTGCTGCACCCCACTGGTTGGATTCCTGCTGAGGCTGAAAATATTGGCATGTCATAATGTTAACAACTTTAGCTCTAGCACACAACTCAGACACAGGATACAACTTTATAGTATGCGAGAAATGACCTGAGTCTGTTTGTTCGAAGGGCTTCGTCCCCATGAAAGCCTCACATTCTGCCCCCCAATCAAGGTCCCCTGCAGCAATTGCAGTGCTTGCTCAGCAGAAGGCCTGAATACACAGTGACAAGAGTAGCTTAGAATAATGTACTTCAAAAATCCAGGCACCAGGAACGAACAACCAAAGTATTAAACAAATAAAACTAACCTGTTAATAAACTGAACAAAACCACATCTCTTTCCAACAGGGATCTTGACATGGATGACTTCTCCATAAGGAGCGAAAACTTGTTTCAAGGCATCTTCAGTGACGTTGGGGTCAAGGCCACCAACGAATATCTGAGACAAAAGAAACAAAAAGGTCAACAAACAATTGAAAATCAATTAGTGTTATACAGAAAAGTAGAACTAAGAACGCACAGTGGTATTGTTAGGATCATTGTCAGACTGAGCTCCTTGAGTATTTGTATTTGGTACTGTAAATGAAAGCAAAAAAGTGAAGGAAATACACTGTAAGACTTGTTAAATATAAACAGTAAACATGAATGCATACCATGCAAGAGACACAAAGTTCAAATGGAAAATATTACATGGTGACTAAAGCATCAGAAAAGATAAGTAAATAAATAAGGAATTATAAATAATCTCTTCATGCAAGTAGTCATACAAAATTCTCACAGCAAAAAAATGGAGATGGAAAGCCTAAGTCTAAATGCATGTGAAAGGGATTCAATCCCTCAACTGCTAACTCTGATGAATGAAGAAACCATAAATCACTGTACCAGTTTATTTTGTGTGTGTGCATTCCTGATTGAGCATGGGCCATAACACTTTTATATACAGAAACGAAGTTCTATAGATAGATGTATATATGCGATATATCCTGGGGTAATCAGGAAAACAATAAACACAGAAACAGACTTCGAATTTACACTTGATCCAAGTGATACAACACATTACCCAAGAAATGTGACAGCTCAATTCAATTGTAGGGCTCCAAAATGAAGGAAGACTGTCGGATGTTATTTCCAGATAGCATGAGTATCATGATTCTACCATTGTGCAATAAAAATGTAGTATTACTCTATTCTGCGTTAAATGATCTAGATTCACAAAGGGATCATTGTAGTAACAAAGAATGTCTTCTTGTAGAAAAAAGATAGCACCTAGCTTCAGATTGTTCAGACCAAACCAAGTAAAAAAACAAGAACAATATAAAAGGGGAAAGGCACCCTCAAGCATAGCAAGGTAACCATGAGAAGTAATTGTATACATGTAACAGCAAAAAGCCATTGCAGCGACATGAGATTGATAACATTTACCTCTCTCCTGAACCCCAGTTGTTTTCTTATTTGCTGCTGGACCAATGCGCATAGGTCTGGAAGAACAAGGCATTCCATTCATTTCAGTCATTGCACGAGCTTGCTCTGCAGGATCGCCAAACTTCACAAAACCATAACCCTTTGGGCGCATTGTCATTTTATCAGTTACAACTTTGGCGCCCTTCACTGATGGGTAATGGACCCTGAATGTCTCTTGTAACATGTAGTCTGTAACATCTGCTGCAAGATCCCCAACAAAAATTGTATAATCAGGGGTGTCATCACGCTTTTCACCAGCACTGGCCCAGTTCAGTCTGTACTGCATCTCAACATTTGGCATCATCTGTCCATTGAATGATTGAAGAACTCGCTCAGCAGCTGCATGGCTTACAAACTCAACAAAGCCATAACCCTGAAGTTGCCCAGATATCTTGTCACGGATAAGCTTCACGGCCTGAAGCTGTAAATTGAAACAAAAATCGTATAAGCAACTTTATACTGGAAACATTCACACCCATGTGCAGAACACACAGTTGTCGTTACAAGAGCATAGAAATTGTAGGCAAACGCATAACTGCAGAAGAACAACAGCTAATTCAGCTGGAGGTACGCGTACATCCAAGTAATTCGGGGACAGTTCTACCATCACAACTAAAACCACTGATTACCTAAACCTTAAATCTAGACCAGCGACGCGTACATCCAGTAATTCTGGGACAGGCGCGACCCAAATCACGCGCGACTAAGCCTCGCATCAGATCAACCAGGGAGAAGAAGCATCACATCAGATCGGGACAAATACCTCTCCGGTGCTCGCGAAGCAGCTGTAGATGTAGTTCTCGTCCATCCAGTACTGCAGGTCCCCGATCCAGAGAGTCCTCACCTTGTCCGCCGCCGCGGGAGGCGCCGGAGCCTGCGGCGCGGCGTAGTACTGCTGCGGAGCAGGCACCTGGCCGTAGGGCGCCGCCTGTGGCGGCGGCTGGCCCCACATCGCATGCGGCTGCTGCTGCGGCGGGGGCTGCCCGTACTGCGGCATCGGCGGCGGGATCGCGCCCCAGTGTGGCGGCTGCCCGCCCGCGCCTTGTGGAGGCATGCCGGGGTGCGGCTGCGACGGCGGCGGCTGCTGCATCATGGCGAGAGACCGCAACCCTAGAGAGAGAGAGAGAGAGAGAGAGACGGGGGACAGACGAAGACAGGATATGAGATGGGAATTTCAGGGTCGAGATATGTACGTACACGGAGGCTCTGTGAAGTGTTAGGGCGTGTTCGGTAATCTCCAGCTTCCGGGAAATCCTCAAATCCCACTTCTCGATCGCTCGCAGAAAAGTTCGGTATCGATATATCGCTCCGCTCCCGCTTGGCTGGGTTGTGGCCTGTTTAAAGCCGGGCTGGCCTGCTGGGGCGGACAGTGCTTGGTCCACCTGGCTGTTTTTTTTTCAATCAATATTTTCTTTTTTATGTACATATAATTGTCTATTCCTTTTTTTTTGCGAATCCTGCTTGTCTATTCCTGTACGTGTTTGTCTATTCACATGAAATTTATTCGATTAGCAGTAGCAGAATACACATAATTGGTTCAATTAGCAGTACCAAAATTTCCAAATGCACAACAATTCAAAGAACAAGTGAGAGCACCACCTTGATGCAGCTACTGCAGATGAACGGCACGACAGAGCAGAGTTGAGGGGCGGCGGGGAAACACGCTTTAGAGATCTAGGCAGGGGCTCCGGTCGCTACTGCTTGAGGACGGAGTCAACGGCAGGTGCTGCTTGACGAGGTTGGCGACAGAGATCGGCGTGCGAGCTGAGATGCGGGGGTCGCGGCGGCCAGAGGAGCTCGAGCCGAGCTTGGAAGGCGGCCCGAGCACTAGGAAGCGGCTGCGACCGCGAGCTCGCCGAAGGAGAGCTGGGCTGCGATGGTGGATGCTCAGGACTAGCGGCGGCTATAGGCCACGGGGCCAGAGATGCTGGGTCAATTTTTTTTTTAGCTGTGTTTGGGCTTCTCGGATCTAGCTTCGGGCAGTTAGACTGTTCGGTACTGCTCCACGGAGAATTTTACAGAAGTTGGAATGTAGACCATTGCCGAACACGCCCTTAGAATCCGTGTAAAAGTTGTACGGATCGTGTATTTGTTGAATTTTTAAAGACTTTTTAAGTATTTACATAAAATTAAAATTTATAAAAAAATATAATCATTTCAAAGCACTGGACAAGGATCTTATTTCTATGCTACAATCAAATAAATCCTTAGTTCCCCGCAATAAAAAAACTTTAGTAAATTCAACCTTGTAAGATTTGAGTTTATTCTCTTTGTTTCGAGTGAAGATTTAGTGCACATGGACACTAGTGATGCCGTTTCTAAAGATATTAAAACAGTAAAATATCAATTTTAAATACTCCCCACACCTTTTGAGTTGTACAAAAATATGGATTTGTGCAGGTATGTTTTCAAACCTAAATTCTATCGGATTTGTCTTTTTTGTGTAGGAAAAATACAAAGAATTTTGGGTTATGATTTTTCATGCTCATAGGATACAACATTGGCTATGCCTGGTATTTATTTTAGATTTTCTTAAAAGTTATAAATATGGTTTTAAAAAAACAAAAGGAGCACTGGAGCTCGAGAGACAAGGACGCTTTATTTGGAATTACGGGGCTGGAGGGCCATTTTGTTGGGACCAAGACGTGTCCTAAAAAATCGTTAAAAGAAACTTGGGAACATTAGAGCTGGCCTCTTAACTACATCATAATTCTTATTACCTTTGTCGTTTTGTACCGTATCCGGAGAGAAAAGGTGATCTGGACATCGAAAATTAGGGATTGCAATAACTGGGACACTAGAAATTAGGATAATTAAAAATTTGGGCTAATAATCTCGAAATATCTTAAAAACCTCTCCGAACTAGAAATCTCAAACACATGAAGTACTTGATATCGCCTTCTTCTTTGTGCATCCCCCACAACTACCCCTTGCCCTTACTTGGAAAAAACTTTCACCCAATCTTTCTATCCTCACACATCCCTTTTTTAACTAAGGAAGAGGCCTGAACGCACAGAAGTTGTATTAAGCAGCGGGAAAAATTATATAGAGGACCTTGTTTTGAATAGGAATTACAAAGGAGTCCTCATATTTTACAAGAAAGACGTGAAATAGAAAATGTAAAACGCAATCATGCTCTTCTTCTCCACCATCACGGTTGCAAGATCTAAAGCAATGGTTGACACTGAGGACTACACCGGTTGGGTCCGTCAGCATGGAGCGTCGCCTTGAGATCATAGATCCTCTGAATCGTCTCATCGGCCTGGAGGAAGCAGGAGTCGTGGTGCCACCTGCACCGACTGCATGACACGACACGGAGTGTCCTTTGCTAACCCTAGATCATGTTGGCAAACCTGGCCTTCGTGGATGAACTCCAGGAACATGGAGAGCTTCCGACATGGGCATGAGCATGCGCAAGTAACTTCTTCCAGCATCGATGTCATCCAGGTCAAGCACCTCCTCTCCCTCGCGTCCACGGCCGGCCAAGAGCAAGGGCCTAGCCTCGAGCACACCACGTTGAAGAATCCCGCACTTGTTTCCTAAGCTCTCCCTGGTCTCCTCTCTCATCTTTCTCCATGGAATATGAACAAATCATGGTAGAGATGGCTGCTCGACGACATGCATGACCGATACGCCAGCAGGGCCCTAGATCCCGGCTTTATTAGGGAGATACCTAAGCCATGGGCACCCATCAACGAGCACTCCTTACCACCGGAGCACCGCATCAAGCAACACCAAGCATCTGCCACGTTGAGCCAACCGAGATGCTCCAATAACCTATTCCCATACTCCATGAGGGGAAAACGCAAACTAAACCTAAGCCCTAGACAACTAACGATGGAACCTTGCCTCGGCCGCAACCACACGGCATCATCGTTGGGGAAAAACTTGGATCGGCCCAGAAGACGCAAGAAGACTCTCAGCAAGACGAGAGAAGATAGAGAGGAGGTGGAGGGTAAAACGTGCCGCCCACACACGCACACGCACCCACACACGCGCACACCCCTTATATATTACCCCTTTCCTGCGCCATCCCACCCCTTGTGATATACTCCCTTTGTCTCAAAATAAGTGACTCAATTTTCATAGGTTCATACATATCTACAAAATAAAATATGTCTAGATACAACAAAGTTGAGTCACTTATTTTGAGATGGAAGGAGTATACATGATATATTGTCATATTTTTTAAATAAAATTGTTCCCTCAATCTTGAAAAAAACTATGCCACCTTGCTTTCCCATGATTCAAGAACACATGAACAACCACACTAGTAGTAATTGGTGTTGAAACTATAAGCAAAAATCCATATAATTTAATTCAAATAATAAATTGATATAGCATGATTACAGAAACAGTAATTAATCTTATCATGCACATTAAAAGAATAGGTGAACATATTGCATATAAACAGGGTAAATTTATCAATCTAGTCCAAACACTAGAAAAAGGAACTCTTGCAAAATCCGAGAGAGAAAGTTCTGCGTTGCGCAAGGTGCAACCTGAACAGCAGAGTCGTTTGTGTTGTCGTCCATGTTGAGATTGCCGAAAAGGCTACTGACTTCCGGAAAGAAGTCGTCTTTGTGGGACTTATCGTGGAATGATGTCGTGGTTGCTAGTAGTCATGTTAGAGCGCTCCCAAAAAGCCGATCACCCCCCACAATAGGCGTGATTCTGAAGACCTATGACCTGATCTATGGTGCACGCTAAGCGAGGGTGGGAAAGACAAAGTCAGCGGCACAAGATTCTGGAGTTAGGCTCGTGTGTTGCCTACCAATTTGGGTTAGCGTATATGTTTGCACAGTGTAGGTCGTTGTGGCACAACCCATGTCCAAGTTAGAAATAAGGTCGCGAGAATGAGTCGAACCTAGTACTATTTGTATAAATATTAAGTACCCACGCAATCATTCTTAATGGGTTAGTCAGAGATAGATAGGTGAAAGAGAGTTGTCGCTCAAGTGCCAAGTAGCAGTCGTCGGTCCACGACTATTCCCCGCACCATCCTCCTAGCTAGTTGAGAGTCGACCCTCGATTCCTCTGGCCGCCCATGTCCCTCTCGCTCTCCGGCAGCTCTGCTGGTCGGCGGGATGACGAATCAGGTGGTCTGGCTCCTAGTAGTAGTAGTTTAGGTAGTAATCTTGTGTTTTCCTCGATGGCGTCTGCCCCTATGGCGATTGAGGGTAGGTGGAAGGTCGTCGGCGGTCAGATCCTCCCCGCCTTGCTCTCCCTCTGCTTCACGGTTCCCTGTCGGTGGCAAGTGGTGGTGCCAACGGTGTGGTGGAGGACAAGCATCCCTCTGAATAAGACCTTCCATGGGTGCTTCGGGAAGAACGAGATGGATCTCGTTTGGCTCGATGTGGTCCCTCTCGCTCCGGTGAAGGTGCTCTCATGGCATGGGAAGAGCCGGTGCTGGAGAAGACCACCGCACGCCCACGTGATAAGATTTGTGTCCCCTTGGTGCGTCAGTGATGACTGCAAGTGCACATATCGTTTGTAGCTAGTTTGAAATAAAGATATCAATCCTATAGGGAGCAGGAGTCTGAAGTCTAAGAATTCTTAAAATAAATACTGAAAATAAAAATGTTAAATAAAGTTCTAAGTGACAAGATAAAATACGAGTATTGCGTAAAAAGGTGTTTTGCGTTTTTTTATAAGAGAATAGTGAGTAAAGAAAACAAAACTAGATACAGAAAATAAGTATCACGTACGTAAAAGAGATTTGAAACTTCAATGGGAAAAAACGTTCTTAGAGATTAGCGGATACGCCACTAGCATTATAAAGGGCTAAGATAAAGATTATTATCATGAACATTCTCAACTACGTATGTGTGGGAGAAACTCCGTATTTGGACAATGAGGCAGCAATAACTGCTCAAATCATCCTCATAACCACAGCAGACAACAATCAACATCAATTGACTTATTGCGCTATTAAGGGACGTAATCCCACAAGACGTATCCCATGGCATGGATAGTGTTACGTGAGTTTCCTCGATTCTCAAGTTGATACGTAAGGGATGCCAACAGCTTTATAGTCAATGTAAGTGCTAACACATCTCCGTCTACCAACAAGTAGTTCCCTCCATCAAGTCTCCACAATAGCCAAATATTGAGAGGTCGACTTCTCCCAACATCAAGATGAAGACAATCTAACACATGGTCACAGCGATGAATATCATAATAAATTTTATCTTATTTCAATCTCATGCTAGGGTTTTTTATCTCCCCAAGAACTAATGATCTACTCAGACGTGGAGGCAATTGATGCGGCTTAGATCACTGTAGAGATTCGTTGGGAAACCCTAAGAGGAAGGTATGATGAGCACAGCAATAAGTCTCCCCTCAGTTATGAAACCAAGGTTATCGAACCAGTAGAAGGAAGGAAACGACTCCAAGGTGTTGCTAACAACTTGGAACCTGCACAACACAAACTTAAGACTTTGCCCCAACGTACAGTGAGGTTGTCAATCTCACTGGTTTGCTGAAAACAAAAGATTAAACGTATGGTCTGGAAGGTAATGATTGCTTGCAGAAAGTGAACAGTAATAATGGATGATGTAACAATGGTAAAGATTGGACCGGGATCTACAGTAAACTAGAGGTGTTCTCCTTAAGATAAATAACATAACATGCTGGGTAAACAAATTACAACGAGACAATTGACAGGACTAAGCAAGGCATAACAATACAATACTATACATTCATGATCCTATGAGATTTGATTGGGCATTACAGCAATATACATAGACTGTCATACAACTGCATCTATGACTAGTAATCCACCTTCAGGTTATCATCCGAACCCCCTCTAGTATTAAGTTGCAAGCAACGGATAACTGCTTTAAGCAATGTGTGTAAAGTAAACAATACAATTGTTCCATGAACAAAACATTGTTGTTTTCTCCCTAATAGCAACAACACATCTACAACCTTAGAGATTTCTGTTACTTTCCCAAATTCAATAGGCATGAACCCACTATCGAGCATAAATACTCCCTCTTGGAGTCACTAGCATCTACTTGGCCAAAATAGCTACTAGAAACAGAGAGCATGCAAGATCTCAAACAACATAGACAAGATAGAATCAATAATCAAGATACATGATAGAATCAATAATCAATCTGACATAGTAATCTCAATATCCATAGGATCCCTGCAAACACAACATGCATGATTACAAATAGATGATTTTGATCATGAACGAAGCTCACAAGATCTAAACATGATAGCACAAAGGAGGAGAAACAACCATCTAGCTACTGTATGGACCCATAGTCCAAGGTGGAACTACTCACGCATCATACCAGAGGCTGGCATGGTGATGAAGAAGGCCTCTGGGATGATCTCTCCCCTTCGACAAGGTGTCGGGAAGAGCTTCAGATCCCCCACCCAATCTAGGGACGATGGTGGCAGCGGCTACGGACTGTTTCATGGAGATATGATCGGGTACTTGGGGTTTTGGCATCGGGGGATTATATAGGCGAAGAGGCGAGGCAGGAGGGCGGCCAAGGGGCCCACACCCTGCCCAGGCGCGGCCCAGGGTTGGCCCGCGCGTGGGGGGGTTGGTGATGACCCACAAGTATAGGGGGTGTATCGCAGTACTTTTGATAAATAGGAGTGTCAATCCCAACGAGGAGCAGAAGGTGTTGACTAGTGGTATGGAGTAGGAAATCTCTGTAAATACTTAGTAAACGGATTTTTAGGGGTTTTCTGATAAAGCAACAAAGCAAAGCGCAAGTAATAAAGACAAAGAACGAACGCAGCAAGTGGCCCAATCCTTTCTTAGCAAAGGACAAGCCGGTGGAAATACTTATAAGGACCAAACGTTCTCGAGGAGACATGGGAATTTTGTCAAGCGCTTTCGCTTCAAATAGCTAAGTACTCTTATTTGGTGTTGTAAGTGTTGTGTGGGTGAACCTGTGCTAATGTACCGACCTTACTTGGACTAATACATACTTGTGATTAAACCCCCTGCAAGCATCCGCAACTATAGGAAAGTAATTAAGATATAAACCTAACCACAACCTTAAACGCTGAGATCCTACGCTCCCTTATGCAATGGTGTCCTAACGGGGGTTCAGGTTTCTATCACTCCGGCAACCCCACAATTAGTAGCCAAATACACAATGCATTCCCCTAGGCCCATAAATGGTGAAGTATCATGTAGTCGACATTCACATGACACCACTAGAAGAATAGCACCACAACTTAAATACTAAACCATTGAATAATAACTCAACACAAATCCACTACTAACAACAAGACTTCTCCCATGTCCTCAAGAACTAAATGAACTACTCATAAGACATCATCTGGATCAAGATCAAAGATGATATGGTGATGAATAACAACTTGAACATAAACAATAATCCAATGGTTCCACTCACAAGCATCAACTACAATAGTAATTAACACCGGGAAGTTTCCCCTAAGAACTAAAGCAAGATCCAACATGATTGTTACAGCGGGACGGAGTGGTGATGATGGTGCTAGTGGAGATGATGGTGTGGATGATGACGATGATGATCCCGATGAAGCCTAGATTGATGACGGTCTTGATGGCAACGATCTCCCCTCTCCGGGAAGGAATTTCCCCCGCAGAAATCTGACTGCCGGAGAGATCTTTCTCTCTCGTTGTTTTCCGCCCCGCAGAGGCGGCGGAAATCTATCTGTGGTCGCTCCCCTGGTGTTAGGGTTCTGTGAGGAAGATATAGGCGAGAGGGCGGAGTCGGAGGCCGAGCAGGTGGGACACACCTGCCCTAGGCACGGCCCAGGGGGACCCGCGCCTAGGGGGTGTGGGCCCCCAACGGCCCTTCTATGCCTTCCCTTCTGGCTTCCTTCGTCTTCCGGGAAAATATAATTTTCCCATATTTTTCTGGTATTTTTCTTATCTTCGTGAAATTGCATCAAAACACCTCTTTTTCCAGCAGAATCCAGACTCCGACAGTCCATCCTCCAAGAATCATCCAACATGCAAAAACAGTTGAAAAGACATAAGTAATACCTCATAATAAGACATATATCAATGAATAGAGGCAAATTATGATATAGAATGGTGATGCAAATTGGACGTATTAACTCCCCCTAATCTTAGACCTTTGCTTGTCCCCAAGCGAAAACTGAGCTCAGTAAACATGTTCACAGGTTTATGGAGTGAAGTGTCGATAAAAGAATACGGACAAGAAGCATCACACTTACCATTACACAACTCATAGAAGAAAGCAACTCACCATTATATAACTTAGCTTGCAACAAGTACATGAGTCACAATAGAGATGAATAAAGATAAATCATAATTGGAATTGGCAAACTCTTTTTCCTGGTCAGAGAACAGCTGGCAAATGGTTTCACAAAAAGCTTTTTGTAGAAGTTTTATAACAGGAGCACTCTTTGCTCAAAAAGGTTTTTCACAATGAAGGCTTTCAAAGTAATACTCAATAGATAAGAGTCTTGTGCAAACAAGGAAGATAAATAACATGATTTAATAAATCATCATATGAATGCTTGCAACACAATAACTCAAATGCTTGTTGGAGATAGAGAGGAAGTAGGTTTACTGACTTAACTTGGTAACTAGCAGAAAGGTCCATTTATAGAGGGAAACAGGGATTTCAAGTCATAAAGAGCTTCCAAAAGATTATGGTACTTACTAGCTTTGAGCCCTCATTGCCCCTATCATAGGCATCTTGAGATGATTAAGGTTAAAGTGCACAAAGATGGAGCATATGCTTGACGAAATATAAGTTGGCAATCTCATGTCTCTTGAATATGAGGGCCACTCCTCATGCTACTCAACTTCAGTTATCGGTAAGTTCTTGTCATTGTAAGTACATGCGTATCATATAGAACCGCCAACGGGGTACCCCTTGCACATGGTACAGGAGCTATCCCATAACCAAAATGACAAGGCAAGCAGACAATGAGCATCTCAACGATCTTTTTATTTACTATGTGCATAGCTCTTTATTAAGGATGCTTCATAGATAGCTCACTATGGTGATGCTGCAAGTTTCCACCATGATTAGGCATGGCTTAGGCTAGCGTCCCAGGCGTTTCTCTAACACAAAATACATACTCCATGGACTTACAAGTTCCCTCTTTATTTCAGACCATTAACATCCACAGACAAAAGAGCATGATATCAACTGTGTACAAAGTACAAGTGCAATGTTGAAAGCGTTCCCCGTGACAGCACGGTTCTGCTAATTCCAATGTATAGATGCAAGCATATACAACTTCGATGACACAATGGTTCAAGTCTATTAGGGGCAAGAAAATAAGGTGTGCCATCAAGTTCGTGAGAGCTTTACTAACTAGTTTTCACATAACAAAATAGTTTTTAATTCGAAAGATAGATGAAGCTTGAGAATTTGCTTGGAATAACAATTGCTAATAGGTAGATATGGTGGACACAAATGGCAAAGGTTTTGGTTCAAAGGGATTGGAAACATGAGAAGTATGCCTTCTCAAAACAGGTCTTTGGCTAGCAAGGCTGGGTAGCAAGCAAAAGAGTTGAAAGAAACAAGCAGACCTATAAGTGATAAAGCCAAACATGCAATCTTCCTTTAAGACACAAAAGATCTTAAATAAAGAATACTAAGCTTATGAGACAACAAGAAAGAAAATAAATGATACAAAATACCTGTAAGCTATTTCTCTTTTTATTTCAAACCTCAAAAAGTGTTGCTACTGACCAAAACTTGGTTTGCCAAAACCAATTTAGATACACTTGATGCTCCCAAAGTGATGCCAGTACTGGTCAACAAGATCCATCATATAATAGAGATTGCAAACTAAAAATAAGAAGTGCAAAAAGTAAAAGATGAAACTTCTCATTAATATTCCATAAAGGCACTCACACCAAGGGATACATAGATAATCAACTAAAGGAGAGATACTTCCACATGCAAACCAAACTATAAGATAACCTCTCTACCAAAGATATGAATCCACTAAAAAGGTAAAAGATAATGGTTCGATACCGCGACACTCTCCAAGCTTGGAACAAGCCAAGGGGATGCCAAACCTGATGACGAATTACTCATTCGGTGGTGGTGGTGTTCTCTTGATAAGCTCCTCAATCAGCTTCCTCAAATCCTCAATCTCAAAGTTTAGAGTACGAATCAACTCCAAGTTTTGCTCAATGCGGTTCATGATCATATCAGACCCAGAATTCCAGTCCTTATTATTCTTTCCCCACTCTTCTTTCTTAATGTGTTCCTCCCCTGCATGGTTAGAATGAGGCATATCCCACATCGAGGGCAGTTTCCCTATGGTCACATGTTTGTATTGATGCTCATGTATAAGAGTATGGAAGGGTTTCTTGGTACTTGGAGGAGGTGATCATGGAGAGAGGGTATGACGTGGATGTTTCCATCCTATAGACATCTGTGATGTCCTCCTAAGCTTGGTAGGCTTTGCCACCACTCCATTGCTTGTGAAGGTACCGCGGGTGTCCGGTTGCTTGTCCTCCTCCATGTCTTCTTCATCACCTACCAAAATCTCCTCCTCCCTGGGTTTGTGAGGATCATCTTCCTCGGGCTTCTCGCCTTTGTCGTTGGCGGAGACCATGGTGCTCTAAACTTTGAGAAGATTTCCTGACAGAAACAGATCGAAATGAAAACACGACGAGAACACGATGCATGAACCTCGAGGGATCCGGGGGTTATATATTACGAAGTTTCAATGCATAAGGAAGGTTTTGATACGAAAACAAGGCGGAGTCGGAGTTCGGGATGGTCTCACCCCCTCCAGGCGCGGCCAGCTAGGGCCCGCGCCTGGGGTGGTGTGGCATCCCGCAAAACCACTACTAGAAAATCGCGTTGTTTTTGTGCATTGCATCATCATGACTGCATGCTCATGTCATCATGCCACCTTGCATTTGAGCATCGTCATCATCTTGCATTTGCTTGCATAAAACTATTTGCGGAAAAACCGGTTCATGTTTTCTAAACGCCCCGTCTTTGTTCAAACACAAAACCCCGGGTCTCCGGATTATTTTATTTGTCTGCTATCGGTTTGCAAACGGTGCATTTAAAACAAATAAAATATTAAATTATTTTAGTGGGGGCAGTCGAACGGGCCGATTCGACCCGAACGACCACCCCCAGTCCAAACAAACGGTCCGCCCCAAACCCTTTTCTACCTAGTCCTATTCTACCCACCCCTCCTCCACCTCACCCCAGCCTATCATCTCTCGCCACCTCACCCTCATCCCAACCCCCACCCAACCACATGCTGCCACTTGGCCGCCTCCCCTCCACCCCCTCTCTCTCCTCTCTACCCTGCCCCAACACACGCCCACTCACCCTCCCCAGCACACAACGCACGCCCACCGCCGCAGCACACACGCCTCTGGGCCCCACCGCGCAGCCTCCTCTCCCTGTTCTCTTCCCCACCGCGCGACCCGCCCCTTCTTCCTCCTCCCTCCTCTGGCTTCTTCTCCCTCCCCGCTTCCCCCTGGCGCCGGCGACGCCACGCCACCTCGCCGGCTCCCGCGGCGCCGCCCTGCCTCCACCCACCCCCTCAGCCTCGCCCGCAGGGACCGTCCCTCCCCGCGACCTTGACCCTCCGCCTCTCTCCCTTCCTCCTCCGGCCGAGCCTGGCCGTCCTCGCCCCGTCGCCGGAGCTCCTTCCGTCGGCCCCGC
Organism: Avena sativa; assembly: GCA_916181665.1. Lineage (NCBI taxonomy): Eukaryota > Viridiplantae > Streptophyta > Magnoliopsida > Poales > Poaceae > Avena > Avena sativa. The sequence continues at coordinate 389,010,396 of OV702280.1, read as the reverse complement.
GACCACCGCCGCGGCTCCCGCGCTCGCCGCCTCCCCGTCTGCCCGCCACCACCCCCTCCCAGCGAGCCTGCGCCGCGGCCCCTCCCTAGCGTCGCCGGCCGCCTCGCCGTCGCCCTCCGTCCCGCACGCCTCCTCCGCTCCGTCCTCGCCGGACCCCCCCCCCCCCCAAGCTGCGCCTCTCCGCCCCGGCCCTCACCTGCCTCCCTTCCCGTGCGCCTCTGGCCGCCTCTGCGACTCCGCCGTCTGTCGGCCCTGCGCGGCCACCCCTGCAGCATCCAGCCGCCCGCGTCGGCCTTCGCCTCTGCGACGCCACGGCACACCAAGATCGTCCGCCACCGCTCCCTTCAGCCCCTGCCGGCAACCTCCACCGTCGGCGTCACGTTCGTCTGATGATGTGTGCTGCCCGTGTTCATGTCATGTTGGGGATGCGAGGACAGTAGCGAGTTTTGGCACAGGATTGTCCAGGCTCCGATGATAAGTGTTCCCATCAGGTTCTGGTGCGCTTGCTGGTCGGAGCTCGAGTGCTCCGTCCCAGAATCCGAAGGTGACGAGAATCAAGATCTTCCCTTCGACAACCGTGGACCCAAAGATCATCGTCATGGAACGCAAAGGCCTTCCGAGAAGCATGTACCGTGTGCCGAGGACGAATCAAGATCTTCCCCGACACCGAGGATGCCTACCCGGAACGACAAGATCGCCACACGGACGCGAACCCCGGAGCCGAGAACCCCGACAAGAACCACGACACGGATACACCGAGTTCTTCCTCGAGGACGCCAAGATCTTCACCCCGGACACCAAGACCCCGGTGCGACAAGTACTTCGTCCCGAACGCCATAACCGTCGACATGACCCGAAGACCACGGATGCGACAAGACCTACCTCCGATATCCGAGAACGACCCGTCGACACCGAACCCGTCGAACCCTGGACCCTGAGACCGACCCCGAATCCCCGGAACCAAGATCTGCCGAACCCTAATGTGTGAACCCCTTCCCGAAACCCTATTTTATAATATAATACAACTTGTCGCATATTAATTGTTCATGCATGCATCCTTGTCATGTGGTTTGGGGGCCTTATGCCGGTTCACCATATAATTAAATATGGGGCCCATATGCGGGCAAATCTAGTCTCATATTGGCCTCATTTAAATTTGTGAAGCGAACCGGTGCTATCTTTTGCCATGTTAAGACAACATTTAAATTGCGGGGTAGCTAAACAACATGAACCACCTAATTAATTGTCGGGACCCCGGTTCCACTTAATATTGACCTAATTGCATCGCACCTTGCCATGCCATGCATCATACATGCATCATGCCGATCTTCTGCCGTTGTATTAAATATTGCATCCGGTGTTTATTCTAGTGTTTTGCTTCTTCGCGGATAAGGCCGTTGAGTTGATGCGAGTGTCGACCCGATCTTCGGATGAATCTTCGACCATGTTTTCAGGCGAGCATCTCCCCCTTTCTACCTATCTTACTTTTATAGTATTTATTCCCTCCTGTTGATCTATTGCTATCTGTGTTGCGATGCTCTAGTTTCCGTACCCGTGATATCCCCTCGCAGCCCTATATTGCCTTGGACACATCCTATTACCTGTTGTTTGGTAGGTAGTTGGACTTGCGCGTCATAGTCGCTTGCTCAAGTGCTGTTGCGTGTCGTCAAGTACCACAGTTGTTGGAGTATTGCCGCCAGTTAATTGTTGGAGATGATCATGGCTTTACTTATTGTTCACTTTAATTACTGTTTAACAACTAAAATTGAAGTATGTAAGCAGAGACATCGGTGGGTGATAGATAACATTTGGTTTCCGACCGCCCACTTGTGTCCCGTAGGACCCCGAGTACTTGATACCTGTTCCTTGATTTATCGCGCTATCCACATACGGGGAATTATGGGCCCCCCTTAGCCAGAGCTTGATTCAGTCTTATTTCTTGGGGCCACAAACTAGTTTGAGGTTTTATTTACGATCCTGTACTTATGCCATGCTTTACTGCTTTATTTACGATTGTGCGAGGAGCACACTGTACTGTTTAGGATCGGGACACGATTCCGCGGTGTCGACAAGCTCAGTTTTGGGTTCCCAGTCGTTCACAGCCGTCCACCCAAACCTCGGGTCCGTCTCGGAGCTAGCTTACTTCGTTGCGGGTGTACTCCAAGGGGTGGCCCCCTGAAATATTTCTGAATCCTGTGATTGCTTTGTCGTGAAAGCCTCGTTGGGTTTTGATTTGGTTTTTCTGAGGTTGATCGTGTGTGTGTTGCTATTTGTGCACCTCGGCCGGGTTAAAACTTTCTGAAAGCCGTGTCCGCGGTTATGGACGACTTGGAGCACAGTATCTCGACCATAGACAAGCATAACTAAAGTAGTGCTATAAATTTGACTTTATAATGACTAGTAATCAGCTTCACTATAATGGAATGGCTAACTAAAACTGCCCACAATTGCTTGTTTGGTTTGTCGCTTGCGACAATTGTAACTGACTAGTAAGTATTGCAACTATAACGGAATGGCTAAATAAAAGTACCAACAACTGCTGGGTTTTGGGAATATCTCATGCTAATTGCATCTGACTAGTAAGTGTTGCAACTACAATGGAATGGTTAACTAAAACTGCCCACTGCTTATTTTATCAGGATGATTAACTATACTTGACTAGTAATTGCTGCAACGAGAACTGAATAAATAAAATTGCCAACTGTGTGAGTTCCTCGGTTGACTTCCTCATTTGGTCTCGAGGGGGAAACACCAGGATGGGTTTGTTTGGTGTTAGCTTCAGGTTGGATCCGGATAGGTCATTCTTATCCCTCTCTGATAACCGCCAGTTGTATCGAGTCTCTATAGGTTGTTTAGTGCATGCTGCCGCTGCCGCTTCAGTCCACCATACCTATGTAGGCGAGGACCGCCGAATTCTAGTCTCGCCGTGTACTGGCCTCAGTACTGACGCTCCTTCTTTTTCCTTTGCCCTTTGTCGGCACCCCTTTTGTTTAAGCAGGTTTTGAGATCGACGTCGTTAGCAGGGTTACCCTTCCGGCTTGGCCTGGGCAGGGTTATGGACGCCATTGGTTATTCTTCAGGGCTCTTAGCCCCATTTGCATCTTGTCCATAGTCGGACGCTCTATCGTTTCAAGGTGATTTGGATCTTTGTATATAATATCTGTATTCTTGACTCTTTGAGTCGCTGTTATATATATCTGTTCTGTGGGTCGCATCGAGGACTGTTGTGTAATGTTATTACTTCGTTTTCCACCCGCACGAAAGTGCCTGGTGGGCACCTTTGAATCGTTTCTATGCGGGTTTGGCGGGAATCGCTGAAACTTGCATAGGGTCAATTCTGAGGGTGTTACAGAGTGGTATCAGAGCTCAGCAGTTGCGATACCCCACAAGTCCAGCCTGTAGGATAACCTAGCTAACGACCGAAGTAGAGTGTTAAAACTATTTTTGAAAAAAATCGGTTGGATAGTTCTGATTAGGTCTGATTTTACTCCTTACCCCTCTGCTATTCTCCTCTTACCTCTACGTGTTTTGAATCCGCTCTCCTCTTCCTCTTCGAGTCCAGGATTTCTCGTGGTTGGGTTCCGTCGTACCTTCAGGGTTTCGCTTCCTTCTTTGATAACGGTGTTGCTTCATCTGGTCTTCATGCTATCCGGGGAATCCTTCGTCTGTGGTACCATTCTTTGTTCCTTGTTTGTGCCTTCCGGTGTTTTCCGATGCGACGACATCATCTACGCCAGATCCGATGCAGAGTCTGCATCACTCCCTTGTTTCTGAACCTCGTTTGTCGAGATCTTCAGTCTGAATCCTGAGGGTTGTTTGCATAATCTATCTGTTCGTGTACAGAGTAATGCTTTGAGTGCGGGATGGAGTCGCGACCATACCACTACTCTTATCATTTGCTTTGTATATTGAATGGTAGATCGATGCAATTCCACTCCTTCCATGGAAGTTAGTGGTGGCCTTACCTTTAACTTCGTCCGTTGTTTATCCGGAGTGTTCTCTTGACGAACGGGATCAACGACGTCTTGTTGGTGGTGTCGCCGTTTTCAAGGCGAAGAAAGCATCATTGTTAGTGGTGTCGCGAAGATCTACACGAAGCGAGAAGACGCAGATCGCCGACCTTCCTTCCGGTACCATGAGGCGGATCTCGAGGGCGAGATCCATTGTTAGTGGTGTCGAATTGTGGCATCCCGCAAAACCACTACTAGAAAATCGCGTTGTTTTTGTGCATTGCATCATCATGACCGCATGCTCATGTCATCATGCCACCTTGCATTTGAGCATCGTCATCATCTTGCATTTGCTTGCATAAAACTATTTGCAGAAAAACCGGTTCATGTTTTCTAAACGCCCCGTCTTTGTTCAAACACAAAACCCCGGGTCTCCGGATTATTTTATTTGTCTGCTATCGGTTTGCAAACGGTGCATTTAAAACAAATAAAATATTAAATTATTTTAGTGGGGGCAGTCGAACGGGCCGATTCGACCCGAACGACCACCCCCAGTCCAAACAAACGGTCCGCCCCAAACCCTTTTCTACCTAGTCCTATTCTACCCACCCCTCCTCCACCTCACCCCAGCCTATCATCTCTCGCCACCTCACCCTCATCCCAACCCCCACCCAACCACATGCTGCCACTTGGCCGCCTCCCCTCCACCCCCCTCTCTCTCCTCTCTACCCTGCCCCAACACACGCCCACTCACCCTCCCCAGCACACAACGCACGCCCACCGCCGCAGCACACACGCCTCTGGGCCCCACCGCGCAGCCTCCTCTCCCTGTTCTCTTCCCCACCGCGCGACCCGCCCCTTCTTCCTCCTCCCTCCTCTGGCTTCTTCTCCCTCCCCGCTTCCCCCTGGCGCCGGCGACGCCACGCCACCTCGCCGGCTCCCGCGGCGCCGCCCTGCCTCCACCCACCCCCTCAGCCTCGCCCGCAGGGACCGTCCCTCCCCGCGACCTCGACCCTCCGCCTCTCTCCCTTCCTCCTCCGGCCGAGCCTGGCCGTCCTCGCCCCGTCGCCGGAGCTCCTTCCGTCGGCCCCGCGACCACCGCCGCGGCTCCCGCGCTCGCCGCCTCCCCGTCTGCCCGCCACCACCCCCTCCCAGCGAGCCTGCGCCGCGGCCCCTCCCTAGCGTCGCCGGCCGCCTCGCCGTCGCCCTCCGCCCCACACGCCTCCTCCGCTCCGTCCTCGCCGGACCCCCCCCCCCCCAAGCTGCGCCTCTCCGCCCCGGCCCTCACCTGCCTCCCTTCCCGTGCGCCTCTGGCCGCCTCTGCGACCTCCGCCGTCTGTCGGCCCTGCGCGTCCACCCCTGCAGCATCCAGCCGCCCGCGTCGGCCTTCGCCTCTGCGACGCCACGGCACGCCAAGCTCGTCCGCCACCGCTCCCTTCAGCCCCTGCCGGCAACCTCCACCGTCGGCGTCACGTTCGTCTGATGATGTGTGCTGCCCGTGTTCATGTCGTGTTGGGGATGCGAGGACAGTAGCGAGTTTTGGCACAGGATTGTCCAGGCTCCGATGATAAGTGTTCCCATCAGGTTCTGGTGCGCTTGCTGGTCGGAGCTCGAGTGCTCCGTCCCAGAATCCGAAGGTGACGAGAATCAATATCTTCCCTTCGACAACCGTGGACCCAAAGATCATCGTCATGGAACGCAAAGGCCTTCCGAGAAGCATGTACCGTGTGCCGAGGCCGAATCAAGATCTTCCCCGACACCGAGGATGCCTACCCGGAACGACAAGATCGCCACACGGACGCGAACCCCGAAGCCGAGAACCCCGACAAGAACCACGACACGGATACACCGAGTTCTTCCTCGAGGACGCCAAGATCTTCACCCCGGACACCAAGACCCCGGTGCGACAAGTACTTCGTCCCGAACGCCATAACAGTCGACATGACCCGAAGACCACGGATGCGACAAGACCTACCTCCGATATCCGAGAACGACCCGTCGACACCGAACCCGTCGAACCCTGGACCCTGAGACCGACCCCGAACCCCCGGAACCAAGATCTGCCGAACCCTAATGTGTGAACCCCTTACCGAAACCCTATTTTATAATATAATACAACTTGTCGCATATTAATTGTTCATGCATGCATCCTTGTCATGTGGTTTGGGGGCCTTATGCCGGTTCACCATATAATTAAATATGGGGCCCATATGCGGGCAAATCTAGTCTCATATTGGCCTCATTTAAATTTGTGAAGCGAACCGGTGCTATCTTTTGCCATGTTAAGACAACATTTAAATTGCGGGGTAGCTAAACAACATGAACCACCTAATTAATTGTCGGGACCCCGGTTCCACTTAATATTGACCTAATTGCATCGCACCTTGCCATGCCATGCATCATACATGCATCATGCCGATCTTCTGCCGTTGTATTAAATATTGCATCCGGTGTTTATTCTAGTGTTTTGCTTCTTCGCGGATAAGGCCGTTGAGTTGATGCGAGTGTCGACCCGATCTTCGGATGAATCTTCGACCATGTTTTCAGGCGAGCATCTCCCCCTTTCTACCTATCTTACTTTTATAGTATTTATTCCCTCCTGTTGATCTATTGCTATCTGTGTTGCGATGCTCTAGTTTCCGTACCCGTGATATCCCCTCGCAGCCCTATATTGCCTTGGACACATCCTATTACCTGTTGTTTGGTAGGTAGTTGGACTTGCGCGTCATAGTCGCTTGCTCAAGTGCTGTTGCGTGTCGTCAAGTACCACAGTTGTTGGAGTATTGCCGCCAGTTAATTGTTGGAGATGATCATGGCTTTACTTATTGTTCACTTTAATTACTGTTTAACAACTAAAATTGAAGTATGTAAGCAGAGACATCGGTGGGTGATAGATAACATTTGGTTTCCGACCGCCCACTTGTGTCCCGTAGGACCCCGAGTACTTGATACCTGTTCCTTGATTTATCGCGCTATCCACATACGGGGAATTATGGGCCCCCCTTAGCCAGAGCTTGATTCAGTCTTATTTCTTGGGGCCACAAACTAGTTTGAGGTTTTATTTACGATCCTGTACTTATGCCATGCTTTACTGCTTTATTTACGATTGTGCGAGGAGCACACTGTACTGTTTAGGATCGGGACACGATTCCGCGGTGTCGACAAGCTCAGTTTTGGGTTCCCAGTCGTTCACAGCCGTCCACCCAAACCTCGGGTCCGTCTCGGAGCTAGCTTACTTCGTTGCGGGTGTACTCCAAGGGGTGGCCCCCTGAAATATTTCTGAATCCTGTGATTGCTTTGTCGTGAAAGCCTCGTTGGGTTTTGATTTGGTTTTTCTGAGGTTGATCGTGTGTGTGTTGCTATTTGTGCACCTCGGCCGGGTTAAAACTTTCTGAAAGCCGTGTCCGCGGTTATGGACGACTTGGAGCACAGTATCTCGACCATAGACAAGCATAACTAAAGTAGTGCTATAAATTTGACTTTATAATGACTAGTAATCAGCTTCACTATAATGGAATGGCTAACTAAAACTGCCCACAATTGCTTGTTTGGTTTGTCGCTTGCGACAATTGTAACTGACTAGTAAGTATTGCAACTATAACGGAATGGCTAAATAAAAGTACCAACAACTGCTGGGTTTTGGGAATATCTCATGCTAATTGCATCTGACTAGTAAGTGTTGCAACTACAATGGAATGGTTAACTAAAACTGCCCACTGCTTATTTTATCAGGATGATTAACTATACTTGACTAGTAATTGCTGCAACGAGAACTGAATAAATAAAATTGCCAACTGTGTGAGTTCCTCGGTTGACTTCCTCATTTGGTCTCGAGGGGGAAACACCAGGATGGGTTTGTTTGGTGTTAGCTTCAGGTTGGATCCGGATAGGTCATTCTTATCCCTCTCTGATAACCGCCAGTTGTATAGAGTCTCTATAGGTTGTTTAGTGCATGTTGCCGCTGCCGCTTCAGTCCACCATACCTATGTAGGCGAGGACCGCCGAATTCTAGTCTCGCCGTGTACTGGCCTCAGTACTGACGCTCCTTCTTTTTCCTTTGCCCTTTGTCGGCACCCCTTTTGTTTAAGCAGGTTTTGAGATCGACGTCGTTAGCAGGGTTACCCTTCCGGCTTGGCCTGGGCAGGGTTATGGACGCCATTGGTTATTCTTCAGGGCTCTTAGCCCCATTTGCATCTTGTCCGTAGTCGGACGCTCTATCGTTTCAAGGTGATTTGGATCTTTGTATATAATATCTGTATTCTTGACTCTTTGAGTCGCTGTTATATATATCTGTTCTGTGGGTCCCATCGAGGACTGTTGTGTAATGTTATTACTTCGTTTTCCACCCGCACGAAAGTGCCTGGTGGGCACCTTTGAATCGTTTCTATGCGGGTTTGGCGGGAATCGGTGAAACTTGCATAGGGTCGATTCTGAGGGTGTTACAGGTGGGTTTGGCCATCCTGGCCTCCAGTTCCTCCTCTGTTCCGTCTAGTAACTTCCCTTATTTATTAAAAACACCAAAAATATAAAAAGATCGGGATTTCACGAACCTTCTGTTTTCACCACTTTTACCTATTCAAAGACGAACTCTGCAGACTCCTTTTCTCCTTCTCCTGGAATTTCCTTTCCTACAAGGTCTCACACAAACCTTAATGGCAACATTAGTGTAAGCAAAAAACAATTAACCTTTAGGTGCGCACTTCAACTGAAATCCATCAAAACAAAGGCTTATGTAAGAGGCAAATGCAAATGATAACATAAATCTATCAAAACAGATCAGCAGGTAAAGATTTATTTTTTCGAAAACCTTCTGTTGCTTAAATCAAAAAGTGCAGAACTAATGAAAGTTGGGTAACAACTTTGAGAACAATCTCAAAAAAATACAGCTCCATCCGACGTACTGAGTTTCCTCACTAATTTTTACAATGCATCACACAAATCTATCCCAGGACAGCCACTTTTCACAACTCCTCTACTTCTCAAAAGTAGTTGAACTCGACACAAAAAACAAAACAAAAAGGATAAGGAGCGGTTATTACAGAGGTAATAACTTCCAAGACTCAACCAAACTCTTGAGTTATCTCCCAACAAGTACTTTTCTTTAATGCCTTTAAGTTAGGCTTGAAACTTTCAAAGATGCTCACAAAGGAGATAAATATCTGGAATGAAAGAGAGCATCAAGAAGCAAATAACCAACACATTTGAGTCTAACCCACTTCCTATGCATGGGGGTATCATGAGAAAACAAGTTGTTGAAACAAAAATCCACCAGCATAGGAAGACAAAACAAATGTGTGGCATCCCGCAAAAACCACTACTAGAAAATCGCGGTGTTTTTGTGTTGCGCATCATCATGACCGCATGCTCATGTCATCATGCCACCTTGCATTAATGCATCGTCATGTCATCTTGCATTTGTTTGCATAAAACTATCTTCGAAAAATCTGTTTTTGCCTTCTAAACGCCCCGTCTTTATTCAAACACAAAACCCGGGTCTCCGGAATATTTTGTTTTGTCTACCCACGGTTTGCAAAAGCCCCGTTTTAAATAAATAAAAATTTTAAATCGTTTTTAGGAGGCAGCCTGCCAGGCCCGAAAGCCCAGCTGGCCACCTCCAGATAAAACCCTACCTACCCCAGAAACACCCAAATCTTTTCTACCAAAAAAACCCTACCCTATTTTTTCCTACCCAGCCCCCTCCACCTCACCTGCACCAATCGGTGCACGCCACCTCACCTCTCCTCCCTCCATCCACCCAACCACCACCTGCCACCTCACCCCACCCCACTGCCCCTGCCGCCGCCAACCAGCAGCAGCATGCAGCCCGGACCCACCCCACTCCCTCACCCACCGCACACACGCCACCCACGCCACGCACGCGAGGCCGCACCCTCCTGCAGCCTGGCCCACCTCTGGCCCCACCACCCGTCGCCCATCCCCGCTCTCTCCTTCCTCTCTCTTTTCCCCAACCCGCTTCCCCCACCAACCCCCAGGCCTCACGCGACCCTGCTTCCCCCGATTCCTCTCCGCACGCGCGTCGCCGCCACCTGCTCGTCGCCGCGTCTCCTCGCCGACCGCCTCTGGCCCTGCAGCGCCGCCATCGTGGCTCTCGCTTGTCCTGCGCCGGTACATCCCCGAGCACCTCCTGCAGCGTCGGCCGCCCTCCGCCGTCGATCCTGCCTCTGCCCCGCTCTCCCCATCAACCTTGCCGGGTGTCGCCCTCTACCGCCGTCCGTTCGCCTGGGCCTCCTCTCCTCCAAGCAACATCGCTGGCCGCAGCCCCGACCTCGCCGTGTTACCAAGCCCGCGCCTGCAGCGGCGCGCCCCCGACGCCCGCATCGACACCTCCTCTAGCCAGCGTCGTCCCGTCTGCGAGACGACCCTGCTGCCGTCTTCGTCCCGGAGCCTCACCCCCTGCTCATCCTCGGTGTCTCCGGACGAGCCCCGCTCCCTTCCGCCAGGTCGTCGCCTCCCCGCCTCGGCGTCCCACCTCCCAGGACGCGGCCGCCCCCTCCTCTGTTTCCGGGCCCAGGCCCTCATCTCTGGCCGCTGTACCTGGCCGCCGGAGCGCCTTCCAGTGGCCCGTCCTCACCGCCGTCCGCGGTGACCTCCACGTGCGCCCTGGTCATCCCGCGGCCTCTTTTGTTGATGTCCTCTTTTGAGTGTGCTTGCGTCCCTATTGGTTTAGCTCTGTTCCTAGCAGTTCGTGTTGCAACCATGTGGAGCTTTTGCTAATGTGAGATGTTTGTATTTGGTGTCCCGCGGAACATCAATATGGCACTATTGTTGTCGCCAAGTTCTGCCTCGCCAAGATCTTCGTCATGGGTTCGCCATATCCGCAGTCATCATCATGAAATGGATGGCCGAAGAGCGCCGTCATGGAACCTCAAGATCTCCTTCACGGACCGCAAGACCAAACCCGAACCCCTTCGAGTTCCCCAAGTCCTTCATAACCAACATGTGTGACCCCTTTATCCGAGTCCTATTTTATAAATTGATATCTATATGAATTATTGCATATTAAATTGTACATGCTTGCATACCTTTTCCGCGGTTCGGGGTTGTATAGTCAATTCACTCTTAATTAAATATGGAGTCCATATGCGGGCTATTCTAGTCACATATTGGTTCCATTTAAATTTGTGCATCGAACCGGTGATATAATTTTGCCTTGTTAAGACAACATTTAAATTGCAGGGTATCTAAATAACATGAACCTATTAATTAGTTGTCGGGACCCCGGTTCCGCTTAATATGGCCTAGTTGCATTGCACCTTTGCCATGTCATACATCATACATGCATCATGCCCGATCTTCTGTCATAGTATTAAATAGTGCATCCGGTGTTTGTGCTAGTGTTTTTGCTTCTTCACGGACTAGGCCGATGAGTTGATGCGAGTGTCGACCCGACCTTCGGATGAACCTTCGGCAATGTTTTTCAGGCGAGCACCTCCCCCTTTCTACCTATCTTACTTTTATAGTATTTATTCCCCCCTGTTGATCTATTGCTATCTGTGTTGCGATGCTCTAGTTTCCGTACCCGTGATATCCCTTGCGGCCTTATATTGCCTTGGACACATCCTATTACCTGTTGTTTGGTAGATAGTTGGACTTGCGTGTCGTAGTCGCTTGCTCAAGTGCTGTTGCGTGTCGTCCAGTACCACAGTTGTTGGAGTATTGCCGCAGGTTTAATGTTGGAGATGTTCATGGCTTTAATTAATGTTTAATAACTAAAATTGAAGTAGGTAAATGCAGAGGCACCGGTGGGTAATAGACAATATTTGGATTTTAACCGCTCACTGGTGTCCCGTAGGACCCCGAGTTCTTGACACCTGTTCTGAGATCGAGCGCGCTAACCACAGGTGGGGTGTGTGGGCACCCCCATCGACTAGTACCTGATTTCAAAGTATTGAACTGGGGGCCACAAAGTAGTTTGGAGCTTTATTACTATTCTGTACTTATGCCATGCTTTACTGCTTTATTTAAGATTGTGCGAGGAGCACCTGTACTGTTTAGGTAAGCGGAGTGTTTTCGCGGTATCGACAAGCCCAGTCACACTTTCGGGTTCCCAGTCGTTTACAGCCACTGACGCAAACCCTGGGTCCGTTCCGGAGCCGGCCAACTTCGTTGCGGGTAGCTTAGTGGGGTGGCCCCCATGTACTTGCTTTGGGTCTGGGAAACGTCATGACTTAGGCCCCGCCGACATACCGATGGGTGTATGTTAACTGATCTGGCAAAAAGGGTCAAAGTGCGTGTGGATACTTTGGTGCACCCCTGCAGGGTTAAATCTTTTCGAAAAGCCGTGTCCGCGGTTATGGACGACTTGGAGCACAGTTCTCGATCATAGACAACTATAACTAAAGTTTACTGTTATAATTTGACTTGTATCCGATATGACTAGTAATCAGCTTCACTACAACGGAATGGCTAAATAAAAGTACCAACAACTGCTGGGTTTGGGATATCTCATGCTAATTGTATTTGACTAGTAAGTGTCGCAACTACAACAGAATGGTTAACTAAAACTGCCCACTGCTTATTATATCAGGATGACTATCTATACCTGATTAGTAATTGCTGCAACGATAACTGAATAAATAAAACTGCCAACGGTGTGAGTTCCTCGGTTGACTTCCTCGTCTGGTCTCGAGGGGGAAACACCAGGATGGGTATGTTTGGTGGTAGTATCAGGTTGGTTCCGAATAGGTCTTTCTTATCCCTCTCTGATAGCCGCCAGTTGTATCGAGTCTCTATAGGTTGTTTAGTGCATGCTGCGCTGCCGCTTCAGTCCACCATACCTATGTAGGCGAGGACCGCCGAATTCTAGTCTCGCCGTGTACTGGCCTCAGTACTGACCGCTCTCTTTTTCCTTTGCCATTTGTCGGCACCCCTTTTGTTTAAGCAGGTTTGAGATCGACGTCGTTAGCAGGGTTACCCTTCTGGCTTGGCCTGGGCAGGGTTATGGACGCCATTGGTTATTCTTCAGGGCTCTTAGCTCAATTTGCATCTTGTCCGTACTCGGACGCTGTATGGTTTTCAAGGTGATTTGGATCTTTGTACTGTAAATCTGTATTCTTGACTCTTTGAGTCGCTGTTGTATATATATGTTTTGTGGGTTCCATCGAGGACTATTGTGTAATGATATTACTTCGTTTTCCACCCGCACGCAAGTGCCTGGTGGGAACCTTTGAATCGTTTCTATGCGGGTTTGGCGGGAAGCGCTAAAACTTGCATAGGGCCGATTCTGAGGGTGTTACAGAGTGGTATCAGAGCTCAGCAGTTGCGATACCCCACAAGTCCAGCCTGTAGGATAACCTAGCTAACGGCCGAAGTAGAGTGTCAAAACTATTTTTGCAAAATCGGTTGGATAGTTCTGATTAGGTCTGATTTTACTCCTTATCCCTCTGCTGCTCTCCTCTCACCTCTGCGTGTTTTGAATCCGCTCTCTTCTCTCTCTTCGAGTCCAGGATTTCTCGTGGTTGGGTTCCATCGTACCTTCAGGGTTTCGCTTCCTCCTTTGGTAACAGTGTTGCTACATCTGGTCTTCATGCTATCCGAGGAATCCTTCGTCTGGTGGACTTCTCTTTGTTCCTTCTCATGCCTTCCGGTGTTTTCCGACGCGACGACATCATCTACGCCAGATCTGATGCAGAGTCTGCATCACTCCTTTGTTTCTGAGCCTCGATTGTCGAGATCTTCAGTCTGATTCCGAGAATGGTTGCACGCTTATCTACTGATTGTGCAGAGTAATAGTTTGGGTGCGTGATGGATTGGCCCCCATGCCGACTACTCACTCTATTCGCTTGTGTACATTGAAGTGGATGAGAATGCATCGGTTCCCTCTTTCCATCGAAGCTAGAGGTGGCTTTATTTGTTGATACCTCTACCTTCGACCTTTTGTTCTCGGAGTGTTCTCTCGACGATCACGGACAACGACCTCTTGTTAGTGGTGTCGCGAGGATCTACACGATGCGAGAAGATTCAGATCGCCGCCCTTCTTCTCGGTACCATGAGGCGGATCTCGAGGGCGAGATCCATTGTTAGTGGTGTCGAATTGTGGCATCCCGCAAAAACCACTACTAGAAAATCGCGGTGTTTTTGTGTTGCGCATCATCATGACCGCATGCTCATGTCATCATGCCACCTTGCATTAATGCATCGTCATGTCATCTTGCATTTGTTTGCATAAAACTATCTTCGAAAAATCTGTTTTTGCCTTCTAAACGCCCCGTCTTTATTCAAACACAAAACCCGGGTCTCCGGAATATTTTGTTTTGTCTACCCACGGTTTGCAAAAGCCCCGTTTTAAATAAATAAAAAATTTAAATCGTTTTTAGGAGGCAGACCGCCAGGCCCGAAAGCCCAGCTGGCCACCTCCAGATAAAACCCTACCTACCCCAGAAACACCCAAATCTTTTCTACCAAAAAAACCCTACCCTATTTTTTCCTACCCAGCCCCCTCCACCTCACCTGCACCAATCGGTGCACGCCACCTCACCTCTCCTCCCTCCATCCACCCAACCACCACCTGCCACCTCACCCCACCCCACTGCCCCTGCCGCCGCCAACCAGCAGCACATGCAGCCCGGACCCACCCCACTCCCTCACCCACCGCACACACGCCACACACGCCACGCACGCGAGGCCGCACCCTCCTGCAGCCTGGCCCACCTCTGGCCCCACCACCCGTCGCCCATCCCCGCTCTCTCCTTCCTCTCTCTTTTCCCCAACCCGCTTCCCCCACCAACCCCCAGGCCTCACGCGACCCTGCTTCCCCCGATTCCTCTCCGCACGCGCGTCGCCACCACCTGCTCGTCGCCGCGTCTCCTCACCGACCGCCTCTGGCCCTGCAGCGCCGCCATCGTGGCTCTCGCTTGTCCTGCGCCGGTACATCCCCGAGCACCTCCTGCAGCGTCGGCCGCCCTCCGCCGTTGATCCTGCCTCTGCCCCGCTCTCCCCATCAACCTTGCCGGGTGTCGCCCTCTACCGCCGTCCGTTCGCCTGGGCCTCCTCTCCTCCAAGCAACATCGCTGGCCGCAGCCCCGACCTCGCCGTGTTACCAAGCCCGCGCCTGCAGCGGCGCGCCCCCAACGCTCGCATCGACGCCTCCTCTAGCCAGCGTCGTCCCGTCTGCGAGACGACCCTGCTGCCGTCTTCGTCCCGGAGCCTCACCCCCTGCTCATCCTCG
Organism: Avena sativa; assembly: GCA_916181665.1. Taxonomy (NCBI): domain Eukaryota; kingdom Viridiplantae; phylum Streptophyta; class Magnoliopsida; order Poales; family Poaceae; genus Avena; species Avena sativa. The sequence continues at coordinate 388,995,258 of OV702280.1, read as the reverse complement.
GTGTCTCCGGCCGTGCCCCGCTCCCTTCCGCCAGGTCGTCGCCTCCCCGCCTCGGCGTCCCACCTCCCAGGACGCGGCCGCCCCCTCCTCTGTTTCTGGGCCCAGGCCCTCATCTCTGGCCGCTGTACCTGGCCGCCGGAGCGCCTTCCAGTGGCCCGTCCTCACCGCCGTCCGCGGTGACCTCCACGTGCGCCCTGGTCATCCCGCGGCCTCTTTTGTTGACGTCGTCTTTTGAGTGTGCTTGCGTCCCTATTGGTTTAGCTCTGTTCCTAGCAGTTCGTGTTGCAACCATGTGGAGCTTTTGCTAATGTGAGATGTTTGTATTTGGTGTCCCGCGGAACATCAATATGGCACTATTGTTGTCGCCAAGTTCTGCCTCGCCAAGATCTTCGTCATGGGTTCGCCATATCCGCAGTCATCATCATGAAATGGATGGCCGAAGAGCGCCGTCATGGAACCTCAAGATCTCCTTCACGGACCGCAAGACCAAACCCGAACCCCTTCGAGTTCCCCAAGTCCTTCATAACCAACATGTGTGACCCCTTTATCCGAGTCCTATTTTATAAATTGATATCTATATGAATTATTCCATATTAAATTGTACATGCTTGCATACCTTTTCCGCGGTTCGGGGTTGTATAGTCAATTCACTCTTAATTAAATATGGAGTCCATATGCGGGCTATTCTAGTCACATATTGGTTCCATTTAAATTTGTGCATCGAACCGGTGATATAATTTTGCCTTGTTAAGACAACATTTAAATTGCAGGGTATCTAAATAACATGAACCTATTAATTAGTTGTCGGGACCCCGGTTCCGCTTAATATGGCCTAGTTGCATTGCACCTTTGCCATGTCATACATCATACATGCATCATGCCCGATCTTTTGTCATAGTATTAAATAGTGCATCCGGTGTTTGTGCTAGTGTTTTTGCTTCTTCACGGACTAGGCCGATGAGTTGATGCGAGTGTCGACCCGACCTTCGGATGAACCTTCGGCAATGTTTTTCAGGCGAGCACCTCCCCCTTTCTACCTATCTTACTTTTATAGTATTTATTCCCCCTGTTGATCTATTGCTATCTGTGTTGCGATGCTCTAGTTTCCGTACCCGTGATATCCCTTGCGGCCTTATATTGCCTTGGACACATCCTATTACCTGTTGTTTGGTAGATAGTTGGACTTGCGTGTCGTAGTCGCTTGCTCAAGTGCTGTTGCGTGTCGTCCAGTACCACAGTTGTTGGAGTATTGCCGCAGGTTTAATGTTGGAGATGTTCATGGCTTTAATTAATGTTTAATAACTAAAATTGAAGTAGGTAAATGTAGAGGCACCGGTGGGTAATAGACAATATTTGGATTTTAACCGCTCACTGGTGTCCCGTAGGACCCCGAGTTCTTGACACCTGTTCTGAGATCGAGAGCGCTAACCACAGGTGGGGTGTGTGGGCACCCCCATCGACTAGTACCTGATTTCAAAGTATTGAACTGGGGGCCACAAAGTAGTTTGGAGCTTTATTACTATTCTGTACTTATGCCATGCTTTACTGCTTTATTTAAGATTGTGCGAGGAGCACCTGTACTGTTTAGGTAAGCGGAGTGTTTTCGCGGTATCGACAAGCCCAGTCACACTTTCGGGTTCCCAGTCGTTTACAGCCACTGACGCAAACCCTGGGTCCGTTCCGGAGCCGGCCAACTTCGTTGCGGGTAGCTTAGTGGGGTGGCCCCCATGTACTTGCTTTGGGTCTGGGAAACGTCATGACTTAGGCCCCGCCGACATACCGATGGGTGTATGTTAACTGATCTGGCAAAAAGGGTCGAAGTGCGTGTGGATACTTTGGTGCACCCCTGCAGGGTTAAATCTTTTCGAAAAGCCGTGTCCGCGGTTATGGACGACTTGGAGCACAGTTCTCGATCATAGACAACTATAACTAAAGTTTACTGTTATAATTTGACTTGTATCCGATATGACTAGTAATCAGCTTCACTACAACGGAATGGCTAAATAAAAGTACCAACAACTGCTGGGTTTGGGATATCTCATGCTAATTGTATTTGACTAGTAAGTGTCGCAACTACAACAGAATGGTTAACTAAAACTGCCCACTGCTTATTATATCAGGATGACTATCTATACCTGATTAGTAATTGCTGCAACGATAACTGAATAAATAAAACTGCCAACGGTGTGAGTTCCTCGGTTGACTTCCTCGTCTGGTCTCGAGGGGGAAACACCAGGATGGGTATGTTTGGTGGTAGTATCAGGTTGGTTCCGAATAGGTCTTTCTTATCCCTCTCTGATAGCCGCCAGTTGTATCGAGTCTCTATAGGTTGTTTAGTGCATGCTGCGCTGCCGCTTCAGTCCACCATACCTATGTAGGCGAGGACCGCCGAATTCTAGTCTCGCCGTGTACTGGCCTCAGTACTGACCGCTCTCTTTTTCCTTTGCCCTTTGTCGGCACCCCTTTTGTTTAAGCAGGTTTGAGATCGACGTCGTTAGCAGGGTTACCCTTCCGGCTTGGCCTGGGCAGGGTTATGGACGCCATTGGTTATTCTTCAGGGCTCTTAGCTCAATTTGCATCTTGTCCGTACTCGGACGCTGTATGGTTTTCAAGGTGATTTGGATCTTTGTACTGTAAATCTGTATTCTTGACTCTTTGAGTCGCTGTTGTATATATATGTTTTGTGGGTTCCATCGAGGACTATTGTGTAATGATATTACTTCGTTTTCCACCCGTACGCAAGTGCCTGGTGGGCACCTTTGAATCGTTTCTATGCGGGTTTGGCGGGAAGCGCTAAAACTTGCATAGGGCCGATTCTGAGGGTGTTACAAAATGCAACTTCAAAGCTTTCAACATAAAACGAGGAAACTTAACATCATTGAGATGCATAAAACCATGTTTCCCTCTCTCATAATAACTTTCAGTAGCACCTTGAATAAAGTTGACAATATAACTATCAAAGGAAACAACTCTATCATAAGAATGAGCATTCTTACAATCACCAAAAAGAGGTCCAAGGTCATAAACTGGATCAATAGAAGCAAATTGTTCCATCCTAGAATCTTCATTAGGCAAGCTATTTTCACAAGGAGCTTTAGCAAATTTGGAAAATTTAAACTCATAAGAATCTCCATCAAACTTACTTAAAACTTTCTCCTTCTTACAATCTATAATAGCTCCACAAGTGTTCAAGAAAGGTCTACCAAAAATGATAGGGCAAGTTTTGCTAGCAGCTGAATTAAGCATTAGAAAATCAGCAGGATACTTAACCTTACCACAAAGAACCTCCACATATCTTACGATACCAATGGGGCAAACTTTCTCTCCATTAGCAAGGTGAATAACCACATCAATGTCCTCAAGCTCACAAGGACCAATTTCATGCATAATTTCCCTGTAAAGCTCATAAGGAATAACACTAGAACTAGCACCAATATCACATAAACCATAATAGCAATGATCACCAATTTAACAGAAAGCACGGGAACACTAGCTTTTCTAGCTTTACTAGGATGAGAGATAATATTAGAAGCGTCTTCACATAAGACAATGTGCTCATCCTCTATATTTCTAGTGACAGGGTCTTTCACAATAGCTACCACAGGTTCAATATTCAATTGCTCATCTGGTTCCACAGTTTTCTTTGCACTTTTTCTATTTGCACTAATCATCATAGAATACTCCTTTACCTTAGCTGGAAAAGGTATTTTCTCAACATAAGGTTCAGGCACAATATGATTAGTAGTACAAACTTCAGTGCTTCTAACAGGAACATGACTAACAACATCTTTATAAGGATCATGGTGCTTATTCCACTTCTTCTTGGGAATTTCTATGTAAGAGGCAAAGGCTTTAAAACAGTTGGCAATACTTTGGGACTCAATACCAAACTCATTGCTAATATAAGGGAAGTCATTAGTTCCCATAAAAGATTTAATGCATTCATAATCATAGTTTATACATGACTTTCTTCCTTTGTCATTCTCCCAAGCTTCAGTGTTCTCTTGAATACGGTCTAGTAGATCCCATTTAGCTTCTTCCTTCATACGTGTGAATGATCCAGCACAAGAAGCATCTAGTAAATCTTTATCATGAAGAGAAAGCCTAGCATAAAAGTTATTGATAATAATATTGTTAGGGATTTCATGAATAGCACACTTAAGCATTAGTAACTTAAATCTCCCCAAGCTTGAGTTGTACTCTCTCCATAACGGGGCCAAAAGTTATATATCATATTTCTATCCTTATGAATCTCACCGGGAGGATGGAATTTAGAATAAAAGAGAGATGACATTTCCTCCCATTCCATGGATTGCCCATTATTTAGCATCTTATACAATTCTTCAGCTCTCCCTTTCAAGGATATAGAGAGTAACTTCTTCTTCACCTGTTCAGTTGTGATACCTGCACACTTAAATAACCCGCATAATTCATGGATAAAAAGCAAATGATCACCAGGATGGACAGTTCCATCCCCAAAACAATAATTATCCATAACACGATCAACAATACGTGTAGGTATCTTAAAAGGATATATCTCAACAGGTGGTGGTTCATCTACTACCCTAGCAGCGGCAGTAGTTTTCCCAAACATAAAACAAAGTGGGTTATCCATATTGGAAACAAAGTAACAAGCAGTAACAAAAAGCAATACTCACAGTACAAGTTTACTTTACCAGTTCCACTCTTCAATAGCGCTTCACTCCCCGGCAATGGCGCCAGAAAATAGTCTTGATGACCCACAAGTATAGGGGGTGTATCGTAGTACTTCTGATAAATAGGAGTGTCGATCCCAACGAGGATCAGAAGGTGTTGACTAGTGGTATGGAGCAGAAACTCTCTGTAAATACTTAGCAAACGGATTTTAGGGGTTTTCTGATAAAGCAACAAAGCAAAGCGCAAGTAATAAAGACAAAGAACGAACGCAACAAGTGGCCCAATCCTTTGTTAGAAAAGGACAAGCCGATGGAAATACTTATAAGGACCAAACGTTCTCGAGGACACATGGGAATTCTGTCAAGTGCTTTCGCTTCAAATAGCTAAGTACTCTTCTTTGGTGTTGTAAGTGTTGAGGTGAACCTGTGCTAATGTACCGACCTTACTTGGACTAATACATACTTGTGATTAAACCCCCTGCAAGCATCCGCAACTACAGGAAAGTAATTAAGATATAAACTAACCACAGCCTTAAACTCTGATATCCTACGCTTCCTTATGCAATGGTGTCCTAACGGGGGTTCAGGTTTCTGTCACTCCGGCAACCCCACAATTAGTATACAAATACACAATGCATTCCCCTAGGCCCATAAATGGTGAAGTATCATGTAGTCGACATTCACATGACACCACTAGAAGAATAGCACCACAACTTAAATACTAAGCCATTGAATAATAACTCAACACAAATCCACTACTAACAACAAGACTTCTCCCATGTCCTCAATAATTAAACGAACTACTCACAAGACATCATATGGATCAAGATCAAAGATGATATGGTGATGAATAACAATCTGAACATAAACAATAATCCAATGGTTCCACTCAGAAGCATCAACTACAATAGTAATTAACACCGGGAAAGTTTCCCCTAAGAACTAAAGCAAGATCCAACACGATTGTTACAGCGGGACGGAGTGGTGATGATGGTGCTAGTGGAGATGATGGTGTGGATGATGATGATCCCGATGAAGCCTAGCTTTATGACTGTGTTGATGGCGACGATCTCCCCTCTCCGGGAAGGAATTTCTCGGCAGAAATTTGTCTGTCAGAGAGATCTTTCTCTCTCGGTGTTTTCCGCCCCGTAGAGGCGGCGAATATCTATCTGTGGTCGCTCCCCTGGTGTTAGGGTTCCGTGAGGAAGACATAGGCGAGAGGGCGGATTCGGAGGCTGAGTAGGTGGGCCACACCTGCCCTAGGCGTGACCCAGGAGGGACCCGCACCTAGGGGGTGTGGCCCCCCTGCGGCCCTTCTACGCCTCCCCTTATGGATTCCTTCGTCTTTCGGGAAAATATAATTTTCCCATATTTTTCTGGTATTTTTCTGATCTTCGCGAAATTGCATCAAAACACCTCTTTTTTCATCAGAATCCAGACTCCGGCAGTCCATCCTCCAAGAATCATCAAACATGCAAAAACAGTGGAAAAGACATAAGTAATACCTCATAATAAGACATATATCAATGAATAGAGGCAAATTATGATATACAATGGTGATGCAAATTGGACGTATCAGCTGGACACCCTGTGGCTCCCCTTCGGTCGCCCTTCGGTCTATGTGTTCGTCTTGGTGAAATATTGACTTTGGATTTTGTCTCGTCCAATTCCGAGAATATTTCCTTACTAGATTTTCTTAAACCAAAAATAGCAGAAAACAGGCAACTGGCACCGTGGCATCTTGTTAATAGGTTAGTTCCAGAAAAGGTATAAAAAATACCTCAAAGTGTAGACAAAGCATAGCAAAGTGGATACTAAACAAGCATGGAACATCAAAAATTATATACGTTTACGACGTATCAAGCATCCCCAAGCTTAACTCCTGCTCGTCCTCGAGTAGGTAAGTGATAAAAAGAATAATTTTTGAGGTGACATGCACCATCACAATCATGATCAAACCATTTGCAAGCATTGAAATCTGGGATCAAAGTACTCTAAACACGAGCATGAAAGATGAAGTTCTAACAATAGGAGATAGTAACTATGTTGTAACATGAAAGGATACAAACAAAGGTTCATGAATAACAATGCATTAAGAGACGTTTGTTTGTTTCACATATAGAAAACATAGCATAGTGGCATTCAGCTTGTCCCTCATGGAGTAGCAAAACATAAATGCATAGGACACCTTCAAAGTTCATAAGGGTGACTAGATAGAAATAGTTTAAGAACAAGTACTATAAACATTATGAATCAATCAATAAGTTTTGGGACAATGCACATGGAACAAAGAATGGCAACTATGCTCTCTTAATTGGTGCCTAAAGATAGAAGGTGGAGACTCAATATAAAAGTGGAAGAAAGGCCCTTCAAAGGGAAGCAGGGATTTCGAGTTTCATAAAGAGCTTCCAAAAATTATGGTACTTGTTAGCTTTCAGCTCTCGTTGCCCCTATCATAAGCATCTTGAAGTGATTAAGGTTAAAAAGAACAAAGTATAGAGTATATGCTTGATAAAGTATAAGTTGGCAATATCATGTCCCTTGAGTACGAGGGTCGTTCCTCATGCTACTCAACTTTAGTTACCAGTAAGTTCTTGTCATAGTAAGTATATGTGTATCATAGAGAACCGCCAACGGGTACCCCTTGCCCATGACACAGGAGCTATCCCATATCAAAATGACAAGGCAACAGACAACGAGAATCTCAACAATCTTCTTATTTCCCATGGGAAAATGGTGCTTTTTTCTCTTCTTTTATCTTTTTTGGTCTTTTTCTCTTTTTTTCTATCTCTCTTTTTTTATAAGAAGAATGCTTCATAGATTGCTCACTATGGTGATGCTGCAAGTTTCCACCATGATTAGGCAATGGCTTAGGCTAGCGGCTCAGACATTTCTCTAACACATATACATAACTCCATGGACTTATGATGACCCACAAGTGTAGGGGATCGCAACAGTCTTCATGGGTAGTATTACCCAATTTATTGATTCGACACAAGGGGATCCAAAGAATACTTGCAAGCCTTAACAACTGAGTTGTCAGTTCATCTGCACCTGGAAATAGTTCTTGCTCACAAAAGTTTATCAGTAGCAATAGTTTGGTAATAGTAACAACAAAGCAATAGTAGCAGCAACAACAGTAACAGTGAAACATGAGCAATAGTAATAGTAACAGTAACTGTAGGATTCGAGTGCGGTAGGCATAGGGATGGATGGACGGGCGTTGCATGGACAAGTCTAAACATGTAACTTCAAGATCTAGAGCATTGCAGATAAATAATAACAAGCATCCAAGTACTAAATAATCTTAGGCATGTGCTCCAAATATAGTCATACGTGCTCGCAATGAGAACTTGCATAACATCTTCTGTCCAGCCAGCCCGTGGCAGCGGGGCATCTATAGGGAACTACTGGCAATTAAGGTGCTCCTTTTAATAGAGCATCAGAGCAAAGCATTAACACTCCATGAACACATGTGATCCTCACACCACAGCCATCGCCTCCGGTTATCCCAATTATTGTCACTTTGGGGCCTTTGGATCCGGACAATGATATGTATACACAACTTGCAGATAAGATCACAAACAATACTATCATAATGATTCAATAATATGTTCAGATATGAGATCATGGCACTCGGGCCCTAGTGACAAGCATTAAGCACAACAAGTTGCAACAAAGTCAAATAACACTAATAGAGATACTAGGCACTATGCCCTAACAGATCTTATTCGATTACATGATAGAACTCATCCAATCCCTACCATCCCCAAGCCTACAACGGGGGATTACTCACTCATGGATGAGGGAAACATCGGTGGTTGATGGAGATGTGTTGGTGATGACGATGGCGATGATCCTCTCCAAATTTCCCGTCCCGGCAGGGTGACAAAACAGAGTTTCTAGATCCGAATCTTGGTTTCTGATGGCGGCGGCGGAGCGGAACTCTTTCTGGAAAACTATCGAACCCCCCTCGGTTTTTAGGTCGAAAGGCAACTTATAGGCGCCGAGGGAGCCCGAGGGGGTGCCTGGGGTGGCTGCACCCCCTCCAGGCGCGGGGTCAGGTGGGCCCGTGCCTGGGGTGGGTGTGGGCCCCCAGGCCTCCTCTCTGTCTCCCCTTCTGGCTCCGTGGATCTTCTCGTGAAAAATAGTTTTTGGCATATTTTTCGGGATTTTTCGTGATAGTTGATTTTCTGCACAAAAACAAGACACCAAGGTAATTCTGCTGAAAACAGCGTTAGTTCGTGTTAGTTGTAGATACGTTTTGGACGTATCAACTCCCCCCAAGCTTAGTTATTGCTTGTCCTCAAGCAATTCAGTTGAAAACTGAGTGTGATAAAAGAACTTTCACGAACACTTTGCTTCATATGATGTATATATTCTTAGCACAAGAGTAAATGCTTAGACAATTCATAATAAGAAGTATGCAACTAAGTCTACTCAATAGTCATTGCAAGCTATGAAGAGAAACCAACTCAATAATAATAAGTAGCATGAAACATAAACATAAGCAACATTGCAATGCTCGTAATAAGGTATGATAGAGTGGTATCTCGCTTGCCTTTGTTTGAAGATCACAATATGAATGCCAATGCACCTCTGAAGTTCAAGTGAAGACTAGAGGTAAAGATATCAGAGATACAAGCATCAAAGTCATGACATAATTAACCAAGTTTTGGAACAAACACAAGAATGACAACTATGCTCTCAAGAAGGTGCTCATAGAATAAGTGGTGACTCAACAAAATTGTGAAAACATTTTTGTGAAGGTTTGAAAGGCTTCCCAATGCTGAAAGGAAGGTACTCGTTAGCTTTGAGCTCTCATTGCCCCTATCATAGGCATCTTCATGTGGTTAAGGTGAAAGTGAGGTCCACTCTGAATCATATGCTTGACAGACCATAGACTGGAAATCCCAAATCCCTTAAGTACGAGGGCCGCTCTGCATGCTACTCAACTTTGGTCACCTGAAAGTTCTTGTCATTGTAAATACATGCATATCATCGAGAACCGCCAACGGGGTACCCCTTGCATATGGTACAGGAGCTTTCCCATAACCAAAATGACAAGGCAAGCAGACAATGAGCATCTCAGCAATATTTTTATTTACCATATGCATAGCTTTTTATTGAGTATACTTCATAGATGCTCATTATGGTGATGCTGCAAGTTTCCACCATGATTAGGCATGGCTTAGGCTAGTGGCCCAGGCGTTTCTCTAACACAATGTATAAACTCCATGAACTCACAACCTCCCCTTTTGTTTCACATCATCGACATCCGTAAACAAAAGAACAAGGAATCAACTGGATGACATATCCAAAAGGTGTTGAAAGCGTTCCCTGTGACATCACGGTTCTGTTGACTCCCAGCATATAATAAGCAAGAATATAACTTTCATGGACTAGTCACAATGGTTCAGGATTTTTAAGCGCAAGGAATAAAGTGTGCTATCAAGTTCGTGAGAGATTTACTAACTAACTTTCTCAAAACAGACAAACATTTTATTTTGGAAGAAAACAAGGCACATAGAATATGCACTGGAGTAGAAAATGATGCTAATAGGTAGGTATGGTGGACACAGCTGGCAGTATTGGTTTTGAGGAGTTGGAAGCATAGGTAGAGCACATACTCAGTGCAAGTGAAGGCTAGCAATAGAGAGGGAGCGACAAACGAGAGAGCAATAACTGTCATAATCATGGTTGCAACAAAACAGGACTAATTATGGCATGAAAGTGATACAAGAACTCTGAGGCAAAATAAATCATCGAGGCTTATTGACTATTGTTTAGTCATATACATGCATGAGCATGTGCCAAGTCGATTCACATGAACAGTCAGAGGAGGATACCACAATGTCATACCAAAATATGAATAAAACAATGCAAGCAAACATTCATATGACATGCTACAAACTATTAGCAAGCTGGAGCTAATCATAGACAAGCAAGAACTACTAAGAAACCATAATGACATACACCTGACACAAACAGGCTAAGCATGCTCACAATGATGAGTATATGTACAAAAATGAAAAACAATTAGAGTTCGTTACCAGCCTCTTACCACTCCTTGAGTTGTCTTAATCTTCATTATTGCCCTTCATTTGTGTGACTTGAATAATTAACATGAAACCAAAATCCACTGAGGACGGCTGAACCCTGCAAAGAACTCGCAAAACCAAAGAAGAACAACAAATATTTTTGGTGTTTTCGATTTTTTTTAGAAACAAGCAAACAAAGAAAAACCAAACAAAAACAAAGCAAAATATTTTTGGATTTTTCTTTTAAGGCAAACCAAAGCAAATAAACAAAGAAACAAACCAATAGAAAAAATGAAAATATTTTTGGTATTTTTGTGTTTTTGAGAAAGAAGCAACAAGAACCAAAAATAAAGCGAAACAATGGATATACAAAGAACCGACCGAACATGATATATATATGAGTGTAATGTTGGTTTACCTCCCCCAAGCTTAGGCTTTCAGCCTAAGTGGGGCTCAATCCCATGGTGCCCAAGTAGATGCACCTCCGTAGTATGTCGAGGAAGCTCCCTCGTCTTGGTACGAGCTCGAGGCCTCCCCGGTATAGTGTAGCGCGGGGTCATATGAGGGCGCTTCCTCCTGATAGCGCATGTGGAAGTTGAGAGAGCGCAGTTTGTCATCCATCTCCGCCTTCGTGCGTGACCAAGGTCCCTGAGAAATACTGAACAAAGTGGTTTGGGGTAGAGGGATGTCTCTCTCTTCCCCGTCAATAAACAGCATTCTATAAACCAAGTTATCAATAGTAGAGCTAGTGGTGACAAAGTGGTGTGCCTTCATGGCAGCAAGATCAAGCCTATGAGGATCCAAAACAGTATCATGTGGATCAACAGCAATGTCCAAGGTAACAGCAATACGAGGAGCAATAATATCCCCATAAATGGGTCCCTTAACAGCTAAACAACGAGCAATGAGGGAACCAAGATTATACTTATCCTCACCATTGAGCACAGCAGCTAAGAAGGCCAATTGATAGTTGGAAATATTACTAGTGTTCTCCCTACCAAGAACACTGGTGGTAAGATAGTAGGCAAAGTACCCGATGGCTGGAAGTTGAATATTCTTTATCTTCGCTCATTGAGCTCTGCGGTCATCATCATTGGTTATTCCTCGGTAAAGCTCCAACAAATCAGCGGGAAGAGCTAGAATCTTCTTTGATGACCCAGCTGTAACAAGTCCCAGGGCCTTGCAAAATTTCTTCAAAGTCATAGAATGAGTCCTGCCATAAATTTTGAAGGACACGGAGGGCTTGAACATGTTGTTAGTAAAGGAGAAACTCTCCACAAATGTTTTAGTAAGCAAAGCATATTGTGCACCCTCATCCTGCATGTAACTTGTTAGACCAGCCCTCTGAATCAAAGTCATAAAATCGTTAAGAATCCCAGCAACTTGCAAGAAAGTTTGCAAAGGAAAGGCGGAGGGGTGCGCATCCCCTTCATATCCCTCGTCACCAAATCGTGGAGTGATGAGATCATCATTATATGAGGGTCTAGTACTGGTAGATGACCTTGGAAGCCTTGCCCTTCTAGGTGCATCACTCTCAAATATATCACCAAATGTATGGTGGTCCATGACTTCACTTTTCTGAAATTTTAAACAACCATCAAACCAAGTGATTTCTAAGTTGATAAATGATGAGCAACTACTATAGGAACTTGCTAGAGGACTACACATGCATCAAAACAAAGTTTCTAAGCATAGAAGAAGCATGTAAGCTCAAACAACCTATCACCTATAGCAGCAAAATACTCAAGATACAATCTACCAATCACAAACCTAATTGGACAAGTGGAGGAGGCACATACCAAGGAGCGAACCCTCCAAAAATCAGCACTTGGGATGGGATGAACAAGGAGATCAAAAATCGCGAGCAAGAACTCGAGCTTGAGAAAGTTTTCCGGTGTTTTTCGGGAGAGAGAAAGAAGGTGGCTTTGAGGAGGCAGCCTGGAGGGGCCCAGGTGGGCCAAACCCCCCCAGGCGCCACCCCTTGGTAGGCCGCGCCTACCATGGGTGTGGTGGCCCCCTGGGTCACCTCTGGTGCCTCTCTGCCCCTTTTTTCGAGGAAAAAATTATATTGAATTTTCTAGGATTTTTCAGGAAACTTTATTTTGTCCAATTTTCAGGGTATGAAAATTGATTTTCTCGCAGAAACAGTTTTTTCAGAAGAAGCAAAAGCAAACCAAAAGCCAAACTACATGAGCTCTAAGAAACTCAAACAAACAAACTACTAGCAAAACTAAAACTAAAGCAAAGACTAGGAAGGAGAAAAGTAAAAGAAAGCAAGTATAACCACAGTGGAAACATTATTTTGTTCATTAAAATCCTTTTGTTAACAAGGTTGATCAAGTCTTGCTACCAAAACAATCTTATATGAAACAAAACTTTGCATTCCACAAGGTGATTATGTTACCTCATACTTGATAGCAATGGTCCCAATCATAATAGTTCCAAAATTTTCTTGTGGAATGGGACAATATATTTCTCCAACCTTGATGCTCTCAATATTTTCAATGGAATTCAGGCAATATCTTCTAACAAACTTCTTGGGGAAATAAACAGTGTTCTCTTTGTCATTAATATTGAATGTTACTTTTCCTTGATTGAAATTGATAACAGCACCTGCAGTATTAAGAAAAGGTCTCCCAAGAATAATAGACATATTATCATCTTCAGACATTTCAAGAACAACAAAGTCAGTTAAAACCATGCAATTATGAGCAACTTGAACAGGAACATCCTCACATATACCAATAGGAATAGTAGTTGACTTATCAGTCATTTGCAAAGATATATCAATTGGTATCAATTTTTCTAGCTAGAGTCTCTTGTAGAGAGAAAAAGGCATAACACTAACTCCAGTTCCCAAATCACATAAAGCAGTTCTAACATAATTGTTCTTAATAGAGCAGGGAATAGTTGGTATACGTGGATCACCAAGTTTCTTTGGAACCTTACCATTGAAGGAATAATTAGCAATTAGAGTAGAAATCTCCTCATTAGGAATCTTCCTTTTATTAGAGACAATATCCTTCATATACTTTGAATAAGGAGGCAACTTAATAGCATCAGTCAAAGGAATTTGCAAGAATAAGGGTTTCATCCACTCACAAAACTTTTTGTAGTATTCTTCCTCCTTTGACTTGTGTTTCTTACCTGGAAAAGGCATAGGTTTCTGCACCCAAGGTTCTCTCTCTTTACCATGTCTATTAGCAATAAAATCCTCCTTTGTGTACCTAGTGTTCTTAGTGTGTTTCTCGGGTTCTTCCTCACCTTCCTCCTTATCAGGAGACTCATTATTATTACCACTCTTAGTTTCAGCATCAGAGACAAATATACTATTAGGATCTACAGCAGGTTCAAGTGGTTCCTCAACTACTTTATGTTTCTTTTTCTTTCTCTTACGAGGACTACCACTATCTTCACCTTGTTGGGAATCCTGCTCTATTCTTTTAGGGTGTCCTTCAGGATATAAAGGATCTTGAGTAGCTGCACCACTCCTAGTTCTAATTCCATAAGCATGTTTATTTCCTGAAGCATTAACTAGCATATCCTTTTGTACCTTAGCAAGTTGGGTTTGAACCATTTGAAAGTGTTTACAAAGCATTTTAATATCATTAGAAGTTCTTTCCACAATATATTTCAACTCATGGATAGCTCTAGAGTTTTCCAATAAATGATTCTGAACTTGTTTATTAAAATTACCTTGTTTAACAATAAATGTGTCAAGTTCCTCTAAGCATTGATCAGGAGGCTTACCATAAGGAATATCACCTTCATTAAATTGGAGAGAGTGTACCTCAGTAGTGGGTGAGTGGGGAATTGGCTTACATAATTCTTCTATAGGAGGTAGATTCTTTACATCTTCAGCCCTAATACTTTTCTCCTTTAGACACTTCTTAGCTTCCTTCATCACTTCATCATTTAATGCAATAACTCCCCTCTTCTTTGTTGTTGGTGCTGGAATTGGTTCAGGAACAACTGGTTCAGGAGTAATAGGTTCAGGTGCATTCAGCTCAGTTGAAGTCCAATCATCATAATTCTTGCTTATCTTGGTCATTAATTCTTCAGCATCTGTAGGAGTCCTTTTCCTGAAAGCACAATCACCAAAGCTATCTAGGTATGTCCTAGAATCATTAGTTAGTCCATTATAATAAATATCAAGAAGCTCATTCTGAGGCAATGGACATCTAGGATGTGCATGAATCAAGGCACAGAACCTTGTCCATGACTCAGACAATTTCTCTTCTTCTCCATGTTTAAAATCAAAAAGTCTTTGCAAAGCAACATGTCTAGCACTGGGAGGAAAATATTTCTGGAAGAAAGAAGCAATCAGGGCTATCAATGGAACTAGGAGGTAATCTATTAAACCAATCCCTAGCTTCTCCTTTTAGTGAAAAAGGGAAGATCTTAGCAACAAAGTACTTGCGCATCTTAAAATCATCAGAGAACAAAGCACTCATAGTAGAAAGCTCATTCATATGAGCCACAACACTCTCATTTTCAGTCCCACAAAAAGGTTCTTTCTCAACAATATCTAAATAAGACAAATCAAGAAAGAAATCATATTCTTCATCTTTAATATCTATGGGAGAGGTGGAAAACTTAGGATCAGAGGACAACTTAGGCATAATAGTACGTCTAGCAAGGAGACTCTTCATAGCACTAGTACCATGTGTGTTTCGGCACTCTTCAACAAATTTATCAGTGAACTCAATGTAACCATCATTAATATCATAACTCTCACTAAGCTCAGGTGAGCTAACAGGTGTAATAGTGTCTTCACTAGGAGTTTCGGTATTTCCTAGACTAGCCATAGTAGCATCTAGAAAAGGACCTAATGAACCACTCGCATCAAACACAGTAGAAGTAACATCATGAGCATCAAAAGCAGTTTCAGATTCAGCAGTAGTAGAAGTGTGTGTAGCATGTGTATGTGGTGGTGGTGTAACAAGCTTACTTATAATAGACGGTGAATCAAGAGCAGCAGAGGTGTTTAGGACTGTACCTCTTCTTGTAGTGGATAGTAAAATAGGGAACTTTCCATCACGAGACTTCCCCATGATTAAAGGAGTAGTAGTGAACAATAATAGATCCAAGTGAACTTACAAATAAAGCTATGCTCCCCGGCAACAGCGCCAGAAAATATTCTTGATGACCCACAAGTGTAAGGGATCGCAACCGTCTTCACATGTAGTATTACCCAATTTATTGATTTAACACAAGGGGAGCCAAAGAATACTTACAAGCCTTAACAACTGAGTTGTCAGTTCAGTTGCACCTAGAAATAGTTCTTGCTCATAGAAGTTTATCAGTAGCAACAGTTGGGTAGTAGTAATAGCAAAGCAACAACAGCAGCAATAGCAACAGAGAAACAGGAGCAATAGTAACAGTAACCGTAGGATTCGAGTGCGGTAGGCATAGGGATGGATGGACGGGCGTTGCATGGACAAGTCTAAACATGTAACTTCAAGATCTAGGGAATTGCAGATAAATAATAACAAGCATCCAAGTACTAAAAAAATCCTAGGCATGTGCTCCAAATATAGTCATATGTGCTCGCAATGAGAACTTGCACAACATCTTCTGTCCAGCCAACCCGTGGCAGCGGGGCCTCTAGGGAACTACTGGCAATTAAGGTGCTCCTTTTAATAGAGCACCGGAGCAAAGCATTAACACTCTGTGAACACATGTGATCCTCACACCACAGCCATCCCCTCTGGTTATCCCAATTATTGTCACTTTGGGGCCTTTGGATCCGGACAATGATATGTGTACACAACTTGCAGTTAAGATCACAGATAATACTATCATAATGATTCAATAATAACTTCAGATTTGAGATCATGGCACTCGGGCCCTAGTGACAAGAAGTAACCACAACAAGTTGCAACAAAGTAAAATAGCACTAATAGAGATACTAGGCACTATGCCCTAACAGATCTTATTCGATTACATGATAGAACTCATCCAATCCCTACCATCCCCAAGCCTACAGCGGGGGATTACTCACTCATGGATGAGGGAAACATCGGTGGTTGATGGAGATGCGTTGGTGATGACGATGGTGATGATCCTCTCCAAATTCCCTGTCCCGACAGGGTGCAGAACGGAGTTTCTGGATCCGAATCTTGGTTTCTGATGGGGGCAGCGGAGCGGAACTCTTTCTAGAAAACTATCGAACCCCCCTCGGTTTTAGGTCAAAAGGCAACTTATAGGCGCAGAGGGAGCCCGAGGGGGTGCCTGGGGTGGCTGCACCCCCTCCAGGCGCGGGGTCAGGAGGGCCCGCGCCTGGGGTGGGTGTGCTCCCCCAGGCCTCCTCTTTGTCTCCCCTTCTGGATCCGTGGATCTTCTGGTGAAAAATAGTTTTTGGCATATTTTCTGGGATTTTTCCTGATAGTTGATTTTCTGCAGAAAAACAAGACATCAAGGTAATTCTGCTGAAAACAGCGTCAGTCCGTGTTAGTTGTATCCAAATCACACAAGTTTAGAGAAGAAACAATAGCAAACTATTCGAGAAAGTAGATACGTTTTGGACGTATCAACTCACAAGCTCCCTTTTATTTCACACCGCCGACATCCATAAACAAAAGAGCATGATATCAACTGGGTAGATACTTACATGTGTTGAAAGCATTCCCTGTGCAGCATAGTTCTGCTAATTCCCAACGTATAAGTGCAAGCATATACAACATAGATGACACAATGGTTCAAGTTTATTAGGGCAAGAAAAATAAAGTGTGCCATCAAATTTGTGAGAGATTTAATCACTAACTTTCACGTAACAAGCTTAATTCGGAAGATAGATAAAACAAGAATATACTTGGAATGGTGTAACACACGATCCATAGGAATTTATAGTGGACACTTTGAAATAACTTGGTTTCTTGGGAGTTGGATGCATGAGTAGAGCTTACTCAATACAAGTGGAGGCTAGCAAAAGACAGGGGTGACCAACTAAGAGAGCAATAATGGCCATAATCATGCAGAGCGATAAAACATTACTAATCAAAGCATAAAGTGGTACCACAAGTCAAAAACTAAATGATCATAGAGGCTAAGGTGACTGGTTCATAGTCAGAACATGGTGTGAGCATGTGCCAAGTCAACCCAAATAAAGCATCAACGAAGAATACCACAATACTATGCTTTTGTATGCTAAAACAACGCATGATTCTTTCAAGGCACCTTAAGAAATCCTAATTGTTTGTAACAAGTCATGCTACAACAATAATCACTAAGCATAAGGTCAAAACAACATCTATCATGGCATGATAAAGTCTAGGCCATAGTCAAAGCAAACTCACTTTTGTACCATTATAAGAAAGAAACTTTCTACTCCTTTTCAACACCAATCAACTTATTTGAAATAACACAGCAGAAGCGGGGGTCCAACTACTTTATTCAAGCAAACTAAGAAAACAAAAACCAAAAACAAAAACTAAGACGCTCCAAGAACAACACAACAGTGCATGAAACAATAAAAACGAAGTGTCTAGAAAGACCTGGGATTTTTATTGATGAAGAAGAGGATGCCTTGGGCATACCCAAACTTTGACGCTTGAACCTCTTGAATATTTCTTGGGGTGACACGGGGTGGCATACCCAATATTGAGCTTTTGTCCATTCTTCATCTTATTACATCATTCTTTCCCTACACCTGAAAATTTTACTTCATACAAAAATCCACACAATCTTCATTAGCAACATTAGTGCATTCAAAAGTAATAGACCTTTGGGTTTAGTTTTAAAACAGCAAAACTTTCATTAAAAACTCAAGCTATTGTAGCAATTCCTTCAAGAAGCTTAATTTACCACAGAGAACCCCAAAAGAAATCGATAAAGAGGCAAATGCAACTAATGGCAGAAATCTATCAAAACAGACTAGCAAATAAAAACCGATTTTTCAAAGACCTTCTGTTGATCAAATAAAAAAGTGTTGAACTAAATAAAGTTAGCTAACAACCTGGGGGATTTATTAAGAAAATTACAGCTCAATCTGACATATAGAGATTTTTCACGAATTTTTACAGTGAAGCACAAAAATCTGTCTCGGGACAACAACTCCCCAAATCTTACTTCCCTCTCATTAGAGGTTATTCTTGCCAAAAAATCAAACAAAAAGGATAAATAGAGGTTATTACAGAAGTAATAACTTCCAAGACTCAATAAAACTATTGAGTTATCTCCCAAGAAGTACTTTTCTTTAACGCCTTTAAGTTAGGCACAAGAAGCAAGAATCAAGTGTTTTCAAATGAAGAAGCATTAACATCAAATTTTTCTTTAAAAGGAGGAACAAAAGGTAATTTCTCTCTCCTCATAGGAAATTGTTCAATACCTTTCTTGAATGTAAATTGATATTTAATGGTGCCTTCTTTCATATCAATGATGGCACCAGCAGTTCTAAGAAAAGGTCTTCCCAAAGTAATAGGACAAGAAGCATTGCATTCAATATCCAAAACATAGAAATCATCAGGGACATAGGCATTATTAACCATAATAAGAACATCATTAACACTCCCCATGAGTTTCTTTTTAGCATTATCATCAAGTGGGACATCCAAATAGCAATCTTCCAAAGGTGGCAAATCAAGCATTTCATAAATCTTTCTAGGCATAATAGAGACACTAGAACCAAGGTCACATGAAGCTTTGAGATCAAAGTCATTCACTTGCATATTAATGATGGGTTCCAAACTATCTTCTACTTTCCTAGGAATAGAAGCTTTGTGTTTCAATTTTTCTTCCTTGATTTTAATGAGAGCATCTGTAATGTGTTTGGTGAAAGTCATATTCATATCACTAGCATTAGGACTTCTAGCAAGCTTTTGTAGGAACATAATCACTTCAGAGATATTGCATCCATCAAGATCAAAATCAAACTTAGCATCATAGGTAGTAGACTTATTGGGTTTAGGCATTGTTGTAGGAGGAATGGGAACTTCTTGTGGTTTGGTAGCATCAATATTGGTGGTGGTAATAGTACAAACACTATTGTTTCTAGCAATTTCAGCTTCTCTTTCCCACTTAGCATGCAATTTAGCTAATTCTAACATTTTCATCAATATTAACTTGTATGGCATGAGTAGCAGCAAAGGTACTTTCCAAAGTTTCAGGTTTAGCAGCCATTTTATTAATCAAAGAGGATTGTGCTTCAGACAAAGATGAAATATTTTTCTCAACATTCAAAAGCTTTTCCTCCATAGTCTTGTTGAAAGTAGTTTGTTTAGTAATAAAGTCTTTAAGCATGACTTCAAGTTCAGAGGGAGGACTTCTAGTATTGTTGTAGGAATTTCCATAAGTATTGCCATTATTAGGAGTATAAGACCTATAGTTATTATTACCATAAGCATTGTTGCCAAAATTATTATTTCTTATGAAGTTCAAAACAACTTGCTCTTGTTGAGCAACCAAAGAGGCTAAAGGAACATTATTTGGATCAATATGAGATTTTCCATTAACAAGCATATCCATGATAACATCAATTTTATCACTCAAGGAGGAGTTTTCTTCAACAAAATTTACCTTCTTACCATGTGGACCTCTCTCAGTGTGCCATTCAGAATAGGTAACCATCATATTATCAAGGAGCTTTGTTGCAGCACCCAAAGTAATGGTCATAAAGGTACCTCCAGAAGCAGAATCCAGCATATTTCTTGAAGAGAAGTTTAACCCTGCATAAAAAGTCTGGATAATCATCCAAGCAGTCAGTCCATGAGTGGGACAATTCTTTACCAAAGATTTCATTCATTAACAAGCTTGAGCAACATGTTCATTATCAAGTTGTCTAAATTTCATTATTTCACTTCTTATAGATATAATCTTAGCAGGAGGATAGTATTTTCCAATAAAAGCATCTTTGCACTTAATCCAAGAATCAATACTATTTCTAGGCAAGGATAGCAACCATTCTTTAGCTTTTTCCTCTCAAGGAGAAAGGAAACAATTTGAGCTTAATAATATCTCCATCTACATCCTTATATTTTTGCATATCACAAAGTTCAACAAAGTTATTGAGGTGGGCATCATCATCAGAACTAGCACCAAAAAATTGCTCTTTCATAACAAGATTCAACAAAGCAGGCTTAATTTCATAAAAGGTAGCATCAGGAGCAGGTGGAATAATAGGTGTACTCAGAAAATCATTGTTGTTTGTGCTAGTGAAATCACACAACTTGGTGTTCTCGGCAGAATTGATTTTTGCAAAGGTGGAGCAAGCCAATAGCAACAACAACTAGAGTAGGAACTAAATTTTTTGTATTTTTGATAGAAAAAGCAAACCAAAGGAAACTATTTTTTTGTATTTTTTATAAAAAGAAGCAAGCAAAACTAAGCAAAACAAAAACAAAGTAAAGAGAATGGTTGTGAAGGACCCCCCTTGTGAAGCAGTCCTTAACTCCCCGACAATGGCGCCAGAAAACATCTTGATGCGGCTCAGATCACTGTAGAGCTTCGTTGGGAAACCCCAAGAGCAAGGTATGATGAGCACAACAGTAAGTATTCCCTCAGTTATGAAACCAAGGTTATCAAACCAGTAGGAGTAAGGAAACGACTCTGTAACACCCCCAAAATATTAATGAGGATCATTCCCTAATTAATCAAGATTAGGGTTAACAAAAGTTTTTATTAATTAAATTCAAATCTTAATGCTTGTGTGTATGAATGCTTGCAATGCCATGTTTGATTGTTGTAAATGATGACAAATGGTTTAAAGATCAAAACCATATCATATAGGTCACTATCAAACCAGATCAAAACAAAAGAAAATAAAAATATGAAGCCTAAGACCTAATGGTCATTTCTGCCCAAGTTAACCATTAGCTCACTTTGAGCATCTCTAGCAACTAATCTCAAACAAAAACTTTTTCATTTCTTTTCTCCCCTTTCTAGACCTAGTGACACTAAACCCAGTGGAGCTTTCCAACTTTGCAGAGAGGCAATTCAAATTTGAATCTATCTTATGTATCAAGATAGCCATTTTTGGAAAACCACTCAAACCTTCACCAATTAGCCAACCATTGCACCCAGAGACTACCAAGATTAGTACCAGAACACCCACCAAAAATCACTGGAAAATGTGATGGTTTAGTTCTTGCGGCCATTTGATTGAACACTTGGTGATCACAGTACAAACTCAACAAATATTCACTTTTTTGATCAATCCTTTGCTCACCATTGTGACCTCACCGAGTTCACACGTCGTGCCCTTAACTCACCTAGTACTAGCTATGCAATGGAGCTCCAATCACTCGCTGTTTGACTCATGCAAAATGGTACCCAAGCTCACCTTGCCACCCCGATATGGACATGATGCCACAGACCGCGCTGCCCTCTCCCACTATGTCTAGGAGGTAGCCCTAACCTCATCGCCTCTGCCTGTGCACGCCCCGACCAAAGACAGCTCGAGGAGACGCCAGCAAAGCCGTGCCCATTTAACACCGAACCATGCCGATCATCGCGTCAGAGCGCCAAGCAATCCTGCGCGCATAGGCCGCACCTCGCCCTCACCTTGCGCCACTACGTCCGCCATGACTACAGCAAGTTCCCAGACATGATCGTTTGACCGCACGATCGCCGTGACCACCGTACACCGTGACGAATGCCGCCAGTACAGTAACAGAGCATGGATGTTCCACAACAATTTAGACTGCGCCTCGTCGTGCCACTGTGCGTATGCCATTCGCCCTGAAGCACCGCATCGACTTATGCCCTTAGCCATGCCCCTCGCTCACTGTAATTGCGTCGCCGGTGAGCCCGAGCCATGCCGTCGTGCCCCCTTCGCCGTAGTATAAATAGAGGCCTTCCTCGACCCCAAAACGCACACCATTCCACTCCTCTCGCACCCAGGAACCTCTCTGACCCAACCCTGGAGCAAGGCGAGCACCTCTTCGCTGGAATTTCACCGGAGTTCGTTGTTTCAGAGGAAGGAAGGAACCGAAGCTAGGAGCCACCCTAGGAGCTGCCGCGACGACCATTCGAACCGCCATCATTGACTCATTCGTTCACCCCATCGCCGCACCTAGCTGGAGCCCTGGTAAGCCCCCGACGACCCCCTCCATAGCGCTAGGGTTCTGACTCGCACGTGCCCTGCGACGGAGACGACGACGCTCAGTCGTTGATCGCACTCTAATCGTAAGGCCTAGATTCGCTGATATCGCTTCGCGTTTGCTTAGTCGCTGATAGGTAGGACCAGCCCCGGAGCAGTCTGTTGCATGCGCGTTCCGTAGTTGGGCCAGCCCATTAGCATTCCCGTGCTTAGCCCGTCGATTTAAACTTAGTTTTAACTTTTATTTGAAAATCCCATTCTGTAGTTAACTTTAAAAATCAATTAAAAGAGATTCATTGCACCAAATCGAATGAATCCAGTTTTGTTTGAAAGAAGATGAAAATCTATAATCACTCCCGTTGGATTCAAACACTTTGAAACTATGGATCACCGTTGGTAAAAATAACAAAACAGTAGCTTTTGCAACTTCAAACATTTTTCTAAAATCAGCCATAAGTTATTTTGAGTTGATTCCAACTCTCAAAAATCATATTTGACAAGACCTTTCTAAATATGTAAAAATCTACATACTTACATACAGTAGTCCAGGACCAAAATTAAAGAATGGCTTTCTAGTCATTTTTAGCCACTTAAATAGTATTGAATAATAGTGTTAAGCTTTATAAATAAGGCCAACCACTTTAAATCACATTCTCAAGTATTAGAATATGTGGTGATGACATGTGTCAATATGATACCATATTGAATTGGATAATATTAAATCTTAAGTAACTTTTCAATGAGTAGAAATTACTTTTTAAAAAATAATATTAATAAGATAACTAAAATCTTATCACCCTTTCTTGTAATGATAGAGATGATGCTAGATCATCTAGTGTGACCCTTGTGTAATAAATAGAAGTAGTTAAGTATTGTTTGGTGATTTTGTACCTCGTATTTATTTATAGACGCTAGTATCAATCCGGGCTACGACGAGGAGGAATTCTACGAAGATGAGGACGAGAACTTCGACCACCTTACCAACCAAGGCGATCTAAGCTATACCATGCAAGCTACATTATGCATGCTATTCTATGCAAGTCTCACTTTCAAGCCTTTGTGATACCCCTTTTTATTATACCAAATCCCAGTTTTACTTACAAGCTTTACTTTTCGCAAAGTTGTTCCATAGTTAATTAATTGATGATTAGTGGAAAATTAGGAAAGTGCCCTCAAGAGCTTAGAGTTGGATGTAGGTAGAAATACTAGTTGATACCCCTAAAATAGTGACATCCCCATTTGATAGATGCTAGTGCTAAATTAAACTTGATCACTAGATGGAAACAAATGATTATGAAAACCTTAGAATGATGAGTCATTCTATTGAAATGTTTTGACATGTGTTATGGAAACAATGACTTGAAGATGATGGTGAAGGAAGTTTGTGACTTGACTTTGATAAAAACTGACGGTTGGGTTCGGATGCGATACCATTCCAACGTTTACCGTACAACCACAATACCCAAATTTGGGTAGGGCTTGACTGGAAGTTTATGTGTCTTAGTATGGGTTCCCTCGCAGAACGAGGTGAGCTGAGGCTACCTTGTGAATGTGACTGTCCACCTATGCAGTTCCTAAGATGACAGATGGTCATGGTTGGGAGGCCAAACTCATAGGGGAGGTGCCTATACTAGGGTGTGTAATTGAAAGGTTAGGATTGATTATCTGCATACCAAGTATGATGATTCAGGATTGTTTCTGATGGATGTATCAAATGTTGTGGTGAAAGTATACCACCTCTGCAGAGTGTCAAACTATTCGAATAGCCGCATCCATGGTTATGGACAGTTGGATGGCCATACTGTTCCGTTGTTAGATGTTTTCCAAAATGACCCGTGACTTGAATGATGACTTTTGACTTGACCCCACAAGTTGTGGAGATGAAGATAGGTTCCCACCTAAGTAACTTAGACAACTAAAGTTAGGTTTTTACTACCAGATACTGGTTGAAATAAATTTGGCAAACAAACCTAGAGCTTAAGATTCCTATTAGAATTGCCTTACTGCTTTAGTGAAAGTTTTCGAGTACTTCAAAGTACTCATGGCTTTATCCCTGGCTATTCCCATGGCCAGACTATGAAGGAGACTATGAGGAGGATGGACAACATGACGCTTACGATAACTAGAATTATCTCCCATCGTCAGCATTGCCTGTGACCCTGGAGATGGAGCCCCGACCATGCTACTATTATTATTATTATTCCGCTCCTATGATTGTAACCAGACTTGATCATAAGATCAACTATTTGTAAGACTATGATGGTTTGTAATGGATGATGAATTATGGTACCAATCTGTTATGTCTCGCAAAAATGGTAATCCTGGGATTGCGATGTACGACATAACAGGCATCTGGGATTAAAAATCCGGGTGTTGACAGACTCCAAGGTGTTGCTAAAAACTTGGAACCTGCACAACACAAACTCAAGACTTTGCCCCAACATACAGTGAGGTTGTCAATCTCACCGGTTTGCTGAAAACAAAGGATTAAACGTATGGTGTGGAAGTAATGGTTGCTTGCAGAAAGTAAACAGTAATAGTGGATGATGTAACAATGGTAAAGATTGGACTGGGGTCCACAGTTCACTAGAGGTGTTCTCCTTAAGATAAATAACACAACATGCTGGGTAAACAAATTACAGTGGGGCAATTGACAGGACTGAGCAAGGCATAACAATGCAATACTAGACATTCATGATCCTATGAGATTTGATTAGGCATTACAAAAATATACATAGACCGCCATCCAACTGCATATATGACTAGTAATCCACCTTCAGGTTATCATCCGAACCCCCTCCAGTATTAAGTTGCAAGCAACGGATAACTGCTTTAAGCAATATGTGTAAAGTAAACAATACAATTGTTCCATGAACAAAAGATTGTTGTTTTCTCCCTAGTATCAACAACACATCTACAACCTTTGAGATTTCTGTCACTTCCCCAGATTCAATAGAGGCATGAACCCACTATCGAGCATAAATACTCCCTCTTGGAGTCACTAGCATCTACTTGGTTGCGGTGACCCAGCATACCACTGCATGATGTAGTACACTATAGTCGTTGACATAACACCAATGAAACACCGTTCACTAGTATTACATCCCTCAGAATGGCACAACAGAAACACAGCGGGTCCAATACATGGATTAAAGGTTACAACTCACTCTTTACATAAGATGTAGAGAACACTCTAGGTTAAAGAGAGAAAAAGAACTTCTTTTATGAAGAAGAATCAAAGATAAAGAACGCAAAAAATTTATACTATTAAATTTAGTATTTAACTAAGGAATTGGCATTGTCGCTATTTCAATGCACTACAGAGGTAGGTTCTTTGGCTATAGATTGTATTTTTATCTAGTCAGTAACTTCGTTTTCACTGGAGTTGAGATTTAGGTTGTCTTCTTGGTCTTCATTGAAGAGCTTTAGCTGGTCTTGATAAGTTCTGGAGCATATCTTGATGGCATCTTCTTCTTAATGGCTTCAGAATCTAGCAAGGGTTAAGAAGATACTTTGAGTACGAGCGTACTCAGCAAATTCACTAGAAAAGGAGTGTTTGATGCACTATAACTACAGCCACAGACCGTAGGTCGTAGGCAATGCAAGTTTTCATAAATATTTTTTCAAAGGTTGCTTTTATTCTGAAAAGCTATGTCCGTCAGCCTTCACGGGTTTACTAGAACCTTCATGGGGTTCCTTTCCCGCCGCGTTCACATCTCCTTCCCGGAACAGGGAGTAACAAGTTACAGTTCTTACACTCTGCAGAGGTGCGTTACTTTACCCATGAGAGATCAACTCTTTGTTGCACAACCGGGCAGCTTATTCCCGTCCACAATTCCATGATGTGTGTCCCAGAAGATGATCCAAGCCAATCACTGCCCTCTTCGCGACCTCACATGCCTCCTTGGTGTACACCATGCCCACATAAAGAATTATGGCAATGGTTTGTACAAACCGTTAGATGCCAGAACTATCGTGGGACGTTGAGGGTTCCCACCCATATGCTGCATATCCTCTACGAATTACCAATTAATATGCACGCTACGAGAATAACAGCCACGACCTGCACATCCGGCTTCATGCGAGAGGAAGAAGATACAACTGACTTCTCCGTCTCATTCCAAATCTCATGGTCAACGCGTAATATACGGCGCAAGAATCACTGGCGACATTGGTTGTTAAGTCCTAGGTGATATAGTTCTGAACAATGGTATTCCAACTGTCAGGTTTAATATATTAGCTGATCACCCTGGATCAGGAATCAATAGTCCTTATTATTATTGAAAATAGTGTTTTTGGACCTTTTTCAAATGCAGGTGAAGACAACACTGGATTTGTAAAATACTTTACAGAAAATAATCAAAGTACATGAGCAAGTGTGAACTTGCCTTTTGTGATTACAAGATTATGCACTCACGGTCTTCGAGTCAGTATAAGATCGAAAATCTGAAATCAGCATCATCGGTCCGGTAAGGACTAATTTTTAAAGAAGCAATATGCTTTTATGCATAAGTAATGTGATGCACGTTCTAAGCGCAATTCCCGGGAATAATGTTGTCCTAGGGTTTGAATTCCGAAAATGGTTACCTTGGAATGTGTGGTCCTTTTAGATAAGTTTCATAGTTGTACTTTTATTAGAGTTTATGAGTGGTTGTAAACAATACATATGTAGGAGTAAAGTATATATAATTATGACATCCTAAATAGGATTACTTATACAAGGTTTCTTATTTAAAGTGGCAAAAAGGATAACCTTCGAAGAAAAGGTTTCCCTTCTAAGGTCTAAACAAACTTTGTGGTTAGTTAGTGATGTCATTTGTCTGCTCAAATAGTTTGGCTTGACTTGCTTTATAGTTTAACTACTTCAGACCAAAGTTAACTATAAAACATATAATAATGCTTCTAGTGTTACATTAAGATTTTGTATACTAAAGTTAACTTTAAAGTATAGCTACTTTTGAAAACATCGTACTTATAGATTGGTATCTTGTATATCTAAAATATTTTCTTTAGGTTATTTAAGATTGTTGAAGGGAATATGCCCTGAGAGGCAATAATAAAGTTTTTATTATGTATATTCCAAGTATATGATAGATGTTTATTTTTGCATGCTATAATTGTATTAATACGGAAACGTTAATACATGTGTGTTTAATAAACAAACAGAAAGTTCCTAGTTATGCTTCTCTCATAAACTAGCTCGTTGATTAACAAGATGATCAAGGTTTCCTGATCATGGACATTGGATGTTGTTAATAACGGGATCACAACATTAGTGTAATGGTGTGATGAACATTCATCCGAAGTATAGCATTACGATCAAAGTCATTGAGTTTATATTGCTATAACAACTTACGAAGTGATCCTAATCCTTAGACCATGAGATCATGTAAATCACTAACACCGGAAGAGTTTCTTGATAACATCAAACGTCACACCGTAACAGGGTGATTATAAAGATGGATTCAGAACTAATAAAGTGTTATGTTGAGGCTCATGGATCGAGAGTGGAATTTGTTCATCCCGATGACGGATAGATATACTCTGGGCCCTCTCGGTGATATCACATTGATTAGCTTGCAAGCAAGTGATTTGATCACTAGAATGTTATATCACAGGAACGAGAAAAGAGTGCATGTCGGTAACGAGATCAAACTAGGTATGGAGATACCGATGATCGAATCTCGGACATGTAATATATCGTGAAACAAAGGGATTAAGATACTAGCGTAAAAGGTTCCAACAATCACAAGAAAGTCATCGTTGAATGTGTGGGAGTCAGTATGGGTCTCCAGATCCCGCTTCTGATTATTGATCCGAGAGGGGTCTCGATCATGTCCGAATTATTCACGAACCGTAGGGTGACACACTTAAGAGACACCGACATCCAATTGGAGCAAATGTTTCATGCCGAAAGAATGAACAAGCGTAGGAATTTATTTCACTAGATACCGAAACAGGTTTTCGGGTGAAATTGCATAAAGTGGTTATGCATGTGAAATAGAATTCTAGCAAGGGGTTATTTGTGAATGTTTGTCATTAAAGTAATTGACAAAATTCTGAATAAAATAAAAGAGTTTTATTTAATGAGAGTTTGCATTAAATTTGGTGGAAATTTAATGGGAATTTGAGTGGACTTTTGAGTGGAGGGATTTTAAAGGGCATTTTGTGAGTGGAGTGTCCACCCACATGAATGAAGGAGGGGAGGGGGCAGCCCCCATGGCCGGCGGCCACCCCCTTGGGTGCCCCCCCTCCTCCTATAAAAGGATCCCCCCTCCTCACTTGTCTCTCACACCTCCTCGTGAAGGATCTCTCTCCCCCTCTAGAATTTATCCCCCATGGTCTCGGACTAGCGAGATACAAGTTCCCGGTGGCTATTCGGCAAGAAAGAGTTGTGCTTCCGCTGCATCGCTGGAGCGAGGAGGCGGAGGTTGCTCGGTGCCTCGAACGTGTGTGCGAGCACGGATGCGCTGCTGATTTGCGGCGCTAGGACTTCCTCTCGATCTTGAGATCGGCAAGAGATCGTCTACATCAACCACGAGTTGAACTCGTTAAGCTTTGTCGGTCTTCAAGGGTATGTTCTCTACGGATATACATCCGCTCGTTGTTTGTATCTAGTAGATAGATCTTGGTATATAGTTCACATCGTAGGAAAAATTTTGTTTTCTATGCTGCGAACCCTACAATTGTTATTCTGTTACTTGAGTTAATGGTGTCTGGATGTGAGTATGGAGTAATATCACTTATCTTTTATAGATGAGTGAGTATGGTATATGAACCCAAGATAATGTTACTTAACTACTTAGGAATTTATATAGTGTTGTAGTAGTGGGATGAAGCGTCCCTGACAAACTTTACATGTCCTCGCACATGAGACCTGTTCCACGCTTGACATGCAACTAGTTTGCATAAGTGGCTAGCGGGTGTCTGTCTCTCCTACTATAGTCAATATCTATTTTGCAAGCGAGTTGTCAACAATTTGATTATCCTCGTTGTGGTTCATGTTCGTAGGTAAGAACGGTTCTATCTCGAAAGCCCTAAGCCACGTAAAACTTGCAATGGATAAATTAGAGGCGTCTAGTTTAGATTGTTGCTGGGCTAGTGTTATGATATGGTAGTGTTGTAAGTAGAAGTATGAGATGATACTCTTACAACACACATAGCGTGTAAAATCCATAGACCTTGGATTTACACATATAGGTATGATAGTGATCATACCACGATGCACATGATAGAGATCATCTGCGGGAACCATATAATTTCACTAATAAACATATGATGTTTGATAGCATCTTATATTGCTTGTTTAGCGCTTTGTTAGCATAATAAGATGATCCCTCATTTAAATATCAAGATAAGAATGTGTTCTTCCTTTAGTTTGCACCGATTATGTTTTCGTCGCTCCAAGACATCACGTGATGATCGGGTGTTCTTGGATCCACGACCATATTTCGGGTGTAAAACAGTTACACACGCGAATACTAAGGTTCTAACTTGGCGAGCCTAGCATGTACAGACATGGCCTCGGAACACGGACCGAAAGGTTAAGCATGAGTCATATAGTTGATATGATGCCCATTTGATGCTCTCCTTTGAAGCTATACCGACTCACGTGATGATCGGACTTGGTGTAGTGGATTTGGTTCATGTAATCACCAAAAAGGCACGAGGGATGTCGTTTTTGAGTGGGAGTTCATTCGATTAGTTGAACTCAATCTATCATACACTTAGTCTAAACTTTACAAATTCTGTTGTAGATGGCACCACCTGCTTTTAATTTCAATGTGTTCATGGAGAAAGAGAAACTAGCAACGAACGGTAGCAACTTTACCGAATGGGCCATGAATTTGAGGATTCTCCTCTCTGCTGCACAAAAGCAATATGTGCTAGAAGCGCCGTTAGGCCCCCCACCTTTAGATGATGCCCCTGACGAGGAGAAGAATGTCTATCAGACTCGTCAGGAGGACCACAACTTAGTTCATTGCGGCATATTGTATGGGCTAGAGCCGGAACTTCGAAAGCATTTCGAAAACGGCAATGCATTTGATACAATGGGTGAGTTGAAAATGATTTTCGACACACATGCTGCTGTAGAGAGCTACAACGCTTCAGAAAAGTTCTTTAGCTGCATGATGGAAGAGCACAGCTCCGTTAGTGAGCATGTACTCAAGATGTCGGGTTACGCCGATAAGCTTGTGTCCTTGGGAATATAGATTCCCATTGACTTAGGCATCCATCGTGTTCTGCAGTCTCTGCCACGTAGCTATAAGAGCTTCATGATGAACTATAATATGCAAGGCATGAAGAAGTCTCTCCTCGAGCTTCTGTCAATGCTTAAAACTGCAGAAGTGGAGATCAAAAAGGAACATCAAGTGTTGATGATCAATAGGAACACTGGTTTCAAGAAAGACAAGAAGGGAAAACGGAAGGGAAGTAAGGGCGGCAAGCCTGTTGCCGCGCCTGAAAAGAAACCCCGAGTTGGACCTAAGTCTGATTCCGAGTGCTACTATTGTAAGGGGACTGGCCACTGGAAGCGCAACTGCCCCAAGTATCTGGCAGACAAGAAGGCCGGCAAGGCAAACAAAGGTATATATGATATACATGTTATTGATGTGTACTTGACTAGTGCTCGCAGTAGCACCTGGGTATTTGATACCGGTTCAGTTGCTAATATTTGTAACTCGAATCAGGGGCTGCGGAACAAGCGACCGCTAGCAAGGGGTGAGGTCAAGATGCGTGTCGGCAATGGATCAAGCGTTGATGTGATCACCGTCGGAACGCTGCCTCTCCACTTACCGTCGGGATTAGTAATAAACTTGAATAAATGTTATCTGGTGCCTGCACTGAGCATGAACATTGTATCTGGATCGTGTTTGATGCGAAGTGGTTATTCATTTAAATCCGAGAACAATGGTTGTTCCATTTATATGAATGAAATCTTTTATGGTCATGCACCGATGATGAATGGTTTATTTCTATTAGATCTCGATGATAATGTTACACATATTCATAATGTTGATGCTAAAAGGATTAAACTTAATGATGATATATCCGCATATATGTGGCACTGCCGTCTAGGTCATATTGGCGTTAAACGCATGAAGAAGCTCCATTCGGATGGACTTTTGGAATCACTTGATTATGAATCATTTGATACATGTGAGCCATGCCTTATGGGCAAGATGACTAGAACGCCGTTTTCCGGTTCAATGGAACGGGCGACAGATTTATTGGAAATCATACATTCTGATGTATGTGGTCCAATGAGTGTGTCAGCGCGAGGTGGATATCGTTATTTTGTTACTTTCATGGATGATTTGAGTAGATACGGTTATATCTACTTGATGAAACACAAGTCTGAAACCTTTGAAAAGTTCAAGGAATTTCAGAATGAAGTGGAAAATCATCGTAATAGAAAAGATCAAATTTCTACGGTTCGACCGTGGAGGTGAGTATCTAAGTTACGAGTTTAGCACTCACATGAAAGAGTGTGGAATTGTTTCACAACTCACACCTGCTGGAACACCACAGCGAAATGGTGTGTCGGAACGTCGTAATCGTACTTTATTAGATATGGTTCGATCTATGATGTCTCTGACGGACTTGCCGTTGTCATTTTGGGGTTATGCACTAGAAACTGCTGCATTCACTTTAAATCGGGCACCATCTAAATCCGTTGAAAAGACACCGTATGAATTGTGGTTTGGAAACAAACCTAAGCTGTCATTTCTTAAAGTTTGGGGATGCGATGTTTATGTGAATAAACTTCAACCGGATAAACTCGAACCCAAAGCGGAAAAATGCGTCTTCATAGGATACCCTAAAGAAACTATTGGGTATTCCTTCTATCACAGATCCGAGGGCAAGGTTTTTGTTGCCAAGAATGGATCCTTTCTAGAGAAAGAGTTTCTCGCGAAAGGTGTGAGTAGTCGGAAGGTAGAACTCGAAGAGGTTGTGGAACCTTCTCTTCAAAGTATGGCGAGTAGCGCAGCGCCGGAAGTTCTTCCGGAGTTGGCTCCACCTGTTGAAGAGGGAACTAATGATAATGATCATGAAACTCCGAAAGAGAGTACTACCGAACCTCGCAGGTCAAATAGGACGCGTGCAGCTCCCGAGCTGTACGGAAATCCTGTCATGAATTTCATGGTTGATGAAAATGATGACCCTGCGACGTATGAAGAAGCGATGATGAGCCCGGATTCCAACAAATGGTTAGAAGCCATGAAATCCGAGATGGAATCCATGTATGAAAATCAAGTTTGGAACTTGGTGGAATTACCTCACGACCGAAAGGCCGTGGAGAACAAATGGATTTTCAAAAGGAAAACTGATGCTGATGGTAATGTGACCGTCTATAAAGCTCGACTTGTCGCAAAGGGGTTTCGACAAATTCAAGGAGTTGACTACGATGAGACTTTATCTCCCGTAGCGATGCTAAAGTCAGTTAGGATTATGTTAGCAATTGCTGCATATTTCGATTATGAGATATGGCAGATGGATGTCAAAACCGCGTTTCTCAATGGTAATATTGAAGAAGAGTTGTATATGATACAACCAAAGGGTTTTGTCAATCCTAAGGATGCTAACAAGGTGTGCAAGCTTCAGCGATCCATCTATGGATTGAAGCAAGCATCACGAAGTTGGAATCTCCGCTTTGATGAGGTGATCAAAGAGTTTGGATTTGTCCAAACTTA
The DNA here is from genome assembly GCA_916181665.1 of Avena sativa. NCBI lineage: Eukaryota > Viridiplantae > Streptophyta > Magnoliopsida > Poales > Poaceae > Avena > Avena sativa. The sequence goes on along the minus strand of OV702280.1, from coordinate 388,961,831 downwards.
TGGAGAAGCTTGTATTTACAAGAAAGTGAGTGGGAGCAATGTGGCATTTCTGATATTATATGTGGATGACATATTATTGATCGGAAATGATATAGATCTTTTAAACAGTGTTAAAAGTTATCTAAACAGCAAATTTTCAATGAAGGACCTAGGTGAAGCGTCATACATATTAGGCATAAAGATCTATAGAGATAGATCTAGGCGCCTAATAGGGCTATCACAAAGTACATACCTTGATAAGATTTTAAAGAAGTTTAAAATGGACGGAAGTAAGAAGGGGTTCTTACCTATGTTGCAAGGCAAGACATTGAGTAAGACTCAAAGTCCGGCTTCGACGGAAGAAAGAGAGATAATGGACAAAGTCCCCTATGCTTCAGCCATAGGCTCTATAATGTACGCCATGCTATGTACAAGACCGGATGTGGCACATGCTATTAGTTTGACTAGTAGGTACCAATCGGATCCAGTTCGGAACACTGGATAGCGGTCAAGAATATCCTTAAGTACTTACAAAGAACTAAGGATATGTTTCTTGTATACGGAGGTGAAGAAGAGATCGTCGCTAAGTGTTATGTCGACGCTAGCTTTGACACCGATCCGGATGACTCTAAGTCTCAATCCGGATACGTATTTCTCATGAATGGCGGAGCGGTTAGTTGGAGGAGCTCCAAACAACCTGTGGTAGCGGGATCAACAACGGAGGCCGAATATGTTGCTGCTTCAGAAGCGGCTCAGGAAGCAGTTTGGATGAAAGAGTTCATATCCGAACTAGGAGTGGTGGCAAACGCGTTGGACCCAATGGTGATCTATTGTGACAACAATGGTGCCATTGCCAATGCCAAAGAGCCAAGGTCTCACAAGCATTCCAAGCATATTAAGCGCCGGTTTCACTCCATCCGCGAGCATGTCAAGGATGGAGATATAAAGATTTGTAAAGTACATACGGATCTCAATGTAGCAGATCCGTTGACTAAAACTCTCCCTAGAGCAAAACATGATCAACACCAGAACTCAATGGGTGTTAGATTTATCACTATGTAACTAGATTATTGTCTCTAGTGCAAGTGGGAGACTGAAGGGAATATGCCCTGAGAGGCAATAATAAAGTGTTTATTATGTATATTCCAAGTATATGATAGATGTTTATTTTTGCATGCTATAATTGTATTAATACGGAAACGTTAATACATGTGTGTTTAATAAACAAACAGAAAGTTCCTAGTTATGCCTCTCTCATAAACTAGCTCGTTGATTAACAAGATGATCAATGTTTCCTGATCATGGACATTGGATGTTGTTAATAACGGGATCACAACATTAGTGTAATGGTGTGATGAACATTCATCCGAAGTATAGCATTACGATCAAAGTCATTGAGTTTATATTGCTATAACAACTTACGAAGTGATCCTAATCCTTAGACCATGAGATCATGTCAATCACTAACACCGGAAGAGTTTCTTGATAACATCAAACGTCACACCGTAACATGGTGATTATAAAGATGGATTCAGAACAAATAAAGTGTTATGTTGAGGCTCATGGATCGAGAGTGGAATTTGTTCATCCCGATGACGGATAGATATACTCTGAGCCCTCTCGGTGATACCACATTGATTAGCTTGCAAGCAAGTGATTTGATCACTAGAATGTTATATCACAGGAACGAGAAAAGAGTGCATGTCGGTAACGAGATCAAACTAGGTATGGAGATACCGATGATCGAATCTCGGACATGTAATATATCGTGAAACAAAGGGATTAAGATACTAGCGTAAAAGGTTCCGACGATCACAAGAAAGTCATCGTTGAATGTGTGGGAGTCAGTATGGGTCTCCAGATCCCGCTTCTGATTATTGATCCGAGAGGGGTCTCGATCATGTCCGCATTATTCACGAACCGTAGGGTGACACACTTAAGAGACACCGACATCCAATTGGAGCAAATGTTTCATGCCGAAAGAATGAACAAGCGCAGGAATTTATTTCACTAGATACCGAAACAGGTTTTCGGGTGAAATTGCATAAAGTGGTTATGCATGTGAAATAGAATTCTAGCAAGGGGTTATTTGTGAATGTTTGTCATTAAAGTAATTGACAAAATTCTGAATAAAATAAAAGAGTTTTATTTAATGAGAGTTTGCATTAAATTTGGTGGAAATTTAATGGGAATTTGAGTGGACTTTTGAGTGGAGGGATTTTAAAGGGCATTTTGTGAGTGGAGTGTCCACCCACATGAATGAAGGAGGGGAGGGGGCAGCCCCCATGGCCGGCGGCCACCTCCTTGGGTGCCCCCCTCCTCCTATAAAAGGAGCCCCCCTCCTCACTTGTCTCTCACACCTCCTCGTGAAGGATCTCTCTCCCCCTCTAGAATTTATCCCCCATGGTCTCGGACTAGCGAGATACAAGTTCCCGATGGCTATTCGGCAAGAAAGAGTTGTGCTTCCGCTGCATCGCTGGAGCGAGGAGGCGGAGGTTGCTCGGTGCCTCGAACGTGTGTGCGAGCACGGATGCGCTGCTGATTTGTGGCGCTAGGACTTCCTCTCGATCTTGAGATCGGCAAGAGATCGTCTACATCAACCACGAGTTGAACTCGTTAAGCTTTGTCGGTCTTCAAGGTTATGTTCTCTACGGATATACATCCGCCCGTTGTTTGTATCTAGTAGATAGATCTTGGTATATAGTTCACATCGTAGGAAATTTTTTGTTTTCTATGCTGCGAACCCTACAATTGTTATTCTGTTACTTGAGTTAATGGTGTCTGGATGTGAGTATGGAGTAATATCACTTATCTTTTATAGATGAGTGAGTATGGTATATGAACCCAAGATAATGTTACTTAACTACTTAGGAATTTATATAGTGTTGTAGTAGTTTTTGTAATTTGGTAGTTAATATAGTTTAGAAAAGATTTGATTGTTCACAAGTTGTTCTTAAGGAGGTTATTATTAGTGGAATTCTTCTTAGAAGATAATCTTTATTTATGGTTGGGGATACTTATAAAATAGGGACATTTCTAATGTTTTTAAACTATTATGGCATTATATTATTGATATTTAAGATCTATACTATTTATCAGACTTATTTGACTCAATTTAGGCATATTAATAATTTTTATTTATCTTTATATGAATTATTAATGAAGTAAATAAGTTTAAATTTGAGTTATTAAAATATTTAATTTTTATTTAACTCAAAAGTAAAATATTAGATTTTTAACATGTAGATATTACTTTTGTGATCTTTTTAGTATATTACATTTATTTTTGTGATTTATAAATAATAAGATATGATTTCTATAATTCTTATTACTTTAAAATTACTTAATAAATAATAAATATCTAATTAAGTGACATAATAATACATGATTAGGGTTTTAAATTAGGATTCTTATTTTTCTAAGATTTTTGGTATTTTACTTATATTATAAACATTTATTATTATAGGAATATGAATTATTAAAGTTTTATTACTTATAATTTTTTACTAAATACTATTTATTTAAATAGTTATTATAACAATATTTGGTGATAGTTTTAGGCTGTAGATTTTATTTTTCTGAAAAATTTCATATATTATACATATTTTTCTGAATTATAAATCAAAAGTTATTAATTAAACAAGATTTAATTGTTTATTATATTTCTGGAATATTATTAATTGGATTATAACATTTTATTCATTTCCTAACAGAAAAATACTTTTTACACCACGACCAGAGCTAGCCCCAGTCACTGACCTATGGGCCATTGTCCACCTCAGCTCTCAGGTCAAAGAATGTTTTTGCTACTGACTCCCTCTCTACTCACTGTCGATGACATGCGGGCCCTGGCCATGTCATCCACCACGCGAGACAAAGACTAGTCAAACGGCTGACGTGGCTCGATCATGAGGTGAGCATGACATCAGCACCACCACCGCCGTCGGTGAGTGGTCACCGGCGACGATCTGTTGCACCCCAGCAAGCAAACTAGGTCTAGTCCGAATCAGCTCGACTGACTGGACCTAATAGTGGCAGCGCCGCTCGGAAATGGTCATCGGCGACGAGCTACTGCGGTAGCCAGCGGCGGTGCTCAACTAAACTAGACCTACGGTGCGAATCCGCAAACGAAACTAGGGTCCAGAGATGCGTATGCTTACCCTGATGACGATAGAGTGGTTGATGAGGACAGGCGCGCCGTAATCGAGCTCCCCGACGAGGATTCTGACGAACTGCTGTGAAGGAAAATGATCAAATTCGCCCGCTCCAGTGCTCCCCTTGATGCACGCTTCTACCCAGAGGGTCTACGAAGGATGGCGCTTCTCCATGTTGGCTCAAAATGGTGTGGGGTGACGTGGTTCGACGGCGAGAGGTAGCTCCGGCGATCTAGGGTTTCGGTCTTGTTCGTATCTGAGAGGATAAGGAGGGATTGGGGATAGGGATGGAAGCAATGCGTCGTGGTGGCCTTCTTATCCCCTCCTGGCAACGGCGGCGAGTATCTTGGCGTAATGACGGCGATGACGGCATCGGGCGGCGACGAGCTCCACCAGCGAGTTGTCTGTGTGCATGACGATGACGACGATGATCGTTTTACAGATAACCCCCTGTCATTTTCTTTAGCTCAACTTGCGGTCCTTTCCTGACCCCACTTGTCAGTCTCAGATGGAGAAGTACAGGGCTGGTTACTGGGCTGTTATGGGCTGCACTTAGGCGTCAGATAGGTATAGTGGTATTGGGCTGCGGCGAGGTTTATTTTTATTTGCTTTATTCCTTTCTATTTTCTGTTTTCCTTTTCAGATTTGAATTTGTATTAGATTTTGAACCTTTCTTTGTATGATTTATTTGCTAGACATTTGCAGTAATATTAAAATATATTTGGTAACCTTTGTGAACTTTTATTATGCCTTCTTTTTATATTTCTTTTATTTACTCAATAAGAACTCTTTTTTTACTAATTGGAAGAAACTTCTTTTTATTATTTTTCTCTTCTATTTTTAATTAGGGATTTCTTGATTGATATATTCTCATCTGTTTATAACTCAATTTTTAGTGATCTTATAGCTTGAATTAAAACCTTATATATAAGTATAATGATTCTATACCATTATTTGATGTATGAAATATAAAGTCATTGATATGATAATTACTACTCTCATTAAGTTGGGAAATAGCAATGTATGTGATAAACAAATAAGTTTAGGGTTTTGAATTATGAGTACTATCCTTGGCTTTAGGGTTTTGTAATAGCTTAAGTTCCTTTTAAGATTAAGATTTAATAACTAAGCATATTGCCATATGTGTATAGTATTGAATGGATTCTCCTTTTTTAATGGAAGTTATATTTAGAGTGTTTTATCGGAGTGAACTTATAGAAATGTACTTAGGCACATATAGTGATGATGGTTGAAATTAACAGAGATATGCTTATGTAATTTATTATAGGGAAATATTCCTATAGAGTGTTATAAGCATTAGATGATGGATCAACAGTATGAGATGGCTATTATGTTTGGTTTGAGATGTAGAGTTGATTGCTTAACCAGATTTAAAATAGGAAATTGATTTATATATATAATTATATTTCAAATTCTTGGATCTCTAATTAAGGATTTCTTTTCCTAGATATAATACTTCTTCCTATCCATCATCATGATTAACATGATGATCTTTACTCATTTAAATCTTCTTATTCATAAATCATTCTTCCAAACTCATGGATAATTCCAATGAGGTTGATACAAAGGCATCTTATAATCTGTTCATATCCTTGATTGGTTATATTTACTATTCTACTGTTGATTATCTTCCATCCAAACAGTAGTTCCTTCAAACTCTTCTTACAATCTTCCTTAATCCTCCATCACTAATCTTTCTTTAAAGTTGACTATTCTTGAAGATGAATAACACTATCTTATAATTACTTAACTCTCATGACTTACACTTCAATCCCTGAATTATATTTATGTGGTTTGCAAAGACTTCTCTAGGATCACCTATCTTTACTAAGGTTCCAACCATGCTCTACCCACCAATATTACTTATACTAAATATAAGAATTCCATGTTGGTGGCCAAAGCATTATCATTATAATACTTAAATCATTTATTACTGAAGTTCTTAGTTGGCTAAATAGGGCTTTATTAATCCTACCTTTTATTGCCTGGAAATTATCTTCTTAGCATCTTATATTAGATTAAGGTTATTGATGGACTATGCACTCATTATAAGATTTGAGTAGATGTTCTGATAAGATCAAATAATAGATCAAAGACTAATAGTTAAAGAAGTTGTGAATCAATGGGAAGTCATCCAACATTGATGAACAACAGATATTGAGATAAGTTCCATGAAGATTGTATAGAAAGAAAGATATATATATATATATATAGTGGATGAACTTAACTTAATCTCTTTCCAATTCCAACTCATCAAAAGAGTTTTTAGGATTAGGTGTTACCATGATTCTCAGAATGTATGCAAATAGAATTTTAGGATATAATGGTTACATTCTTATTATTTGTTTTATATTCTTAACTTGGTAATTATGAATGGTTATAATGAATACTATAATATGATCACCTAATGATCAATATAATTCACATTATATTAGGGTTTAACTTATAGTACATTTGATCTACCCTTAGATCAATCTCTCTTACCCAAAATGAGATTTTGACAAAGGTCTTATTGAAACTTATCACAGTCAACTTGATGATCTACTTCAATTCCATCAAGTTAAGAGAAGCTTCAATCACCTTGACAAGTTTTGTTTTAAAAGCGCGAAAATTATTCAGATTTTCTATGCATGAATGCAATGCACACATCTGGGTTCAGCTTATTTCTAGGCTCTAATGCTGGGATGTTACATTGGCCAAGATAGCTACTAGAAACGTAGAGCATGCAAGATCTCAAACAACACATACAAGATAGAATCAATAATCAAGAGACATGATAGAATCAATAATCAATCTGACATAGTAATCTCAATATCCATCGGATCCCCGCAAACACAACATGCATGATTACAAATAGATGATTTTGATCATGCACGGAGCTCACAAGATCTAAACATGATAGCACAAAGGAGGAGAAACAACCATCTAGCTACTGTATGGACCCATATTCAAAGGTGGAACTACTCACGCATCATATCGTAGGCTGGCATGGTGATGAAGAAGGCCTCCGAGATGATCTCTCCCCTCCGGCAGGGTGCCGGGAAGAGCTTCAGATCCCCCAGATCTAGGGACGACGGTGGCGGCGGCTACGGACTGTTTCGTGGATATCTGATCGGATACTTAGGTGTTGGAATCGGGGGCATTATATAGGCGAAGAGGCGAGGCAGGAGGGTGGCCAGGGGGCCCACACCCTGCCCAGACGCGGCCCAAGGTTGTCCCGCGTGTGTGGGGGGGGCACCCTGTGGCTCCCCTCCGGTCGCCCTTCGGTCCCTGTGTTCGTCTCGATGAAATATTGACTTTGGCTTTTGTCCCGTACAATTTCGAGAATATTTCCTTACTAGCTTTTCTGAAACCAAAAACAGCAGAAAACAAACAACTGACACTGTGGTATCTTGTTAATAGGTTAGTTTCAGAAAATGTATAAAAAATACCTCAAAGTGTAGACAAAGCATAGCAAAGTGGATACTAAATAAGCATAGAACATAAAAAATTATAGATACGTTTACGACGTATCAGCATCAACATCATGGCAAAAGTAATGAAATCTATCATAGATGAATATTACTTGTATTAATCCACAAAGAGTACAGAAATTACAACAAGATCTAGACAAGATGTAGATGGGATGGATGGATATGGTGATGATGCATTGGTTGATGATGAAGATTGATGCCTTAGCCTCCTGGATTTGCGTAGGACGAAGATGGATCCCCGGTGGATTAGTTGCCCCTCCAGATGCCTTCCGGAGGTGAGGTTTTGGTGATTTCTGGGTGTTCTGTATGTCGTCTCTCCATCTAGTTGCACGGGGTGAAACTATTTGAGGAGACAGTGTCGGCGCCAACTATACGGCAGGAACTATACAACCGGAATATTTCTTCCCACCGTATAGTTGGTCATTAACCCTTCTGTATCCTCCAATTTCTTCGGATTTTCTTTTGGTATTATTAATATTTCCCAAATAAGCAATTTACGTTGATTTTGGCTCCTTTTCATTCCAATATAACTGGTCCGAGAATTGTGTCCATCGGATCCATCACCTATCCTGATCCTGGTGAAAATAAATATAAAAGGTGCATGTGAACGCCGTAAAATACCAAGATCCTACCACTACAATGAAAAATAATAATCTAAAACATGATGAAAATATGCACTCATCATTCACCACCCCTATCTTCTTGCCTTGCCTCCCCAAGTCCGTGGCAGGTGCTCCGGGTTTGACGCCAGCATCCTCTCCTGTTGTGGTGTTGGCGTGCTTTTGCTGTTTCGGCTTTCCTGTTAGCCCTGCCTCTCTTCCTTTCCTTGAGCTCCATGGTGGGTATTGGGGAAGAAGGGTGCAGTGCTGACGCTTAGCTGGGATGGCACTGGAGTTCAAGAGCCTTTTTCTCATAGAGCAATTCCTCCGAGTCTAATGTGAATACTTGGATTTCCATGGCCAAGGTGGCCTACTTCAAGCCGGTGAGCTCCGACATCCATTCAACTTCCATTGGGAGGCCCTATCTGAGCTTGGGACCTAAGGGTTTCGTCGGGCCGAAGACAAGTGGTCTCGTCCCCGTCTCCGTCCATGAATGCAGTGCTCCGCTCTCTCTGCTCTGCGGTGGGGAAGAGATTGGACTAATTTGTAATCTTGATCATTTAGCAAGTTCCTTTCTACAAATGCTTGGGATCAATGTGTAATTTTGCTATTTTATGAGGTCCTTTGTAATCATCGTGTACACCCAGTGTATTATTAATGAAGGCTCTAGCCCCTTCCGGGGTGCTCCGTTGTTAAAAAAATCATTCTCGATCGAGTATTTTATTGCACTACCAAGCCATTGATTGAGTATTTTATTGCTCAACTAGTGAAATTATGATTTTCTAAGAGGCTCTAGCCCCTTTCAGGGCGCTCTGTTGTTAAAAAAAATTCATTCTCGATCGAGTATTTTATTGCACTACCAAGCCATTGATTGAGTATTTTATTGCTCGACTAGTGAAATTCTGATTTTCTAAGAGCATGTACAATAATGTCTAGTTAGCTGTATATAAGAATGAAAATACTACTCCCTCCGTTTTAAATTATAAGATATTTGAGATTATGAAGAAAATGTATTTAGTTTTTTTAGTGTAGAGATTCACTCCAAACATAAATGAACCTACATACTAAAGGAAGTTTAGATACATTTGCTTCACAAAGCTAAAAACATCTTATATTTTAAAATGGAGAGAGTATTATTTTGCTTAGTTGGATGAGCGAGAAGATGAGAGAGAAGAGAATTGGGCTATAAACATGGCACATTTGGTTGGGATTTAATCTAGCTTTTAGAGTTTGGCTTATAAACCACAAAAGTATGAAATAAATGCTTTTGGCTTTTAACTGAACATAGTAGTATGATGGTATAAACCAAAAGCTAAAATGAAAAGCACATATTTAGATGCTTTTGTGGCTTATAAGCCAAAACGAAAAGTTATTAATAAGCACACCCAAACAACCCCTAAGAGTCAGCTGCAGCACGTGTTATTAGACACACTGAGTATATAAGGTGGACCATATTTTAATAAACTACTATTTTTTATATCTATCGATTGTATGTGTTGGCTATTAAGTTTATTCTAGGTGACGTGTCAACGACTTATAGTAAACGACGGGCTTTATTATTAAATTTGTGCGCATTTGCACACTCTAGAAGATTCCAATTTTTTCTATCAGGCTAGTCATAGTAGGAGTAACGTAGCTAGTAACATACATGTACATGCAATGCCAACTAAGCAAATTAGTGACACGACATGATAATTAATGAAGAAAAAGAAAGATAATAACTTAGCTAGTTACCATAACATCACACATACCAAGACCATATGAGTCTATAATCTAATTAATTGGTTTTGCACAACACTATCCACATGTTTCTACCTACTATAAAGATAGTAATATAGATTAGTAACATGTGCAAGTTACTATGTTTCTACCCACTATAAAGATAATAACATAAATTAGTAACATGCTCAAGTTACTAGTCTAAATTATTTAGCATTATGACGAGACTCACCTCAGCTAACACCACGTTGGCAATGATTCATTAGCTGACAGCTTTTCATTAATGGCCGTTTTTCTTCGAATTGCAGTCCGAGAAAGCTTATCAGTAAAATCATTATGAACCTCGTAGTTTCTACGAATCTTCTGAAAACCCTCCAGCTCGAGTCTCATCGTGAAAATATACAAATAGAAGTGCGTAAAGCAGCTACTCCCTAATACTAAAACATGCCTAGATACATCCATTTTAGTGACAAGTAATATGGATCAGAAGGAGTACCATATATTCTAGGTAGAACCTGACGGAACAGTGAGTGACGCTGAAGATCCATAAACTTTGCAACCCATTGTTCTCAAGATAGTGGATCTCGGTTACGCACTCTGTTAGACTTAGACATCGTCTAGGGTGGTTCACAATCCTCTAGGAGAGTCGAGTTTTCAGCCATGACAAAAGCAATTGAAACCAATTGAGCATTTGAAAACCTCCATGATTTTTCCTTGAGAACAAAAACAAGTCACGTCTAGAAGTAATACATACTTTTACTCAGAAACGTGTAGGAGAAAGTACAAAAATCAGAAAATTCTCAAGTTGGTAGCTGCTCTCACAGTACAAACGGGATGGATAGAGAGAGCTTAACGATGGAAGGTGTTGATCAAACAAAGCAATGAAACAAATACAACGCCTGCCTACCCACATAGGCAGGCCATCAAAACAAAACTGTGTTGTCTGTGATGAAGGAGAATCCAAAACAACCAAGTACTAACAAACAAAGCAACATGAAATAAAGGTACAATATTATACAGTAGCATAATTCAACAGACCACAATATTAAGTATGATACAGTAGTAAATCAGGAGGTGGTGAACAAAGTATGCTATCCAGTGCATAACACTGAAAAGATGTTCAACATACATGCGAGAATAAACCTTGCCCGGAGGCAACCAAAATCTGGAATCTAGGGACCGTCTCTCTCTATTGACAAGGGATCGAACATAGCTGGACAGTGCCTTGGAACAGGTTGCGGTATGTCTCAACGACCCAACAGCCTCACTGCAAACAAAGACGAAAACACGGCACAGTTTTAGATTGGTCAGTAAACATCATGGTTATCACCACTGCTATTGACATGTCATAATAGTGCGTAAACAGAACCCAATGTTGAATTTGCAATTCTGGAGAAGGTTGATGTGCATTGATAGCAATTAGGAACTTCACCTGCTGTTGTGGCGGCTGCTGCGCCGCTGCAGGTTGCTGGTAATTGGGGTACCCTGCATAAGCTCCATAACCATACATGTTTGGGTCTTGAGGTTGTGCATACCCACCGCCATAAGCCTCATAACCTTGTCCATAGCCACCATAGTAACCAGCAGCACCAGCACCAGCACCAGCCCCCCACTGGTTGGAATCCTGCTGAGGCTGAAAATATTCAAAGATCATAATGTTACCCACTTTAGGTACAAAGTACAACATGTACAGGATAGAACTTCAGTATATGAGAGAACTGACCTGAGACTGTTTATTCGAAGGGCTCCGTCCCCATGAAAGCCTCACATTCTGCCCACCAATTAAGGTCCCTTGCAGTATTTGAAGAGCTTGCTCAGCAGAAGGCCTGAATATGCATTGAGAAGAGTATCTTAGAAAAAAGCACTTGAGAAAACTTAAGGGATAAATAGTAAACTAAATAATCGACCTGTTAGCAAACTGGACAAAACCACATCTCTTCCCAACAGGGATCTTGACATGGATAACTTCTCCATAAGGAGCAAAAACTTGTTTCAATGCATCTTCACTTACGTTGGGGTCAAGGCCACCAACAAATATCTGAGGTCAAACAGAGTAGAAGTCAACAAAAGACTGAAAACAATTAATGATGTACAGAAAAGTAGAACTAAGAACGCACGGTTGTATTGTTAGGATCATTGTCGGACTGAGCTCCTTGAGTATTTGTATTTGGTACTGTAAATGAAAGCAAAAAAGTGAAGGAAATACAATGTAAGACTTGTAAAACATCAAAGGGTAAAAATGAATGCATATCATGCAAGAGTTTATTCGCCATTAAAATAGTTAGGTTATAGTACGGAGTGATAATCAGTCAGAGTCATACATTTTATATCATATGCATGAAGAAGAATAGCAAGCACCACAGAGGAAAATTGTAGTTAGGTCAATATACCCTACATAGTGATATTCAAGCAGATCCAGACATTTCATATCATGTACATTAAGAAGAACAGCAAGCAACCACAGAAGGCAACTGGGAGCAACTAAATTGGCTCAGCAAACAAGAAATAGTTATCCAGGGTTGTAATAAGTTTGACAAGTAAATATCAAGCCAAGGCACGAGAATGAACATCTGTTGAATAGACACACATGAATGCCAAATTTCATTACTAAATAAAAAATGCGATGAATTGGCCAAATAATGCTACTAAAGACAGTAAGTTGATACAAATCAAAATGCATGTTAATATACTCAAAGCAAGGACAAACAAAAACCTACAGTAAGTGCCATGTGGATAAAGCATCAAAATTGACTAGATGTAAAACACATAATAGTGAATTGCCTAAATCTAAGGTGCAACCACTGACTCCATATTAAGTTTAGCAGATTTACAAACACAAAAGAAATAAAAGGATGTAGCTCAAGTGTGTCATACTGCAAAACGTAAGTTAAGAAACAGAATACACGTGAACGATGGTAAATCAAACATGGCGACTACAGAATTGCAATAAAAACAAATAAGAATTACTACCAAAAGGTAATGTTGTTTGGTTATATTGAATTCTCTTGCAAAAATGACTGCATTTCTCAGTTTAGCAGTCTCTCAATGCATGAGGATGGGATTCAATCACTCAACCGCCAGCAATAAATAAAAGAAAGCAGAGTGCATAGTTTTTTTATACACGAAGAAAATGTGTTCTGAAGATATACATGTGAATACAATAGATCCTGCAGTAACCAGGACAATGATATAAACAGAAGAACCAGAAACAGACTTCAAATTTAGGACAAAAATGATTTACACTGACCTAAATGAGGCCACACATTATACAAGAAATGTCAGAGCTCAAGTCAATTCCAGGGCTCCTATATGAAGAGAGCCTGTTGACATCCTGCTTCCAGATAACATGAGTTCCATGAGTGTACTATTGTCTATTGTTCTAATTATATTGCATTAAATAATCAAAATTCACGTAGGGGACATTATATTAAAAAAGAAAGCCTTCTTGCGGGAAAAAGTTGACATTCAACATCAGTTTGTTCTGACACAAACAAGTAAAACAACAAGATAAAAAAACGCAAAGGTAAGGCACACACAATCATTGTAATCATGTACCAATATGATAGCAAATAACTATTGCAGGGACATAAGATTGACAATATTTACCTCTCTCCTGAACCCCTGTTGTTTTTCTATTTGCTGCTGGACCAATGCGCATAGGTCTGGAAGAACAAGGCATTCCATTCATTTCAGTCATTGCACGAGCCTGCTCTGCAGGATCGCCAAACTTCACAAATCCATAACCCTTTGAACGCATTGTCATTTTATCAGTTACAACTTTGGCGCCCTTCACTGAAGGGTAATGGACCCTAAATGTCTCCTGTAACATGTAGTCTGTAACATCTGCTGCCAGATCCCCAACGAAAATTGTATAATCCGGGGTATCATCACGCTTTTCACCAGCACTGGCCCAATTCAGCCTGTATTGCATCTCAACATTTGGCATCATTTGTCCATTGAATGTTTGAAGAACTCGCTCAGCGGCTGCATGGCTTACAAACTCAACAAAGCCATAACCCTGAAGTTGTCCAGTTAGCTTGTCACGGATAAGCTTCACAGCATGAACCTGCAAATTCAAAAAAGATCATATTGAGCAACTTCGCATGCATTACATGGTCTGCAGATCGTGCACATCCATGTGCAAAAGGATAATAAGCGTAGAAACAAAACCTCGTTTAGGAGTTAGTTAGAGAAGGTAACTTTTTTATTTCACGACACACTTGTAGTCATACCATCATACAATCGTACTGGAATACATTTATCTACTCAATAATCATAGCTAAATCAGCTAGAGCTTGATTGTCTTGTTAATAAAATAATCGCTACAAAGTAACTAATCTCCAGGAGTTTGATTCCTCAGCTGATCTACCATCACAACAAAATTACCAATTACCTAAACCTTACAGCTAGACCCGTTATTAGCAACAGCGCCGCGTGCATCCGGTCAGTACAACCCAAATCACGTGCGATTATGTCTCACATGAAGTCGATCGGGGAGAAGAAACCTCGCATCAGATCGGGAGACATACCTCCCCGGTGGCCGCGAAGCAGCCGTAGATGTAGTTCTCGTCCATCCAGTACTGCAGGTCGCCGATCCAGAGCGTCCTCACCTCGTCCGCCGACGCGGGGGCGGCCGGAGGAGCCTGCGGCGCGGCGTAGTACTGCTGCGGAGCAGGCACCTGCCCGTAGGGCGCCGTCTGTGGCGGCGGCTGGCCCCACATCTGTTGCGGCGGGGGTTGCGCGTACTGCGGCACCGGCGGCGGGATCGCGCCCCAGTGCGGCGGCTGCCCGGTTGCGCCCTGCGGAGGCATGCCGGGCTGCGGCTGCGACGGCGGGGGCTGCTGCATCATGGCGTCGAGAGACCGTAACCCTAGAGAGAGAGGTGGGAGAGGGACGGGAGAGGAGATGGGGATTTCAGGGTTGAGATTTGTCCGTGCAAGGAAAAATCCTCTTATTACCCCCGTGGCCCGTGCGCAACTAGCGCCGGTGTCCTTTCATCTTTTTTTTTTCTTTTTCCAAATTAAAGGCCAGTTCTTGCCAGCTTAAAAAATAAGCTACCCTCTCTCCAGCTTCTCTCATAAGCCACATGGCTTATTAGTCGAATCTTCTCAATTAGTTATGAGATAATTAGATTGGAAGCCCAAACCAATAAGCTAAGCAGTTTATGAGAGAAGCTGGGGAAGAGGCAGCTTATTTTTTAAGCTGCCAAAAGAACTGGGCCTAAGACTGCTCTTGCGACCCTTTTTGTTTTCTTTTGGGTTTCCTTGTCACTACTAGATGGACCCGGCCCGCTACGCTGCGTCATCCTCTGCTATTGGCACTTAGATTCTGCAATGGGTGGGCGTTGCACAACCGAGACAGTTTGGTGTCCGGGTCCTTAAAAGGAGACCGGGGATTTGACAGTAACTGGCAAGGTGTCCACATACAAAAACGAAAAAAACACAAAGCTAAACTTATAGGGGTTATCCGCGCCGAGCATCAACCAATTATTACTACACATCAGTTGAACACCGCCATGTTAGCAGCCGAAATGCAGCACTGGCTCGCCGGCGGTCCATAGGCGTGGCTGGAGACTACTTCGGACATGATATGCATACACGCCACAGACGCAGCTGTTAAACGCATGAACAACATACATGTAAAACTTTAGATTAGGTACCTAGAGTGCGGCATCTCTGCCCTCTCGGCAAAAATCCTCTTGGCTGACATATTCTTCTCCCTTGTGGTGCGTCCTCTACAGGCAACGACATGACTATGAGCAAACCCCCGTCTAGCCACACCAAAGTCATACAGAGACTAACCTCTTCTTCACTATAAAGTTTGGTAAATAAATATTTTTGTTTCTCTGTCTATCTAGCCGCACCAAAGTCATACAAAGACTAACCGTGTCTAGCCGCACCAAAGTCATACACGAATTCCTTGTGCTAATTTTTTGGAGCTCCTTGCATAGAAACACCTATCTGCAGTTTGGTAATAAATATTAAAAAGGTGTTTTTTAAAGAAAAAATAAAATAAGGAAACATGAAAAATATCAGCGGAAAAACATGAAAATAAAGTACCAACCTGAATATGCTAGATTTAGCATCAAAGAACATAGCTTTGTCCATTTGTTTTGTTTGCCCTTCCACCACACGAAGATTTCCATGCACTTGTTTCCATAGCTTCTAAAGATGAGAATCTTGTGAAGTGATTCATCAATACCTGTTGAGATAGTGCAATATTATCATAACAACTGGAGGATGTGGAAGAATTAACCTCTATCTCTTGGGCAAATATATTTGCTACTAACTTATGACTGGATTTTTGTATGTCTGATTGTCTGTATGACACCACAATCCATTCAAGCATTGTAAGGCATTATTCCCAAATAACACGTAAGCTAAAAGCACAAGTTCAACTGTCGAGGGCTTACTTTGAACATTCGGTGCCATATAGAAACTTAGTGTTATTACCATTGTTGTCCATCAAGTTATTTTTATGCATGTCGAAAATTGGTATTACAGGTCAACAGGAGTTGTGCCCATTTACTCTCTCTTTTTATTTTTGCAAATCAATCTGAATGTTAAAGCTGGGCACATGGTGTTTTTACCTAAATATCTTAATTAAAAAATTCTTATTTTCTACATTATCGAGTGTTCAGCAGATTGGTCCAATTCATCTGCATAAGAGAAGACAACTATATTTGACCACAAAGCAAGTGAAAGTAAGAAACTAAAAACTAAAGTGGAGCAGTATACACTAACATGCAAAAATACTTAGATGCTTAGAGCCGTGTGATTTTCCATAGAGCAATGTACGAAAAAACATGTCCAAAGACCTATAGAATGAAAAAGTACAAAAATATAGACTACAAATATCAATGCGACATGTGAAAATTAAATTGTTGAATCTCATATCTGCATAGTTAGCGTCACTGTCCGTAACGCATATAAATAGAAGGAAGAAGATGAATCTCTTATGAACTATCTATATTGGTGAAGGCAGAGCTAAACTGTCCAAATCAAATCGTCCGTACCATATATAAATCGAAGAAAGCATCCTGTAAAAAAGAAGAAAGCAAACCTCTTGTAAACTATGCATATTGCTGAAATGCAGAGCTGAACTTCTCAAATCAAATCATGTGAAATAAATCTGATTGCGACACGAGTAAATTAAATCAATGAATCAGATATCTACATGTTTAGCGCCATTGCAAAGAAAATTTACCCTTCTTTTAGAATTGTATCATCATAGACGTGATGTAATTTGCACTGTAGAGACGTTCTAACTTTAGGGAGAACACGAACAAGAATAACTAAAAGGAGAGTAGATGCATGGTAATTTACAGCTAGCAGAACAAACAGTCCTCGTCTAGCTTCCTTGTTTGCTGAACAATCCGTTGTCACATTGTCACACCCGGTCAGGCTAGTTGCTGTAGAGAAACCATGTTGTCCTAGGGATTAATTAGAGAGCAAACCTCACCGAACACTATCCATTGACCAGCAAAGGAGAAAGCGGGGATAGTCCAGGGACGCTCGCCTGGCGTACAATTGGTCAGAGCGAGTTTCCGCTGAAGCAGGTGAACATGTCGACATAGGTGGACGGGAACGACATGGGCCGCCTACACAGAGGCGATGGCCTCTGGCGTGGCGGAGTACCAGCCCTCGGCTTCCACGTCGCACAGGCATGCCATCAGCGGCTCCGGTAGCACCACGGTCTTTGACGGCCTCGCCTATGTCGCGGGCCGCTCCGGCAACATCACGGTCTTCAATGGGCTCGTCTATGTCCCGAGCCAATCAGCGGCGGCTCCATTAGCCTTCGCCTCCGCAACCCCCTCAGCGAGGGATCAACGGCGGCTCTGTTAGCCTTCGCCTCCCCAACCCCCGCAACGCCGTGCTAGAGGAGGACTGGGAAGCACCGAGTGCTCTAATCCCTCGCTGGCGTCAGCATGCCCTCGCTGCGGGTGGTGAGAGTGGCTAGATGGTCGCGGCGGCGGCTATCCATGGGAGAGCAGAAGAGGCTGCGAAGGGGATCCATGGGAGTAAAAGAGACGGTGGCGGCGGCCCATGGGGCGAGCAGAAGAGCGTCTAGCGTCTCACGTCTCACCTATGTCTTATTCTTTTTTTTTTGACAGGAGCAACTTGTTTACACTAAGCGGTCGACCCAATCGACATGCGGAAGGCCAGTCGATCACGTACATACACCATCACGAACACGCGTGTCAGGCAACCAGCAAAGAGCAATCCCACGGACCCGACGACATGTGGGCCATCATACCAGCGCTCTCACGTGGAGTAGCCTAAACTCTTCAAAGCTTAGTGCTCTTAGAAGATGACTAACCCCAATCTAAATTTCACCGATCAAAACTCTAATCACCATTGTTCTGTTAACAACAATTCTCAGTTTTATCATTCCTCGATCTCTCCACCGTCAGTGTATAATCCATTTTGTCATTATAGTTTCTTCATTTTTTTTTATATCTCACTATTGGTTGGACCTATATTGGTTGGCAAATATGCAAGTTATAAAATAAAATGTGCCAAATATGTAAATCCCACATTTCATGAATGATTTTTGCTTATTTGTCATATTTTTTCTTTAAAATTTGCATATTTGCCACATGACCATCACCTTTCAGTGAACACCAAATGGCAAAAATCTCTACTATCTAAAAAATATAAAGTTGTTCCGTTTTCTGCCACGGCTCCACTACGTCATTCCTTTTGTCCGAGCTCGTGTTGTCCCCACAAAACCAATGCCAAAAAACCGCATGAGAAAATAACTCCCTGTGATCCCGTCGCTCGCTTCGCCCGTTCACTCCAGTCTGTCATCCCACCCCTATCCCGACCCACCAATCCCCAGCACACCCGCAGCTCCGGCGGTCGGTGTTCTGGACGACCGGAGGTATATTGCCAGTACAGAGTTGCGTCTGATATCCGGATCTTGGTGAGGACATTCACAAGGGGCGAAGCTTTATAGGCCTCGTGACTCGTCGCGTCGTCACCGCCGCCCTCCTGGTCAAGCAAGCATGTAGTCTGGACAACGACGAGATCTGCATCCTTGAGGCCTGGATCGACGCCGACAAGCCCCTCCATGGAACCAGGCCAAAATCCCCCCACGAGTCCTCCTCCTCCGCCGATGCACGAAGATCCGGCGTGCCTCCCTGCCCCGCGTGCTCTGCGGCCGTGATGTCTATGAAGACCCCTCGCCTTCGACATTCCGGTAAGCTCATGATTTCAAGTTACTGCCTAAATTCTCCTTATAGGGAACGTAGAGGAAGACCGGTGATACCATTGTGAATTGTTATTACACATCCGTTTTAGCTTTGAAATTCTAAACTTCTAATGTCTGCTATTTCATTGAAAAGTGTCTCTAATCTTATGATAGGATGATGCAGCTGATCAAAGATCTTTTTTCTTCTGATTTTGTGTTGGTCTTGCATGTTCTGATTGTCTATAGAATATCAGGAGACACACAAGCGGGCATTCCATTGCATGTACATGTAGTTTCTAGCGTGGTTTCTGAGTAGCAGCCATGGGTTTTGATTGCTAACATAAACGTGCCAGCCACTGTAGGTCTTAATTTTGATGTTGGGAGAAGTCAACCTCTAAATATTTCCCTCTTGTGGAGACTTGATGGAGGGAACTACTTGTTGATAGACGAAGGTGTGTTAGCACTTACAATGACTGTAAAGTTGTTGTTACTCCTTACGTATCAACTTGGTAATTGAGGAAACTCACAAAACACTATCCATGCCATGGGATACGTCCTACGAGATTAAGTCCCTTAATAGCAGGGTAATTCAGTTGATGTTGATTGTTGTCTGCTGTGGTTATAAGGATGATATGAGCAGTGGTTGTTGTCTATCTGTCGAAATACGGAGTTCCTCCCACACATACATAGTTGAAAATGTTCATGATAATAATATTTACTTTACCCTTTATAAATTCTAGAGGTGTATCCGCTACTCCCTGAGAATGCTTTTCCCCACTGAAGTTTCAAATCTCTTTTCATACGCGATACTTACTTTTTGTATTCAGTTTTGTTTATTTTACTCATTGTTCTCTTATACCAAAAACTCAAAACACCTTTTTACACAACACTCGTATTTTATATTGTTACTTAAAACTTTATTTAGCATTTCTATTTTAGTATTTATTTCAAGAGTCATTAGACTTCAGACTCCTACTCCCTGTGGGATCGATATCTTTATTACGAAACTTGCTACAAACGATCTGTGCACTTGCAGTTATCAGTGTTCTGGCAGGCATGAGTTGTGAAACTATTCCACACTCTCTGATGTGTGTACAAAACTCGTAACTTAGATATTCACCCCCACGGTCTGATTGCAGAAATTTAATATTTCTATTACAATGATTTTCCACCTTATTCTGAAATTCCTTAAACTTTTCAAAGGTTTCAGACTTGCGTTTCATCAAATAGATATACCCATATCTACTCAAATCATTCGTGAAAGTAACAAAATAACGATATCCAACTCGCGCTAAAACACTCATTAGACCATATATATCGGTATCTATGATTTCCAATAAATCTGTCGCCCGCTCAATTGTACCGAAAAACAGGGTTCTAGTCATCTTTCTCATAAGGCTTGGCTCACATGTATCAAGTGATTCAAAATCAACTGATTTCAAAAGTCCATCAGAATGGAGTTTCTTCATGCGTTTTACGCCAATATGACCTAGACAGCAATGCCACATATATGCGGATATATCATCATCAAGTTTAATCCTTTTGGCATCTACATTATGAATATGTGGATTACTATTATCGAGATTCAAAAGAAATAAACCATTTATCATAGGCGCATGACCATAAAATATATTATTCATATAAATCTAAAAACCATTGTCTTTGGATTTAAAGGAATAATCGTCTTGCAATAAACACGATCCGGATACAATGTTCATGCTCAACGCAGGCACCAAATAACATTTATTTAGGTTTAAAACTAATACCGATGGTATATGGAGAGGTAGTGTTTTGATGACGATCACATCAACTTTTGATCCATTGCCGACACGTATCTAGACCTCACCCTTTGCTAGCAGTCGCTTGTTCCACAACCCTTGTTTTGAGTTACATATATTAGCAACCGAACTAGTATCAAATATCCAGGTGCTACTGTGAGTACTAGTCAAGTACACATCAATAACATGTATATCATATATATCTTTGTTCATCTTGTCGGCCTTTAGGTAAGCCAAATACTTGGGGCAGTTCTGTTTCCAGTGACCAGACTCTTTGCAATAAAAGCATTTAGTATCACGCTTGTGGATTCCCTTGGTCTTCTTCTCAGGCACGGCAACATACTTACCGTCCTTCTCGAAGTTACCTTTGGGCTCGCCCTTTTTCTTAGAGATGGCGATCTTATCAACCATAAACTCCTGGTGCCTTTCCTTTATGTCTACTTTGGTAGCCACCAATATGGCAGCAAGTTCAGTGAGCAATCTAATCGCACTACTTATCTTGTAATTCAGCACAAACTCTTTGTAACTGGGTGGGAGAGACTGCAGAACTGTTGGAGATATGCCCTAGAGGCAATAATAAATGTAGTTATTATTATATCTTTATGTTTATGATAAATGTTTACATTCATGCTATAATAGTATTAACAAGGAAACATTGATACTTGTGTGATTTGTAAACTTAAATTGAAGTCCCTAGTATAAGCCTCTATACATCACTAGCTTGTTGGTTGATAAATGATTGTGGTTTCCCTATCATGGACATTGAGATGTTATCGACAACAAGATCATATCGTTAGGAGAATGATATGGTGGACATACTCCTATAGATAAGCGTAGCATAAAGATCAAGTCATTTTAATAGTTCAATTGCTATATGCTTTCTGATACATAGTAATCTAATTCCTTCGACCATGAGATCATGCATATCACCTTTACCGGATGGATGCTTTGATGACATCAAACACCACACTGTAACTGGGTGGCTATAAAGGTGGCATTGAGTATTCGGAAAGTATTGGTTGAAACACATGGATCAAGAGTGGGATTTGTCCATCCATATGACGGATAGATATACTCTGGGCCCTCTCGGTGAAATGTTATCCAATTAGCTTGCAAGCATGTGACTGGCTCACAAGGGATCACATATCACGGGAACGAGAAAAGAGTACTTATCGGTAACGAGGTTGAACTAGGTATGCAGAGATACCGACGATCATAACCTCGGATAAGTAAACTATCGTGAGACAAAGGGAAATTGATATCGTATGTAAGTGGTTCATTCGATCGCAAAGTAATCGTAGAAATATGTGGGAGCCATAAGAATTTCCAGATTCCTCTATTGGTTATTGTTCGGAGAAGTGTCTCGATCATGTCCGCATAATTCACGAACCGTAGGGAGACACACTTAAGGATTCGACGTTGTTTGAGTAGTTATGGAATGATGAGAAAGAGACCGAATGTTGTTCGGAGTCTCGAATGGGATTCGGGATATCACGAGGAGATCCGGAATGGTCCGGAGAATAAGATTCATATAAGGAAAGTCCCATTTCGGAGTTGGGGAATGGTTCCGGTGTTTTCATCGGGAATGTTCTAGAAGGTTCCGGAATGTCCGACACTCCGGGGGGGAAGGGTACATGAATGTGTTATATCAAGTTGATATGATTGCATCATGTACTCGGTGTCATCGCTGTTCAAAATAGAGGGTTTATTCAAATCCTAGTTTGAAAAGTCAAACGGCTAGTTTGAAAGTCAAACGGCAGTTTTTGGAAAGAGGAGGAGGAGTGGGAAACCGAGTTAGGGAGGAGTTCCCTCCTCCAACCGGCGGCGCCCACCCAAGCCGAGTTGGGGAGGGACTCCTCTCCCTCCCCTTGGACGGCCGGCCCCCTCCACCTATATAAGGAGGGGCAGGGCTCCCCTCCTTGACACACAACTTCCACGCCTCAAACCCTAGCAGCTGCTGCCCACCATAGCCGCCGCCGCCCCTAGGGTTTCACCCCTAGCCGCCGACTTGGGCACCTCCAAACCCTAGCCGCCGGCTCTAGCACCTCTTCCTCGGCGTGTCTAAACCCTAGATCATCGGGGAACTCTCTCATACTCCACCATACTCGCTCCGGCTTAAGGCGAAGCCCTGCGAGATCTCCCCTCTACTTCCGGTACCACGCCGTTGTGCTGCCGGAATCGCGAGGAGAGTGCTACAACCTCCGCTGCCTGCTGGAACAAGGGAGAGGAAGGTCTTCGTCGAGTACCGACTGCGGGAGCGCTGCCGGAACGCAGCGCCGGAAGGATCGTCTACGCGATCTTGAGATCGGGAAGAGTACGACTACATCACCCACGAGAATCCGCTCTCGTTAAACACTTTGGAATCTTCGAGGGTGAGTTATTCTATCGACTCGTTGCTACAATCTAGTAGATAGATCTTGGCTTGTTTGTTTGTATGCGGTAGAAATTTTTTGTTTTCCATGCTACGAAACCCTACAGTGGTATCAGAGCCGTGTCTATATGTAGATCTGTTGCACGAGTAGAACACAATGGTCATTGTGGGCGTTGATGCTTTTATTGTCGATTGCTTCTTGTGTACTTTGCATCTTGCGGTATGTTGGGATGAAGCGGACCGGGCTAACCTTACATGACATCGTTCATGAGACTTGCTCCACGCTTGACATGCAACTTGTATTGCATAAGTGGCTTTGCGGGTGCCTGTTTCTCCTAGCATAGTTAAGATCCAATTTACAACGGGTGATTAACAATACTAGTATCAATGTTGTGGTTCTTGTTCGTAAGTTAGAACGACACTTATTGAAAGCCCCAAACCACGTAAAACATGCAAAGAAAGTAGAGGCGTCTATCTTTGTTTTGCAGGGGTGTGTTGTGATGTGATATGGCCATGATTGTGATTATATTTGATGTATGCAATGTTACTTATTGTAAGTTGGCAACCAGCAGGAGCCATATGGTTGTCTTTAATTTATGTTAAGACCCGCGTGTCTATTCAAAGTAGTTGTAATAGTTGAAGCCGGTGGACGACAACCATGGAGAAGCGTCATTGACCTTGATGCAATGCCGGTGATGATGGAGATCATGTTCGTGCTAGAAGATGGAGATCAGAAGCACAATGAAGAAAGGCCATATCATATCACATATTATGAATTGCATGTGATGTTAATCCTTTATGCATCTTGTATTTCTTAGTAGACGACGGTAGCATTATAAGATGATCCCTCATGCACATGAATTTCAAGTCATAAAGTGTTCACCCTCAGTTAGCACCGTTGCTAAAGCTTGTTGTTTCGAAGCACCACGTGATGATCGGGTGTGTTAGATTCCGCAAGTGTATACAACGTGAGCAAGCCAGATTTGCTCATGCGGAAACTAAGGTTTGATCTTGACGGGCCTAGCATGTACAGACATGGTCTCGGAACACGGATCACCGAAAGGTAAAGCATGAATCATATAGTAGATATGATGAACATGTCGATTGTTCGCCATTGAAACTATATCAACTCTCGTGATGATCGGTGTTGATGTGGTGGATTTGGTTCGTGTGATCACTAAAACAATGTGAGGGATATTGTTTTGAGTGGGAGTTCACCTAGATTAATTTTATTATTAATTTGAACTCAATTTGTCATAAACTTAGTCTAAACTATTGCAAATATGTTGTAGATCAATGGCAACCCCTACCATCAATTTTAATGCGTTCCTAGAGAAAGAAAAGTTGAAAAACAATGGAAGCAACTTCGCGGATTGGTTCCGCAATTTGAGGATTGTCCTCACAGCTGGTAATTTGACCTATGTGCTGGATGCACCGCTGGGTGACCCACCTGCAGCTGATGCTGCCGATGAAGTAAAGAACGTTTACCTCACTCGGAAGACTCAGTACTCCACAGTTCAGTGTGCTATCTTGTATGGTTTAGAATCGGAGCTTCAGAAAAGGTTTGAGAATTCAGACCCATATGATATTGTCGAGGATCTCAAATTGATCTTTGAGACTCATGCGGCAATTGAAAGCTATGAGGCTTCTGAAAAGTTCTTTAACTACAAGATGGAAGAGGGCAGCTCCGTCAGTGAGCATGTGCTTAAGATGTCTGGGCACGCAAACAAACTTCAAAGCTTGGGTATTGTGATTCCTAATGCTTTGGGGATTTACTGTGTCCTCCAATCACTACCACCAAGTTACAAGAACTTTGTGATGAACTACAACATGCAAAACATGAACAAGACGTTGCCAGAACTCTTTGCCATGTTGAAATCTGCAGAAGTGGAGATCAAGAAAGAGCACCAAGTGTTGTTGGTCAATAAGACCACCAAATTCAGGAAAGGCAAGTCTAAGCAGAAGGGACACTTCAAGAAGGGTGGTAAGAAAGTTACCACGCCGACGAAGAAGACCAAGGCTGGACCTAAGCCTGATACTAAGTGCTTTTACTGCAAGGGAGAAGGTCACTGGAAGCGGAATTGCCCAAAGTACTTGGCGGATTTGAAGAACGGCAACATCAAGAAGAAAGGTATATCTGATATACATGTTATTGATGTGTATCTCACTAGTACTCGTAGTAGTGCCTGGGTATTTGATACTGGTTCGGTTGCTCATATTTGTAACTCGAAACAGGTGCTGCAGAATAAACGGAAGCTAGCGAAGAACGAGGTGACGATGCGCGTGGGAAACGGATCAAAGGTTGATGTGATCGCGGTCGGCACGCTACCCCTTCATCTACCACCGGGATTAGTTTTATACTTAAATAATTGTTATTTGGTGCCTGCGTTGAGCATGAACATTATATCGGGATCTTGTTTATTGCGAGACGGTTACTTGTTTAAGTCCGAGAATAATGGTTGTTCGATTTATATGAGTAATATGTTTTATGCACATGCACCTTTGATAGACGGTCTATTCTTATTGAATCTCGATAGTGGAAATACACATATTAATAACATTGAGGCTAAACGTTTGAAATCGAGCGATAACTCGACCTATATGTGGCACTGTCGTCTTGGTCACATTGGAGTGAAGCGTATGAAGAAACTCCATTCTGATGGACTTCTTGAATCACTTGGTTTCTAATCACTTGATAGATGCGAAGCATGTCTGATGGGTAAAATTACTAAGACTCCATTTTCTGGTATGATGGAGCGAGCTACAGACTTATTGGAAATCATACATACCGATGTGTGTGGTCCAATGAGTGTAGCATCGCGCGGTGGTTATCGTTATGTTCTTACCTTCACGGATGACTTGAGTAGATATGGGTATATCTATTTCATGAAACATAAGTCCGAAACTTTCGAGAAGTTTAAGGAATTTCAAAGTGAGGTAGAGAATCAACGTAACAAGAAGATTAAATTTCTACGTTCTGATCGTGGAGGTGAATATCTAAGTTACGAGTTTGGCGAGCATTTGAAGAAATGCGGAATACTTTCACAGTTGACACCGCCGGGAACACCACAACGTAATGGTGTGTCCGAACGTCGTAATCGAACTCTCTTAGATATGGTTCGTTCTATGATGTCACTTACAGATTTACCGCTATCATTTTGGGGTTATGCATTAGAAACAGCCGCATTCACTTTAAATAGGGCACCGTCTAAATCCGTTGAAACGACACCGTATGAATTATGGTTTGGGAAGAAACCTAGATTGTCGTTCCTTAAAGTTTGGGGATGCGAAGCCTATGTAAAGAAGTTACAGCCGGACAAGCTTGAACCCAAAGCGGAAAAATGCGTCTTCATAGGATACCCGAAGAAAACTATTGGGTATACCTTCTATCATAGATCCGAAGGCAAAATCTTCGTTGCCAAGAATGGATCCTTTCTAGAGAAGGAATTTCTCTCGAAAGAAGTGACTGGAAGGAAAGTAGAACTCGACGAGGTTGTCGAACCTTCTCTCGAAATTGTGAGTAGCGCAGCACCGGAAGAAGTTCCTGTGGTGCCTGCACCAATAAGAGAGGAAGCTAATGATGATGATCATGAAATTTCGGTTGAAGTTGCTACAGAGCCTCGCAGGTCAACGAGAACTCATACCACTCCAGATTGGTATGATCCCGTTATGAGTGTCATGTTGGTGGATAACACCGATGACCCTGAGACATATGAGGAAGCAATGATGAGCCCAGATTCCAATAAATGGCAAGAAGCCATGAAATCCGAGATTGGATCCATGTACGAAAACCAAGTATGGACTTTGGTGGACTTGCCAGATGGCCGGAAGGCTGTCGAGAACAAATGGATTTTCAAGAAGAAAACAGATGCTGATGGTAATGTTACTGTCTATAAAGCTCGACTTGTCGCAAAAGCGTTTCGACAAATTCAAGGAGTTGACTATGATGAGACTTTCTCACCAGTAGCGAAGCTAAAGTCTGTGAGGATTATGTTAGCAATCGCTGCATATTATGATTATGAGATATGGCAGATGGATGTCAAAACAGCATTCCTCAATGGATACATTGATGAAGAGTTGTATATGATGCAACCCAAAGGTTTTGTCGATCCTAAAGATGCTAACAAGGTATGCAAACTTCAACGGTCCATCTATGGATTGAAGCAAGCATCCCGAAGTTGGAATCAACGTTTTGATAAGGTGATCAAAAGTTTTGGTTTTATACAAACTTATGGAGAAGCTTGTATTTACAAGAAAGTGAGTGGGAGCTCTGTAGCATTCTTAATACTATATGTAGATGACATATTGTTGATTGGGAATGATGTAGACCTTCTTAATAGTGTCAAGGAATATTTGAATAATAGTTTTTCAATGAAGGATCTTGGCGAAGCAGCTTATATATTAGGCATAAAGATTTATAGAGATAGATCGAAACGCCAAATATCATTGTCACAAAGTACATATTTGGACAAAGTTCTAAAGAGGTTTGGAATGGAAGATAGCAAGAAAGGGTTCTTGCCCATGTTGCCCAATACGACCTTGAGTAAAACTCAAAGTCCGACATCGGCAGAAGATAGAGAAAGGATGAGTAAAACTCCCTATGCCTCAGCCATAGGATCTCTAATGTATGCCATGCTATGTACTAGACCCGACATTGCATATGCTGTTAGTTTAACTAGCAGATATCAAAGTGATCCAGGAGTGGATCATTGGACAGCGGTCAAAAACATCCTTAAGTACTTGAGAAGAACTAAGGATATGGTTCTTTCTTATGGAGGTGATGAACAGCTCGTTGTTAATGGTTACACCGATGCTAGTTGGAACACCGATCCGGATGATTCTAAATCACAATCTGGATACGTATTTATTTTGAATGGTGCAGAAGTTAGCTGGAGGAGTGCAAAGCAAAGCGTTGTGGCGAGATCTTCAACTGAATCGGAATACATGGCTGCTTCGGAGGCTTCACAAGAAGCGATATGGATGAAAGAGTTCATTACAGAGCTGGGTGTGGTTCCTAGTGCGCTGGACCCAATGTCTATCTACTGTGATAACATGGTCGCCATAGCCAATGCGCAAGAACCAAGGTCACACAAGAAGCTGAAGCACATCAAGCTACGTTTTCACGCTATTCGAGAACATATCCAAGATGGGGATATAAAGATTTGCAAAGTACACACAGATCTGAATGTGGTGGATCCGTTGACTAAACCTCTCCCGAGGGCAAAACATGACCAGCACCAAACTGCCATGGGTGTTCGGTATATTAACATGTAATCTAGATTAGATGACTCTAGTGCAAGTGGGAGACTGTTGGAGATATGCCCTAGAGGCAATAATAAATGTAGTTATTATTATATCTTTATGTTTATGATAAATGTTTACATTCATGCTATAATAGTATTAACAAGGAAACATTGATACTTGTGTGATTTGTAAACTTAAATTGAAGTCCCTAGTATAAGCCTCTATACATCACTAGCTTGTTGGTTGATAAATGATTGTGGTTTCCCTATCATGGACATTGAGATGTTATCGACAACAAGATCATATCGTTAGGAGAATGATATGGTGGACATACTCCTATAGATAAGCGTAGCATAAAGATCAAGTCATTTTAATAGTTCAATTGCTATATGCTTTCTGATACATAGTAATCTAATTCCTTCGACCATGAGATCATGCATATCACCTTTACCGGATGGATGCTTTGATGACATCAAACACCACACCGTAACTGGGTGGCTATAAAGGTGGCATTGAGTATTCGGAAAGTATTGGTTGAAACACATGGATCAAGAGTGGGATTTGTCCATCCATATGACGGATAGATATACTCTGGGCCCTCTCGGTGAAATGTCATCCAATTAGCTTGCAAGCATGTGACTGGCTCACAAGGGATCACATATCACGGGAACGAGAAAAGAGTACTTATCGGTAATGAGGTTGAACTAGGTATGCAGAGATACCGACGATCATAACCTCGGATAAGTAAACTATCATGAGACAAAGGGAAATTGATATCGTATGTAAGTGGTTCATTCAATCGCAAATTAATCGTAGAAATATGTGGGAGCCATAAGAATTTCCAGATTCCTCTATTGGTTATTGTTCGGAGAAGTGTCTCGATCATGTCCGCATAATTCACGAACCGTAGGGAGACACACTTAAGGATTCGACGTTGTTTGAGTAGTTATGGAATGATGAGAAAGAGACCGAATGTTGTTCGGAGTCTCGAATGGGATTCGGGATATCACGAGGAGATCCGGAATGGTCCGGAGAATAAGATTCATATAAGGAAAGTCCCATTTCGGAGTTGGGGAATGGTTCCGGTGTTTTCATCGGGAATGTTCTAGAAGGTTCCGGAATGTCCGGCACTCCGGGGGGGAAGGGTACATGAATGTGTTATATCAAGTTGATATGATTGCATCATGTACTCGGTATCATCGCTGTTCAAAATAGAGGGTTTATTCAAATCCTAGTTTGAAAAGTCAAACGGCTAGTTTGAAAGTCAAACGGCAGTTTTTGGAAAGAGGAGGAGGAGTGGGAAACCGAGTTGGGGAGGAGTTCCCTCCTCCAACCGGCGGCGCCCACCCAAGCCGAGTTGGGGAGGGACTCCTCTCCCTCCCCTTGGCCGGCCGGCCCCCTCCACCTATATAAGGAGGGGCAGGGCTCCCCTCCTTGACACACAACTTCCACGCCTCAAACCCTAGCAGCTGCTGCCCACCATAGCTGCCGCCACCCCTAGGGTTTCTCCCCTAGCCGCCGACTTGGGCACCTCCAAACCCTAGCCGCCGGCTCTAGCACCTCTTCCTCAGCGGTGTATAAACCCTAGATCGTCGGGGGACTCTCTCATACTCCACCATACTCGCTCCGGCTTAAGGCGAAGCCCTGCGAGATCTCCCCTCTACTTCTGGTACCACGCCGTTGTGCTGCCAGAATCGCGAGGAGAGTGCTACAACCTCCGCTGCCTGCTGGAACAAGGGAGAGGAAGGTCTTCGTCGAGTACCGAACGTGTGACCGACTGCGGGAGCGCTGCCGGAACACATCGCCGGAAGGATCGTCTACGCGATCTTGAGATCGGGAAGAGTACGACTACATCACCCACGAGAATCCGCTCTCGTTAAACACTTTAGAATCTTCGAGGGTGAGTTATTCTATCGACTCGTTGCTACAATATAGTAGATAGATCTTGGCTTGTTTGTTTGTATGCGGTAGAAATTTTTTGTTTTCCATGCTACAAAACCCTACAAGAACTTCATCGCAAGATCAATTGGGATATCACATCCCAGTGCCTTAACATGTTGAACATAGCCCATCATCATCATGACGTGATCGTTCATAGAGTTGTGTTCCTTCATCTTTACACTAAAGAACTCGCTAGAGATCATATATCTCTCAGCACAGATTTGGCTCTCAAACATGGTTTTGAGTTCCTTCACCATAACATCAATGCTGCTAAGTTCAAAGCGTTTTTGGAGTTCAGGTTCCATTGACAGAAGGATCGCACACTTCAGAAGAGTGTAGTCATCATGCTTTATGTCATACGTACATTGCGTTCATTCTGAGATGCAATATTTGCAGGAGCATCACCTAACAGACCATCCAGCACATATTTCTTTTGTGCAGCGGTGAGGAAAAACCTCAAATTTCATGAACCAGTTAGTAAAGCTGCTACCATTCGTTGCAAGTTTCTCTTTCTCCATGAACATATTGAAATTAAAATTAGGTGATGCCATCTACATCAGAATTTGCAAAATTTATTTTAGACAATTTATAATAGATTTGAGTTCAACTAATCCAAATTACAAATGAACTTCCACTCAAACATAACATCCCTCGT
Source organism: Avena sativa (assembly GCA_916181665.1). Classification (NCBI taxonomy): domain Eukaryota; kingdom Viridiplantae; phylum Streptophyta; class Magnoliopsida; order Poales; family Poaceae; genus Avena; species Avena sativa. The sequence goes on along the minus strand of OV702280.1, from coordinate 388,930,705 downwards.
GTCTTTTTGGTGATTACATGAACCAAATCCGCTATAACAAGACCGATCATCACGTGAGTTGTTGTAGTTTTAAAGGCGATCATCAAGATGATCATCATATCAATAATATGACTTATGCTTTACCTTTCCGTTTGTGTTTCGAGACCATGTCTGTACATGTTAGGCTCGCCAAGTAGAACCTTAGTATTCGCGTGCGTAAAACTGTCTTACACCCGTTTTATGCGAATGTTGAGTCTATCACACCCGATCATCACGTGGTGTCTCAAAACGACAAACTTTTCAATGGTGCATACTAAAGGAAGAACACATTTTTTATCTTGATATTTAAATGAGAGATCATCTTATAATGCTACTAAAACGCCAAATAAACAATATAATATGCAAACAAACATCATATGCTAAAAGTGATATGATATGGTTCTTGCACTTGATCATTATCTTGTGCATCGTGGTATGATATTTATCATTCTTATATGTGTAAGACCAAGGTCTATGGAACTTACACTTTGGCACATTATAATTTCCAATAGTATCAATACATACTACAAATTATAATTCTACCATATCATAGTATTTGCCTGGCAAAACCAAAAAAAATAGACGCATCTAATTTATCTTTTGCATGTTTTACGTGGATGAGGGCTTTCGAAGATAGAACCGTTCTTACCTACGAACATGGAGCCACAACTATGATAATTAAATTATTGGCAACTCGTTGTAAATTAGATATTGACTATAGTAGGAGAGACAGACACCCGCAAGCCACTTATGCAAAACTAGTTACATGTCAAGCGTGGAACAGGTCTCATGTGCGAGGACATGTAAAGTTTGTCTGGACCGCTTCATTCCACTATGTCACCAATATCCAAAATACACATAAGAAGCAATAACGTGACCATCAGCACCCACATAATCATATGTGTACTACCCGTGCGAAGTATCTACGCATAGATTCGGTTCTGATACCACTGTTGGGTTCACAACATAGAAAACATAAAATTTCTACGACGGGAACTATTAAGTACCAAGATACATCTATCTAGATACAATCAATGGTTGGATATACATCCATAGAAATACATACCCTTGAAGACCGATAAAGCTTTGCGAGTATGGACTCATTGGTGATGTAGTTGATCTCTTGTTGATCTCAAGATCGTGTATAAGTCCGGCAGCACCGCAACTTAGTGGAGCATTCGTGATCGTACACACGTCCGGGACCCCGACAACCTCCGGGACCCCGACAACCTCCGGGACCTCGCTCTAGCAATACAGAGGAAACAACAAATCCTCACTCCAAAAAAGCCACTAGGAATATGTATCTCGCTAAGACGAGACCATGGGGAAATAGTACTAGAGGGGGAGAGAGATCCTTCACGAGGAGGTGTGAATAAGATGTGAGAGGAGGGGTGCCTTTTATAGGAGGAGGGGGCAGCCCCTTTCCATGGACGGCAACCAAGGTGGTGCCCCCACCTCTTCCCTCATTCATGTGAGTGGAGCTCCCACTCACCAAAATACATACAACACCGGAAAGCCATAGGTGTTGAATACACAAAGATTTGAAACTAGATTATTGTCTCTAGTGCAAGTGGGAGACTGTTGGAGATATGCCCAAGAGGCAATAATAAAGAGGTTATTACCATATCTTCATGCTTATGATAAATGTTTACATACCATGCTATAATTTTATTAACCGGAAACATTAATACTTGTGTGATTTGTAAACATAAAAGAGTCCCTAGTAAAGCCTCTTGTTAAACTAGCTTGTTGGTTAATATTTGATCATGGTTTCCTGATCATGAACATTGAGATGTTATTAACAACAAGATCATATCATTAGGAGAATGGTGTGATGGACATACTCCTATAGATAAGCATAGCATAAATATCAAGTCATTTCAATAGTTTGTTTGCTATAAGCTTTCTGATACATAGTAACCTAATTCCTTCGACCATGAGATCATGCTAATCACCATCACCGGAGATGGATGCTTTGATGACATCAAACACCACACCGTAACTGGGTGGCTATAAAGGTGGCATTGAGTGTTCGGAAAGTATGTGTTGAGGCACATGGATCAAGAGTGGGATTTGTCCATCCATATGACAGATAGATATACTCTGGGACCTCTCGGTGGAATGTCATCCAATTAGCTTGCAAGCATGTGACTGGCCCACAAGGGATCACATATAACGGGAACAATAAAAGAGTACTTATCGGTAACAAGGTTGAACTAGGTATGCAGAGATACCGACGATCATACCTCGGATAAGTAAACTATCGCGAGACAAAGAGAAATTGGTATCGTATGTAAGTGGTTCATTCGATCGCAAAGTAATCGTAAAAATATGTGGGAGCCATATGGATTTTTAGATTCCTCTATTGGTTATTGATCGGAGAAGAGTCTCGGTCATGTCTGCATAATTCACGAACCATAGGGAGACACACTTAAGGATTCAATGTTGTTTAGTAGATATGGAATGTAAGTAGGAAGACCGAATGTTGTTCGGAGTCTTGGATGGGATCCGGGATATCGCGAGGAGACCCGGAATGGTACGGAGAATAAGATTCATATAAGGAAAGTCCAATTCCAGAGTTCGGGAATGATTTCGGTGTTTTCACCGGAATGATCTAGAAGGGTTTAGAAGGTTCACCAGACTCGAAGGGGAAGGGTACATGAATGTGTCATGAGTAAGTGGAATGATTGCATCATGTGCTAGGTCACTTGGTTGGGCATTTGTAAGAAAGAAATTGAGATCCAAATTCAAAGTCAAAAGGCAAGTTTGAAAAGTCAAACTGGGACAATGTATCCTGGTGGAGGAAGGAAAGAATTATTCTTTCCCTCCACCACAAGCCAACAAGGAGAGGGAGTTGGGGAAGGATTCAAACTCCCCTCTCCCAAGCTGCCCTCCATCTCATAAATAGAGGGGAGGGGGTGCCCCAAGAGACACACAACACAACCCCTCCCCACGAAGCCACGCCGCCGCCGACCACGCCTCCTCCTCTTCGGCCCTCTAAAACCTAGATCACCGAAAACCCTAGATCCACCATAACCTGCTCCGACTTAGGTGAATCCCTGCAGGATTTTCCCTCTACTTCCGACACCACGCTGTCGTGCTGCCGGAATCACGAGGGGAGAACTACAACCTCCGCTGCCTGCTGGAACAAGGGAGAGGAAGGTCTTCATCGAGTACCAAACATGTGACCGACTGCGGAAGCGCTGCCGGAACGCAGCGCCGGAAGGATCATCTACACGATCTTGAGATCGGCAAGTATACGACTACATCACCCACGAGAATCTGCTCTCGTTAACCGCTTTGGAATCTTCGAGGGTGAGTACTCTAATCGACTCGTTGCTACAATCTAGTAGATAGATCTTGGCTTGTTTGTGTTCATGCGGTAGAATTTTTTTGTTTTCCATGCTACGAACCCCTACAATTCTGTTTTGACAATCGACTTTGTGTTTCGTTTAATTGTTTCTCCTCAAATAATTTTCATGTTTGGAGTTGTTTCAATTAATTTCATCGAATTGCCTGCACATGGTTGACCGTTTGAATTTTCCTTTAAAGAATAGTTCCACCTCATGTTGTGAGTTTTTCATTTTGATGATCATAGGTGAATAAATCTATGTTTTCCTACTATATTGTAGGATGTTTAGGTATGCCTATGTATGTGTGTCCATGTGGTTGTAGTGTAACAGTGTTGCTAAACCTCTCACTCACCTCTTGATCGTGTAGCTTATCTCTTCACCGTTTTATCACGAGGTTTGCATGAAAATATACGGGTCACCGACGTGATTCTATACCGACAATCGATTCCGAATTTCATTAACTCTAACTTCTCAATTTTGTGTTCAAGTTTGGACTTATTAGACGAATTTCGTCAAATTTCTTTTGGGCTTGGCTCCCCTTAGTTTAGTAGTATGTAACAAAACAATTGTGTTTGTGTTTCTATTGGGCCTGGCTAGATTGCATGCAGGCCACCAAACACAATTGAAAACATGGCCCATCTGACAACTCCTTGTGGCCATGCCCTCTAGGTCCTGTCCCTGGGAGTGCAAAATTGGACCAAGGAACCAATCACTCTTTCATCTACTACTTGTGTTTTTTAGACATTGCTTGATTGTGGTAAAACATGGGAATGAGATAAATGGATCTAATGTTGATTATTCCATTAAATGTTAGATATTAAAGAGGTATCGGGAAATGAGATAAATGGGTTTAATGTTGATTATTCCAACAAATGTTGGATCTTACTAAGGCATCTTTTTTTTGTAAGAACCTACTCGGATAAGTTTTTTATGTGGTAACCACACAACTATGGTAGAAAATTAAACATTTTCTTCTCGCCCCTTTCCATGAAAAAGTTGGAGAACAAATGGAGGCTTACTGGTCTTATCAATGAATAAAATGTAGGATAAGAAAGCAACTTTTCGAGCTCACGTGCAAGGTTGTCACTTTTATTTTTGACATAGGCGAGCGAGAGGTCATATACGTTTTTATAAGATATAATAAAATACAAATATAGAAATGGTAACACAAACGTTGACATAGGTGTGTGGGTACCCGACGGGTTACCGGGTGACGGGTACCCATTGCCATCCGGACGTAGAAATGGTAACACAAAAGTCTTCTTATTTTTTTTAAACCACCACATTATCACCAATTTTAGGCCTTTCTCTGATGTCGCTCTTCATGTATCATGAGCCCGCCTCCCAATCAAAGCAAACGAGTTGTTACTTCTTAGATGATGCTAATTGTATCATTAGACGTCGTTTGATTGTGTGGACATAGGAGAAATGTGATAAATGAGAAAAGTTTATACCAATTGTTTTCCAACTCAGTTCTGTAGATCTAGAAGCGGTGTCTACTTTTAAAAATATGGTGCTTGACTACTGATATCTCATGGAACCACCAAAATATAGTATAAAAATGAGCATTCACCACTTGATTCCGTTGGTAAGTAAGAGAATAAAGGTCAGATTCTCATATCGCATGACAATGAACAAAATAGGGTAAGTGATGTATCTTCTTTGGCTTGTCTAAGGAGATCATACCCATTACCAACCTTCGCAAGTAAGTGACTATTAGTGATATATGAAGTTTCTCGAGATATGAGACATACCTGGCGAACTGGCCGACCCATGGCATGGCACGGCCCGCTAAGGCATTAGCGTGCCTGGCACGGCACGACCCACCTGGGCACGTTAAGCTAACATGCCATGTCATGTCGGCCCGTGTGCTTCACCTCGAGGCCGAGGCACGACACATTAGCTAAAAGGGCCTAATATGCCGGCCTATTAAGGCCTTTTTTGTAAAAAATATATTAATTTATTATAAAATAATTGAAATAATGTTATAAAATTGGAAAAATAAATAAAAAAACTCTTAACGGGTCGTGTCGTGCCGGCACGTGGGCTTGAGGTAGCAACCCAGGCACGGCCCCTGCCGGGACGTGGGCCAGACACGACCCGTTAAGTGGTGTGCTGAGCCATCCCGCGATGTGCCAAAGCACGCGTGTCCTCATGCCGGCCCATGAAGGCACGACCTGATGGCCAGGTATGTATGAGAACTACTATGAAGAGAATATAATGTCTTATATTCTAGTCTCGCTTGTAAGTACTTTCACCAAAGAGTTTGACCCCATACGAAGGCATCATTGTAAATCCTTTTCAAATATACTTGTGTGTTTTGGCATTGTCCAAACTTCTGGACATAGGAGCAATGTCATTAGAGGGGAAAATGATACCAAGATCTGCCTCTACTCCCATCAATGGCGAATCTTAATGGGACATCTATTTTAGGTGAGATGTTACTTGATTACTATTAGAAAAGTATGTGTTTGTCACTTAATGCATGCCATTACGAATTCAAAGGACAAACAACATGAGCCTCGATGAAAATCAAAATTTACGAAGTAGGATAAATTGGTTAATTGTCATGGATTGGTCATTGGTATCATTTTGATTGTCAACCTATGCTTGGAATAGATCGTTGGCGCTTGTAAAAGCTACCCAAATGGTGTAGACATTGGAACACAAGTGGATTTTCAAGAACAATATACAATTTTGGTATCCCATACTCCGGACTTTTCTTCGACATATTGTTTCCCATTGCTTTCATGCTCGAACCATTGGAGCCCTGCCGACGATAACACATTGAATATTTTAATATGAAGACATTGAGTGTGTTTAGACATGGACTAAAGTTGGAACAACACCAAGGAGTATTTTTGTACCCATTCTTCCTCTATATTAGTCAACAATGGTATTAGATAGATGGTAACACCAAAATCTAAGTAAAAATATATTGGATGGTTTATGAACAACATTAGACCGTGAGTTAATGCTCAATGCACACCGTGGTAAAGTCTTAGGATATATATTGGATGCCCAGTTCCCATAACAATGAAGAAAGCGCAAGAAGTGAGGATTATTCCCTAGTTCACCCTAAAAATGCGACCACCATTGTTGACCTAGGTAAAGAATGTCATCCAACTTTTGGATTTTATTGGACATGCGTAGTTAGTGGAACATAAGTGGTTTTCATGATCCATGAACCAATACAAAGTCTTACACACTAGTTATATACCTTTATTCTACACACTTCCCTTGCCACCTCTCATGTTCGAATTGTCGTGTCCCTACCGAATCAAAGATGTTGATTATTTTGAAACTACAATTGTGTGTTTAGAGTTAGGCTGAAAGTGTAAGCATACCAGATATGTCATTGTGGGGGAAATATACATACTGATGTTGACTCTATTCCAATAAAGGGTGGATCTTGATTAGTGGTAGTGGGGCCAACTCTCATCGAGCTTGGGTAGAATCAATTTATGAAAATGATGACATTTTCCAATAAAAACATGACTTATACTTACACTAACTATTGAAACTCTCCAATTGAGTTAATGCAGTTGTAGGCGACCGCCGAGAGCTAGCTCACTCATGAAGCTTAGGCATGCATGGTCAATTTGCGGCTATGTTGGTGTTTTCGCAGAAAACCATCATTTTTATAGCCCCTATACTGACACTAGTTTTTATTTGTAACTCTCTAACTGAGTTCGAGTTCGAGTAGATGCATGTGATTGTGGAGAGCGAGCTCCACCACTATTGAAATTTTAGGTGAGAAAGTACCATATATCTACTGCCTCATGATGCCACCCAAATATAGTAGGAAAATTCTCACTCCATGCCAATTGTTAACAACGTATCATCATCCAAGGAAAGCTTAGATAGTTTAACTTTGTATCTTGGAACACTTCATAGAATACCCCTACCCTCCATCTATGCATGCGCCTACTACTCCATTTCCTTCATGGCAAGTATAGTGTCACGTGCCTTGAAAGAAGAGAGCACTCATGGAGGATATGTATTTGAGAACTTTCTTTGATTAAAGGCTTACTAGCCGACTTATGTATAAATACCACACAGATCATACTGTGGTACAAGGTTTAAGACGCTCGGTAAGCATTCAACAAAACAGTATAAATGGACATAGTTCCATGGCTGAAAATTAAATCAAAGCTCGGGGAACCAGTACAAGTAACCCCACCGAGATTATTAATTGGACTAAATGCTAGCCCGATCTAAATGTGGCCACATGAGCTTTTATCTTGGCAATGAGGATGGAAATTCTCCCTGATCCTTCCTTCTGGTCAACGGGATCCATAGCTGCAAATAGACAATTATTTCATATAAACATCATCGCCTATCAAATAAAAAGATCTTTAATTAGAGTTTTAGTTAGGATGTTTAATTTGGCTTAGCTAAATTCATGTAGCTTAACCATAGTAGGTAGAAAAACTAAGATGAGTGCCTTAAAGAATAGCAAAGAACTCAGTCAAGGAGGCGAGTGCCACATTGCAACCCAGTAGATCCTTGATGCATGCCCAAAAGAACTGAGCAAGAATGCATGAACACACAATGTGGTCCTGGAATTCTCGCTTTCGACACATAACACAAATATCATGTCAAACGTGTGTTCTTGCAACTGATTGCCACTTGTTACCCTACAAATATTTGCCAAAGGAAGATATTTACCTTTAGTGGGAGCATAACTTTCCATATCTCTTTTAATTAGAACACACTTGCATCACTATAAAGGGCTTCATAAAGGGAGCTTGGGGAAAATATCTCTTGGTTTTTTATCACCCATGAGTTGGTGTATTTGGTATTGGAGAGAAACACAAAAGAAATCCTAGTATCAATCTCATGCCATTTTTCTAGTTTCATGTTGCCAAAAGAGCGACATTATAAAGGACATCTAGATTTGGACCCAAGGCTTGGAAAGGTTAGATTCATGGGTTAATTTGGTAACCAATGATCTAATAATAAACACTATTGTGTCCATTCCCCACTCAATGGATGGATCCAATTTGAACAAGGTGAAAATACTCAAGCATATATGGCTTTCCAATCGAAAACCTAGAGATGGTAAAACTCTGCCAAAACTGGCATGGTTCGTGTATTTCTTAGTTATGATGTCCAACCACAAGCCACCTTTGGTGTGTGTTAGATATTTCATTCCCATTTTGCCATCAAGCATATATTAGTTAGTTTTGTGTTAGTTATCCCTTGACCACCCACCGTCTTAGGGGTATAAATGGTGTTTCACCACACAATGTGATACTTTATTTCCCTTTCACAAAGCCAAAGGAATCGAGAATGAACTTTGTTAAAGGTGGCATGGATCCCATCCTGAAGAAGGTAGAATCCCATGGTGTGCATATGCATGTTAGAAATACACGAAATGAATGGAATTGTTTTACCCTTGTAGAACAATTCACCTCTTTTCATGGGTCTAACTTTTTTTCTACTCTCTTAGTCAACCTCACAGACAAGGAGACTATTTGCATAAACCAACACACGTTTGTTGGATATGGAATGCCACTCATTCGAAACTGTAAATCTATCCCACTTATACTCATTAGACACCATAACTCTATGTAGGAGGCAACAAGTAGGGTTAAGAAGTTTATTACTCTAATCAAACATCACACCTCTACACCTAGGTACCCTTAAGCATACATTAACAATCAAATCATTAAACATGTCCACCATCCCATGAGTAACACTAGAGTTGCCATTGTCTTGAGATCTCCAGATGAGGTTGTAATATCCCCTGCCACCACTATAAGGACATAGGTCCACATGTTTCTATGGAGTTATACCCAGAACTCTGCTTATTGCAAATGGTCAGTAGGATCATAGATGTCATTTGGCTCTAAGGGGAAGTTTGAGGCTTGCTGATTGTACTAGGTTGGTGCAAAAGGTCCCCTTACCAATTCCTCCAACTCAATGGTTTCCTTGTTTTACCCAACAAGGATCCTTCCGGAGTTCCCCAATGCATGGATCTAATCCCAGATGATAGGAATATTATTGAAAAGCACTAGAGAAGAACATTGGTGCTCAAGTTTTGCTCGATGGTGTTATTCATTGGCTGTTTCGTGGAGTTGGGGTGTTTGATATTGTTCCTTTAGAGGATGCTCGGTATATTCTTGCACTTTGAATTTGTGCTTGCATTGCATTCTCTTGGCAGTGCCAGCTACTTGGTCCTCAAAGAGAGATTGGAAATCCTCTATGAACTCCAAACATGCATCAGTTTATCGACAAAGGCCTCACAAGTACCGACTCCCTTTGGCCCACCAGCGTGTAAAGTGATGGATCATTGTCAACGTGATTTGTTGTCTACATGAGCTGAGCCTCTCCTAGGTGCTAGAAAGGATATTACTCTGATGAGATCTCAAACGAGTGGGCACTTCAAATAGAGAAAAGAGAGTGGCAATTAGTTACTCCATACCCATACATCATAGCCACTAATGCAAGCCATCATTCTAGTTCTAGGGCAGAATGTATCTATATTTGGAGTCTTTCCCCAATGGCATGTCCTCCCGGCTCATCACGTCTAAGACTGAAAGGAGTTTTTCCTTGAGTTGAGTGCAAAAGTCCTCTCTTCGTGAAAATTGTAGTTGCATTCATTGAGCAGGAGAGATATGGAGTTTGAGCACCTCTGAATATCCCTGGGACATGTAACCTTGGTAGAATTGGCGAAATCTTAGGAGGGGACATTGCCGCATAGTTGAGGTATACTGTGGATCATGGAGGAAAGATGATTTCCAAGCTAGCCCAACTTTCTCTTCATAACTACCACTCATCTGGATTCAAAGCTTGCTCAAATGGTGTTTTATTTCTGGTCGGATTTCCTCTTCCTTTTGTAAATGTGTGAGTATAATCTACTTTTCCTTTTGTTGCCATCATCCCCTGGTGGCAGAAACCTGAGGCTATTCTCCCCCTCTCTCAGTGAGAGCGCATCATCTGGCTTTGTTTGGACCTTCATGACGAAGACGACCTTGTGGTGAAATCTAAAAAAACACCTCTTACTTTGGCTAGTTTCACAAAATCTTGACTTTGATTGATCCATCACATGTAATAGACATTACCTCTACCGTAGCAAAAAAAAAAATCCTTGATCACTGCTTACTTATGAAGCTTAGTATGGATGCCTAACACTCACGTCCAAGACTTTTCTGGCTAGGAACCTGACTTTCAGATGGACTAGTGGAGGGGCGACCTTATTTAAATCCTATGAATTAGGAGGGAAAGAAGATGAATTTGGCACCCAAGCCTCAAGCCCTCCTTAGACGGGAACACCACGAAGGAGGCGAGAGAGACCTGTGCACACTTGACAATCACATTTGTTAATGAAAATATGGCCGAGTTATTCTTTAATGACATATAGCATTGAGGCTTGACCTGAGATGACCATAAGTGAAGTAGTATTGGAGACATCTTCTTCCTCTTTGTTTCCACCTTGAAGATAGTATATTCCTAGATCATGCATGACAATCTTGTACATTATGAGCTCTCACGATTTGGACAAGCCCAAGTAGCTTGAAGTGACATGCATGCCCCTTTTATGCAATTGAAGCATCATGCCAGGTTATGTCATGTCTCTTGACAATGGCTAGTGTCACCATAGTTAAAATAGGTGACCTCTATGGTCCCACCATGGTGGAACCCTCTCGTGGATGACCACATGTACCTTTCTTCCGGCCTCCTCCATTTGACATGTTATTCCGAGAAATGTTGGAGTGAGCATGTGTAGGGGTAGATGCATCACCCGAAGAGCTGCTACCTTTGAATCTACTCCTCTCGCCATCCTTTATCACCTGCACTATTAGATCTAGGTAGGGGAAGATCTGGTGCAAGCAAATCTGATGATGATTGGCGGTTGGAGGGATGGGAACCCCTTGTATAATGCCCACACACCACACTTTGTTGTCCCTATGATTGGAGAGGCGGCAACAGAGATAATTCTTCTCACAACACATATATCATGGGCTCTTAACGCGGTCGTGCTCCATCGCAACACTAGGTTCAAGCTCCTTGACAATGTGTCTCCCTTTTTATCTAACTAGTGACAGATAAAAAAACCAAGATCTAGAGTGATCCCCCATGCAGAACCCATCTCCACCTTATATTGGCATGCATGGGCATTTGACGTGTTATGATAATAACTATGACACTAGTTTTGATTGAACCAAGTTCCCCATATTGAATCTAAGGGTGGGTCCTTTCATAAGAACATAATTCGATAGTGGATTCATGCGACAAGGTCTAAGGTCTTTCATGGTCTATATCAAGTTGATTCAACAATATCTAGGTTTGACTTGTTAACATAGACTTTCTTTTGGAGATATCCACTCCAACCAATACGAATGACCCATAACCAATCCTAGGCATGGGAATTACGCCCTGGATCAAGGTTGGCGACGGTGGCACACATCCATATCGGTTAGCCACACGCCAAGCTTAGACGGGTGGCCACCGAGGAAGGCGGTGAATGAGTGAAGGATGGGAACAAGTCACCAGGAAGACCTAGATCGGATGACCACGAGACGACGTGTTGGATCCTTGATCGGGACAACCAATTCCAGTGAGACTTTGTTGATGTGCTAGTGAAATGGAAGCGAGGATATGGATACCACCGTGTCCCCTATATCTCACAACCATAATTTGGATATCCTTCCGCCTGGTGCAAAGTCCCTTCGTCTAACAGCCTGAGAAGATCAGATCTCATGTTTCACGATGACGGCCAGAACGATCCCCTCCAGCATCAGGAGGATAGGTGATGGAATGCCCCTATCTAGTGCAACCCCTCCTCTTCCATGCCTCCTCGAGCAACCCACCAACTCTAGGGAAGAAGGGTCACCACCTTCCACCTCCTCCTCCGCGTCCCTCCACCTCTACCCTGCCTCTTGGTCCGTCCCCTCACCCCCACACACTCGCAATGGCACGCCACGACGAGGAAGTGGGTGACGTGCCTATGATGTGTTGGTCACATCATATTCCACCGGATGTCAGCCCACGGTCCCCTCCGCCAATAAACTAACACGAAACCCAAGATATAACATGCTACACAAAGGTAAAAACAATAAAGAACGACTATCCAAACAAGATCGTACGATCGAGAGTTAACATTGATAGAGTGCATTCTAGCCTAGGAGAAAAGCATGCATATTTTATCCTCGAATATATATCCTCCTATCTATAATAAGTGTCATTGATTTAGTTGCACTAAATCAACGCCATTTATTATGGATTGGACAAAGTATCTTTTCATGTAGTGTAATTAATACGTTATTACTAGTATAGTAATCCTTGTGAGCGAGTGAAGTTAATAGGATTACTAGTAAACCTTTTGAGCTAGCACCCATAAATTAACTAATATTATAAGCAAGTATAAGATGGATGAAGCAGTTACCTTCTGTTTCCCGGAGCTGTTCATCCGGCTCCACGAACAACGCCCGCTGATGTGGGGACAAGTTGAAGTTGGTCTCCTTGGTGGTCCTGCCCTGGCAGCCGTCGGAGCCCCCCTCATCGGAGCCGTCCAATCCTTGAGATCCTATCTTCCTCGCCATGCCATCTGGAGGGATGAAGAAGTCATCAATGCTTTCACCATCGTCGTCGGCATCGCTAAAGTCTTCGTGGTTCATATTTCGACGGACGACATGCTGCCAGATGTTGCACATCTTTGAGTGGTGCAGGGGCTTCTCCAGAAAGTCGCACACGCCTCCAACAATCGCCCTCATCACTGTTTCCCTAGGAGCACTATCCGCGAACACTACATACACATGGATGCCGCACACGTGCAGATCTATCCATCAGTACACACATAGATCGAACCAGGTTTTTGCAGGCGCAGATTACACGGGACTTACGGATGACCGGGTGACGCTCTGTGGCCTGCTTGAGGAGCTCGAAGCCGTCGATCCCTGGCCCTTGTGTGTACGCGACACTCATCACCAGGTCGAACCCCTCTGGGTTCTCCCGCAACGCTCTCAGTCCTTCTTCCGGCGATGCCTTGCCCGTCACTACACATATGGGAGGGGAATAGAACTTCAACAAGGAGATGGATAGGCCGGAGGAAGATAGCCGGACTACCGAACGCGCGTACCTTTGTAGCCGTAGCGCTGGAGCATCTGCGTGATGGTGGCGAGGTAGGATGGATCCTCCTCTACCACGAGGATCTTGATGTCATAGGGATAGAGGTAAGGGTCAGCCGCTGGAGAAGCGACACCGGCAGCGATGGCGGTGTTCTCCATCTCCATCTCGGCACGCGGCCGCGGTCTCGGTCACGACTCACACGCACGTAGTACCTGGTGCTCCTGCTAGCAACAATTGAGAGATAGCGTCCAAAGATGGCAGGCCAGGCACGCGCGGTCCACCGATGGTGTATAAATGGAAGAGGCCAGCGTACCTCGTGATGACAGGCTGGGGCTAGGCTGCTGGAGATAGAGTTTTTTTGTCTTCACTTCCTCTACTTTTTGGAGATTGCTTAGAGATGTATCGAACCGTCTCCTTGTAAATTAAGGCAGTGCAATAAAAAGAAAATTGTATTTTACTACACTAAGATATTGGCATAATAATGGTAACTTAAACATACCCTCTCTACACCAACCACCCACCTTAGTCTCTCTTGCGAAAAGGCCCACCGCTCTATTAATCTTAATTGTTAAAGATATATTAGGCAGTTAGAGATAATTACATGATTGATTGAAATTGTTTCCATATTATCCCTAGAGCTTGCTTGATCTTCAAGTTTTATACTCACTCCAATCCAAATTAGTAGACTCGGATTTATCTAGATTCAGATGTATCTAGTCATGTTTTAGTGCTAGATACATCCAAGTCTAGACAAATCTAAGTCCATTAGTTTGGATCGGCGGGAATATTACAGTCTCTTGGGGGTTCCTATTTTAGGTTCTCTAGAAGATGGGGTTCGACCCAAGGTTCTGCGAGTTGGTCGCCATCCTTCTAACCATGAGCAGCACAAGGTTATCTCTCAATGGCGAGCCTATGGACCCCATTTGGAACATGAGGGGCTTGAGATAGGTAGATCCCCTGACGCCATTGTTGTCTGTGCTTGTCCTGAACACACTCACAACAGGGTGTTGGCGAAAGCTATTGAGTAGGGTGTCCTACGGTGACTTGCACGACGGGACTTAGCGAAAATATGATGCAATGATTTTTCTGTCACCTAGATGAGTCAGAGTCACGTGCAGTACGCGACATACTCCAACTATTGGGTGAGACAATGGGACTACATATGAAGTTTGTGTGCCCAGTCTCCCCGATCACATGCTCAAATGATGTGGCCATTGGGGAGGCAATGGTTATGGTGTGCCAACTTACTCCCCACCCAGCCAAATACCTTGGTATCCCCCTATCAATCAGACGACTATCGGCTAACGCATTTCAACCGGTTGTGGACTAGATTGTTGACAAGCTACCAACATGGAAAGCCTCCATGATGCTCTAGGTAGGAAGGTTAGCTCTCATCAGATCAGTTCTAGATGAAACCCCACTACACCAAATTTTAGTGATTTCCTTTAACGAGAAAGAACTTAATTAGGTGGCAAAGATTGTACGCGGATTTTATGGGTGGGAAGGAAGGACGCCATGGGTGGCCACTGTTATGTCAACTAGGCCAAGGTTTGTAGGACAGAGCGGCTTGGGGGCATGGGGATCATGGAATTTGCATGAATTTCTATAAGCCTTAGGTTCCATTGGCTTTGGAGGATGCACACCGACCCCTCGTGGCCTTGGCACGAGCTCGATATGCAGTTCTCTAGGGTAGAATGTCACGTGTTTGACGCCTCCACCTGGATGATTTTTGGTGACGGATCCACCACCCCTTTTCTGGGAGGACAGGCAGATCGACGGGAAGTCCATCATGGAGATAGCGCCTGGCCTTCTCTCGCTAATACCGAGACAACCTAGGAGGCAGAGGAAGGTGAAGCAGACGCTAGCAGAGCACAACTGGATCACTAACATCTTGGGGGCTCTAAGATCGCTTGACCTTTGGCAATATGTACATCGGTGGATCTAGCTCCAAGACCTTCACCTCACGGATAAACCATACACTATGGTGTGGGGGTGGACGACTGATGGGAAGTACTCTTCCAGCTCCAGCTATGATGCCCCTTTTTAGGGATAGATGGCATCAGGATACTGGAAGTTGATATGGATAACTTCCCCCCCCTAGGGTTAGGTTCTTCATCTGTATGGCCTGCCACAACATGTGTTGGATGAGGAAGAGACTTATGTGATGTGGACTTCCACACCTGCCGAGAGGCCCGCTATGTGACCATATGGAGAAGACCATGGCACATATCCTCACTGACTGCTTGTTCTCAAGGATGATGTGGCATGAGGTGCTATCGCAGATTCAATCCACGCCTGGCCCTCCCATTGCTGAATACGACTTAGCAGATTGGTGGGTCCAAGGGCTGAGAGCCTCCCCTCGTTAGCTACACAAAGGCACCTTGTTTATGATCATACTAATGTCTTGGTGGCTATGGAAGCATCGGAACACCACAACCTTCGACAACTTCAAACTTTGGTTTCTTCGCTGGTCGAGCGGTCAAGGCTGAGGCGTGATCATGGGCATTAGTAGAAGCCCGTGGGCTTCGCCGGCTTCTTCCCTGGTTAGCTTTAGGTGTGACACCCCCGGGACCAGGGCTAAACAAATCCTAGACTCCGTCTGACATAAGCTTAACATTGAGCTCGAGAATATCCAGTGAAGAATTGATAACATAGCAGTGACCCTACGACACAAAAAATATTACAGCGAGCTCATAACTGAGCAGAGAACCAAATTATTACAAGCAAAGGTCACTGACCACAAACATCAAACAACGGAAGGCAAATTATGCTATTAAGTATAGCAAACTTAACAAATGGCCTAAGAGGCCGGAAGCATAACGATGACGTCCCAGCCCATAGATTCCAGGCTGCCGGCCGGGAACCCCAAGCTACCCGTCGATGTCGATGTAGTACCAAGCTGATCTTCAGGGAATACTTACTCTGCCAAAAGTATCAACAAAGCAAGGGTGAGTACAGGGTGTACTCCGCAAGACTTATGGATGATGGAGTTGTTTTTCATAAAGCCATCTTTGTTTATAAAATAAGAGAGAGAGAAGAATCTCGTCTAATCAGAGCATTTTAAAAGGGGATAAGAGAGCAATGTCTCCAAAGTATTGATCATCATCTTTTGATATCCACCAAATCATCATCAACTCTCAACTAGGATCACCCCCTCGTACCCATGAGGAAGCATCTTAAAGCACACGTTGATCTGCCAAGTTTTACGATTAGGTTATAGTTATCTATGATCTTGAGTCCGGTCGCCAAGTCGTTCATAACCGTGAACACGGCTTTTCGAAAAGATTCTTACCCCGCAGGGGGTGTACAACTTTACCCACACGTACTAACCTTCTCTTAATGCCACTAGATAAGCCCTCTTCCTTGAAAGGCCGGCAGAGGGTGGTTAGACACGACCTTTACCTTGCTTTCGCCGAGACCATGAGTCACGCAATAAGTATGGTTCCGCCGTAACGGGTCAACTCCCGAAGCCGGTACTTAAAGATGTGAGGCAAGGTTGGTTTACCAGGGGCGCTATCTACCCCAAGCAATCCGGTCCACGCTTCCCTACCTATTATGATGCACCTCCATCACCTCCTCTTTCGAAAACGTTTTCAATGCGTATGCCAAATGGAAAGCCCGAACTATGTGACTCATGGAATCTACTAGACAAGTTAGTTGCTCGTGAGGTTGTCCAGGCCCCAAGTGGTTGTACGCTCGTCTTGGTTCCAAAGGCAAGAACTCAGGTCCTAGTGGTGGCGAGCATGTGTAACATCCCAAAAATATCAAACTTAGATCATCAAAACACCAATCCTAAAGTTTAGGGTTAATAAAAACTTTTCTAAATCAATTCATGAATGCATGTATATGGGTATGCATGGATTTTGAGTTTCTTTAAAAACCACCTTGTTTGTGTGATCCATTGCTTGTAAAATGTTTCTTAGGTGAAATAAACATCATCTAAAACATTCCCCACACTTTTCCTAAAGACAAATAAGTCAAAACAAATATATTAAGTGAATGGTCATTTTGACCAATTTAACTCCCATGCCTACTTTGGCTGTCTCAAACTTTCAAAACCTAACAGAAACTTTTCTGGATCTTTGCACCCCTTGAATGTACTCATAACAAAGTATCAAGGCCCACTTTGTGATCATCCAGAAACTTTCAAATGCATAGTTTAAATGACAACTCAAAATTGAATCTTCTTCATATGGGAAGATCCCACTTTTTCAAAAACCACTCAAACAAGCTCAACTATCAAAACCCAAGCATCTGCAGACTCACCAGAACCAATCTAGCAAACCCACCAAAAATCATTTCAAAATTCAAAACATGATTTCATGCGGCCATTTCATCAAACAGGTTGCAGACACAAATCAAACAAAACCACAAACACTATAGTGTGCAGTGTTTTGAGCCTAACTTGTTCCCTGGTTAGCTCTCACACAATCCAGTAGATCATCTAGAAAGGTTAGACCAACACTAGCACCCCTGTGAGCTTGCCATTGCCATTAATGGTGAACAGCCGAGCACCCCCATGTCACCCCAATGTGGACAGCAAGCTAGGAGCAGCAGCAAGCCTAGCCAGCATGTCTGGGAGGCAGCCCACCGTCCACCGCCACTGCCTGTCCCAGCCGCGAGCGTTGCCAAGCCCTGGACCACGCGCACAAGACACGCCCAGACCATGCCGAGCGTGCGCCAGAGCGCCACCCTCGACCATCACCCACAGACCGCGCGCCGCCCTCACCGCGCGCACACATGATCACCACCGACCTAGGAGACCGCCAAACATCCCCGTTTGCCGCCCCGCGCCATACAGCCACCGCCCACCGTCGAAGACGCCGCCTCTGCCGCGCAGAGCACCGCCCGTTCCAGACCAAACCACACCGCCCCATGCCTCGCGACCATGTTGTTGAGCATCGCCAGGAGACACAGCACCGTCCCCTACCCTTGCCCATGCCATTAGCTGCCTGTAACGCCGCCCCCGACGAGCTCACCTTGCGCCCCAACGGTCCCCTCGCTCGACTATAAATAGAGGCCACCCCCGCACGATTTCTTCACACCATCTCACTCCCCTCTCCTTACTGATCGTGCCACACCATTCTCAGAGCAAGGCGAGCACCACCTCGCCGGAATTTCACTGGAGCCTGCCGCTGCCGGAGAAGAAGGGAGCCAGCGATTGGAGCCGCCCCAGGAGAAGCCACCGGTACCAGGAGGTTCGCCGTCGTCGACTTCGTCGTTCGCCTGCCTCGCCGACCCTCGCCAGTACCCCGGTGAGCCCCCAGCACCCCTCACTGGCCGCGCTAGGTTTCGTTCTCGCCGGAGCTGTCTCGCGTCGACGATGACCCTCAGCCGTTGGATTAGAACTAGATCGAACGAACCACGTTGCCCCATACCGCTTCGCCCAGCCCCGTGTCACTGACGAGTGGGGACACCCACTTAAGTAGCCCGCGGGAGCACTGCGCTTAGCAGGCCGGCCCGTTAGAATTTCCCGCGCAGCCCAGCAATTCAAATTAAACATTTTCTTTTTAAATTCAAACACACTTCTGTACCCAACTTCAAAAGTCAACCCAGATCGATTCAGTGCACCAAATTAGATGAAACCAATTTTGTTGGAAAGGTCTGTGAATGCTTAATCCAAGCCCGTTGGATTCAAGTCATTTGGATCTGTAGATCACTCATAGCAAAAATAACAAGGCAGAAGCTTTTCTGCATTCAAACATTTTTCAAATTTAAACCATAAAAGCTTTTGAGTTGATTCCAACTCTCAAAAATCACTTTCAACCATACCTTTCAGAATATATAAAAATATATATAGGTTACTTGCAGAAATTTTGTTCAAGCAATAAAAGAATGCTTCATAAGCATTTCTAGCCACTTTAATTAATTAAAATAAAAGGGTAAAACCTTATTAAATTGTGACACCACTTTAAATCACATTCCCATGGACTACAATATGTGGTGATGACATGTGTCAACATGATCCCATGTTTAGTTTGGAGAATATTAAATCTTAAGTAGTTTTTCAATGAGTAGAAATTACTTTTCTAAAATAAAAAGACTTAAACCAATCCTTAACCTTGTAATGTTAGAGATGATGCTAGATCATCTATAGGACCCTTGTGTGTGATGATTGCAAGTAGTTAAGTATTGTTTGGTGATTGTGTACCTCGTATTTATTCGTAGACGCTAGTACCGACCAAGGATACGAGGAGGAAGGAGGATACTACGAAGAGGAAGCCGAGGAGAACTTCAACCACTGCTCTGCACAAGGCAAGCTAACACTTGCAAGATACTATACCTATGCAAGCTTATGTTGACATTGATTGCAAGCCTAATACTACTAGTGAATGTGCAAGCTAACACTTGCAAGATACCCTATTGTTGCCACAAACCCATGCTTGTGATATGATTACTATATGCCTTAAGCGTATGTGACCATACCCACTTGCTAAACCAATCCTAGTTTTATGGCAAGCTTCTTACTTTATTTCTTTATCAAAGCTTACTTGGAGTCTACCTAAGAGTTTGGTAGATACTAGACAGTTGTGCTGAAGGTTGCATAAAGAGCATAAAATTTGGTCTAAGCTAGAAACCTTGATATCAGCCTAAGATATAAGGTTGGACTTAGCTGAAACTCCACTAGTTACCATCCCCCATTAGTACTACCCCCACCTGTAGATGCTAGTGCTAAGCATAAAACTTGATCAACTTTAGATGGGAATACTTGGTGGAAAAATGGTTATGAAAACCTTGGAATGATGGATCATTCTATTGAAATGTTTTGGACATGTGTTTCCAAACGCTTGATGATTCTGGTGATGAAAATGTTGAGGCATGAGCCTTAGCCCTTTATAAAACTGATGGTTGTCTGGATGCGATACCATTCCAATTTTTGCGTACAACCACAATACCCGAATATTGGGTAGGGCTTGACTGGAAACTTATATACCTTAGTATTAGTTCCCTCACGGCCAAGGTCTGAGCTGAGGCTACCTTGTGAAGATTGTCCACCTGTGCAGTACCCAAGATGACAGTGGTCATGGTTGGGAGGCCAAACTCACAGGAGAGGTGCTTATACTAGGGAGTGTAATTGAAAGGTTAGGATTGATTATCCGCATACTGAGTATGGTGAATTCAGGATTTGTTCCTGACGGATGTATCGAATGTTGTGGTGAAAGTGTACAATCTCTGCAGAGTGTCAAACTATTCGAATAGCCGCGTCCGCGGTTATGGACAGTTGGAGTGGCCATACTGTTCCCCCGTCAGACTTTTCAAAATGACTTGTGAAATGAATTGTGACTTTGACTTGACCACAACAGAGTTGTGTCCTGGAAAACAAGATCCCACTTAGGAGTTATAAAATTTTGGACTAGCTTTGGAACTTAGTAGTTATAAACCTGGCTTTTGCAAAACAACCCTAGATCCTAGTGTCCTATTATCCAAAAACCCCTTTACTTGTTAGTATTAGTTTGCGAGTACTTAAAGAGTACTTATGGCTTTGTCCCTGGCTATTCCCATGGCCAGACTATGAAGAGGAGTACCTGGAGGATGGACCCCAGGAAGGTTACGACAACTAGGATCATCTCCCATCGTCAGCATTGCCTGTGACCCCGAAGATGGAGCTTCGCCTACGCTACCGTTATTATTACGTATTCTGCTGCTTGATGTTGTACTGAGAACTGGATCATGAGATCCCTATTTGTGTAAGAACTTATGTATCGTTTGTAATGGATGAAGTACTATGGTATCCAATTCTGTTATGTCTCGCAAAAATGGTAATCCTGGGATTGCGATGTATGGCATAACAGGCATCTAGGATTGAAAAATCCGGGTGTTGACAGCATGGGACTAGAAAAACCATATCCCACCGTGGCCTCCCATACAAGCCTTAGCATGTTTAACTTATATCACCTCTGATAACATCTCATCATGTTCTCCTATCATACTAGATTCTCTGCATATGATACATCATCTGGATGGACCAGACTCAACATCTATGCATGGCTAAGCAAGACACAATATAAGCTCTAGCAGTGCACACAAGACAAACCTAGTAATGCTAGGAGCAGTGGATCAAGTAATATAAGCTCAAAGGGAGTAATGCAATAGATAGGATACTCTATCTATCGATAAAAGACCACAGTAGAATCGTATGCAACATGGCAGGAATTGAAATGCTTTCGAAATCATAGGATTATATCATGGTGGGGCTATGCTTGCCTTTGCCAGTTGATAACCAATAAGCAGATCTTCGGAAGCTTGTACTTGACTTGGTTACAGTTGGTCAAGTATTGTTCATCGATCTTCGAACTTCGACGGTGTTGATCTCTGGCTTTGATCTCGATCTCGATCTCGTATTCTACCGGGAAGAACCAAACACCAGAAAGAAAGGGGAGACAATCAACACATGGTATCGATGCAATGATCAAACAAGTATGATGATATGACAAGTTAAGTTGAATTGAATTGAAACCCTAAAACATGCTCGACAGTTTAATCGGGGTTCCGAGGGGCGCAAACCCTAACTCGAGAAACTCCGGAATCACCTGTGAGGGTTACTATGTTGTTATAATTAAACTTGTCATTTGAGTTGCTTAACAATGCATGATTATAGCTTAAAGAGGTAGTTCTCATTTTTCTGAACATTTTGATATATTATTTGTATTTTTCTGACTTATAAATAATTAGATATGAATTTTACAAGTTTTATTCAATTTTTTGGAACTATTTAAATCAATTAAAATTGATTAATGCATCATTATGACATCAACGAGGGTGTTAAATCCTTTTTACACAGATGCAGAAGATACCCAGAGCAACTGACGGAGGGGCCCTAGGCCACCTCAGCGTCCACGCTGGCGGTCAGCGGTCAGAGAGAACCCGAGGCCACGTCGGCGTGACGCCAGGGTGACGTCAGCTCGGCGGCCACCGCCAAATGGTCGCCGGAGACGTCGGAGGAGGGTGCGCGGGGCTGCAATACCTAGCCTACTCGAACCAACATAGCAAGGCAGACACAAAGGTGGCGGCGCCGCTAGGAATAGGTCACCGGAGACATGGCCGTGACGGTGCCCGACAGCGGCGAGCAGCGGTGCGCGATGTGAGATCTATCCAGAGCGAGGGGGAGAGGGAAAAGAGGTCCTTCCAGACCAGTGGCTCACCCTGAGCGTGAAGCACACGACGGAGAGGCCGGAGGAGGTCTTGAACAGCGACAATGGCGACGAAGGGTGGCGCCGGGATCGGGGAAGACGGGTTCGATGCCAACGACTGGAGGCTCCCCGACTCGATTCCGTTGGTGGGGAAGTAGAGGACGAAGAGGCGGAGCTCGAGAGCATATCGGCGAGGCACGGGGCGGTCCAGAGCAGCGATGATTCGTCGGCGTGGTTTGTCTAGGGTTCGGGAGAAAAGGGGAAAAAGCGAGAGGCCTCGAGAGGAAGAGAAAAAGGGAGGACGAGGACGAGTGTGAGATGACGATCTTCGTGGCATCCTTATCATCGTGAGGCAACCACAGCGGCGGCGGGAATCGCGGCGGCGAGCATCGGGCGACCACGCGCACGACACCGAGCAGCTTGCCAGGAGGAGGAAGACAATAGTGAAAAAGTATGCGGGCCTGGGCCTAGGCGGGTTATAGCTGGGTTGCGGAAGTGCTGCGCGGGCGACATGAGAGGAGAGAGGGAGGTGGGCTGGCCTGGGCTGCGGCCTGAGATTGTCTGGCTGGGTTTTTATTCTAAAAATAATTTTCTATTTCTGTTTGTATATTTTCTCTTTTGTAATTTCAATTCAAATATGTTTTAAATGATTTTAAAACATAGGAGGATTTTATGAAATATGTAAAATATTTATGAGCCCTTGTAATCCATTTGGGCTCCATTATTTTGGCACTTTACAAAATACAATACCTTTTTGAATGCATTTCAAAAATAGAGGGGAGGATTAGGGTTTAGGGCTTTGTCTTCTTTTTCTTCAATGCATTTTTAAGGAATGATGCTCATGATGCACAAACAAACCCCTAATTCTAGATTAGCCAAAACTGGGGTGTTACAGCTCTATCCCCCTGACGAGAATCTCGACCCGAGATCCCAAATGTAGGAAGAGAGACAGAGAGAGAAAGAAACATGGCCACTCTAAAGGTAAGAGGGAAACTCACTAAACAATGAAGAGTATCTCATGGTCAACTCATGGATGGAGTGTTCAGAAAAACTCTGAGAGGACGAACATGAAACATGTCAAGGTAAAGGAGGAAACAAGAGGATATGGTTTCAAGTTGTTAGATAGATGGTCTTCATAAGGATTGAGACCAGGGAGCCTCATAAGAGTTAAGCTTCTGGAAAGGAAAGCTTCCAAAACAATGAACATAACCATAGACTTCGATGAGGAACCTCTACTAAATGACTTTAGAGATTTTAGGTGGTAGAGATATGGATTAACAAAACCAAGCCGTTGAACTACTTCTGAAACATAAGGGTCACTCTTTCGTCCAACAGAAGGTCAAGACAGAAAGGTGTTTTAGTGGTGAGGACTCATAAGAGTCACAAGGAACATGTAGTAGGAGAAACTGTTGATTACCAAAATCATAGTCACTCTTAAAACATGACTGCGAAAACGAAGGAAACTCTTTATTCATCTAGGTCTATCAAAATCTTTGCCAAAGATCATGATATCAATTTACACCACTAGACGGATTGGTAAGAAGGTTCCAGAGGACACGAGAAAAAGAAACTTCATTCTCAGACATCAATTACTTGGCATAACAAAACATTTACCAACATAAAAGGGTCTGGAGGATCGACCAAGAGACAGTTAGCAACACTACTTTAAGTGTTCTCCTCGATGTTCGAGAAATCAAACATCAAGTAAAGGTTGGAATTCGAGTACAAAAGAACCATAAGAACAACTCCTATAATAAATCATAGAAGATGCCTCATGGAGAGTGGTTGTTACTGCTAAATCAAGAGAATATGACAAGAGGTATTTCCGGATAGTGTGTCAACCATTACATCAATCTTGCGAGATTTACAAAGAGACCTATGTCAAAACCTTGAGGAACACCAACCATCATCGCTGCTTGAGATTCAGCTTGGGTTAAGTGAGATGATACTTCAGACTCAGCATGTCCAAATAGAAAGTTTGCAATATTTACCACAAATGTAAAGTCACTAGATTCTCAAGACACGGACTATAGTGTCAAGCTCCAAAAGATGAGCTAAATTGCTGGACCAATGTATTTTGCAACTTGTCAAAAGACAACTGCACACACATAAGGTACTGACAATAAAACACACATGTGTCCTTAAGAAAAGGAAGATAACTCTTCTCGAATTCACGGCGACATCTTTCAACAATTGCTCGTGAACCAGGGAAGGTTACTCCTAATATCCAAAACACATATTTCGAGATGAATCGAAGATGGTTCTCAAAAGTTTCCAACATTAATGCCAAATGTTCCATATAAATCCAATCTACTAACATGGAGAAGATAAGGATATTGTCGATGGGCTCAACAACAAACTTATCAGGACATTCCGAGAAGATGGACTCATATGTTGCTTGAACGAGGCAGTAGTATTGGTCAGACCAAAAGACATAAAGATGCACTCAAGTGAAACATCACGAGTAAAAACACCATCTAGATAGTCCTTGGAACTGAGTTTGACTTGACGATAACCCAAATCAAATCAAAGGTGCAGGAAAATAACATATCCACAAAGGAAATATTATCATTCTTCAACATAAACAAAACTAGACATCCCTTTAAGAAGGAACAAAGTTGAATAGAACTTTTGTCTTGCAGCTCTCCAAGTTGTTGTTTAAGCTCAACCAACTAGTTTAGGGGTATCCATTACGGATCCTTGGAGAAAGGAGTGGTTCAGAGAACTGACTTGCTCAAGAACTTGACAACACGGTCATGTGGCAACATGGCGATACTTCTAGTAGACATCTAGAATACCACGAACCACAGATATGCCACTTAGTTCGAGAGGAAACTTACTTTGTAAGGCAAGAAGACATAATCTTAGAGCTTCAGCATGAGCCTAACTCTTTGATAGAAGAGATGTACCAGAATAGCAGAATCGATAGCACAATCATCCTTTGCTTAGTGGCAGGGTTAACCAATCACGGTAAGAACGATACAACTGTCCTTTGTGTTCTAAACAATGAAAATTTCTAGAATCTCAGATGGACACATTATTACACACACGCATCACTCACGAGCGCGAAAGCTCGACGAAGGGTGGGTAAATATGTGTAAGAGCATCACTGCATTAAGGGGTCATGGAACTCAGCACAACCTCTTAGTGTAAAAGAGTGTGATACTTTAAGGTAGATCAGACATAAGCTAATCAATGCTTCTTAATCTGCGAATTACAATACTTTGACCTGGTCCTAGATATGACGAGGTACTGTAATTTGTTTCTCCTGACATCCCAAAATGGTTTGTCTTGACGGACCACAAGAGTATCTTGCATCAGAAGACACTAATGCAAGTTACTACTTGGCTACCAACTGGTAGAAAAAGGTCAGAAAACAACAAGGGAGAAAGAACATGCTTAGGATAGAATCCCAAGATGTGGATGCATAAGTCAACAATCTTCCGAAAACCAATGCTGAGAAGGGGTAAGATGTGGCAGAGTCAGGAGTATAGATGCGAGACTTTCGAGGAGTACTCTTGTCATGATCTTTTTGGTTCCATTAAAGAACATCTACCATAGCATGTGGTAGGGGAAGTCCTTAATTGTCACAACTCAATTGCGACAAAGACCACAAGCTTGAAGGCTAGAATTGCAGTACCGACAATCCTGAGGTAATGTGTGAACATTAATGACAGGGGTCAAAGGAAGGATCTTGGGTTAAAGATCAGCTTCATGTACAAGATTCAGAACACCAGAATCCAGCACAATCAGGAATCTTAGATTCAAGTCCAAGGGTTAAGACCCGAGAAAAGAAGTAACTACTACTTGAGTGACATAGCGTACACTGCAAGGTAGTAACCACAAGGTAGCTTCCAAAAGAAGAAACAACTTCTGGAGTACCCAAACAAATAAAAAGGAGGCACACGAGGCAAAAGGAAACCTCGAAGCCTAGAACAGAACACTGTGGAACCAAGATAATATTGTGGGTCCATAAGATAGAGATATCATGATAGAAAGGAATCTCTTATGTGAAAAGGAGTAAGGGGAACAAGGAATTCACCACACACACAACTCTAGAGAACTCAACACTAGGTCAACTGGCTGAGAAACGGCATGCCAAGAAGGCACCTAAGATTTGAAAGACTAGAAGAGATATCAAAACTTTTCGAAAATCAAGACCAGATAAGATAACTCAGAGTTAGAGCGAAACTAGATAAGGAGTAAAAGAAGCATACTAGAGTTTTCTCAAATACTTTTCGTCTTTTAAAATAGTTTTCACAAACACTAGACTCAACATCGACCAATAGCAAGGTTTTCCTACGGTCGGTACTGCTCTGATACCAAAAACCGTGACACCCCCGGGATCAGGGCTAAACAAATCCCAGACTCCGTCTGGCATAAGCTTAACCTTGATCTCGAGAATATCCAATGAAGAATTGATAACACAACAGTGACCCTACGACACAAAAATTATTACAGCGAGCTCATAACTGAGCAGAGAACCAAATTATTACAAGCTGAGGTCACTGACCACGAACATCAAACAACGGAAGACAAATTATGCTATTAAGTATAGCAAAATTAACAAATGGCCTAAGAGGCCGGAAGAATAACGATGACGTCCTAGCCCATAGATTCCAGGCTACTGGCCGAGAACCCTAAGCTACTCGTCGATGTCGATGTAGTACCAAGCTAATCTTCAGGGAACACTTACTCTGCTAAAAGTATCAACAAAGCAAGGGTGATTACAGGGTGTACTCCGCAAGACCTTATGGCTGGTGGAGTTGTTTTGCATAAAGCCATCTTTGTTTATAAAACAAGAGAGAGAGAGAAGAAT
Source organism: Avena sativa (assembly GCA_916181665.1). NCBI lineage: Eukaryota > Viridiplantae > Streptophyta > Magnoliopsida > Poales > Poaceae > Avena > Avena sativa. The sequence goes on along the minus strand of OV702280.1, from coordinate 388,903,307 downwards.
CTCATCTAATCACAACATTTTAAAAGGGGATAAGAGAGCAATGTCTCCAAAGTATTGATCATCATCTTTTGACATCCACCAAATCATCATCAACTCTCAACTAGGATCACTGTGGCATCCCGCAATACCACTACTAGAAAATCGCGTTGTTTTTGTGCATTGCATCATCATGACCGCATGCTCATGTTATCATGCCACCTTGCATTTGAGCATCGTCATCATCTTGCATTTGCTTGCATAAAACTATTTGCAGAAAAACCTATTTTTGTTTTCTAAACGGCCCGTCTTTATTCAAACGCAAAACCGGGTCTCCGGAATTATTTTGTTGTCGGCTATCGGTTTGCAAACGGTGCGATTAAAATAAATAAACTGTTTAATTATTTTTAGTGGGGCAGTCGAACGGGCCGATTTGACCCGAACGACCACCCCCGAACTAAAATCGGTCCACCTAATCAGCCCCATCTAAATCCTAAAGCTACCAACCTATCTACCCACACCCCCCTCCACATCACTCCCACCAATCCCAGGCCAACACCTCACCCTGGCCTTTCCCTCTAACCAACCCCAACCCGCCACATCAGCTCCCTCTCTCCCCACTCAACCCTGCCCCAACACACGCACACACACCGACACACACCAGCCCCACCCACACGCGCCTCACCTGCCGCTGACCCCCTGGGCCCGCAGCCCACTCCACCCCCACGCAGCAACCCACCCGCCTGGCACTCCCCACCCGACAGCCCCTGTCCCCGGGTCCCACCACCTGTCTCCCCGACCCCGCATCGTCCTCCCATCCTCTCTCCCTTCTCCCTCCTCTCCCCGCGCGCACCACAGCCTCCTCCCACCAACCCCGCACCGCCGGCGCGCCTCCCCCCCGAAGCTCACCCTCTCCCTCCTCGCCCTGCCTCGCTCTCCCTCCCCGCAAGCAACCGCCGCCGCCGCTCCCCACCGTCTCCGCCACCAGCGCCCCCCTCCGCCGGCCTCCTCCCCACCTCGCTTCGGCCGCGTCCCCTCGACCTCGGCCCCGACGCCGCTCCTCCCCGCTTCCCCTCCAGCGCCGCCAAAGCCTCCTCCCCGCCGGTCCTTCCCCCTCTGCAAGCCGCCGGCCAAGCGCCCGCCCCAGCCTCGCCGGACCGCCGCCCCGAGCCCCCTCGCCACCGACGCTCTCCGCCCTCCGCTCGCCCCGTAGTTCGCCACCCAGCGCCTCCGCCTTCCGCCGCCCAGGCCGCCGGTCCCCTTCCCCGACCCGCTCTCTGCGCCTCCCCGACCTCGCCGCTCGACCGCGGCCCCGTCGCCGGGGCTGCTCCCCCCTCTCGCCGCCTCCCTCTGCCCCGTTCCAGGCTTCCCCGCCGCCGGCGCCGCCCCAGGCCGCCTCCACCTCGCTCCCGCAGCCGCCGCGTCCTCCTCCCTACCGCCTCTCCGCCAGGACCCCTCTCCGCCCCGCGGCGCCGCTCTGTCCGGCCGCCCCCTCCTCCTACCCGTCGCCGTCGACGGCCGCCGGTGCCCCTCCACCGAGCTCGACCCCGCCGCCCTCTGCATCGTTACCCAAGCTCCTACCACCCCTCGGCAACCGCGCCGTCCCTGCATCCCGTCGCAGTTCGCCTCCGGCGCCACGGCTTCATGTGACCCCTGTGACCATGTTCTGCGGCCACGAGTGCATGCCGTCACTGCCCAGTTTTTGTTGGTCTTTGTTCGTTGCCAAGTTGCTGCTTCACGTCAAGGCCAGAACCTCCAGGGCTGTGGTGTGGGATTGATGTTGGATGATGGTGCTGCCTTGAACCACCGGCGCGGAACCCGAGCCCGTCACCGGCAAACCAAGATGGTCTCGCAAGACCGTTCCCCGGACCGAAGAACGATCCCGGAACCCGACCCGAAGACCGATCCCGTACCCGGTACCGCGCCATGAACTCCGAAAACCCCGGTACCGGACAAGTTCGCCATCGACCTCGAGTTCTCCTACCCGGATACGCTGAGTTCTCCATCGAGGACACCAAGGCCGTCGACATGGAACCGAGGAACGTCGAGCACTGCTTCCCGAACGCCATGACCATCGACACGACCCGACGACCGCGGATGCGACAGGATCATCCCCAGGACGCCAAGATTGCCACGAGAACACTCCCGAACGTTAACACTGACTCGATGGCGCGAGCCCGACAAGATCCTCGCAACGGCAAGATCGACCCGTGGGACCCGACAAGATCGGCACGACGACAAGAACGGCATCGGCCCGGAAGAATCCGATGCGCCCCTGGCGCCGGACCAAGTCCTGCTTCCCGGATGCCGAGGTCACCGACACAGAACAACAAGATCTACTTTGCGGGCCCCGTGCGACAAGACCTACCTCCGTTATCCGAGAACGATCCCGGAGTCCGAACCCCGCTTCCGTCGAACCCCGAGACCGGACCCCGAACCCCGGAAACCCTATTTCATAACATAATACAACTTGTCGCATATTAAACATTCATCTTGCATGCATATTTGTGTGGTTTGGGGGCCTTATGCCGATTCACCTTATAATTAAATATGGGGCCCATATGCGGGCAAATCTAGTCTCATATCGGCCTCATTTTAATTTGTGTAGCGAACCGATGATATATTCCGCCTTGTTAAACAACATTTAATTTGCGGGGTAGATAAATAACATGAACCACCTAATTAAATATCGGGACCCCGGTTCCACTTAATATGACCTAATTGCATCGCATCTTTGCCATGCCATGCATCATATCATAAGCATGCCGATCTTTTGCCGTAGTATTAAATATTGCATCCGGTGTTTATTCTAGTGTTTTGCTTCTTCGCGGATAAGGCCGTTGAGTTGATGCGAGTGTCGACCCGATCTTCGGTTGAACCTTCGGCAATGTTTTCAGGCGAGCATCTCCCCCTTTCTACCTATCTTACTTTTATAGTATTTATTCCCTCCTGTTGATCTATTGCTATCTGTGTTGCGATGCTCTAGTTTCCGTACCCTTGATATTACTTGCAGCCTTATATTGCCTTGGACACATCCTATTACCTGTTGTTTGGTAGATAGCTGGACTTGCGCGTCGTAGTCGCTTGCTCAATTGCTGTTGCGTGTCGTCAAGTGCCACAGTTGTTGGTGTATGGCCGCATGTTGATGTTGGAGATGATCATGGGTTTTATTTATCGTTCACTTTAATTCCTGTTTAACAACTAAAATTGAAGTAAGTAAGCAGAGGCATCAGTGGGTGATAGATAATATTTGGTTTCCGAACGCCCACTTGTGTCCCGTAGGACCCCGAGTACTTGATACCTGTTCCTTGATTTATCGCGCTATCCACATACGGGGAATTATGGGCCCCCCTTAGCCAGAGCTTGATTCAGTCTTATTTCTTGGGGCCACAAACTAGTTTGAGGTTTTATTTACGATCCTGTACTTATGCCATGTTTTACTGCTTTATTTACGATTGTGCGAGGAGCACACTGTACTGCTTAGGTAAGCGGAATGTTTTCGCGGTATCGACAGTCCCCGTTTGGGGATTTGCTATCGTTTACAGCCATTGTCGCAAACCTTGAGTCCGTCTCGGAGCTTGCTTACTTTGTTGCGGGTGTACTCCAAGGGGTGGCCCCCTGAAATATTTCTGAATCCTGTGATTGCTTTGTCGTGAAAGCCTCGTTGGGTTTTGTTTTGGTTTTTCCGAGGTTGATCGTGTGTGTGTTGCTATTTGTGCACCCCGGCCGTGTTAAAACTTTCTGAAAGCCGTGTCCGCGGTTATGGACGACTTGGAGCACAGTATCTCGACCATAGACAAGCATCACTAAAGTTTATTGCTATAAATTTGACTTTATAATGACTAGTAATCAGCTTCACTATAATGGAATGGCTAACTAAAACTGCCCATAATTGCTTGTTTGGTTTGTCGCTTGCGACAATTGTATCTGACTAGTAAGTATTGCAACTACAACGGAATGGCTGAATAAAAGTACCAACAACTGCTGGGTTTTTGGGTTATCTCATGCTATCTGTATCTGATTAGTAAGTGTTGTAACTATAACGGAATGGTTAACTAAAGTGCCCACTGCTTACTTTATCAGGATGATTATCTAAACCTGACTAGTAATTGCTACAACGATAACTGAATAAGTAAAACTGCCAACTGTGTGAGTTCCTCGGTTGACTTCCTCGACCGGTGTCGAGGGGGGGAAACGCCAGGATGGGTTTATTTGGTGATAGTATCAGGTTGGTTCCGGATAGGTCCTTCTTACCCTCTCTGATAACCGCTAGTTGTATCGAGTCCCTATAGGTTGTTTAGTGCATGCTGCCGCTGCCGCTCAGTCCACCATACCTATGTAGGCGAGGACCGCCGAATTCTAGTCTCGCCGTGTACTGGCCTCAGTACTGACGCTCCTCTTTTTCCTTTGCCCTTTGTCGGCACCCCTTTTGTTTAAGCAGGTTTTGAGATCGACGCCGTTAGCAGGGTTACCCTTCCGGCTTGGCCTGGGCAGGGTTATGGACGCCATTGGTTATTCTTCAGGGCTCTTAGCCCCATTTGCATCTTGTCCGTAGTCGGACGCTCTATCATTTTCAAGGTGATTTGGATCTTTGTATATTATATCTGTATTCTTGACTCATTGAGTCGCTGTTGTATATATATATCTGTTCTGTGGGTCCCATCGAGGACTGTTGTGTAATGTTATTACTTTGTTTTCCACCCGCACGAAAGTGCCTGGTGGGCACCTTTGAATCGTTTCTATGCGGGTTTGGCGGGTTTCGCTAAAACTTGCATAGGTCCGATTCTGAGGGTGTTACAGAGTGGTATCAGAGCTCAGCAGTTGCGATACCCCACAAGTCCAGCCTGTAGGATAACCTAGCTAACGGCCGAAGTAGAGTGTCAAAACTATTTTTGAAAATCGGTTGGATAGTTCTGATTAGGTCTGATTTTACTCCTTACCCCTCTGCTATTCTCCTCTTACCTCTGCGTGTTTTGAATCCGCTCTCTTCTCGCTCTTCAAGTCCAGGAATTCTCGTGGTTGGGTTCCGTCGTACCTTCAGGGTCTCGCTTCCTCCTTTGGTAACGGTGTTCTACCATCCGGTGTTCAAGCCGCCTGAGGAATTCGTCTACTGCGGTACCATTCTTTGTTCTTTGTCTGGGCCTTCCGGTGTTTTCCGACACGACGACTTCATCTACGTCAGCTTCGATGCAGAGTCTGCATCACTCCTTTGTTTCCGAATCTCGCTTGTCGAGATCTTCAGTCTGATTCCGAGAGTGGGTTGCATAATCCGCCTATTCGGGTGCAGAGTAATGGTTTGGGTGCGCGATGGACTGATCACCATCCGACTACTCTTATCATTCGCTCTTGTACATCGAATCAGTGGATCCAGCAATTTTACTCCATCCACAGAAGTTAGAGGTGGCTTTATTTGTTGATGCCTCTACCTTCGACATTTTGTTCCCGGAGTGTTCTCTCGACGATCACGGACAACGATCCATTGTTAGTGGTGTCGCGAGGATCTACACGATGCGAGAAGATTCAGATCGCCGCCCTTCTTCCGGTACCATGAGGCGGATCTCGAGGGCGAGATCCATTGTTAGTGGTGTCGAATTGTGGCATCCCGCAATACCACTACTAGAAAATCGCGTTGTTTTTGTGCATTGCATCATCATGACCGCATGCTCATGTTATCATGCCACCTTGCATTTGAGCATCGTCATCATCTTGCATTTGCTTGCATAAAACTATTTGCAGAAAAACCTAATTTTGTTTTCTAAACGGCCCGTATTTATTCAAACGCAAAACCGGGTCTCCGGAATTATTTTGTTGTCGGCTATCGGTTTGCAAACGGTGCGATTAAAATAAATAAACTGTTTAATTATTTTTAGTGGGGCAGTCGAACGGGCCAATTCGACCCGGACGACCACCCCCGAACTAAAATCGGTCCACCTAATCAGCCCCATCTAAATCCTAAAGCTACCAACCTATCTACCCACACCCCCCCTCCACATCACTCCCACCAATCCCAGGCCAACACCTCACCCTGGCCTTTCCCTCTAACCAACCCCAACCCGCCACATCAGCTCCCTCTCTCCCCACTCAACCCTGCCCCAACACACGCACACACACCGACACACACCAGCCCCACCCACACGCGCCTCACCTGCCGCTGACCCCCTGGGCCCGCAGCCCACTCCACCCCCACGCAGCAACCCACCCGCCTGGCACTCCCCACCCGACAGCCCCTGTCCCCGGGTCCCACCACCTGTCTCCCCGACCCCGCATCGTCCTCCCATCCTCTCTCCCTTCTCCCTCCTCTCCCCGCGCGCACCACAGCCTCCTCGCACCAACCCCGCACCGCCGGCGCGCCTCCCCCCCGAAGCTCACCCTCTCCCTCCTCGCCCTGCCTCGCTCTCCCTCCCCGCAAGCAACCGCCGCCGCCGCTCCCCACCGTCTCCGCCACCAGCGCCCCCCTCCGCCGGCCTCCTCCCCACCTCGCTCCGGCCGCGTCCCCTCGACCTCGACCCCGACGCCGCTCCTCCCCGCTTCCCCTCCAGCGCCGCCAAAGCCTCCTCCCCGCCGGTCCTTCCCCCTCTGCAAGCCGCCGGACAAGCGCCCGCCCCAGCCTCGCCGGACCGCCGCCCCGAGCCCCCTTGCCGCCGACGCTCTCCGCCCTCCGCTCGCCCCGCAGTTCGCCACCCAGCACCTCCGCCTTCCGCCGCCCAGGCCGCCGGTCCCCTTCCCCGACCCGCTCTCTGCGCCTCCCCGACCTCGCCGCTCGACCGCGGCCCCGTCGCCGGGGCTGCTCCCCCCTCTCGCCGCCTCCCTCTGCCCCGTTCTAGGCTTCCCCGCCGCCGGCGCCGCCCCAGGCCGCCTCCACCTCGCTCCCGCAGCCGCCGCGTCCTCCTCCCCACCGCCTCTCCGCCAGGACCCCTCTCCGCCCCGCGGCGCCGCTCTGTCCGGCCGCCCCCTCCTCCTACCCGTCGCCGTCGACGGCCGCCGGTGCCCCTCCACCGAGCTCGACCCCGCCGCCCTCTGCATCGTTACCCAAGCTCCTACCACCCCTCGGCAACCGCGCCGTCCCTGCATCCCGTCGCAGTTCGCCTCCGGCGCCACGGCTTCATGTGACCCCTGCGACCATGTTCTGCGGCCACGAGTGCATGCCGTCACTGCCCAGTTTTTGTTGGTCTTTGTTCGTTGCCAAGTTGCTGCTTCACGTCAAGGCCAGAACCTCCAGGGCTGTGGTGTGGGCTTGATGTTGGATGATGGTGCTGCCTTGAACCACCGGCGCGGAACCCGAGCCCGTCACCGGCAAACCAAGATGGTCTCGCAAGACCGTTCCTCGGACCGAAGAACGATCCCGGAACCCGACCCGAAGACCGATCCCGTACCCGGTACCGCGCCATGAACTCCAAAAACCCCGGTACCGGACAAGTTCGCCATCGACCTCGAGTTCTCCTACCCGGATATGCTGAGTTCTCCATCGAGGACACCAAGGCCGTCGACATGGAACCGAGGAACGTCGAGCACTGCTTCCCGAACGCCATGACCATCGACACGACCCGACGACCGCGGATGCGACAGGATCATCCCCAGGACGCCAAGATTGCCACGAGAACGCTCCCGAACGTTAACACCGACTCGATGGCGTGAGCCCGACAAGATCCTCGCAACGGCAAGATCGACCCGTGGGACCCGACAGGATCGGCACGACGACAAGAACGGCATCGGCCCGGAAGAATCCGATGCGCCCCTGGCGCCGGACTAAGTCCTGCTTCCCGGATGCCGAGGTCACCGACACAGAACAACAAGATCTACTTTGCGGGCCCCGTGCGACAAGACCTACCTCCGTTATCCGAGAACGATCCCGGAGTCCGAACCCCGCTTCCGTCGAACCCCGAGACCGGACCCCGAACCCCGGAAACCCCAAGATCGCCGAACCCTAATGTGTGGACCCCTTCCCGAAACCCTATTTCATAACATAATACAACTTGTCGCATATTAAACATTCATCTTGCATGCATATTTGTGTGGTTTGGGGGCCTTATGCCGATTCACCTTATAATTAAATATGGGGCCCATATGCGGGCAAATCTAGTCTCATATCGGCCTCATTTTAATTTGTGTAGCGAACCGGTGATATATTCCGCCTTGTTAAACAACATTTAATTTGCGGGGTAGATAAATAACATGAACCACCTAATTAAATATCGGGACCCCGGTTCCACTTAATATGACCTAATTGCATCGCATCTTTGCCATGCCATGCATCATATCATAAGCATGCCGATCTTTTGCCGTAGTATTAAATATTGCATCCGGTGTTTATTCTAGTGTTTTGCTTCTTCGCGGATAAGGCCGTTGAGTTGATGCGAGTGTCGACCCGATCTTCGGTTGAACCTTCGGCAATGTTTTCAGGCGAGCATCTCCCCCTTTTTACCTATCTTACTTTTATAGTATTTATTCCCTCCTGTTGATCTATTGCTATCTGTGTTGCGATGCTCTAGTTTCCGTACCCTTGATATTACTTGCAGCCTTATATTGCCTTGGACACATCCTATTACCTGTTGTTTGGTAGATAGCTGGACTTGCGCGTCGTAGTCGCTTGCTCAATTGCTGTTGCGTGTCGTCAAGTGCCACAGTTGTTGGTGTATGGCCGCATGTTGATGTTGGAGATGATCATGGGTTTTATTTATCGTTCACTTTAATTCCTGTTTAACAACTAAAATTGAAGTAAGTAAGCAGAGGCATCAGTGGGTGATAGATAATATTTGGTTTCCGAACGCCCACTTGTGTCCCGTAGGACCCCGAGTACTTGATACCTGTTCCTTGATTTATCGCGCTATCCACATACGGGGAATTATGGGCCCCCCTTAGCCAGAGCTTGATTCAGTCTTATTTCTTGGGGCCACAAACTAGTTTGAGGTTTTATTTACGATCCTGTACTTATGCCATGTTTTACTGCTTTATTTACGATTGTGCGAGGAGCACACTGTACTGCTTAGGTAAGCGGAATGTTTTCGCGGTATCGACAGTCCCCGTTTGGGGATTTGCTGTCGTTTACAGCCATTGTCGCAAACCTTGAGTCCGTCTCGGAGCTTGCTTACTTCGTTGCGGGTGTACTCCAAGGGGTGGCCCCCTGAAATATTTCTGAATCCTGTGATTGCTTTGTCGTGAAAGCCTCGTTGGGTTTTGTTTTGGTTTTTCCGAGGTTGATCGTGTGTGTGTTGCTATTTGTGCACCCCGGCCGGGTTAAAACTTTCTGAAAGCCGTGTCCGCGGTTATGGACGACTTGGAGCACAGTATCTCGACCATAGACAAGCATCACTAAAGTTTATTGCTATAAATTTGACTTTATAATGACTAGTAATCAGCTTCACTATAATGGAATGGCTAACTAAAACTGCCCATAATTGCTTGTTTGGTTTGTCGCTTGCGACAATTGTATCTGAGTAGTAAGTATTGCAACTACAACGGAATGGCTGAATAAAAGTACCAACAACTGCTGGGTTTTTGGGTTATCTCATGCTATCTGTATCTGATTAGTAAGTGTTGTAACTATAACGGAATGGTTAACTAAAGTGCCCACTGCTTACTTTATCAGGATGATTATCTAAACCTGACTAGTAATTGCTGCAACGATAACTGAATAAGTAAAACTGCCAACTGTGTGAGTTCCTCGGTTGACTTCCTCGACCGGTGTCGAGGGGGGGAAACGCCAGGATGGGTTTGTTTGGTGATAGTATCAGGTTGGTTCCGGATAGGTCCTTCTTACCCTCTCTGATAACCGCTAGTTGTATCGAGTCCCTATAGGTTGTTTAGTGCATGCTGCCGCTGCCGCTCAGTCCACCATACCTATGTAGGCGAGGACCGCCGAATTCTAGTCTCGCCGTGTACTGGCCTCAGTACTGACGCTCCTCTTTTTCCTTTGCCCTTTGTCGGCACCCCTTTTGTTTAAGCAGGTTTTGAGATCGACGCCGTTAGTAGGGTTACCCTTCCGGCTTGGCCTGGGCAGGGTTATGGACGCCATTGGTTATTCTTCAGGGCTCTTAGCCCCATTTGCATCTTGTTCGTAGTCGGACGCTCTATCATTTTCAAGGTGATTTGGATCTTTGTATATTATATCTGTATTCTTGACTCATTGAGTCGCTGTTGTATATATATCTGTTCTGTGGGTCCCATCGAGGACTGTTGTGTAATGTTATTACTTCGTTTTCCACCCGCACGAAAGTGCCTGGTGGGCACCTTTGAATCGTTTCTATGCGGGTTTGGCGGGTTTCGCTAAAACTTGCATAGGTCCGATTCTGAGGGTGTTACAATCACCCCCTCGTACCCATGAGGAAGCATCTTAAAGCACACGTTGATCTAACAAGTTTCACGATTAGGTTATAGTTATCTATGATCTTGAGTCCGGTCGCCAAGTTGTTCATGTTGGAGATATGCCCTAGAGGCAATAATAAATATAGTTATTATTATATCTTTGTGTTTATGATAAATGTTTACATTCATGCTATAATAGTATTAACAAGGAAACATTGATACTTGTGTGATTTGTAAACTTAAATTGAAGTCCCTAGTAAAGCCTCTTTATAATACTAGCTTGTTGGTTAATAAATGATTGTGGTTTCCCTATCATGAACATTGAGATGTTATTAACAACAAGATCATATCGTTAGGAGAATGATATGATGGACATACTCCTATAGATAAGCGTAGCACAAAGATCAAGTCATTTTAATAGTTCAATTGCTATATGCTTTCTGATACATAGTAACCTAATTCCTTCGACCATGAGATCATGCATATCACCTTTACCGGATGGATGCTTTGATGACATCAAACACCACACCGTAACTGGGTGGCTATAAAGGTGGCATTGAGTGTTCGGAAAGTATTGGTTGAAACACATGGATCAAGAGTGGGATTTGTCCATCCATATGACGGATAGATATAATCTGGGCCCTCTCGGTGAAATGTCATACAATTAGCTTGCAAGCATGTGACTGGCTCACAAGGGATCACATATCACGGGAACGAGAAAAGAGTACTTATCGGTAACGAGGTTGAACTAGGTATGCAGAGATACCGACGATCATAACCTCGGATAAGTAAACTATCGTGAGACAAAGGGAAATTGGTATCGTATGTAAGTGGTTCATTCGATCGCAAAGTAATCGTAGAAATATGTGGGATCCATATGAATTTCCAGATTCCTCTATTGGTTATTGTTCGGAGAAGTGTCTCGATCATGTCCGCATAATTCACGAACCGTAGGGAGACACACTTAAGGATTCGACGTTGTTTGAGTAGTTATGGAATGATGAGAAAGAGACCGAATGTTGTTCGGAGTCTCGAATGGGATTCGGGATATCACGAGGAGATCCGGAATGGTCCGGAGAATAAGATTCATATAAGGAAAGTCCTGTTTCGGAGTTGGAGAATGGTTCCGGTGTTTTCATCGGGAATGTTCTAGAAGGTTCCGGAATGTCCGGCACTCCGGAGAGGAAGGGTACATGAATGTGTTATATCAAGTTGGTATGATTGCATCATGTACTAAGTGTCATCGCTGAACAAAATAGAGGATTTAATCAAATCCTTGTTTGAAAAGTCAAACGCCAATTTGAAAGTCAAACGGCTAATTTTGGGAAGTGGAGGGGAGGTGGAATCCGAGTTGGGGAGGAGTCCCTCCACCTCCACCGCCGGCCCACCTTGGGTCCGAGTTGGGGAGGGACTCCCCTCCCCTGGCGCGCCTCCCTCCACCTATAAGAGGAGGGGCAGGGCTCCCCTCCTAGACACACAAGTTCCCTACCTCTAAACCCTAGCCCCAAGCCGCCGCCGCCTCCATAGCCGCCGCCGTCTAGGTCAAACCCTAGCCGCCGGCCTAGCCCCCTCCTCGGCGTGTCTAAACCCTAGATCTTCGAGGGCTCTCTCATAGTCCGCCATACACACTCCGGCTTAAGGCGAAGCCCTGCGAGATCTCCCCTCTACTTCCGGTACCACGCCGTTGTGCTGCCGGAATCGCGAGGAGAGTGCTACAACCTCCGCTGCCTGCTGGAACAAGGGAGAGGAAGGTCTTCGTCAAGTACCGAACGTGTGACCGACTGCGGGAGCGCTGCCGGAACGCAGCGCCGGAAGGATCGTCTACGCGATCTTGAGATCGGGAAGAGTACGACTACATCACCCACGAGAATCCGCTCTCGTTAAACACTTTGGAATCTTCGAGGGTGAGTTATTCCATCGACTCGTTGCTACAATCTAGTAGATAGATCTTGGCTTGTTTGTTTGTATGCGATAGAAATTTTTTGTTTTCCATGCTACGAATCCCTACAGTTCATAACCGTGAACACGGATTTTCAAAAATATTATTACCCTGCAGGGGTGTACAACTTTACCCACACATACTAACCTTCTCTTAATGCCACTAGATAAGCCCTCTTCCTTGGAAGGCCGTCAGAGGGTGGTTAGACACGACCTTTACCTTGCTTTCGCCGAGACCATGAGTCACGCAATAAGTATGGTTCCGCCGTAACGGGTCAAATCCCGAAGCCGGTACTTAAAGATGTGAGGCAAGGTTGGTTTACCAGGGGCGCTATCTACCCCAAGCAACCCGGTCCACGCTTCCCTACCTGTTATGATGCACCTCCATCACCTCCTCTTTCGAAAATGTTTTCAATGCGTATGCCAAATGGAAAGCCCGAACTATGTGACTCATGGAATCTACTGATGGGTTTCGCAGCATAGTAAATCAAAAAATTTCTACGGATGCGAACGGGAAAGCCAAGATCTAATCTAGGAGATGCAAACAACGAGGGGGGATAGATGAAATCTTCATACCCTTGAAGATTCGCACAGCGGAAGGTTCGACGAAACGTGGGTGATGTAGTCGTACTCGCTTCTCCTCCTCGCGATCCGATTCGATCTAACACCGCAAGTGGCGATGCCTCCGAGAGATGCACATGTGCGGCACCTTGACGTCTCCTCCTTCCTCGGTCCAGCAAGTAGGGTGTAGATATGGATTGGATCTACAACGCGACGGTGCGGTGCAAGCGGTGGAGAGTTTCTGCAGCAGGGCTTCGCCTACACGCAGTCGGGAGGGAGAAAGAGAGGAGGGGCAGCAGGGCGGCTAGGGTTGAGGAGGAGGTGTGGGAGGGGTGCGCCCCTAGCCCTATTTATATAGAGGGGTGGGCGGCTGGCCCTTGCCCCTCCCCCAAGCCCTAGGCCGGCGGCCAAAGGAGGGAGGAGTAGGGGGCAAGTTTCCCCCCTTCTAGAAGCTCCCCTAGGGTTTCCCTAGGGTTTGGCCGGCTGGGCCCTATGGGGCCTTGTGACCCTGGCCCAATGCGGCCAGGGCACTCCCTCATAGGCCAACGCCCCCTCCCGACAAGTGGGGCCACGTTGGTCCCACTCCGGAAGGTTGTAGAAGCTTCCGGTACAATACCGAATAACCCGAAACAATTCCGAACTCCAAAAACTGCATTGCCTTATATGAATCTTATTCTCTAGACCATTCCGGAACCTCTCGTGATGTCCCGGATCCTATCCGAGACTCCGAACAAAAACTCATAAACCAATTATCCAATCTATCCTAGCGTCGAGACACGTTAAGTGTGTGACCCTTCGGGTTCGAGAATATGCAGACATGATCTTCTATCAATAATCAACAGCGGGGTCTGGAAACCCATATTGACTCCCACATTCATCGATGATCATATCGGATGAACCACGATGCCAGGATTCAATCAATCCCATATATATATTCCCTTCGTCTCGCGATATTTTACTTGAGCGAGATTTGATCGTCGGTACCGTCATACCTAGTTCAATCTCGTTCACAGCAAGTACTTTACTCGTTCCGTAATCCGATATCACTTTGTGATTATCTCCTTAACCACATGCTTGCAAGCGGTGTTGATATCGATTACCGAGTGGGCCCAAAGTATATCTCTCCGACTTGGGAGGGACAAATCCCATCTCGATACATACAACCCAACAGGTACTTTCCGATCACCTGAGAGACACCTTTATGATCACCCTCTCATAGGATGACGTTTGATGACCTCAAAGCTTTCTTCCGATACCAGGGAGTTGTATTATCTCATGGTCTAAGGAATACAATATTTGACATAAGAAAAGCTTCGCAAAGATGAACACGATGACACGATCTAATTGCTCCGCTTAGTTTGGGTCTGTCCATCATATCATTCTCCCAATGATATGATCTCATTATTAATCGACAACTCATGTCTATGGTTAGGAAACCTTAACCATCATTAATCAATGAGCTAGTCCATAGGAGGCATACTAGGGACACGGTGTTGTTCACAAACCACACAAGTATTAAAGTTTCCGCTTAATACAATTCTAGCATGTAATATAAACTTTATCATGAACAAGAATTATAATAATAACATCTTTATTATTGCCTCTAGGGCATAATTCCAACAGTTTCCCACTTGCACTAGAGTCAATAATCTAGTTTACATCTGGCAACAATCTAACACCCATGGCACTATGGTGTTGATCATGTTTTGCATGTGGAAGAGGTTTAGTCATTGGATCTGCGACATTCAGATCTGTATGTACTTTCCTAATCTTCAGATCTCCATCTGTTATATAATCTCGGATTATATGAAACTTGCGGTTGATATGCTTAGTCTTTGGATGATATCTTGGTTCCTTAGCCAGTGCTATGGCACCAGTGTTGTCACACAATATCTCCAGTGGGTCCAAGGAACTTGGAAACACGCCAAGCTCAGTGATGAAGTTCCTGATCCAAACTCCTTCACTTGACGCTTCTGCAGCAGCCATGTATTCCGCTTCTACTGTAGATCCCACGATCACGCTTTGCTTGCAGCTTCTCTAGCTCACAGCTCCTCCATTCAAAACATAAAAGTATCCTGTCTGAGATTTAGAATCATCCTTGTTGGTGTCGAAAATAGCGTCAACGTAACCCTTTACGACGAGTTGTTCATCACCTCCATAGACTAAGAACATTTCTTTAGTCCTATTCAAGTACTTTAGGATGTTCTTCACGGTTGTCCAGTGTTCCACTCCTGGATCACTTTGGTACCTGATCGTCAAACTAAGAGCATTGGACACATCCGGTCTAGTACACAACATGGCATACATGATAGAACCTATGGCCGAGGCATAAGGCACTTTGCTCATAGCTTCTCTATCATTTACCGTAGCTGGAAACCGAGCTTTTCTCAATATCTTACCTGACAACATAGGCACTGAACCTTTCTTTGCCTTATCCATTCTGGACCTTTTCAGAACTTTGTCTAGGTATGTACTCTGGCTTAAAGCTATCAGGCGTCTTTGTCTATCTCTATAGATTTTGATGCCCAATATATAAGCAGCTTCCCCTAGGTCTTCCATTGAAAAACATTTGTTCAAATAACTCTTCACATCGTTAAGCATGTCAATGTCATTTACAATAATCAATATGTCATCCACATATAGTACCAGAAATGTCACTGAGCTCCCACTCACTTTCTTGTAGATACAAGCTTTGTAGCAATTTGGAACAAATCCAAAGCTCTTGATCACTTGATCAAAACAAAGGTTCCAACTCCGAGATGCTTGCTTCAGTCCATAAATGGAACGCTGAAGTTTGCACACTTTCTCAGCATCCTTAGGATTGACAAAACCTTCGGGTTGCATCATATACAACTCTTCATCAATGTTGCCATTGAGGAACGCAGTCTTGACATCCATCTGCCATATTTCATAATCATGAAACACAACAATTGCTAATAAAATCCGAATGGACTTAAACATCGCTACGGGAGAGAAAGTCTCATCGTAGTCAACACCTTGAACTTGTCAAAAACCTTTCGCGACAAGTCGTGCTTTATAGACGGTAACATTACCATCCACGTCCGTTTTCTTCTTGAAGATCCATTTGCACTCAACGGCCTTTCGGTCGCTAGGAGGGTCCACCAAAGTCCATACTTGGTTTTCGCTCATGGATCCCAATTCGGATTTCATGGCCTCTAGCCATTTCTCAGAGTCTGGGCTCATCATCGCTTCCTCATAGTTCGCAGGTTCACTTTCATCTACTAACAAGACAGTTAAGACAGGGTTGCCGTACCACTCAGGAGGGGCACGCGACCTTGTCGACCTGCGACGTTCAGTAGTAGCATCGTCCGAAGCTTCATGATCCTTGTCATTAGCTTCCTCTATTGTTGGTGCAGGCGGCACTGGAACAATTTTAGGTGCTGCGCTACTCTCCAACTCAAGAGAAGGTTCAACAACCTCGTCTAGCTCTACTTTCCTCCCACTCACTTCTTTCGAGAGAAACTCCTTCTCAAGAAAGGATCCGTTATTTGCGACAAACACTTTGCCTTCGGTTCTGTGATAGAAGGTATACCCAATAGTTTCCTTAGGGTATCCTATGAAGACGCATTTCTCCGCTTTGGGTTCGAGCTTGTCCGGCATCAACTTCTTGACTGTAACACCCCCGGTCACTCGGGACCGACGGCTGTCACTTCTGGCAGCTCAATAGGATCTCTAGACTAGCCCCACATACCAACACTAGTCTTTTCTGCGCACTTTGTCCTCACTCATGCGCACCCGGTTACCCACTTCCCGGTCGGTCACCCATCCTAGAATTGCTCTAGGCCAAGCATGCTTAACCCTAGAGTTCTTTTCGAATGAGCTTCCGGAAAAGAAGTTGCAACTTGTTGGTATGGGTTTCCTATCAATCCTATTGAGCCATGCGCCAGGGTCTCACATACACCCACCCTTAGAATATCAATGTCCTCGTCGATCAACCACAAGCCAGGAACGTCCCCTCTTGGCACACGTCCGTGCGTCCAGTGACGGCACATGTGCCATGCCGTGTCCACTCCGGGCCACACGCGCTATGCGCCACATGTCCGCCACTGACCCACACACGCCCGTTTAACCGCGAGGGTCGGCTCTGATACCAATTTGTAACACCCCCGGTCACTCCGGACCGACGGCTGTCACTTCTGGCAGCTCAATAGGATCTCTAGACTAGCCCCACAGACCAACACTAGTCTTTTTTGCGCACTTTGTCCTCACTCATGCGCACCCGGTTACCCACTTCCCGGTCGGTCACCCATCCTAGAATTGCTCTAGGCCAAGCACGCTTAACCTTAGAGTTCTTTTCGAATGAGCTTCCGGAAAAGAAGTTGCAACTTGTTGGTATGGGTTTCCTATCAATCCTATTGAGCCATGCGCCAGGGTCTCACATTGACGTAAGCTTCGCATCCCCAAACTTTAAGAAATGACAACTTAGGTTTAGCACCAAACCACAGTTCATACGGTGTCGTCTCAACGGATTTAGATGGTGCCCTATTTAAAGTGAATGCATCGGTTTCTAATGCATAACCCCAAAATGATAACGGCAAATCAGTAAGAGACATCATTGATCGGACCATATCTAATAGAGTTCGATTCCGGCGTTCAGACACACCATTGCGCTATGGTGTTCCGGGTGGCGTGAGTTGCGAAACAATTCCGCTTGCTTTAAGATGCGTGAGAAAATCATAACTCAAATATTCACCTCCACGATCGGATCGTAGAAACTTAATTTTTCTGTTACGATGGTTTTCCACTTCATTTTGAAATTCTTTGAACTTTTCAAATGTTTCAGATTTATGTTTCATTAAATAGATATACCCATATCTACTAAAGTCATCAGTAAAAGTGAGAAAGTAGCGATATCCACCGCGCGTCGAAACACTCATCGGTCCGCATACATCGGTATGTATGATTTCCAACAAGTCCGTTGCTCGCTCCATCATTCTGGAGAACGGGGTTTTGATCATCTTGCCCATGAGGCATGGTTCGCATGTGTCAAATGATTCAAAATCAAGAGACTCCAAAAGTCCATCAGAATGGAGTTTCTTCATGCGTTTTACACCAATATGACCTAGACGACAGTGCCACAAATAAGTAGTATTATCACTATCTACCTTGCATCTCTTAGCCTCAATGTTATGGATGTGTGTTTCATCCCTTTCGAGATTCAGAAGAAATAAACCATTCACAGCAGGTGCATGACCATAAAAGATGTTACTCATATAAAGAGAACAGTCATTATTCTCAGATTTAAATGAATAACCATCTTGCAATAAACACGATCCAGATATGATGTTCATGCTCAACGCAGACACATAATAACATTTATTAAGGTTTAAAACTAATCCCGAAGGTAAAACTAAGGAGAGCGTGCCGACAGCCATCACACCAACTCTTGATCCGTTTCCAACGCGCATCGTCACATCATCCCTCGCTAGCTGCCGTATATTCCGCAGCTCCTATTTCGAGTTACAAATATTAGCAACTGAACCAATATCAAATTCCCAGGCACTACAACGAGGGCTAGTAAGGAAAACATCAATAACATGTATATCAAATATACCTTTGATGGTGCCATCCTTCTTGTCCGCTAAGTACTTCGGACGGCTGCGCTTCCAGTGACCCTTGTCCTTGCAATAGAAGCACTCAGTGTCCGGCTTAGGTACAGACTTGAGCTTCTTCTCAGCAGGGGCAACGCGCTTGCCGCTGCCTTTCTTGAAGGGCTTCTTTGCACCCTTACCTTTCTTAAAGCTGGGGGGCTTGTTGACCATCAACACATGATTATCCTTCTTGATGTCCACCTCCGCAGCTTTCAGCTTAGCGAAGAGCTTGGTGATCGTATCAGTGGAACCAATCTGATTACGAGTAACTACAAAACTTTTGTAGCTAGGAGGGGGGTGATTGCAGAACCCTGTCAATCTTGAGCTCCTCTGGAATCTTGCAGTCCAGTTGCTCAAGGCGTTGAGTGTAGCCCGACATCTTTATGGCGTGCTCACTAACGGAACTCCCTTCCTCCATCTTGCAGTTAAAGAATTTCTCAGAGATCTCATATCTCTTAGAACGGGCCTGAGTCTGGAACATAGTTTTCAGTTCCTCAAGAATCTCAAAGTGAAGGGAATATGCCCGAGAGGCAATAATAAAGTGGTTATTATCGTATTCCTTATTTATGATAAATGTTTATTTTGCATGCTATAATTGTATTAATACGGAACGTTAATACATGTGTGTTTAATAAACAAAAAGGAAGTTCCTAGTTATGCCTCTCTTATAAACTAGCTTGTTGATTAACATGATGATCAAAGTTTCCTGATCATGGACATTGGATGTTGTTAATAACGAGGTCACAACATTAGTGTAATGATGTGATGAACATTCATCCAAAGTATAGCATTACGATCAAAGTCATTGAGTTTATATTGCTATAACAACTTACGAAGTGATCCTAATCCTTAGACCATGAGATCATGTCAATCACTAACACCGGAAGAGTTTCTCGATGACATCAAACGTCACACCGTAACTGGGTGATTATAAAGATGGCTTCAGAACTACTAAAGTGTTATGTTGAGACCCATGGATCAAGAGTGGAATTTGTTCATCCCGATGACGGATAGATATGCTCTGGGCCCTCTCGGTGATATCACATTGATTAGCTTGCAAGCAAGTGATTTGATCACTAGAATGTTATATCACGGGAACGAGAAAAGAGTGCATGTCGGTAACGAGATCAAACTAGGTATGGAGATACCGATGATCGAATCTCGGACATGTAATATATCGTGAAACAAAGGGATTAAGATACTAGCATAAAAGGTTCACACGATCACAGAAGTCATCGTTGAATGTGTGGGAGTCAGTATGGATCTCCAGGTCCCGCTACTGATTATTGATCGAAGAAGGGTCTCGATCATGTATGCATTATTCGCGAACCGTAGGGTGACACACTTAAGGGATACCGACACCATTCGGAGCAAATGATATGCCAGAGAAAGAAAAATGAAAGCGCAGGAATTTATTTCACTAGACACCGGAACTGTTTCGGTTGAAATTGCTGAAACTGGTTCTGCATGTGAAATTGAAATGTTGTAAGGGGTTTTATGTGAATGTTTGTTAATTAAAGTAATTAACAAAATTCTGAATAAATAAATAAAAGAGTTTTATTTAAATGAGAGCTTGCTTTAAATTTGGTGGAAATTTAATGCATGTGAGTTGATTTTTGAGTGGAGGCTTTTTAATGGGAGTGGAGGCTTTTCATTTTGAGTGGGAGCTCCACCCACATGAATGTGGAAGAGGTGGGGGCAGCCCCCATGGCTGGGCGCCATGCCCCTTGGGTGCCCCCCTCTCCCCTATAAAAGGCCCCCCTCTCCTCCTCTCAAAGTACACCTCCTCGCGAAGGATCTCTCTCCCCCCTTTAGAATTTCCCCATGGTCTCCGATCAGCGAGATACATGTTCCCGGTGGCTTTTTCTGGAAGGATTTGTTGCTTCTGCTGCTTCACTGGAGCGAGGGCGCGGAGGTTGTCGGGGTACCCGTATGTGTGTGCGATCACGGATGCACCACTGCTTTGAGGTGCTGGACTTGATCATGCTGGACCGGCTGGACCAGATGGACTTCATCAGGATCTTGAGATCGGCAAGCGTTCGTCTACATCATCCACGAGTACAACCTCGTTAACGCTATTCGGTCTTCGAGGGTATGTATTCTATGGATTTATATCCACCCGTTGCTTGTATCTAGTAGATAGATCTTGGTACATAGATGTTCCCATCATAGGAAATTTTTTGTTTTCTATGCTGCGAACCCTACAGTGGTATCAGAGCCGGATCTATGCGTAGATACTTTGCACGGGTAATACACATATGAGTATGTGGGCGATGATTATCATTTTATTGCTTCTTAGTTGTATTTTGGATATTGGTGGCATAGTGGGATGAAGCGGCCCGGACAAACTTTACATGTCCTCGCACATGAGACCTGTTCCACGCTTGACATGCAACTAGTTTTGCATAAGTGGCCAGCGGGTGTCTGTCTCTCCTACTATAGTCAATATCTAATTTGCAACAAGTTGTCAACAATTTGGTTATCCTCGTTGTGGTTCATGTTCGTAGGTAAGAACGGTTCTATCTTCGAAAGCCCTAAGCCACGTAAAATTTGCAATGGATAAATTAGAGACGTCTAGTTTAGATTGTTGCTGGGCTAGTGTTATGATATGGTGATGTTGTAAGTAGAAGTATGAGATGATACTCTTACAACACACATAACGTGTAATCTCCATAGACCTTGGACTTACACATATAGGTATGATAGTGATCATACCACGGTGCACATGATAGAGATCATATGCGGGAACCATATCATTCCACTAATAAACATGTGATGTTTGATTGCATCTTATATTGCTTGTTTGGCGTTTTATTAGCATAATAAGATGATCCCTCATTTAGATATCAAGATAAAAATGTGTTCTTCCTTAAGTATGCACCGACAATGTTTCGTCGCTTCAAGACATCACGTGATGATCGGGTGTACTTGAATCCACGAGCACATCTCGGGTGTAAGACAGTTACACACGCGAATACTAAGGTTCTTAATTGGCGAGCCTAGCATGTACAGACATGGCCTCGGAACACGGACCGAAAGGTTAAGCATGAGTCATATAGTAGATATGATGCCCATTTGATGCTCGCCTTTGAAGCTACACCGACTCACGTGATGATCGGACTTGGTGTAGTGGATTTGGTTCACCAAAAAGACACGAGGGATGTCGTTTTTTAGTGGGAGTTCATTTCTAATTTGGATTAGTACAACTCAATTTATCATAAATTAAATCAAAGTGAATTTGCATAATTTGTTGTAGTCATTGGCATTCGTTCACCACCTTATGCATAGTTGTAATTGAGATAATAGAACTATAGAATTCTGGATATATACTTTACGAACTGGTATCGTATTGTGCTGAGTGTCAATCTAAATTTTAAAGTCCTATTGCAAACTTTCAGCAAAATTCTATTTACTCCGTGAAATTTAATAATTGGTATTAAATCGAGAGTAATAATTCCAGTGTTAGTATCTTAAGTATCATGTTTGCCTCCATGATTCTTGATTATTTTATATCAAGATTATCTAGGAGCTGAAAGAATTGTTTCAGAAACCATCATGTGTGACAGATATAACGATATCTAAAACAATGTTTTGGTTACAATATGATAGAGTATAATATGTGTTCTCATATAGGATGAGAATTTAAAAAGGTTGGAGATGCTAGACATACTAATCATCCAAAAGGGTTTTGGAAAGCAACATTATACTCACGATTCACCTTTATAAGCTACAATAGCTTGATCATGAAAGTCGTCATGATAAGGATGAATAGAAGATGTATGTAAAGTGTTTACTATACTAAAAGATTACTAAAGAATGGATTTTTAAAGAACGCCGATCATTTGATGATGGTGATCTACTTCAAAGTGCAAGTCCAAAGGTATTATTATTTGAATATACACGCTTTGGACTATGTGTCATGTATATGGCACCACTTTTGATGTTGATAGATTCTTTTAAAAAGGAAAAGGAAATGCTGAAAGAGAATCTATAAAATATATTTGGCAGAAAAGAAAAGATTGGAAATATCCAATTTAGGTATATAGATGATATACATGTTATGGTTGTATTCTTTGCTTGTTAAACAATGTGGTTCTTGGGTATTGGATACCGAATTGGTTGGTATGAAATTTCATACGGAACGACGCAATTCATGAACCACAATGGCCTAAGTAACTAGCAAGAGAATATGTGATGATGTTCATCGAAAACAAACAAACCGTTGTTTGTATTTCTCGTTGACATCAAATCTTGACTTCAAGATTTGTTTTAATAATTGTTATTTAAATCAGGTATTATGAGAACAAAGGTTGTTCAAATAATTACCATATTCCATATTAGATGGATGATTTACAAATCTAGTTGGAGAGATCACATCCATAAAACCTAATGCTAAAATGTCGCAAGACAAATGATTGAAAGATCACTTACGAAGTGACATCGCCGTTTAAATTATATTGGAAAGAAAACATGAAGAATCTCCATATTCATGGATTTTTGGAGTCTTTGATTTGATCAAGTGACGCTTGTGAGACTTTCCTCAGGATAATTAAAAACTTCGTTCAAAGGCCAAAGAAGAACGAACGACTAAAATATTGGAATTTATACATATCGATGTATGTAGTCCATTATTTATAGTCGTAAGCGATGGGTTTCAACTTCATATACTTTCTCCGGAAAATTTGAGTGAATGTTCACTTAATGAGAATGAAGTATGAAATATTTGAAAATGTTTCAAAGACTTTCAAGATGAAGTGGAAAATCATTGTAACAAGAAAATAAATGGTTTATGATTTTATCATAAGGGATTTGTTTGAGTTACAAGTGTAACAAGAAAATAAATGAATTACGATTTTATCATAAAGGGATTTATTTGAGTTGCAAGTTTAGCAAAACACCTAGATTTACATCTCCCGAAACACCATAGGAGTATGGAGTGTTTGAGATTTGTAATGAAACCTTGTTTGACATGGTTGCATCAAAGGTGTTATTTATAAAACTGCCATTATGTTTTAAAAGATTAAAGCTTTAGAGACTACCGCTTTTACACTGAAAAGAGCTCCATCTTGATCCGTTGAAATGACACCATGGAAGTTATGGTTTGGGGTAAAACCCAAGTTGTCATTTCTTAAATTTTGGTATGCTAAACATAAGTAAGATGTTTACAACCGAAGTCGGAAGAGCATGTCTTTGTAGGTTATTTCGAATAACAATTGGTTATTCCTTCATAACACCAAGGACAAAAGGGTTTGTCGCTTGAAACGTGAAGTTTCTTGGAGAAGGAATTTTTCGTAAAAGTTAAGTGGGAGGACAATAGAACTTTGATAAGGTCAACGAACCTTAGCTATATGTGCTGAGTTGCGCAGCGCCGGAAATCGTTCCGAAGGCTGCCATAATGCTCATAGCTTATGTGCCTCAAAGGTTGTGGTCACGGAGATCTAAGTTCCTATTGAACCAAGTAGGTCGGTTATACAATCAAATGCTAAGATTTGAGAGTAAATCATTATTGTTTGACAATGATGAACCAAATACATACAGAGAAGCGACGATGGGCCCTGAATCCGTCAAATGGCTTGAAGCCATAAAATCCGTGATAAGTCCATACACGATAAATCAAGTTTTGAACTTGGAAAACCCTCCAGAAAGGTGTAAAATCCTATCGGTCGTATTTGGATCTATAAAGAAACAGACATGGATGTTTCACATCTATGAAATAGTCGACATGTCATAAAGTATTTTATGACAATGTTCAAGGAGTTGACTATGACAAGATTTGATCTTTCATAGCGATATTTAGTCTGGACGGATTAAAGTAGCAACCACTACATATAATTTGGTATATGGTAGATGAATAAACAAAACAAAGTTCTTCTAATAGAATGGTTACCTAGGACGTGTACATGACACGGTCCAAAGGGTTTTGTTAAATTCAAAGGATGCTAAAAGGGCGTGCAAACTTCAATGGTTGAAGTAAGCATCACGGAGTTGGAATCTTCACCATAATGAAAAAGGAGTTTTTCATCAGGAGACGATGAAGATGCTTGCATTTGCAAGAAATTAAGTGGGAGCGCTAAGACATATTTCTAATACATTATGTGGAGGACATCTTGTTGATTAGAAATGATGTATCTTTTATTGACAAAGGTTAAGAATTTCATTTCGATGAAAGACTTAGGCAAAACCCGAATATTTAGCATGAATGTCTATAGTGGATAGACTGTGACGCTAATATGGTTGTGCCAAACGTACATATATGAGATATTGAAGGAGTTCAGTATAGAAACGACTAGAAACGGTCCTTGTCGCATGGAAAGAAATTGAATTAAGATTCAAGTGCATCGACACTTGATAAGTGAAACAAGATTCAAGTGCTTTGACACTTGATGAGTGAAATCACGAGAATGTTTTGATCAATCATACCATGATATGTACACATCCAGATATGTCCTATGCTCTAAGTGTTATGATCATATACCAGAATGAATCGTAAAATGATCATTGGACTATAGTAAGGATATTCTTATGGTCTTTTGGAAGAACTAAGAATATATTTGTGTAGAGGTGACAAACAATTACAAATAGTTCATTGTAAAGCGTTACATTGATACTAGTTTTGTCACAAGATACAAATTAAGTTTATCTCAATTTAAACTATGGGTGGCACAATGTAATGTAAAGGAGATTCCATGATGAATTTGGATGAAATCCATAGTTAAGACATTGTGACGAATACTGCAACAAAAAGGCTAAGTATATGACTGCTATAGTAGCAGCAAATGAGGGAATTTGTGTCAAGTAGTTTCTTATCAAACTAAGGTGTGGTTCGCAACGGGCTAACACTGACGATATATTGTACGACAATAGTATCGACGTGATTTAAACCCAAGGAACTAAAGGTCTCACCGAAAGACCAAATTTATACAATGCCATCTCATTGGAGAATGAGTGATGCGTGAAGATGCAAAGACATGGAAATACACACGGACCTGAAAGCGTCAGATCCGTAGATTATGTTAACCACTGGCAGTTGCGTATATGGAACACCAGAAAGCCATAAGTGTTCAATACGCAAAGTTTTCAAACTAGATTATTGTCTCTAGTGCAAGTGTGAGACTGAAGGGAATATGCCCGAGAGGCAATAATAAAGTGGTTATTATCGTATTCCTTATTTATGATAAATGTTTATTTTGCATGCTATAATTGTATTAATACGGAAACGTTAATACATGTGTGTTTAATAAACAAAAAGGAAGTTCCTAGTTATGCCTCTCTTATAAACTAGCTCGTTGATTAACATGATGATCAAAGTTTCCTGATCATGGACATTGGATGTTGTTAATAACGAGGTCACAACATTAGTGTAATGATGTGATGAAAATTCATCCAAAGTATAGCATTACGATCAAAGTCATTGAGTTTATATTGCTATAACAACTTACGAAGTGATCCTAATCCTTAGACCATGAGATCATGTCAATCACTAACACCGGAAGAGTTTCTCGATGACATCAAACGTCACACCGTAACTAGGTGATTATAAAGATGGCTTCAGAACTACTAAAGTGTTATGTTGAGACCCATGGATCGAGAGTGGAATTTGTTCATCCCGATGACGGATAGATATGCTCTGGGCCCTCTCGGTGATATCACATTGATTAGCTTGCAAGCAAGTGATTTGATCACTAGAATGTTATATCACGGGAACGAGAAAAGAGTGCATGTCGGTAACGAGATCAAACTAGGTATGGAGATGTAGGGGTTCGTAGCATGGAAAACAAAAATTTTCTATCGCATACAAACAAACAAGCCAAGATCTATCTACTAGATTGTAGCAACGAGTCGATGGAATAACTTACCCTCGAAGATTCCAAAGTGTTTAACGAGAGCGGATTCTCGTGGGTGATGTAGTCATACTCTTTCCGATCTCAAGATCGTGTAGACGATCCTTCCGGCGCTGCGTTCCGGCAGCGCTCCCGCAGTCGGTCACACGTTTGGTACTCGACGAAGACCTTCCTCTCCCTTGTTCCAGCAGGCAGCAGAGGTTGTAGCACTCTCCTCGCGATTCCGGCAGCACAACGGCGTGGTACCGGAAGTAGAGGGGAGATCCCGCAGGGCTTCGCCTTAAGCCGGAGCGAGTATGGTGGATTATGAGAGAGGGATATTAGTGGTCTAGAGATTAGACTCACCAATTAGAAGGCTCTAAACCACAGGCTAAAGCAATTAGAAGCTCTAAACCAAACGGCTCTAAACCTGAGATTAGAGGTGGAAACTTGTGTGTCTCAAGGAGGAGCCCTGCCCCTCCTTTTATGGGTGGAGGGGCCTTGGCGCGCCAGGGGAGGGAGGGAGTCCCTCCCCAACTCGGCCTAGGGCTGGGCGCCGGCTTGGAGGAGTGGGAATCCTCCTCCAAGTTGGTTCCAACTCCTCTTGCTTGTTTCCCACAGTTTCTTGTTTCCCACAGTTTCCTATTTTAGCCGTTTGACTTTCAAACTGGCAATTTGACTTTCATCTTTTTGGAACAGCAAGAACACTTAGTACATGATGCAATCATTCAATGACACACTCATGTACCCTCCCCCCCGGAGTGCCGGACAATCCGGAACCTTCTAGAACATTCCCGATGAAAACACCGGAATCATTCCCGAACTCCGAAACGGGACTTTCCTTACATGAATCTTATTCTCCAGACCATTCCGGATCACCTCGTGATATCCCGGATCCCATCCGAGACTCCGAACAACATTCGGTCTCTTTCTCATAATACCATAACTACTCAAACAACGTCGAATCCTTAAGTGTGTCTCCCTACGGTTCGTGAATTATGCGGACATGATCGAGACACTTCTCTGAACAATAACCAATAGAGGAATCTGGAAATTCATATGGCTCCCACATATTTCTACGATTACTTTGCGATCGAATGAACCACTTACATACGATACCAATTTCCCTTTGTCTCACGATAGTTTACTTATCCGAGGTTATGATCGTTGGTATCTCTGCATACCTAGTTCAACCTCGTTACCGATAAGTACTCTTTTCTCGTTCCCGTGATATGTGATCCCTTGTGACCAAGTCACATGCTTGCAAGCCAATTGGATGACATTCCACCGAGAGGGCCTAGAGTATATCTATCCGTCATGTGGATGGACAAATCCCACTCTTGATCCATGTGTTTCAACCAATACTTTCCGAACACTTAATGCCACCTTTATAGCCACCCAGTTACGGTGTGGTGTTTGATGTCATCAAAGCATCCATCCGGTAAAGGTGATATGCATGATCTCATGGTCGAAGGAATTAGGTTACTATGTATAGAAAGCATATAGCAATTGAACTATTGAAATGACTTGATCTTTATGCTACGCTTATCAATAGGAGTATGTCCACCATATCATTCTCCTAACGATATGATCTTGTTGTTGATAACATCTCAATGTTCATGATATGGAAACCACAATCATTTAATCAACCAACAAGCTAGTGAAGTATAGAGGCTATACTAGGGACTTCAATTTAAGTTTACAATTCACACAAGTATTAACGTTTCCTTGGTAATACTATTATAGCATGAATATAAACATTTATCATAAACACAAAGATATAATAATAACTATATTTATTATTGCCTCTAGGGCATATCTCCAACAGTCTCCCACTTGCACTAGAGTCATCTAATCTAGATTACATGGTAATATACCGAACACCCATGGCAGTTTGGTGTTGGTCATGTTTTGCCCTCGGGAGAGGTTTAGTCAACGGATCCGCCACATTCAGATCTGTGTGTACTTTGCAAATCTTTATATCCCCATCCTGGATATGTTCTCGAATAGCGTGAAAACGCAGTTTGATATGCTTCAGCTTCTTGTGTGACCTTGGTTCTTGCGCATTGGCTATGGCGCCCATGTTATCACAGTAGATAGACATTGGGTCCAGCGCACTTGGAACCACACCCAGCTCTGTAATGAACTCTTTCATCCATATCGCTTCTTGTGAAGCCTCCGAAGCAGCCATGTATTCCGATTCAGTTGAAGATCTCGCCACAACGCTTTGCTTTGCACTCCTCCAGCTAACTGCTGCACCATTCAAAATAAATACGTACCCAGATTGTGATTTAGAATCATCTGGATCGGTGTTCCAACTAGCATCGGTGTAACCATTAACAACGAGCTGTTCATCACCTCCATAAGAAAGAACCATATCCTTAGTTCTTCTCAAGTACTTAAGGATGTTTTTGACCGCTGTCCAATGATCCACTCCTGGATCACTTTGATATCTGCTAGTTAAACTAACAGCATATGCAATGTCGGGTCTAGTACATAGCATGGCATACATTAGAGATCCTATGGCTGAGGCATAGGGAGTCTTACTCATCCTTTCTCTATCTTCTGCCGATGTTGGACTTTGAGTTTTACTCAAGGTCGTATTGGGCAACATGGGCAAGAACCCTTTCTTGCTTTCTTCCATTCCAAACTTCTTTAGAACTTTGTCCAAATATGTACTCTGTGACAATGATATTTGGCGTTTCGATCTATCTCTATAAATCTTTATGCCTAATATGTAAGCTGCTTCGCCAAGATCCTTCATTGAAAAACTATTATTCAAATATTCCTTGACACTATTAAGAAGGTCTACATCATTCCCAATCAACAATATGTCATCCACATACAGTATTAAGAATGCTACAGAGCTCCCACTCACTTTCTTGTAAATACAAGCTTCTCCATAAGTTTGTATAAAACCAAAACTTTTGATTACCTTATCAAAACGTTGATTCCAACTTCGGGATGCTTGCTTCAATCCATAGATGGACCGTTGAAGCTTGCATACCTTGTTAGCATCTTTAGGATCGACAAAACCTTTGGGTTGCATCATATACAACTCTTCATCAATGTCTCCATTGAGGAATGCTGTTTTGACATCCATCTGCCATATCTCATAATCATAATATGCAGCGATTGCTAACATAATCCTCACAGACTTTAGCTTTGCTACCGGTGAGAAAGTCTCATCGTAGTCAACTCCTTGAATTTGTCGAAACCCTTTTGCGACAAGTCGAGCTTTATAGACAGTAACATTACCATCAGCATCTGTTTTCTTCTTGAAAATCCATTTGTTCTCGACAGCCTTCCGGCCATCCGGTAAGTCCACCAAAGTCCATACTTGGTTTTTAACATGGATTCAATCTCGGATTTCATGGCTTCTTGCCATTTATTGGAATCTGGGCTCATCATCGCTTCCTCATATGTCTCGGGGTCATCGGTGTTATCCACCAACATGACACTCATAACAGAATCATACCAATCTGGAGTGGTACGAGTTCTCGTTGACCTCCGAGGCTCTGTAGCAACTTCAACCGAAGTTTCATGATCACCATCATTAGCTCCCTCTCTAATTGGTGCAGGCACCACAGGAACTTCTTCCGGTGCTGCGCTACTCGCAATTTCGAGAGAAGGTTCGACAACCTCGTCGAGTTCTACTTTCCTGCCAGTCACTTCTTTCGAGAGAAATTCCTTCTCTAGAAAGGATCCATTCTTGGCAACGAAGATTTTGCCTTCGGATCTATGATAGAAGGTATACCCAATAGTTTCCTTCGGGTATCCTATGAAGACGCATTTTTCCGCTTTGGGTTCAAGCTTGTCCGGCTGTAACTTCTTTACATAGGCTTCGCATCCCCAAACTTTAAGGAACGACAATTTAGGTTTCTTCCCAAACCATAATTCATACGGTGTCGTTTCAACGGATTTAGACGGTGCCCTATTTAAAGTGAATGCGGCTGTTTCTAATGCATAACCCCAAAATGATAGCAGTAAATCTGTAAGTGACATCATAGAACGAACCATATCTAAGAGAGTTCGATTACGACGTTCGGACACACCATTACGCTGTGGTGTTCCCGGCGGTGTCAATTGTGAAAGTATTCCGCACTTCTTTAAATGCTCGCCAAACTCGTAACTTAGATATTCACCTCCACGATCAGAACGTAGAAACTTAATCTTCTTGTTACGTTGATTCTCTACCTCACTTTGAAACTCCTTAAACTTCTCGAAAGTTTCGGACTTATGTTTCATGAAATAGATATACCCATATCTACTCAAGTCATCTGTGAAGGTAAGAACATAACGATAACCACCGCGCGATGCTACACTCATTGGACCACATACATCGGTATGTATGATTTCCAATAAGTCCGTAGCTCGCTCCATCATACCAGAAAATGGAGTCTTAGTCATTTTGCCCATCAGACATGCTTCGCATCTATCAAGTGATTCAAAATCAAGTGATTCAAGAAGTCCATCGGAATGGAGTTTCTTCATACGCTTCACTCCAATGTGACCAAGACGACAGTGCCACATATAGGTCGAATTATCGCTTGATTTCAAACGTTTAGCTTCAATATTGTTGATATGTGTATTTCCACTATCGAGATTCAATAAGAATAGACCATCTATCAAAGGTGCATGTGCGTAAAACATATTACTCATATAAATCGAACAACCATTATTCTCTGACTTAAACAAGTAACCGTCTCGCAATAAACAAGATCCTGATATAATGTTCATGCTCAACGCAGGCACTAAATAACAATTATTTAAGTATAAAACTAATCCCGATGGTAGATGAAGAGGTAGCGTGCCGACCGCGATCACATCAACCTTTGATCCGTTTCCCACGCGCATCGTCACCTCGTTCTTCGCTAGCTTCCGTTTATTCTGTAGCACCCGTTTCGAGTTACAAATATGAGCAACCGAACCAGTATCAAATACCCAGGCACTACTACGAATACTAGTGAGATACACATCAACAACATGTATATCAGATATACCTTTCTTCTTGATGTTGCCGTTCTTCAAATCCGCCAAGTACTTTGGGCAATTCCGCTTCCAGTGACCTTCTCCCTTGCAGTAAAAACACTCAGTTTCAGGCTTTGGTCCAGCCTTGGTTTTCTTCGTCGGCGTGGCAACTTTCTTACCACCCTTCTTGAAGTGTCCCTTTTGCTTAGACTTGCCTTTCTTGAATTTGGTGGTCTTATTGACCATCAACACTTGGTGCTCTTTCTTGATCTCCACTTCTGCAGATTTTAACATAGCAAATAGTTCTGGCAACTCTTTGTTCATGTTCTGCATGTTGTAGTTCATCACAAAGTTCCTGTAACTTGGTGGCAATGACTGGAGGACGCGGTAAACCCCCAAAGCATTAGGAATCACTATACCCAAGCTTTGAAGTTTGTTTGCGTGCCCAGACATCTTAAGCACATGCTCACTGACGGAGCTGCCCTCTTCCATCTTGCAGTTAAAGAATTTTTCAGAAGCCTCATAGCTTTCAATTGCCGCATGAGTCTCAAAAATCAATTTGAGATCCTCGACAATATCATATGGGTCTGATTCTTCAAACCTTTTCTGAAGCTCCGATTCTAAACCATACAAGATAGCACACTGAACTATGGAGTACTGATTCTTCCGAGCGAGGTAAACATTCTTTATTTCATCGGGAGCATCAGCTGTAGGTGGGTCACCCAGTGGTGCATCCAGCACATAGGTCAAATTACCAGCTGTGAGGACAATCCTCAAATTGCGGAACCAATCCGCGAAGTTGCTTCCATTGTTTTTCAACTTTTCTTTCTCTAGGAACGCATTAAAATTGATGGTAGGGGCTTCCATTGATCTACAACATATTTGCAATAGTTTAGACTAAGTTTATGACAAATTGAGTTCAAATTAATTAATGAAATTAAACTAGGTGAACTCCCACTCAAAACAATATCCCTCACATTGTTTTAGTGAACACACGAACCAAATCCACTACATCAACACCGATCATCACGAGAGTTGATATAGTTTCAATGGCGAACAATCATCATGTTCATCATATCTACTATATGATTCATGCTTTACCTTTCGGTAATCCGTGTTCCTGAGACCATGTCTGTACATGCTAGGCTCGTCAAGATCAAACCTTAGCCACCGCATAAGCAAATCTGGCTTGCTTATGTTGTATACACTTGCGGAATCTAACACACCCGATCATCACGTGGTGCTTCGAAACAACAAGCTTTAGCAACGGTGCTAACTAAGGGCGAACACTTTATGATTTGAAATTCATGTGCATGAGGGATCATCTTATAATGCTACCGTCGTCTACTAAGCAATACAAGATGCATAAAGGATTAACATCACATGCAATTCATAATATGTGATATGATATGGCCTTTCTTCTTTGTGCTTCCGATCTCCATCTTCAAACACGAACATGATCTCCATCATCACCGGCATTGCATCAAGGTCAATGACGCTTCACCATGGTTGTCGTCCACCGGCTTCAACTATTACAACTACTTTGAATAGACACGCGGGCCTTAACATAAATTAAAGACAACCATATGGCTCCTGCCGGTTGCCAACTTACAATAAGGAACATTGCATACATCAAATATAATCACAATCATGGCCATATCACATCACTGCACACCCCTGCAAAACAAAGTTAGACGCTTCTACTTTCTTTGCATATTTTACGTGGTTTGGGGCTTTCAATAAGTGTCGTTCTAGCTTACGAACAAGAACCACAACATTGATACTAGCATTGTTGATTACCCGTTGTAAATTGGATCTTAACTATGCTAGGAGAAACAGGCACCCGCAAAGCCACTTTATGCAATACAAGTTGCATGTCAAGCGTGGAGCAAGTCTCATGAACGATGTCATGTAAGGTTAGCCCGGGCCGCTTCATCCCAACATACCGCAAGATGCAAAGTACACAAAAAGCAATCTACAATAAAAGCATCAACGCCCACAATGACCATTGTGTTCTACTCGTGCAACAGATCTACATATAGACACGGCTCTGATACCACTGTAGGGGTTCGTAGCATGGAAAACAAAAATTTTCTATCGCATACAAACAAACAAGCCAAGATCTATCTACTAGATTGTAGCAACGAGTCGATGGAATAACTAGATTCCAAAGTGTTTAACGAGAGCGGATTCTCGTGGGTGATGTAGTCGTACTCTTTCCGATCTCAAGATCGTGTAGACGATCCTTCCGGCGCTGCGTTCCGGCAGCGCTCCCGCAGTCGGTCACACGTTCGGTACTCGACGAAGACCTTCCTCTCCCTTGTTCCAGCAGGCAGCGGAGGTTGTAGCACTCTCCTCGCGATTCCGGCAGCACAACGGCGTGGTACCGGAAGTAGAGGGGAGATCCCGCAGGGCTTCGCCTTAAGCCGGAGCGAGTATGGTGGATTATGAGAGAGGGCTATTAGTGGTCTAGAGATTAGACTCACCAATTAGAAGGCTCTAAACCACAGGCTAAAGCAATTAGAAGCTCTAAACCAAACGGCTCTAAACCTGAGATTAGAGGTGGAAACTTGTGTGTCTCAAGGAGGAGCCCTGCCCCTCCTTTTATGGGTGGAGGGGCCTTGGCGCGCCAGGGGAGGGAGGGAGTCCCTCCCCAACTCGGCCTAGGGCTGGGCGCCGGCTTGGAGGAGTGGGACTCCTCCTCCAAGTTGGTTCCAACTCCTCTTGCTTGTTTCCCACAGTTTCTTGTTTCCCACAGTTTCCTGTTTTAGCCGTTTGACTTTCAAACTGGCAATTTGACTTTCATCTTTTTGGAACAGCAAGAACACTTAGTACATGATGCAATCATTCAATGACACACTCATGTACCCCCCCCCCCGGAGTGCCGGACAATCCGGAACCTTCTAGAACATTCCCGATGAAAACACCGGAATCATTCCCGAACTCCGAAACGGGACTTTCCTTATATGAATCTTATTCTCCAGACCATTCCGTATCACCTCGTGATATCCCGGATCCCATCCGAGACTCCGAACAACATTCGGTCTCTTTCTCATAATACCATAACTACTCAAACAACGTCGAATCCTTAAGTGTGTCTCCCTACGGTTCGTGAATTATGCGGACATGATCGAGACACTTCTCTGAACAATAACCAATAGAGGAATCTAGAAATTCATATGGCTCCCACATATTTCTACGATTACTTTGCGATCGAATGAACCACTTACATACGATACCAATTTCCCTTTGTCTCACGATAGTTTACTTATCCGAGGTTATGATCGTCGGTATCTCTGCATACCTAGTTCAACCTCGTTACCGATAAGTACTCTTTTCTCGTTCCCGTGATATGTGATCCCTTGTGACCAAGTCACATGCTTGCAAGCCAATTGGATGACATTCCACCGAGAGGGACCAGAGTATATCTATCCGTCATGTGGATGGACAAATCCCACTCTTGATCCATGTGTTTCAACCAATACTTTCCGAACACTTAATGCCACCTTTATAGCCACCCAGTTACGGTGTGGTGTTTGATGTCATCAAAGCATCCATCCGGTAAAGGTGATATGCATGATCTCATGGTCGAAGGAATTAGGTTACTATGTATAGAAAGCATATAGCAATTGAACTATTGAAATGACTTGATCTTTATGCTACGCTTATCAATAGGAGTATGTCCACCATATCATTCTCCTAACGATATGATCTTGTTGTTGATAACATCTCAATGTTCATGATATGGAAACCACAATCATTTAATCAACCAACAAGCTAGTGAAGTATAGAGGCTATACTAGGGACTTCAATTTAAGTTTACAATTCACACAAGTATTAATGTTTCCTTGTTAATACTATTATAGCATGAATATAAACATTTATCATAAACACAAAGATATAATAATAACTATATTTATTATTGCCTCTAGGGCATATCTCCAACAGGAGATACCGATGATCGAATCTCGGACATGTAATATATCGTGAAACAAAGGGATTAAGATACTAGCGTAAAAGGTTCACACGATCACAGAAGTCATCGTTGAATGTGTGGGAGTCAGTATGGATCTCCAGGTCCCGCTACTGATTATTGATCGAAGAAGGGTCTCGATCATGTCTGCATTATTCGCGAACCGTAGGGTGACACACTTAAGGGATACCGACACCATTCGGAGCAAATGATATGCCAGAGAAAGAAAAAAGAAAGCGCAGGAATTTATTTCACTAGACACCGGAACTGTTTCGGTTGAAATTGCTGAAACTGGTTCTGCATGTGAAATTGAAATGTTGTAAGGGGTTTTATGTGAATGTTTGTTAATTAAAGTAATTAACAAAATTCTGAATAAATAAATAAAAGAGTTTTATTTAAATGAGAGCTTGCATTAAATTTGGTGGAAATTTAATGCATGTGAGTGGATTTTTGAGTGGAGGCTTTTTAATGGGAGTGGAGGCTTTTCATTTTGAGTGGGAGCTCCATCCACATGAATGTGGAAGAGGTGGGGGCAGCCCCCATGGCTGGGCGCCATGCCCCTTGGGTGCCCCCCTCTCCCCTATAAAAGGCCCCCCTCTCCTCCTCTCAAAGTACACCTCCTCGCGAAGGATCTCTCTCCCCCCTTTAGAATTTCCCCATGGTCTCGGATCAGCGAGATACATGTTCCCAGTGGCTTTTTCTGGAAGGATTTGTTGCTTCCGCTGCTTCGCTGGAGCGAGGGCGCGGAGGTTGTCGGGGTACCCGTACGTGTATGCGATCACGGATGCACCACTGCTTTGAGGTGCTGGACTTGATCATGCTGGACCGGCTGTACCAGATGGACTTCATCACGATCTTGAGATCGGCAAGCGTTCGTCTACATCATCCACGAGTACAACCTCGTTAACGCTATTCGGTCTTCGAGGGTATGTATTCTATGGATGTATATCCACCCGTTGCTTGTATCTAGTAGATGTTCCCATCATAGGAAATTTTTTGTTTTCTATGCTGCGAACCCTACACAAAGGGCCCGGGGTAATCTTCAAAACGATTTTGAAGGTCCGATTCCATAGCAAACAACATGGTGCTCTTAATCACACCATAATCATCTTTGCGTGACTGATAAACAGCTTTCTCATCAGCCGGCGCATCTACAGCAGGGGCGTCACCTAGCGCATTCTCAAGGACATAGTCCTTTTGTCCGCCAGCGAGAATGATTCTCAGATTGCGGAACCAGTTGGTGAAGTTAGACCCATTGTTCTTAAGCTTTTCTTTCTCAGCAAAAATGTTGAAGTTGAAGTTGGACTTAGCCATTTGATCTACAAAATTTGCAAGTACAATTTAGACTATGTTCATGATAACTAGTTCAACTTAATCAAATTACTAGATGAACTCCCACTAAATTCAACATCCATCAAGCTATTTAGTGAACATGATCCAAATTCACCACACCTAATCCGATCTTCACGAGAAGAGATGTGGTTTCTATGGTGGACAACAAAGTGTCGATCATATCATTCATATGACTCATGCTTAAACTTTCGGTTCATGTGTTCCGAGACCATGTTTGTACATGCTAGGCTCGTCAAGTCAAACCCAAGTATTTCCGCGTGTGCAAAACTGGCTTGCACCTGTTGTATGTGAACGTAGAGTTTATAGCACCCGATCATCACGTGATGCTTGAACACGACGAACTTTCGCAACGGTGCATACATGGGTAGAACACAATTTTATCTTGATCTTTAAGTGAGGAATCATCGTATAATGCTACCGTCGCGATCTAAGCATAATAAGATACATAAAAGGATAAACATCACATGCATATAACTTTATGTGACATGGTATAGCCAATCTTCGCGCAATGATCTCCATCTTGTGCATGCCTGCATGATCTCCATCACTCCACCATGATTGCCTCCACCACGAATAGCAACTACAACTATTGCTAACTACTTAGCGATAAAGTAAAGCTATTACATGGCGTATAAGAATTTGACACACATGTCATACACAATTATAAAGACAACCATATGGCTCCTGCCGGTTGTGTACTCATCGACATGCAAGTCATGAAACATTACAAAACATCATCATCGCATACAACATACACATCACATCTTGGGCCATACCATATCACAGAAAACACTCCCTGCAAAAACAAGTTAGACGCCTCTACTTTGTTGTTGCATGTTTTACGTGGCTTATGGGAGTAGCAAGCTAAGAACGATTCTTACCTACGGAAAACCACAACGGTGATATTATGGTTGCCAAACTCCGGTGTAAATCCCATGACAACTATAGTGAGAGAAACTGGCATCCACCAGCCGCATGTGTGGAACAAGCCATACGTCAAGTGCGGATCCGGTCTCGCGAACAAGGTCGCGTAAGGTTGGCCTGGACCGCTTCGATCTCACTATCCTGCGTCATAAGAAGTACACAAACAAGAGGCTTGCAACAGAAAACATCAACGCTCGCAACAACCATGTTGCGTTCTACTCGTGAAACACATCTACGCATAGATCTAGCTCTCATACCACTGATGGGTTTCGCAGCATAGTAAATCAAAAAATTTCTACGGATGCGAACGGGAAAGCCAAGATCTAATCTAGGAGATGCAAACAACGAGGGGGGATAGATGAGATCTTCATACCCTTGAAGATTCGCACAGCGGAATGTTCGACGGAACGTGGGTGATGTAGTCATACTCGCTTCTCCTCCTCGCGATCCGATCCGATCCGATCCGATCCGATCTAACACTGCAAGTGGCGATGCCTCCGAGAGATGCACACGTGCGGCACCTCGACTTCTCCTCCTTCCTCGGTCCAGAAAGTAGGGTGGAGAGATGGATTGGATCTACAACGCGACGGCGCGTTGCAAGCGGTGGAGAGTTTCTGCAGCAGGGCTTCGCCTACACGCAGTCGGGAGGGAGAGAGAGAGAGAGGAGGGGCAGCAGGGCGGCTAGGGTTGAGGAGGAGGTGTGGGAGGGGTGCGCCCCCAGCCCTCTTTATATAGAGGGGTGGGCGGCTGGCCCTTGCCCCTCCCCCAAGCCCTAGGCCGGCGGCCAAAGGAGGGAGGAGTGGGGGGGGGGGCAAGTTTCCCCCCCTTCTAGAAGCTCCCCTAGGGTTTCCCTAGGGTTTGGCCGGCTGGGCCCTATGGGGCCTTGTGCCCCTGTCCCAATGCGGCCAGGGCACTCCCTCATAGGCCAACGCCCCCTCCCGACAAGTGGGGCCACGTTGGTCCCACTCCGAAAGGTTCTAGAAGCTTCCGGTACAATACCGAATAACCCGAAACAATTCCAAACTCCAAAAACTGCATTGCCTTATATGAATATTATTCTCCGGACCATTACGGAACCTCTCGTGATGTCCCGGATCCTATCCGAGACTCCGAATAAAAACTCATAAACCAATTATCCAATCTATCCTAGCGTCGAGACACGTTAAGTGTGTGACCCTTCGGGTTCGAGAATATGCAGACATGATCTTCTATCAATAATCAACAGCGGGGTCTGGAAAGCCATATTGACTCCCACACATTCATCGATGATCATATCGGATGAACCACGATGCCAGGATTCAATCAATCCCATATATATATTCCCTTCGTCTCGCGATATTTTACTTTCCCGAGATTTGATCGTCGGTACCGTCATACCTAGTTCAATCTCGTTCATAGCAAGTACTTTACTCGTTCCGTAATCCGATATCACTTTGTGATTAACTCCTTAACCACATGCTTGCAAGTGGTGTTGATATCGATTACCGAGTGGGCCCGAAGTATATCCCTCCGACTTGGGAGGGACAAATCCCATCTCAATACATACAACCCAATAGGTACTTTCCGATCACCTGAGAGACACCTTTATGATCACCCTCTCATAGGATGACGTTTGATGACCTCAAAGCTTTCTTCCGATACCAGGGAGTTGTATTATCTCATGGTCTAAGGAATACAATATTTGACATAAGAAAAGCTTCGCAAAGATGAACACGATGACACGATCTAATTGCTCCGCTTAGTTTGGGTCTGTCCATCATATCATTCTCCCAATAATATGATCTCATTATTAATCGACAACTCATGTCTATGGTTAGGAAACCTTAACCATCATTAATCAATGAGCTAGTCCATAGAGGCATACTAGGGACACAGTGTTGTTCACAAACCACACAAGTATTAAAGTTTCCGCTTAATACAATTCTAGCATGGAATATAAACTTTATCATGAACAAGAATTATAATAATAACATTTTATTATTGCCTCTAGGGCATAATTCCAACATCTACTAGGCAAGTTAGTTGCTCGTGAGGTTGTCCAGGCCCCGTGTGGTTGTACGCTCGTCTTGGTTCCAAAGGCAAGAACTCAGGTCCTAGTGGTGGCGAGCATGGGACTAGAAAAACCACATCCCACCGTGGCCTCCCATACAAGCCTTTGCATGTTTAACTTATATCACCTTTGATAACATCTCATCATGTTCTCCTGTCATACTAGATTCTCTGCATCTGATACATCATCTGGATGGACCAGACTCAACAACTATGCATGGCTAAGCAAGACACAATATAAGCTCTAGCAGTGCACACAAGCCAAACCTAGTTATGCTAGGAGCAGTGTATCAAGTAATATACGCTCAAAGGGAGTAATGCAATAGATAGGATACTCTATCTATCGATAAAAGACCACAGTAGAATCGTATGCAACATGGCAGGAATTAAAATGCTTTCGAAATCATAGGATTATATCATGGTGGGGCTATGCTTGCCTTTGCCAGTTGATAACCAATAAGCAGATCTTCGGAAGATTGTACTTGACTTGGTTACCGTTGGTCAAGTATTGTTCGTCGATCTTCGAACTTCGAAGGTGTTGATCTCTGGCTTCGATCTCGATCTCGTATTCTACCGGGAAGAACCAAACACCGGAAAGAAAGGGGAGACAATTAACACATGGCATTGATGCAATGATCAAACAAGTATGATGATATGACAAGTTAAGTTGTATTGAATTGAAACCCTAAAACATGCTCGGCAGTTTAATCGGGGTTCCGAGGGGCGCAAACCCTAACTCGGCGAAACTCCGGAATCACCTGTGAGGGTTACTATGTTGTTCTAATTAAACTTGTTATTTAAGTTGGTTAACAATGCATGATTATAGCTTAAAGAGGTAGTTCTCATTTTTCTGAACATTTTGATATATTATTTGTATTTTTCTGACTTATAAATAATTAGATATGAATTTTACAAGTTTTATTCAATTTCTGGAATTATTTAAATCAATTAAAATTGATTACTACATCATTATGATGTCAACAAGGGTGTTAAATCCTTTTTACACAGATGCAGAAGATACCCAGAGCAACTGACGGAGGGGCCCTAGGCCAACTCAGCGGCCACGCTGGTGGTCAGCAGTCAGAGACGACCCGGGGCCACGTCGGCGTGACTCCAGGGTGACGTCAGCTCGGAGGCCACCGCCAGATGGTCGCAGGAGACGGCGGAGGAGGGCGCGCGGGGCTGCGATACCTAGCCTACTCAAACCAGCGCAACAAGGCAGACACAAAGGTGGCGACGCCGCTAGGAATAGGTCACCGGAGACGCGGCCATGACGGTGCCCGAAGGCGGCGACCAGCGGCGCGCGATGCGAGCTCTATCCAGAGCGAGGGGGAGAGGGAAAAGAGGTCCTTCCAGACCAGTGGCTCACCCTGAGCGTGAAGCACGCAACGGAGAGGCCGGAGGTCTTGAACGGCGGCAATGGCGACGAAGGGTGGTGTCGGGCTCGGGGAAGACGGGTTCGATGCCGACGACTGTAGGCTCCCCGACTCGGTTCCGTTGGTGGGGAAGTAGAGGACGAATAGGCGGAGCTCGAGAGCGTATCGGCAAGGCACGGGGCGGTCCAGAGCAGCGATGATTTGTCGGCGTGGTTCGTCTAGGGTTCGAGAGAAAAGGGGAAAACGCGAGAGGCCTCGAGAGGAAGAGAAAAAGGGAGGACGAGGACGAGTGTGAGACGGCGATCTTCGTGGCATCCTTATCATCGTGAGGCGACCACAGCGGCGGCGGGAATCGCGGCGGCGAGCATCGGGCGGCCGCGCGCACGACACCGAGTAGCTTGCCAGGAGGAGGAAGACGACAGTGAAACGGTATGCGGGCCTGGGCCTAGGCGGGCTGTAGCTGGGCTGCGGAAGTGCTGCGCGGGCGGCAGGAGAGGAGAGAGGGAGGTGGGCTAGCCTGGGCTGCGGCCTGAGATGGTTTGGCTGGGTTTTTATTCTAAAAACAATTTTCTATTTCTGTTTCTATATTTTCTCTTTTATAATTTCAATTCAAATCTGTTTTAAATGATTTTAAAACACAGGAGACTTTTATAAAATACGTAAAATATTTATGAGCCCTTGTAATCCATTTGGGCTCCATTATTTTGGCACTTTCCAAAATGCAAAACCTTTTTGAATGCATTTCAAAAAGAGAGGGGAGGATTAGGGTTTAGGGCTTTGTCTTATTTTTCTTCAATGCATGTTTAAGGAATGATGCTCATGATGCACAAACAAACCCCTAATTCTAGATTAGCCAAAACTGGGTGTTACATTAGGGTTGAATTGTATGGTGGGGTGTTGGTCTTATCATGGACCTGTACATGCCTTGTACATAAACTTCTTTTTCTATCAATGTATTGAAATGCACAACTTTTGCGTTTTCGTGAAAAAGTTATGAACTGTTTGATTAGCTAAAAATTGATAGAGACGCCTATAAATTGTTGGGTTGATTATTTGGTTCATTTTGGGTTTAAGTAATATCCAGTCTTTGGCAGATTTGTTCTGTGGTTGCTGAGGGAAATTTTGCACCAGTGGAGTGTAGAATCGTAATCTTCTATGGAATACTCAGCCTTTTTCACACAGATTCCACAATGAAGTGCACCATACCCCTTCCTAGCAACACATACGCTAAGCTTGCTCAACCACAAAACTATATGATGATTGTATAAATCTGACAGGAGTACTTGTACTGAATTTACTACTGTGCAAAAAATATATACTGTGAGCTATGTTGGAAGTTCCTCCATCACTTGCTCTCTAACACTACTAGGGAAAAGCCTATAGAAAATATGCTTATAGGAGGCGCATCCCCCAAACATGCGCCTTCACTAAATATACAAGGCGCATGTCTAAACGGAGCGACTCCTATATATTAATACTAGAGGCGCATTATTGATGGATGTGTCTCCTATACCACATGTACGGACCAGATCTGGCTGCCTCTTCACTCGAGGCGCATATGGTCCATATGCGCCTTGAGTAGTTCAACTACTTGACGCACATATGGAGCATATGCGCCTCGAGTAAGATGGGTGGACCCAGTGGTGGTAGGTACCACAATATAGGAGGCGCACCGGCGGATATGCGCCTCGAGTATTTTTCAATATTGGAGGCGCATCACTGTGACATGAGCCTCGAGTAATTGATCTGGGCTCGAGGGTGGCAGGCGCCAGACACTCAAGGCGCATCTAGATGTGCCTCATGTATTTTATGTATACAAGGCACATATCTAATGGGATGCGCCTCGAGTAAACATATCCCATGTGGATCGCCTTTTAAGTTTTCTAAAACATAAAAAAAATGATAAAAACTTTTAAAAAATAATTCCTTTAAGATGTAGTTATATTTTAGGGTATAATTATAGACAAAACCGAAAAACATTAATTTCGATGTATTTTGCAAAAATAGCTTATGGAACGGTAATTCAGACATAACTTTTGCATACGATGTCGGAAAAAAGTTTAATATATCAAAATGATCGTCTCGAAATTTACTACTCGAATTCAACGCTAAAAGCAGTTGAAGATTTTACAGATTTCCCAAATTCTAAAAGAGTAAAAAGTTATGGCAGAAAGATGTTTTTTTCTGCAAAAAAATAAAAAAGGGGGAGAAAATTTGAATACCGTCGGCGCTC
The DNA here is from genome assembly GCA_916181665.1 of Avena sativa. Classification (NCBI taxonomy): domain Eukaryota; kingdom Viridiplantae; phylum Streptophyta; class Magnoliopsida; order Poales; family Poaceae; genus Avena; species Avena sativa. The sequence continues at coordinate 388,860,219 of OV702280.1, read as the reverse complement.
CTTCTCCCTCTCTTTTCACCTTTACTCCTCTTACTCTCCTCCACACTTCTCCCTCCACTTCTTCTCTCCTTCTCCTCCCCTTCTTCCTCCCCTTGTCCTCCCTCTTCCTTCTCCTCCACTCGGTGAGCTCCTCCCTCCTCCTCCACCCCGGTGAGATCCTCCTCCACCCGGTGAGCTCCTTCCTCCTCCTCCACCCTGGTGAGCTCCTCCTCCTCCTCCTCCTCTACCCCGGGGAGCTCCTCCTCCTCCACCCTGGTGAGCTCCTCCTCCTCCTCTACCTTGGTGATCTCCTCCTCCTCCACCCCGGTGAGCTCTTCCTCCTTCGACGATGATGACAACCACCCCGGTTACCTCCTCCGGCTACCCCCTACTCCTCCTCCGGTGAGCCCCCTCGTCCACCCACCTCTAGCCTATCCTAGCCCTCCTCCGGCGACCCCCACCCCCGGCCATACCTGGCTAGCTTTTTTTGAAATTTGAAATTTCTATCTGAGGCGCATCTGTAAACTTACTAGAGTGGCATTACACATGTAGCTTATACAAGAACATGCAATATGTGCCTCACATAACAAATACTTGAGTCGTGGCGCTCGAGGCGCATCCCTAATGCGACTCTAATGTGTTAGAGTATATCACGGTTTGAACTATATTTGGTAGTTTAAGTTTGTAATCCAATTCTATCTCTAGTAGTCTTCTTGCCCCATAAGTCTTCTAGTACTATATAAACAACCCAAGGTCTCACGTTGTAATCACCACAAGCAATATCAATACAGATAATATTCCGCAATTCTACATGGTATTAGAGCAAACCGCTCCGCCTAGGGTTTAGCACCACCACTTTCGCCGCGCCGCCCCCGGGGAGATCGTTCTCCGCCGGGGGCCGCGCAAATAGTAGATTAGATCTTTCTTCGCCAAATTTTTCTCGCCGGCCGCTTGACCGGCGTTTCTTATTATTTCGCCGATCATAGATCGGATTGCGTCGTCCACAACCACATGTCGTCATCACGCTCCTCTACTTAAACCTCGGCGTCGACTCATCTCCGGCAAATCATCGTCAACGATCGTGCCAAGGAGGCTCCGCGCGGCGCCCCAAGGGACGCCTTCACGCGCTGCGTCGGCTTCTCCGTCCTCACATCGTCATCACGCCAGCCCATCTTCGCCAACATCGACCGGGACGCACGTCCCCGAGTACGCGCCTCGCCGTCAACAAAGGGCTGCACCTTCATCACCCGTGGTCATCATCGCCGACAACCATCTACTCCAACAACATCGTCGCATCGTCGCCGCCACCACCAATCATGGTCAACGTCAACGCCAACAAAAAGTTCTTCTTCACGGGCGACGCCACACTCATACAAGCGGAAAATACGGGTCTAATCCCCGAAATCGACTACCGCAACAATTCAATTGTCATCAACATCTACCTCGTCGTCTTCGTCCACCACGACCTCGCCGCCAGAGTCGCAGTCTAATTTTTTATTTTGCACTAAATTTATTTTCTTCTTGCAACTACTTCATCTACTCCGATAAATCGGCAGACAACTTCTACGCACCGACCGTTCACGAAGGATTTCTCTGCTGCTCCCTCCGGCTCTGGCTCGCATGGCTCGTGATGGCCTCTGTCTTCGCACGTCCGATATTGGCAACATCGACGCGTGCCTTCGTCCTCGGCATGCTCCCGAGTTTGGCAAGCTCGGCCAGGCGTGTCTCCTACCTCAACTACTCCAACTCAAAACTATGTCTACTTCAACCACTACGGCGAATTCTTCCGGCTCAACGACGACATCGACCACAACACAACGACATCATCAACTTCATCGACTTCATCAACGGCGACTACATTACCAATGGCATCATCGACCACGACTACAACACCCTACTTCCGGCTACATCGACATCGACATCCTCTCCATCTCCGCCTTCGGATTATGCTCCAGTCAGACCGTTCGTGTCACTACCGATCTGACTGCGGGGGAGTGTGTTGGAAGTTGCCCACAGATCGACTACATCAAACTAAACAAACAAACACGCTTAAAAATCTTATGGCCAAGGGCACGTGTCGTGCCCGTTCTTTTTTTATTTTTTTCTCAACTCACTCAATGTGTTACAAGACTCACGGTCTACCCTTACTTATATATGCAAGCTAGACCTGACTAATACTAAACCTAAACCATCACGTACACACGTACGGATACTACTAGTACTAGAACTCACACATACACCTGCCTAACTAGGAAACCTCCCTAGACTAAGACACGTACACACCACACATACCACAGATACACATAGTCCTAGTGCTACTCGGACATAGACTAGTGAGATATTTTATCATTTGCTACACTTTACTTCAAAAATTTATTATTTGCCACATTGACCACCACATGTCAGTGACACATGATGTGACAAATAATAAAACTGAAAAGTATAGTGTGGCAAATTATAAAATCCACCACTAGACTAGTACCACTCGAACTCTCTTACCAAGATTAAGCTAACAGAGTGTTAGAGTATATCACGGTTTGAGATATATTTGGTAGTTTAAGTTTGTAATTCAATTCTATCTTTAGTAGTCTTATTGCCCCATAAGTCTTCTAGTACTATATAAACAGCCCAAGGGCTCACGTTGTAATCATCACAAGCAATATCAATACAGATAATATTTCGCAATTCTACATAATGGCTTTTCATATGCGCCTCGAGTAGGCTTTTCCCTAGTAGTGTAAATAACCGATCATTTATCAGTAGTGCGTGTAATAATGCCTAGGAATCATCCGGTCATAGACATAATCATCCTGAAAGCCTGCACATAGAAAAGAAATTGCTCTTTCAAGATGTTTCTTCTTATCCCCTTGTGGTGCTCGATAGTGTTTAGATTTTTAGATCTCGAGTATATTGGTTGTAAGTTTTATCATGCAAGAATCAAGTAATACAACCCACCTTGCTGAGTGAAAAGGTCTCTGAACATTTTCTTGAGATAGAGATAGTCGGGCTCGTCTTCGAATCCCAGCGAGCGGCAGTAGTTGAGGTAGGATGCGAATTCTTTAGGATGGCCATGGCAAAGCTCCTGAAATTAATCGAGAAGACATGATTGATAAAAACAAAGCGTCAACGGTATCGGAAACGAATCTCAGACCTGGAAGAGTAACCTCGGGTGATGGCAATCTTCATGTCCTTGATCATCTCATGCGTTTCTCTATGGTCGATGGCAACAACACCAAATGTTAGTAATTAATATTGAGTATAGGAAGAGAGGGTGGTATAGATTGCACCAGACCAAGTTGAACAGACAACCTTCCTCTTAAGAAGTACAGCAGCATGTATCCAATAGATTCCAGGTTATGCTTACGGCTTTGTTCTACATAGAAGTTAGAGATCAGATTTTTATGGTATCCAATTAAGCAGAAAAATGTGTGGAAAGGCGGTAGAAGTTTACTAGGACGAACAACACCACCAGCGACATAGCCACATGGGCTGGAGCGGTGGGAGCACACCGTCACAAAGCCAGAGGGCCTCCAATCTAGCATAGAGGCCTGGAGGTTGCACATCTTTCACTTACTTAATGATGACTACGCTGGGAGTAGCTGCCCTACATCCATGAGTTTCAACAATTGGATGGCAACCGTTCGTCGAGGATGCGTTGTGACGGTGAACTCCCGGGCATTGGTCCTCTTCTTTCGTCACCTCCAAGGCCGTCCAGAACAATCCTCGCAACACCGGTCCACGAAATCAAAACATGCCCAAACCACTCTTATTCAAGGGGCTTCCTGTCTAGCAACTCCTTTATTGAGCCCCCACCTCACGAGCTCTCCAGAGAACCTCGAGGACATCCTACCAGTGTCAGGCAGCAACAAACTCTAACCGTACATCTATGACAAGAATAACTAACCCTGCTATATACAAAGGAGCAAAACATCCACCTCCAACTCCACTTCGACCAGTGAGGCAGGCGGAAAAGTAGAGGAGCGGCATCAGCTGGACACGGGCGACTCTCAAGTCCTGGGTGAGAAAGATGAAATGAGCCCGATAGCTTTTGTTTTTGTACTGATTTTTTTTAAGTATACTCCACGAACGTTTTTTCAATATTTTGGATGTTTGTGTTACTTTGGGTGTAGTTGGTAGCCCAAACGCCTCGATACCAAGTCATGGGAGCCAAATCTTAGTTGATTGGTTGGGCGGCCACCTCAGCATTGTGATCCGTTCGTTGTAAAGCAATTTCCTGTCAAGCATATTGGGAACCTTGTGGATGCAACCTAGTTGCAGACACCGGCAATACAGCCTTATAGGTGAGGTTCACCTTCCTTAAACTGCTCCACAAAATCCTTTCTAATTAACACAGCCGTGATTCAATTCAAATTGAGATCTACATAAAGAGGATGCATGTTGATGATGTGATTCTGTTTTGACAATCGACTCTGAGTTTCGTTTAATTGTATCTCCTCAAATTATGTTCATGTTTAGAGTTGTTCAATTAATTTCGTCGAATTGCCTGCACACGATTGCCCATTTGAATTTTCCTTGTTTAGGTATGCCTATGTATGAGTGTCCATGTGGTTGTAGTGTAACAATTTTGCTAAACCTCTCACTCGCCTCTTGATCATGTAGCTTATCGGATTTTGTGTTCACCGACGTTTACATGAAAATATACGGATCACCGACGTGATTCTATACCCACAATCTATTATGAATTTCATTAACTCTAACTTCTCAATTTTGTGTTCAAGTTTGGACTTATTTTAGAAGAATTTCGTCAAATTTCTATTGGGCTTGGCTGCCCTTAGTTTAGTAGAATGTAACAAAACAAATGTGTTTGTGTTTCTATTAGGCCTGGCTAGATTGCATGCAGGCCACGAAACAAAATTGACAGCATGACCCATCTGTCATCTCCTTATGGCCATGCCCTCTGTCATCTCCTTATGGCCATGCCCTCTAGGTCCTGCCCCCCCCCGGAGCGCAAAAATTGGACCAAGGAATCAATAACACTGTCATCTACTACTTTTGTTTTTTAGACATTGCTTGACTATGGTAACACAGGGGAATGAGTTAAATGGATTTAATGTTGATTATTCCATTAAATGTTATATCTTAAAGAAGTATCGAGAAATGAGATAAATGGGTTTAATGTTGATTATTCCAACAAATGTTGGATCTTACTAAGGCATCTTATTTTGTAAGAACCTACTCGGATAAGTTTTTCATGTGGTAACCACAAACTATGGTAGAAAATTGAACTTTTTTCTCGCCCCTTTCCATGAAAAGGTTGGAGAACAAATGGAGATTTGCTGGCCTTATCAATGAAGAAAACGTAGGATAAGAAAGCAAATTTTCGAGCTCACATGCAAGGTTGTCATTTTTATTCTGTACATAGGTAGCCGAGAGGTCTTATACATTTTTATAAGGTATAGTAAAACACAAGCCTAGAAATGGTAACACAAACGTCTTCTCATTTTTTAAACCACCACATTATCACCAATTTTAGGCCTTTTTTCAACTGATGTCACTCTTCATGTATCCCGAGCCTGCCTCCCAATCAAAGCAAATGAGTTGTCACTTCTTAGATGATGCTAATTTTATCATTAGACGTCGTTTGATTGTGTGGACATAGGAGAAATGTGATAAATGGAAAAAGTTTATACCAATTGTTTTCTAACTCAATTCTGTAGATCTAGAAGCGGTGTCTAGTTTTGAAAATATGGTGCTTGACTACTGGTATCTCACAGAACCACCAAAATATTGTATAAAAATGAGCATTCACTACTTGATTCCGTTGGTAAGTAAGAGAATAAATGTCGGATTCTCATATTGCATGGCATTGAACAAAATAGGGTAAGTGATGTATCTTCTTCAACTTGCCTAGGGAGATCATACCCATTACCAACCTTCACAAGTAAGTTACCATTAGTGACATATGAAGTTTCTCGAGATATGAGACATACCTGGCCAACAGGCCGGCCAGCCCGCTAAGGCATTAGCGTGCCTGGCACGTCATGGCCCACCTAGGCATGTTTAGCTAACGAGCCGTGTTGTGTTGGCCCGTGTGCTTCACCTCGAGGCCGAGACACGACACATTAGTCTAGACGGACCTAACATGCCGGCCCGTTAAGGCCTTTTTATAATGTTTTTATTAAATTTATTATAAAATAATTGAAATAATGGTATAAAAATAAAAAAATAAAAGAACTCTTAGCGGGCCTTGTTGTGCCGGCACGTGGTATTGGGGTAGTAGTCCAGGCACGGCCCCTGCCGGGCCGCATGTCAGGCACGACCCGTAAAGCGGTGTGCCAGGCCGGCCCGTAACGTGCGAAAGCACGCATGCCCATGTGCCGGCCCATGAAGGCACCGCCGATGGCTAGGTATGTATGATAACCGCTATGAAGAGAATATAATGTCTTATATTCTAGTCTTACTTGTATGTACTTCCACCAAAGAGTTGGAGCCCATACGAAGGCATCATTGTAAATCCTCTTCAAATATACTTGAGTTTTTCTGCGTTGTCCAAACTTCTGGACATAGGAGCAATGTCATTAGGGGAAACATGATAACATGATCTGCATCTACTCCCATCAATGGTGAATCTTAAAGAGACATCTATTTTAGGTGAGATGTTACTTGATTACTATTAGAAAAGTATGTGTTTGTCACTCAATGCATCCATTACGAATTCAAAGGACAAACAACGGAGCCTTGATGAAAATCAAAATTTAGGAAGTAGGTGAAGTTGGTTAATTGTCATGGATTGGTCATTGGTATCATTTTGATTGTCAACCTATGCTAGGAATAGGTCGTTGGTGCTTGTACAAGCTACCCAAATGGTGTAGACATTGGAACACAAGTGGATTTTCAAGAACAATATACAATTTTGGTATATATCCCATACTCCGGACTTTTCTTTGACATATTTTTTCCCATTGCTTTCATGCTCGAACCATTGGGGCCCTACCAGCGATAACACATTGAATATTTTAATATAAATACATTGAGTGTGTTTAGACATGGTCTAAAGTTGGAACAACACCAATGGGTATTTTTATAGCCATTATTCCTCTATTTTAGTCAACAATGGATATTAGATAGATGATAACACCAAAATCTAAGTAAAAATATATTGGGTGGTTTATGAACAACATTAGACCGTGATTAACGCTCAATGCACACCGTGGTAAAGTCGTATGATATATATTGGATGCTCGGTTCCCATAACAATGAAGAAAGCGCAAGAAGTGAGGATTATTCCCTAGTTCACCCTAAAAATGCGACCACCGTTGCCGACCTAGGTAAAGAATGTCATCCAACTTTTAGATTTTATTGGACATGCGTAGTCAGTGGAACATAAGTGGTTTTCATGATCCATGAACCAATACAAAGACTTATACACTAGTTATATACCTTTATTCTACACACTTCCTTTGCCACCTCTCGTGCTTGAATTGTCGTGTCCCTACCAAATAAAAGATGTTGATTATTTTGAAACTACAATTGTGTGTTTAGAGTTAGGCTAAAAGTGTAAGCATACCAGGTATGCCATTGTCGGGGAAATGTACATACTGATGTTGACTCTATTCCAATAAAGGGTGGATCTTGATTAACGGTAGTGGGGCCAACTCTCACCGAGCTTGGGTAGAATCAATTTATGGAAATGATGTCATTTTTCAATAAAATCATGACTTATAATCCCTATACTTACACTAACTATTGAAACTATCCAATTGTGTTAATGCGGTTGCAGGCGACCACTGGGAGCTAGCTCACTTACCAAGCTTAGGCATGCATGGTCAATTTGCGGCAATGTTGGTGTTTTCGCAGAAAACCATCATTTTTATAACCCCTATACTGACACTAGTTTTTATTGGTAACTCTCTAACTGAGTTCGAGGTCGAGTAGATGCATGTGATTGTAAAGAGCGAGATCCACCACTATTGAAATTGTAGGTGAGAAAGTACCATATATCTACTGCCTCATGATGCCATCCAAATACAGTAGGAAAAATCTCACTCCATGCCAATTGCTAATGACTTATCGTCATCCAAGGAAAGCTTAGATAGTTTAACTTTGTATCTTGGACCACTTCATAGAATGCCCCTACTCTCCATCTATGCATGCGCCTACTAATCCATTTCCTTCATCGAAAGTATAGTGTCATGTGCCTTGAAAGAAGAAAGCACTCATGGAGGATCTATATTTGAGAACTTCCTTTGATTAAAGGCTTACTAGGCGACTTATGTATAAATCCCATACAGATCATACTATGGTACAAGGTTTGGAGACGCTCGGCAAGCATTTAACAAAACAGTACAAACGGACATAGTTCCATGGATGAAATTAAATCAAAGCTCGGGAACCAGTACAAGTAACCCCACCAAGATTATTAATTGGACTAAATGCTAGCCCTATCTAAATGTGGCCACATGAGCTTTTATCTTGGCAGTGAGGATGGACATTCTCCCCTGATCCTTCCTTCTGGCCAACGGGATCCATAGCTGCAAATAGACAATTATTTTATATAAACATCATCGCCTATCAAATAAAAAGCTCTTTAATTAGAGTTTTATTTAGGATGTTTAATTTGGCTTAGCTATATTCATGTAGCTTAACCATAGTAGGTAGCAAAACTGAGTTGAGTGCCTTAAAGAATAGCAAAGAACTCAGTCAAGGAGGCTGAGTGCGACATTGCAACCCAACAGTTCCTTGATGCATGCCCAAAAGTACTGAGCAAGAATGCATGAACACATAATGTGGTCATGGAATTCTTGCTTTCGACACATAAGACAAATATCATGTCAAACATGTGTTCTTGCAACTGACGAGGTTCGATCTCCTCAATGCCTATTGTTATGGACTTGGTTTTTGGAGAAGATGGGGATGCTGGAGATCGCGGAACGGTTAACAAACAAGCATCACGGGACACGAGGTTTACCCAGGTTTAGGCCCCCGGAAGGAAAACCCTACTCCTGCTTGTTTGCTCTTGATTACGGCAGAACCGAAGGTTACGGGGGTGCGCAGATGCAATCTGGCGTGAGGTGCGTATGAGGTGAGTTGAGATCTATTGTGGCGTAGCCTATTGTACCGTGTCCTCCTCGTTGGACCCTCCTAGCCTTTATATATGGGGAGGCTAGGTCTCAAGTACCGACACGAGTTGGTTACAAGTTGTATTCAAACTCTAGTCTTAAGCTTTCCTTGTCTTGTGCGCTTGGGAGTCCGTGTCCATATGTGCTTCATTGCAGCCGAAACGTCATAGGCGAAATGGATCCTAGCAGGTCATCGAGTGGGCCTTCCGTCGGGCTGGACCAGGTAGGCTAACATAGGGTACCCGTAGGGCATATTCATGTCAGTAGCCCCCGAGTGTCCATCCGAAACATAGATTCGGATGGAGACTTAGTTGTATTGAACCTTGCGTTTGGATGTCGGAGTCGAAAGTTGTGTCGAGTGCAAAGCACTTCACCCGAAAGTTCATCGGGTCAGCTGAATTTGTTTGGTTCTTGTAAAGAAGTCAGCATTATGGACGTAGTAAACACAATGAACTATAGGGTGCGCGACCATCGCTCCCTATGGGAGTAGCCCCCGAGTGTCTATTCGAGTCGTAGACTCAAGCAGAAACTTATAGTCGTCGGTTGCATAGACACGGTGATCCGGAAGTTCTTCGGATGATCTTGCAAATGCCGTCAACGCCGGCGATTTTTCAAATGCGCGACCAGCGTTCCCTATGGGAGTAGCCCCCGAGTCCTCAGTTGAATCATCGATTCGAGTGAGGAATCAAAGCGTGCCACTCGAAGATCTTCTGTGTGCGCGACCAGCGCTCCAGTTTGGAGTAGCCCCCGAGTGTCTGGCAGAGTCGTAGACTCAGGCAGAGATTCGAATCTTGTATCGTGCAGCTATAGTCAACAATCGCGTGGGCATACTGTTGACCCAAAAATACATCGGGTGCGCGACCAGCGCTCCTGATAGGAGTAGCCCCCGAGTGTCTAGTCGAGTCGCAGACTTGAGTGGAGACTCATGCGAGGAGAAAGCACTGACCCGAAAGTGCATCGAGTCAGCGTCTCACGCATAAGGAGCCAAGAGTCGATATAGCGGAGTCGCACGACGTTTAGCCGAAAGGACTCGATGTTTCGGATGAAGTCGACGCAGTTGCTTCTGTCGGGTGAGCGGCCAACGTCGCATCTGTCGGGTGCGTGGCCAGCGTCGCTTTTGTCGATGATTGATGTGGTCATCCGAGGAATGTGTCGACTCGGGTCTTGGCGTTAGTCGACTCCGTTGAAGGACCCAATACAATAGCGCGATGTAGTCCGACGTCCTTGTAGGCTGCAGAAAACATGAAGAATTGTGAAGTACTTGTATCTTGTAAAGAATATTTGCATGTCGACTTGTAAGGTAAAATCATGGTGTCAATCGAGTCGACACTTTTGCACTGTTTGCTAGACCATTTCGTTAGCCTGATTACCCTTAGTCTCAGTACCTTCCCGAGGCACTCAGAGTTCAAGGATTCGATGGTCAGGCAGAATCAGCTACTCGGGCTGTCGCGTATGAAGTGCTCGAGTGCGTGGAGACGATGGCACATTAGGTTACTCGAAGAGGTCGCAACCCCCGAGTGTTTCGAGTGCGAGTTAAAAAAGAATCATCTCTAAGTAGAGGAGAACTTAGATTTGTTTGTTGTCGACGAGGTGAACGGGTCACGGGAGCCAATGCAACCGGCATATCACGGTCACGAGGGCCACTACGACCTGCGGGTCGCGGTCGCGGGAGTCAAAGATTGTAGCGGATTACCGCAGTCGAAGACTACAGATGGTCACGGGAGTCGAAGGATCCCACGGATCGTCGGAGCCAAAGACTGTCGCGGGTCGCTGGAGTCGAAAGAGCCCCCGAGTCATGGTCGTTGAAGCCGATACGGCCAGTTGCCGCAATCGAAGATTGCGTTGGTCGCCTCATCCGAAAGATGCCACGGGTCACCGCAGCCGAAGGCCGCAGAGGGTCGCCGATGCCGAGGGAGCCCCCGAGTCGCTGAAGCCGAAGACCGTAGTGGCTTGCCGTAGACGAAAACTGCAGAGGGTCATGCGGGTCGCTAGAGTCGAAGACCGTGGCGGATCGCCAAAGCGAAGGGAGCCCCCGAGTCGTTTGGGAGCCCCAAGACCATGACGGGTCTCGCGCAGAGTCGTCGGAGCCTCCGAGTGTAGCATCAGCGTGTCGGCAGAGTCGCGCAATGGAGTCGTTGGGTTCTTGTCATCCGGAATTGGTACGATAGACTCGTCGAAGTATTTTGGCGGACAGGGAGCCGTGTAGTGGACCGATTTGACACGGATTGAAAAAAATTATACTGAAGGCGTGAACGATGCCGCTTGCCTGAAATCATGGTGATGATTTCACGGCTTCCATGTCAATTTGATCAGTCTGGTCTCCAAAACCTTGTGTGCTTCTTCTTTTTACGTGTAACCCAAACAGAGTCCAATACTAACTTGGTTGCGTGGATCCTGGTGCTGTTTAGAATATACAACTGTTACTCTTCATTGATTACACGTACAGCTTTCCTTATTTTACTCTTTTCTTCCTCTGATCTTTGACCGATTGACAACAGCTAAAGTGGGCTTTTTGCTTTTGCCCGTACGTCTTCAAATTTTCTAGGAAGAAGCTCCATGCATGCAAATTGTTTCTTCTAATCCAATCCAGGTTCGACTATTGCAAGATCTGGAAGCAACCTAGACCAGATGGAGAACCACCGGATGCCGAGTCCATGGACCTGACGCAGATGTCGACTCCCAATCGACCACATGCTCGTACAAGAGAAGCCAACAGGGTCCGCGAGGCTGATCGGATCTGATGCTGTATACGACCGCTGAGACCGCGGTGCTCGGCCGTGATGAAGACGGAACCGATCGTGGCGGCTTTGTTGATAAAGAAGTTGAATGAGACGATGTTACCGAATCAGCCGGATGTGATCCAACCATCGCTTGTGATGATGAAAAAGTCAAAACAAATCTGGTCTCTTGTCGTCGAAGAATCATAGATCGCACTGGATGAGATTGTCACGACCGCACGATCAGGTCCCCAGTTCCCACAGATGGCACCAATTGACAAGGTTCGATCTCGTCAATGCCCATTGTTATAGACTTGGGTTTTGGAGAAGATGGGGATACTGAAGATCACAGAACGGTTAATAGACAAGCAACGCGGGACACGAGGTTACCCAGGTTCAGGCCCCCAGAGGGAAAACCCTACTCCTGCTTGTCTGCTCTTGATTACGACGGAACCAAAGGTTACAGGGGTGCGCAGATGCAATCTGGCGTGAGGTGCGTATGAGGTGAGTTGAGATCTATTGTGGCATAACCTATTGTACCGTGTCCTCCTCGTTGGACCCTCCTAGCTTTTATATATGGGGAGGCTAGGTCTCAGGTACCGACACGAGTTGGTTACAAGTTGTATTCAAACTCTAGTCTTGAGCTTTCCTTGTCTTGTGCGCTTGGGAGTCTGTGTCCATATGTGCTTCATTGCAGCCGAAACATCATAGGCGAAATGGATCCTGGCAGGTTATCGAGTGGGCCTTCCGTCGGGCTAGACCAGGTAGGCTAACATCGGGTACCCGTAGGGCATATTCATGTCAGCAACTGATTGCCACTTGTGATCCTACAAATATTTGCCAAAGGAAGATATTTACCTGTAGTGGGAGCATAACTTTCCATATCTCTTTTAATTGGAACACACTTGCACCACTATAAAGGGCTTCACAAAGGGAGCTTGGGGAAAATATCTCTTGGTTTTTTAGCACCCATGATCCGGTGTCTTTGGTGTTGGAGAGAAACACAAAAGAAAGCCTAGTATCAATCTCATGCCATTGTTCTAGTTTCATGTTGCCAAAAGAGCGACATTATAAATGGCATCTAGATTTGGACCCAAGGATGCTAGAAACAAAGGATTCCATGTTATCATAGATCTGGAATAGGCTTGGAAAGGTTAGATTCATGGGTTAATTTGGTAACCAATGATCTAATGATAAACTCTATTGTGTCCATTCCCCACTCAATGGATGGATCCAATTTGAACAAGGTGAAAATACTCAAGCATATATGGCTTTCCAATCGAAAACCTAGAGATGGTAAAACTCTGCCAAAACTAGCATGGTTCATGTATTTCTTAGTTATGATGTCCAACCACAAGCCACCTTTGGTGTGTGTTAGATCTTTCATGCCCATTTGTCCATCAAGCATATATTAGTTAGTTTTGTGTTAGTTATCCCATGACCACCCACCATCTTAGGGGTAGAAATGGTGTTTCACCACACAATGTGATACTTTATTTCCCTTCCACAAAGCCAAATGAATCAAGAATGAACTTTGTCAAAGGCGGCATGGATTCCATCCTGAAGAAGGTAGAATCCCATGGTGTGCATATGCATGTTAGAAATACACGAATTGACTAGAGTTGTTTTACCCTTGTAGAACGATTCACCCCTTTTCATGGGTCTAACTTTTTTTCTACTCTCTTAGTCAACCTCACAAACAAGGAGACCGTTTGCATAAACCAACACACATTTGTTGGAGATGGAATTGCACTTGTTCGAAACCGTAAATATATCCCACTTATACTCATTAGACACGATAACTCTATGTAGGAGGCAACGAGTAGGGTTAAGAAGTTTATTAATCCAAGCAAACATCACACCTCTACACCTAGGTCTCCTTAAGCATACATTAACAATCAAATCATTAAACATATCCACCAAGCCATGAGTAACACTGGAGTTACCATTGTATTGAGATCTCCAGATGAGGTTGTAATATATATTACTCCAGATGAGGTTGTAATATATAGATAAAAGAGAGTGGTGTCGGGGGGATCACCCCCAGGTAGGCTAACCAGAAAAGATGTAGAGGCAATATAACCGCCAGTCGGCTGACCCAGCGGGATGTAAAAACTCAAGAGCAGATCAGGAAGAAGACCAGACGTGGAGCAAGACAGCAAACCATTCAGACGGATAAAGAGCACTCCTAAAAGCGTCTAGCCGGCTGGAGAATGCCAGCCGGATAGAGCGAGACAGACCAAGGGCAAGACGGCAGAACCATTTGCCGGATAAAATAACAAAGGCCAGACACTTAGCCGGATGGGACTAACCACTCGGACAAGACAGAACAGCCGGCTAGGGTGACCTATCCGGACCTTCAAGGCAGACGGATGACGTGAGGCACAGTACCCCGCAGCCCTAGCAGACAGAGGCCAGACAGGAGGATAGAGGCAATGGCACCGACGCCGGAGGAGACGGCCCGTACCCGTGTCGGGCGGGAACAGGAGCCACCGCCTGTGTCGGCCGGGGCGGCCTCCACGGTTTCCGTGTCGGCCGGGGGGCACGACACTATGCAAGACGTCAGGGAGGCTGGATACTGTACCGGAATAGTCGGCTGGGACCGCCTGTGGGACCCGCCAGTCGAATGAGTCTTTGCTCATGCCGCCTTGACCTATATAAGGGGCGGCAGGGGCATTGTAGCAAGGGTTGGTCTCACTTTCTTCTAGCTAGGCACCGATACAGCTCGAGGAGCCTTTGTAGTCCTTTGTATTCATCCAGATAGTCAGATCGACATGAGTAGGGGTCTTACCTCATCACGAGGGCCTCGAACCTGGGTACTTCTTGTGTCCTTGACGCATGTTTTGTGCCCAATCCCGCCTGCGGCGCTCGCTTCCCTGCTCTCTCCCACACCACGAACTAGCCTGCTCAGGCACTGCCGTTTCCATAACAACAATAGTTGGCGCCCACCATGGGGCTAAGATGGCGGGGACTGAAGTAACATTTCACACAGGACCCCGTACCTCGTCCGGCGAGCGCATGGCTTACGGCCTTGTGCTCACGCTGGGAAAATTTGACTGCGTCATCGACAACGCCCGCTGCTTCGCCGGTTCCAGTTTCCCGGCAGGCGGCTCTGTCCTGCTGTTCGGCGACCTACCAGTCTATGTCGCCACTGTGCCGGAGAGCTTCCCTCGGGATATTGTCTCCTTCGCCGAGTCACCGCCCTCAGACGGCAGCGTGGTCATTGCGCCCCGTAGTGCGGAGGTGATGATGTCCGGCTCCAATCATGGTCGCCGTCCCGCTCTCGTGCACACCAGCGACCTAGCCGACATGTCCACTCCCCAGCATGATAAGGGCGTGGTGGAAGAAGTCATCGAGGAACTCCTCGAGCCGATTGATCTCGGAGAGAACCTGGACGAGGTGATGACCAAGATCGAGGCGACACGAGAGCGTTTGCTTCACCAGGCTCAAGGCCTAGCCTCTACCAAGTACCAGATGGAGAGCAACATGCGTGAGTATCACCGCGCCCATGGCCTCACCCCGGCTAATCAAGATCCTAGCCGGCTAGGCTCCATGCAGCGTCGCGGGGGAGAGCTAGGCGCACGCTTCGAGCAAGATGTCGAGTCGGGCTCCCACACGTACTTCCCAACGCCTGTGTATGACACCGCGATTAAGAATGTCCGGGCGGCGCGAGCCATCGCGGAGGACCTACCTCACCTAGAGGGGGAGGAAAAGATGTGGCACTTTCAGCGGGTGCAGCACCTGCTGCGCGTGGCTGACGAGCAGGACGAGGCCGCTTGGATCATGTTCGAAGCAGGAGCCGGCTTGAGAGGGAACCATCCGGGTGGAGGTAGACAGGGAGGCCCACGCCAGACCGAGTACTCCACGTCTCCAGGCCAGCACCATGCGCACCCGTGCTCCAAGCGTCGCCAATCCGGCAGCAACCAACCCCGCGGCGACCAAGGTGCCACGAGTCACCCACCACCGCATCCGGCTGGTCAGAACCACCCTCCACCCCTCCCCCATCCCGCCTCACCGGCCGGGTGGGAGCACCCAATCTGGTTGAGCCTGACACGCGTGACCGAATCGACCTCCTGACGCAAGATCGCCTCACGGAGGAGGAAGATGCAACCGGCCCAGTGTGCTTCGTGCCGCGCATCCGGAAGGAGTCGTTCCCAGACAAGTTCTCTTTGCCATGGGACACCCCCAAGTACGACAGTAGAATGAAGCCGGAGGACTGGCTGACCGACTATGTCACTGCAGTCAGAATCGCCCACGGCAGCAAGCGTGTGGCGGTCCGCTACATCCCTCTCATGCTGACCGGCTCGGCAAGAACCTGGCTCAATAGCCTCGCGCCCAACATCATCAATGCCTGGCCTGACTTCGAGAAGGTCTTCATCCGGAACTTCAACGGCACCTACAAGCGCCCGGGTAGACCCCGTGATTTCTCTCTGTGTGTCCAAGGAGACCGCGAGTCAGATCGCGAGTATATCGCCCGCTGGACCAAGTTGCGCAATTCCTGTGAAGGTGTGGTGGAGACTTAAGCAATTGGTTTTTTCATCGAAGGGTGCCGAGAGGGCACGATGTTGCGCCACCGGCTGCTGTGCGACGAGCCCAAGACCATGGCAGAGCTGAGGACCGTTGCAAACCAGTACGCCACCATGAACGCGGCAATGAAGAAGCCCCTTCGGGTGAATGCGGAAGGATGGCCGGTTCCCACCGAGCAGGCTCGAGAGAAGCAAGCCAGGCAAGGTGGAGGTGCCAGATCGTCCAAGCAGCCCGGTGGCGACAATCGCTATCAGGGGAAGCGTCCGGTTGAGCAGAACCCTCGCTACCACCAAAGGCAAGTCAACGCGGTGCAAGGCGCATCGGCTGGCAATGATAAGAGGCAGAGGAACGCCTTCACTTTTGAGCAAATGTTTGATGGGCCATGCAAGTACCATAGCGGCACCTTCAAGCCGGCTACGCACACCACTCGGTAGTGCAGCTGGACCCGGCAGATCAAGGAGCGGGCTGGCTTGCCTCCTCTCCACCCACCCCCTCCTGGAGGACCCCCGCCACCGGCTAGGACAGCCGGCAACAACAATGGCAACCGGGCCTACCCTCAGCAGCACGAGAACTACCACATCTTCGAGGCCGAGCCGACTGACAATCTCAGCCAGAAGCAGCGCACCGTGAAGGTGAACGTTGTCGTTCCTCGGTCCCCCTGTGCCTCAACTGGTCTAAGACTCCCATCACCTGGAGCCAAGAGGATCAGCCGGATCTACTCCCGAATCCCGGGGGCTATGCGATGGTGCTAGACCCTCTTCTCATCTCCGACATGCGCACCTTCCTGTTCTCACGCATGCTAGTAGACGGTGGGAGCAGCCTCAACCTGCTCTACCGGTCTTCCATGGAGAAGCTATGCATCCGGGAGTGTGACCTGCATCCCTCGACCACTGTGTTCCACGGCGTCGTGCCCGGGCCACCGTGCATTCCGTTGGGCAAGATCCGGCGGGACATCATATTCATCTCGGAGGAGAACTTCTGGTGCAAGCCGGTTTGGTTCGAGGTGGTCAACCTCGCTAGCACCTTCCACGTTCTTCTTGGCGCCCTGTCCTCGCCAAGTTCATGGCGGTCCGCCACTACGCATACCTCAAGATGAAGTTGTTGGGGCCGAATGGTGTGATCACTGTGGCCGACTGCTTCGGGCGGTCCATGGCTTGCGCGAAGGAAGGCGCAAACATAGTGGAGGCCCTGCTCATCGCCGAAGAGAAGCGCGAGATGATGCACAATGTTGCCATGCTGCAGCAGGAGGTGCCGGCTGGCTTGAAGCCGGCTGAGTACATGGCGTTCCAGCCGTCCAAGGACACCAGGCAGATCCCGCTCGACCCGGCTGACCCCTCCAAGTGCGTCACCGTTGGTGCCGGCTTGGACAACAAATAGGAAAGCGCGCTTGTTGACTTCCTTCGTGAGAATCAGGACATCTTTGCATGGTCTCCCTAAGACATGTCGGGTGTGCCGAGGGAGTTCATCGAGCACTCACTTCATGTACGTCCTAACGCCAAGTCGGTCAAGTATCCCCTCCGTCGCTTCGCGAAGGACAAGAGGAAGGTCATAGGCAACGAGATCGGCCGGCTACTTGCTGCCGGATTCATCATGGAAGTGTACCACCCGGATTGGCTGGCCAACCCAAGAAGAACAAGACTTGGCGCATGTGTACCGACTACACTAGCCTGAACAAGGCCTGCCCGAAAGACCCTTTCACTTTGCCCCGTATTGATCAAGTGATTGACTCTACGACCGCTGCGATTTGCTCTCCTTTCTCGACTGTTATTCCGGTCACATCAGATCCGGATGAACCTGGCTGATTAATTGAAAACATCGTTCATCACCCCGTACGGGGCTTACTGCTATGTAACCATGCCATTCGGCCTGAAGAATGCAGGTGCTACCTATCTGCGTTGCATGCAGAAATTCTTGCAATCGCAGATCGGCCGGAATGTGCACGCGTACGTGGACGATGTCGTCATCAAAAGGAAGGAGAAGCAGACCCTGCTTGAGGACCTCGGTGAGACATTCACAAATCTTCGCTGGTACTAGATGAAGCTGAACCCGGAGAAGTGCGTGTTCGGCATGCCAGCCGGACAGCTCCTCGGTTTCCTCGTGTCCAGCTGAGGGATCGAGGCCAATCCGGAGAAGATCGTGGCCATTGAGAGGATGCAGCCGCCTAAGAGCCTGCTCGACGTCCAGAAGTTCATCGGATGCTTGGCCTCCCTTAGCCGATTCATGAGCCAGCTCGGGGAGAAGGCACTGCCACTGTACCAGCTGATGAAGAAGACGAACAAGTTCACCTAGACTGCGCAGGCGGATGCCGCGTTCCACGACCTCAAGCGCATGCTATCTGATACGTCGGAAACGTATCTATAATTTTTGATGCTCCATGCTTGTTTAGTATCTACTTTGATTTGCTTTGTCTACACTTTGAGGTACTTTTTACATGTTTCTGGTACTAACCTATTAACAAGTTGCCACAGTGCCAGTTGCCTGTTTTCTGCTGTTTTTGGTTCCAGAAAAGTTAGTAAAGAAATATTCTCGGAATTGGACGTGACAAACGTCAAAGTCAATTACTTTTCGTGGGAAACAAGAAGTCCAGAGGGGAGACAGAGAAGCAGTCCAGGGCAGCCAAAACCCCCTAGGCACGGGTGGGCCCTGCCCTGCGCCTGGGTAGGGTTTGGCCCCTCTGGCCGCCTCCTTGGCCTCCCCCTTCGCCTATAATAATCCCCCGATGCAAAAACCCTAAGTACCCGATCAAATCTCCACGAAACCTTATGTAACCGCCGCCACCGTCGTCCCTAGATCGGGGGGATCTGAAGTTCTTCCTGGCACCCTATCGGAAGGGAGATCATCCCGGAGGCCTTCTCTCCGGTATGATGCGTGCGTAGTTCCACCTTGGACTATGGGTCCATGTAGTAGCTAGATGGTTGTATCTCCTCCTTTGTGCTTTCATGTATAGATATTGTGAGTTCCGTTCATGATCAAGATCTAATCTATTTGTAATCATGCATGTTGTGTTTCCGGGGATCCGATGGATATTGAGATTATTATGTTGGTTTGATTAATGGTTTTGTCTTTATAATTCTATCATGTCTGTGTTGTTTGTGATCTTGCATGCTCTCCATTGTTAGTAGCTATCTTGGCCAAGTAGTTTCTAGTGACTCCAAGAAGGGGTATTTATGCTTGATAGTGGGTTCATGCCTCTAGTTTCCAATGGAAGTGACAATAATCTCTTCGGTTGTAGATGTGCTGTTGCTACTAGGGAGAAAACAACGGTCTCTTGTTCATGGAACATGTGGACTGTTTACCTTACACACTTTGCTTAAAGCAGTTGTCTGTTGCTTGAAACTTAATACTAGAGGGGGTTCTGATGATAACCTGAAGGTGGACTTATAGTCATAGATGAAGTTGGATGGCGGTCTATGTATCTTGTTGTATTGCCCAATCGAATCTCATAGGATCTTTCTAACTAGTAATTGCATTGTTGTGCCTTTCTCAGTTCCTGTCAATTGCCCTGCTGTAATTTGTTTACCCTTCATGCCATGTTGTTTATATAAGGAGAGCACCTCTAGTGAAATATGGACCCCGGGTCCAATCTTTACCATTGATACATCTTTCACTATTACTTGTTTACTTGCTGCAAACCATTACCTTCCACACCATACGTTTAATCCTTTGTTATAGCAAACCGGTGAGCCTGACAACCTCACTGATTTGTTGGGGCAAAGTCTTGAGTTTGTGTTGTGTAGGTCTCCGCGTTGCTTTCAACACCTATGTGACGTTTCCTTCCTCCTTCTGGTTCGATAACCTTGGTCTCTACAGAGGGAAAGCTTTCTGTTGTGCTCATCATACCTTGCTCTTGGGGTTCCCAACAAAGGCCTCTCTGACAGGCAATCAAGCTTTCTGGCGCCATTGCTGGGGAGTCTTCCACTTCCTTTGGAGGAGAGGAAATGTATCTCACCAACAATGCCACTATATTTACCATTGGAATAGATGAAGGTGTGTTTACAAAAATCTTAGGGAAAATGGTGTCTACTGATTATCTTGTTATTGAATGTGTAGGCAAAGGACAAATTACACTTGGAAGATCCTTACTAAAACACCTTGGAGCAGTAATATATGTGGGAAAAGGTATTATGCGCTTTGCTCCTCCAGTAAGCAATCATATCTTCCCTAAAGAAAAGAAGAAATGTAAGAAAAAAAAACAAGAGGGGTAATTCTTCATTTGAAAATACTTGATTCTTCTTGCTTCTTGTGCCTAACTTAAAGGCGTTCAAGAAAAGTACTTGTTGGGAGATAACACAAGAGTTCTTTTTGAGTCTTGGAAGTTATTACTTCAGTAATGACCTCTCCTTATCCTTTTTATTTGCTTTTTGTGCCAGGAATGACCTCTAATGAGAGGGAAGTAAGATTTGGGGAGTTGCTGTCCCGAAATAGATTTCTGTCCTCCACAAAAAAATTTGTGAGGAGTCTCTGTAACTCGGATTGAGCAAAAAATTTACGAATAAATCCCCCAGTATGTTATCTAACTTTATTTAGTTCAACACTTTCTGATTTGAGCAACATAAGATGTTCGAAAAAATCGGTTTCAACCTGCTGGTCTGTTTTGACAGATTTCTGCCATTATTTGCATTTGCTTCTTATTGATTCATTTTTGAGTTATCTTTAGGTGAATTGAGCTTTTTGAAGGAGCTACTACAGTAGCTTGTGTTTTTAGTGAAAATCATTGTTGTTTCAAAGCTTTGCTAGAGGTCTAATATCTTTTGAATAAGCTAATGTTGCTAATGAAGAATGTATGAAGTTTTGTATGAAGGAAAATTTTCGGGTGTAGAGAGAGAATGATGCAGTGAGATGAAGAATGGACAAAAGCTCAAGCTTGGGGATTCCACCATGGTGTCACCCCAAGAAATATCCAAGAGGTACAAGCATAAAATCTTGGGGATGCCATTCCCTTCTTCATAAAAAAAACTCAGGTCTGTCTAGACACTTCTTTTTTATTGTTTCATGCACAATTGTGTTGTTCTTGGAGCGTCTTAGTTTTCGTTTTCTTTTCTTAGTTTGTTTAGTTTGCTTGATTAGTTTGGACCCTTGTTCTCGCTGTGTTGTTTTGCAAATAAGTTGCTTGGTGTTGGAAAGGAGTAGTAAGTTCTTGCTTGTAAGTGCATGAGGAGCTTGCATTGACTGTGACTTAGACTTTAGCATGACATGCTAGGTGTTGTTTTGACCTTATGCTTAGTGATTATTGTTGTAGCATGTCTTGTTCCAAACAATTGGGATTGCTTAGTGGCCTTGAAGAAATTATGCGTTGTTTTAGCATGCAAAAGCATAGTATTATGGTATTCTCCTTTGATGCTTTGCTTGGGTTGACTTGGCACATGCTCACACCATGTTATGACTAGGACAAGTCACCATAGCCTCTATGATCATTTAGTCCTTGACTAATAGTACCACTCTTTGCTTTGATTAGTAATGATTTATTGCACTGCATGATTATGGCCATTATTGCTCTCTTATTTGGTTGCTCCTAGTATTTTGCTAGCCTCCACTTATATGAGTAAGCTCTACTCATGCTTCCAACTCCCAAGAAACCAAGTTATTCCAAAGTGTCCACTATAAACTCCTATGCATGGTGTGTTTCACCATTCCAAGTATATTCTTGTTTTCAACTATCTTCCAATTAAAAACATTTTGTTATGTGAAAACTTAGTGATTAAAGCCCTCACAAACTTGATGGCACACTTTATATTCTTTGCCCCTAATAAACTTGAACCATTGTGTCATCTATGTTGTATATTCTTGCACTTATACGTTGGAATTAGCAGAACCGTGCTGTCACGGGGAACATTTTCAACATTGCAATTGTACTTTGTACTCAGTTGATATCATGATCTATTGTCTATGGATGTTACCGGTGTGAAATAAAGAGGGAAATTATAAGTCTATGGAGTTTGTATCCTGTGTTAGAGAAACACCTGGGCCGCTAGCCTAATCCATACCTAATCATGGTGGAAACTTGTAGCATCACCATAGTGACATCTATGAAGCATTCTTCTTATAAAAAAAGAGACACATTGAGAAAGAGGAAAGAGAGAAAAAAGCACCATATTACCATGGTAAATAAGAAGATTGCTGAGATGCTCATTTTCTGCTTGCCTTGTCATTTTGGTTATGGGAAAGCTCATGTACCATGTGCAAGGGGTACCCCGTTGGCGGTTCTCAATGATATGCAAATACTTACAATGACAAGAACTTACAGGTGACCAAAGTTGAGTAGCATGAGGTGTGGCCCTTGTATTCAAGGGACTTGAGATTGCCAACTTATACTTCGTCAAGCATATACTCCATCTTTGTCACTTTAACCTTAATCACTTCAAGATGCTTATGATAGGGGCAATGAGGGCTGAAAGCTAACAAGTACCATAATTTTTGGATGCTCTTTTTGAAACTTGAAATCCCTGGTTCCTTTATAAAAGGCTTTTCTTCCACCATTATTTCAGTCTCCACCTTCTACCTTTAGGCACCATTAAGAGAGCATAGTTGTCATTCTGTGTGCAGTGTTCCAAAGCTTATTGATTGATGCATATTGTGTTATTACTTGTTCTTGTGCTACTTGTTTCTAGTCACCCTTGTGAACTTTGAAGGTGTCCTATGCATCTATTTTCTACTCTATGAGGGACAAGCTGATTGCCACTATGCTATGCTTCTGTATGTGAAACAAACAAACGTTTTTCAATGCATGTTATTCATGATCTTTGTTTGTAACTTGTCATGTTGCATGCATAGTTACTTTGTCCTATTGTTAGAACTCCATCTTTCATGCACATGTTTAGAGTTCTTTGGTCCCAGCTTTTAATGCTTGCAAATGGTTGGATCTTTATTGTGAGGGTGCATGCCACCTCAAAAATTATTCTTTCTATCACTTACCTACTCGAGGACGAGCAGGAGTTAAGCTTGGGGATGCTTGATACGCCGAAAACGTATCTAAAAATTTTTATGCTCCATGCTTGTTTAGTATCTACTTTGCTTTGCTTTGTCTACACTTTGAGGTACTTTTTACATGTTTTCTGGTACTAACCTATTAACAAGTTGCCACAGTGCCAGTTGCCTGTTTTCTGATGTTTTTGGTTCCAGAAAAGTTAGTAAAGAAATATTCTTGGAATTGGACGGGACAAACGTCAAAGTCAATTACTTTCCATGGGGAACAAGAAGTCCAGAGGGGAGACGGAGAAGCAGGCCAGGGCAGCCAAACCCCCTAGGCACGGGTGGGCCCTGCCCCGTGCCTGGGTAGGGTTTGGCCCCTCTGGCCGCCTCCTCGGCCTCCCCCTTCGCCTATAAGAATCCCCCGATGCAGAAACCCTAAGTACCCGATCAAATCTCCACGAAACCTTCTGTAGCCGCCGCCACCATCGTCCCTAGATCGGGGGGATCTGAAGTTCTTACTGGCACCCTGTCGGAGGGGAGATCATCCCGGAGGCCTTCTCTCTGGTATGATGCATGAGTAGTTCCACCTTGGACTATGGGTCCATGTAGTAGCTAGATGGTTGTATCTCCTCCTTTGTGCTTTCATCTATAGATCTTGTGAGATCCGTTCATAATCAAGATCTAATCTATTTGTAATTATGATTCTATCATGTCTGTGTTGTTTGTGATCTTGCATGCTCTCCGTTGTTAGTAGCTACCTTGGCCAAGTAGTTGCTAGTGACTCTAAGAGGGGGTATTTATGCTCGATAGTGGGTTCATGCCTCTAGTTTCCAAGGGAAGTGACAATAATATCTTCGGTTGTAGATGTGTTGTTGCTACTAGGGAGAAAACAACGGTCTCTTGTTCATGGAACATGTGGACTGTTTACCTTACACACTTTGCTTAAAGCAGTTGTCTGTTGCTTGAAACTTAATACTGGAGGGGGTTCGGATGATAACCTGAAGGTGGACTTCTAGTCATAGATGCAGTCGGATGGTGGTCTATGTATCTTGTTGTATTGCCCAATCAAATCTCATAGGATCTTTCTGACTAGTAATTGCATTGTTATGCCTTGCTCAGTTCCTGTCAATTGCCCTGCTGTAATTTGTTTACCCTTCATGCCATGTTGTTTATAGAAGGAGAGCACCTCTAGTGAAATATGGACCCTGGTCCAATCTTTACCATTGATACATCTTCCACTATTACTTGTTTACTTGCTACAAACCATTACCTTCCACACCATACGTTTAATCCTTTGTTACAGCAAACCGGTGAGCCTGACAACCTCACTGATTCGTTGGGGCAAAGTCTTGAGTTTTTGTTGTGCAGGTCTCCGCGTTGCTTGCAACACCTGTGTGACATTTCCTTCCTCCTTCTGGTTCGATAACCTTGGTCTCTACTGAGGGAAAGCTTGCTGCTGTGCTCATCATACCTTGCTCTTGGGGTTCCCAACAAATGCCTCTGTGATAGGCAATCACTATCCACAGCACCGGTTCTCGCCACGCCGGCTGAGAAGGAGCCGATGCTGCTCTATATAGCCGCAACCAACCGGGTCGTCAGCGTCGTCCTGTCGGTGGAGTGTCAGGAGGAAGGCAAGGCCCAGCCGGTTCAGTGACCCGTCTACTACCTCCGCGAAGTGCTTTCCCTCTCGAAGCAGAACTACCCCCACTATCAGAAGATGTGCTATGGCATGTACTTGGCTTGCAAGAAGCTCAAGCACTACTTTTAGGAGCATCCGCTCACCGTGGTGTCTACTGCGCCGCTGGGAGAGATCTTCGTCAACAAGGACACCACGGGTCGGGTAGCCAAGTGGGACATCGAGATGGCCACCTACTACATCCGGTACGAGCCCAGGATCACCATAAAGTCTCAAGCGATGGCAGATTTCTTTGTCGACTGGGCGGAGAACCAGTACCTGCCACCGGTTCCTGATTCCGACTACTGGAAGCTGCACTTCGACAGCTCAAAGATGCGCGGGGGCTTGGGAGCCGGCATTGTGCCCACCTCTCCCAAGGGAGACCGGCTGGAGTACGTGTTGTAGATCCACTTCACCGCTTCGAACAACGTCGCCGAGTACGAGGCTCTTGCGCACGGGCTCTGGGTTCTTTGCTTCGGCGATTCAGATCTGGTGGTACAGCAAGTATCCGGCAAGTGGGGCGCTCGGGACGCCAACATGGCTCTGTAATGGTTCCACATCTAGCTGCTCAGTGTCGGCTTCGAGGGATGTGAATTCCATCATGTTCCCCGCGCCAACAACAAGGCTGCCAACGCGCTCGCGCGAGTCGGATCCACCAGAGCGGCCATCCCACCCGGAGTATCCTTGGAGCACCTCCGCAAGGCCAACATCACCCCCTCTCCGGAATCCGAGGCCATCATCTGCGTAGCAGACCCGAGGGCTGGCGGCTCGAAAGAGCCGGGCCCCGCTGGTGTGCCCTCTGGCTCGAAAGACCCGGGGGCCGCCTCTCCTCAGGCAACCCATCATCGAGCAAGGAAAAAGGCTTGGGGGCTGCCAACTCGGGCATCCTACCCGACCGACCCCTAGATGAGATCCAGATGGTGTCGGCTAGCGTCTTCACTATCCGAGAAGTGCCATCCTAGGCCCAGCCCTTCATGAACTACCTCCTCAACAACGAGCTCTCGGCTGACGAGGTGGAGGAAAGGCAAATAAGGCGCCGCGCGCACACATACACCATCATCAACAAGGAGTTATATAAGTTCAGCGCCGCGGGCGTGTCATCGGTGCGTCGACGTGGATACCGGCTACCGCATGTTGAAGGAGATCCACCAGGGCGAGTGCGGTCACCACGCCTCTTCTCACGCCCTGGTGGCAAAGGCAATGCGCCACGGGTTCTACTGGCCTACCGCCTCGAAGGACGCGGACCAGCTGGTTCGCGCGTACAATGGGTGACAGCGGTTCAGCCGGCTAAGGCATATGCCAACTCCAGCACTAAAGACCATACCGATAACGTGTCCCTTTGTTGTTTGGGGCTGGACATGGTCGGCCCCTTCAAGCGAGCCCGAGCTGGCATGACCCACCTGCTGGTGGTGGTGGACAAGTTCACCAAGTGGATCGAGGCGAAGCCGATCCGAAAGCTAGACGGGTCCATGATCGTCACCTTCTTCTGGGACATCATAATGCGGTTCGGGTATCCCCATAGCATCATCACCGACAATGGCATGAACTTCGCCAAGTGAGCCTTCGCCCGGTTCTGCCACAACAACGGGATCAGATTGGACCTTGTGTCCGTCATGCACCCGCATTCCAACGAGAAGGTGGAAAGAGCCAATGGCTTGGTGCTGGCCGGAATCAAACCTCGGCTGATCGAGCCGCTAGAGCGGTCACCCGGCTGTTGGATCGAAGAACTCCCAGCTGTGCTATGGAGCCTCCACACCACCCTGAACAGATCAACCGGCTTCACCCCGTGCTTCCTCACCTACGGCTCGGAAGCGGTCCTCACGGCGGACATCGATTTTGACTCGCCCCGCAAGCTCATTTACATGGAGAGGGAGAACCAAGAGGCGATAGAGGACAGCGTGGACCTCGTCGAGGAGGCCCGCGAGCTAGCCTTGTCTAGGTCGGCCATCTACCAGCAGGGGTTGCGCCGGTATCACTCCAACCGCATCCAGCCCATCGCATTCTGTGAAGGTGACCTGGTGCTTCGGCTAATACAAGACACGAAGGGCATGCACAAGTTGTCCCCTTCGTGGGAGGGTGTAGGGTTCGCAGCATAGAAAACAAAAAAAATTACTACGATGGGAACAACTATGTACCAAGATCTATCTACTAGATACAAGCAACAGGCGGATATACATCCGTAGAGAACATACCCTTGAAGACCGACAAAGCTTAACGAGTCCAAACTCATGGTTGATGTAGACGATCTCTTGTCGATCTCAAGATCGATAGGAAGTCCTAGCGCCGCAAAACAGCAGCGCGTCCGTGCTCGCACACACGTACAAGACACCGAGCAACCTCCGCCTCCTCGCTCTAGCGATGCAGCGGAAGCACAACTCTTTCTTGCCGAATATCCACTGGGAACATGTATCTCGCTAGTCCGAGACCATGGGGGATAAATTCTAGAGGAGGAGAGAGATCCTTCACGAGGAGGTGTGATTTGAGAGGAGGAGAGGGGGCCTTTTATAGGGAGAGGGGGGCACCCCAAGGGGCATGGCGCCAGCCATGGTGGCTGCCCCCACGTCTTCCACATTCATGTGGGTGGAGATCCCACTCAAAATGAAAAGCCTCCACTCCCATAAAAGAGCCTCCACTCAAAAATCCACTCACATGCATTAAATTTCCACCAAATTTAATGCAAGCTCTCATTTAAATAAAACTCTTTTATTTATTTATTCAGAATTTTGTTAATTACTTTAATTAACAAACATTCACATAAAACCCCTTGCTAGTATTCAATTTCACATGCAGAACCATTTTTAGCAATATCAACCGAAACAATTTTAGTGTCTAGTGAAATAAATTCCTGCGCTTGTTATTCTTTCCGGCATGAAACTTTTGCTCCAATTGGATGGCAGTGTCCCTTAAGTGTGCCACCCTACGATTCACGAATAATGCGGACATGATCGAGACCCTTCTCCGATCAATAATCAGAAGCGGGACCTGGAGATCCATAATGACTCCCACACATTCAACGATGACTTTCCTGTGATCGTCGAAACCTTTTACGCTAGTATCTTAATCCCTTTGTTTCACGATATATTACATGTCCGAGATTCGATCATCGGTATCTCTATACCTAGTTTGATCTCGTTACCGACATGCACTCTTTTCTAGTTCCCGTGATATAACATTCTAGTGATCAAATCACTTGCTTGCAAGCTAACCAATGTGATATCACCGAGAGGACCCAGAGTATATCTATTCGTCATCGGGATGAACAAATTCCACTCTCGACCCATGAGCCTCAACATAACACTTTAGTAGTTCTGAAGCCATCTTTATAATCACCCAGTTACGGTGTGACGTTTGATGTCATCAAGAAACTCTTCCGGTGTTAGTGATTGACATGATCTCATGGTCTAAGGATTAGGATCACTTCATAAGTTGTTATAGCAATATAAACTCAATGACTTTGATCGTAATGCTATACTTCGGATGAATGTTCATCACACCATTACACTAATGTTGTGACCTCGTTATTAACAACATCCAATGTCCATGATCAGGAAACCTTGATCATCTTGTTAATCAACAAGCTAGTTTATGAGAGAGGCATAACTAGGAACTTCCTTTTTGTTTATTAAACACATATGTATTAACGTTTCCGTATTAATACAATTATAGCATGCAAAATAAACATTTATCGTAAACAAGGAATACGATAATAACCACTTTATTATTGCCTCTCGGGCATATTCCCTTCAGTCTCCCACTTGCACTAGAGACAATAATCTAGTTTGAAAACTTTGCATATTGAACACCTATGGCTTTCTAGTGTTCCATATACGCAAATGCAAGTGGTTAATATAATCTACGGATCTGACGCTTTCAGGTCCGTGTGTATTTACATGTCTTTGCGTCTCCACGCATCACTCATTATCCAATGAGATGACATTGTATAAATTTGGTCTTTTGGTGAGACCTTCAGTTCCTTGGGGTTAAACCATGTCGATACTATTGTCGTACAATATATCTTTAGTGTTAGCCCGTTGCGAACCACACCTTAGTTTGATAACAAACTACTTGACACAAATTCCCTCCTTTGCTGCTACTATAGCAGTCATATACTTAGCCTTTTGTTGTAGTATCCGTCACAATGTCTTAACTTTGGAATTCATCCAAATCCATCATGGAAACTTTATTTCCATTTCATTGTGTCACCCATAGTTTAAATTGAGATAAACTTAATTTGTATCTTGTGACAAAACTAGTATCAATGTAACGCTTTACAGTGAACTATTTGTAATTGTTTGTCACCTCTACACAAATATATTCTTAGTTCTTCCAAAAGATCATAAGGATATCCTCACTATCGTCCAATGATCATTTTATAATTCATTCTGGTATATGCTCATAACACTTAGAGCATAGGACATATCTGGATGTGTACATATCATGGTATGATTGATCAAAACATCCTTGTGATTTCACTCATCAAGTGTCAAAGAACTTGAATCTTGTTTCACTTATCAAGTGTCGATACACTTGAATCTTGATTCAATTCCTTTCCATGCGACAAGAACTGTTTCTTGTTGTTTCTATATTGAACTCCTTCAGTATCTCATATATGTACGTTTGGCACAACCATATTAGCGTCACAGTCTATCCACTCTAGACATTCATGCTAAATATTCGGGTTTTGCCTAAGTCTTTCATCGAAATGAAATTCTTAAGCTTTGTCAATAAAAGAAACATCATTTCCAATCAACAAGATGTCCTCCACATAATGTATTAGAAATATGTCTTAGCGCTCCCACTTAATTTCTTGCAAATGCAAGCATCTTCATCGTCTCCAGATGAAAACTCCTTTTCCATCACGGTGAAGATTCCAACTCCGCGATGCTTACTTCAACCATTGAAGTTTGCATGCCCTTTTAGCATCCTTTGAATTTAACAAAACCCTTTGGATCGTCTCTTGTACACGTCCTAGGTAACCATTCTATTAGAAGAATTTTGTTTTGTTTATTCATCTACCATATACCAAATTATATGTAGTGGTTGCTATTTTAATCCGTCCAGACTAAATATCGCTATGAAAGATCAAATCTTGTCATACTCAACTCCTTGAACATTGTCGTAAAATACTTTACCGACATGTCAATTATTTCATAGATGTGAAACATCCATGTCTGTTTCTTTATAGATCCAAATACGACCGATAGGTTTTTACACCTTTCCGGAGGGTCTTCCAAGTTCAAAACTTGATTTTTCGTGTATGGAACTATCACGGATTTTATGGCTTCAAGCCATTTGACAGAGTCAGAGCCCATCATCGCCTCTTTGCATGTAGTCGGTTCATCATTGTCAAACAATAATGATTTACTCTCAAATCTCAACATTTGATTGTTTATCCGACCTACTTGGTTCAATAGGAACTTGGACCTCCGTGACCACAACCTTTGAGGCACATAAGCTATGAGCATTTTGGCTACCTCCGGAACATTTTCTGGTGCTGCGCAACTCAGCACATTTAGCTAAGGTTCATTAACCTTATCAAAGTTCTATTGTCCTCCCACTTAACTTTTGCAAAAAATTCCTTCTTCAAGAAACTTCACGTTTCAAGCGACAAACCCTTTTTGTCCTTGGTGTTATGGAGGAATAACCAATTGTTATTCGAAATAACCTACAAAGACATAGTCATCCGACTTTGGTTGTAAACATCTTACTTATGCTTAGCATACCAAAATTTAAGAAAGGACAACTTGGGTTTTACCCCAAACCATAACTCATATGGTGTCATTTCAACGGATCAAGATGGAGCTCTTTTCAGTGTAAAAGCGGTAGTCTCTAAAGCTTTAATCTTTTAAAACATAATGGCAGTTTTATAAATAACACCTTTGATCCAACCATGTCAAACAAGGTTTTATTACAAATATCAAACACTCCATACTCCTATGGTGTTTCGGGAGATGTAAATCTAGGTATTTTGCTAAACTTACAACTCAAATAAATCCCTTTATGATAAATCATAATTCATTTATTTTTCTTGTTACACTTGTAACTCAAATAAATCCCTTTATGATAAAATCATAAATCATTTATTTTCTTGTTACAATGATTTTCCACTTCATCTTGAAAGTCTTTGAAACGTTTTCAAATATTTCATACTTCTTTCTCATTAAGTGAAAATTCACTCAAATTTCCGGAGAAAGCATATGAAGTTGAAACCCATCGCTTGCGACTATACATAATGGACTACATACATCGATATGTATAATTCCAATATTTTAGTCGTTTGTTCTTCTTAGGCCTTTGAACGAAGTTTTAATTATCCCGAGGAAAGTCTCACAAGCGTCATTTGATCAAATCAAAGACTCCAAAAATCCATGAAAATGGAGTTTATTCATGTTTTCTTTCCAATATAATTTAAACAGCGATGTCACTTCGTAAGTGATCTTCCAATCATTTGTCTTGCGACATTTTAGCATTAGCTTTACGGATGTGATTTCTTCAACTAGATTTGTAAATCATCCATCTTATATGGAATACGGTAATTATTTGAGCAACCTTTGTTCTCATAATACCTGATTTAAATAACAATTATTACAACAAATCTTGAAGTCAAGCTTTGATGTCAACGAGAAATACAAACATCATTTTGTTTGTTTGATGAACATCATCACATATTCTCTTGCTAGTTACTTAGGCCATTGTGGTTCATGAATTGCGTCGTTCCGTATGAAATTTCATACCAACAAATTTGGTATCCAATACCCAAGAACCACATTATTTAATAAGCAAAGAATACAACCATAACATGTATATCATCTATATACCTAAACTGGATATTTCCAGTCTTTTCTTTTCTGCCAAATATATTTTATAGATTCTCTTTCAGCATTTCCCTTTTCCTTTTAAAAGAATCTATCAATATCAAAAGTGGTACCATATACATGACACATAGTCCAAAGCGTGTATATTCAGAGAATAATACCTTTGGACTTGCACTTTGAAGTAGATCACCATCATCAAAATGATCGGCATTCTTTCAAAATCCATTCTTTAGTAATATTTTAGTGTAGTAAACACTTTACATACATCTTCTATACATCCTTATCATGACGACTTTCATGATCAAGCTAATGTAGCTTATAAAGGAGAATCGTGAGTATAACATTACTTTCCAAAACCTTTTTGGATGATTAGGATGTCTAGCATCTCCAACCTTCGCAAATTCTCATCCAATATGAGAACATATATTATACTCTATCATATTGCAACCAAAACATTGTTTCAGATATCGTTATATCTGTCACACATTATGGTTTCTGAAACAATTCTTTTAGCTCCTAGATAAACTTGATATTAAAACAATCAAGAATCATGGAGGCAAACATGATTCTTAAGATACTAACACTGGAATTGTTACTCTTGATTTAATACCAATTATTAAATTTCACGGAGTAAACAGAGTTTGCTGAAAGTTTGCAATAGGACTTTAAACTTTAGATTGACACTCAACACAATACGATACCAGTTCGTAAAGTAAATATCCAGAATTCTGTAGTTCTATTATCTCAATTACAACTATACATAAGGTGGTGAACGAATGCCAATGACTACAACAAATTATGTAAATTCACTTTGATTTAATTTATGATAAATTGAGTTCTACTAATCCAAATTAGAAATGAACTCCCACTCAAAAACGACATCCCTCGTGTCTTTTTGGTGATTACATGAACCAAATCCACTACACCAAGTCCGGTCATCACGTGAGTCGGTGTAGCTTCAAAGGCGAGCATCAAATGGGCATCATATCTTCCATATGACTCATGCTTAACCATTAGCTCTGTGTTCCGAGGCCATGTTTATACATGCTAGGCTCGCCAAGTAAGAACCTTAGTATTCGCGTGTGTAACTGTCTTACACCCGAGATATGCTCGTGGATTCAAGTACACCCGATCATCACGTGATGTCTTGAAGCGATGAAACATTGTCGGTGCATACTTAAGGAAGAACACATTTTTATCTTGATATCTAAATGAGGGATCGTATTATTATGCTAATAAAACGCCAAACAAGCAATATAAGATGCAATCAAACATCACATGTTTGTAAGTGAAATGATATGGTTCCTGCATATAATCTCCATCATGTGCGTCGTGGTATGATCACTATCATACCTCTAGGTGTAAGGCCAAGGTCTATGGAACTTACACGTTATGTGCGTTGTAAGAATATGATCGCATACTTCTACTTACAACATCACCATATCATAACACTAGCCCAACAACAATCTAAACTAGACGCCTCTAATTTATCCATTGCAAATTTTACGTGGCTTAGGGCTTTCGAAGATAGAACCGTTCATACCTACGAACATGAACCACAACGAGGATAACCAAATTGTTGAAAACTCATTGCAAATTAGATATTGACTATAGTAGGAGAGACAGATACCCGCTAGCCACTTATGCAAAACTAGTTGCATGTCAGGCGTGGAACATGTCTCATGTGCGAGGACATGTAAAGTTTGTCCGGGCCGCTTCATCCCACTATGCCACCAATATCCAAAATTACAACTAAGAAGCAATAAAATGATCATCATTTCCCACATACTCATATGTGTAATATCCGTGCAAAGCATCTACGCATAGATCCGGCTCTGATACCACTGTAGGGTTCGCAGCATAGAAAACAAAAAAATTCCTACGATGGGAACACCTATGTACCAAGATCTATCTACTAGATACAAGCAACGGGCAGATATACATCCGTAGAGAACATACCCTTGAAGACCGACAAGCTTAACGAGTCCAAACTCGTGGTTGATGTAGACGATCTCTTGCCGATCTCAAGATCGAGAGGAAGTCCTAGCGCCGCAAAACAGCAGCGCATCCGTGCTCGCACACACGTACAAGACACCGAGAAACCTCCGCCTCCTCGCTCCAGCGATGCAGCGGAATCACAACTCTTTCTTGCCGAATATCCACTGGGAACATGTATCTCGCTAGTCTGAGACCATGGGGGATAAATTCTAGAGGGGGAGAGAGATCCTTCATGAGGAGGTGTGATTTGAGAGGAGGAAAGGGGGGCCATTCATAGGGAGAGGGGGGCACCCCAAGGGGCATGGCGCCAGCCATGGTGGTTGCCCCCACCTCTTCGACATTCATGTGGGTGGATCTCCCACTCAAAATGAAAAGCCTCCACTCCCATAAAAGAGCCTCCACTCAAAAATCCACTCACATGCATTAAATTTCCACCAAATTTAATGCAAGCTCTCGTATAAATAAAAATCTTTTATTTATTTATTCAGAATTTTGTTAATTACTTTAATTAACAAACATTCACATAAAACCCCTTGCTAGTATTCAATTTCACATGCAGAACCAGTTTCAACAATTTCAACCAGAACAGTTTCGGTGTCTAGTGAAATAAATTCCCGCGCTTGTTATTCTTTACGGCATGAAACTTTTGCTCCAATTGGATGTCAGTGTCCCTTAAGTGTGCCACCCTACGGTTCGCGAATAATGCGGGCATGATCGAGGCCCTTCTCCGATCATTAATCAGAAGCGGGACCTGGAGATCCATACTGACTCCCACACATTCAACGCTGACTTTCCTGTGATCATCGGAACCTTTTACGCTAGTATCTTAATCCCTTTGTTTCACAATATATTACATGTCTGAGATTCGATCATCGGTATCTCCATACCTAGTTTGATCTTGTTACCGACATGCACTCTTTTCTCGTTCCCGTGATATAACATTCTAGTGATCAAATCACTTGCTTGCAAGCTAACCATTGTGATGTTACGGTGAAAAAATTCCGTCATCAGGATGAACAAATTCCACTCTCGATCCATGAGCCTCAACATAACACTTTAGTAGTTCTGAAGCCATCTTTATAATCACCCAGTTACGATGTGACGTTTGATGTCATCAAGAAACTCTTCCGGTGTTAGTGACTGACATGATCTCATGGTCTAAGGATTAGGATCACTCCGTAAGTTGTTATAGCAATATAAACTCAATGACTTTGATTGTAATGCTATACTTCGGATGAATGTTCATCACACCATTACACTAATGTTGTGACCTCGTTATTAACAACATCCAATGTCAATGATCAGGAAACCTTGATCATCTTGTTAATCAACGAGCTAGTTTATGAGAGAGGCATAACTAGGAACTTCCTTTTTGTTTATTAAACACACATGTATTAATGTTTCCGTTATAATACAATTATAGCATGAAAAATAAACATTTATCATAAACAAGAAATACGATAATAACCACTTTATTATTGCCTCTCGGGCATATTCCCTTCAGAGGGCCCCTTCATCATCAGCAAGGAGCTGCACAACAACTCCTACTACCTCATTAACGTGCAGCAACCGCGCAAGAACAAGATGGGCAAGTCAGACAAGGAAACGGAGCGTCCTTGGAATGCAGACCTGCTCCGACCATTTTACACTTAGTCGCAAATCAGTGTATGTATCCAGAACCCTGAATGAATGAAAGATGTGGAACCCTGGCTGACGCTCGGGGGCTCCTTGCCAGACATTTTTTCGTTGTTCATTTCCAATTAAATCCTGCAAGGTTTTTTCCGCCTTCCGTCGACCCCCAACCACGGGGGCTCTCCGGTTGGCTCGGCCTGCCAACTCTATAAGACGACTGAGTAGTGTGCGACGATGCCAGAGGCCTAGTCTTCGTCTCAGCTATAGACCACAACCCGGCTATCTGGCTAGCAAGAGAAAAAGCCCGAGGCATCCCACATGAAAAACGATGAAAGATGCGACAAATCGGACAGTCCGGCCATGTGCCTAGTTGGTATTTTCCGACTACTAAGCCTCTAGTACCATGCACGATGTATTGTCAGCTCCGTTTGGCTCCGGCTCCAGACCGCAACCCAGCTGTCCTGCAAGGTACGACGTAAACAACATTGCGCACGAGAAAACGACTAAGTGCTCATAAAGCACGAGCTAGTTTTCGAAAAGAGAAATTTTAGTCGGACAGTAAAAGACATGCAACGCAATAATGTATTGATAAGAAATCATTTTTGTGTGTTTTATTTTCCACAAACCGCACCGAGCCGGAGATCAAAGGCGGAGAAGATTCGAAGTACCTACCTGCGGTAGCCACTCCGAATCTTGGGGGCTACACCCAGTGGGTGCGCTGACGTGCCCCCACTGGAAGCATGTAGCGGCTGGCTAGAAGACGTCCCATCCGGGTAGAGAAAGACAAGGCCAGACAGAAAGCAAAGCAGCAAGATCACTCGGGCAGGGGTGCAACCTCTCCCGTCCGGCTAACTCCATTAGTCAGACACGCAAAGCAGAGCCAGTCGGAAAAGCAAATTTTTTTGAAAGATTCGAAGTACCTATCTGTGGTAGCCACTCCAAATCTCGGGGGCTACACCCAGTGGGTGGACTGACGCGCCCCCACTAGAAAAGCGAAGTTTTCGGCTAAGAGATGCCTCAGTCAGTCAAAGAAAGAAAGAGAAAACGATGATGCCGAGAGAAATATGGAAAGAAGGAAAGAAAGATAGAAAGAGGAAAGAAAGAAAGAGAGAAGGAAAGATGAGATAAGGAAAGTAATAGAGAAAAAGTCCCAAGATATGGCCGGATCGTGTAGCCGGATCGGTGTGCAGTTCCCTTGTGCCGGCTAAGCAAGTCAGACTCTAAGAGATAAGGGGAGGGACAAGAAATTTTTGAAGATTCGAAACACCTGGCTACTCCAGCT
Organism: Avena sativa; assembly: GCA_916181665.1. Lineage (NCBI taxonomy): Eukaryota > Viridiplantae > Streptophyta > Magnoliopsida > Poales > Poaceae > Avena > Avena sativa. The sequence continues at coordinate 388,823,605 of OV702280.1, read as the reverse complement.
ATTCCGAATCACGGGGGCTACACCCATTGGGTACGATAGCGCGCCCCCACTGGAGGAATGAAGTGCCCGACCAGAAGGCGTGCTAGCCGGCCAGAGCAAGTCGGTGGATTACTACCAAGCCAGCAGCGTAAGTCACAAAAATAAAACACAAGGGAAAAAGGCTCGCGGCCGAGTAAGTCATGAGCGGTGAGCAATTCAAGCAAGAAGCAAGATAAAGCCGGCTGGAGCGGACCAGCCGGAAGAAGCTAATCAGACGGACCCAATGAAAAGCGGGTGCGCGAAGGCAAATCCCGGCTAGATAATAATTAAACAGCAGGGGACGAAGCCCCCGCGGGTCCAAGGTTCCAAGGCACAAGTACGGAAGACAAAGTTTTCAGAACCAAAAGCTATACACAATTACACCCGACATCCCGGGGATCTTCTTCTTCTTCACGCCGTCGAACCCTTGCCGTGAGGGGCCGATCCGGCCCCGGACAACTGGGAGGACGCCTCCGCCTTGCCCTCCGGACCCGCGCTTGCTTTGGTCTCTGTCAACATATCGTTGATGTCGGCGTAGCCGGCGATCGTGATGGCGGCAGAGCAAAGTCCGGGGTTGGCCTGGCGCACGATGGGAAGTTCCGCGCCAGCTCGGAAGCCTTCCGTCAGCTTCTCCACCCGCGTGTCCTTGTACCATCTTAGTATCAGCGCCAAGGCCATCTCGGAGCCGGCGCGAGCAGCAAGGTCGGGAGCCGGTCGATGGCGTTCGACGCGTTGCCCAGCTTGATGGCAAGGGTGCCCATGGTCTTCGGCAGGAGCTCACCTGGGAAGATGAGGTCGTGGATGGTGGCGCCAGCCTTGCAAAGGTTGGCGGTGTCCTCCCCGAGCTGCGCCACCAAGTCCCGCACGCAGGCCTTCAAACCCAGCGCAACCCGCTGCACCCGGTCATAGGCGAGGGCATCTACTTGCAGATAGAAGCCTTTTGATCAAAACGGAAGTCAAAAGACAATCCAGCAAAGTTAGTCATAACAGAATCGAAAAGAAGAAACAACCGTCTTACCCTTGGCGACGTGTCCGATCTTCATCATCTCGTCCTCCGGGAAGGCGGTGTGCTCCTTCAGCCGGGTGACCTCCTTGTCCAGGAGATCAAAGGCGGTGGCCCGGCTGGCGAGGGCCTCGTCGTGCTCCTTCACGACGGCCTCCAGCTGATCAACCTTGGAGTGCCACTCCTTGTTCTGTAGGCGGAGCGCGGAGTTGTCCGGCTGAGACGCGCGTTGGAGCGCGTCAGCCAGCCAATCTCACACTGCGCGCAGACAAGGACGGTTGAGGCAAGGCAGAGAAAAGATAAGTGAGAATGCACTCGGACAAACAAAAAAAGGCGAATGACGAAAGACTTACTCCACGCAGTCCCCCGTGCCTTCGCCAGCTACGCCGAGGCGGGCTGGTTGGCACCGGCTAGCGTCGCTTGGAGCTTCCGGCGATCCTTGAGCCCGACCTCGAGGTTCCCCTTAAGGGCATGTAGCGAGGACCCTACCTCCATGGTGAGCAGCGTCAAGGGGCCGGCTAGGGCAGTCGAGGCGTCGCGGGCGGCCACCATCCACTGCATTGTCGCCTCCTCGTCGGAGTCGACGTCCTCCACCACTATCGTCTCCTTGCCGGTGCGCGAGCCCCCCGGGACGACTGAAGAGCCCCCACCCGGGCTGGAGGTCACATCCGGCTGACTCGACGCGCGTAGAGGCGTGGCGGGAATTGGCTGGATCACGACCGCCGGCTCTGGCGGGGGCAGGATTTCAGTCGGGGGCAGGGGAGAAGCAAACGAGGGGGCGTCCAGCTGGATCGGAGGATCGCGAGGCGGGCGCGTTGCGAGCCGGGCTCGCAGCGAAGGAGAGAAGAGAACTGCGAAGGAAAAATAAGGTCAAGTCAAGAACGAAAACAAGAGCAAGTGCAAGAAAGGCAAGAAAAGCAAGATAAAAGATAGGCAAACTTACCCCTTCACCACGGGTGCGCCGGCCGGGGTGTGGAGGAACGCCTACCCGGCTGCGCTTCGCAACCGGATCTTCGGGAGCGGGAGCGCTGCTTGAGATCCCCTCGCTGGCCCGTTTCCATGCCGGCTCAGGCGGCGCGGTGCCGTCGCTCTCCTCGAGCGCAGGGCCTCCACCGCCTCGTTGTTCCGGCTGGGGAAGAACCCCTCCTCGCCATCCGAGCCCTCGCTAGTCCAACGCGGGCGTGGCTAGGTGAGGTCAGCGGTGAAGACTTGGAGGGGCTCCTCGCCCTCCTCCCAGATGATGCAGGGGAAGGTCTGCAAAGGAAGAAGTAAGCCAAGCCAGATCAAGCAGTGATTCCGGACAAAACAAGAGCAAGAGAAAGGCAAGGAAAAAGGACAAGTCCACTTACCCGGGGAGCGCGGTTCTCGCGGTGGTAAGGGGCAAGGCCAAAGCGCCAGTCAGCCTTGATCTTCTCCTTCGTGATCATCCACACCCACTCGTAGAGGTTGGCAAAGGGGGGATCACGGCGGGAGAGTCGGGTCGGGTCCAGGCGTCCGGAGTAGTAGCACATCTTGTGTGCTCGCTGCTGGAGGGGCATCATCAGCCGGGAGGCCCAACTGAGTGTCACGTCGACGCCAGTCAGGCCGGCTGTGACCAACGCCCTCATCCGGCGCAGCAACTCCTCTGCCTCGGGCTTGGAGCCAAAATGCTTCTGCTCCTAGTTCACCCGGGTGGACTCGATGTCCTGGAAGGCCGACGGGTTCAGGTGGTCGTCGGCGCCCAAGTTGCGTACGTAGAAGTACGTCTGCTGCCATAGTTTAACCGTGTTGTTTAGCTTGAACTTGGGGTAGCCGGTTTGGGCGTGCAAGTAGATGGAAGCACCGCTGCAGGGCACGAGCGGCCCCTTGGCGTACTACACCTGTGGCTGGATGAGGAACAACCGGCAGAAGAGCCCGAGATTCGGCTGGATCCTGAGGTAGCTCTCACAGAAGGCTACGAAGTGTGTGAGAATGCCGATTGCATTCGGGCCGAGATGGTGGAGGCGAAGGTCGAAATGGGCGAGGAATGTGGCATCCCGCAAAACCACTACTAGAAAATCGCGTTGTTTTTGTGCATTGCATCATCATGACCGCATGCTCATGTCATCATGCCACATTGCATTTGAGCATCGTCATCATCTTGCATCTGTTCGCATAAAACTATTTTTGAAAAGCCTGGTTTTGTTTCCTGAACGCCCTGTCTTGAATTCAAAACCCAAAACCCGGTCTCCGGATTATTTTGTTTGTATGCTATCGGTTGGCAAAAACCCTGTTTTAAACAAATAAATTATTTAATTATTTTTAGGGGGCAATCGAACGGGCCGAACCGACCCAGTCGACCACCCCCAGTACAAAAACGGTCCACCTAAACCAGCCCACCCGAAGTCCTAAATCTACCCAAACCTATCCTACCCACCTATCCCAGCTCACCACCTCACCCCTGGACCAAATCCCTACCCACCCTGCCACCTCACCAATCCCCCACTCCCTTTCCTCTCTCTCTCTTTCTCACACAGCCCCATCTACCCACCCCCACCGACACCTGGGCCCCCACCTCCCTGGACCCACTCCCCTCTCCCCACCCGCTCACACTGCCATACCGGCCCCACGCCCCGGCCTCGCGCGGCCACACCCCCACCAACCCCTGGCCGGCCCCACCCCAGGCCCCACCTGCCCCACCCTGGTCCCGCCACTGCCTCTCTCCCCTTCCCCCGTTCTCTCTCTCTCTCCCTGGCTCCCCATGCCCCACCCCGCCCCCGACTCTCTCCTCCGGCGCCGCCAGGCCCCCCCCATCGCCACCGCCCCGCCACCTCCCTCCTCCGCCCGCACGCGCGTCCCCGCCGGCGCCGCCTCCTCTCCCTCCGCCGCGTCCGCCCCTCGCCCTTCCGGCGAGCTCCGCCTCCGCCCCGCCTCCGCCGACCACGCCACCAACCGCCTCCGCCGACCACGCCACCACCCGCCTCCACCGTCGCCGCGGCCTCCACCTCGCCGCTCCTCCCCGCTCCGGCGAGCCGACGCGCCCCACCCCCTCTGCCCCGCGTCTCCTCCTCCCTCCGGCGGCCGCGCCACCGCCAGCTCTCTCCTCTCCGGCCTCTCCCCGCCAGCATCCTCTTCGCGAGCGCCCGCGCCGGCCTCCTCCGGCCGCCCTCCTTCCCCTCCGGCCAGGCGCGCTCCGCCTCGAGCCGACACCCGCCGCCAGTCCTCTCCCTCGCCGTCGCCCGTCCTCCTCCTCCGCCGTTCGCAGCTCCGGCCGAGCGCCGCCCCCTCGCCGTCTTCCCGCCAGCGAGCCTGCCGACGCTCTGGCCCGCGGCCATGCCGGCCCTAGCCGTCCTCACCGTCCCTCGCTGGTCGCCTGCGCCGTGTCGGCCTCCCGAAGCGCCCGCCGCTCGTCTTCCCCCGGCCCCATCCTCGCCGTTCAAGGACACCACGCCGTCGCCAGGGAATCGTGCCGCCAAGACCTGCCTCCTGCTGCGGGCACGCCTACAAGCCTCTCTGGCCTGCAGCGCGTTGTCGACAAGTACCCGTGTGTGTCGTTTTTGGACATGCGTGTATGTTGATTCAGTTGCCGACGCCAGCGCATCGCCTCCGGTACCGTGGTATTGACCGCCCAATTAAGTTATCTTGTCGCCCTATCTTCTCGAACCCGCCATCGGTTGGACCGAGATCGACGCCTTGACAAGTCGGGACCCGGAGAACCATCACGGTGCCCCTAGGAGACCTTTGCAAGTCACCATCGATCTCAAGCGAGGCCTCAACAAGATCTTCTTCTCGGAGCCCTAAGGACGTTTCACGGATTCCGAAGCCCGGACCCGATAACCACCAAGGCCGCCGACACGGATACACCGAGTTCTCCATCAAGGACACCAAAACCGTCGACATGGAACCAAATGACGCCGAGCACTTCGTCGTGGAACGCCAAGTTCTGCATCCCGAACGCCAGGACCGACCCGATATGCGGACCCGACAAGATCTCCTCGACGACAAGATCGACACCGACCAGAACGAATCCGATGCGCCCTGGCACCGAGCCAAGTCCTTCTACGTGGAACTGCAAGAACTACTTCCGGAGTCCGAGAACGATCCCGTCGAACCCTGAACCCCGAACCCGAACCCGAACCCCGGAACCCCAAGATCGCCAAACCCTAATGTGTGACCCTTTTCCCGAGCCCTATTTTATAAATGTAATAACAAATTGATGCATATTGAATTGTCATACTTGCATGCATATTGCCATGTGGTTTGGGGGCCTTATGCCGATTCACCTAATAATTAAATATGGGGCCCATATGCGGGCAAATCCAGTCGTATATTGGCCTCATTTAAATTTGCGTAGCGAACCGTTGATATATTTTGCCTTGTTTAAAACAACATTTAAATTGCGGGGTAACTAAACAACATAAACCACCTAATTAATTGTCGGGACCCCCGGTTCCGCTTAATATGACCTAATTGCATTGCACCTTTGCCATGTCATGCATCATATCATAAGCATGCCGATCTTTTGCCGTAGTATTAAATATTGCATCCGGTGTTATTCTAGTGTTTTGCTTCTTCGCGGATAAGGCCGTTGGGCTGATGCGAGTGTCGACCCGATCTTCGGTTGAACCTTCGGCAATGTTTTCAGGCGAGCATCTCCCCCTTTCTACCTATCTTACTTTTATAGTATTTACTCCCTCCTGTTGATCTATGGCTATCTGTGTTGCGATGCTCTAGTTTCCGTACCCGTGATATCCTCTGCAGCCTTATTTTTGCCTTGGACACATCCTATCACCTGTTGTTTGGTAGATAGTCGGACCTGCGCGTCGTAGTCGCTTGCTCAAGTGCTGTCGCGTGCCGTCAAGTACCACCGTTGTTGGAGTAATGCCGTATGTTTAATGTTGGAGATGATCATGGCTTTAATTATCGTTCACTTTAATTATTGTAACTAAAACTGGAGTAGATAAGCAGAGGCACCGGTGGGTGATAGATACTATGTGGTTTCCGACCGCTCACTGGTGTCCCGTAGGACCCCGAGTTCTTGACACCTGTTCCGAGATCGAGCGCGCTAACCACATGTGGGGAGATATGGGCCCCCCATCGATTTAGTACCTGATTTCAAAGTACTGTACTGGGGCCACAAGTAGTTTGGGGCTTTATTACTATCCTGTACTTATGCCATGCTTTACTGCTTTATTTACGATTGTGCGAGGAGCACACTGTACTGTTTTGGAAGCGGAGTGTTTTCGCGGTATCGACAGGCCCAGTTTTGGGGTTTCCTGTCGTTTACAGCCACTGTCGCAAACCCTGAGTCCGTCTCGGAGACCGGCCGACTTCGTTGCGGGTGTACTTAGTGGGGTGGCCCCCCGTGCTTGCTTTGGGTCTGGGAAACGTCATGACTTAGGCCCCGCCGACATACCGATGGGTGTATGTTAATTGATCTGGCAAAAAGGGTCGAAGTGCGTGTGGATACTTTGGTGCACCCCTGCAGGGTTTAATCTTTTCGAGAAGCCGTGTCCGCGGTTATGGACGACTTGGAGCACAGTGCTTGATCATAGACAACTATAACTAAAGTTTACTGTTATAAATTGACTTGTATCCGATATGACTAGTAATCAGCGTCAACCACAACGGAATGGCTAAATAAAAGTACCAACAACTGCTGGGTTTTGGGGTTATCTCATGCTAATTGTATTTGACTAGTAAGTGTCGCAACTACAACGGAATGGTTAACTAAAAGTGCCCACTGCTTATTTTTATCAGGATGACTATCTATACCTGACTAGTAATTGCTGCAACGATAACCGAATAAGTAAAACTGCCAACTGTGTGAGTTCCTCGGTTGACTTCCTCGTTTGGTCTCGAGGGGGAAACACCAGGATGGGTTTGTCTGATGGTAGAAACAGGTTGGTTCCGAATAGGTCTTTCTTACCCCTCTCTGATAGCCGCCAGTTGTATCGAGTCTCTATAGGTTGTTTAGTGCATGCTGTCGCTGCCGCTTCAGTCCACCATACCTATGTAGGCGAGGACCGCCGAATTCTAGCCTCGCCGTGTACTGGCCTCAGTACTGACGCTCCTCTTTTTCCTTTGCCCTTTTGTCGGCACCCCTTTTGTTTAAGAAGGTTTGAGATCGACGTCGTTAGCAGGGTTACCCTTCCGGCTTGGCCTGGGCAGGGTTATGGACGCCATTGGTTATTCTTCAGGGCTCTTAGCCCCATTTGCATCTTGTCCGTAGCTGGACGCTCTATCATTTTCAAGGTGATTTGGATCTTGTATATTATATCTGTATTCTTGACTCATGGAGTCGTGTTGTATATATATATCTGTTATGTGGGTCCCATCGAGGACTGTTGTGTAAAGTTATTACTTCGTTTTCCACCCGCACGAAAGTGCCTGGTGGCACCTTCGAATCGTTTCTATGCGGGTTTGGTGGGTTTCGCTAAAACTTGCATAGGGCCGATTCTGAGGGTGTTACAAGGAAGGAGAGGAAGAAGGCGCTGGCCGGAAAGGCCAGGCCGCATGCAAGGTGCGCAAGGAAGACTGCACGCTTGCTGGTTTGCGGTGCCGACGAGACTTCGTCAGCCGGCGCGAGGCGCACCCCGACCTCGCCAGCGGTCGGAAGCAGGCGGGCGCGCCGATATTTTTTGATCTGCTCCTCCGTGATGGAGGAGCCGCACCAGGCGCCGCGGCTTTCAGCCATCCCTTCATCGACAGCGTGCGGCGGAGGAGGAACGAGAGGAAAAGGAGAAGAGGAGGGAGCGGCACAGGAGTGATGGTGACCCGTTGCTCCGGCAGGCAAAGAACGAGAAGTGCCGGCGAGACGGAGGCGATGCGAGCTTGTCGGCGGCGCGGGCGCAAGGAAGCAGCAAGAGCCAGAGGGACGCAACAGCTTCGGCGGCGAGGAAAAGGGGGGCAAATGGTAGGTGGGGGCGACGGCGGCGTGGGCGGTACTTAAGGGCTGGGCAGGCCAATGCCAGCTCGCCACGTGGCGGCCCCGCACACCCCCATCAACGGCCGGATCGTTTGCGCTGACGCAAGATGCACAGAAGATCCAGGGCGCGGGAGGCGAGGTGCCGGCGACAATTCCCGAGGGGGTGCCTTACACGACGTGTCGCCGCAGTCATCATCACGCGCATGGATGACGTCCGTGATGACGTAGCCGAGTAGCTCAACCGCCAGAACTCAGCCGGGAAAAAAAATTCAAACTAGCTTTTGGAGCCCGCGCACATTTCGCCTAAGGGTGGAATCTACGCGCGCTCGGGGGATAGTGTCGGGGGATCACCCCCTTGTAGGCTAACCAGACAAGATGCAGAGGAAATATAACTATCAATAGGCTAACCCAGCCGGATGTAAAAACTCAAGAGCAGATCAGGAAGAAGACCAGACGCGGAGCAAGCCAGCAAACCAATCAGCCGGATAAAGAGCACTCCTAAAAGTGTCTAGCCAGCTGGAGAACGCCAGCCAGATAGAGCGAGACAGACCAAGGGCGAGACGGCAGAACCATCTGCTGAATAAGATAACAAAGGCCAGACACTTAGCCGGATGGGACTAACCACCTAGACAAGACGGAATAGCCGGCTAGGTCACCCTAGCCGGACCTTCAAGGCAGATGGATGATGTAGGGCACAGTACCCCGCAGCCCTAGTAGACAGAGGCTAGACATGAGGACAGAGGCGAAGGCACCTACATCGGAGGAGTTGGCCCGAACCCATGTCGGGCGGGAACAGGAGCCGCCGCCCGTGTCGGCCAGGGCGGCCTCCACTGTTTCCATGCCGACCGGGGGGGGGGCGCGACACTATGCAAGACATCAGGGAGGCTGGATACTATACCGGAATAGTTGGCTAGGCCCGCCTGTGGGACCCGCCAGTCGGCTGAGTCTTTGCCCATGCCTCCTTGGCCTATATAAGGGGCGGCAGGGGCATATTAGCAAGGGTTGGTCTCACTTTCTTCTAGCTAGGCACCAATACAGCTCAAGGAGCCTTTGTGGTCCTTTGTGTTCATCCAGATAGTCAGATCGGCAGGAGTAGGGGTGTTACCTCACCACGAGGGCCCCAAACCTGGGTACTTCTTGTGTCCTCAACGCATGTTTGTGCCCAATCCCGCCTGTGGATGTCGTCGCTTGCTTCCCTGCTCGCTCCCACACCACGAACTAGCATGCTCAAGCACTGTCGTTTTCATAACAACGACAAGTGGCAATTAGTTACTCCATACTCATACATCATAGCCACTAATGCAAGCCATCATTCTAGTTCTAGGGGAGTGTGTGTCTATATTTGGAATCTTTTCCCAATGGCATGTCCTCCCGGATCTTCACATCTAAGACTAAAAGGAGTTTTTCCTTGAGGTGAGTGCAAAAGGCCTCTCTTCATGAAAATTGTAGTTGCATTCATTGAGCAGGAGAGATATGGAGTTCGAGCACCTCTGAAATATCCCTGGGACATGTAACCTTGGTAGAATTGGCGACATCTTAGGAGGGGACATTGATGCATAGTTGAGGTATACTGTGGATCATGGAGGAAATATGATTTCCAAGCTAGCCCAACTTTCTCTTCATAACTACCACTCATACGGATTCAAAGCTTGCTCAAATGGTGTTTTATTTCTGGTCAGATTTCCTCTTCCTTTGTAAATGTGCGAGTATAATCTACTTTTCCTTTTGTCGCCATCATCCCCTGGTGGCATAAACCTGAGGCTATTCTCCCCCTCTCTCAGTGAGAGCGGGTCATCTGACTTTGTTTGGACCTTCATGACGAAGACGACCTTGTGGTGAAAATCTAAAAAAGCACCTCTTAGTTTGGCTAGTTTCACAAAATCTTGACTTTGATTGATCCATAACATGTAATAGACATTACCTCTACCCTAGCAAAAACATGCTTGATCACTGGTTACTTGTGAAGCTTGGTATGGATGCCTAACACCCACGTCCAAGACTTTTCTTGCAAGGAACCTGACTTTCAGATTGGCTAGTGGAGGGCCGGCCTTACTTAAATCCTATGAATTGGGAGGGAAAAAAGATGACTCTGGCACCCAAGCCTCAAGCCATCCTTAGACGGGAACACCACAAAGTAGGCGAGAGAGACCTGTGCACACTTGACAATCACATTTGTCACTGAAAATATGGCTGAGTTATTCTTTAATGACAAATAACATTGAGGCTTGACCCGAGATGACCATAAGTGAAGTAGTATTGGAGACATCTTCTTCCTCTTTGTTTCCACCTTGAAGGTAGTAGATTCCTAGATCATGCATGCCAATCTTGTACATTATGAGCTCTCACGGATTGGACAAGCCCAAGTAGCTTGAAGTGACATGCATGCCCCTTTTATGCAATCGAAGCATCGTGTCGAGTTATGTCATGTCTCTTGACAATGGCTAGTGTCACCATAGTTAAAATAGGTGACCTCTATGGTCCCACCATGGTGGAACCCTCTCGTGGATGACCACATGTACCTTTCTTCTGGCCTCCTCCATTTGACATGTTATTTCGAGAAATGTTGGAGTGATCATATGTAGGGGTAGATGCATCACCCGAAGAGCTGCTACCTTTGAAGCTACTCCTCTCTCCCTCCTTTACCACCTCCACCATTGGATCTAGGTAGGGGAAGATTTGGTGCAAGAAAATATGATGACGATTGGCAGTTGGAGGGATGGGTACCCCTTGTCTAATGCCCTCACGCCACACTTTGTTGTCCCTATGACTGCAAAGGCGGCAACAGAGATAATTTTTCTCACAACACATATATCATGGGCGCTTAACGCGGTCATGCTCCATCGCAACACTAGGTTCAAGCTCCTTGACAATGTGTCTCACTTTTTATCTAACTAGTGATAGATAAAAACCAAGATCTAGAGTGATCCCCCATGCAGAACCCATCGCGAGCTTATATTGGCATGCATGGGAACTTGATGTGTTATGATAATAACTATGACACTAGTTTGGATTGTACCAAGTTCCCCATGTTGAAGCTAAGGGGGGTCCTTTCATAAGAACACAATTCGATAGTGGATTCATGCAAGAAGGTCTAAGGTCTTTCAAGGTCTAGATCAAGTTGATTCAACAATCTCTAGGTTTGACCTGTTAACATATACTTTCTTTTGGAGATATCCACTACAACCAATACGACCGACCCATAACCAATCCTAGTCATGGGAATTACACCCTAGATCTAGGCTGGCGACAGTGGCACACATCCATATCGGTTAGCCGCATGCCAAGCTTAGACGGATGGCCACCGAGGATGGCGGTGAATGAGTGAAGGATGGGAAGAAGTCACCAGGAAGACCTAGATCGGATGACCACAAGACGATGTGTTGGATCCTTGACCGGGACAACCAATTCCAATGAGTCTTTGTTGATGTGCTAGTGAAATGGAAGCGAGGATATGGATACCACCGTGTCCCCTAGATCTCACAACCATAATTTGGATATCCTTCCGCCTGGTGCAAAGGCCCTTCGTCTAACAGCCTGAGAAGATCAGATCTCATGTTTCGCGATGACGGCCAGGATGAACCCCTCCAGCATCAGGAGGATAGGTGATGGCATGCCCCTATCCAGTGCAACCCCTCCTCTTCAATGCCTCCTCGAGCAACCCACCAACTCTAGGGAAGAAGGGTCACCACCTTCCACCTCCTCCTCTGTGTCCCTCCACGTCTACCCTATCTCTTGGTCCGTCCCCTCACCCCCACACACTCGCAATGGCACGCCACGACGAGGAAGTGGGTGACGTGCCTATGATGTGTTGGCACATCATATTCCACCGGATGTCAGCCCACGGTCCCCTCCTCCAATAAACTAACGGAACCGAAGATATAACACGCTACACAAAGGTAAAAACAATAAAGAACGACTATCCAAACAAGATCGTATGACCGAGAGTTAACATTGATAGAGTGCATTCTAGCCTAGGACAAAAGCATGCATCTTTTATCCTCGAATATACTCCTATATATAATAAGTGTGGTTGATTTAGTTGTACTAAATCAGTGCCATTTATTATGGATTGAATAGACTATCTTTTCATCTAGTGTAGTTAATACGTTATTACTAGTATAGTAAACCCCGTGAGCGAGTGCAGTTAATAGGATTACTAGTAAACCCTGTGAGCTAGCACCCAGAAATTAACTAATACTATAAACAAGTATAAGATGGATGAAGTAGTTACCTTCCGTTTCTAGGAGTTGTTCGTCCGGCTCCATGAACAACGCCTGCTGATGTGGGGACGAGTTGAAGTTGGTCTTCTTGGTGTTCCTTCCCTGGCTGCCATCAGAGCCCCCCTTGTCGGAGCCGTCCAGTCCTTGAGATCCTCTCTTCCTCTCCATGCCATCTAGAGGGATGATGAAGTCGTCAATGTTTTGACCGTCGTCGTCGGTGTCACCGAAGTCCTCGTGGTTCATATTTCGGTGGAAGACGTGCTTCCAGATGTTGCGCATCTTCGAGTCATACAGGGGCTTCTCCCGAAAGTCACACGCGCCTCCAACGAGCGCCCTTATCACCGTATCCCTGGGCGCGCTATCCGCGAACACTTCATACACATGGACGTCGCACACGTGCAGATCTATCCATCAGTCCACGCACAGATCGAACCATGTTTTTGCAGGCACAGATTACACGGGACTTACGGATGACCGGGTGACGCTTCGTGGCCTGCTTGAGGAGCTCGAAGCCGTCGATCCCTGGCCCCTGCGTGTACGCGATGCTCATCACCAGGTCGAACCCCTCCGGGTCCTCCCGCAACGCTCTCAGTCCTTCTTCCGGCGACACCTTGCCCGTCACTGCACATACGGGAGGGGAACAGAACTTCAGCGAGGAGATCGATTGGCCGGCGGAAGATAGCCGGACTACTGAACGCGCGTACCTTTGTAGCCGTAGCGCTGGAGCATCTGCGTGATGGTGGAGAGGTAGGATGGATCCTCCTCTACCACGAGGATCATGATGTCGTAGGGATCGGGGTAAGGGCCAGCCGCTGGAGAAGCGGCACCGGCAGCAAAGGCGGCGTTCTCCATATTCGTCTTGGTGCGCGGCCGCGGTCTCAGTCACGACTCACACACACGTAGTACCTGGCGCTCCTGCTAGCAACAGTGAAGAGAGAGAGAGCGCGTCCAAAGATGGCAAGCCAGGCGTGCGGTCCACTGATGGTGTATAAATGGGAGAGGCCAGCATACCTCGTGACGACAGGCTGGGGCTGGGCTGTTGGAGATAGAGTTTTCTTGTTTTCACTTCCTTCACTTTTTGGAGATCGCTGACCACGTTAGAGATGGATCCAACCTTCTCCTTCCAAAGTAAGGCAGTGCACTAAAAAGAAAATTGTATTTTACAACACTGAGATATTGGCATAATAATGGTAACTCAAAGACACTCTCTCTATACCAACCACCCACCTTAGTCTCTTTTGTGAAAAGGGTCACCGCTTTATTAATCTTAATTGTTAAAGATATATTAGGCAGTTATAAATAATTGATTGGAATTATTTTCATATTATCCCTAGAACCTTCTTGATCTTCAAGTTTTATACTCACTCCAATCCAAATTAATAGACTCATATTATATAGATTCAGATGTATTTAGTTATGTTTTAGTGATAGATACATCCGAGTCTAAACAAATCCGAGTCTATTAGTTTGGATCGGCGGGAATATTACAGTCTCTTGGGGGTTCCTATTTTAGGTTCTCCAGAAGATGGGGTTCGACCCAAGGTTCTGCGAGCTGGCCGCCATCCTTCTGACCATGACCAGCACAGTTGTCGCTCAATGGCGAGCCTATGACTCCCATTTGGAACATGAGGGGCTTGAGACAGGGAGACCCCCTGGCGCCTTTGTTGTTTGTGTTTGTCATGAACACGCTCAACAGGATGTTGGCGAAAGCTATTGAGTAGGGTGTCTTGCGTTGACTTGCACGATGGGACTTAGCGACAAGATGATGCAATGATTTTTCTATCACCTAGATGAGTCAGAGTCACATGCAGTACGCGACATACTCCAACTGTTGGATGAAACAATGGGACTACACATGAAGTTTGTGTGCCCAGTCTCCCCGATCACATGCTCAAATGACATGGACATTGGGGCGGCAATGGTTATGGTGTGCCAGTTTGCTCCTCACGCCGCCAAATACCTTGGTATCCCCCCTAGCAATCAAATGACTATCAGCTATCACATTTCAACCGGTTGTATACCGGATTGCTGACAAGCTACCAACATGGAAAGCCTCCATGATGCTCTATGTAGTAAGGTTAGCTCTCATCAGATCAGTGCTAGCTGCAACCCTACTACACCAAATTTTAGTGCTTCCCCTTAACGAGAAAGAACTTAATTAGGTGGCGAAGATCCTACGCGGATTTTATGGGTGGGCATGAAGGATGCCATGGGCGTCCACTGTTATGTCAACTAGGCCAAGGTTTGTAGGCCAGAGCGGCTTGGGGCATGGGGATCCCGGAATTTGCATGAATTTCTATAAGCTTTAGGGTGGCTTAGGAGGATGCACACCGACCGCTTGTGGCCTTGGCAATATGCAATTCTCTAGGGTAGAATATCACGTGTTTGACACCTCCACCTCGATGATTTTTGGTGACGGATCCACCGCCCCTTTTCTAGGAGGACCGGTGGATCGATGGGAAGTCCATCATGGAGATAGCTCCTGACCTTCTCTCGCTAATCTCGAGACAACCTAGGAGGCAGAGGAAGGTGAAGCAGGCGCTAGTAGAGCACAACTGGATCACTAACATCTTGGGGGCTCTAAGCTCGCTTGGCCTTTGGCAATAGGCAATATGTACATCGGTGGATCTAGCTCCGAGACCTTCACCCATGGATAAACCAGACACTCTGGTGTGGGGGGTGGACAGCTAATGGGAAGTACTCTTCCAGCTCCAGCTATGACGCCCCTTTTTAGGGATAGACGACATCAGGATACTGGAAGTTGATATGGATGACTTTTCCCCCTAGGGTTAGGTTCTTCATCTGGCTGGCCTGCCACAACATGTGCTGGATGAGAAAGACTTACGTGACGTCGACTTCCACACCTGCCGCGAGGCCCACTATGCGACCATATGGAGAAGACCATGGCACATATCCTCACCGACTGCTTGTTCTCAAGGATGATGTGGGCACGAGGTGCTGTCGCGGATTCAATCCACGCCCAGCCCTCCCGTTTCTAAAGGCGACTTAGCAAACTGGTGGGCGCAAGGGCTGAGAGCCTCCCCTTGTCAGCTACGCAAAGGCGCCTCGTCGACTGATGGCTTGGTGGCTATGGAAGCATCGGAACGCCGCAACCTTCAACAACGTCAGCCTTTGGTTTCTTCGCTGGTCGAGCGGTCAAGGCTGAGGCGTGATCGTGGGCATTAGCAGAAGCTCGTGGGCTTCGCCGGCTTCTTCCCTGGTTAGCTTTCGGGTTGAATTGTACAGTGGGGTGTTGGTCTTATTTTGGACTTGTACATGCCTTGTACATAAACTTTTTTTTTCTATCAATGCATTGAAATGCACAACTTTTGCGTTTTCATGAAAAAAGTTATGAACAGTTTGATTAGCTAAAAACTGATAGAGATGCCGATAAATTGTTGGGTTGATTATTTGGTTCGTTTTGGGTTTAAGTAATATCCAGTCCTCGGCAGATTTTTTTTTGTGGCTGTTGAGGGAAATTTTGCACTAGTGGAGTGCAGAATAGTAATTTTCTATGGAATATTCAGCCTTTTTCACACAGATTCCACAATGAAGTGCACCGTACCCCTTCCTAGCAACACATATGCTAAGCTTGCTCAACCACAAAACTATATGATGATTGTATAAATCTGACCGGAGTACTTGTACTGAATTTACTACTGTGCAAAAAATATATACTGCGAGCTATGTTGGAAGTTCCTCCATCACTTTCTCTCTAAATAACTGATCATTTATCAGTAGTCCGTGTAATAATGCCTAGGAATCATCCAGTCATAGACATAATCATCCTGAAAGCCTGCACATAGAAAAGAAATTGCTCTGTCAAGATGTTTCCTCTTATGCCCTTGTGGTGCTCGATAGTGTTTAGATTTTTAGATCTCGAGTATATTGGTTGTAAGTTTTAACATGCAAAAATCAAGTAATACAACCCACCTTGCCGAGTGAAAAGGTCTTTGAACATTTTCTTGAGATAGAGATAGTCGGGCTCGTCTTCAAATCCCAGCGAGCGACAGTAGTTGAGGTAGGATGCGAATTCTTTAGGATGGCCATGGCAAAGCTCCTGAAATTAATCGAGAAGACATGATTGAAAAAATCAAAGCGTCAATGGTATCATAACCGGATCTCCGACCTGGAAGAGTTACCTCGGGTGATGTGGTAATCTTCATGTCCTTGATCATCTCATGCGTTTCTCTATGGTTCCCGGGTTGTACATCCTGCCATGGAAGGCTGATCGATAGCAACAACACCAAGTGTTAGTAATTAATATTGAGTATAGGCAGAGAGGATGGTATAGATTGCACCAGGCCAAGTTGAACAGACAACCTTCCTCTTAAGAAGTACAGCAGCATGTATCCAATAGATTCCAGGTCATCCCTCCGGCTTTGTTCTACATAGAAGTTAGAGATCAGATTTTTATGGTATCTGATTAAGCAGAAAGATGTGTGGAAAGGCGGTAGAAGTTTACTAGGACGAACAACACTAGCTAGATGACTTGAACTGTTGGAGAATAGAGGAGATCATGCCCAGTACTTGAAGAACTTACCAATTCGAAGATGGTTGTTGATACTCGCATATCTCGGCGTCCCTGCCAAGCCCATCATGTTCTCTCTGTTGAATAAATAGAAAAGCGTGTCATATGATCTATTTCGAATGGTTGCAGTACTACATATATCTATATGTAAGAATACAATATTGTCCAGTAATTCTAATCTCCATTCTAAAGGCATCGCTACATGGCGCAGCATCAGAATGAACTACCGCAACAGAAACTACTGTGGCAGTATCATTGAATTCATCCAATTTTCTTCAAGGCAGGAAAAAACTGAACAAAAACACCACAGCTAGAATTTCATGTACATGTCAACAGTGATATATTTACCTATACGGGATGTGTTGTCTATCGTGTCTTGATGTCTCCATGTACTTCTTTGCAATCCCAAAATCTATAAGATGAACCTACAGAAAGATCGAAAGGAGTGAACATAAGCAAGTAAATCCGCAGTGATCCATGAATACAACAAGACCAAGAGAATGCATATGTAACTATCAATTACCAGGTTTGCACTTTTTCCATTGCCCATGAGAAAATTCTGGGGTTTGATGTCTCTGTGCAAGAAAGACTTGGAGTGAAGGCGTTCGACCCGGTTGATCTAGAGAAACAGAAGACGATTAAATTTCTCATGGCAAAATGAGAGATTGGTCATCAAATCAAAACAAGGTTGAAGACCAAAAATAATAATCTGACAGAAGAAGTAAGCATGAATGGGGTGTGTAAGGTTAATTTCTTTGCAGAGCATATCTACATGTATACCATCTGATCAGCGAGCATCAGAACAGTTTTCAGGGAAAATTTCCTGTCGCAGGAGTCGAAGAGTTCTTCGAGGTTGGGCCCCAGCAGGTCCATCACCAGGACACTGTAATCACCTTCGTTACCAAACCACCTGATATTTGGAATCCCAGCTGCAGAGAAATAAAATTGATGCAATGTCAGTTGTTAGAAAAGAATGAGACTAATTGATATGATAAGAGTGAAAAACAATGCAAGCAGGATATATTTGTGGGTTATCACATACTTTCTCCTTGAAGTTTCTTGTAAATCTTCCACTCGTAGATCAGCTGAGGGAACCTTGCTTTCAGAGATTCCTGGTCCGGCCGATTAAACAATGTGAATCAGTAATAATAAGAAATTTGTACTGTATAGCTAGAACAGGTGCGTTGAGGTGTGAAGAGGCAAGAAGTGATGAAGGAACTCACGAGCTTAATGGCGACCTTTTCTTTGGTCTCGACGTTGGTGCCTGCAGTTGAGAAAGATACGGTAGAATTAATTTTGGGGATCGAATTTATGCGATGGGAAATAGGAAAGATCGCCGGGGCAAACCGTGGTAGATCTCCCCGAAGGCGCCGGTGCCGATGACGCAGCCGACGCGGAAGTCGCCGGCGCCGTCGGCGGTGGAGATAGTCTCCGGGATCGTCTTGAACTTGCGCGGCGGTGGCCTGCTGCTCCCGTGACCGCGGCCATGCGGTTGCGAAGAATACATCGAAGCTGCGTTTTCGCGTCCTTCGTCGTCCCCGGCGGCGAAGCGGCGGCTGATCATGACGGGCGGCAGCAGCGAGAGGAAGAAATCGCGCGATCGATCCGTAAAGCAGGCTTGTTATGGTTTATATACCTGCACGGCCGCACCGACGTGCAACCTGGTCTAGACTACAACGCGAGTAGTAGAGAAGCCCGGCTCGACTTCGGCTTCCGCTCGGACGGTCGAACCCCTGCCCAAACTCTCTTGCGCCCTCTCCCCACAGAAACGCTGGCGCAACACTTCCCCACACTACCTCAAAATTCACCAGCACATGCCCCCTTCCACGTAGCGCACTGTTGCGGGAAGCACGCCACTATAGTGATGTTGTCGACGAGTACACCATGAAAAGATCATCACGTAGAGTTTAGAAAGGTGGAGGAGAAAGGGGACCAGCGTCTAGGACACATGTACACAAGTTACTTATGTTTATATCCGACAACGGTGTTCGAACTCTACTCCTAGATGAGCAACAAGTGCGCGATTACAATGTTGTATAAATCGACTCTTGTCCTAAGTGTTTCCTATGGCTACCTTATACATAAGAAGTCTTAGCTAAATAGGTTACAAAATCCTTGTCAGTGACCGTGGATTAAGGCATGTAATAATCATTGTGTGAGCCTTATCCCACTTTCCTACCTAAGAAGAGCGCAAGGTTCGTGACCTGGAGGCCCGTGACTAGTCGTGCCGCAAGAGGACTTTATAGAGGATTTTGAAGACCACATGTACACTGAAGAGAGATCGAGGATCAATTTGACGTACAAGACAAGATTGAGATCTCATGTAACTTGTGGAGACTCTTACACTGTTAAGGACGGCAATTGTATCCACGAATCTGGGTATCCGTGGCTATCTGATCTGGTGTGCAAGCGTATGTACGACAACTAATTTCATGAGACGGATATCTGCTAACTCATGGGGTGGGAACGGGCAGAGGTTTGCCCCGTGGATATCACGGATACCCGTCTGACACGTCGGGCTCACATGCCAGCAACACATTTTATTTTTGCCCATTATATGTGTCACACTCACTTAAATGACCAACCTACCCTACCCCACGCTCATAGATCCACCTAACTCAGCCTTACTAACCGTAACACGATTTCCACGAGGACCCTGCACATCTGCACCCCTAGTTCCCCATAGTCTCGTTTGACCATTTTTTTCACACAAAGCCACACACATTGACGCATGGACGAGCAAGCCGCAGTTGTAGGCACTACCCAGTAGTGGTGTCGTCGGCACGACGCTGCAACCCTCCTGACACTGTACTCTTCCATTTGGGGACGCGGTGGAGAGGTTGTCCCTCCTCCTCTAGTCATCATCGTTACATGCTACCAACCGTCCTTTCACCTGTCATTTCCTGCTCGTTGATGACGGTAAAAACTCAATCTGCTAAAGTGTTGTTGTAGTGCTAAAATGTTGTTGTAGTGCTGAAATGCTGCTAAAATGCTGTTGTAGTGCTGAAATGATGTGTTGTTCATGTATACAATGCGTAAAACTATGGATATCTACGGATATTCGGGTACCCGACGGGTTTGGATTTGGGGCGATATCTAGTGCCATGGGTTCCTTTTGGAATGATCCAGGGTGAGGCCGATGGATTTGGAATTGGATATGGTTTTCGCCTACCCACCAAACCAGACCTATTGATATCCTTATACACCATCGGTGGCTATATATATTGAAGACCATTCTCATGTAGGATACGCCATCTACGCCCATGACGTACATTTAGTCTCTAGTCATAAATCCTGGATTCATATACTCTTACTAGGTGTCTCTATAAACCCATCGAGATCCATCTTGTAAACACTTGTATAATCTTCTGATCACACAATGAATAAATTCGAGGGAACTCCATTATGACAATCTTTGTCTCTTTGATCCAAACATGCCGACCCGAGCAGTTTAGCAAACAAATAAACTCTTGACCTTCAAAAGTGAGACTGCCATGGGATCGTGAAAACTATCCTTATTCAATTGGCGCACCACACATGGGTGGGCATGTCAAGCAAATCAGGTCAGCTTCGATGCCAAGAAGGGCCACTCACGGCAGGAGTGAGGCCGACGAGGTGCCGTATGGTGTCTCACGAAACACGGGCTCGAGGAAGCTACTCCCGAGACTTGGGGGCTCCGCGCGCGACACACGAGCCCTTATTGGTGACATGTATCCCCTGTTTTTTGGACAGCTTAGTAACATAGCACCAAGTGGAGATCCAAGGATACATCGAGTTACCTCCCAAGATTGACCCGCCCTGGGCCTGTAAGACATGACGACATCTTGGCGTGGAATGACCTGGATGTGACACCGAGCACATCAATGTCTACAATAGGCGTACAATACAGCTGCGCAGTGTTGGTGTATGGTAGAATTACCATTACACGTAGGTAAACATCGACCGGGGCACCATCCACTAGGAGTAGATGAGATCCCCTCGCGTTTCTCGGAGGTAGGGTGCCCATCACATGTGTGTGATCATGCTTAGCATGTTTAAGTGTTGTGATGATTCCTCCCCAGCAATATGACACATGTATAAACATGCTCTAATAGTACTAAGCACATCTATGGGTTTTGATCCCCCGGCTCAATCTCTTCACTTAAATTCCATGGAGTAGATCCCGATGATCTCTCTACCACTACTGCTACTAAATATTCTCTTCTTATTTTAGATATCATCCTTATGTTAAAGAGTAGCCATTCTTCTGGATGACGATGAACTCTTTCTTGTGGATGGTATCCTCCTCCTAGCATTCTCCTCCTTGTTTCTTCTCTTATATCTCTCAAATCTTTCTCACTTTCTAATGGCCACTTTCTAGTTTGTGTGTCTTGGTGAATTGTGATGTCTTCCCTTGCCGATGGCTCTATTTATAGTGGTTCTTGAGATCCCTATGCCTCAGTGTATTGCCTGTTCTAGTAAGTTGCTTGGTTGTGGGTGAAACTGTCTCTGTTTTTTCCTTATATATAGGCACAATGCATTCGGTGTTCACTTAATTATCTCATAGTTGTTTTGCAATTTTCCTTATTAGGCATGTCAGTTTGGAAAATGGTAACTTTGTTCTAATGCTTAACTTGGAAAATGGCAAGTGGATATTGTTTTGTCTTATTTTCCTCTAGCTACATAATTACTTGTAGGCTTAGTTGAGTTATTATTAATGGTTTTAATTGTCTTTTTGTTCACTCATGCAAATAGAGAAAAATGTGTTTATTGTGTTAGTTGGATAGTAATCTGATTGACCTTCTTTGTGAATAAAGATTATTTTGATGATTTCTTTGATGGCATAATGAATTCAATGCTGGTTTTTAGAGGATAGTTCCTAATGTTGCTTCTATTTATTTATCTTGGACCAAAACTTGTACCGTTGCCTTTGTTGCTTCTAGTTGCCTTATTGTTGCTTATATACTACTGATCCAATGCATTCATGTTGCCTCATTGTCTCTCTTCTTCATTGATCAGAATTGATGGTCCAATTGTTGCCTCACTTTGATTTAAGCCCTCTAAGGCTGAGTTAGATTCTAGGAGTTCTTCTTGGAATCACTCCCATTGAATTCACAAGGAAATGGCTTCACCAATGGTGGAGCCAATATTACTAACCAAAACAAAAAATCTTTCATTTTGTCTTTGTTTATTTGTAGGTCTCAAGAAGAAGATAAGATAATAATAATAGAGATAGATAGATTTCTTACTAGTTTGTATTAGGGTATTATCTTCTTGTAAATTGTTTATTTATTTTTACACATCTTGTAAAAACACTCTTATAAAGAAGAATTTGATTGTGATCATTCAAATAATTTTATTATATTTTTCTAAATTTTATTTGTATTTACTATGAATTATCTTATTTGAATTTTGAATTCAAATAGTTATTTGTTGTTCCACTTTGTCTTAGAACTATTATTCTTGTATATGAGTGTGTAAGTGTATATGGGTCAAAGACTCACATATAGACTTAAATTTAAATTTCCATGTTAAAAAAATACACAAAGGTCACGTTGAAATTCAAAGCGAATCTTGTGATGTCCGCTCTAATTTATCACTAGAGATAAATTTCAATCACTTTTTCTCTTAAAACAAAGTTTAATTTTTTTTTCATATTAAAACTAGGCTTCTCTTGGTTTGAGAACCGTCGACTACGAGTTTTCCTGTAATGATTTAACTCTGATGGGCTCCTGATAGGCCATAGGGTGGGACGCACTGGCGGAGCGCCTTGGAGGCGAAACTGGGCAGCTGCCCCCCCTTCGAAAAGCAGTGCATAGCATTTTTCTAGGCATGTTCTTTAGCCATCGTTTGTTTCTGGGGTTCGCTATTAAAGCACAGGGGATCAAGGACAAAGAGGCCTCATCAGTTCTCATCCCTTCTTTACTTCCTCACCTCAACGTATTGATGATTGTAGTGGCAGTGGGTTACTTATTTTACCTTGGGACATGGGCCTCATCAGTACTCCCTTCGTTTCAAGGCTTAAGGCATCCTCTTTTTGCGTGTTTTTTCTTTGACCAAGAATTACTCTAAATACGTAAAGAGTTTTGGTATAAAACTAGTATCACCGAAAAGTATTTTTCAATATGAATCCAACGGTACTAATTATGTACAATATAATCAAGATTTTTTTGCTCAATTTTTTTGGTCAAACTTTTCTTTGGAAAGCGTGTGCGCCTTAAGCCTTGAAACGGAGGTAGTAGTATTTTCTTTGCTGCCCATCGGTGGATGGATCTTGGGTTAGATATTTTTGTTCAGCTGGCCACTTCGGTGGATCCTGGTCAAAGAAATATTTCTCATCCCCTACTTGCTATGACAATTTCTGCTTAAATTAAGGAGTTAAGTGCATTTTAAAGGTTGAAATCATCTCTTGTTGCTACTAGTAGAATTTAAAATTGTAGAAAAAATCAGGTCCTTGGTTCAAAAAAAAATCTAGTAGAATTTTTCAATTTGGCCCAGCTATGCTTTTGGTCACGCTCCGCCATTGGTGGGACGTCCAACCGAGGGATTATGCTAGACCAAATTCTTGCACGCCAGGGTGGCTCGCCTCGGGTCCTGAGCACATGCTATCAATATTGTAATACCTGATGTCTTTGAGTAATACAAATATGATTCGCAAAAAAAACACGGTATTTAATCATAGCCAAACACATCAAAGTATTTTAAACTATAGTATTTTAAGAAACTATAAAGTATGCTAAAATATTTTAAAAATACTTTGCTATCAAACACAGCCTTAACTCTGATGGGCTCCTGATAGGCCATAAGGTGGGCCGTCCAAGTTTGGTGTCAGTCACCTCTCAAACGCGATGACCCTACGGCGACCTCGCGCGTGTTTATTTGCTTGCACCTCGCACGCACGCCGGCTGCGCCTCCGCATTTTATACCGTTTCCCGTCACATGGCCACACGACCTTCTTCTTGGTCTGCTCACCGCAAAGCCAACCACTCCCAGAGCGCTAGTGCTGGGCATTGCGCAATGCATTGACCCACTCCTCACCTCATCTCCTCTCTGCTCTCGGTCTGCCCGTTCCTCGCTCGTCGTCCAGCAGTTCCGTCCCCGGTGGCCTCGCCGCGTCCGGTAGTCGAGCTCCACCCCGTTCCGTGGCATTCAGGTGACAGCATTTTCGCATTGATTTTTGCCAGATGCTTGGTGTCCGTAGTGCGATTTATGTGTGGCGCTCATTCAGTCATCTCGCCAGATGCTTGCTTAACCGAGTGATGATATTTCAGTTTAACCGAGCGCGTACAGGATGGAGAACGTTGGGAAGAACGACCAAGAGGACGCGCTTAAGGATGTTGCATTTTCCATGCAGCCTGTCCGTGCAGATCTCGACCGGCTAATGGAAATGGCCAACTCCGAGAAAGGCGCCTCTCAGATGGAGCACTTCGTGAAGCACTGGGAGTACAAGAGGGCCACTGCTTCTCGGCTTCTGAGCGAAGAGCTTGGTCTTCTATCCCAGCAGAGAAAGGAGGCTGAGCAGCAGATCTCAGCGGAGGAGGAGAGTAATGGCCCTTCTCACAATCAGGAGCTCAAAGATGAAGCAGAGGATGACACTGTTTCCTACTGGAAACAGAGGGCGCTGCGGTCGGAGAAAGCGCACGAGACAAGCCTGAAGAACTTTCAGCCACACGCACCGGTGGAGGAATTCTCTGAAATTCTGAAACGGGCCGATTTCTTCTTGCACTTGATTCTTCAGAGTGCTCCCATTGTAATTGCTCATCAGGTGCTGCATTCTGCATTTCCACACATTTTACAGTTATATACTGGGATGGCATTTTAATTAGAGAAGGCGCATCAGGGAGCGCAGTTTATGAAATTTGATGACATGGTTTATAGATAAATTGTACCGATTCTCTTTCTTCTTTTCAGGATGTTGACTTGCGGTATCGCTTCATATTTAATCACTTCCCGACACTTGCAGATGAGGTAAATGCCTTCGCCGTTGAAAATTAATCGCTGCTCTGATATACTGTGTGCATTGCTCTTTTACCCTGAACTCAAGTTGATTCCATAAACTGATTTTTTTTTTTGGCTGGTTCACAATTTGCTTTCAGGATGTTATTGGTAAAACAGATCATGATATATTATCCGGTGAGGGTGTAGATGAGATGAATAATGTGAAGAGACAGGTTATGGCCATGGGTATGCCGACTAAGAGAGAGTTTGTATTCCATACTCCATTGTTTGGGGCAAAGACCTTTCTGGCCTACATCGAACCGGTTTTCACAAAATCAGGGGAAACAATTGGTGTGAATTACGTTGCGATGGACATTACAGACCAGGTGATTGTTTTTAAAAAATATTTAATTCTCTCATATATTTTTCTTCAATCCCCTTTCTAAGTCTTGAGAATGATAAAATATTGTAGTCCCACTTTTATTTTGAGACTGATTGTGCACTTCTTTATTTTCCACAATTGTACACTTCTTTGTTTACTAAACATAGCATTGCCGTCATTGTTGGTCTCCATGAGATGTAAAATTGTAACCAAAATGACATACTACAATATCAGTTTCATGTAGCGCTGTCGCATTTGTCCAATGTAAGGGGGGTTACCTGACCCAGCGGTCCACCACTCCTATGCAAACATGCATATTTGCAACTATTTAGAAATTAGTATCTTCCTGTTGTCTTATAACAGAATTGACACTCCTTACCATTTGTCAACCTTTTTTGGAAAGGAGCAAATATCCCCTGGCATTGGTAAATTGATCAACATTTACAGGTTATATTCCATGACTAGACTCATGATTTGAGTTTTCATAGTGCAAAATAAAACCATTTTTCAGTGAACATACAAACTATTATTTGAGTTTGCAGGTATTTTCTACATGAGCCGTGATACCTTTTTCATCTGAATTTTTTTCCCTAACTGGATTTACCGGATCACATTTTTCTTGTGAGCAGGCTGAATATGCATGGATTTCATACACTGCATGTTGTCCTACAGTTTATTCCATGCTTCTTAACTGCATCTACTTCTCTGCACTTTAGGTCAGAACGAGAGAGAAAATAGCAGACATAAAGGTGAGGGAAGCTGTTCAAAGAGCCAAGGAAATAGAACTTAGCAGATCTCTTCAAATCATAGGTTTGCGTGGTGTACATTTTACTCTAGTATTAATTTATCGCTTTTTGATTCAGAATGATACACTGAATACTTCCACTTATCTAACGTTGCAGAGGAAACAATGCAAGCAAAACAAATGCTAGATACACTTTGCCATGATATCAGATCTCCCCTCTCAGAAGTTCTTAGCATGGCTGAAACTCTTCGAGCTACTAAACTGGATCAAGAACAATATCAGTTGCTAGAAGTTATGTTCTCCTCTGGAAATGTTGCAATGCAGTTGATCAATGACATCCGTGATCTCTCCAAATTGGAGTCAGGTATTCAAATCATATATGGTATTTTAAGTTCTTTTAACCAAAACACACAACATCAATCGTTGATTAAGATTCCTTACAAAGAATCATCTCAATAGTTGGTTAGTGCATTACCACGTTTTTTTTTTGAATTTACATTACCACGTGTTTCACTAGTTAGGCATGTTTCTTGTATGTGCGTATATAAAGACACTTGAAATCTGAAGAAGATTTTTTCTACATTGACTATTCAGGAGTTATGAAACTAGAACCTGTGATATTTAGACCAAGGGAAGTAGTTAAACATGTACTTGATACTGCTTCAACATTTATGAAGAAGGAATTGACCCTTGAAGGGTGCGTAGGTGATGATGTTCCATTGGAGGTACTAAAAATTACCCATCTCTCATTTCATGTATTTTGCCTACTCTGTTTCGGTTTGTATTGATGTATGTGCAGTGAATTCAGTTGTCTTAGCCAAAAAATATTAAGTAATTGCTAAACAGAAGACATATTTGGCAGTTCAGAGATTCAGTTGACTTCAAAATTATATTATTAATTTCAGCTATAGTTTTTCAATGTCTGTATAGGTCATGGCTGATGTGCAAAAGGTTCAGCAAATTCTGACAAACTTGATCACGTAAGCTTCCATGTCATTTATTTCAAGGCATAAACATGTGTTCATTGATACTTGATATATGAATCAGCTTCAGCAATGCAACACAGTATAAACAAGAAGGGAAGGTTGGGATAAACCTTAATATCCTAGATAAGCAGCAACTGAGATGTGAAATTCCATCAAACGAAAATTCTTTGGAGCATCACAAGGGAGAAGTTATTTGGCTTCGTTTCGACGTATATGACACCGGAATAGGAATACCAGGTTTTGGCTGATATTCTGGTTATACATTTACATGGCCATTTTTTGATACTTCATTTGAAAAGGAAGCATCTTAAAAATAATTTCTGGATTATGTTTCTGCCTCACTTTTTTCTGGTTCTTTGGCCTTATGGTCATCTGTAGAGAAGTCCTTACCGTTTCTGTTCAAGAGGTATATGTGTGTCAACAATGCTGACCATGCAACAAAATATGGCGGGAGTAGGACAGGGCTTGGCCTTGCGATCTGCAAGCAACTGGTATGGATTTCTTCAGTTCGAATCTCAGTGGTTCATGTCGAAAACAATACTAAGATATTCAGATGCTTTCAAGTTTCAACTTTGTATGCGCAGCAAAATTCTGTAACGGTTATTTTACATTTTACAATGATTTAGGTGGACTTGATGGGTGGTACCCTCACTGTGGTTAGCCAAGAGAATGAAGGGTCAACATTTACAGCCATGCTTCCTTGCACAACCCCAGTAAGAGAAGCGCGGTGATGATGAGGGGCAAAATCCATGTGACAGAACTATGAGGCTTGGAGAGGCTCCAAGATCATATCATAGATTGGGCCAAAGAAATCTACCTCAAAGACTGAGAGAGTGTATCTGTTAGCAGACTGTATTTGGCTACAAGATCATACTATCAAACTTGTGCCGTAAAAAGATTTGCTGTCCGCTAAATTTTTTTGTTCAAATGGAACAAATCTGAACCTCTGTGTGATCCATGATGTAATAACGTGTAAGAATGGATTCCGAATAAAGTAATAAAAAGGCATATGTACCAATTGGTACAGAGGTCGGGAAATACCCCATTTCGAAAAAAAATAGATGGAAGAAATATTGCATGCATTTGGCTTCGGCATGGTGTCATAACGTCCAGCTTATTTCTCGTTGCATAATTTCCTTCACTTCAGCTACGGAGCTACCTAGTTCGTCCATCTATGAGTGACCAATTTGAAGACCGGAATTTGGTAAATCCAGGTATGCTAGCTAGGACTCCACATCAGGAGTTGAAAAGACGTCAAAATATGATAAATAAAAAGGTAGAGCAAAGAAAAGAACAAAAGCTACTCCCTTTGTCCTAAAATAAGTAACTTGAATTTATCTAGATTCGTATGTGCTAGTATTTTCTTTGTGAGATCCATGTATATCATAGTTAGCGCGCACCCAATTGTGAGGCAAGCGTTGTGCGAGGCATACATGAAGAGTTCTTCAGCATACAATGGCTCCTCTGCTATGGTGTTTATTTTCCTTCTAAAATACTCCTTTCATTTAAAAATATAAGATGTTTTAAGTTAATAAAACTAATATATCTAAACATCTTTTAATATATAGGTTTAAATAGATCTACATAATAAAAATGTCTAGATATATTAGCTTTGTTAACCTAAAATATTTTATATTTTCAAACAGAGGGAGTACGTTCAGTGCTGTTGGGGAAGAGAAGATGTGAGCGTTGGCCAGAACATGTGGCAATGCGACTGTCCAGCCTCGCAAGTCAAAGGCCACGCTGGACCTGTCAGGTGGGCCACAACAGCCAGTTTGGGCGTCAATTGGCTAAGCTATAGAACACGAGCCGTGTCATTTTTCTACAGTTTGTGTGAACGCATCTTTTCAAACTCCGTGCCGTCGCTGTGTTGTGTTGCTCGCGACAGCGACCACGTGCATTGGCGGCACGCGACGAAGATGCATGTGCGACGGCCCACATGCACTCCCTATTTTTATGTACACTTGGTGATACACTGTCTTGAAGGTAAATAGCCAAACCACGTGACCAGTGACGGACACAGGAAAAAACATGAGGATAAACACACTTTAAAAAATATACTGTATTAAACTAGTCTTTGTGCCATAAATTTTTGCCAAATTGAATGATATTTCCTCCGTCCCAAAATAGATGTCTCAGATTGGCAAAATTTGGATGAATCTAGACACTATTTAGTATATAGATTCATTCAAATTTTGAAAAATCTAAGACATCTATTTTGGGACGGAGGGAGTACTAGATTCCTCTCTACGAACCCCCAAGAGCGTGTCTATTAGGCGGAACTTTTGATCAAGCGTCTACAACTGGCTAATGAAAGAAAATAGCCAAAGTGCATGAAAATGGCAACTCGAGGCGGCCCCGAGCCTCGTGGTCCTTCCTCGCAAGGCATGCCGCACGACCGCGGCTGGGCGTGGAGACAACTCCGGCACCTCGCCGTCGAAGCCTAAGGGAAAGTTGAGGTCGCCACAGGCACTACCGTGGGAGCCGGACGTTCTCGATGTCGAGTGCCCACGCCGCCTGCCGTGCGGACTAGAACGTCCCCAGCTAGATCCAACAGCTAAATTGGGGGTCTGGAGCGAAAGCTGAGTGGCACGGCGGTGTGTCGGTGGAGCGGTGTCGGTGTGGGGATTTTACTCTGCAGCGTCACAACAGAGTAAAAACCGGTTTTAGGGTTTCGGTTAGGTGCGACTTCACCGTTATAGGAGTAAATTTAGTCCTCCAAACGATTATTGGGGATAGAGATGCTCTTGTAGAAGAGGTGCTTGGAGTGGTCGATGCAGAATGGCGCACTACCATGTTCACGAACCAACGAGCCATCGTACGTTCTCTCCCAATTAAACATGACTCTCAAAGGAAAAGAGAAAAAGAGACAAACCTGACTCTCAAAGGAAAAGAGACAGCGATGTTAATCTGTGAGATTCAAATATCAGGATTGACCAGATATTCATATATTTTCTATACAAAGAGACAGAAAAGTTGTTCATACCTGCAGCAGCAGAATCCAATCCTGCGAGACTTCAATTCCTAATTTTACACCTAGTGCCACCGGAAGGATTGTTGCTGTTAACTCTTAATTCTACAAAACTGTATGTGAATCACGCGTGTACATACTACATAACAAAACTGGATGGAGGACAGGCTGGCCTGCTGCCGGCACTAGTGTTGCTCGCGCCTTCGCCTCGCCGAACAGCCAGGAGTTGGGAAGATTGTGTGCATCTGTAATGCCATTAGGGTATTACATTGTTGCAGAGGCCGGATGTAATTGGTATCTCTTAATATTAATATATGCTCATTTAAAAAAAAGAGTTGGGAAGGCGGTGGAGCTGGAGGATTCAGGAAGGGGCGGCCGCTAGAGCTAGCCAGTCTTCTCCTTTACTCGTCGCATTAGGAGACAAGGACGTCGCCGCCGCAATTGGCTCGTCCGGTCTACGAAGATTAGGGGTGTATATTTCTTTTTTCAAAATTCTAGGTAGGCCACGGCCCACCTGGCCCACTTCCTGCATACGCCAGTGCACGTCAGAGCGGTACGATTTAAACGGACAGTATTCTCTCACCAAATTTTGATCACGGATTGGCCAAGTCGGACACAGCGCGTGTCCTTCCTTGGCTAACCCGGTCACTCCCACCAGTGGCATACACGAGCGATTTCCATCCCAAACCCTTCCGCCATCTCTGCCGCCACCCAGGCCGCACAACTGTCTATGATGTGCGTCGCCGTTGCCCTTGCCACTTTTAACGCTTGCTGGCCGAAAGCCACGGTCCTTTGCCGCCATCCTATACCAGCTAGCCGTCGCCAGCCTGAGCTCACTGGCTGTTGCCGTCCTTGACTGTCGTCGCTTGTGTTCCCCTACTGGCAGCACTGCAGTAGCCCACGAGCATTGCCGGAGCTGACTGGCTTCTATGGCTCCATCCCCACACCAGGTGTTGTGCCTATACTTCGCACGCAATGTCCAATTGTCTGGCCATATTTGAGATACGTTCCTCGCCTATTTTCTTGCACAGCAGTGGACATAGACAACGACATTGCGGCCATGAACCACCATCTTCTCATTTTATTGTAAATATGCATGCCAAATGGCTGCCCAGCGCTGACCAAAATGGCCAACACGGACCGTATAGGTCGCCTCGCTCGGTGCTCTGGGTGGCCGAACTGCGACCAAATTCTTGTCTCGGGCCTAACCCAAACAAACCAAAATGGGCCGTTTAAGTATCCTAAATAGATAATGCCACTGGATACGCTCTAAGATTTCTCTCATGGAATAAATATGCCATGCATTTTATCACACCTCACGGTAAGGGAAAAAGCAAAATACGACTTCCAAGAGCATCTCCACTCATGTCCAAGAAGACTCCTCAAACCCTATTTTTTCATCGGATGCCAAAAAATAATCCAGTCACGCCCCTAGGGTCTTGTTTTCACCCAAATATGGGTATATTCCTGTTCGGCGATCCCAGGCCAACCTTCCGCCAAGGGTTGCCTGGCGTCTGTGGATAAAAAAAATCATCCGCCTAGTCCACGAGTCAGTCAGATAGAGGAAAAAGGGAAGCCCCTTACTGACCTTCTCTGTTCCACCCACCCTTTCTCTCTCCCACCGATGCACGACTTCGGCCACAAGCGGCCACGCACCCAAGCTGCCCCCTCTAGTCTCACCCGCCCCACCGGCCACCGGCCACGGCATTCCGCCGCCCCTCTAGCCACGTTGTTCCATCACCACTCGCGCTGCTCTATCTCCGGCCACGCCATCCACGGCGGATGCCCGGTCCTTGTGAGGCTCCTCCCTTGCCGGCGGCCACCTTCCCCTATGCTGCAACCTATTCGCTAAGCCAACACATCGACCACGGGCGGCTCGCGGGCGGCAGAACGGCGCGTTGGCAGAGCTGGAGACCGTGGGAGGAGCTGGTGGTCGTGACGAGCAAAGGCGCGTGGCGACGCGAGCTGGGGTGCGGTGAGTGGAGCGGCGGGAGGTGGCCGCAAGCTAGGCAACGACGTGTCCGTGTCGCGCTTCTTTTTGGAGAGCTCATTCCCTTTCCTTCCATGTCAAGCGTGCCGATGCCGCGGCGAGAAGAGCTGGGGCATGACATGTGGCGGTGAAGAGGAGACATGGGGGTGGATACAACTAGGAATAATTTGCCCTAGGCCGAAAATCACATCAATCCGGCCCTTTTTGGATCCAGATTTTGACCTGGGGCCCTCCAACGAGTGGAGATGCTCTATCCCGGGGATCACGTGACTCCATCATCCGGATAGAGCTTGCGCCACATGTCCCTTCTGATACCAAAAATAATCAGTGGGACCCACCCTTTCATCTCGTTCTTGTCCCCTTCTTTTTCCCATATCGCTATTGACGAGGGGTAACCTCGGCCATGTCGATTGTTATGGACTTGGGTTTCAGGGAAAAGGGGAGCGCTGATGATTTCGTCGGCTTAACAGACAAACAAGTGAGGCGATTTACTCAAGTTCAAGAAACCCTACTTCCTTCTTGTATGCCCGTATTATCAGTGGAGAGTACAAACTCGTTGAGTCGACTAGATGTGATCTCGCCGAGAGAGAGAGAGAGAGAGAGAGAGAGAGAGAGAGAGAGAGAGAGAGAGAGAGAGAGAGAGAGAGAGAGAGAGAGAGAGAGAGAGAGAGAGAGAGAGAGAGAGAGAGAGAGAGAGAGAGAGATGTGTATCTGATGTCTATTGTCTAGATCTATTATGGAGTTCCCTCCTTGTTGGACCCTCCTAGCCTTTATATATGGGGGGGCTAGGTCTCGGGTACCATATCAATATGAGTTGGTTACAAGTTAGAGTTTGTATATAGTCTAATGTTGGACTTTCCTTATCTTTTGCACTTGGAGTTAGTGTCCTTGTAGGCTTCATATCTTTTGAATCGTCATGGGCTTCATGGATCTCAGCATATCTTGGAGTGAGCCTTCCGTTGGGCCACACCATATATATCAATAGTGAGCACCCAAGGGATCATGCCCATGTTATCTATCCTCTCGCCTTTGATTCCCCCACTAGTATTGCTCCTCCACCGCTGCAAGTCAGAACGCCATGGTTGCCGCATCGATGCCATGCCTCCTCCATGTACCGTCATCCTCAGTCATCATTCTTGACTGTCGGTGGCCTCGTGCCTCTCTCTCTCTCTCATAGTGACCACATGAGCACAGAGGCATGATGAGCCCTCCCTCGGTGATGGGCTGCAAGATGCAGGAGCATATCCTTGGCCCCGAATGGGTGTAGGATGTGGGGAGCGTCTCCTCGGTGGATCCTGCACACGGTCGGTGAAGGAGGGGCAATTAGGTGGACGTCCTCTTTTCCGACCATCATCCTTAGTCCCCATTCTTGAATGTCAGGGGCCTCGTGCCCCACTTTCTCCTATCTCTCTCTCTTTCTCAATTTCTCTCCTGGTGACCACATGAGCACTGAAGCACGACTAGCCCTCCCTCAGTGATGGGATGCGAGATGCAGGAGCATATCCTTGGCATTGAATGGATGTAGAATGTGGGGAGCCTCTATGTGGATCTTGTGCGTGGTCGATGAAGGAGGGGCAATTAAGTGGACGTCCTCTTTTTTGATGATGTTGCGCCTCTACAAGATGGCTGGTATCCACCACCGGGGTCACGTCAGTGTTGCAAGCGAGCAGTTCCTATTGCTACAAGCCACCCACTGCAATCGCTAGTGCTCCGAATACCTTTGAGCACGGCTACGAACACCTGTCGCTGATGCTACAAAGAGCGGCCGCCAGTGCTAGAAGGTCTCGCCACCGTCGCTGGTGATCTGAAACGTTGCCGACTACAAAGCCGGTTGTTCAAGCCCGATGCTGAAAAGGGTAGCCACAGAAGCTACAAAGGTTGATGGAGGGAGCTAAAAATGTTGACCACAGGAGCTGCAAAGGTAGGGCGGCGATGCTGCTACGGAACATGTGCCGGTGGTGCTACAAGGGGCGGAGTCGGATGCTACAAGTGTTGGGCTGCGATACTACTAGCCTTGTACGATGGTGCTACCATCCCTATATGTCGGTGCTAGTCGCCGGAGTCAGGACTAGCAGAGATGGACGACAATGCTCCGAGTTGGAGTTTGTATGTTCAAGCGAGAGGCGACGCGATTAGTTGTGGCTGGGCAACAACGAGGTTCTGGACGACGAGGCGAGCCGGCGAGGTTCTCGACGAATGTGCGATCTTGCGAGGTCTCTTGCCGGTGTTCCGAATGATGAGGCGGTGCGAGGTGCAACAAGGGTGCGTCATTGCGAGTTTGTGACAAGCTGGCGTCCCTGGGTTCTTTGCGTGATTTTGATGTTGTCTTCGCTTAGGTGCACGAACACTGCGCACCTTTTCTTGCAAAAAATCCACCGACCTATTAATAATCATCAACATCAATACAAAGAGCCTCAAAATTAATAAAATTTACAAATAGGTCCTTAGACCACCTACTAAGAATACTAGCACGAGCCGAAGACACGTCGCTGTCATTGTCATGCCATCGCCGTGCCAGCCAAAGCTTGTCGTACTAAAGTTTGTTGTAGTTGACAAATGAAAAATTATCGTGCTAAGGCCCCTAAAGAGCAGTGCACTAGCTTAGCACCCCAAAGAGCAGTGCACTGGAGTACTAACCGTCGCTGATGATAGCAACCAACGGGGATAGAGCGAAGAGAACCACGCGCACCTGATTGAACTTCCATGTTTCTGCAGGAGGCTTATGCTGTACTTCACCCAGGCATCCAAGGCTGCCCAGAGAAGATGCAGGAAAACCGATGCACATGGAGCAGAGCCACTCTCCTCGCAACCATCCGGGTAGAACTTGACAGGCACTGAAGATGCTGGAGCTGACATACTTGCCGACGCCCATGCCATCAAGCAGTGAGTAGCTGGTGACTCTGAAGTCATGCGCCGTAGTCACGGCTTCCGTCAGGCTCACCGACGATGCCTTCCATGGGCATGGCAAAGGAAGCTGATAGGTCAGCCATGGGCCATGGCAAAGGGAAGGAGCAGTACTGGAACAGATCTTTTTGCTGAAGTGCTCTTGCAGCGAGTTCAGGGGACTGATTATACAGAACCGGAGGACTGATAGCCGTCCAGTTCACAGCTAGCAGGCCGTGCAGGAACTAGAACTGAAAGATTGCATTGATCTGAACAGCCTGGAACATCTCGTATTCTACTGCGACATCAAGAAAAGGGGATTGACAAGGCACAAACCTATTTTCCCACTATTAATGTTTATCTATCTTCCAGTTCAAAATAAAAAGGTTTATCTATCTGCTACTACAAATTAGTTCAATAACAGTTTTATTGTTTTGTTAGATGAGCAGCAGTGTTGAATTGATTGCTCATATCAGTGGTCAGGCGATCAGTATATACATTCAAGAATCAGGAAAGCATGCAAACATATCGCAATTCCGAGATAAAAAAAAAGTAAAAAGGGAGAAGGATGCCAAAACCTATAGAGTTTCCATTGAAGTTTACTGCATAGTAGTGCTAATGAGTCCTTCTGTCATGTAATGTGTACAAGCAAAAATGCATTACAAGGCTAACGCAAATGATATTACAATGACATACATAAATGCACACATCTGAACCATACTAAAATCCAGTACTGCTGTTTAGTCCACACAAACAAGGTGTCATCTTATTCTACTTCTCAGAAGCCTTGTCTTTCCAAATGTCTGACACCCTGTCTAATATATCCTTCATAATCAACGGGCAGCTCGCTACGAGATGCTTGAATCCTTCAGTCTCTATGACGGAACCAAGCATGTTTGGCGAGGCCATGTACTGGATGCAAGCTTGTCGCAGCTGGGAGCAGTGGTGTTGCTCCGCTAAAGCTAGCGTGGTTGCCACTGTCTGAACCTCGATTGTTTCGCTCAGCTTACTTTCACACAGCAACCTTAGCCTGTCGACGCCATACCGATCTGCGGCAACAAGCAGGTGCTGCATAGCCGCAGCTCTGCCATCTTTGTAGTTATCAGGCAAGGAATCTGTGTATATGAAGTGAAGAAGCGCCTCAAATATAAGAGGCTCCATGTCGTCGATCTCAATGGACTTTGTGACCTTTTCTTTCATCGGACCAAATAGCTCGGCCCTGAACACCGGAGAGCGGAAGGCCAAGACACACCTATGAGCACGGAACAATTGGCCACCCACATCAAAGGTGACATCTGCACCTTCTCCGTCGTCCAGCATGTTCTGAAAATCTGTGTGCAGGTTTGACGGTGGAACTGTGACCAAACTCGTCTCGACATCCTGGGTGCGAGACTCTTTGGCAACTGTGAGCAAGCACCTGATTGTGAGACAGTCATTGTGGAGGAAGGGCGAGGCCTGAATCTTGGACTTCTCGATGAATTTGATGAAGCCCCAATTGTCACTTGCAGGAGAGAAAGTGTGTTTCATGTAGGCGTTGGTTACCTGAGAGAGCCTTCCGTCCTTCTCCATGAGGTTGAGGGTGAACCTGGCCCTGACGTCCTTGTCGCGGCTGCAGTAGTAGAGGAAGGCGGAGGCGTTGCCGACGCAGTTGACCGTGGAGCCGTCCGGGTAGAAGCGGACGGCCCAGTCGAGCCCCCCGACGGTGAAGATGCGGGAGCTGACGTACCTGCCGACGCCCATGCCGTCGATGAGCGAGTAGCCGGTGACCCTGAAGTCGTGGACCGCGGTGACGGAGTCCGTGACGCTCATCGAAGACGTCTTGGGAAGGCAGTGGCCGGGCGGCGGGAAAGCCAGGTCGAGGTGGCGATCACCCATGGAGGGAGGAGATGAGGGGGCGATCAGCTGAGGGATTTGTGGGACCCGGCATCCATGAGCGCATTGCAGGGTCGCGCGGATCGGTCCCGATGGCCTCAGCGGATCGACCATCGGCGCGCCGCGGAGGCGGATCGGCGGAGGCGGACGACGCCGGGGCAGAGGACCATCGGGGGTCAATTGGGGGAATATCCTTCGCGCGGGGGCGGGCGCGGGCCGCGGGTCAGGGGCTGAAGCCGTCCCCTGGATTCCGGGACGGGCACCGTAGGATTCCTTCCCCCTTGCGTGCGCCTGAGCCGGAGCCGGAGAGCGTCGGGGTCGCGGCGGCCGCCGGATGGGAGGGGAGGTGGAGACGGATGACGAGAGGAAAACCTCTGAAATTGAACGGAAATTGCCTGAGCTCTGCTCCAGCCGAAAGAGAAAACCCTGCCCTGCCTCTGCCTCTGCCTCTGCCTCTGCCCGCTGCGGCCTAAGCGTGGTCAGTGGGCTAAGATTAAGATGAATAATCTATTTGGCCCAAAGACTGACCCAAACAGATTGAAGCGACGAACGCTCCGCGAAGGGTTAACGGAGGGCGCTCCCACGCTAACGCGTGTCGCCCAGGGACCGACCATTGAGGCGAAGGGCATCCGTCAAATTGGCAACGGGATACCTAACTACTCCCTTCGTTTCGGTTTACAAGTCCTACGCGTATATCTAGGTTATCAATTTGACCTATATAATTTTAATTATATAATATAAAAATTATATCATTAAAAAATACAAAGTCTAAAGTTCCCGGTGATAATTTTTTTGTAATATATATATCATACTAAGTTACTCAATTTGGCGACATAGAACTACGTGCAGGACTTATAAACCGAAACGGAGGGAGTAGGGTTGTTGCTAAAACCTAAACTGTCTTCCTCCAACAAAATCTTTGTGTCCCATCATCGTGCAACAAACTATGAGACTGTAAGGCCATTATTCAATCTATACCTGGCTATGCAACGGCGATCTTCAAAATTATGAAACAATTGTGCAAAGCGATAAATGATGTATTGGGAGAATTTTGGTGGGTGATACCCAAGAAAAGAATATAATGCGCTGGTTTGCTTGGTGATGAATGTGCATTCCTAAAGAATTGAGAGGTACTATGGGCTTTAGGGATCTCCCCCAATTAATCCGCGATTGTCTGCTGCCCTGACATCGGTCACCTCCGTCGGCGCCGCTGCGAGGTGCGGAATGTCGAGCCGTCGAGACCATCGGGACCGATCCACGTGACCATGCAATCCTCTCATGCATCTCGCGTTCCAGAAATCCCTCGGCTGACCGGCCCCTCGTCTCCTCCTTCCAAGGGTTATCACCATCGGGACCTGGCTTTCCCACCACATGGCCACTACCTTCCCAAGACATCTTCGATGAGTGTGACGGACTCCGTCGCAGCAGTCCACGACTACAAGGTCAACAGATAATCGTTGCTCGATGACATGGGCATGAAAGGGACGTTAGCTCCTGCATCTTCACCATTGACGTCCTTCATTGGGCCGTCAGGTTGTATCCGGACGGCTCCAATGTCAACCGCGTCGGCAGCACCTGTGCCTTCCTCTACTACTATAGTCGTGACAAGTACGTTAGGTCTAGGTTCACCCTGAACTTGATGGAGAAAGACGGCAAAATCTCTCATATAACCAATGCCTACATGAAACATACCTTCTCTGCTACAAGTGACAATTGGGGCTTCATCAAATTCATCGAGAAATCCAAGATTTAAGCTTCGATGTTCCTCCACAATGATTGTCTCACAATCAGGTGCTTGCTCACAGTTGACAAAGGGTCTCGCACCCAAGAAGTCGAGGCGAGTTCCATCACAGTTCCACCGTCAAATCTGCACACAGATTTTCAGAACATGCTGAATGATGGAGAAGGTGCAGATGTCACCTTTGATGTGGGTGGCCAAGTGTTCCATGCTCATAGGCGTGTCTTTGCTTTTCGCTCTCCATTTTTCAGGGCCAAGCTCTTTTGTCCGATGAAAGAAAAAGGCAGCACCGTACATCAACATTGACGACATGAAGCTTCTCATATCCGAGGCGCTTCTTTACTTCATATACATAGATTCCATGCCCGTCAACTGCAAATATGGCAAAGTTGCCACTATTCCGCACCTATTTGTTGCCGCAGATCGATATGGTGTCGACATGCTAAGGTTGTTGTGTGGAAGTAAGTTTAGTGAAGCAAGTTATGTGCAAACAATGGTCACTAGCTTTAGCAGAGCAACACCATTACTCTTAGCTATGTCAAGCTTGCACCCAATATATTCTTTGTTGACATATTTGAACATCAATTGTTTCACTATGTATAGGATCTAAGCTGCGACAAGCGTAGCAACACCGTTTATAGGATTTCCTCTCTTCGCCTGTCTCCACCTCCACTTTGTCGTCTGTGGCGAGCCCAATGCTCTCTGACACCAGCGCACACAAGGGAGGATCTGACAATGCCCTTCACAGAAGCCAGGGTCCCCTACCTCCTCTGATGCATGCGCCAGAAATGCAAAAGGGGCATGAGTCAATTTGGCAACGGGGACCCTTTGTAATTGCTCAAAACCATCCCGTGCAACAAAAACCTTCCCGTCCCCATCACCATTAACCATCATAGGAAGTTATAACATTCAAATCCACACCGAGTAAGCAAATACTGAACTAAGCCGGCAAAATTGAGTCACAAGAAAAAACATCATTTCCATATTACCCTAGGTAAATAAATGACAAGAAAATAGATAACAGCAAAATAGATGAAAACAACAACTAAATTGGTAATTCAAAATTGCACAAGAACCACAAATACAACAAGTTTAATTGTTCAAAACATAGTTCACAATACATGATTACATCGCATAAATTTGCAGTTCATAAAGGCACACATACCATATATATTTGGTGAGGATGATAGGATAGGGGGAAGGGGAGCTCATTGGACGCCATCATTGTCGCGCTAGGGATACACCGGTTGTTGATATGCATGGTAAGGAGGGAAGGTGGTGTGCTATGGAAGATAAGATATTGAGGCGGCGGTGGCACGGAGGATACGGCGGTCTGCGGTGGAAGGGATGATGCGTCGACGTGTGATGGGAGGATGCGACGGTGTGTGGCTGAGAAGAGTATGGGATGCGCTAGAGTGCAATGGAGTGATTCCAGAGAGTGCAACATGCCAGCAGGTTGGAGGACTGCAGGAGGGAGGGATCTGGAGATCTGGAGGAGGAGGAGGAGGATTAAGGGAGGGAGAGGGGATTGCAATCTGTGGCGACGGCTAAAGAGAGGATGAGGGTATTGGTGGTGGGATTCTAGGGTTTCAATAGGTATACATATACTCTCCGTACCTTGGCCCCACATGCCATATGTCCTACTAGGAATTCGTGCTACCGGTTATGGGGAGTGGTTGACTAAACCCGTCCCCGCTTACCCGATGAAGAGGGATTTATCAGTGGTAACAACCCGAGGTGTATTAAGATTTTACTATCACCTCCCCTAAGAGGTTAATTAACCACGATAAACGGGGAATGGGGACCCGTTGCCAAATTTAGGCTTAGAGGCAGTTTGGTACTCGATTTAAATGGGTTTCCTCCTGGCTAAACTAAAAAGGGGATCCTCCATCCCCGGTGTCGAAATCCAAGGCACGCCAACGATATCGAACAATGGTGAAGAGGCACACATTAACTTGGGGTCCTTCAGGACGTCGTTGATGATAAGAAAACAAACGAATTTTGCTTCTCGACACCCACCACCGCCGTTGATGGGACCATGTATCCATCGCGCTGCTGCTGAGGGTAGAGCTGGGGAGGATAGTTTGTCCACCTCATATGTCGGCATTGGCGGCGGTGCATCCCTCTTGTGACGCATCGACATCGATGTATGGTGCGTCCCCACGAGACACCCCATTGTGAAGTCACTGATGGCGGATAGTTGTGTGCGGGGGGCATGGTGCCGAGCGTGGGTGGTGGCGATGGCAGTGACTTAACCCCAGGAACCGATTAACAGAAAGGGCAGGTTGGATGGAGGGCATGGAGGAGTAAGGTCTGATATTTAATCTTGTGGGGCAGAACATGCGTGGGGATGGTCTGCTGGCAGAACATTGAATCAGAGCCCATCGATTTGGTGACAAACCATTGAATCAACATGGGCTCTTAGATTGGCTTATCAGAATTAGATTGGACAGTGGTGGTTAACCTATGTACACTTATCTAGGTGGACTTAGTGAAGTTCTTGTTTTCTCTTTTACTAGTAGTAGAGATAGAGATAGAGAAGTAGTAGAGATCAGCAGACTCTGTCCTTTGCGCCACATGTAAATATTGATCATAAAACAAATGTAGATTATATACTTAACAAAGACCGCGTTTTTTTGTAAACTAAGAAGAAGTTAGATCCATACTTATAAAGATTACCTTTATTTCAAATTATAAGATGTTTTAGAAGGCTAAAAAAGCCTCTAAAATGTCTTATAATTTAGAATGGACATTGTGCAACACTCACATTCCATCATAGCTTACACCATCCACAAACAAACATCTGCACACCATAAAAAAAATCACAACCCAACTTCCATCCATATAATGACACAAATTAATGGCACCCAAAATACTAACATTTGCTAGTATCTATCTTTACAAACTCATTGATACCTTCAAATAGCACGACCGCTTCCTCTGCATCGACATCACCAACCATCGGTATCATGGCTTAGATATTTGTCATATCCGAATGGTTTCATTATTAAGCATCTATAGTGCGAGAAAAAACTTCTCTAAAGTATGTGTGCTCTTATTGGCAATATAAATTCTACCTCAAAAAAAATTCTACTACGCAATAGTCATGGTTTATTCTACCGTGCCTAGTTCCTCCAGCTCCTCACGGACCTCTTACCATGGTACCCCCGTCACCACCAAGTACGATCCATGTTCAACGCAAATTAATCATTCAATTTATATGTGTGTATGCACCTGCTAATCGACTGCTTGCTCCTCCGAAACGGATGATCATGTTTATATGTTGGCGTGGCAGGCTTGAAGATGACGAGGCCAGTGTTCCTACATTGTTTCGTGTCTCGGATGTTGTCGATGCAGAGGAAGCGGTCATGGGCCGTGCTGTTTGAAGGTATCAATGCCGAGGCACAATTTCTCCTCACACATGGCCTTCAACCTGTCCACCCCATACCGATCCACGGCCACCAGCAGGTTTTGTGTTGCCGCATTTGTACCAACATACAAGTTATCCGAGAGTGAATCCGTGTAGATGAAGTGGATAAGTGCCTTGAAGATCAAAGTCTCCACATCTTCAATCTCGATGCATGACATTGTGCTCTCCTTCATCTGGCCGAAGATATCCGCCATGAAGACTGGTGATCGCGCGGCCAGCACGCATGCGTGCGCGTCGAACACCTGGTGACCTACACTAAACTTGACGTCTGCGCCTTTCCCGTTCTTCAGCATGCTACCAAAGTGCGCATGGGGGTTGGTAGGTGGGACGAGGATGGTGCTCACGACTTCGACGTGAGGCTCTTTTATGACCGTTAGATCGCATCTGATGGTGAAGCAGTCTTTGTCTCGTAGCTTGGACTTGTCCACGTGCTTGGGGAAGCCCCAAAACTTATTCTCCGACTCGAATATATATAGTGTGGGCAGACAGAGTGCACATATGTTGCTGCCTTCATCTTTACCCAATATACTCAAGATGAAATTCACTTTGATCGACTTTGTTACTCCTCTGGAAAAAAGCAAGAACACGTATGCGTTGCCTTCATCCCCCTCCCCAAACCCATCAGGGTAGAACCTGATCTTCCAGTCATATCCTCCAACGTTGAACATGTTTGAGCTCATGAATTTTTCAACGCCCATGTCTTCTAGCAGCGAGTATATTGTGACCTCCAAGTTATGGGCCATGGTGAACGTCTCCGTGACGCATCTCGACCACGTCTCGAGGAGGCGCTCGCCGTGGTTAGTTGCATAGCCTGATCTGTTGGCCATGGCTCAAGGTAGGGACGTGGAGATCGAATAAAGGGCGATGGTGGCTCAGGGACTCGTGTCCCTAGACCTAGGAACTATTACCACCCAAGTACTATCGATTAACGATCTTTTCATTAGAGAAAGATACACAACCCCCGCTGCTTGCGGTAAACTCCGAGGATAGTTTTAATCAATAGATATGCAGTGGAAATAAAACAATGAGCATATGCATAGGTGACACAAGGATTTACGTGGAAAAACCTCCTCAAGGTGAGGAGGAAAAAACCACGGTTGTGAACCAATCGGTCCGCACGAGCTTCACTATAAGCAACCTGGGTACAGAGTCTTTTCTAGAACATATAGAGATATACAACATACTCAGCACGTTGCCAACCGGCAACAACAATAAAAACAATCACTTGAGAGAAAGATTATAACAAACCAGAGTATCTCTGTTTCTGTCTCATTCGGTAATCAGAAAACTTCTTTTAAACCGCAGATCCAATCAGCACCAAACTTGGTAGACAAGCTGACATACAAGTATCCAACATATATGCAAAATTTCAGC
This sequence comes from Avena sativa, assembly GCA_916181665.1. Classification (NCBI taxonomy): domain Eukaryota; kingdom Viridiplantae; phylum Streptophyta; class Magnoliopsida; order Poales; family Poaceae; genus Avena; species Avena sativa. Next base: position 388,780,659 of record OV702280.1, on the reverse strand, counting down.
TCAATCGTACATCGTTTGTCTGCCTAAACTATTTGTCTACCAAAACTGCTCTTTGCTGAAATGGCAGCAAGTCCGAACTGACTAAACCACTTTCAAATCTGATGCTACACTGATCCAAATCTCAAACCAGCTAACCAAACCGAAGTACTCAAATCAACAAACAAGCTCACCAAGTGTGGAACCAATCCAAGTACATTTGAGCTTCCAAACACTAGCTTGAAGACAGACTTGTTAGTTCTCAGAAATCTGGATAGAAATCACCTCTCCTTCTTCTTCCTCTCTTCTCACTAGGTTGTGGTGTTCTTGTGTGTTCTCTCATACTCTCTCAGCAGCAGCCACGTAGGCTTGCTTCTCTCAATTGCTCACTCTTTGATTGAGACACTCTCTCGCACACACACCAAGGATGTTTAGGGTTTTCTTTTCTACTCCTCTTCCAAGGAGCATATCAACCGTTGGATACGAACCTCGATCAATGGTTGAAACGTGTTGGACTTTCATTGTCTGATGTTGGTCTGCCAACACACCTCCATGTGGAGAGACATGGCCCAACACTTTTTATGCGCACCGACTTTGCGTGGCCATTCTGGACTTCTTGTCTATTGGAAAGAATCACATACGTGGACCAATCTCCTAGCTCCTTTTTTTTCCCTTTAAGGGGTTTCTAGTTCCTATATTTTTTGAGATCTTTTACTAGCTCCTATACGTTCCGGCGCATCATGGGCTAATTGAACTTTTATTTTGAAGAATCATGGGCTGATGCAACTAAACTATCAAATTCTAGGACTACATCATGATACGTCCGATCGGGTAAACGTGGGAAATCTGTAAAGTATTTCATCCGATTCATACTAAAATATAATGGATTAAGTATCAAGATGTACTAAATCAGTGATATTTATTTTAAATCGGAGGGAGAACGTATTTTTATATGCTATATATTCTCTCCTGAAAGAAAGGAAACCTATCGACGCGACCTATGGTTTTCCTAGGGTGCGAGACGACTACAGCGGCGATCACCGCCGGAGGACCATGCCACCGGATCGTTGCTGTCAACTTCTTGAAAGAGTATGAGATTGGCATAATACGTTGGATATTGTATTGATCCTCTCTATATGAGTTATATAGTAGTACAAGACTTGGAGTCCAAGAAGGATCCTAAAGATAATATGGAAGAAATTACAATTCAATCTTGTGCAATCTACAACTAACAAATACTAGATGAATGACATCATAAAAAAATAGAAAGGACAATAAAATGATCATATTCTTTTCTTAGTCTCCATAATATCTCGTTGCAAGTTGAGACATGTAATTTTACAACATGCACGTGCTTTAACAGGATTAAAAAATATCGCATGCCTAGCCCAATAAACATGGTGCCTCACCCGTGTCATCGTATATCCTCTTTCCCACCCACGTCGACATCGGTCGTGCGTTACCAAGAAAATACATAATTTGAACTTTAGAAAAGAACCATTTCGACTTCATTTGACCATAATATGGAAGAAATTACAATCCAATCTCGTGCAATCTACAACTAACAAATATATCTCTAACGCTTCTCATTAATTTCTATCTTGCTCGGGTTGAACAACAAGTCATATAGTTTGGTTTCTCGGCCTTGGTGAGGGTGTGGAAGTTAGGACTTTTCGTTTCTAGGCACCAAGTTATGAATCTTGATGATGATAGAGGCTAGATCGTCAAACTCTATGACAAGGAAGGATGGATGAAGGAATACGGATGTCGGGGAACGAAATAGTGGGCAGCCTGCCCACATTGAAGTGGATGGCACTAGCAACGATGCTCACTAGGAAGAAGTCGATGCTGGTGGCGTGGAGCCTGGTGCAGGCGGTGCCCTTTCTCGAGGCTGTGGACAATTTTTTTACAGTTAAGGTGCACTGCCTGGGTGACTAGAAGTGGATCATAGAAGATGGCCCGTGGTTGTTTTGAGATGGCTCTCCAAATAACTTCTTATAGTATTATGTTTATAAAATTTCAAATTCTGTTCTCCTACAATTTCCCCCTCGTCTTGTTCTAGTTGACAAAATATTCTTCTTTTGATGTATTAAATAAAAATATTTGGATGTTATTTCCTCCTTGCACATGTTTTACTTTTGCGTGTTGTGCCCACTTAGGCTATTCTTCATGCTTAAGCTTTGATAACTTCTCATTACCATCCCGCAATGCTTCCCGTTTGGATGCGCATAGAGGAAAAGATTCTGCCTTAATATAAAGATCATCAATAATATGGATGAGTCTTTCTCTTTTTTGTACACTCCACTACGATGTGGAGCTCGACCCCAAGAAAATATTTGAGATGTCTAATCTTATTTTGCCACCATTCAATAGGACTGGCAACCTTTATGATAGCGTTCCATTCGATTTTGATTAACTCATATTTTTTTGAATTATATACTTTCATATATGAAGGTGTAGGGTAGAACCCAAACCTTATGAGTACAACAAAGTTACAAGGGCAGGGCAGAATGTACAACTCGGGTTAATCCGGGGGGTTGGAAGAAGTAAAAAGGTGAAACTAGGAGGGCATAACCTTTTGTTTCCATTCCAGCTGGGTAGGTGCCAGCTTCACAAATCTTGTGACCCATAAATCCAACGTTTTGGTGATGTTGTTAAATAGGGCTTGTCTTGTGACATTTATGTTGTTGAAAATCCTATTGTTTCTGCCGTGCCATAACTCAAGAAAATAGCCAGCCATGAGGACAAGCCATGTCTTAGCATCCCGGCCTTCGATACCAAGCTCCATAAAGTTGGCGAGATCATTTGTATTTGCTGCATAGTGTATGACCTGAAGCTTCTCCCAGACCAGGCGGCTTGCCGATGATGCAATGCAATGTGTTCAAAGCTTTCGATCACCGGGCATTGATCACAGTCTCTATCGATGCACCATTTCTTGTTGACCATGTTGTCTTTTGTGTTTAGACGTCGCCTGAATGCAAGTCATAGAAAGTTCTCGTCTCTGTGCGACATTACCGATCACCAGATCCATTTACCAGGCGCCGGTGCGCTCCGTGGTCACTAAACAACCGATAGAAATCTTTTGTCCTTGTGGGCTTGCCTGTTATTATCATCAGTCTAGTGTCGTGGTTTGCTTGCGTAGCGGGCTGCTGATTCAATAGCTCCATCAGCAGCATTTGTGGCTGGTATTCCGCCGTGAGAGAAAGAGGGTTATGTAGTTTAAGGTTCCAGTAGCCATTTTGTCGGTGCGACTCGACTGTGCATCGCTAGTCCTCCGCGAAGGAGAAAAGAACAGGCAAATCATGATTCAGGCGGCCTAGCCCTGTCCAATTGTCATACTACCAGAATGACGTTCTCTCACCGCTATTAGGTACACATTGCGTGGCTTGCTGGACATGTATGAGTTTTAGAATTGATCTCCAAAATAAAAGAAGGTTAATGCGGTATGGTTTTCTGCAAGTACCAGTTTGCTAACCAAGTGAAACATGGACCCATGCCATTTGATAACAGTTTTGCTGTTAGATTCACCTGACCATCATAGACCTGTTGTGTAAACGCAAGTTCTTTAACTCTTTCATCTAGCCTTAATCATGATAATCCAAATGAGAATTAAGCTTATTACATAGATCACTACAGGAGAAGCTGAATACGCCGACGGCCGGGTCCCGTCGGCGTAGTCCCTAAATGCCGTCAGCGTAGGCTGGCCCGACGGCTGCCGGCGGCGTATAGCCCTCTCCTCCCGTCGACGTAGAAAAGCCGTCGGCGTATAAAGCTACGCCGACGTAGACCATATGGGGCCCACCTAGATGACTAACGGCCGTTTGGCTACGCCGACGGATTTACCGTCGGCCTAGGTTTGGTTTTCTGCAAGCCAGTTTGCTAACCAAGTGAAACATGGACCCATGCCATTTGATAACAGTTTTGCTGTTAGATTCACTGACCATCATAGACCTGTTGTGTAAACGCATGTTCTTTAACTCGTATTCATCTAGCCTTAATCATGATAATTCAAATGAGAATTGAGCTTATTAGACAGATCACTACAGGAGAAGCTGAATACGCCGACGGCCGGGTCCCGTCGGCGTAGTCCCTAAATGCCGTCAGTGTAGGCTGGCATGACGGCTGCCGGCGGCGTATAGCCGTCGGCGTACAGCCCCGTAGGCGTAGCCTCTCCTCCTGTCGGCGTAGAAAAGCCGTCGGCGTATAAAGCTACGCTGACATAGACCATATGGGGTCCACCTAGATGACTAACGGCCGTTTGGCTACGCCGATGGCTTTACCGTCGGCCTAGATTTTTCAAAAAAAAAATTCAATTTTTTTTAACATTTTTGAATTGTTTAACTTGTTAATCTCACATGGACATTTTTAATTTTAAGTATACTTACTCTCAAGTCAAATTGCACAATTAGTCAAACTTCCCAACCGGTCACCCATCCTAATACTACTCCATCCCCAGCACCCTTAACTTCTTCGTTCCTTCCACATGAGCTTCCGACAAAGAAACTAGAACTTGTTGTGAATATTATCATATCAAATCTATTAACCATTACACTATAATGTTAGACATATTTATTTTTTATATTCCAAACAATTATTTGAGTAAACAACAATGAATAAGTAATAATAATATTGAATTCAAATAAAAATAAAATAAATTTTATTTATTTTGCTTTTTTTTATTTGAATAATTCATATCTACAAATCCGTAAATCACAATTCGAAAAATAATATATCCAAATCGATTAGAAAAATGAGAGGAATCCAAATATGACATCCCTATCATCTATTTAATTATATATCGTAACTTTTAAATATTGGACCAACTGAAACTATGTCAAGATTCATGAAATTTTCTAAATCGAGGGGCATGAAGATTCTTAGATCGGGGCTGAGCCTCACTAAATTTGCATTAGATCTCTGATAAAATAGCATATTGTGAACCTAAAAATGATTTTTACAAAAAATCATGAGCATCATATCATGTACATATAGTTCAAATCTAACTCATTTCCTACTGATTCGGCAGGAATTTGTCTTTTTTACGAGGGGTGGACGGAAAGGTTCGAGATACCCCAGTTGGGAAATTATCCATTCAATATGGTCTAGTATTTTTTTAAAATGTGGTATTATCATTTTGACACTTTTATTTGGTGGTTGTTTCACAAAACGCCCCGTTTTTTGCACTCGGAAAATAAAAATTGGCTTTTTGGTGCGACGAAAAGGAAAACTTCCTCCTGCAACATTGTTTGCCATGCCATGATACATATGCGTGCAAAATATGGGCACATTATCACAAACTATACCGTGATTCTAGCAATAACATTGGTCATTTGACCTGAAATCCAGAAAACCTCGATTGAGATAGGTCATTTTGTGAAAGTTTTTTTGAGACACAATCAATATACCAGGTTTGGTATTTTTCCATGCAACTATGTCACATAATATGACACCACGCGAAGGTTTTGCATTATTTCGATCATTTTTGAATTTTTTATGCCCGTTTCAAAATATCGTCAAACTTTCTAAATCGAGCGGCATGAAGATTCTTAGATCGGGGCTGAGCCTCACTAAACTTGCATTATATCTCCAATGAAATAGCATATTGTGAACCTAAAAATGATTTTTGCAAAAAATTATGAGCATCATATCATGTACATGTAGTTCAAATCTAACTCATTTCTTATCAATTCAGCATGATTTTGTCTTTTTTACGAGGGATGGATGAAAAGGTTTTAGATATCCAGGTTGGGAAATTGTGCATTCAATATGGTCTAATATTTTTGAAAAATGTGGTATTATTATTTTAAAACTTTCATTTGGTGGTTGCTTCACAAAACACCCTGTTTTTTGCACTCAAAAAATAAAAAATATGTTATATGAAAGTATTTATATTATATTATATATATTTTTGTAAACAAATATGTAATATTTGAGTTTATATAGATATATCTTATTTTTCTGCAAATTTTGATATATTATAGGGCAGTACTACGCGTCCCCCGGGGGATAAAAATTTCTGATCCCCCGGGTCCTCTTGCTGACGCGTGTCCACCTAAATCCCCTTTTTGCTACACTCAGACCCACTTTTGCTACATACGCCCCGCTTTTGCTACGCTGTAGCAGAAAACGGTTTGACCCAGAAATAGAAAAACAGATTGGACCTCGTCGGAGAGTTTGCCGGAGACCTCGCCGGAGACCATGTAGCAAATTTTTTTAACTAATGTAGCAAAATCGACTTCGCCGGAGAATCGCCGGAGACCTCGCTGGATACCTCGTAGCAAGAAGTTTGTGCTATTGTAGCAAAATCATAAAACATATGTAGCAATATAATTATGCTAATGTAGCAAAAGTCGACTTCGCCGGAGCAAAAACTTGTAAGAAAAAAATTCAATGTAGCAGCGCCGCTCGCCGCAGGTAGCAACACCAGAACCCGTATGTAGCAGGACCGGTCGCCATGTGTAGCAGAGCCTCTCGCCGAAGGTAGCACCACCGCTCACCGCAGGGTAGCAACGACTGTCGCCATATGTAGCAACACCAGAAGTTGTATGTAGCATATTTGGTCATGGTGTGTAGCATCGCCGCGGGGACAGCTCATTTGGTCACGGCGGGGCTAGCCATGGCGGAGCAGCGTGGGCGCAAAATAGGACGAGCGGAGAGCTCCGTCTCTGTCTCCAGTGACGACGACGGACGGCCACTGGTGTGGGATGCGGAGGCGGAGCAGCGGGCGGCGGCCATGGCGTCCGGACGTCCGGGCGTGTGGCACAGGACGACGGTGGAGACCCGTGTGGCAGCGGTGGCGGAGTCAAACCATGGCCACACCATGGCGGCCAGGTGCACCCTCGTAGCAGAAGACTCTCGCAGTAGTAGCATCCACCGATGACCATGGTAGCATCTGCTGCCAACCACGATACCATCCGCAGTCCACCATGGTAGCAGACCACGCCTCCAGGTTCTCGCAGTAGGAGCACCGCTCGCTGCACCAACTCCGGCCAAGCTAGTAGCACAACCTATTATAGCAGATCCTCCCCAGCCGTGGCTCGACGTCCATGGCCACCATCTCCTGCGAGAGGAGCACGGCGGCGCGATGGCGCAAGCTGCAGCGGCGCGGGCGCACGCGAGATGCAGCGGCGGCAGGCGCACGCGAGATGTTGTACGGAAAAGGATAAGGATAGCTAAAAACGAACGGAAGGTTGCGGTGGTTTCAACTCACGCACGCAAACGAGAGAGAGACCCGGGGGATCGATCCCCCGGGGGAATCGTATCCTTTTCCTATATTATATGTATTTTTCTGAATTTAAATGATTTAGTTAGGCAAAAAAGAAAAATGGCTATAGGTCTGAAACCGCGTAGACTTGACACCGTCTCTCTGCCGTTAGCCTAGTATGCTAGCCACGTTTACGCCGACGGCTGCCGTCGGCCTATCTATCCTACGCCGACGGTAAAACTGGGCCGACGGCCCATCAAACTACGCCGACTGCCCCGACATATTGCCGTCGGCCTATAAAAGGGCCGTCGGCCTATATTGTTATTCCCGTAGTGGATGAGCATGGGCTCTAGAGTCAATTAGCAGTGGTGAAATTATTTCTTAAACTAGGAGGAAGAGGGATCATGTTGGCTATTAACTAGCTCTAATCCTGAATTGATCCTAAAATGGACGGAATTAACGGGATTATAGGAGTAGTAATATCGATGTAACTTTTAATTTTTTTGTCTAGCCACAGTGGATAGTATTATATACTAGTATCATGCATATATATGAGTATTATAGTACTAGTGGTATTATAGTTATATTATATTCATTGATTTATAAAATTTTATTAAAGATCTATTTGATATTAAATTCTCTAGTTCTACTTGCTATGGTAAGTGTATTTTTCGCATGAAATTCCTTTGCTAGCAGTAATGATTCAGAAATTCGTTGGTGGTACACACTGTGAGCGGAACAACTTGTCACGTAACAAGTTTTACCCATGCCGGTTTGTTACACGATAGGAAGTAGAGAATATCTGTAAACGTGATTGATTTGAATGATAAGGATCAATCACGTATCTATCTTCTCCTCTACCTGCCTTTTCTTGATACTCACGATGTAAATAAATCTCGTTGTAATCTGTTGCCATTTGGCTACATATAACACGGAGCCGATGGGAGTCCAACCATTGTTCAAACCACCTCATACGATCATACACACAAGTGTGCATGATGTTGTTCTTGGGGCAAGATAGACGCAATCACACGTGGTTGGAAATACTACCAGGTAAAGAAAAACCGTCATGGCATTATATATATACATGAACAAATGATGTAGTAATAAAAAACGGAGGTACTAGTAGAAGAAGAGAAGCATGGCGCACAATATCCTGATTCAGCACACAAGAAAATACGCTACTTTCTCGCACGTAGGAGCTTACTATATGAAATAAGTGTTCAGCGCACTAAATAAACAGTTTGAAATCCTCAATCTGATATGATTATAATTACTGGGCTAGCTTGTGTTACGAACCTCGCGGGGTTCATATGTCTGAGTTGATCCAAGCAGATTCCTGAAACTCTTGGAGACGCTGGAGCGAAGTGAGACTGAATTTGGGGATCCAAGACGAGAGGTGTTGCCTGCGGAGCCAGCCTTGGAGCGAAGCGATCATGGAGATCAAGGGAGGCTCCTGCCGTCGGAGATTGCGTAGGGTACTCTCGGCCTTATTACTGAACTGAAAACTGATTCTTCTGCTCCGCTCTTGTGCCTCGAATCTTTTCTCTAGGAAGAGTAAAAGCCCAGACAAGACAAAAAACCCCACGATGATGCCGACTACCCCCCAGTCTACATGGTGCCCCAAACCGTGAAACCACGAGGCCACCTTCGTCCCCAACCGGGTCAGGCGGCTCAGCCCACGCTGGGCCTTCGTTCCCAGCAGCATCAGGCCCCGTTGAGCCTGCGTCCCGCACAGGCTCAGGATCCGTGTCACCTGCATCATAGTACCAAAGGAAAACTGTGAGATCGGATCTATGGAAGAAGACACAGCTAGCACGGGAGAGATTACAGATTACAGTACCCTCGAGGGAAGCTTGTGTTCCAACATGTCCACCATGACCAGCGGGCAGCTCTCCACGAGGTGACTGAACCCCTCCGTCTCCCTGACGGCGCAGAGGACGCTCTTGGTGGACACGAACCGGATGCACGCGTCCTTGAGCTTCACGCGGCGGTGCTGCTCCGCCAGGGCCAGGGTGCTGGCGACGGTCTCCACGTTGATGCTCCGGCACAGCTTCCACTCGCACGCCGCCATCAGCCGGTGCATCCCGTACCGGTCCGCGGCAACCAGCAGGTGCTGCAGCGCCGCGACGTCGTTGCTGTCCTCCTCCCGCAGCGCCCCCGTGGCCATGAAGTGGAGGAGCGCCTCGAACACGGCGGGATCCATGTCCTCGATCTTGACGTGACGCGTGGAGGTCTCCCTCATCGGGCCGAACAGCTCCGCCTCGAACACCGGCGACCCCGCGGCGAGCACGCTCCTGCTGGCGCTGAACTGACGGTCGCCCACGGTGAAAGTCACGTCCGGCTCCAGCATGACCGCCAGGCCTTCGCGCCGGTTGCTTAAAGTGAAACCGCCCGCCGCCGCCGCCTCGGCGTTGCGCGCGAGGTGCCGCTTCGTCGACAGTCTCAGCCACGTCCATCGCAGGGAACGCTTCACCCGGGAAAGACCCAGGTTCTCCATGGACAGGGATGGCGAGGGGAGCGAGACCTGGAGGCGTAGGGTTTCTACGAGTTTGACGAGATCGATTTTCATTGCGAAAGCTTGAGGGGAGCAAAGGGTGAGATCGATATGTTCCACGTACTCGTTCGTGCCCTCTCTGTTATAACTGCACACGGCCTGGGAGGAAAACGTTCGTGCTCTACTACTAATAAAAGAGTCCCTTACAAAAACAATAAGATACGTAATTTGTACCATGTGTACATGTTTCCTTTGTTTGAGCTATATAACCATCTCCCCGCATGGCTTGTGTATTACAAGTCGTCACGTGAACCATTTGATCAATCAATTCACAAAAGCAAGAAAAGCTGTTATTCGGTTGGTTAGTTAGACATATTTCCCCTCCTAGGAAAATTCTTGAGGCATCCAATTAGTTGCACCTCACAAATATTATAGGTCACCGCTATTCGACCAAATATCAGTGAAGCACGAAAAGTGCATCACCGCACCCCGTGGGGGACTCAGTAGAATGCTTCCGTGGGTGCCAACCATATAAGTGGGGCCACCTTATTAGTAAATTCAAACAAATTAAAGGATTTTTTTATAAAAATGTGAAGATCTTATTATAATTAAGAAATTTGAGTTGGGGCCAAAGCCCACCAATCCCTTCTCGGGTTCTCCCCTCACCGCAAGAGTAACATATTGCTTGTGTCGCAACAATATAGTGTGTCACTAGTGGGGGTGACTGAATTGGCTACCTAACCATTATGTACTACCAACGCATTATGTTCTGCCACGCCTGTAGTACCAGCTATTCCGATGGCGTGGCATGTGTCACGCCACTATTACCTGCTATACTAGTGGCATGGGCCAGATATGCACGCCACTGGCTTGGCCCGGCGTCGCCCATCTAACCCCAGCATGAGAGGCATAGATCGTTTCTCCCGCTCTCCACCACTCTCTCTCTCTCTCTCTCCGTCATGGCCAGCCGCATTCGTCTCCCTACTCCACCACTCTGCTCTTCTACCCCTACTCTTGATCCCCACTTCACCCACTCGATCCGCCCAGTCAGGACGACTGAAGCGGTCGGGCAGTGTGGTGGTGGCCGGCCGTTGCGGCGGCACAACATCTGGCACCCGGTACATGCCCAATCTGGGTCCAGCGGACTTGATCTGGGCCACATGGGACCGACACTAGATTCGTGGGTTTCCTGCTTGCCTTTGCAGTTCCTCTGCTCGTGGGGGCGCATGATGCTGAGAATTTGTTGTTTGCACATGCTACTTCCTACTGCGGTGGAGGTTGACTCAACCTTCTTCGCCGTGGATAGGCGACGGATGACGGCGTGGGGGCATGTTCGTCTGCTTAGAAGAATAAAGGCAACTTCCATAGGGTTCCTTCCGCGCGATGACAAAGATCTGCTAGCTACCTATCCTCGTTGATCTAGAATGGAGTGCCATGTTCCTGAAGGCTCCACCGGCGAACTCCCATGGGCACATCATGTCTGTAGTTTGCTGGATCGGAAGGAATTCGATCGTGCATACCTGTATTTTTATGATCATTTGGTTTCAGAGGGAGCGGTGTGAATCTCTGCTATCTGTTATCATCATGTGTCATTTTTTTGACGATCCGTGGTAACGTTAGACGTGGATAGTGTCATAAAAGCAGGGACATGAGGACTAGGGATGGTGGTTTGAGTCTTTGTGGCGATAAGGAACTGGCTTGATAATCTGTGACTCACGGCAGCGACTGTTAGTGGGAGCGGCAACATGGGAAAAGTTCAGTCTTACATGGTAAAATCCAATGTCTTCCTTTAATTGGTTGTGTCTGGCAATGACCTTCTTGAAAGCGGTGTTTTGTGAGCGAGGACTTTCTTCAAGGTAAAAAACTATGATCTTTGATCGGGCGACAACACTGTTTTCTTCTTGAAGACATCGCTATTGGTGAGGTTTGACTTCTGATGTTGTTTTGGTGGTATTAGTGTCACTGCTATAAGGAAATGATCGCTATAGCGGGACTTTTTTCTAATTCTTTTTTTTGGATTGTGTGCATCCGTAAGGCCGTTAGGACAATATTTGTTGCAGAAACGGGGTGTAATTGGTATCTTCGCGATATTAATATATGTTATTTGTCAAAGAAAAAAGAGCTATAAAAAACAGAAGTCCTAAATATTCAACAACCTACGCTAAGACAGAAGTATTATTCGGTAGCTGCCGAATGTTGCTAGTGAAGTCGCAATCATTTGTACTTTGGTAAGTGCTAGTTAGATATTGAGACCATATTTATGTGATGTCCAGTCATGTAGCACTGATGAGTAAATGTAAAACCTTGATATTGCTTTCAGAAAGAGAGGAAAATAGAAGGAAATGTATCCATATCGTATATGTGTTGGAAAATTAGAGGAAATAAATCCATGCAAAGGCTCAAAGCCCCACAACAGATTACACATGGTATACGAGACCAAAATAAGGTGAGTATTAGTACATGGAACGAATTCTAATATACAAAACTATATAGTAGTATTCGTTTTTCTCAGAGTTTATGGCACCAATAATATAATGAGCCTTTCGAGCCCAGCTTAATTCCTGTGTACATACACAGGTCATATATGACATGATTGAACCATCTTTACTGCAAGATTGCCAAGATCATTACACCTTGAGAACTCTTCATCACTTCTCACATCAACAACAAAAGTCGCAAGTTGATCCGTTAAGGTAACACAATCATATTCCGAGAAATCAGCAGCATAAATCTTGGCAAGTTCAATTAGTTTGTCATCGTCAAAGTTGGCAAAAGAATTCTTAGGATCAAGACGGGCAATTTACATCTTAACAACTGTGTTGATTTTTCAGCAAAGCGATGATTTAACTCAACTAGAATCTGATCAAGAACAACATTGAAAATGCGATGATGATAGTAACTTACTAACTTTGCTCCACGACCCATTGAAAGCCCCACCGCAGATTACACATGGTATACGAAACCAAATTAGGTGAGTATTAGTACATGGAACGAATTCTAATATACAAACTATATAGTATACGTTTTTCTTCTCAGAATATATAATGAGCCTTTCGAGCCCACCAGCTTAATTCCTGTATATATATACACAGGTCATATATGACAAAAATCATACTATAAAACTTGTGGACTTGGCGAACCTGTCTACAATTTCCTCTAGAATCGAAGGGCAACTTAGCATGAGGTGTTTGAATCCGTCGGTTTCCTTGAGAGCGCTGAACACACCATGCGATCGCGGGGTGATGAATCCTAGGCATGCATTCTTGAGTTGCACGCAGCGGTGCTGCTCCGCTAAAGCAAGCGTTGTCTGTCGATGTTTTGGCACATTTTCAGTTGGCACATGGCCCTTAGCCTGTCGAGCCAATACCGATCAGCAGCGACGAACAAGTGTTGGAACGACGACGACGACGACGACGCATCCTCAAGGATGGTATCGGTGTAGACGAAGTGAAGAAGCGCTTGGAAGGTAGCAGGCTCCATGTCATGGATCTTGATGCAATAATTATGAGAATCATTTTCCTTCATCATCTCTTCCTTGAATACCAGCGATCGCGCAGCCAGCATGCATCTATGAGCAGGGAACAATTGGTCGCGGACGCAGAACGTCACATCCGTGTCTTGCCCATCCTTCAACATTTCTACCATGTCATTCTGTAGGGTCGATTTGGGGACTATATAGGGCGGTGCTTACGTCGTCTTCTGTCCGATGCGTCATGACTGTCAAAACGCACCTGATTGTGAAGCAGTCACCGACGAAAAGGCGGCAGACCTTCCGTCTCGGCCGGGCTTCTCAAAAAACCTAGGATAGCCCCAAGATTTTTCTGCATCGATCAAAAAGGCGGCAGACCTTCAGTCATCGAAGGTATGTGTTATTGCTCTCCTTCGTATTAATGGATATTGCCATCCATATCCAGTAGACTGAGCGTGTACTGAACCCTCACATCTGCAGGTTCCCCACTACACAGATTCAAGTAGGCCGAGGCGTAGCCAGCTTGCTCCTCTGTGAATCCATCAGGGTAGAACATGATATTCCAGTCGTAGCCGCCCGCGCTGAAGGTGCTCGAGCTAATGTACTGGCCGGCGCCCATGCCGTCGAGCAGACCGGTGACTTGGAAATTGTGTTCCACTGTGACGGTCTCCGTCGAGATGTCTTGGACAGATAATCGCCGCCGTGGTTAGCCGAAGAGTCCGAGCTGCTACTGCTAGCCATGCCGGCCAAAGGGTAGCAAATCGAGGGTATACGAGAATTGACTAGACTCACGATCGAGGCTTTTTCTCGAGGGATAGACTCACGATGGTCGGTCTTGTCTCGAACATATATAGTTTATTGCACGCGTAGCCGTCAATATATATATAGGCGGAGGGGTTGTTGTTCGTTCGTGCTTCGTACGGAAACTAAATGAATCCGAGACCTACAAAGGCAGGGATACCGGACATGAATCGGATACAGCACTTCATCAGCATTAATTAACAGGCTTCAGAAGATGTCTTCACCACTACCAGAAACTGTAATAACCCTGTGTGCTCAGAACTGACAGGAAAATAGGGTAAACCGACAGGAATAAGTTCTCCTGTTGGCCAACCATCAGGGTTAGCCGACAACAATAGCTTGACAGGGAAAATAAAATATGCCTGTCACCCAGCCGACGGAACCCTATTAAATTCACCATGGAGAATGCAATTGAACCCAGCAATTCTCACCTATTACTTGTACTCTCTCCGTCTAGGAATAAGTGACTTTATTTTGTCTAGATTCGTATGTATCTAGACATGTTTTAGTATATAGTTATATTCGAATTTATACATAGTCGAGTAGTCAGTTATTTATGGACAAAGGGAGTAGTAGCTAGGGAAGCAAGAAGGCGAGTAGAAACTTTCATGGTCAAAGAATGTAGCCACAGTTACAATCGAGCGACGAGAGGGCCATGCATGCTGGTAGAGATGGTCCCCTAGAATTACGGAACATTTGCTGGCCACCGGTTACCGAGAAGATGGGGCATTAATTACTTGCCTCGGCTTATTCACCAAATCGTTGGAGTGTGTTTGGTTTTCATCCCTTCCACGGTCAGCGATCCAAGTCTGTTTCTATCTCGACCGTCCATCCATTTTCTCTCTCGAAACAGGCTCGCGCCTCGCTTTATATATAAAACAACATCCAAGTACATATCCGAATACACCGTCCACCCGGCCGAAGCCAAAGGAAAAACAAGAACAAGAACAAGTCACAGAAACGCTGGGGCCACAGCACAACACAGCCCAAGACGAAAAGGCAAAAAAGGAGGGGAGCGCCACGGACGACGGCGGCCAACATGGCGGCCCTCAAGGCGAAGGAGGTGGGGGAGGAGCGTGGGCTGCTGCCGACGGAGCCGTGAGGGAGAGAGCCGCCGTACGTAGCGCCTGAAGCGAAGACTCGAACCCGGCGCGGTCACGCGGACGCACCAGGGGGGACCACTGCTGGAGAAAGGCAAGCACAGAAAAAACAGAGTCAGACGCCCGGGTGGGGAAAATCCGTTCGATCACCATCTTGTTGCGCACATTCCACAGGGTCCAGGCTAGGGCAGCGAAGAGGAGCCAGAAGAGGCGGCGCCCTCCTCCGGTCCGGTTAGCCTGGGCCTGTAGGAACTCTCCCAAATCCTGCGCCTGCCAAGCCGGGCCC
The DNA here is from genome assembly GCA_916181665.1 of Avena sativa. NCBI lineage: Eukaryota > Viridiplantae > Streptophyta > Magnoliopsida > Poales > Poaceae > Avena > Avena sativa. The sequence goes on along the minus strand of OV702280.1, from coordinate 388,765,326 downwards.
AGAGCCTCGTGAAAAAAACTCCAAAGAAACTGAGCCGCAGAGCACGAGAACATAATATGGGCACACGTCTCCGGTGTCCCACATAGGGGGCAGCGGCCGTTGCCAGGGCCATAACGCTTGAGGACTTCCACCCCGAGGGCAAGCGGTCCCTGAGAAGTTGCCAGACAAAGATACGAATGCTAAGTGGCAAGGGGGCTTTCCAAAGGGGGGCAGTCCACGACCTCTCCGGACCCGGAAAGAGGGCCTTATAGGCCGAGCTCACCGAAAACTCCCCTGAGGGGAGGAGCAGCCAAGTGGCCGCATCCTTATCCTCAGAGAGGGAGGCGGGCAGGGACCCCAACAGGCTCTGGAACTCGCTCGTCTCCACCACGTTGAAGACGCGGCGGAAAATGAGGTTCCAGGAGCCATCCCGGAAGTTCTCCGCGACAAGCGACGCCGGGGAGGCCGCGATCGCAAAGAGGGCGGGGAACTGGATCCCCAGGTCCATCCATTTTCTAGGCTGATCCGATCCGTCTCAGCAGAGAAGTGAAATTTTCCCTGGGGCCTGTCTTCCCTCCAACATGATTCTATCTATATATAGAAGGCCAAGTTGATAGAACCGCGTGCGGTATCGCGTGACTTGTGACTCGGCGTAGCTAGTGGTCGGCGTAGCCCGGCCGTCGGCTTAGACAATTCCCCTCGGCATAGCGCTTGCAACAGGCACCACAATGTCAGACGACGACCGTCTGGTATAACGGCCCAGCCCTGGAGCTACGCCGACGGCCAGGCCGTCGGCACAGTCTAAACTATTTTTTTTAAAGAAAATTTAATTTTTTTAATATTTGAATTGTTTGACTCGTTAATCTCTTGCTTTAAACATTTTTAACACTAATTACACTTAATCATTGATTAAATTGCAGTCTTAGTCAAACTTCCCGGTCGGTCACCCATCCTCACTACTCCACACTCAACACGCTTAAGTTCCTCGTTCCTTCAGTCTTAGTGAGAGATCTGAGCATCTCGTTTCCAAAAAAAAATCCAAGATCTCACCAACTTACATCTCTTCTACTATCGGTCCTTCCACTCTGGTTATGCTCTTAGTGATTCAGGACATAATGGAAACAAAAGGAGCAAAACCAAAACAGAAAATAGAAATAAAAATAGTTCAGAGAGGTTAACTTCATCATCTGAATCTGCTTCACTACTAAAGCGGGCAACCTCCTGACATTGAGCTAATATAATAAGGGAGTGCCTAGGTCTCACTGAGATCTTCTTATGTCTAAGTCGCTGATGTCATCCTAATATTTATGCTAATTCTTAATTGCAACCTAGTTGCAACTCATAAGATTTGTACTAATTCTCAGTTGTAATTTAGTTAAACTCATTAAATTTTTAGTTACACCCAAATTGCAACTCATGTATAACTTTCACTTTACACGAATCACGAGATAAATCAAACGGTAAAAGAGACGACTGAGAATTAAAAAGTTGCTTGAGAACTAGCAAATCCGATATAATAAACTAGAGGAGAGAATTTGTTCACATACGTTGGACTATATCTAGCAGGGGATACAATTCTGGTCCTAATTTGGCAACATCATCTGCACGATGTTTTTCTTCAAAAGTCGACCGGCTGACGAGCCCGGACAACTATGCCGATGGGTCCGATCTTTTGCCGTCGGCATATAAGCCGTAGGCATATCCGGTTAGTCCTGTAGTGAACACTACTAAAGTGGGCAACCTCTTGGCCTCCCGTGTTCCAGAAATTGAGCTAATGTTCACAGACATTGGACTATCTAGTAGGGGACTTAGGTTTATCTAAATTTTGATAAATTCAAGAAAGTCTGGATAAATCTAGACATTATTTAATATATTGGTTCATCCAAATTTGATAAATTCAAGACATCTATTTTGAGACGGAGGCAGTAGTACATTTAATCAGAAATAATATTGAGCTAATTAACCACATGAGAGAACTTGTTCAGAGACATTGGACTACCTAGCTAGCAGGGGATATAACTCTGGTCTTAATTTGGCAACATCATCTGCACGATGCTTTTCTGCACGACCGTCAGATCACACCTGATGATGAAGCTGTCTGGTGGCAGGTCGGACTTGTGCAGGAACTTGGTATCGCCCCAGCCAAGGCCCCCCGGCTTGAAGGTCTTTGTGGAGGGCAGAGGGGTGAAGCCTCGGTGCAGTCTGCCATCTTTCTCGAGTAAACTCAAGGTGTACTTCACCCGCACGCCCTTCTCCCTCACGTCTTCACCGGGACACAGGAAGGCACTCGCGTAGCCAGGCTGACTGCCGTCGCCGTCCGGGTAGAACCTGATGCACCAGTCGTGGCCGCCAACGCTGAAGGTGCTGGAGGTGACGAACTCGCCGACGCCCATGCCGTCCAGCAGCGGGTAGCTCATCACCACGAAGTTGTGCGCCCCGGTGGCGGCCTCCGTCGTGCATACCGACGACGTCTCGGCCACGGTGGCGGCTTGCTTCCGGCTGACGTTTCCCATGGCGGAAGGAGGCGCACGAGCTCGATCGGATCGGCCGAACGGGTGAGCCTGGTTTCGTGTCGCCGAGTCTTGGATCTCTTTGGTCTGTTTAGGGTGAGCAGGCTGCTTCACGTAACGTACGGGAACCAGCTGGCCGTATTTGTAATAAGCTGCTTCGCTCGAGTGAAAACGAAGGACTCTCAGTTCAAAAAAAAAAAAAAGAAAACGAAGGACTCTGCTCGACTCGTGAGAACAAAGATGTCGTGACTCGTGAGACTCTGGACTCTCGAACTATATACCTCATGCAAGCTACGAATCTCGGAGGCTTCGAGGTCAACAGATTCAACACGCGCCCCTGCACGTCGAGGCCATGTTCGCATCGGAAGTGAGTCCGAGCCGGACAAGGTTGCATGTCTCTGTCCCCAACATACTACAGCGTGCTGAGATTCGTGCAGATTCGATCGGTGCAGCTGTACTGTACCTCCGAGTCGATCGGACTCCAACTCCGATTATTCTCGCACGATCCATTATAAGTAGTCCCATAAGCTGCTGCTGGTTTCCATCGATCGCGAGTGCGTGCATTGCCAACATACATCGTACAAATCAAACAGCTCGTGCGAGGACGGCGCCGATCGATGGACGCGTCGACAACCAAAGCGCGTCACCCCGCGCCACCGTCGAGCCTCGCCGTGCAGCAGCACCACCACCACCATCCCGGCGCCGCCGGCAACGATGATTATTCCGAAGAGCTGTCCTCGCATCCGTGCCGCCCGTTCCCCACCACGGAGCTGTGGGACGACGTAGACTACGCCGCCATGGGAGAGAACGCGGACCTGTTCGAGCAGTACCATGCCCTGTACAAAGAGCTCGGCATGCTCGACCGGAAGGAACAGCAGCTAAGGACCGAGATCGCGGACCTCGTTGGCCGGGATCGGCTGCTGCAGAATCTATGCGCGCTCATGTACGACGACGGGAGGTGCGACGGTGCCCTCATCGCCGGCAGCCTCGTCGAGCTCGTCGACGACAGACACGCCATCGTCGACATCGACGTGGCCACAGATGGCGCTCCACTCGAGCTATACGTGCCCGTCCTCGAGGGCGTCGACCGCGCGCTACTCAAGCCAGGGGCCAACGTCGCTCTTTGCATGTGGGCACACGCCGTCGTCGCCGTTCTGCCCGCGGACGCAAGCGCCGCCTGCACAGGCGGCGTGCCCCTTGCCGAGAGGCCGAGCGCCACCTACGCGGACGTGGCGGGGCTCGAGGAGCAGAAGCGCGAGCTCCTGGAGGCCGTCGAGCTGCCGCTGACGCACCCGGAGCTGTTCGACGCCGCCGGTGTGGACCCTCCGCGGGGAGTGCTGCTGCACGGCCCGCCGGGCACCGGAAAGACGATGCTGGCTAGGGCCGTGGCGCACCACACCTCCGCGGCCTTCTTCCGCCTGAGCGGCTCCGAGCTCGTGCGCCGGCACCTCGGCGAGGGACCCAGGATGGTGCGCGAGGTTTTCCAGGCCGCCCGGGACAGCGCGCCGGCCATTATCTTCTTCGACGAGGTGGACGCGATCGCGGCTTCCCGGACCGACTCGGACGACAGCTCGGCCGCCGACCGCGAGGTGCACCGGGTACTGCTAGAGCTTCTCACCCAGATGGACGGCTTCGACAAGTCCTCCGGCGTGAGTGTCATTATGGCGACGAACCGCGTGGACGCGTTGGACCCGGCGCTGCTGCGGCCAGGGCGGCTGGACCGCTTGGTGGAGTTCCCGCTGCCGGGGACGACGCAGAGGCGGCTGTTGTATCAGTCGTGCACGGCGGGAATGAGCCTCGACGACGACGTTGACCTGGAGAAGCTGGTGGGACGGCAGGACGGGATGAGTGCCGCGGAGATCGACGCCGTGTGCCGCGAGGCCGCCATGCGTGCTGTGCGCGACGGCCGGTTCGTCGTGACGCGCGAGGACTTTTATGACGGGTACCGCGCCGTCGCCAAGGATACGAAGCATGGCGCCCACGAGTACTCATTCTACAGTTGATAGTCAATTGGTCTTGTTCAGCTTGTGTAATGTAAAATCTCAAATGTATACCAGTAGTACTTATATGACTTTTCTGGTGTAGTTCACACTTTTTAAATGCAAGTCTGTGGCCAATGATGTTCTCATATTTCTTACATTGTTTTTGAAATTTTATAAAAAAGTTACTTTTGGTATGACTATAATTCAAATTTGAATGTTCCACAAATATCATTCAACAACAATTCAAATGATTTTTTTGAATTGGGACATTATTCTTCAAATGAGGTATCAAAATGAGCAAAACTAATTTAGGAGAATTTGTACCAAGACACCAACAAAGAACATATAGTATAAAGACATCAACATCCCACGTGTCGTCGCCATCATAATGCATGGTGATCATGGATCTTGTCTTGCATATTGTCAAACCAAATTTGTAGGTTCTAACTATTAGAAGCAAACTAATTGCATGCTTCTGTTCTTGAAGGATAACAAGATCATCTGGCTACATCTTTTGCACGACAGCCTCTTCGAGAACTGTCAAATCACACCTGACGGTGAAGCAGCCTGCCTCTTGCAGCGTGGCCTTCTCCACGAACTTGATAACGCCCCATGAGCTCTTAACGCCGGCGGTCTCAAAGGTCGCAGCGATGCTCACGGGTTTTAGTTCCCTGTATACCTTACCATCTTGCCCCAGCAGACTCAGGGTGAACTTGGCCTTGACGGCGCCCGTTGACGCTCCTGCTGCCGCCGGTCCCATGAGATGCAGGAAGGCCGACGCGTAGCCAGGTTCCCGGCCGTCGCCTTCAGGGTAGAACCTGATGTTCCAGCTGTGGTCGCCGACGCTGAACGTCGTCGAGCTGACGAACTTGCCGGCACCGATGCCGGCGAGCAGCGAGTAGTTCTCCACGATGAAGTTGTGTGCCGCGGTTGCGGTCGGCGTCGTGCATCTCGACGACGTCTCGGCTGGCGCCGGCGGCTTGCCGAAGCAGGAGCTGGTGGTTCCCATGGCGAAGGTACACGGGCGAACGTTGAAAGATCCGTCCTATGTACGTGTATGCGAGATTGAGGAATCTTGTTGGACAGTTCGGTTCAGGTTAAAGGAGAAGTAAAAAATCTGTTGACATACACAACCGATCGAATCTTGTTGGACACCAGTAGGAAATTAATCGTACACAGCCAAAACTGAATCTTGCTGTCACGTGGGTTTTGAGTATATATACCTAGCCTCTTCAATCTGTCCAACCAACTAGTATGAGAAGCTTTCGGATACGACTAAAAAAAGGTGACCTTCACTTACCGACTAGCACGGAAGCCTGACGCGTGGCGATTTTTTAGTTGCCCCGTCGGCGTGTAGGCAAACCGAGACTGCTACCGGGGTCAGGAGCACTCCGTCGGCGTGTAAAGACTCCGGCAAGGATTCCGGCGAGTTCTCTGGCGAGATCTGTCTTTTTTTAATTTTTTTCTGTAGGCGAACCCTTTTTATTCATGTAGCGAAAGTGAGACATTTTGTATCAAACTGGAATGCTTATATTAGTGGAACCGTTATCACTAAAACATGTCTACATCATACATGAATTATAGGAAAAACTGGAATGTTTTATATTAGTGAACGGAGAGAGTATAATTTATATCGGAAAGCAAAATCATGGAGTTTGTACTAGATTCATCATAATAAAAGTTCTGAAATAGATAACAGATGATTTAAATTCAGTTCATGTAGACACATGTATTCATATGGTTTCTCACTCAGAAACTCAAACATCACATGCTGGATATCCTAGCCAAAATCGACGGCATGAGATGAGAACAGCTCGCCTGGAGATGCTTGAATCCTTTTGTTTTCATGACTGCATCTAGTGCACTTAGTGAGGCCAGAAAGTCCACAGAAGCTTTTCTAAGAGCATGTGCAGTGTAGTGAAATAGCTATGCCTAAGAGAATCTTTTTGGCCTTAGACCTGTGTCTAAATAGTGGAGAGGGTGTGTCTAGCAAAATCTTCTTAGACCCTGAGTCTAGTGCTAGACATATGTCTAAGGAAATAAAGTGCAAGATGGGCCCACTTTTAAGTGTCTTGTAGACATTTCTTATTATTTTCTTCTATGCAGGTTGGTGTGGCTTTACATGAGCTAAACATTGGAGCATATTCCATTTCATAGACTCGGGGCTAGTAGTTTTTCTTAGCATGAGTCTAGCTGTGTCTCACGTTGTGCTTGCTCTAAGTACCTAACCGCTATGCTGCTCAGCTAAAACTCATGTGGTCGCAACAATTTTTACTTCGATGCTACAACAGAGCTTACTAAATCAGCCGCAACCTAGCAGGTGTTGTAGATTTCTTGTTTTCCCTTGCTTGTAGTCATCAATAATGCAATCGGTGTATACAAAGTGAAGAAGTGCCTCAAAGATTTGTGGCTCCATATCTTGTTTTGCACTTGTACACTCATTCAATTCTCTTTTCTTTTACCATTTGTGGTCTGATCAGTTCACTTCTAACATATTTGCTCATGTCTATGTAGATTTCTACTCCGGATAGGAGCAAGTGGAAAAAGGATGGAAGGAATAGATGTTGTCTGGGCAACCAGCAATTTTAAGGTATTATTATGTATTGTATAGCTTCTATATTATTCTATCAGGTTTGTTTAGACTGGTCTAAGGTGTCGGCTCGCCTTATGCCTGAAGCGCTTAAAAGGTAATCCCCGAGTGCCTCCAATTAATTGACTGCACACCAAAAATAACGGACACATGTCTTACCTGTAGATATATGTGAATTTAGACAAATTTGAGTCAATTACACCTAGCAGGTGTTGTAGATTTCTTGTTTGCCCTTGCTTGTAGTCATCAATAATGCAATCGGAGTATACAAAGTGAAGAAGTGCCTCAAAGATTTGTGGCTCCATATCTTGTTTTGCACTTGTACACTCATTCAATTCTCTTTTCTTTTACCATTTGTGGTCTGATCAGTTCACTTCTGACATATTTGCTCATGTCTACGTAGATTTCTATTCGGGAGAGGAGCAAAGTGGAAAAAGGATGGAAGGAATTTTTTTAGATGTTGTCTGGGCTCAACAACCAGCAATTTTAAGGTATTATTCTATATAATTTATAGCTTCTATATTATTCTACTATACCAGGTTTGTTTAGAATGGTCTAAGACCTCGCCTTGCCTGCTGGCTACTATATAACGAGATTACGTGACCAAGAGGTTGTGGATTATCTGTAGATATATGCAAATTTAGGAAAATTTGAGTCAATTAGTTTAGAATAGTATTCTCTCTGCCTCTAATTAATTGACTCGCTTTGTATCCAGACAAGTTTTAGCGTGTAGATATACATGCATATCTAAAAAAAGCTAAATCGATTAATTTGAAACTTAAGGAGTATATTGTATCAAACCGAGAGAAGAACAAACTTTTACGAGAAAATGTACTTTCGGTTAAGCCAACAAAAATTGTTCTCCAATAAACACAAGCAGTAGTCACCAATGTCATGCCTCTACACAGCCTAACCGTATGTTTATGATTCATGCCTTACTTATGTTTTTCAAGAATAAAAGGGGTCTCCCCTAGATACAATTTCCATAAAGCACACGAAGTTTGGAAGGGAAAAAGGGCAGTTAAACAGTCCCAAAAAAAGGTCTCTAAAATAGTCTGATACACATGCCAAAATAGTCCTACGGATTTTCTTGCTTATGTACTGGAGAGTGAGACACCTTCAGAGATGGTCTCAGACTCTCAGTGATCAGACCTTCCAGCAGGGGTAAGCTCGAACGATACCTTCCTTGAGCTCTCACTCAGACTACTTTCCAGGGCCATGCTGGCCGTGAGATGTTTTTGAACCCTTCGGTCGACACAACATCGTTCAACACTTTCCGAGACGAGAACATAAACTGAGATTAGAACACACACTGAAGTATTATCATAAGCCACCCAAAAAGTTCTCAAATAAACCCAAGCATAATTAGTCTGCGGCCGTATATATATATATATATATATATATATATGTCGCTGAACTATCCACACGTTCCATATGTCTTACTCGAGAGGCTCTCACTCACTCAGACCTTGGAGAGGGAAGCACTGTTGGCCCAGCCCCAAACGCCGAGTGCAGTCCGGCGTGACGACGACAAAGTATTCCGACGAGTTGCGCGCACGTATAAGAACCAGCTAACAACGATCAGCAAGATAGCTATTTAGCCTGATCAAAAGAACTAGCTCTCTCAACTCACACGAGTACGTACGGGAAAAAACAATGTGATGGCTACAGGGCCTCTCGGTCCTGTTGTTTGTATTGAATCTCACGGTTGTCTTACAAGGCTACTATATGGGTGTATATATACCCGGCAAGACGCAACGTCAATATGAATAGGTGTTGGACCACTAGTCCTACTCGGAACACACACGCACACGACACAGTTCCGTGTCCTATCGGGATTACTATTCCTAACAATCACCCCCCTAAGCACGATGTGCCCATCTTCACAGCTTGGACGCCGATCCTTCGTCGCATCTCCGCAAACTTCACTCGTCCCAAAGATTTAGTTAGGATATCCGCAAGCTGATCATTGGTGCAAACATAGTTGACTTCAATCTTGCTCTCCTCTACACATTGCCGTATGTAGTGATACTTCGTATCAATGTGCTTACTCCTGTCATGATGCACCGGATTCTTGCACAATGAAATTGCAGACTTGTTGTCAATATTGAGCACCACTTGTTCCGCCTCCCGATTGGTGAGATCACCGAGTAGACTCCTTAGCCACACACCTTGACACGCTGCAGTTGCAGCCGCAATATACTCAGCTTCACAGGATGACTGTGCCACCACTTTTTGCTTTTGTGATAGCCAACTTACTATGCTTCTTCCCAAGAAATATGCCACGCCCGAGGTACTCTTACGGTCGTCAATATCTCCTGCCATGTCGCTATAACTGTAGCCAAGTAGCTTCACCTCCTCCTTCTCTTTCGAGTAGACAATACCAAAGTTTGTAGTACCTTTGATATACCTGAGTATATGTTTCACGGCTGTCCAATGCTCCATTGTGGGTGCTTCCATGAAGCGACTCACATAGCCAACAGAATAGGCCAAGTCGGGTCTTGTGTTGATGAGATACCTCAAACTTCCGACAACGCTCCTATACTCCGTTGCATCAACCGCAGGTGCTTCACTCCTTTTGCTTAGTTTAATACGAGGTTCCATCGGAACATGAGTTGGATTGCATTCTTTCATGCCACACTTCTCGAGTATCTTCTTTGCATATGCCTCTTGGCACAGCGTGATCTCACCCAGCTTTTGATGTACCTCGATCCCAAGGTAGTAGCTCAACAAGCCTAGATCACTCATCTTGAATAACTCCTTCATCTGTAGCTTGAACTTTGCAATCTCCTTCTCATCCGCTCCTGTTATCAATAGATCATCAACATAGATGCCAACTAGTAGATGATCCCTTCCTTTACCTCGCTTATACATTGCATGCTCCAGTGGGCTCTTCTCGAATCCGAGAGAGATCAATGTACGATCAAGCTTGATGTTCCACGCCCGAGGGGCTTGCCGTAGCCCGTACAACGCCTTGTGTAGCTTCAAAACCTTGTGTTCTTCTCCCTCTTTGATGTATCCCGGTGGTTGCTTCACATAAACTTCTTCTTCTAACTCCCCATTCAAAAACGCGGATTTCACATCCATGTGATGCAATTTCCAAGATTCTTGAGCTGCGAGAGCGATAAGTAATCTCAACGATTCCATCCTTGCAACAGGAGCAAACACTTCTTCGAAATCCACACCTTGCTCTTGCACGTATCCCTTGGCCACTAGCCGAGCTTTGTGTTTCACCAACTTCCCTTCGGCATCCTTCTTGATCTTGTACACCCACTTGAGTCCTATGGCCTTGTGATTGTTGGGTAGATCGACAAGCTCCCATGTATCGTTGTCGCGGATCGAACCCAACTCCTCATCCATAGCCCGACGCCAACACTCCTCCGTATTAGCATCCTCGAATTTCGTCGGCTCCTCGGTGAGTAAACACCGACCTTGTCCTCTCCCTCGCGCACGCGCTATACGAAGGGTCTCCGGCGGATACAACTCCGGTACACTTCGGAATTTTTCTGGAGTAGGTGGCCGTCTCCTTTCTTCCCGTGCACTTGGAGGAGACGTGGAAGATGACGTAGTACTTGTTTCAGCGTCTACTGAATTTCCTGCAGTTTCTGTCGGTGTACTGCATGTTGGCGACGTGACATCGTCGCCCGCGTCCACTTCTGGACTACCGCTAGTCCCTCCTGGACGGGAGTATGCAGCTGATGGGCCACTTGCGCCACGGCTCTCGTCCGCGCGTGGACTGGATGGCGACGTCGAGCCTCCAGGTGCAGCGCGTGAGCTGCTGCTCGTGCCGGGACTCCCACGCGGAGATACCTCTCTAGGCGTAGCGCTGCTGCTGCTCACTTCCGGACTTCCATCTTGTGAACCAGCGCCTAAATCCGTAACGCCAAAGGGACGCTGTTTCTTGATCATCTGCATGCGAATCACTGTAGACTACAGTAAATATTTCATCAGAAATTGATTGTACCGGTTCCGCAGAGCCCCAATTCCATGATTTCTCCTCCTCGAAGACGACGTCACGTGTCACCACCAACTTTTTGTTCACTGGATTGTACGCGCGATACGCCTTCGAACCGTATTCATAGCCGATCATGACCATTGGAGTACTTCGATCTGCCAACTTGCTAGTATGCCCGGCCACTGTCTTCACATGCGCCACGCACCCGAAAGTGCGAAGATGATCAACTGAGGGCTTGCGCCCGTACCATGCTTCGTACGGCGTCATACCAACTACACTCTTAGAACTGCCTCACCCCAAAACCTGCCTGGCATGCCTTTGCTCTTCATCATGCTGCGTGCCATGGCCACCACGGTTTGGTTCCTTCTTTCCACAACACCGTTTTGCTGCGGTGAATATGGTGCGGTGAGATACCGCCGGATCCCATGAGCTTTACAAAACGCCTTGAATTCATTGGATTTGAACTCCCCACCCCGATCGGTACGGAGGGCCTTCAACTTTGCCTCGGACTCCACCTCGGCTGCCATCTTCACAATCCTGAACGCTTGCAAAGCTTGATCCTTACTCTTCAGCAGCACAACCCACATGTATCTACTGAAGTCGTCGACGATGAGCAAAAAGTACTTGTTCCCGGCGGGGGTCGCCGGCGTGATTGGTCCGCATAAGTCTCCATGCACCAACTCAAGAACCTTACTTGCTCGATATTGTCCCTCCCTTGGAAACAGGGCTCGCCTTTGCTTCCCAATGAGACAACCGTCGCACACCTGCTCAACATGATCAACACACGGTAAGCCACGTACCATCTCCTTCTGTCCAAGTTGTCGTAGAGCTTGGAAATTTAGATGTCCGTAGCGTGCATGCCACTTCCACGCCGAGTCTTCCATGCTTGTCATCAAACATACTGGATCCGCCCGATTGAGATTGAGGATGTAGAGTCTATTCTTCGACCTCTCCACCTTCATGATGAGCTGCCTTTGGCGGTCATATCCCCACAGGAACTCGTCCTCCAACACGATCTTGCATCCACGCTCCGCGAGCTGACCAAGACTGATAATGTTGGTTTTAAGCTTGGGAATATAGTACACGTCAGTGAGTACCTTGTGACCTCCATCCTTCAACTCAAACAGGACAGTGCCTCGTCCTGCAATCTCCACCTTCGACCCATCGCCGAATCGAACGGAGCCTCCAACCGTGAGGTTCAACTCAGAAAACTGAGCCTTGTCGCCGGTCATGTGGTTGCTAGCGCCTGTGTCGAGGTACCAAACGTTGTGAGCCGTCTGCATCCTCCGCGGGAAGACCTTCTCTTCCACGAGCGTGACGATCTCCGTAGCGGACTCCTGAGGAGTTGATTCCTTGGTGGTCATTAACTCGCAAGCTTCGAGCATGAGCATCATCGGTCCATCATCTCCTTCCTTCGCCATGAGAGCCTTCTCCTTTGAACGGTTAGGACACTCCGATTTTAAGTGCCCGAGCTGATTGCACTTATGGCAGCGAAGATTCTTCTTGTCGAATTTCTTCTTTGGCTTCTTCGGCTTGTTGTCCGACTTCTTCGCCGGGACCGAACCATCGCCACTGCCAGATGCTTTATCGCTCCTCTCCTTGGCGACCATTGCCTGCCACTGGGCACGTGTAAGCATGAGGTGCTCATCTTGATTCGCGTCGCCGTAGGTGATCTTCATCCGCTCGTCATGCGCCTTGAACCGTCCAACCAGGTCATCCATCGTGAGGGTGGTGAGATCAACGCATTGCTCGATTGCCGACACCACAGATATGTACCGTGGCGGCGCCGCGCGAAGGAAACGCATTACGACTGAGATATCTTCCAGCTTCTCATCTTGCGCGCGAATCCCGTTGACAATTGTGGCTACCCTCGAGGCAAAAGCGTCCAGCGTCTCATCTCCTTCCATCTCCAGGTTCTCGTACTTCTTCTGCAAGGTTTGTAGGGTCGCCCTGCGGACGCGCTCGTGCCCAAGATTCAACGTCTTGAGTGTCTCCCACGCCGCCTTTGCAGAATCCTTCGAGATCAGGTGCTGCATCACGTCCGCCGGCACCACGGAGCCGATGGCCGTGAGTGCCTGTCGGTCCTTGCGGTACTTCGGCGCGCCCGTCTTGAACTCGTCGCCGCCGGGATCGACAGCCTCCCAGATGTCGTTGCCCTCCATGGCCCACTCCATCCGTTTCGCCCACGTCGTGTAGTTGCCGCGATCATACCGCGGGTACTGCGACGACACCGATGCACCCGCAGCCGCACCGGAGTACTCGCCTTGATCCTTGCCCGTCATGACCTCCCGTTACTAGGAGATCCTCCGCGAGGCTCTGATACCAATTGTTGGCCCAGCCCCAAACGCCGAGTGCAGTCCGGCGTGACGACGACAAAGTATTCCGACGAGTTGCGCGCACGTATAAGAACCAGCTAACAATGATCAGCAAGATAGCTATCTAGCCTGATCAAAAGAACTAGCTCTCTCAACTCACACGAGTACGTACGGGGAAAAACAATGTGATGGCTACAGGGCCCTCTCGATCCTGTTGTTTGTATTGAATCTCACGGTTGTCTTACAAGGCTACTATATGGGTGTATATATACCCGGCAAGACGCAACGTCAATACGAATAGGTGTTGGACTACTAGTCCTACTCGGAACACACACGCACACGACACAGTTCCGTGTCCTATCGGGATTACTATTCCTAACAAGCACCTTGCTTGCTTAAGCTGTCACTCAGATTTTCCAGGGGTATGCTCGTCGTGAGATGTTTGAATCCGTCGGTCGCCACGACGTCGGCCAGCACTTTCCGGGACGACGCCATAAACGTGACGCAAGCTTCCCTGAGCAGCGGGCAGTGGTGCTGCTCCGCCAACGCCAACGCCAACGTCGTCGCGACAGTCTCCACATCCAAGCTTGTGCGCAGCTTCATGTCGCACACCTGCTTCAGCTTGTCCACCCCGTACCGGTCCGCGGCCACCAGTAGGTGCTGCATCACAGCGGTGGTGCCGTAGGGTTCCCCATTGTCGTCCGGCAGCGAGTCCGTGTAGATGAAGTGCAAGAGCAACTCAAAGACCATCGGCTCCATGTCATCGATACCAATGCTCGCTGTGTCTTTCCTCTTCATTGGGCCGAAGAGCTCCCCGTCGAAGACCGGGGACCGCGCGGCGAGCACGCACCTGTGCGCGCGGAACGCCTGCCCACGGACATGGATGGTCACGTCGGTGCCCTTGCCATCTCTGAGCATGCGCTCGAGGTGGCCGTGCAGGTCCGGCAGCGGAGGCATGGCGGCCGGGCCAGGCCTGGTGTGTTCCCTGCGGTGCGTGATGACGGTGAGGACGCACCTGATGGTGAGGCAGTCATCTTTCAGGTACAGCCGCGGCGTGAGCTCCGATCTGCGGACAAATTTATCAAATGTCTGCGGCATTTCCACAGCGTAGAAGTGAGCGTCGGACGACGTCGTGTTGGCCAATGTCCCGTGGCAGTCCACGAGGCCTATGGTGACCCTTGCCGTCGGTAGCCCGACGACCTTGTCTCGTTTAAGGAGATGCACAGACGCCGCCGCGTAGTCCTGGTACTGATCCATGAGGAAGGTCTCGACCGACCCTCGGGGGTGGAAGCAGAGATACCAATCGTGGCCGCCGACGCTGAAGGTGTCGGAGCACAGGCGATCGCCAATGGGGAGGTCCCTGATCAGCGAGTAGTTCGCCACCACCAAGTCGTGCGTCCCGGACACGCTCTCCGCCACGCATCGAGACGACGTGTCCGCTTGACCGGGAACGGATGATCCCTGGTTCGTGAGGCGGCGCCACAGATCCATCGAGTTGGTAAGGTAGAACGGGAGGGCGGCGCGGCTGCTCGAGATAGGAGGGTGAGGTGTCCCGGCCGGTCGAGCGTGGGGAGGAGGGAGTGTGCGCACAGGGCTGCGAGGCGAGAGGGAGGCGACGAGCGAGTGTGGCGGCGGCTGTGCGGCCGGGTAGGATCAAGCGCTGCGTGACGAGGGGAGTGGCGGCGCATCGAGGGGGTGTCGTCCGCGTGCGTGACTCGTGAGGGAGCGACGGGATTAGGGTTGGGGGCGACGGGGTCATCCACTCATCCGCCTGGGCCTTGGCCATAGGCCCAGTTCTTTTTAGCGGCTTTTCTCAAAAACCGTCCTATCCTCAGCTTTATAGAAAAGTTGGTTTAAAAAAATTATAAGGTTTTAAATTTGTTTAAACTTAATTATTTTAAAAGTCTCGTAATATTTTTAGACCAGCTTCTTCAGGAAGCTGAGTGAAGGATGGCTTGTCAGAGAAGCCTAAAAAAAAGTGGGCATTAGCCTGGCCGGTACGGGTTTTCTCTTTTATTTTTTAATAAAACATTTTTTTTAATTTTGTTCTATTTTATAAAATTATTCAAAATTGTTTTTTAGAGACAGAAAATGGTTTAGAAATAGAGTTATGATTTAAAATGGAAGGAGGCAAATACTTTATACAACTCGATGATAGTTTTAGCAAGACAAAAATAGGGTATAGCTAAAATATAATATTCAGTCTTAAAACATGCAGAAAAAGAAGACAAACGCTAGGAATCAGCTCGGCTGATAATCGAAAAATACCACACGTCTGATCCACTTACAGTCACCTCCAGAGCCGTATGATCCACTTAAGTGAGTTAATCCCGCGCGTTTGATCAATGTAGCAAAAATGTTCACATGTAGCAACTTTTTTTATGCATGTTTAACCTTGGTTGCAATGTTTTTTTTTAGAAATCTATAAGCGTGTGAAAACTTTTGCAATATTTTGAGCATGCAAATGTAGCAAAAACATAATATGTATATAGCAGATCCCATTGTTTTGAAACAAAATCTAAAAATCAACCCATGAAAACTTTTACAACAATGTTGATGTAATGCCCATGTAGCAAAAACAAATATCGTACGTAGAAAAACTCCATTGTTTGTAGGAAAATGCAAGAATGATGTCATAGTCTGCAAAAGAAAACTATGCATCCAACATTTTTTTCAATCTAATCCAACATTGAAGGAACACATATATATGTGTCCTTGGAGCAATCTTGTATGTAGCCAAAAAATTACAACATTTCAAGCACGCCCATGTAGCAAAAACAATATCGTATGTTCCAGACTCAGGTTTGATTAGGATACCAAGTTTGCATCTCTTATAAGAACATCTTATCTCGGTCATGTTATTCTGAATCATGACGACCGTCGCGCGTGCCTTGTATCTAGCCACCATAGATTCGCTCATCTGACGCATCATGGTTGCCTGTGTGGCGGAGCAAAACAGAATATTTAGAACCATGCATGCAAAAATTCGGCATGACCTTCCCTATAAATAGGACATATGAGTAGTGCAAAAAATTTCCAAAACATAAATGAATCAGCATTTCGGCAAACATTGCACCACACACACTGGCACCTGCACAACACAAAGCATACACAAAAACACAAGCATATATCCATGTAAACATCGTCTTCCGAGCCAAAACCATCGTCTGCACACAAGAGAACACAAGCATATATATCCATGCATACATAAGAACACAAGCATATATACCGCCAACATCGTCGTCCACACATTAAAAACAAGTACAAGTTACACCGATAGACGAGAGAGCGTGTGGTGTGGTTAGTCAAACTTGATGTGGAGGAGGAGAGAAAATGTGTGTGCACTTACTTTAATGGATCTACACAGTGAAGAGGAGTTTCCTTTATAGATCCATCCAACCCAAAGAGGTTTTGTCCATTTAAAATGGAAAAATTATTGGAGAAAATGGGGTGAAGAAGAGGAGTAGCTCGAGCTAGATCTATAGTGGAGGTAGGGGAAAGTTGAAGGGAATATGCCCTGAGAGGCAATAATAAAGTGTTTATTATGTGTATTCCAAGTATATGATAGATGTTTATTTTGCATGCTATAATTGTATTAATACGGAAACGTTAATACATCTGTGTTTAATAAACAAACAGAAAGTTCCTAGTTATGCCTCTCTCATAAACTAGCTCGTTGATTAACAAGATGATCAAGGTTTCCTGATCATGGACATTGGATGTTGTTAATAACGGGATCACAACATTAGTGTAATGATGTGATGAACATTCATCCGAAGTATAGCATTACGATCAAAGTCATTGAGTTTATATTGCTATAACAACTTACGAAGTGATCCTAATCCTTAGACCATGAGATCATGTCAATCACTAACACCGGAAGAGTTTCTTGATAACATCAAACGTCACACCATAACAGGGTGATTATAAAGATGGATTCAGAACTAATAAAGTGTTACGTTGAGGCTCATGGATCAAGAGTGGAATTTGTTTATCCCGATGACGGATAGATATACTCTGGGCCCTCTCGGTGATATAACATTGATTGGCTTGCAAGCAAGTGATTTGATCACTAGAATGTTATATCACGGGAACGAGAAAAGAGTGCATGTCGGTAACGAGATCAAACTAGGTATGGAGATACCGATGATCGAGATCACTAGAATGTTATAATTTATAGCTTCTATATTATTCTACTATACCAGGTTTGTTTAGAATGGTCTAAGACCTCGCCTTGCCTGCTGGCTACTATATAACGAGATTACGTGACCAAGAAGTTGTGGATTATCTGTAGATATATGCAAATTTAGGAAAATTTGAGTCAATTAGTTTAGAATAGTATTCTCTCTGCCTCTAATTAATTGACTCACTTTGTATCCAGACAAGTTTTAGCGTGTAGATATACATGCATATCTAAAAAAAGCTAAATCGATTAATTTGAAACTTAAGGAGTATATTGTATCAAACCGAGAGAAGAACAAACTTTTACGAGAAAATGTACTTTCGGTTAAGCCAACAAAAATTGTTCTCCAATAAACACAAGCAGTAGTCACCAATGTCATGCCTCTACACAGCCTAACCGTATGTTTATGATTCATGCCTTACTTATGTTTTTCAAGAATAAAAGGGGTCTCCCCTAGATACAATTTCCATAAAGCACACGAAGTTTGGAAGGGAAAAAGGGCAGTTAAACAGTCCCAAAAAAAGGTCTCTAAAATAGTCTGATACACATGCCAAAATAGTCCTACGGATTTTCTTGCTTATGTACTGGAGAGTGAGACACCTTCAGAGATGGTCTCAGACTCTCAGTGATCAGACCTTCCAGCAGGGGTAAGCTCGAACGATACCTTCCTTGAGCTCTCACTCAGACTACTTTCCAGGGCCATGCTGGCCGTGAGATGTTTTTGAACCCTTCGGTCGACACAACATCGTTCAACACTTTCCGAGACGAGAACATAAACTGAGATTAGAACACACACTGAAGTATTATCATAAGCCACCCAAAAAGTTCTCAAATAAACCCAAGCATAATTAGTCTGCAGCCGTATATATATATATATATGTCGCTGAACTATCCACACGTTCCATATGTCTTCCTCGAGAGGCTGGCTCTCACTCAGACCTTGGAGAGGGAAGCACCTTGCTTGCTTAAGCTGTCACTCAGATTTTCCAGGGGTATGCTCGCCGTGAGATGTTTGAATCCGTCGGTCGCCACGACGTCGGCCAGCACTTTCCGGGACGACGCCATAAACGTGACGCAAGCTTCCCTGAGCAGCGGGCAGTGGTGCTGCTCCGCCAACGCCAACGCCAACGTCGTCGCGACAGTCTCCACATCCAAGCTTGTGCACAGCTTCATGTCGCACACCTGCTTCAGCTTGTCCACCCCGTACCGGTCCGCGGCCACCAGTAGGTGCTGCATCACAGCGGTGGTGCCGTAGGCTTGCCCATTGTCGTCCGTCAGCGAGTCCGTGTAGATGAAGTGCAAGAGCAACTCAAAGACCATCGGCTCCATGTCCTCGATACCAATGCTCTCTGTGTCTTTCCTCTTCATCGGACCAAAGAGCTCCCCGTCGAAGACCGGGGACCGCGCGGCGAGCACGCACCTGTGCGCGCGGAACGCCTGCACGGACATGGATGGTCACGTCCCTTGCCGTCTCTGAGCATGCGCTCGAGGTGGCCGTGCAGGTCCGGCAGCGGAGGCATGGCGGCCGGGCCAGCCCTGGTGTGTTCCCTGCGGTGCGTGATGACGGTGATGATTATATAAGGCATAAAAAAGTGCCTTAAAAGATAACAATAGTGCCTTTAAAAATCTTTGAAGGCAATAAATAAAATGCCGAATCAAATGGGTAGGGAAAAATTATTTAAGGCACTTTATAAAACTGCCTCGAAAAATACGTCTTTTGAGGCATTTTTAAAAGTGCCTTAGAAAATCTATCTTTTGAGGCATTTTAAAAACTGCCTTACACTAATTTAAGGCACTATTGAGAAAACCTCTAATATTTTTTGTTGGCACTTTGCAAAAGCGCCTCAAAAAATAATTTTAGCCATTTTCAAAGAATACCTCGAAAAACAATTCTAGGCATTATTCAACAACGCCTTAAAAAATTTGTAGCCCTTATACATGAATTCAAGCTCACAGTACATGCTTTTTACATTTCATATTTATTCTCATGAACAATTTATGATTCTAAAGAAAACATAAATAACTGCAATAGGCATGAGACAGCATCGGTATAACCGCGACAACATTAACTGCGACTGCGAATGATAGAAAAATGCCTTACTGTCGGGGATGGATGCTTCGCGGTGTAGGGAGCGACCCCAACCTTCGCGTCCAGGTACGCTGCCTGGGTGATCTTCTTCAACGCCGGGAGGTAATCCTCGAGTTGCCACTCGGCGAGGCAGGATTTCGTCGAGTCCTCCCGGCCCGTATACTCGTACATATAATGGTCACGGTGGGCCAGGGGAGCGAGTCGCCGCCCGAGCCAGCAGTTGTACAAATTGATGGTCTGAAGACCCTTCTTCTTCAGACCGCGGATGGTTTGAAGCATCTCATCCATGACCATCCGCTGGTCCGTTGGAAGCTTGCCGACTTGGAGTCAGCGCGGTTCGGGCCGGTCGGCGGAGTATCTCGGAATCGCCACCTCGCCGTCTGGAGTCGCCTCGGTGACGTAAAACCAAGACTTCTTCCACTCACTCGCCGCCTTGGCGGGTAGCATCAGGTCAAAAAAGGAGGCCTTCGACTTTGTAACTACCTCGGTGAATTACGCTCCTAGTTACAAGCATGGATGAGCGGAAATGGTTAAAATAGTACGGTGGGGCCCAAATGCCACTCACAGGTAGACCTTTCGGCCGTCCTAACCATTTCCAAACATCGGGACAAGAACGGGCGGCGTAATCGGCAGGCGAAGGGATCAACTACATACACAAATGAGTATGTATGCAAGCCACCATACAACAGTCCTCAGAGCCATTCCATCTAAAAGAAATAGAAATATTGCAACGCCATACGGCAAGATCCAAATATCCTAGATAGATATATAGTTTAGAATATCTCCTCATACATCAAACATCAGAGTTTCAGGCGGAAGCGAAAAACAAGATCCGAGTACGGATAAGAAGCAAATCGGCATAAGATTCCCCATAAATAAACACATCCCGCCCACAGATCTCACGGATCCCCGTTTCCGGAATCTCTACACCGAATGATCGTTGTCCACATCGTCCGTCTCCTCCACCCAGTATTCATCTTGTGAGTGTACCTGTTCATCTGAATCAAATAATTTATCGTGTGAGACCCTAGGGGTACTCAGCAAGTCTTTATGCCTCTAAAGGGACACAACCTGGGGTGACGCAATTACAGCAAAAGATAAACCCTAACAATTCTATAGATACTCGCTAACCGTCCGCCTAACCAAAGATAGACGGATGTCCGTAAATTATGACAACAGTTATAACAGTAATATCAACAGATCCATCCTCCTCCTCGCTTACCAACAAGGAAGCGGACGAACAACCCCCATCCGTTGGCAGTTTTATTATCCATTCCAAGAGTGTTACCCTATTTACTAGTCAGTTACTTAGTCAAATTTAAAGCGGTACTTTAGTTATGCTTGTCTATGATCGAGAAACTGTGCTCCAAGTCGTCCATAACCGCGGACACGGCTTTCAGAAAGTTTTACCCTGCAGGGGTGCACAAATAGCAACACACACTCGATCAACCTCGGAAAAACCAAATCAAAACCCAACGAGGCTTTCACGACAAAGCAATCACAAGATTCAGAAATATTTCAGGGGGCCACCCCATTAAGTATACCCGCAACGAAGCTGGCCGGCTTCGAGACGGACTCAAGGTTTGGGTGGACGGCTGTAAACGACTGGGAACCCGAAAGTGTGACTGGGCTTGTCGATACCGCGAAATCGTGTCCCGATCCTAAACAGTACAGGTGCAGTACCTCGCACAATTTAAATAAAGCAGTAAAGCATGGCATAAGTACAGGATAGTAAATAAAACCTCAAACTAGTTTGTGGCCCCAATAAATAAGAATGAATCAAGCTCTGGCTCAGGGGGGTCCCATAAGCCTCCCGGATGTGGATAGCGCGAATATTCAAGGAACAGGAATCAAGTACTCGGGGTCCTACGGGACACAAGTGAGCATGAAAAAACAAACAGCAAATATTGCTCACCGGTGCCACTTTCATTAGTTATCCCATTACTACTCAGGTTAAGTTGTTTAGGTACCTCGTTATCCATTAGACACTCACATACCCTACACATGCTGTTCTACGACTCGCATGGCTCAAACAACTCCTGTAGTAATGGCTCATGGGATGGAGGAACAAGCTTTGGGTGGGGTTTAAAAGTAAAGGCTATGCAATACTTGAGATTTAGTTTAATGCAATCGCGACTCAATGATGCAAGAATAAGATAGAGGCAATAGGTACTATATGTATGCGAGCATGTGGTAGTGCTTGCCTGGCAGCTCAGTTGAAGCGAGAGAAGGATCTGGGTAGTGCTCCTGGGTCTCTTGATATATCCCCTGCTCAGTGTTTATTCGAAGAAGAACCAAACAAACAAGGGCCAACATAAATAGAGTGCACAAGCATATGAATAAGATGCGACAAGCAAACAATCATGCCATGATGAATGATGCACAATTTGCATGGCAATAATGTAGCATGGCATGGGTGAGATGTGGAATACAAGAATAAACCCTTTTTATTGAGTTTTGGTCACATTTTATCCTCATATTAGTTGTTGTATACTTTATGTTTATATTATGCATGCTGCAATTCAGAACATGAAATGCATAAACAGAAAGGTCTCGTCGAGCTGATCATTTTAGACATATCATTTGTTAAATTTGGAGTTATAAATCAAAAGTTATTAATTAATTAAGGGAGAAGGGCATTTTGTTGTAATTTTAATCAACTTGAAATTTAAAGTGTCCAAAATATATTTTGGATGGCATATTTAAATTCCTCACATTTTTCTGATTTGAAAACATATATTATCTGTATTATTTGGAATTATGAATTTAAATTTATTTTAAAGTCAAAATTAGTCAAATGGGGTCAAAGTCAAAGGTTTGACTATTTGAAATCAATTCTGAAAATATTTGATTAAAGATTTGAATTAACATTCAAAAACAAAACATTTTTCATATAAGGTTTGAATTCAAATTCCAAACCATATGGAAGTTATGAATTAATTTAGATTTAAATAGATTTGAAGTTGAATTGAATTTGAAATAATTTGAAAAGATTTGAATTTGAAACAGAAAGGTTCCTGAGCTTTTGCTACTCAGTCAGATTCTACCCACAGCCAGTGACAGGTGGGGTCGATGCTGACTGGGACAACGCGCGCACACAAAAACTTTTCTCACTGCGAGCTACTCTAGTCCCTGAGAGTGACAGGTGGGGCCACGGCATACGCGGACCCGCACGACAGTGGGCGGATGCGAGGCTGCCACGCGGCACAGCGGGGGTTGCGGGTTAAGACGGTGGAACCTAGGGTACCTTTTTGCAAAACGTCTGGGAGGCTGACAGGCGGGCCTAGAGGGAGCGCGGGTTGAGGAATAAAAAGCCAGGGAGGGTTTTTGCAAAAGTGCGGCGACACTGTGGATCTTCTCCACCGTCTGGCGCGTGCGATGCGCGGCGCAGCGAGGCGGGGCTCGAACCCGCGACGTGGGGCGCGCGCGCAGACGCGGCGACCACTGGGCTAGGTGGGGGTCGTTGTCCGAAGGGCGGCTGGCGTCTAGGTAGGGTTTGCGCGACGCGGGAGCGAGCAGACGCGCGCGCTCGCCGGTGCACGCAGTCTGCTCGACGATATGAACGGCGGCACTAGGCGGCGACAGCGAGGTGAACCATGTCAGGGGGGCAGAGAGGCTCACCGCGAGGCTGCTGGCTGTGTTGGATCGGGCGGGGGCGCAGCAGATCGTCGTCGAGGCTGGCGGCCGGAGTTCTAGGGTTTCGCGGCGGAGCGGCGTCGGCCTGGGGCTTCTGAGGCTCCTCCTCCTCGCTGGCATGTACGGGGCGACGCAGAGGGCTCGACTCGGTCTTCCTCGACACCTGGACACCGCGCCCGCCGCCTGGTACGGTGTCGTCGAGAGGAGGCCGACGGGAAGGTGGTGATCGGTGGTAGACGGTGGTGGAGAGGAAGGGGAGGAGAGGACAGGGCCCTGGGCGGATCTGGGAGAGGCAGAGGGGTGGTGGGAGTAGATAAGGGCGAGCCTGAGGGAGGTGGTGCCGTGGGGGAGTGGGTAGGGTTAAAGGTGGCTTCGGCCACCTTTTCCTCCTCCTTCACGTGCGCGAGCTGGGAGCCAGGGCAGAGGCAGGGGCTGCAGGTGGGGTAGGGAAAGAAGGAGAGGGTGGTGGGGCCAGGGTAGCAGAGAGAGAGAGAGCTAGAGAGAGGGGAAAAGTGGCTCGGGTTGGAGCTAGGTTAGAGGGATGGGGTGGCTCGGTTTAGGGTTGTAGCTAGGGTTGGGGTGGAGAGAGAGAGAGGGGTAGATGGGTCCAGGGTGGGGCCTGCAGGTCAGAGAGAGGAGAGAGGCCGAGAGAGAGGGTGTGGGTAGCTAGGGTTAGCTAGAGAGGGAGAGAGCTAGGTTAGAGAGAGGAGAGATGAGAGGGGCTTGAGGATTTTAGATGCTTGCATGCATCAAGCAAGAACAAGCTAAGATCAAACAAGGTTTAGGCAAAAGAGAGGAAGGAAAGAAAGGTGATGAGGGTTTAGAGGGAGAGGTTGATGTGAGGATAGGGTTTTAAGCAAGATCAAATAAGACCAAGCCCAAAGGAGGGAATGATGGTGAGATTTGCATGGCCCATGCATAACCATTAATGCTAGGTTTTATCTTGTGAAAACAAAATAAATATTCATGGCCTTTGTACATATGCATTCCAAAATATGGGGTAAGGGCCAAGCAAAAGGATTTGTAGAATTGGACCCACCCTATCTCCCATGAGCTAGATTAAACATCAAAAGAAAAATAATTGCAAGCTCATGGATAATGGGATGGTGGAATTGTAAGGTGGTGAAAGAAAGGTGGTGGAGTTGAATAAAAGATATGCCCCCAACTCAACTTGGGCATTTAAACAATATATTAAGAACCAAATACAATATCAAGAGGCAAATACAATTAACAGTGCATATGAGAGAAGAACCAAACCAAAAAGGGTTTTAGATGATGCTTAAATGCAAGGTGGCATGATGACATGAGCATGATATCATTATGATGCAACAATTATATGTAAGAAGTAGCATTTATATAGACTAGGCTAGTAGCATTGCAATTGTTAGACAATTGGGATGCTACAACTCTCCCCCACTAAACAAGAATCTCGCCCCGAGATTCCTAGGAAAAAGAAAACAACACAAGGAGAGGCGGGTGTTCGAACGAAGGTGACCCTCACGTTCCCAAGTTGATGAACAACGGAATGGTGCGACCACTACACCTTGCAAAAACTTGCTAGACTTGTTGCGAGTCTTGCGTTTTGCTTGAGAAACAACGGGTTCGAAGAGTTGAAGGATTGTCGTGAGACAAGAAGGATAGGATGGGCATAGCTCCGGTTTTCCCAAGAATCATGATAAAAGAAAAAGATCCACTAGTGAAAGAAAGGACAAGATGATGTATCATGGATACAGAAAGACACACCGTTAAGATTAAAGATTTACCGATACGAGAGAGGATGAATCTTTGTCTCGCCGGAAGAAAGGAGCTAGATTGGAGAGGTTTTGAACCACTATTACAATAGCATCGTATCTTTTCTCGGATTGAGAAATGAAGTTCGGAAACAATATTGCCTTCAAACAATAGAGTCCTTGATATCAACAGAAAGATTTAGTTAGACATCGTCGGATTAGATTCTTGTTGCGCCGGTGAGAACCAAGGATCACGCAATTTAGGTGCGCAGATATAACTTCTAGAGACGGATGTGAAGCCAGATCATGGTGGAATCCCGAGAAGCAAAGAATATGGAGGATCTGGAGTTTATTGTAGAGATACTTATTGCTTTCTTTAGCCTTGAGGCTAACGCAATAGATTTGCGGCTGATGGCATCAACCATAATTGGCTTTACCACAGAAAAAGAATTGATGAAACAAAGAGAGAGATAGTTTCCTTTAATCTTGTTTGGGGATATCGAGCATCGGTAGAAAGACGAGGATAGAAAAAGGTTTGCGTTTGTTTCCACCAGATAATGGAGGATTTTGCTCCGTGTAGAAAGGGTGAGATCACCAACAAGAGATTATTGATTACTTTCTTCGAAAGAGCACTCCGGAAAAACAAGGACGGAAGTAAAAGTATCAAGGGATAAAGGCCACTTCTAACTTCCGTGGAATGAGTGAAATCACATTAATTCACCAATTCAATGTACAAGAGCGAATGATAAGAGTAGTGGTATGGTAGCTACTCCATCCCGCACTCAAAGCATTACTCCGCACATGAATAAGAAAATCATGCAACCCAACTACCGAAATAGACTGAAGGTATTGACAAGAAGAGCTCATGGAACTCCGCTAGAAAACAAGGATAGATGCAAACGATTCGCCGGATTCATAGATAGATAAAGATGATGATGTTGTCGTCATGTCGGAAGTACCAAGCCACCGGAAAGATATAAAGGAAGATCACGGAGACAACTGCAAAATTTCACAGATATAGAAAAAAAAAGATAGCACCACTTGAACAGAAGGAATACAAGATCTGGAAGGTCTTCATGGCCTCCGGTGGATTGAGCATAGACGATAGAGCAAGAGGGTTTCAAGAGATTACTTAACGAGATTGAGGTGAAAGATCTCCATGTTCTTCTTGAAATGATTGAGAGAGATTTAGCAGCCTTGAGGAAATCTTCAGCGGAACGACGATGATAACTTGCCAACAAGGAACAGCTCCGGATTGGTTGAAGATGGAAGAAGGAATTAACAATGGACTTGCTGATTCCAGAATTGAAGTAATGTATTTAGCAGAAGGACGTGGTCGAGATATGTGACTTCAAAAAGTCAGAATTTTCACTTTGGGACTTTGCACACGGGCAGTGGTCACGAAGCTTGAGATAAAGAGACACAGATGATCTTCCATGTCCTTCCATAGATATCGAATAGGCAATCATATTATCAACATATACCACCATGGATTAACAAGATATTCCCAGAATACCAAGTTCAAGAGGCGGGAGAACGAACAAATGCTCGAAACACTTTCTGAGCTCAACGCTCTTTGAAAGATCAACGTTACGAGTAAGGATTCCTGTTGAAGAAGATGCGCTGACAGAACAGGTTAACTGGTCCTTCGGAAGAAAAAGAGAGGTCGCCTGGTTCACATTGTCGATCGGATCACCGGTTACAAAGATAAAGAGATCTTGGATAAGAACCGATGATAGCTCATACCTTAAGCAAAGCTATCAGAGACGAAAAGATGCAATTCCCTCGTATCCAGGAGAATTGTGCAGATATGGGGTTCAAAAGGATGTGCAGCATGATGGACAGATGATAGACCGCCGTAGTGCTTGGAGAAACTCTGGATTGCCAAAGATGCTTGAATATGCATAGATATGATCGCGGTGTACTCAAAATCACAGGAGATAACCGTCACCATTTGTAGGATAGTGGTGATTGCATTTTCCATATTCCACTCAAGATAAGTGTCATATAGCTATGCCGAGAACCAAATTACAATCACCAGCATCGGATCGACACATGTTATGTAATTAGCCCAAGAGAATTGGAGATGAAAAGAAACTCTAGGATTAAGCGCCGGTGACAAAAGAATGAGTTAGCATGGACATGCTGATAAAAGGAAGATAGATAATGTTTCACACACGACTGAAAAGGAGTGTGGAAGCACAGATGTATCAAAGAAAATTTTTCCGCACTTTTCGGCATTAAAATACCAATAGATGCGCAAAAACACTTATCAGGTAGCGATTAGCAACTGATGGTTTCACAGAATGTGGAGTTGCTAGAAGGAAGGACACCCTTAAGAAGATGGCACCGGTTAACAAGGAGTCAGATAGATCGTGCCGGTATTCAAAAGCCTGTCAGTATGGAATGTACCAACAGTTGATAACCAAAGGCAGATAAAGATAACATGTTGGATGCAACAGATAGACAAGGAATTACACCCACACACACACACACTTTCTATGGTACTACGGAAACCCAGAACACGTGAATCCTAGTTTGAATTTTAAGAAGAGGATTGAAAACGTTACACTTCCTTACCAGAAAAGGGTGGGTGGGTGGTTAAGAAGAAAAGTGGAAGCAGTCCTACTCTCGCGTTTTGTTTTTCCCTAGTATACATAGCTACCAAAATATTTGCTAGACTGACAACGACCATTTGGCTGAGACCCTGAAGGTCGGGATGGCTCTGATACCAATTGTAACTACCTCGGTGAATTACGCTCCTAGTTACAAGCCTGGATGAGCGGAAATGGTTAAAATAGTACGGTGGGGCCCAAATGCCACTCACAGGTAGACCTTTCGGCCGTCCTAACCATTTCCAAACATCGGGACAAGAACGGGCGGCGTAATCGGCAGGCGAAGGGATCAACTACATACACAAATGAGTATGTATGCAAGCCACCATACAACAGTCCTCAGAGCCATTCCATCTAAAAGAAATAGAAATATTGCAACGCCATACGGCAAGATCCAAATATACTAGATAGATATATAGTTTAGGATATCTCCTCATACATCAAACATCAGAGTTTCAGGCGGAAGCGGAAAACAAGATCCGAGTACGGATAAGAAGCAAATCGGCATAAGATGCCCCATAAATAAACACATCCCGCCCACAGATCTCACGGATCCCCGTTCCCGGAATCTCTACACCGAATGATCGTTGTCCACATCGTCCGTCTCCTCCACCCAGTATCCATCTTGTGAGTGTACCTGTTCATCTGAATCAAATAATTTATCGTGTGAGACCCTAGGGGTACTCAGCAAGTCTTTATGCCTCTAAAGGGGACACAACCTGGGGTGACGCAATTGCAGCAAAAGATAAACCCTAACAATTCTATAGATACTCGCTAACCGTCCGCCTAACCAAAGATAGACGGATGTCCGTGAATTATGACAACAGTTATAACAGTAATATCAACAGATCCATCCTCCTCCTCGCTTACCAACGAGGAAGCGGACGAACAACCCCCATCCGTTGGCAGTTTTATTATCCATTCCAAGAGTGTTACCCTATTTACTAGTCAGTTACTTAGTCAAATTTAAAGCGGTACTTTAGTTATGCTTGTCTATGATCGAGAAACTGTGCTCCAAGTCGTCCATAACCGCGGACACGGCTTTCAGAAAGTTTTACCCTGCAGGGGTGTACAAATAGCAACACACACTCGATCAACCTCGGAAAAACCAAATCAAAACCCAACGAGGCTTTCACAACAAAGCAATCACAAGATTCAGAAATATTTCAGGGGGGCACCCCATTAAGTATACCCGCAACTAAGCTGGCCGGCTCCGAGACGGACTCAAGGTTTGGGTGGACGGCTGTAAACGACTGGGAACCCGAAAGTGTGACTGGGCTTGTCGATACCGCGAAATCGTGTCCCGATCCTAAACAGTACAGGTGCAGTACCTCGCACAATTTAAATAAAGCAGTAAAGCATGGCATAAGTACAGGATAGTAAATAAAACCTCAAACTAGTTTGTGGCCCCAAGAAATAAGAATGAATCAAGCTCTGGCTCAGGGGGGTCCCATAAGCCTCCCGGATGTGGATAGCGCGAATATTCAAGGAACAGGAATCAAGTACTCGGGGTCCTACGGGACACAAGTGAGCATGAAAAATGTGGCATCCCGCAAAACCACTACTAGAAAATCGCGTTGTTTTTGTGCATTGCATCATCATGACCGCAGGCTCATGTCATCATGCCGCATTGCATTTGAGCATCGTCATCATCCTGCATTTGTTTGTATAAAACTATTTGCAGAAAAATCTAATTAGTTTTCTAAACGAACCCGTCTTTATTCAAACGCAAAACCCGGGCCTCCGGATTATTTTGTTTTGTCCGCTGTCGGTTTGCAAAAGTATGTTTGAAACAAATAAAATATTTAAATTATTTTAGTGGGGGCAGTCGAACGGGCCGATTCGACCCGAACGACCACCCCAGAAATAAAACGGCCCAACCTAGACCTTTTTATACCCCAACCTAATCTACCCACCCTACCTCCACATCACTCCCCCCAATCGGCTCTCGCCACCTCACCCCTCTCTCCCCTCTATCCTATCCCGCGTTGACACCTCACCAAACTCTCTCTCTCTCTCTCATCCCCCACCAACCAGCCCCACTCCCACCTGCCCACACTCTGGCCACCTGGACCCGGTCCACCCCTACCCAGCACGCATGCAACCCACGCACGCTCTGTTCCCCCCTCTGCGCCGCGGGCCCACCACACCAACCGCACCGTCCTCTCCCTCTCCTCCCCGCACCCCGTTCTCGCCCGCGCCCCTCCTCCCGCAACCTCCTCCCGGCCTCTCCCACCGTCAACCTCCCCCTCCTCCCCCAGGCTCCTCACCCCGCCGGCGCGGCCGCCCCGCCTCCTCCGCGCCTCCCCTTCTCCAGATCAGCGCGCCGCCGGCCTCCTCTGCTCGAGCGCCGCCTCGCCAACCCGCCCCCTCGCCCCGGCGCTCCGGCCGCTCCTCCGCTCCGCAAGCGACGCCGGCCGTGGCCCCTCTCCGGCCGCCCTCCTACGAGCGCTGCCGACCGTCGCCGTCGCGTCTGGCCGTGACCCCCTCGCCCCGTCGCCATTCCCCTCTTCTCCTGCAACCCCGACGCCCTGAAGCCGCCGCCCGCCCCGTCGCCTGGTTCCTCCTCTTCGGCCCGTTCCCCCTCGAGCGCGTCGCCGCCCTGCGGGCCCCCCCGCCTCTCGTCGCCCCGCCTCCGCGTGCTCCCAGCAGCCACCGCCACCGGAGCCGTCGCCACCCTCTCTGTCGCTGGCCGCCGCGCGACCCCCTTGTGCCTGCCTCCTGCCGAGCCCGCCGCTGTCGTCCCCGACCCGAGCCCAGGCCGCCTCTGCCTCACACGGCTCGTCGCCGTGTATTCGAGTTCTTATGGTGGTATATGTGTTGTCGGTGCTACAACGAGCTCGTGGAGACGTGTGTGACCCAAATTAAGAACGACTAGGTGCACTGAGGAGAAGAGGTTGCTGCGTGTGTAATCTACTCGACGGCGTGTTCATCACCAACAAGCCGTCTACGCCATGACCTGCTGATAACGCATCGTCCGAGCACCCGCGGTACCTGGAGGATGACATCGAACCGAAGCGCCAAGACCTACTACGGACGCCGCGACCCCCGAACCCAAAGACCGATCCCGTACCCGGTGCCGCGCCAAGATCTCCGAGAAACCCCGGTACCGGACAAGTTCGCCATCGACCTCGAGAACGCCTACACGGAACGGCAAGATCGCCCCACGGAATCCGAAGCGCGGACCCGACAAGATCGTCGCGACGACAAGAACGGCACCGACCCGGAAGCATCCGATGCGCCCCGACACCGACCCAAGTCCTGCTTCCCGGAGGCGACAAGATCGACCTCAGTTATCCGAGAACGACCTCGCCGATCCCGTCGAACCCTGAACCCTGAGATCGACCCCGAACCCCGGAACCCCAAGTTCGTCAAGACCCTCTAATGTGTGAACCCCTTCCCGAAACCCTATTTTATAATATAATACAAATTGTTGCATATTAAATTGTCATACTCGCATGCATCTTATCATGTGGTTTGGGGGCCTTATGCCGATTCACCTTATAATTAAATATGGGGCCCATATGCGGGCAAATCTAGTCTCATATTGTCCTCATTTAAATTTGTGTAGCGAACTGGTGTCATCGTTTTGCCTTGTTTAAACAACATTTAATTGCGGGGGTTCTAAACAACTTGAACCGTTTAATTAATTGTCGGGACCCCGGTTCCGCTTAATATTGCCTAATTGCATCGCACCTCTACCATGCCATACATCATACATGCATCATGCCGATCTTCTGCCGTTGTATTAAATATTGCATCCGGTGTTTCTTCTAGTGTTTTGCTTCTTCGTGGATAAGGCCGTTGAGTTGATGCGAGTGTCGACCCGATCTTCGGATGAACCTTCGGCAATGTTTTCAGGCGAGCATCTCTCCCTTTCTACCTATCTTACTTTTATAGTTTTTATTCCCTCTTGTTGATCTATTGCTATCTGTGTTGCGTTGCTCTAGTTTTCGTACCCGTGATATCCCTTGCAGCCCTATATTGCCTTGGACACATCCTATTACCTGTTGTTTGGTAGATAGTTGGACCTGCGCGTCGTAGTCTCTTGCTCCAGTGCGGTTGCGTGTCGTCAAGTACCACAGCTGTTGGAGAATTGCCGCCCGTTCAATGTTGGAGATGATCATGGTTTTACTTATTGTTCACTTTAATTACTGTTTAACAACTAAAATTGAAGTAGGTAAGCAGAGGCACCGGTGGGTGATAGATAATATTTGGTTTCCGACCGCCCACTTGTGTCCCGTAGGACCCCGAGTTCTTGACACCTGTTCCGAGATCGAGCGCGCTAACCACAGGTGGGGAGATATGGGCCCCCCATTGATTATTACCTGATTTCAAAGTATTATACTGGGGGCCACAAACTAGTTTGAGGTTTTATTTACGATCCTGTACTTATGCCATGCTTTACTGCTTTATTACGTTTGTGCGAGGAGCACACTGTACTGTTTAGGATCGGGTCACGTTTTCGCGGCGTCGACAGTCCCAGTTTTGGGATTTGCTGTCATTCACAGCCGTCTACCCAAACCTTAAGTCCGTCTCGGAGACCGGCCGACTTCGTTGCGGGTTCGACTTGGAGGGGTGGCCCCCATGTACTTGCTTTGGGTCTGGGAACGTCGTGACTTAGGCCCCGCCGACATACCGATGGGTGTATGTTAACTGATCTGGCAAAAAGGGTCGAAGTGCCTGTGGATACTTTGGTGCACCCCTGCAGGGTTAAATCTTTTCGAGAAGCCGTGTCCGCGGTTATGGACGACTTGGAGCACAGTGCTTGATCATAGACAACTATAACTAAAGTTTATTGTTATAAATTGACTTGTATCCGATATGACTAGTAATCAGCTTCACTACAACGGAATGGCTAAGTAAAAGTACCAACAGCTGCTGGGTTTTGGGGTTATCTCATGCTAATTGTATCTGACTAGTAAGTGTTGCCACTATAACGGAATGGTTAACTAAAAGTACCCACTGCTTACTTTATCAGGATGATTATCTAAACCTGACTAGTAAAGTGCCGCAACTATAACTGAATAAGTAAAACTGCCAACTGTGTGAGTTCCTCGGTTGACTTCCTCGTTTGGTATCGAGGGGGAAACACCAGGATGGGTTTGTTTGATAGTAGCACCAGGTTGGGTCCGAATAGGTCTTTCTTACCCCCCTCTCTGGTAGCCGCCAGTTGTATCGAGTCTCTATAGGTTGTTTAGTGCATGCTGCCGCTGCCGCTTCAGTCCACCATACCTATGTAGGCGAGGACCGCCGAATTCTAGTCTCGCCGTGTACTGGCCTCAGTACTGACGCTCTCTTTTTTTCCTTTGCCCTTTGTCGGTGCCCCTTTTGTTTAAGCAGGTTTTGAGATCGACGTCGTTAGCAGGGTTACCCTTCCGGCTTGGCCTGGGCAGGGTTATGGACGCCATTGGTTATTCTTCAGGGCTCTTAGCCCCATTTGCATCTTGTCCGTAGTCGGACGCTCTATCATTTTCAAGGTGATTTGGATCTTTGTATATTATATCTGTATTATTGACTCTTTGAGTCGCTGTTGTATATATCTGTTCTGTGGGTCCCATCGAGGACTGTTGTGTAATGTTATTACTTTGTTTTCCACCCGCACGAAAGTGCCTGGTGGGCACCTTCGAATCGTTTCTATGCGGGTTTGGCGAGTTGCGCTAAAACTTGCATAGGGCCGATTCTGAGGGTGTTACAGAGTGGTATCAGAGCTCAGCGGTTGCGATACCCCACAAGTCCAGCCTGTAGGATAACCTAGCTAACGGCCGAAGTAGAGTGTCAGAAGTATTTTTGAAAATCGGTTGGATAGATCTGATTAGGTCTGCTTTTACTCCTTACCCCTCTGCTATTCTCCTCTTACCTCTACGTGTTTTGAATCCGCTCTCGTCCCTTTCTTCGAGTCCAGGAATTCTCGTGGTTGGGTTCCGTCGTACCTTCAGGGTTTCGCTTCCTTCTTTGATAACGGTGTTCTACCATCCGGTGTTCGTGCTGCTTGAGGAATCCGTCTGCTGTGGTACCATTCTTTGTTCCTTGTTTGTGCCTTCCGGTGTTTTCCGACGCGACGACATCATCTACGCCAGATCCGATGCAGAGTCTGCATCACTCTTTTGTTTCCGAACCTCGCTTGTCGAGATCTTCAGTCTGAATCTTGAGGGTTGGTTTCATAATCTATATGTTCGTGTACAGAGTAATGCTTCGAGTGAGGGATGGAGTCGTGACCATACCACTACTCTTATCATTTGCTTTGTATATTGAATGGTGGATCGATGCAATTCTTACTCCTTCCATGAAAGTTGGAGGTGGCCTTACCTTTAACTTCGTCCGTTGTTTATCCGGAGTGTTCTCTTGACGAACAGGATCAACGACCCTCGTTAGTGGTGTCGCGAGGATCTACACGAAGCGAGAAGATGCAGATCGCCGACCTTCCTTCCGGTACCATGAGGCGGATCTCGAGGGCGAGATCCATTGTTAGTGGTGTCGAATTGTGGCATCCCGCAAAACCACTACTAGAAAATCGCGTTGTTTTTGTGCATTGCATCATCATGACCGCAGGCTCATGTCATCATGCCGCATTGCATTTGAGCATCGTCATCATCCTGCATTTGTTTGTATAAAACTAATTGCAGAAAAATCTAATTAGTTTTCTAAACGCCCCGTCTTTATTCAAACGCAAAACTCGGGCCTCCGGATTATTTTGTTTTGTCCGCTGTCGGTTTGCAAAAGTATGTTTGAAACAAATAAAATATTTAAATTATTTTAGTAGGGGCAGTCGAACGGGCCGATTCGACCCGAACGACCACCCCAGAAATAAAACGGCCCAACCTAGACCTTTTTCTACCCCAACCTAATATACCCACCCTACCTCCACATCACTCCCCCCAATCGGCTCTCGCCACCTCACCCCTCTCTCCCCTCTGTCCTATCCCGCGTTGACACCTCACCAAACTCTCTCTCTCTCACCCCCCACCAACCAGCCCCACTCCCACCTGCCCACACTCTGGCCACCTGGACCCGGTCCACCCCTACCCAGCACGCATGCAACCCACGCACGCTCCGTTCGCCCCTCTGCCCCGCGGGCCCACCACACCAACCGCACCGTCCTCTCCCTCTCCTCCCCGCACCCCGTTCTCGCCCGCGCCCCTCCTCCCGCAACCTCCTCCCGGCCTCTCCCACCGTCAACCTCCCCGGCCCCGCTCCGACCTCCCCCTCCTCCCCCAGGCTCCTCACCCCGCCGGCGCGGCCGCCCCGCCTCCTCCGCGCCTCCCCTTCTCCAGCTCAGCGCGCCGCCGGCCTCCTCTGCTCGAGCGCCGCCTCGCCAACCCGCCCCCTCGCCCCGGCGCTCCGGCCGCTCCTCCGCTCCGCAAGCGCCGCCGGCCGCGGCCCCTCTCCGGCCGCCCTCCTCCGAGCGCTGCCGACCGTCGCTGTCGCGTCTGGCCGCAACCCCCTCGCCCCGTCGTCGTTCCCCTCTTCTCCTGCAACCCCGACGCCCTGAAGCCGCCGCCCGCCCCGTCGCCTGGTTCCTCCTCTTCGGCCCGTTCCCCCTCGAGCGCGTCGCCGCCCTGCGGGCCCCCCCGCCTCTCGCCGCCCCGCCTCCGTGTGCTCCCAGCAGCCACCGCCACCGGAGCCGTCGCCACCCTCTCTGTCGCTGGCCGCCGCGCGACCCCCCCGTGCCTGCCTCCTGCCGAGCCCGCCGCTGTCGTCCCTGACCCGAGCCCCAGGCCGCCTCTGCCTCACACGGCTCGTCGCCGTGTATTCGAGTTCTTATGGTGGTATATGTGTTGTCGGTGCTACAACGAGCTCGTGGAGACGTGTGTGACCCAAATTAAGAACGACTAGGTGCACTGAGGAGAAGAGGTTGCTGCGTGTGTAATCTACTCGACGGCGTGTTCATCACCAACAAGCCGTCTACGCCATGACTTGCTGATAACGCATCGTCCGAGCACCCGCGGTACCTGGAGGACGACATCGAACCGAAGCGCCAAGACCTACTACGGACGCCGCGACCCCCGAACCCAAAGACCGATCCCGTACCCGGTGCCGCGCCAAGATCTCCGAGAAACCCCGGTACCGGACAAGTTCGCCATCGACCTCGAGAACGCCTACACGGAACGGCAAGATCGCCCCACGGAATCCGAAGCGCGGACCCGACAAGATCGTCGCGACGACAAGAACGGCACCGACCCGGAAGCATCCGATGCGCCCCGACACCGACCCAAGTCCTGCTTCCCGGAGGCGACAAGATCGACCTCAGTTATCCGAGAACGACCTCGCCGATCCCGTCAAACCCTGAACCCTGAGACCGACCCCGAACCCCAGAACCCCAAGTTCGTCAAGACCCTCTAATGTGTGAACCCCTTCCCGAAACCCTATTTTATAATATAATACAAATTGTTGCATATTAAATTGTCATACTCGCATGCATCTTATCATGTGGTTTGGGGGCCTTATGCCGATTCACCTTATAATTAAATATGGGGCCCATATGCGGGCAAATCTAGTCTCATATTGGCCTCATTTAAATTTGTGTAGCGAACCGGTGTCATCGTTTTGCCTTGTTTAAACAACATTTAATTGCGGGGGTTCTAAACAACTTGAACCGTTTAATTAATTGTCGGGACCCCGGTTCCGCTTAATATTGCCTAATTGCATCGCACGTCTACCATGCCATACATCATACATGCATCATGCCGATCTTCTGCCGTTGTATTAAATATTGCATCCGGTGTTTCTTCTAGTGTTTTGCTTCTTCGCGGATAAGGCCGTTGAGTTGATACGAGTGTCGACCCGATCTTCGGATGAACCTTCGGCAATGTTTTCAGGCGAGCATCTCTCCCTTTCTACCTATCTTACTTTTATAGTATTTATTCCCTCCTGTTGATCTATTGCTATCTGTGTTGAGTTGCTCTAGTTTTCGTACCCGTGATATCCCTTGCAGCCCTATATTGCCTTGGACACATCCTATTACCTGTTGTTTGGTAGATAGTTGGACCTGCGCGTCGTAGTCGCTTGCTCCAGTGCGGTTGCGTGTCATCAAGTACCACAGCTGTTGGAGAATTGCCGCCCGTTCAATGTTGGAGATGATCATGGTTTTACTTATTGTTCACTTTAATTACTGTTTAACAACTAAAATTGAAGTAGGTAAGCAGAGGCACCGGTGGGTGATAGATAATATTTGGTTTCCGACCGCCCACTTGTGTCCCGTAGGACCCCGAGTTCTTGACACCTGTTCCGAGATCGAGAGCGCTAACCACAGGTGGGGAGATATGGGCCCCCCATTGATTATTACCTGATTTCAAAGTATTGTACTGGGGGCCACAAACTAGTTTGAGGTTTTATTTACGATCCTGTACTTATGCCATGCTTTACTGCTTTATTACGTTTGTGCGAGGAGCACACTGTACTGTTTAGGATCGGGTCACGTTTTCGCGGTGTCGACAGTCCCAGTTTTGGGATTTGCTGTCGTTCACAGCCGTCTACCCAAACCTTAAGTCCGTCTCGGAGACCGGCCGACTTCGTTGCGGGTTCGACTTGGAGGGGTGGCCCCCATGTACTTGCTTTGGGTCTGGGAACGTCGTGACTTAGGCCCCGCCGACATACCGATGGGTGTATGTTAACTGATCTGGCAAAAAGGGTCGAAGTGCCTGTGGATACTTTGGTGCACCCCTGCAGGGTTAAATCTTTTCGAGAAGCCGTGTCCGCGGTTATGGACGACTTGGAGCACAGTGCTTGATCATAGACAACTATAACTAAAGTTTATTGTTATAAATTGACTTGTATCTGATATGACTAGTAATCAGCTTCACTACAACGGAATGGCTAAGTAAAAGTACCAACAGCTGCTGGGTTTTGGGGTTATCTCATGCTAATTGTATCTGACTAGTAAGTGTTGCCACTATAACGGAATGGTTAACTAAAAGTACCCACTGCTTACTTTATCAGGATGATTATCTAAACCTGACTAGTAAAGTGCCGCAACTATAACTGAATAAGTAGAACTGCCAACTGTGTGAGTTCCTCGGTTGACTTCCTCGTTTGGTATCGAGGGGGAAACACCAGGATGGGTTTGTTTGATAGTAGCACCAGGTTGGGTCCGAATAGGTCTTTCTTACCCCCCTCTCTGGTAGCCGCCAGTTGTATCGAGTCTCTATAGGTTGTTTAGTGCATGCTGCCGCTGCCGCTTCAGTCCACCATACCTATGTAGGCGAGGACCGCCGAATTCTAGTCTCGCCGTGTACTGGCCTCAGTACTGACGCTCTCTTTTTTTTCCTTTGCCCTTTGTCGGCGCCCCTTTTGTTTAAGCAGGTTTTGAGATCGACGTCGTTAGCAGGGTTACCCTTCCGGCTTGGCCTGGGCAGGGTTATGGACGCCATTGGTTATTCTTCAGGGCTCTTAGACCCATTTGCATCTTGTCCGTAGTCGGACGCTCTATCATTTTCAAGGTGATTTGGATCTTTGTATATTATATCTGTATTCTTGACTCTTTGAGTCGCTGTTGTATATGTCTGTTCTGTGGGTCCCATCGAGGACTGTTGTGTAATGTTATTACTTTGTTTTCCACCCGCACGAAAGTGCCTGGTGGGCACCTTCGAATCGTTTCTATGCGGGTTTGGCGAGTTGCGCTAAAACTTGCATAGGGCCGATTCTGAGGGTGTTACAGAGTGGTATCAGAGCTCAGCGGTTGCGATACCCCACAAGTCCAGCCTGTAGGATAACCTAGCTAACGGCCGAAGTAGAGTGTCAGAAGTATTTTTGAAAATCGGTTGGATAGATCTGATTAGGTCTGCTTTTACTCCTTACCCCTCTGCTATTCTCCTCTTACCTCTACGTGTTTTGAATCCGCTCTCGTCCCTTTCTTCGAGTCCAGAAATTCTCGTGGTTGGGTTTCGTCGTACCTTCAGGGTTTCGCTTCCTTCTTTGATAACGGTGTTCTACCATCCGGTGTTCGTGCTGCTTGAGGAATCCGTCTGCTGTGGTACCATTCTTTGTTCCTTGTTTGTGCCTTCCGGTGTTTTCCGACGCGACGACATCATCTACGCCAGATCCGATGCAGTGTCTACATCACTCTTTTGTTTCCAAACCTCGCTTGTCGAGATCTTCAGTCTGAATCCTGAGGGTTGGTTGCATAATCTATCTGTTCGTGTACAGAGTAATGCTTCGAGTGCGGGATGGAGTCGCAACCATACCACTACTCTTATCATTTGCTTTGTATATTGAATGGTGGATCGATGCAATTCTTACTCCTTCCATGAAAGTTGGAGGTGGCCTTACCTTTAACTTCGTCCGTTGTTTATCCGGAGTGTTATCTTGACGAACAGGATCAACGACCCTCGTTAGTGGTGTCGCGAGGATCTACACGAAGCGAGAAGATGCAGATCGCCGACCTTCCTTCCGGTACCATGAGGCGGATCTCGAGGGCGAGATCCATTATTAGTGGTGTCGAATTGTGGCATCCCGCAAAACCACTACTAGAAAATCGCGTTGTTTTTGTGCATTGCATCATCATGACCGCAGGATCATGTCATCATGCCGCATTGCATTTGAGCATCGTCATCATCCTGCATTTGTTTGTATAAAACTATTTGCAGAAAAATCTAATTAGTTTTCTAAACGCCCCGTCTTTATTCAAACGCAAAACCCGGGCCTCCGGATTATTTTGTTTTGTCCGCTGTCGGTTTGCAAAAGTATGTTTGAAACAAATAAAATATTTAAATTATTTTAGTGGGGGCAGTCGAACGGGCCGATTTGACCCGAACGACCACCCCAGAAATAAAACGGCCCAACCTAGACCTTTTTCTACCCCAACCTAATCTACCCACCCTACCTCCACATCACTCCCCCCAATCGGCTCTCGCCACCTCACCCCTCTCTCCCCTCTATCCTATCCCGCATTGACACCTCACCAAACTCTCTCTCTCACCCCCCCACCAACCAGCCCCACTCCCACCTGCCCACACTCTGGCCACCTGGACCCGGTCCACCCCTACCCAGCACGCATGCAACCCACGCACGCTCCGTTCCCCCCTCTGCCCCGCGGGCCCACCACACCAACCGCACCGTCCTCTCCCTCTCCTCCCCGCACCCCGTTCTCGCCCGCGCCCCTCCTCCCGCAACCTCCTCCCGGCCTCTCCCACCGTCAACCTCCCCGGCCCCGCTCCGACCTCCCCCTCCTCCCCCAGGCTCCTCATGTGGCATCCCCCAAAACCACTACTAGAAAATCGTGTTGGTTTTGTGCATTGCATCGTCATGACCGCATGCTCATGTCATCATGCCACATTGCATT
Organism: Avena sativa; assembly: GCA_916181665.1. Lineage (NCBI taxonomy): Eukaryota > Viridiplantae > Streptophyta > Magnoliopsida > Poales > Poaceae > Avena > Avena sativa. The sequence continues at coordinate 388,725,462 of OV702280.1, read as the reverse complement.
TGAGCATCGTCATCATCTTGCATTTGCTTGCATAAAACTATTTTCGAAAAAGCCTGGTTTTGTTTTCTAAACGCCCCGTCTTTTATTCAAACGCCAAACCCGGGTCTCTGGATTATTTTGTGTTGTCTGCTATCGGTTTGCAGAGGCTTTGTTTTAATCAAATGAAAATATTAAATTATTTTAGTGGGGCAGTCGAACGGGCCGAATCGACCCGAACGACCACCCCGGAAATATAATCGGTCCAACCTAAATCCTAAAGCTACCAGATAACCTACCCAGCCCTTCCCTCCACCTCACCCCCTCCTATCACGAGTCGCCACCTCACCTCACCCTCCCCCCTAGCCTATCCCCATCTGCCACCTGCCCTCCCCTCTCTCTCCTCTCTCTCCCTCCAGCCACATCCCCCCACTCACGCACCCCGCCCTGGACCCCACACGCACAGCCCCGCGCGGCCCCACCCACCTGCCGCGTCCCGCACGCCAGGCCGACCCCCCTGTCCCCCGGACCCGCGTGGACCCCACCACGCGCGGCCCCCCACCCCGCTCGGCCACCCCGCTCCTCTCTCCCTTCTTTCCCCTTCCTCCAACCGCGCCAGCTCCCGTCCCTCCCCGCAGTGCCGCTCGCCTTCCCTCCAACGCGCCGCTCCGCCCGCGCGACCGCCCTCGCCCCCCCAAAGCAGAGCCCGCCGACGCGCGGCCGCGCCGCTCGCCGCCACGCTCCTCCGCTCACCGCGTCCCCGTGCCTCCCCTCAGCGCCGTGTCGTCGAGCTCCGCCTCGCCGGCGCCCATCTTCGCCGTTGCCGACCCTCCCCAGTCGCCTCGCCGGCCCCGCGCCCCACCACCGGACCCCTGCCGCGCCTCCGCTCTGCCTCGCCAGCGCGTCGGGCTCCACCGTCCTCGCCTCGCCTCCCCGCGCTCGCCGGCAGCCGCGGCGTCCGTCTCGCCTCCTCCCGCGCACGGCGCCCTGACGAGCTTTCCCGCCTCCGTCCGCCGCCGCTAGGGCCTCCCGGTGCCGCCTCGCCCCGTCCGCTCCGCCGTCCGCCTCCCTCTGGCCCGGACCACCGCCGGCGTCCCCGCTCGGAGCCGTCGCACGCCCGGCCGCCTCCCCGTGCTCCTCCCCAAGCCGACCGCCAGCGACGCCCCCTCCGCGCCTGCGCCCCCTCCGACCGACGCCCGGAACCGTCACCGCAGCAGCCGGCCCGTTCCGCCCTCGACGTGGAAGACGCCGGGTCCCTCCTGCGTGTGGGCCCCTCCGACTTCCGCGCCCATGTCCCTGGCTGTGCCATGAGCTGTCTCTGCCTAGGGCGACCGTGCACCACCTGTGGGGGTCACGCTGCGCCACCATCTGTCTCCGTGCAAGAGTTGACAAGTGCGCCGCTGCCCATCAAGTTCTACAGCAAGTCGGACAAGTTTGTGCTAAGATCGCCACGAGGACGACAAGTACTTCTATCCGAGCACAAGACCGACCCAAAACCCCGATGCCTCGACACGGATCATGGGGGACACCTTCATGGAAACCGAAGACCCCGTTCAGGACCCGAAGGCCGATCCCGTAACCGGTGCCGCGCCAAGATCTCCGAAAGACCCCGGTGCCGGACAAGTGCGCCATCGACCTCGAGTTCTCCTACACGGATACACCGAGTTCTCCAACGAGGACACCTAGACCGTCAACATGGCCCGACCACCGCGGATGCGACAAGATCTACATCTGTTGTCCGAGACCGAACCCGTCGAACCCTGAACCCTGAGACCGGACCCCGAACCCCGGAACCCCAAGTTCGACGAACCCCAATGTGTGACCTCTTATCCGAGAACCCTATTTTATAATATAATAACAACTTGTCGCATATTAATTGTTCATCTCGCATGCATATTGTGTGGTTTGGGGGCCTTATGCCAATTCACCATATAATTAAATATGGGGCCCATATGCGGGCAAATCTAGTCTCATATTGGCCTCATTTAAAATTGTGTAGCGAACCGGTACCATCTTTTGCCATGTCCATACAACATTTAATTGCGGGGCTTCTAAACAACATGAACCACCTAAATATTGTCGGGACCCCGGTTCCACTTAATATGGCCTAATTGCATTGCACCTTTGCCATGTCATACATCATACATGCATCATGCCCGATCTTCTGCCGTAATCTTAAATAGTGCATCCGGTGTTTCTTCTAGTGTTTTGCTTCTTCGCGGATAAGGCCGTTGAGTTGATGTGAGCTTCGCCCCGATCCTCGGTTGAACCTTCGACAATGTTTTCAGGCGAGCATCTCCCCCTTTCTACCTATCTTACTTTTATAGTATTTATTCCCTCCTGTTGATCTATTGCTATCTGTGTTGCGATGCTTTAGTTTCCGTACCCGTGATATACCGTGCAGACCTATATTGCCTTGGACACATCCTAATACCTGTGTTTGGTAGATAGTTGGACTTGCGCGTCGTAGTCGCTTGCTCTAGTGCCGTTGCGTGTCGTCAATTGCCACAGTTGTTGGAGCCTTGCCGCATGTTGATGTTGGAGATGATCATAGTTTTACTTATCGTTCACTTTAATTCCTGTTTAACAACTAAAATTGAAGTAAGCAGAGGCATCGGTGGGTGATAGATAATATTTGGTTTCCGAACGCCCACTTGTGTCCCGTAGGACCCCGAGTACTTGATACCTGTTCCTTGATTTATCGCGCTATCCACATCCGGGAGGTATATGGGACCCCCCTGAGCCAGATCTTGATTCAGTCTTATTTCTTGGGGCCACAAACTAGTTTGAGGTTTTATTTACTATCCTGTACTTATGCCATGCTACTGCTTTATTTACGATTGTGCGAGGAGCACACTGTACTGTTTAGGTAAGCGGAGTGTTTTCGCGGTATCGACAAGCCCAGCCACACTTTCGGGTTCCCAGTCGTTTAACGCCATTGTCGCAAACCTTGAGTCCGTCTCGGAGCTAGCTTACTTCGTTGCGGGTCTACTCAATGGGGTGGCCCCCTGAAATATTTCTGAATCCTGTGATTGCTTTGTCGTGAAAGCCTTGTTGGGTTTTGATTTGGTTTTTCCGAGGTTGATCGAGTGTGTGTTGCTATTGGTGCACCCCGGCCGGGTTAAAACTTTTTGAAAGCCGTGTCCGCGGTTATGGACGACTTGGAGCACAGTATCTCGACCATAGACAAGCATAACTAAAGTTTATTGCTATAAATTTGACTTTATAATGACTAGTAATCAGCTTCACTATAATGGAATGGCTAATTAATACTGCCCACAATTGCTTGTTTGGAGTGTCGCTTGCGACCATTCTACCTGACTAGTAAGTATGACAACTACAACGGAATGGCTAAATAAAAGTGCCAACAACTGTTGGGTTTTGGGTTATCTCATGCTAAATGAATCTGACTAGTAAGTGTTGCCACTATCACGGAATGGATAACTAAGAGTGCCCACTGCTTATTTTATCGGGATGGTTATCTATACCTGACTAGTAATTGCTGCAACGATAACTGAATAAATAAAACTGCCAACCGTGTGAGTTCCTCGGTTGACTTCCTCGTTTGGTCTCGAGGGGGAAACACCAGGATGGGTTTGTTTGGTGTTAGCTTCAGGTTGGATCCGGATAGGTCATTCTTATCCCTCTCTGATAACCGCCAGTTGTATCGAGTCTCTATAGGGTGTGTAGTGCATGCTGCCGCTGCCGCTCAGTCCACCATACCTAAGTAGGCGAGGACCGCCGAATTCTAGTCTCGCCGTGTACTGGCCTTAGTACTGACGCTCCTCTTTTCCTTTGCCCTTTGTCGGCACCCCTTTTGTTTTGAGCAGGTTTTGAGATCGACGTCGTTAGCAGGGTTACCCTTCCGGCTTGGCCTGGGCAGGGTTATGGACGCCATTGTTTATTCTTCAGGGCTCTTAGCCCCATTTGCATCTTGTCCGTAGTCGGACGCTCTATCGTTTTCAAGGTGATTTGAATCTTTGTATATTATATATGTATTCTTGACTCTTTGAGTCGCTGTTGTATATATCTGTTCTGTGGGTCCCATCGAGGACTGTTGTGTAATGTTATTACTTCGTTTTCCACCCGCACGAAAGTGCCTGGTGGGCACCTTTGAATCGTTTCTATGCGGGTTTGGCGGGTTTCGCTAAAACTTGCATAGGTCCGATTCTGAGGGTGTTACAGAGTGGTATCAGAGCTCAGCAGTTGCGATACCCCACAAGTCCAGCCTGTAGGATAACCTAGCTAACGGCCGAAGTAGAGTGTCAAAACTATTTTTCAAAATCGGTTGGATAGTTCTGATTAGGTCTGATTTTACTCCTTACCCCTCTGCTGTTCTCCTCTTATCTCGACGTGTTTTGAATCCGCTCTCGTCTCTTTCTTCGAGTCCAGGAATTCTCGTGGTTGGGTTTCCGTCGTACCTTCACGGTTTCGCTTCCTCCTTTGGTCACGGTGATGTTACGTCCGGTGTTCATGCTGCCGAGGAATCCTTCGTCTGCGGTACCATTCCTTGTTCTTTGTTTGTGCCTTCCGGTGTTTTCCGACGCGACGACATCATCTACGCCCGATCTGATACAGAGTCTGCATCACTCCTTTGTTTCCGAACCTAGTTTGTCGAGATCTTCAGTCTGATTCCGAGAATGGTTGCACGCTTTTCCACTGATTGTGCGGAGTAATAGTTTGGGTGCGTGATGGATTGGCCCCCATGCCGACTACCCCTTCTATTCGCTTTTGTACTATGAAGTGGATGAGAATGCATCGGTCCTCTCTTTCTACCGGAGTTAGAGGTGGCTTTATTTGTTGGTACCTCTACCTTCGACCTTTTGTTCCGGAGTGTTCTCTCGACGATCACGGACAACGACCTCTTGTTAGTGGTGTCGCGAGGATCTACACGAAGCGAGAAGACGCAGTTCGCCGACCTTCCTTCCGGTACCACGAGGCGGATCTCGAGGGCGAGATCCATTGTTAGTGGTGTCGAATTGTGGCATCCCGCAAAACCACTACTAGAAAATCGCGTTGATTTTGTGCATTGCATCGTCATGACCGCATGCTCATGTCATCATGCCACATTGCATTTGAGCATCGTCATCATATTGCATTTGCTTGCATAAAACTATTTTCGAAAAAGCCTGGTTTTGTTTTCTAAACGCCCCGTCTTTTATTCAAACGCCAAACCCGGGTCTCCGGATTATTTTGTGTTGTCTGCTATCGGTTTGCAGAGGCTTTGTTTTAATCAAATGAAAATATTAAATTATTTTAGTGGGGCAGTCGAACGGGCCGAATCGACCCGAACGACCACCCCAGAAATATAATCGGTCCAACCTAAATCCTAAAGCTACCAGATAACCTACCCAGCCCTTCCCTCCACCTCACCCCCTCCTATCACGAGTCGCCACCTCACCTCACCCTCCCCCCTAGCCTATCCCCATCTGCCACCTGCCCCCCTCTCTCTCCTCTCTCTCCCTCCAGCCACATCCCCCCACTCACGCACCCCGCCCTGGACCCCACACGCACAGCCCCGCGCGGCCCCACCCACCTGCCGCGTCCCGCACGCCAGGCCGACCCCCCTGTCCCCCGGACCCGCGTGGACCCCACCACGCGCGGCCCCCCACCCCGCTCGGCCACCCCGCTCCTCTCTCCCTTCTTTCCCCTTCCTCCAACCGCGCCAGCTCCCGTCCCTCCCCGCAGCGCCGCTCGCCTTCCCTCCAACGCGCCGCTCCGCCCGCGCGACCGCCCTCGCCCCCCCCCAAAGCAGAGCCCGCCGACGCGCGGCCGCGCCGCCCGCCGCCACGCTCCTCCGCTCACCGCGTCCCCGCGCCTCCCCTCAGCGCCGCGTCGTCGAGCTCCGCCTCGCCGGCGCCCATCTCCGCCGTCGCCGACCCTCCCCAGTCGCCTCGCCGGCCCCGCGCCCCACCACCGGACCCCTGCCGCGCCTCCGCTCTGCCTCGCCAGCGCGCCGGGATCCACCGTCCTCGCCTCGCCTCCCCGCGCTCGCCGGCAGCCGCGGCGTCCGCCTCGCCTCCTCCCGCGCACGGCGCCCCGACGAGCTTTCCCGCCTCCGTCCGCCGCCGCCAGGGCCTCCTGGTGTCGCCTCGCCCCGTCCGCTCCGCCGTCCGCCTCCCTCTGGCCCGGACCGCCGCCGGCGTCCTCGCCCGGAGCCGTCGCACGCCCGGCCGCCTCCCCGTGGTCCTCCCCAAGCCGACCGCCAGCGACGCCCCCTCCGCGCCTGCGCCCCCTCCGACCGACGCCCGGAACCGTCACCGCAGCAGCCGGCCCGTTCCGCCCTCGACGTGGAAGACGCCGGGTCCCTCCTGCGTGTGGGCCCCTCCGACTTCCGCGCCCATGTCCCTGGCTGTGCCATGAGCTGTCTCTGCCTAGGGCGACCGTGCACCACCTGTGGGGATCACGCTGCGCCACCATCTGTCTCCGTGCAAGAGTTGACAAGTGCGCCGCTGCCCATCAAGTTCTACAGCAAGTCGGACAAGTTTGTGCTAAGATCGCCACGAGGACGACAAGTACTTCTATCCGAGCACAAGACCGACCCAAAACCCCGATGCCTCGACACGGATCATGGGGGACACCTTCATGGAAACCGAAGACCCCGTTCAGGACCCGAAGGCCGATCCCGCAACCGGTGCCGCGCCAAGATCTCCGAAAGACCCCGGTGCCGGACAAGTGCGCCATCGACCTCGAGTTCTCCTACACGAATACACCGAGTTCTCCAACGAGGACACCTAGACCGTCAACATGGCCCGACCACCGCGGATGCGACAAGATCTACATCTGTTGTCCGAGACCGAACCCGTCGAACCCTGGACCCTGAGACCGGACCCCGAACCCCGGAACCCCAAGTTCGTCGAACCCCAATGTGTGACCTCTTATCCGAGAACCCTATTTTATAATATAATAACAACTTGTCGCATATTAATTGTTCATCTCGCATGCATATTGTGTGGTTTGGGGGCCTTATGCCAATTCACCATATAATTAAATATGGGGCCCATATGCGGGCAAATCTAGTCTCATATTGGCCTCATTTAAAATTGTGTAGCGAACCGGTACCATCTTTTGCCATGTCCATAGAACATTTAATTGCGGGGCTTCTAAACAACATGAACCACCTAAATATTGTCGGGACCCCGGTTCCACTTACTATGGCCTAATTGCATCGCACCTTTGCCATGTCATACATCATACATGCATCATGCCCGATCTTCTGCCGTAATCTTAAATAGTGCATCCGGTGTTTCTTCTAGTGTTTTGCTTCTTCGCGGATAAGGCCGTTGAGTTGATGTGAGCTTCGCCCCGATCCTCGGTTGAACCTTCGACAATGTTTTCAGGCGAGCATCTCCCCCTTTCTACCTATCTTACTTTTATAGTATTTATTCCCTCCTGTTGATCTATTGCTATCTGTGTTGCGATGCTTTAGTTTCCGTACCCGTGATATACCGTGCAGCCCTATATTTCCTTGGACACATCCTAATACCTGTGTTTGGTAGATAGTTGGACTTGCGCGTCGTAGTCGCTTGCTCTAGTGCCGTTGCGTGTCGTCAATTGCCACAGTTGTTGGAGCCTTGCCGCATGTTGATGTTGGAGATGATCATAGTTTTACTTATCGTTCACTTTAATTCCTGTTTAACAACTAAAATTGAAGTAAGCAGAGGCATCGGTGGGTGATAGATAATATTTGGTTTCCGAACGCCCACTTGTGTCCCGTAGGACCCCGAGTACTTGATACCTGTTCCTTGATTTATCGCGCTATCCACATCCGGGAGGTATATGGGACCCCCCTGAGCCAGAGCTTGATTCAGTCTTATTTCTTGGGGCCACAAACTAGTTTGAGGTTTTATTTACTATCCTGTACTTATGCCATGCTACTGCTTTATTTACGATTGTGCGAGGAGCACACTGTACTGTTTAGGTAAGCGGAGTGTTTTCGCGGTATCGACAAGCCCAGCCACACTTTCGGGTTCCCAGTCGTTTACAGCCATTGTCGCAAACCTTGAGTCCGTCTCGGAGCTAGCTTACTTCGTTGCGGGTCTACTCAATGGGGTGGCCCCCTGAAATATTTCTGAATCCTGTGATTGCTTTGTCGTGAAAGCCTCGTTGGGTTTTGATTTGGTTTTTCCGAGGTTGATCGAGTGTGTGTTGCTATTGGTGCACCCCGGCCGGGTTAAAACTTTCTGAAAGCCGTGTCCGCGGTTATGGACGACTTGGAGCACAGTATCTCGACCATAGACAAGCATAACTAAAGTTTATTACTATAAATTTGACTTTATAATGACTAGTAATCAGCTTCACTATAATGGAATGGCTAATTAATACTGCCCACAATTGCTTGTTTGGAGTGTCGCTTGCGACCATTCTACCTGACTAGTAAGTATGACAACTACAACGGAATGGCTAAATAAAAGTGCCAACAACTGTTGGGTTTTGGGTTATCTCATGCTAAATGAATCTGACTAGTAAGTGTTGCCACTATCACGGAATGGATAACTAAAAGTGCCCACTGCTTATTTTATCGGGATGGTTATCTATACCTGACTAGTAATTGCTGCAACGATAACTGAATAAATAAAACTGCCAACCGTGTGAGTTCCTCGGTTGACTTCCTCGTTTGGTCTCGAGGGGGAAACACCAGGATGGGTTTGTTTGGTGTTAGCTTCAGGTTGGATCCGGATAGGTCATTCTTATCCCTCTCTGATAACCACCAGTTGTATCGAGTCTCTATAGGGTGTGTAGTGCATGCTGCCGCTGCCGCTCAGTCCACCATACCTAAGTAGGCGAGGACCGCCGAATTCTAGTCTCGCCGTGTACTGGCCTCAGTACTGACGCTCCTCTTTTCCTTTGCCCTTTATCGGCACCCCTTTTGTTTTGAGCAGGTTTTGAGATCGACGTCGTTAGCAGGGTTACCCTTCCGGCTTGGCCTGGGCAGGGTTATGGACGCCATTGGTTATTCTTCAGGGCTCTTAGCCCCATTTGCATCTTGTCCGTAGTCGGACGCTCTATCGTTTTCAAGGTGATTTGAATCTTTGTATATTATATCTGTATTCTTGACTCTTTGAGTCGCTGTTGTATATATCTGTTCTGTGGGTCCCATCGAGGACTGTTGTGTAATGTTATTACTTCGTTTTCCACCCGCACGAAAGTGCCTGGTGGGCACCTTTGAATCGTTTCTATGTGGGTTTGGCGGGTTTCGCTAAAACTTGCATAGGTCCGATTCTGAGGGTGTTACACCTCACCCCGCCGGCGCGGCCGCCCCGCCTCCTCCGTGCCTCCCCTTCTCCAGGTCAGCGCTCCGCCGGCCTCCTCTGCTCGAGCGCCGCCTCGCCAACCCGCCCCCTCGCCCCGGCGCTCCGGCCGCTCCTCCGCTCCGCAAGCGCCGCCGGCCGCGGCCCCTCTCCGGCCGCCCTCCTCCGAGCGCTGCCGACCGTCGCCGTCGCGTCTGGCCGCGACCCCCTCGCCCCGTCGCCGGTCCCCTCTTCTCCTGCAACCCCGACGCCCTGAAGCCGCCGCCCGCCCCGTCGCCTGGTTCCTCCTCTTCGGCCCGTTCCCCCTCGAGCGCGTCGCCGCCCTGCGGGCCCCCCCGCCTCTCGCCGCCCCGCCTCCGCGTGCTCCCAGCAGCCACCGCCACCGGAGCCGTCGCCACCCTCTCTGTCGCTGGCCGCCGCGCGACCCCCCCGTGCCTGCCTCCTGCCAAGCCCGCCGCTGTCGTCCCCGACCCGACATATCATTTCAGACATATCATTTGTTAAATTTGGAGTTATAAATCAAAAGTTATTAATTAATTAAGGGAGAAGGGCATTTTGTTGTAGTTTTAATCAACTTGAAATTTAAAGTGTCCAAAATATATTTTGGATGGCATATTTGAATTCCTCACATTTTTCTGATTTGAAAACATATATTATCTGTATTATTTGGAATTATGAATTTAAATTTATTTTAAAGTCAAAATTAGTCAAATGGGGTCAAAGTCAAAGGCTTGACTTTTTGAAATCAATTCTGAAAATATTTGATTAAATATTTGAATTAACATTCAAAAACAAAACATTTTTCATATAAGGTTTGAATTCAAATTCCAAACCATATGGAAGTTATGAATTAATTTAGATTTAAACAGATTTGAAGTTGAATTGAATTTGAAATAATTTGAAAAGATTTGAATTTGAAACATAAAGGTTCCTGGGCTTTTGCTACTCAGTCAGATTCTACCCATAACCAGTGACAGGTGGGGTCGATGCTGACTGGGACAACATGCGCACACAAAAACTTTTCTCACTGCGAGCTACTCTAGTCCCTGAGAGTGACAGGTGGGGCCACGGCACACGCGGACCCGCACGACAGTGGGCGGATGCGAGGCTGACACGCGGCACAGCGGGGGTTGCGGGTTAAGACGGTGGAACCTGGGGTACCCTTTTGCAAAACGTCTGGGAGGCTGACAGGCGGGCCTAGAGGGAGCGCGGGTTGAGGAATAAAAAGCCAGGGAGGATTTTTGCAAAAGTGCGGCGGCACTGTGGATCTTCTCCACCGTCTGGCGCGTGCGATGCGTGGCGCAGCGAGGCGGGGCTCGAACCCGCGACGTGGGGCGCGCGCGCAGACGCGGCGACCACTGGGCTAGGTGGGGGTCGTTGTCCGAAGGGCGGCTGGCGGCTAGGTAGGGTTTGCGCGACGCGAGAGCGAGCAGACGCGCGCGCTCGCCGGTGCACGCAGTCTGCTCGACGATATGAACGGCGGCACTAGGCGGCGACAGCGAGGCGAACCATGTCAGGGGGGCAGAGAGGCTCACCGCGAGGCTGCTGGCGGTGTTGGATCGGGCGGGGGCGCAGCAGATCGTCGTCGAGGCTGGCGGCCGGAGTTCTAGGGTTTCGCGGCGGAGCGGCGTCGGCCTGGGGCTTCTGAGGCTCCTCCTCCTCGCTGGCATGTACGGGGCGACGCAGAGGGCTCGACTCGGTCTTCCTCGACACCTGGACGCCGCGCCCGCCGCCTGGTACGGTGTCGTCGAGAGGAGGCCGACGGGAAGGTGGTGATCGGTGGTAGACGGTGGTGGAGAGGAAGGGGAGGAGAGGACAGGGCCCTGGGCGGATCTGGGAGAGGCAGAGGGGTGGTGGGAGTAGATAAGGGCGAGCCTGAGGGAGGTGGTGCCGTGGGGGAGTGGGTAGGGTTAATGGTGGCTTCGGCCACCTTTTCCTCCTCCTTCACGTGCGCGAGCTGGGAGCCAGGGCAGAGGCAGGGGCTGCAGGTGGGGTAGGGAAAGAAGGAGAGGGTGGTGGGGCCAGGGTAGCAGAGAGAGAGAGAGCTAGAGAGAGGGGAAAAGTGGCTCGGGTTGGAGCTAGGTTAGAGGGATGGGGTGGCTCGGTTTAGGGTTGTAGCTAGGGTTAGGATGGAGAGAGAGAGGGGTAGATGGGTCCAGGGTGGGGCCTGCAGGTCAGAGAGAGGAGAGAGGCCGAGATAGAGGGTGTGGGTAGCTAGGGTTAGCTAGAGAGGGAGAGAGCTAGGTTAGAGAGAGGAGAGATGAGAGGGGCTTGAGGATTTTAGATGCTTGCATGCATCAAGCAAGAACAAGCTAAGATCAAACAAGGTTTAGGCAAAAGAGAGGAAGGAAAGAAAGGTGATGAGGGTTTAGAGAGAGAGGTTGATGTGAGGATAGGGTTTTAAGCAAGATCAAATAAGACCGAGCCCAAAGGAGGGAATGATGGTGAGATTTGCATGGCCCATGCATAACCATTAATGCTAGGTTTTATCTTGTGAAAACAAAATAAATATTCATGGCCTTTGTACATATGCATTCCAAAATATGGGGTAAGGGCCAAGCAAAAGGATTTGTAGAATTGGACCCACCCTATCTCCCATGAGCTAGATTAAACATCAAAAGAAAAATAATTGCAAGCTCATGGATAATGGGATGGTGGAATTGTAAGGTGGTGAAAGAAAGGTGGTGGAGTTGAATAAAAGATATGCCCCCAACTCAACTTGGGCATTTAAACAATATATTAAGAACCAAATACAATATCAAGAGGCAAATACAATTAACAGTGCATATGAGAGAAGAACCAAACCAAAAAGGGTTTTAGATGATGATTAAATGCAAGGTGGCATGATGACATGAGCATGATATCATTATGATGCAACAATTATATGTAAGAAGTAGCATTTATATAGACTAGGCTAGTAGCATTGCAATTGTTAGACAATTGGGATGCTACAGACTTCAACTGAAACGTCAGGCCGCCCGCAGCAAGCATTGGGCCGCCTGCCTCTTCGCGACTGATCCGCCCGTGGAACAGATCTTGCCACAGGGGGAAGTAGGACCTGCAGCCCAGGTAGCACTCGCAGAACGCCACGAAAATGGCGAGCTGCTCGATGCTGTGCGGGCCCAGGTCCGATGGCTGGATCCCGTAGTAGGCGCAGAAGCACCGGAAGAAGAGAGAAGTGGGGAATCCCAGCCCCCGTTCCAGGTGGCTGGTGAAGCAGACGAATTCTCCCTCGCGCGGGTCCGGAGTCACCTCTCCGGCCGCGGGGATGTGCCACCTGCCGGCGCGCAGGATCCCGGCCTCCTCGAAAGATGCCAGTAGCGCTCTCGTACACTTGGACCTGCCCATGGTTCGGTGGAGGGGGCCATTGGCGGAAAGGTTCGAGGGGGTCGGAGGATTTTGGATCGGCTGGATCGCGATGCGGAGGAGAATGGGGGTGTGCGCAATCGGAGGAAATGACGAGGAGATGGTTCTCCGATCGCCTACCATTCCCTTTATATAGCGGTTGTTACCCGCCAAATCAGGGAGCCGTTACTACACGGTGATTACGCCAAAAGTTACCGTTGGATTACCCAACGGCTAGTTTTGACTGTGCTTGACGGTCCAACTTCAGCCACTCGGCTCGCCGACCCAATCACTACAACAGTGACTAAGTACTTCGCCGACCCGTTCGCCGAGCTACGACCAGAATGACTAGATTTTTCCTTTATTCAGGAGCCCGCCACCGATTCGACTGGGTGTCCGCATTGGACCTGTATGCTCCAACTTCCAGCAACCACCTGCGCCCAATCGACGATGGCCTCGGGGACTACTGATGGGGATATGCCTACCGGGGTATACCCAGCAGGACGTTTCCGACCGGCCCACAAACTGGCGAGTGGGCCTGCAAGACGGCGACTCGATCAAGACCTGGCGTGGATCCAAGCGATTGGAAGCTGAAGGCCCAGGCGAGTAGATAGGCCCAGTCGGATTAGGTTAAACGAGTACCGAAGCCTTAACTGATTCGGTTGAGATATGTAAACCCTAGGGGAGGTGAGTTTATATAAACCTCCCTACAGGGCGTGTAGAGGATACGTTCCATGATCCACCCAAGCGACTCGCCGCCTAGCCGTCGAGCTCGCCCCATTGTACCTTCATCATAATACAATCTAGCAGGAGTAGGTCTTTACCCTCCGGGGGGACGAACCTGGGTAAAACCCTGTGTCTCCGCCCTCATCTCGCACCGCAGATGGCTGGCTGGCCGCCCTTGCCATTCGTTCTACTACTCGCTGCCGATTGCAGCATCTGCCGTGGTCATTCCCACGACACATGCCATCTGTACTTATACCAAACCTTAAAATCCTCGCGTCATCTGCAAAGTCCGAGTACTTTCTATCGATTTTTCTCCATTGCGAACCCATCAGCGGGGTGTCTCAATATCCCGTCTGATGTACGTTCCTCTTTATGCCATCGCAACAACTTGGCGTGCTCTTTGTTTCTGAATAAGCGTTTCAACCGTGGTATTATAGGAGCATACCACATCACCTTGGCAGGAACCCTCTTCCGGGGGGCTCGCCCTTAACGTCACCAGGGTCATCTCGTATAATCTTATACCGAAGTGAAGTGCATATCGGTCATGTAGGGGTTCGTAGCATGGAAAACAAAATTTTTCTATCGCATACAAACAAACAAGCCAAGATCTATCTACTAGATTGTAGCAACGAGTCGATAGTGGAACTCACCCTCGAAGATTCCAAAGTGGTTAACGAGAGCAGATTCTCGTGGGTGATGTAGTCGTACTCTTTCCGATCTCAAGATCGCGTAGACGATCCTTCCGGCGCCACGTTCCGGTAGCGCTCCCGTAGTCGGTCACACGTTCGGTACTCGACGAAGACCTTCCTCTCCCTTGTTCCAGCAGGCAGCGGAGGTTGTAGCACTCTCCTCGCGATTCCGGCAGCACAACGGCGTGGTACCGGAAGTAGAGGGGAGATCCCGCAGGGCTTCGCCTTAAGCCGGTGCGAGTATGGTGGAGCTTATGAGAGAGGCTATTAGTGGTCTAGTAATTAGACACACCAATTAGAAGGCTCTAAACCAATTAGAAGGCTCTAAACCGAAATAGTTCTAAACCGGGGTTTAGATCTAGGGTTTAGTTTAGAGGATAGGATCTAGTGTGTGTAAGGAGGGGAGCCCTGCCCCTCCTTATATAGGTGGGAGGGGCTGGCGCGCCAGGGGGAGGGAGTGGAGTCCCTCCCCAACTCGGCATTGGAGTTGGCCGCCGGTTGGAGGAGGTCTCCCTCTCCAACTCGGTTTCCCTCTTCTCCTCCTCTTTCCACTTTCCAAAACTTGCCGTTTGACTTTCAAACTAGCCGTTTGACTTTTCAATTTAGGATTTAAATAAACCCTTTATTTTGGACAGCGAGAACACTTAGTACATGATGCAATCATTCCAACTTACAATGACACATTCATGTACCCTTCCCCCTCCGGAGTGCCGGACATTCCGGGACCTTCTAGAATGTTCCCGATGAAAACACCGGAACCATTCCCCAACTCCGAAACGGGACTTTCCTTATATGAATCTTATTCTCCGGACCATTCCGGATCACCTCGTGATATCCCGGATCCCATCCGAGACTCCGAACAACATTCGGTCTCTTTCTCATAATACCATAACTACTCAAACAACGTCGAATCCTTAAGTGTGTCTCCCTACGGTTCGTGAATTATGCGGACATGATCGAAACACTTCTCCGATCAATAACCAATAGAGGAATCTGGAAATTCATATGGCTCCCACATATTTCTACGATTACTTTGCGATCGAATGAACCACTTACATACGATACCAATTTCCCTTTGTCTCACGATATGTTACTTATCCGAGGTTATGATCGTCGGTATCTCTGCATACCTAGTTCATCCTCGTTACTGATAAGTACTCTTTTCTCGTTCCCGTGATATGTGATCCCTTGTGACCAAGTCACATGCTTGCAAGCTAATCGGATGACATTTCACCGAGAGGGCCCAGAGAATATCTATCCGTCATGTGGATGGACAAATCCCACTCTTGATCCATGTGTTTCAACCAATACTTTCCGAACACTCAATGCCACCTTTATAGCCACCCTGTTACGGTGTGGTGTTTGATGACATCAAAGCATCCATCCAGCAAAGGTGATATGCATGATCTCATGGTCGAAGGAATTAGGTTACTATGTATCAGAAAGCATATAGCAATTGAACTATTGAAATGACTTGATCTTTATGCTACGCTTGTCTATAGGAGTATGTCCACCATATCATTCTCCTAACGATATGATCTTGTTGTTGATAACATCTCAATGTTCATGACAAAGAAACCACATCATCAATCAACCAACAAGCTAGTGAAGTATAGAGGCTATACTAGGGACTTCAAATTAAGTTTACAAATCACACAAGTATTAATGGTTTCCTTGTTAATACTATTATAGCATGAATGTAAACATTTATCATAAGTGTGAAGATATGATAATAACCACTTTATTATTGCCTCTTGGGCATATCTCCAACAGTCTCCCACTTGCACTAGAGTCAATAATCTAGTTTCAAACCTTTGTGTATTCAACACCTATGGCTTTCCGGTGTTGTATGTACACGATTGCTAGTGGTCAACTGATCTCCGGATCTGACACTTCCAGGTCCGTGTGTAATTGCATGTCTTTGCGTCTCTACGCATCACTCATTCTCTAATGAGACGGCTTTGCATAAATTTGGTCTTTCGGTGTGACCTTTAGTTCTTTGGGGTTAAAACATGTTGATAATATTGTCGCACAATATATCTTCATAGTATTATCCCACTGTGAACTACACCTAGTTTGATAACAAACTTCTTGACACAAATGCCCTCTTTTGCTGCTATAATAGCAGTCATATACTTAGCCTTTTGTTGTAGTATCTGTCACAATGTCTTAACTTTGGAAATCATCCAAATCCATTATGGAACTCACTTTCCGTTATATTGTGCCACCCTTAGTTTAGATTGAGATAAACTTAATTTGTACTTTGTGACAAAGCTAGTATCAATGTAGTACTTTTACAATGAACTAACCATCTATTTGTCACTTCTACAAATAATATACTCTTAGTTCTTCCAAAAGATTATAAGAATATCCTTACTATTGTCCAATGATCATCTTACGAATCATTCTGGTATATGCTCACAACATTTAGAGCATAGGACATATCTGGATTTGTACATATCACAGTATGATTGATATAAATACTCTTTGTGATTTCATACATCAAGTATCAATCTATACTTGATTATTTGTTTCACTTTACCAAATGTCAATACACTTGAATATATCATCAACATTGAACTTATTCAATCCTTTCTGTGCAACAAGAACCTTTCTTGTAGTTCCTATATTGAACTCATTCAATATCTTGTCTATGTTCTTCTGGCACAACCATATTAGCGTCTATTGATGCCAAATATTTGGGTTTTGCCTAAGTCTTTCATCGGGATGAAATTCTTAATATGTGTTAATAAAAGATACATTATTTCCAATCAACAATATGTCTTCCACATAATGTATTAGAAACATGTCTTAGCGCTCCCACTTAATTTCTTGCAAATGCAAGCATCTTCATTGTCTCTGATGAAATTAAACCCTTTTAACAGTTTCATCATAGTGAAGATTCCAACTCCGCTATGCTCACTCTAACCATTGAAGTTTGCATATGCTTTTAGCATCCTTTGAATTAACAAAACCCTATGGACCGTGTTTATGCACATGTCCTAGGTAACGATTCTATTAGAAGAACTTGTTTTGTTTATTCAACTACCATATAACAAAATTATATGTAGTGGTTGCTACATTAATCCGTCTAGACTAAATATCACTATGACAGATCAAATCTTGTCATAGTCAACCTTTGAACATTGTTGTGAACTCTTTCTCAACATGTCGACTATTTCATAGATGTAAAACATCCATGTCTATTTCTTTATAGATCCAGACACAACTGTAAGGTCTTACACCTTTCTCGAGGGTCCTTCAAGTTCAAAACTTGATTTCTCGTGTATGGAACTATCACGGATTTTATGGCTTCAAGCCATTTGCCGGAGTCAGGGCCCATCATCGCTTCTTTGTATGTAGTCGGTTCATTATTCTCAAATAATGATTCAACCCTCAAATCTTGGTATTTGATTGTTTACCCGATCTACTTGTTTCAATAGGAACTTAGATCTCCGTGACCACAACCTTTGAGGCACGTGAACCATGAGCATTGTTGCTGCCTCCGAAACACTTTTCGGCGCTGCGCAACTCTGCACATATAGCTAAGGTTCTTTTAACCTTATCAAAGTTCTAATGTCCTCCCACTTAACTTTTCACGAAAAATTTCTTCTCAAAGAAACTTGACATTCTAAGCAACAAACACTTTTGTCTCCGGTGTTTTATGGAGGAACAGTTTATACAAAGACAGGTTCATCCGACTTTGGTTGCACACATCTTTCTTATGCATAGCATACCAATGTTTAAGAAAGGACAACTTGGGTTTTATCCCAAACCATAACCTTATATGGTGTCATTTCAACGGATTATGATGGAGCTCTTTTCAGTGGAAAAACGGTAATCTCTAAAGCTTTTAATCTTTAAAATACAATGGCAGTTTTATGAATTACACCTTTCGATCTTACCATGTCAAACAAGGTTTAATTACATATCTCGAACGCTCCATACTCTTATGGTGTTTCGGGAAAATGCAAATCCACGGAACGATTTTTTAAATCTTAGGTATTATGCTAAACTCTGTAACTCAAATATCTTCCTTTATGATCTTATCATAAACTATTTATATTCTTGTTACAATGATTTTGCACTTCATCTCGAAAATCTTTGAACTTTTCAAATATTTCACACTTCATCCTTATTAAGTAAATATTCATATATTCACTCAAATTTTCGGAGAAAGCATATGAAGTTGAAATCCATCGCTCTTGACTATACATAATGGACTTCGTACAATAATATGTACAAGTTCCAATTAGCTAGTCATTCGTTCCCTTTTGGCCTATGAACGAAGTTTTAATTATCTCCAGGAAAGTTTCACAAGCGTTTATTTGATCAAAATCAAAAGACTCCAAAATTCCATCCACATGGAATTTCTTCATGTTTTCTTTCCAATATAATTTAAACGGCGATGTCACTTCCTAAGTGATCTTTCAATCAATTTGTCTTTCGACATTTTTAGCACTAGTTTTATGGATGTGATTTCTCCAACGAGATTTGTGAATCATCCATCTTTTATGGATTACGGCAATTATTTGAACAACCCTTTTGTTCTCATAATACCTGATAAAACAAATCTTTGAAGGCAAGCTTTGTTGTTTAACGAGCAACACAATAACCCTTTATTTGTTCTCGATAAACATCATCACATATTCTTTTGCTAGTTACTTAGGCCATTGTAGTTCATGAATTGTGTTGTTTCGTATGACGATTCACACCAACAAATTCAGTATCAAATACTTGAGAACCACATTGTTTAATAAGCAAAGAATATAGCCATAACATGTATATCATCTATATACTTAAACTGAACAATTCTAGTCTTTTCTTTTCTGCCATATATTTATGAGATTCTCTTTCAATATTTCCTTTTCTATTTGAAAGAATCTATCAATATCAATAGTGGAGTCATACATATGACATATAGTCCAAAGCGTGTATAATTAAATACCAATGTCTTTGGACTTGCACTTTGAAGTAGATCACCATCATCAAATATTTGGTGTTCTTTCAAATTCCTTTCTTTAGTAATCTCTTGGTGTAGTAAACATTTTACCTACATCAAATATTCACCCTTATCATGGAATCGTCCATGATCAAGCTACTTTTAGCTTATAACGATGAATTATGAGTATAATGTTGCTATCCAAAACCTTTTTGGAGGATTAGGACAACAAGTGTCTCCAACCTTTTTGCAAATTCTCATCAAAATATGAGAACATGACTTTTGCCATATTATACTCTATCATGTTGTAACCAAAACTTCGTTTCAGATATCACAATATCTTCCACACAGCATGGTTTCTGAAACAACTCTTTCAGATCCTAGATAACCTTGATATTAAGATAATCTTTTTGAATATCAAGAATCATGGAGACAAACATGATACTCATATACTAACACTTGGAATTGTCACTCTTGTTTTAATACCAATTATTAAACTTCATAGAGTAACCGGAACTTACTGAAAGTTTGCAATAGGACTTTTAAACTTTAGATTAACACTTAAAACAATACGATACCAGTTCGTAAAGTATCTAACCAGAATTCTATAGTTCTATCATCTCAATTATAACTAAGCGCAAGGTGGTAAACGGATGCCAATGACTACAACAACTATGCAAATTCACTTTGATTTAGTTTATGATAAATTGAGTTCTAATTAATAATTAAATTAATCTAGGTGAACTCCCACTCAAAACAATATCCCTCACATTGTTTTAGTGATCACACGAACCAAATCCACCACATCAAAACCGATCATCACGAGAGTTGATATAGCTTCAATGGCGAACAATCAACATGTTCATCATATCTACTATATGACTCATGCTCTACCTTTCGGTAATCCGTGTTCCTGAGACCATGTCTGTACATGCTAGGCTCGTCAAGATCAAACCTTAGCTACCGCATAAGCAAATCTGGCTTGCTTACGTTGTATTCACCCGCGGAATCAAAGACACCCGATCATCACGTGGTGCTTCGAAGCAGCAAGCTTTGGCAACGGTGCATACTAAGGGTGAACACTTTAGAACTTGAAATTTATGTGTATGAGGGATCATCTTATAATGCTACCGTCGTCTACTAAGCAATACAAGATGCATAAAGGATTAACATCACATGCAATTCATAATATGTGATATGATATGGCCTTTCTTCTTTGTGCTTTCGATCTCCATCTTCAAGCACGAACATGATCTCCATCATCACCGGCATAGCATCAAGGTCAATGATGCTTCTTCATGGTTGTCGTCCACCAGCATCAACTATTACAACTATTTTGAATAGACACGCAGGTCTTAACAGAAATTAAAGACAACCATATGGCTCCTGCCGGTTGCCAACTTACAATAAGGAACATTGCATACATCAAATATAATCACAATCATGGCCATATCACATCACTGCACACCCCTGCAAAACAAAGTTAGACGTCTCTACTTTCTTTGCATGTTTTACGTGGTTTGGGGCTTTCAATAAGTGTCGTTCTAACTTACGAACAAGAACCACAACATTGATACTAGTATTGTTAATCACCCGTTGTAAATTGGATCTTAACTATGCTAGGAGAAACAGGCACCCGCAAAGCCACTTATGCAATACAAGTTGCATGTCAAGCGTGGAGCAAGTCTCATGAACGATGTCATGTAAGGTTAGCCCGGGCCGCTTCATCCCAACATACCGCAAGATGCAAAGTACACAAGAAGCAATCGACAATAAAAGCATCAACGCCCACAATGACCATTGTGTTCTACTCGTGCAACAGATCTACATATAGACACGGCTCTGATACCACTGTAGGGGTTCGTAGCATGGAAAACAAAATTTTTCTATCGCATACAAACAAACAAGCCAAGATCTATCTACTAGATTGTAGCAACGAGTCGATAGTGGAACTCACCCTCGAAGATTCCAAAGTGGTTAACGAGAGCAGATTCTCGTGGGTGATGTAGTCGTACTCTTTCCGATCTCAAGATCGCGTAGACGATCCTTCCGGCGCCACGTTCCGGTAGCGCTCCCGTAGTCGGTCACACGTTCGGTACTCGACGAAGACCTTCCTCTCCCTTGTTCCAGCAGGCAGCGGAGGTTGTAGCACTCTCCTCGCGATTCCGGCAGCACAACGGCGTGGTACCGGAAGTAGAGGGGAGATCCCGCAGGGCTTCGCCTTAAGCCGGTGCGAGTATGGTGGAGCTTATGAGAGAGGCTATTAGTGGTCTAGTAATTAGACACACCAATTAGAAGGCTCTAAACCAATTAGAAGGCTCTAAACCGAAATAGTTCTAAACCGGGGTTTAGATCTAGGGTTTAGTTTAGAGGATAGGATCTAGTGTGTGTAAGGAGGGGAGCCCTGCCCCTCCTTATATAGGTGGGAGGGGCTGGCGCGCCAGGGGGAGGGAGTGGAGTCCCTCCCCAACTCGGCATTGGAGTTGGCCGCCGGTTGGAGGAGGTCTCCCTCTCCAACTCGGTTTCCCTCTTCTCCTCCTCTTTCCACTTTCCAAAACTTGCCGTTTGACTTTCAAACTAGCCGTTTGACTTTTCAATTTAGGATTTAAATAAACCCTTTATTTTGGACAGCGAGAACACTTAGTACATGATGCAATCATTCCAACTTACAATGACACATTCATGTACCCTTCCCCCTCCGGAGTGCCGGACATTCCGGGACCTTCTAGAATGTTCCCGATGAAAACACCGGAACCATTCCCCAACTCCGAAACGGGACTTTCCTTATATGAATCTTATTCTCCGGACCATTCCGGATCACCTCGTGATATCCCGGATCCCATCCGAGACTCCGAACAACATTCGGTCTCTTTCTCATAATACCATAACTACTCAAACAACGTCGAATCCTTAAGTGTGTCTCCCTACGGTTCGTGAATTATGCGGACATGATCGAAACACTTCTCCGATCAATAACCAATAGAGGAATCTGGAAATTCATATGGCTCCCACATATTTCTACGATTACTTTGCGATCGAATGAACCACTTACATACGATACCAATTTCCCTTTGTCTCACGATATGTTACTTATCCGAGGTTATGATCGTCGGTATCTCTGCATACCTAGTTCATCCTCGTTACTGATAAGTACTCTTTTCTCGTTCCCGTGATATGTGATCCCTTGTGACCAAGTCACATGCTTGCAAGCTAATCGGATGACATTTCACCGAGAGGGCCCAGAGAATATCTATCCGTCATGTGGATGGACAAATCCCACTCTTGATCCATGTGTTTCAACCAATACTTTCCGAACACTCAATGCCACCTTTATAGCCACCCTGTTACGGTGTGGTGTTTGATGACATCAAAGCATCCATCCAGCAAAGGTGATATGCATGATCTCATGGTCGAAGGAATTAGGTTACTATGTATCAGAAAGCATATAGCAATTGAACTATTGAAATGACTTGATCTTTATGCTACGCTTGTCTATAGGAGTATGTCCACCATATCATTCTCCTAACGATATGATCTTGTTGTTGATAACATCTCAATGTTCATGACAAAGAAACCACATCATCAATCAACCAACAAGCTAGTGAAGTATAGAGGCTATACTAGGGACTTCAAATTAAGTTTACAAATCACACAAGTATTAATGGTTTCCTTGTTAATACTATTATAGCATGAATGTAAACATTTATCATAAGTGTGAAGATATGATAATAACCACTTTATTATTGCCTCTTGGGCATATCTCCAACAGGTCATGCATCCAAATTATCGTACTCCTCACCGCGGTAGAGGATGCAGTCATTAGGGCATGCATGTATCTTCTGAACCTCTAAACCTAGAGGGCAGACAACCTTCTTTGCTTCGTACGTACTGGCGGACAATACGTTGTCTTTTGGAAGCATATTCTTCATCATTTTCAGCAACTTTTCAAATGAGGAGTCAGGTATAGCACACTCAGCCTTCCATCGCAGCAATTCCAGTGTGCTGTCCAGCTTTTTCAGACCATTTTCACAATTTGGGTACAACAACTTTTTATGATCCTCTAACATGTGATTGAACTTCTCCCTATCCTTTTCAGTTTCACAATCTCTTCGTGCATCGGCAATGGTCCGACCAAGATCATCAGCGGGTTTATCATGTGTCTCTTCTTCATCCTCCCCTTCAGCATCCCCCATGGAAGTATCTCCGTACTCAGGGAAACCATGATAGTTGTCATCCTCCTCCTCTTCTTTATTGTCTTCCATTATAACCCCTCTTTCTCCGTGTTTGGTCCAACAATTATAACTGGGCATGAAGTCGGACTTCAACAGGTGGCTGTGAAGGGTTTTTTAGTCAGAGTAATCCTTCTGATTCCTACATCCACTACATGGACAGAATGCAAAATCATTGCGCTTGTTTGCATCAGCAACACAGATGAATTCATGCACGCCATTAATGAACTCGCCAGAGCGTCGGCCAGTACCGTACATCCATTCCCGGACCATCTGCATTATAGTAAAAGTATATCAAAAACCATTACACAACATGATAAAATTATTACAAGTTATATTGAGAGCTTCTAGAGCATTAATTTTGAATCTTGAAAAATTTACATGCACCAATTTGTGAATTGGAGAAAACAATCAACATGATAAATGTGGAGTTTTTTATTATTGTTCTATCAGTGAAAACCTCATTCATTCTAAGCTCTGAAACTCTAAAATTACACATTTCAATTTTCAATAACTATGTGCCTAATCAAAATTTGTTACACATATATATCAAATTCCTTCTACTTCTAGAGCATGCATGTATTGATCCATATCTCTATACTTATATAGAATTATAGAGCTAAAGTAGCAATAAGAGATGAAAGAATGAAGTTCTAACCTTTTAAAGCTTTGGATTTAGGGGTTGCAAACTAAATCTTGACAAAAAATGGCATGAACTCTCTTGCTTTTTTGAGAAAAATGGCCACCATATGCTTTAGGGCAGCAGAATATATAGTGGTGGACAACTAGTCCCGGGCCGTGATACGACCCGGGACTAATAGTCCATGAAAAGACCAGCTGGCCTGCTCCAGGTCATTAGTCCCGTCTGTAATACGGACCGAGACTAAAGATCTGGTTCGGCCCGGGACTAGTGGCTACGGCCGTTTCTAGCCGTTAGAGGCCTCACGGCCCGGGACTAGTGCTCCCACTAGTCGCGAGTTGTAACAGGCCGGAACTGCTGGCGTTGTTCACGTCGAACCGAAGAGGGTTTTTCGAGTAGTGTATATGAAACACCAATTTTCTAGGAAAATGCTATTTGCCCCGTTAGCGGTGTGGGTGGCTAGTGCCACACAGGCTCCTTGCCTTTAGCATCACGTGTGGGCCGGCCCAGCAACAGAATCAACGAAGAAGTGACGCGGCCAGAGCTAAAGACGACTGCGGTGACTAGACCTTGACGACGACGGGGACGACGCGGCTGGCCGTGGTGTGTGTCGTCGGCAGAGGTGAGCCCATGACCTTGCCGGAGATGGGGACGAGGCGGCTAGCCGTGGCGTCGTCGGCGAGGCGAGGAAGAAATCTTAGGGTTGGGGTGGGGTGGTTCTCGCCGGCGACCAGAGTTAGGGTGGTAGATGCTTGCCAGCGACCGGAGTTGGGGTTAGGGTGCAGGTCGGGGGGGGGGGGGGGGGGGGGGTAGAGGGATGCCAGCTGGCCAGAACATCACGGACGATGGGGATGACGCGGCTGGCCCTGACGTCGCCAGCGAAGGCGAGGCTAGTGTTAGAATATATGTATATCTAGCTGTAATATTCTCTAGTATATCTCCTGTATTGTATAGCGATGTATTGTACATGTTCATGATATATAAAGCATGCCGGCTTTATTAGGGTTAACGCCTCCCATTCCTTATTCGTCTACCGCAGATTTCTTGCAAGTCGAATCTTCTAGGCTTTACCAGGGCGCTCGTATATTACACGATCAGCGTCGCTTTGGGCTGCGACCACTCAATTGTGATTGGGTGCGGCATGTTCCATTTTTTTTTAGAGATGGTGGGTTCAATTCGGTCACCACGGCTGGACCAGATCGTTTTGGGTTTCGTGGCTAGTTAGACTTGGTTGTGTGGGACCCAATGTCAGATTGCATGTCAACGAAAGACTAATGGCTCGTTCAGACCTGGTAGAACCTGCAATTTCCTCTTGGAGATGGATAGAAGCTTCGAGCCATGGACAGTTTGCCGGGAGTTTCCTGCTGGAGTGGGAGTAGGTTTAAGGAGCTTATGTCAAGATGGTTTTGTTTTGATTTTGTAAGAAGTTGACTGAGTTAGACGGAGCTGGGACAAAAACTGTTATTGAAAGAACATATTTAAACTTCTGCTTATCAGTTTAATTTTAATGAAATCGCGAGTTCTGGGCTCCTCAATTCGAAAAACAAATAGTTTCATACAGTGAAATATCCTGTTCATAGGTCCAATATATGAGAAATGATCCTGTTAGCGCAGAGGATCACGCGACTCCGTCCTCCAGGTCGAGCGTGCGCCACGCATCCCCAATTGCACCACGAAAAACGATGCATGACCGCCCGATCTGGCTGAAGGGGTATCTTCTCATCCTGACCATCCATTCTTCCTCTGTTCTTCACGATTGTCAGCTGCTGAAGAGGAGGTGTAGCAGGATCGGGAGCCGGTGCTGGTCAGATGTTATATTCCTGGCTTCCCGCTCTTAGCAGCAAGGATTACGATCGTTCCCATATAGGGATTCTTGTTAGAGATGCAATTCCATATATATATATATATATATATATATATATATATATATATATATATATATATATATATATATATATATATATATATATATATATATATATATATATATATATATATATATATAAAGTACAGCAAAAATCTGAACCAGCTGAAGAATAGAACAGTAGTACTACTAGTATATGAGAATCTATGATGCCAATGAATGAGCCAAGCATTCCCTTCGAAAAGGGGAAAACCACTTTTGACAGATGGGAGTTACGGAAATAAAAGTAGAATCAAGCTGCATACACTGATCCTCACAATATCACGTACAATACAAGGTTGCAACATATCTCTGCATAATTAGTTGCACGTGTGATAAGTTGACCTCTGATCAACACTAGCCACTACTGGATACCATGTCCAGTATCTCCTTCATGACCAAAGGACAGGTTTCTACCAAATGCTTGAATCCATCGGTTGCCATGACGGCTTGCAGCACATTCCGTGGAGCCATAAACTCAACACAAGCTTCTTTGAGATCCTTGCAATGGTGTTGCTCTGCTAAAACAAGTGTTGTTGCAACCGTCTCCACATCTATGCCCTCACACAGCTTGCTCTCACAAAGCAGCCTTAACCTCTCTAGTCCATATCGATCTGCGGCGACTAGCAAGTGCTGAAAGTTTGCCATACTGCCTTCAAATTTGTAGTGCTCGTCATCTGGCAAAGAATCAGTGTACACAAAATGAAGAAGGGCCTCGAATATTGATGGCTCGATGTCGTCAATCTCGATACTCTGTGCTGCCTTCTCCTTCATTGGGCCGAATAATTCCGCCTTAAAAACCGGAGACCGTGCAGCCAACAAGTATCTGTGGGCATTGAACATTTGACCACCCACACTAAACGTCAGGTCTGCTCCTTGCCCATCCTTCCACATCTGCCGGAGATGTTCTTGCAGATCTGGCTGTGGAACCTTGAGAAGATTCCTATTGACCTCCGTTCGAGGTTCTTTTATCACGGTGAGAACACATCGTATCAAGTATCCACTTCTGATGCTCGCTGACGGTTTCAGCTTCGATTTCTCAACGAATTTGTTATAGCCCAAATCAATTTTTGCCGCTGAAAAGACATAATTTAACGCAGCGAAGTTGGTTACCTGTACTTTGCCATCTATCTCCAACATATTCAAGGTGAACTTGGTTCTCACATTCTCCTTCAACTGGCTGACACAACGCAGATAGGCTGAAGCGTTGCCAGCACACTTGGCCTCGTCAACACCATCTGGGTAGAACGTGATAGTCCAATTGTAGCCACCGACGCTGAATTCACTGGACCTAATGGACTTGCCAACACCCATGCCATCGAGCATCGGATAATTCATCAGCTTGAAATTGTGAGCGGCGGTGTAGCTCTCCGTGAAGCATATGGACGACGTCTCCGGTACGCGCTGGTCATGGTTAACGACTACAGAGGTGGAGTTGCTGGCCATGGGGCAAAGAACAAAGAGAAACGACGACGGGGCGTTGAAGGTTTGATACGGCCGGTGTGTAAACGACGGCAGGCTTCCAGAGTACACAGAAATTGCTCTGACAAAATTCAACTTCCGACCTGACAAAAACGAGCTAGATAGTCGATCAGTATCTTCGAATCACTACATCAGCAGCTTCCAATCGGCGAGGACGGGCCCTCAACGAGACACAGCCCAAACTTCAATCTGAACACAGCGAGCTCTCAAACTGAGACAAGGAGCGTGATTTAACTTTCCATCTAAAAAATCGAGGAAAAACCAAACGTGGAGAACAATCAAGATCCGAACGAAGAGAACCCACCTTGATGTTTCAAGGCGACGAACAGGCAGCCCCGCAGCGGTGCACGGTGGTGGAGAAGGCGACGGAGCTGGAAGCGGCGCGCCGAGGAAGGGACGATACGCGAGGGCGCGACGGGGAATGCACGCACGAAGGCCACCTCGCCGGGAGAGCACGCAGGCCCGCACGCTGAATAGGTCTGTCAGCCGGCAAGCTCGCAGGTGGTGGGGCGGAGGGGAAAAAAACCCAGCCGCCGGCGTCCGTTTCGTCGAGGAATGAAGGCGGTGGGGACTGGGGACTAGAGCCGCACCAGACGGGCTGAGGCCTATGCTTCGTGGATGTGCACCTAGGTGTTTAGTGAAACTATAGCTTGAACCAGCCCATGAAAAAGTAGCCTCGGTCCAGAGCCGAGTGGGCTTTAATTGGTCGTCTTCTCTATCGTTAGGGCCACTGCCACTGAGCACTGAGGCTGGTCCTAGTGCTAGTATCATAAGATGTATCATGTATGCCAACTTGGCAAAAATCTGATGTGGCGTCATAATTAATGAAGAGAGAGATAGTTAGTGTATCATAGGTAGATACCGTATCATAGCACGTAAAACTAGAAATCATAATGGCAAGTAAATCTTGTACACACATGTTATATAGAGATTCTACAAATCAATAAATATATCACTACTATGATACTACTACATGATACAATGCACTAAAGACATAGTATCATACACTAGTATCATATGCATGATACTAGTATTATGATACTCCCACTAGGACCAGCCTGACCCTCCTCTTAGTTAGGGTTTAGTGCTCTGACACGGCAAACTTTCTCTGTCGTAAGATTGGACATGATTCCGGCTACAGTACCAATCTGTTGCTGATCAATTTTCTCTGCATGTGGCCGTCTCTCCTTGCCATGGAACTATCTGCTCATATTTCTTGCCTACGTGAGGTTCCACACGATAATCTAGGGTTTTGGAGTACGTTTGTTGAGATGGCGGGAAGATTGACGGCTTCGGCCTCAGGCCTAATAGGGGGAAAGGAGGACGACATTGATGGCATTTTCAGCCACCTCGAGCTAAATGATAATCTTGACGATGCCATGATCGGGGTGGAGGAGGCAAAACTTTATACAAAGGAAGCCCGATGGATGGTTATCGGAAAGGTGCTCACAGTGAGACCGTTTAGCTTGGAGGCCGTATTTGAGAAGATTAAGATTGCATGGAATTTGGCACGATCCCTAGGATTAAGATTGTATGGATGGGGGTGGTCGTGCTTGGGAGATTGGAAGAAGGTGGTGCACCAGGGACCGTGGATGTTCCGGGGCTGGGAGTTGATGATCGAGCACTATGACGGGTAGTATGACCCTGAGGAGGTGTTCTTTTGAAGTATGCACGCGTGGGCTCAAATTCATTGTTTTCCTGAGCTTTTATAGGAAGACGAAGGTGATCGATGATTTGGCTCATCGAGTGGGGATGGTGAAGGAGGTACAACTATCGCCCATGGTTTGGATTTCGTCTCTAGTTGACTTGGTTGTGTCGGCAACGCGTGATTCTTCCTTGATTGCTCCAGATTTCTCTATAAAAGACTGATTTTCTGCATATTACAATTTAAAATAAGGATTTGCACATTTGTACAATAATTAGGCATATTAAAATTTAAAACAGAGGTAGTACAAGGTTAAATATATAAACCACCCTAACATGGAATATGATTTAGCATTCTACATATAATTAGTTGCACTAATCATAATTTGACCTCTAACCGAGACTAGCCATTACAAAAAAAAAATCGAGACTAGCCATTTCGGCACAACATGTCTAATAATTCTATCATGACAAAAGGACAACTTTCTACCAAATGCTTGAATCCATCGGTTGCCATGACAGCTTGTAGCACATTCCGTGGAGCCATAAACTGAATGCAAGCTTCTTTGAGATCCTTGCAATGGTGTTGCTCCGCTAAAGCCAATGTTGCTGCGACCGTCTCCCCGTCAATGCTCACACACAGCTTGCTTTCGCAAAGCAGCCTTAACCTCTCCAGCCCATATCGATCCGCCGCAACAAGCAAGTGCTGAAACTTTTCAACTCTGCCTTCTTTGCTCTGCTCGTCATCTAGCAAGGAGTCTGTGTACACGAAGTGAAGAAGCGCCTCGAAGACCGACGGCTCGATGTCGTCGATCTTGATGATCTGTGTTGTGTTTTCCTTCATAGGGCCAAATAGTTCCGCCTTGAAAACGGGAGACCGGGCAGCCAGCAGGTACCTGTGGGCATTGAACAATTGTCCACCCACACTGAACGTCACGTCTGCTCCCTGCCCATCCTTCAGCATCTGCTGGAGATGGTCTTGGAGATTCGGCTGCGGGATCACCACGGAAAGAAGGCTCCTCTTGAGCTCCTCGGTTTGAGGTTCTTTTGTCACGGTGAGGACGCACCGGACGATGAAGCATCCCCTTTCGTATTCCGGCGATGCCCTCAGCCTCGATTTCTCGACGAATTTACGATAGCCAAAGCCAGAAAACGGCTGAGAGAACGTGTGCTCTATTACGCCGTGCTTGGTTAATTCTACTTTGCTGTTTTTCTCCAGCATGCTCAAGGTGAACTTGGCCGCTACGCCGTTTCCTGCTTGGCTGCCGCAAAACAAGAAGGCTGAAGCATGACCTGCACAAACTTTTTCCTTATCTCCGTCCGGGTAGAATCTGATGGTCCAGTCGTAGCCACCGACGCTGAACACGCCTGAACTTTGGTATTTGCCGACGCCCAGGCGGTCGTCGAGCTGCGGGTAGTTAGCCAGCTCGAAGTTGTGGGCTGCGGTGAAGGTCTCCGTGAAGCATCTCGACGACGTCTCAGGTAGGCGATGATGGCCATGGTTAACGACTGCAGAGGCAGAGTTGCTGGCCATATGGGGCAAAGAAGAAGGAGAACCGACGATGGGCGTTGAACGTTTGATCCTGTGCGTAGGGGTGCGCCTGCCCAGGGCCCTCTTTATTATGGAGAAATCAATTCGTCTCCATAACGACTTCCTAATTTTCTGCAAGTCCGTTCTAAATACGTTGTCTGTTCTTGCAAGGAAAATTACTGATTTATACGAGCCTAAAAGAGGAAACTTATTTATATTACGTCTTTTTTTGGAACCGGACACTTATTTACATGACTTTCACAGATACTTCTTATACTAGTACTACTACTAGTATAAAAGATGTATACTACACAATTTTCCGAAACTTTTGCAGCTCAAATATCTCTGCTCCAGCGGTCCCAATTTCCACGCTGCCTAACCAATATCCGTAATGCTCAAAAGCCACTCGCGTTACCCCATTTGTATCTCCACCGCCGGCGTTGACACTATCATGAGGTCGCATGTTCTGCCACTGTTGTGCTGTAGGGCATCGGCACTACAGGAACGGCATGCTACGCCGAGGGCAAAAAGTCGTCGGCGTAGGCCAAAATATTTTTGGGCGAACGCTACGCCGACGGACATAGCAGCGTCGGCATAATAACGGCAGGTTGTAAAAAAATCCATTTTTTTTTAATTTTTTTGATTTTTTTTATATTTTTTTTGAATTTTTTTATGAAATTTTTTTGAATTTTTTCTCAACTTTTTTTAAATCTTTGAATTGTTTGAATCGTTAATCTCTTATCTGGAACATTTTTAACACTAATTATATTTAATTTTTGATTAAATTGCAGTCTTTAACAAACTTCCCGTTCGGTCACACATCCTAGCACTACTCCAGCTCCAGCACGCTTAATTTCTCGGTTCTTTTCGAATCAGTTTTCGCAAAACAATTTGTATCTAGTTGTCAATACTATGATACTAATCGTATTAACTCTTATATCATTATGTCACATGTTTTTATTTTTTCAAAACTACAAACACTTATTTAAGTAAACAACAATGAATAAGTAAAAATATTATTGATTCAAATAATAATACTATTGAATTTAAATAAAAATATAATAATTTTACTTTTTTGTATTTTTCTATTTAATATGAAATAATTAATATCTTTAAATCTGTAAATCTGTCTAAATTGATTAGAAAAATGAAAGGAATCTAAATATGATATCTATATCAACTAATCACAAATCCTCCGTTTTTAAATTAGCTATTTGATAGTTGCTTCAGAAATCCTCCTTTTTTGCGCCCAAAAAATAAAAAATGGCTTTTTGGTGCAACGAAAAGGAAAACTTGCATTAGATCTTTGATAAAATAGCATAATGTGAACCTAAAAATGATTTTTATAAAAAAACATGAGCATCGGATCATGTACCTGTAGTTCATATCTGACCCACTTCTCGTCGATTCGGCAGGAATTTGTCTTTTTCACCAGGGGTGGACGAAAATATTTCGGATCCCCCTGTTGAGACATTATCCATATAAGGTGGTCTAGTATTTTTGTAAAATATGGTGGTAGCATTTTGAATTAGCCATTTGGTGGTTGCTTCACAAAACCGTCCGTTTTTTGTGCTCGGAAAATGGAAAATGGCTTTTTGGTGCGACGAAAAGGAAAACTTCCTCCTGCAACATTGTTCTTCATTCCATGATGCACATGCATGCACAATATGAGCACATTATCACAAACTATGCCTCGATTCTAGACATAACATTGGTCGTTTGACCCGAAAGCCAAGAAATCTCGAATGAGATAGGTCATTTTATGAAGGTTTTTTCAGACATAATCAATATACCAAGTTTGATATTTTTCCTTCTAACTATGTCACATAATATGACACACGCGAAGGTTTCGCATTATTTTGATCTTTTTTGAAAAAAATTATGCCCGTTTTAAACTATAGTTAAACTTTGGCGAACCGCGGGCATGAAGATTCTTAGCTCGGGGCCGAGCCTCGCTAAACTTGCATTGGATCTTCGATAAAATAGTATATTGTGAATCCAAAAATGATTTTTTTAAAAAAATATGAGCATCGGATCATGTACCCGTAATTCATATCTGACCTGCTCCTACCGATTCGGCTGGAATTTGTCTTTTTCACCAGGGATGAACGGAAAGGTTTCAGATTCCTCTGTTGGAATAATGTCCATATAAGGTGATCTAGTATTTTTGTAAAATGTGGTGATAGCATTTTGAATTAGCCATTTTATGGTTGCTTCACAAAACCGTCCGTTTTTTGTGCTCGGAAAATAAAAAATGGCTTTTTGGTGCGACGGAAGAAAAACTTCCTCCTGCAACATTGTCCGCCATCCCATGATGCACATGTATGAACAATATGGGCATATTATCACAAACTATGACTCGATTCTAGCCATAACATTGGTCATTTGACCCGAAAGCCAAGAAACCTCGAATGAGATAGGTCATTTTGTGACGGTTTTTTAGACATAATCAATATACCAAGTTTGATATTTTTCCTTATAACTATGTCACATAATACGACACCAAGCGAAGGTTTCGTATTGTTTTGATTGTTTTTGAATTTTTTATGTCCGTTTTAAACTATCGCCAAACTTTGTCGAACGACGGGCATGAAGATTCTTAACTCGGGGCCGAGCCTCGCTAAACTTGCATTGGATATTTGATAAAATAGCATATTGTGAATCTAAAAATGATTTTTGTAAAAAAACATGAGCATCGGATCATCTACCTGTAGTTCATATCTGACCCACTTCTTGTCGATTCGGCAGGAATTTGTCTTTTTCACCAGGGGTGGACGAAAAGGTTTCGGATCCCCCTGTTGAGACATTATCCATATAAGGTGGTCTAGTATTTTTGTAAAATATGGTGGTAGCATTTTGAATTAGCCATTTGGTGGTTGCTTCACAAAACCGTCCGTTTTTTGTGCTCGGGAAATGGAAAATGGCTTTTTGGTGCGACGAAAAGAAAAACTTCCTCCTGCAACATTGTTCTCCATTCCATGATGCACATGCATGCATAATATGAGCATATTATCACAAACTATGCCTCGATTCTAGACATAACATTGGTCATTTGACCCGAAAGCCAAGAAATCTCGAATGAGATAGGTCATTTTATGAAGATTTTTTCAGACATAATCAATATACCAAGTTTGATATTTTTCCTTCTAACTATGTCACATAATATGACACACGCGAAGGTTTCGTATTACTTCGATCTTTTTTGAAATTTTTTATGCCCGTTTTAAACAATAGTTAAACTTTGGCGAACCGCGGGCATGAAGATTCTTAGCTCGGGGCCGAGCCTCGCTAAACTTGCATTGGATCTTCGATAAAATAGTATATTGTGAATCCAAAAATGAGTTTTGTAAAAAATATGAGCATATTATCATGTACATGTAGTTCATATCTGACCTACTTCCTACCGATTCGGCAGGAATTTGTCTTTTTCACCAGGGATGGACGGAAAGGTTTCAGATCCCCCGGTTGGGATATTGTCCATATAAGGTGGTCTAGTATTTTTTTTAAATGTGGTGGTAGCATTTTGAATTAGCCATTTGGTGGTTGCTTCACAAAACCGTCTGTTTTTTGTGCTCGGAAAATGAAAAATGGCTTTTTGGTGCGACGAAAAGGAAAACTTACTCCTGCAATATTGTTCGCCTTCCCATGATGCACATGTATGCACAATATGGGCACATTATCATAAACTATGCATCGATTCTAGTCATAACATTGGTCATTTGATCCAAAAACGAAGAAACCTCGAATTAGATAGGTCATGTTGTGAAGGTTTTTTCAGACATAATCATTATACCAAGTTTGATATTTTTCCTTATAACTATGTCACATAATACGACATCACGCGAAGGTTTCGTATTGTTTCGATCGTTTTTGAATTTTTTATGCCTGCTTTAAACTATATATAATATTTTACGTTTCACTTCATTTTTATTTACAAATATGTAATATTTGAGTGTAGATAGATAGATCTTATTTTTCTGCAAATTTTGATATATTATTTGTATTTTTCCGAATTAGAATGATTTAGTTATGATTTTTCAAAGTTTAATGAGGTAAAATAAAAAATAGCTACGCCGAGGGCAGCCGTCGACGTAGCATAGGATATGCCGAGGGCAATTCTACGCCGACGGCTGGTTGGCGGGACTGACCTAGACGATTGCTATGCCGACGGCCCCGACGTTTGGCCGTCGGCGTAGCTTTCTATTCCTGTAGTGCAGCGTCTTCAACTTTACATGAATTCCCGAACATCAGAGCCACCAAAGGAGCACTGTCCTTCGAAACTGGATGTGTCCAGCAGATTTATCGTATAGTTTTGAATTTTTTTCTATTCCCGGTACCAAAATACCTCAGCACCTTCCGTGTCCAAAATCAAGTACGCAGATGATGATATATCCAATTATATAAGCTCAAAGATAAAACTAGAAGTGAGTTGGGCTTATTTTGGCTCGTGAAGCTATCTTTCTGAATTTGTGAATTGTACAATTTGTTCAAGTGGTATATGCTAAGCTTTATGTGGATTCACTAATTAATTATAGCATTAAAAAGTATATAGATGAATATCTTCCCCACTTGCTCCACATTCAAAGTTTTTAGCTATAATGTACAAACAAAAGTAGTGATCATAGAAGACTCCCGAAACTAAAAGTTGTCATATGTCTTATTACACTTAGAGTAGAATAGATCTGAATGAAGTGAAGAGTGTTCGTTAGTTAAATTTTAGACAACTGAACCAGTACAATATACCTGAATAATGTCCATCTTGAAACTACTTTAATAATACAGCAGGAAACTGAACGAACTGAAGAATAGGACAATGCAGAACCAACAGCTTATCATCTTAGTATTTATACTGCCAATGAATGACCCAAGCATCCCCTTCGATAAAAGGAGAACTGACACAACATTTTTTTACGGCAGTAAAAATAGCATAAAGCTGTATACATAAATCCACACAATATCACTTACAAGCTGAAATGTAGATAACCGAACATGGATTGGCATATTTGCTCTGCATATTTAATTGCGCGTATGATAATTTGACCTCTGACCGAGACTAGCCAGTTAGGGACACCATGTCCAGTATCTCCTTCATGACGATAGGACAACTTTCCACCAAATGTTTGAATCCATCGGTTATCATGACAGCTTGTAGCACATTCCATGGAGCCATAAACTCAACACAAGCTTCTTTGAGATCCTTGCAATGGTGTTGCTGATCTGCTAAAACCAATGTTGTTGCAATCGTCTCCACATCCATGCTC
Organism: Avena sativa; assembly: GCA_916181665.1. Taxonomy (NCBI): domain Eukaryota; kingdom Viridiplantae; phylum Streptophyta; class Magnoliopsida; order Poales; family Poaceae; genus Avena; species Avena sativa. Next base: position 388,689,843 of record OV702280.1, on the reverse strand, counting down.
TCACACAACTTGCTTTCACAGATCACCCTTAACTTGTCCAGACCATATCGATCCGCGGCAACAAGCAAGTGTTGCAGTTTTGCCGTCCGGCCTTCTTTGTTCTGCTCGTCATCTAGCATTGAGTCTGTGTACACAAAGTGGAGAAGCTCCTCGAATATTGGAGGCTCCATGTCGTCAATCTTGATTTCCTGTGTTGCCTTCTCCTTCATCGGACCAAAGAGCTCTGCCTTGAAAACCGGTGACCGTGCAGCCAACAAGTATCTGTGAGCATTGAACAAACTAGATTTAGGAGTGCGCCTCGGCGCACGGGCCCGTATGTTTCGTAGATATTAAGCGTTAGTTTATTGAGCTTAGTTTATTGAGCTCTTAAATTCTACTATCTAAGTTCCTATTGTTAATGTGGTTGAGATGTTTGATCTCATTTACAAAGTTTTAGTGAGATTTGTGCAATGTTCTATATAATCGTTTTAAACCATTGGTACATATATTGTTGCACACAGGATATATAATTGCTTTGATCCACCGAGAGTGAGAATTTGTTTAATTCAACTAATATAGCCTTTCAGATTTTTCACATCGATGACAGGCATGATCCTATTCTCGCAACTTTTTATGCTAAAGAAACAAAACATATCCAGTGCATGGATATGATAATACATCTGCCCCAAGAAAGTATCAACACCGCTGGTAATCTCAACCATTACAGAATTTTAGCCGGACAATTCCAGGAGACAAAATAGGAACTGGCCCTGGCTAGCAGCTGATAAAGAACTACATATACACCACATAGTTCTCGGTGCTCTTGCTATGAGAGCTAAAAGGCTAAGCTACCAAAAATTGTTGTTGAAATAAGCAGGGAAGGGTATCTCCTTTATCTCATCACCGAAATAATTCCTTGAGCCTGGTCAACCAGCAGGCATACTCCTTGGTCTGCTTGGTCGCCATGTAGTCATGCATGAAGTTGGTGGTCATCAGCGTCACCCTAATATAGCTTCAGGAACTTGAACATGGCCTTCTGCACATTCGTAGGAAGCTTGCTTGAAAGGGACGTCAAGAGGAAAGAAAGGGGTATTGTTACGTGAATCCCAGGGCCTTCGAAGGGGGTACTTCTCTACATCATACTGACTTTTCCGATATCAGCATGTCTTCGATGGTGATTTCCCCGTTGAAAGCTGTGGGAAACTCAAGTTTCAGGCCAGTTCCCATCAAGTTTCTTCCTCGCCCCCATCTTCGTCGCCATCGTCGTCCTCATCATCTTCATGAACTCAGGCTCTGCATCCATATTAGCCATGATGATAATGACCTCAATGTTCTCATCCTTGTATTTTCTTTTCAGAACGACCACGCTCATTCAATCATTCATCAACAATTTAAAGAAGGGGAAGTTGTCTACAGTAGGTTCCTGTCAAAAGGGCAAATGAATAGAGTATCACACCCGAGTTATATTTATTTGCACTATTCAAGCGTGCTTAGTAAAAAATCCTTCATTTTTTAGTAAAAAGAGAGAGAAATTGGAATAGTCGCGAGTCTAGATTCATCCAAATAAACAGGGCGGGGCGGGACAAGATCCGCAAGATGACCACAAGAAAGCCGAATCCGTGACTAAATTATCTGCAAAACTATTAAGAAGGCTATGACAATGTCAATTATCTAACACTAATTTTTTAAAACAATCTTTAAGCCTAAAGGGTTTGCGATGTAAAGAAATTTGGGAGGTACTACCATAGAAGATACCTTTTAGAGGAGCAGAAACTTCATCACCTAAACTTTGTCATCAAAGAACTTGTATTTTAGGAACCTAATTGAGGGTTGTTGTGCACCCAGTGTTGGAATTATGCCCTAGAGGCAATAATAAAGATGTTATTATTATAATTCTTGTTCATAATAAAGTTTATATTCCATGCTAGAATTGTATTAAGCGGAAACATTAATACTTGTGTGGTTTGTGAACAACACCGTGTCCCTAGTACGCCTCTATGGACTATCTCATTGATCAATGATGGTTAAGGTTTCCTAACCATAGACATGAGTTGTCAATTGATAATGAGATCATATCATTGGAGAATGATATGATGGACAGACCCAAACTAAGCGAAGCAATTAGATCGTTTCATCGTGTTCATCTTTGCGAAGCTTTTCTTATGTCAAATATTGTATTCCTTAGACCATGAGATAATGCAACTCCCTGGTACCGGAAGAAAGCTTTGAGGTCATCAAACGTCATCCTATGAGAGGGTGATCATAAAGGTGTCTCTCAGGTGATCGGAAAGTATCTGTTGGGTTGTATGTATCGAGATGGAATTTGTCCCTCCCAAGTCGGAGAGATATACTTCGGGCCCACTCGGTAATCAACACCGCTTGCAAGCATGTGGTTAAGGAGTTAATCACAAAGTGATATCGGATTACGGAACGAGTAAAGTACTTGCTGTGAACGAGATTGAACTAGGTATGACGGTACCGACGATCGAATCTCGGGCAAGTAAAATATCGCGAGACGAAGGGAATATATATATGGGATTGATTGAATCCTGGCATCGTGGTTAATCCGATATGATCATCGATGAATGTGTGGGAGTCAATATGGGTGCCCAGACCCCGCTGTTGATTATTGATAGAAGATCATGTCTGCATACTCTCGAACCCGCAGGGTCACACACTTAACGTATCTCGACGCTAGGATAGATTGGATAATTGGTTTATGAATTTTTGTTCGGAGTCTTGGATGGGATCCGGGACATCACGAGAGGTTCCGGAATGGTCCGGAGAATAAGATTCATATAAGGCAGTGCAGTTTTTGGAGTTCGGAATTGTTCCGGGTTAATCGGTATTGTACCGGAAGCTTCTAGAACCTTCCGGAAGGGGACCAACGTGGCCCCACCTTCCGGGAGGGGGCATGGGCCTATGAGGGAGTGTCCTGGCCGCATTGGGCCAGGGGCACAAGGCCCCATAGGGCCCAGCCGATCCTAGAGAGTTTAAATCGTTTAAACTAGAGATAGGGTTTCTAGAAGAGGGGAGAGTCCATGCCCCCCACTCCTTATCCTTTGGGCTTGGGGGAGGGGCTAGGGCTGCGCCCCCCCTCTATATAAAGAGGGGTGGGGGCGCACCAACCCCCCACACCTCTCCTCCAAACCCTAGCCGCCTTGCTAGCTTTCCTCTCTCCCTCCCGACTGTTTGTAGGCGAAGCCCTGCTGCAGAAATTCTCCACCATATACACCACGCCGTCGTGTTGTAGATCCAATCTATCTCTCCACCATACTTGCTGGTCTGAGGAAGGAGGAGACGTCGAGGTGCTGCACGTGTGCATCTCACGGAGGCACCGCCACTTGTGGTGCTAGATCGGATCGGATCGCGAGGAGGAGAAGCGAGTACGACTACATCACCCACGTTCCGACGAACGTTCCGCTGTGAGAATCTTCAAGGGTATGAAGATCTAATCCAATCTCTCTCGTTGATTGCATCTCCTAGATTAGATCTTGGCTTTCCCTCTGTTCGCATCCGTAGAAAATTTTGATTTACTATGCCGCGAAACCCTTTAGTGGTATCAGAGCTAGATCTATGCGTAGATGTGTTTCACGAGTAGAACGCAACATGGTTGTTGCGGGCGTTGATGTTTTCTGTTGCAAGCCTCTTGTTTGTGTTCTTCTTATGACGCGGGATAGTGAGATTGAAGCGGTCCAGGCCAACCTTATGCGACGTCGTTCGCGAGACCGGCTCCGCACTTGACGTGTGGCTTGTTCCACACATGCGGCTGGTGGATGTCAGTTTCTCTCACTATAGTTGTCATGGGATTAACACCGGAGTTTGGCAACCATAATATCACCGTTGTGGCTTTCCGTAGGTAAGAATCGTTCTTAGCATCTACTCCCATAAGCCACGTAAAACATGCAACAACAAAGTAGAGGCGTCTAACTTGTTTTTGCAGGGAGTGTTTTCTGTGATATGGTATGGCCCAAGATGTGATGTGTATATTGTATGCGATGATCATGTTTTGTAATGTTTCACGACTTGCATGTCGATGAGTACACAACCGGCAGGAGCCATATGGTTGTCTTTATAATTGTGTATGACCTGCGAGTCAACTTCTTATACGCCATGTAATAGCTTTACTTTATCGCTAAGTAGTTAGCAATAGTTGTAGTTGCTATTCGTGGTGGAGGCAATCATGGTGGAGTGATGGAGATCATGCCGGAACGCACAAGATGGAGATCATTGCGCGAGGATTGGCTATACCATGTCACATAAAGTTATATGCATGTGATGTTTATCCCTTTATGTATCTTATTATGCTTAGATCACGACGGTAGCATTATAAGATGATTCCTCACTTAAAGATCAAGATAAAAACTGTGTTCTCCCCAAGTATGCACCGTTGCGAAAGTTCGTCGTGTCCAAGCATCACGTGATGATCGGGTGCTATAGACTCTACGCTCACATACAACGGGTGCAAGCCAGTTTTGCACACGCAGAAATACTTGGGTCTAGCTTGACGAGCCTAGCATGTACAGACATGGCCTCGGAACACAAGAACCGAAAGGTTAAGCATGAGTCATATGAGTGATATGATCGACACTTTGTTGTCCACCATTGAAACCACATCTCTTCTCGTGATGATCGGATTAGGTGTGGTGAATTTGGATCGTGTTCACTAAACAACTTGAGGGATGTTGAATTTAGTGGGAGTTCATCTAGTAATTTGATTAAGTTGAACTATTTATCATGAACATAGTCTAAATTGTACTTGCCAATACTGTAGATCACATGGCCAAGTCCAACTTCAACTTCAACGTTTTTGCTGAGAAGGAAAAGCTTAGAAACAATGTGTCTAACTTCACCAATTGGTTCCGCAATCTAAGAATCATTCTGTCTGGTGGACAAAAGGACTATGTCCTTGGGAAAGCGTTAGGTGACCCCCCTGCTGCAACTGCGCTGGCTGATGAGAAAGCTGTCTATCAGTCGCGCAAAGATGATTATGGTGTGATGTAACACCCTCAGAATCGGCCCTATGCAAGTTTTAGCGAAACCCGCCAAACCCGCATAGAAACGATTCAAAGGTGCCCACCAGGCACTTTCGTGCGGGTGGAAAACGAAGTAATAACATTACACAACAGTCCTCGATGGGACCCACAGAACAGATATATATACAACAGCGACTCAATGAGTCAAGAATACAGATATAATATACAAATATCCAAATCACCTTGAAAATGATAGAGCGTCCGACTACGGACAAGATGCAAATGGGGCTAAGAGCCCTGAAGAATAACCAATGGCGTCCATAACCCTGCCCAGGCCAAGCCGGAAGGGTAACCCTGCTAACGACGTCGATCTCAAAACCTGCTTAAACAAAAGGGGTGCCGACAAAGGGCAAAGGAAAAAGAGGAGCGTCAGTACTGAGGCCAGTACACGGCGAGACTAGAATTCGGCGGTCCTCGCCTACAAAGGTATGGTGGACTGAAGCGGCAGCAGCAGCATGCACTAAACAACCTATAGAGACTCGATCCAATTGGCGGTTATCAGAGAGGGATAAGAATGACCTATCCGGATCCAATCTGAAGCTAACACCAAACAAACCCATCCTGGTGTTTCCCCCTCGAGACCAAACGAGGAAGTCAACCGAGGAACTCACACAGTTGGCAGTTTTATTTATTCAGTTATTGTTGCAGCAATTACTAGTCAGGTGTAGATAATCGTCCTGATAAAATAAGCAGTGGGCAGCTTTAGTTAACCATTCCGTGATAGTTGCGACACTTACTAGTCAGGTACATTTAGCATGACATAACCCAAAACCCAGCAGTTGTTGGTACTTTTATTCAGCCATTCCGTTGTAGTTGCAATACTTACTAGTCAGGTACAATGGTCGCAAGCGACACTCCAAACAAGCAATTGTGGGCAGTATTGTTTAGCCATTCCATTATAGTGAAGCTGATTACTAGTCATTATAAAGTCAAATTTATAGCAATAAACTTTAGTTATGCTTGTCTATGGTCGAGATACTGTGCTCCAAGTCGTCCATAACCGCGGACACGGCTTTCAGAAAGTTTTAACCCGGCCGGGGTGCACAAATAGCAACACACACACGATCAACCTCGGAAAAACCAAATCAAAACCCAACGAGGCTTTCACGACAAAGCAATCACAGGATTCAGAAATATTTCAGGGGGCCACCCCATTGAGTAGACCCGCAACGAAGTAAGCTAGCTGCAAGACGGACTCAAGGTTTGCGTCAATGGCTGTAAACGACTGGGAACCCGAAAGTGTGGCTGGGCTTGTCGATACCGCGAAAACACTCCGCTTACCTAAACAGTACAGTGTGCTCCTCGCACAATCGTAAATAAAGCGGTAGCATGGCATAAGTACAGGATCGTAAATAAAACCTCAAACTAGTTTGTGGCCCCAAGAAATAAGACTGAATCAAGCTCTGGCTAAGGGGGGACCATACTCCCCGTATGTGGATAGCGTGATAAATCAAGGAACAGGTATCAAGTACTCGGGGTCCTACGGGACACAAGTGGGCGTTCGGAAACCAAATATTATCTATCACCCACCGATGCCTCTGCTTATTTCAAATTTTAGTTGTTAAACAGGAATTAAAGTGAACGATAAGTAAAACTATGATCATCTCCAACATCAAACATGCGGCAAGGCTCCAACAACTGTGGCACTGGACGACACACAACAGCACTTGAGCAAGCGACTACGACGCGCAAGTCCGTCTATCTACCAAACAACAGGCAATAGGATGTGTCCAAGGCAAATATAGGGCTACACGGTATATCACAGGTACGGAAACTAAAGCATCGCAACACAGATAGCAATAGATCAACAGGAGGGAATAAATACTATAAAGTAAGATAGGTAGAAAAGGGGGGGATGCTCGCCTGAAAACATTGTCGAAGGTTCAGCCGAAGATCGGGTCGGCACTCGCATCAACTCAACGGCCCAATCCGCGAAGAAGCAAAACACTAGAAGGAACAACGGTTGCACTATTTAACACTACGGCAGAAGATCGGCATGATGCATGTATGATGCATGGCATGGCAAGGTGCGATGCAATTAGGTCATATTAAGCGGATCCGGGGTCCCGACAGTTAATTAAATGGTTCATGTTATTTAGATACCCCGCAATTTAAATGTTGTTTAACAAGGCAGAATATATCACCGGTTCGCTACACAAGTTTAAATGAGGCCGATATGAGACTAGATTTGCCCGCATATGGGCCCCATATTTAATCATAAGGTGAATCGGCATAGTGCCCCCAACCCACACAAATATGCATGCGAGATGAATGATTAATATGCGACAAGTTGTATTATATTGTAAAATAGGGTTTTCGGGAAGGGGTTCACACATTGAGGGGTCTCGACGGTCTTGGGGTTCCGGGGGTTCAGGGTTCAGTCTCAGGGTCCAGGGTTCGGATCTGGGGTTCGGCCTCGGCGGGGTCGTTCTCGGATAACTGAGGTAGATCTTGTCGCATCCGGGAAGCAGGACTTGGTTTGGTGCCGGGGGCGCGTCGAATTCTTCCGGGTCGGTGTCGTCCTTATCGTTGTGAAGATCTTGTCGGTACCGCGTACCGGTCGGTCTTGGCGTTCGGGATGCAGAACTTGGTGTCCGGGACGGAGTACTTGTCGCACGTGTGGTCTTCGGGTCCGGGGGTCTCGGTGTCCGCGGATCCGATTGAAGGTCTTGTCGCTCCGCGGGTTCGGTCTTCGGGCGTCAACGACTCCATAAACCTTGCCATAACGCGTACATGACGGAGTCGATCTTGTCAACGGGGAGATCTTGTCGGGGGGGTCGGCACCGAAGAACTGTCGAAACTCATAGGCCGAAACGGACAGAAAACATGCGCGGAAAGAATATGGGCATTTATCGAGCAGATGCAAGACGGCTGCATCTAGGACCGCACAAACAAAAATCAAAGCGGGGCTTCACAGCATGTTGACGGGGACCAAACTAGCCCGTAGACGACCACAGCGCTGCGAAACAAGGAAAAAGGCGGCCTGGTCGGCATGGGCGACGCTGGGAGCCGCTGAACGGGAGGGCGCGGCCAGGGCGGCGGCGTGCAGGGGGTTGTGGCCGACGCGGCGGGGACGCAGGACCCGACGGAGACAAGGCAGAGGCGGGGAGGAGGGGGTCGCCGGCGCGGAGGCGGCCGGAGGAGCTTCGTGGGCGGCGGGGCCGCCGGAGGAGGGGTCCAGGGAGGCGGCCGACGGGGCCTCGCGGCCGGGGAGGAGCGCGTGCGGCGGACGCGCCGGCGCGGGGCGGCGGAGCAGAGCGGGGAGGCGGTGGAGCGGGACGACGGGGGCGAGGCCGGTGAGGCGAGCTCGGGAGAGGGGGAGGAGGAGCGGGGCGAGCGCGGATGGTGGCGGGACCGGCGGGACGCGGCCGAGAGAGGGGGTGAGGCGGTGGCCGGCGAGGATGGTGGGGCGAGCGGAGGGTGGGGGCGCCGGCGGCGAGGGAGCCAGTCGGTGAGAGGAGTGGAGGCGGGAGAGCGGCGGTTGGTGGCGGAGGAGGCCGGCGAGAAGAACGGAGGGGGCGGCGCGGCGTCGGGGAGAAGGGGGAACGCGGGGGTGCTGCGCCGCGTGCAGGAGGAAAGGGGATGGGAGCGGGCAGGTGGGGGCCTGGGGGAGACAGCGGCAGGTGAGGGTGGGTCCCAGGCGGCCAGGGCTTGGGACAGGTGCTGTGTGCGTGTGTGTGTTGCGTGGCTGCGGGTGAGTGGGGTGGTGTTGAGTGTGTGTGGCCGGATGTGTGAGGAGAGAGGGGTGGCTGGGAGAGATTGGGGTGGGTTTAGTCTAGGTGGCAGAGTCTGATTGGCTAGGGGGAAGGGTGAGGTGAGGTGGCGTCTCGTGATAGGACGGGGTGAGGTGGAGGGGGTGTGTGGGTAGATAGGTGGGTAGCTGTAGGATTATGGGTGGGCCGTTTGTATTTTCTGGGGTGGTCGTTCGGGTCATTCGGCCCGTTCGACTGCCCCACTAAAATAATATAATTTTTATTTAACTTTTGCAATAAGCTTGTATAAATAGATTTTAGACAAACAAAAATATCCGAAAGCGTCCGGGGGTTTAATTTGAAATAGAAGGAGGGTAAATTTTAGAAAACGATTGTCTTTCGCAAATAGTTTTTAGGAAAATTAATATGCATGATGATGACGATGCTCAAATGCAATGTGACATGATGACATGAGCATGCGGTCATGATGATGTAATGCACAAAAGCAACGCGATTTTCTAGTAGTGGTTTTGCGGGATGCCACAATTCGACACCACTAACAATGGATCTCGCCCTCGAGATCCGCCTCATGGTACCGGGAGGAAGGTCGGCGATCTACGTCTTCTCGCTTCGTGTAGATCCTCGCGACACCACTAACAAGAGGTCGTTGTCCGTGACCGTCGAGAGAACACTCCGGGAACAAAAGGTCGAAGGTAGAGGTATCAACAAATAAAGCCACCTCTAGCTTCCGTGAACGGAGTAAAATCGCTGGATCCACTGATTCGATGTACAAGAGCGAATGATAAGAGTAGTCGGATGGTGATCAGTCCATCGCGCACCCAAACCATTACTCTGCACACGAGTAGGCGGATTATGCAACCAACTCTCGGAATTATACTGAAGATCTCGACAAACGAGGTTCGGAACAAAGGAGTGATGCAGACTCCGCATCGGATCTGGCATAGATGATGCCGTCGCGTCGGAAAACACCGGAAGGCACGAGAAGGAACAAAGAGAAGTCCTCCAGACAAAGGGTTCCTCGGATAGCATGAAGATCAGATGTAGCAACACCGTTACCAAGGAGGAAGCGAAACCCTGAAGGTACGACGGAACCCAACTACGAGAAATCCTGGACTCTAAGAAAAGATAAGAGGTGAATTCAAAACACGCAGAGGTAAGAGGAGAATAGCAGAGGGGTAAGGAGTAAAATCAGACCTAATCAGAACTATCCAACCGGTTTTGCAAAAATAATTTTGACACTCTACGTCGGCCGTTAGCTAGGTTATCCTACAGGCTGGACTTGTGGGGTATCGCAACTGCTGAGCTCTGATACGACTCTGTAACACCCTCAGAATCGGCCCTATGCAAGTTTTAGCGAAACCCGCCAAACCCGCATAGAAACGATTCAAAGGTGCCCACCAGGCACTTTCGTGCGGGTGGAAAACGAAGTAATAACATTACACAACAGTCCTCGATGGGACCCACAGAACAGATATATATACAACAGCGACTCAATGAGTCAAGAATACAGATATAATATACAAAGATCCAAATCACCTTGAAAATGATAGAGCGTCCGACTACGGACAAGATGCAAATGGGGCTAAGAGCCCTGAAGAATAACCAATGGCGTCCATAACCCTGCCCAGGCCAAGCCGGAAGGGTAACCCTGCTAACGACGTCGATCTCAAAACCTGCTTAAACAAAAGGGGTGCCGACAAAGGGCAAAGGAAAAAGAGGAGCGTCAGTACTGAGGCCAGTACACGGCGAGACTAGAATTCGGCGGTCCTCGCCTACAAAGGTATGGTGGACTGAAGCGGCAGCGGCAGCATGCACTAAACAACCTATAGAGACTCGATCCAATTGGCGGTTATCAGAGAGGGATAAGAATGACCTATCCGGATCCAATCTGAAGCTAACACCAAACAAACCCATCCTGGTGTTTCCCCCTCGAGACCAAACGAGGAAGTCAACCGAGGAACTCACACAGTTGGCAGTTTTATTTATTCAGTTATTGTTGCAGCAATTACTAGTCAGGTGTAGATAATCGTCCTGATAAAATAAGCAGTGGGCAGTTTTAGTTAACCATTCCGTGATAGTTGCGACACTTACTAGTCAGGTACATTTAGCATGACATAACCCAAAACCCAGCAGTTGTTGGTACTTTTATTCAGCCATTCCGTTGTAGTTGCAATACTTACTAGTCAGGTACAATGGTCGCAAGCGACACTCCAAACAAGCAATTGTGGGCAGTATTGTTTAGCCATTCCATTATAGTGAAGCTGATTACTAGTCATTATAAAGTCAAATTTATAGCAATAAACTTTAGTTATGCTTGTCTATGGTCGAGATACTGTGCTCCAAGTCGTCCATAACCGCGGACACGGCTTTCAGAAAGTTTTAACCCGGCCGGGGTGCACAAATAGCAACACACACACGATCAACCTCGGAAAAACCAAATCAAAACCCAACGAGGCTTTCACGACAAAGCAATCACAGGATTCAGAAATATTTCAGGGGGCCACCCCATTGAGTAGACCCGCAACGAAGTAAGCTAGCTGCAAGACGGACTCAAGGTTTGCGTCAATGGCTGTAAACGACTGGGAACCCGAAAGTGTGGCTGGGCTTGTCGATACCGCGAAAACACTACGCTTACCTAAACAGTACAGTGTGCTCCTCGCACAATCGTAAATAAAGCGGTAGCATGGCATAAGTACAGGATCGTAAATAAAACCTCAAACTAGTTTGTGGCCCCAAGAAATAAGACTGAATCAAGCTCTGGCTAAGGGGGCCCCATACTCCCCGTATGTGGATAGCGCGATAAATCAAGGAACAGGTATCAAGTACTCGGGGTCCTACGGGACACAAGTGGGCGTTCGGAAACCAAATATTATCTATCACCCACCGATGCCTCTGCTTATTTCAAATTTTAGTTGTTAAACAGGAATTAAAGTGAACGATAAGTAAAACTATGATCATCTCCAACATCAAACATGCGGCAAGGCTCCAACAACTGTGGCACTGGACGACACACAACAGCACTTGAGCAAGCGACTACGACGCGCAAGTCCGTCTATCTACCAAACAACAGGCAATAGGATGTGTCCAAGGCAAATATAGGGCTGCACGGTATATCACAGGTACGGAAACTAAAGCATCGCAACACAGATAGCAATAGATCAACAGGAGGGAATAAATACTATAAAGTAAGATAGGTAGAAAAGGGGGGGGATGCTCGCCTGAAAACATTGTCGAAGGTTCAGCCGAAGATCGGGTCGGCACTCGCATCAACTCAACGGCCCAATCCGCGAAGAAGCAAAACACTAGAAGGAACAACGGTTGCACTATTTAACACTACGGCAGAAGATCGGCATGATGCATGTATGATGCATGGCATGGCAAGGTGCGATGCAATTAGGTCATATTAAGCGGATCTGGGGTCCGACAGTTAATTAAATGGTTCATGTTATTTAGATACCCCGCAATTTAAATGTTGTTTAACAAGGCAGAATATATCACCGGTTCGCTACACAAGTTTAAATGAGGCCGATATGAGACTAGATTTGCCCGCATATGGGCCCCATATTTAATCATAAGGTGAATCGGCATAGTGCCCCCAACCCACACAAATATGCATGCGAGATGAATGATTAATATGCGACAAGTTGTATTATATTGTAAAATAGGGTTTTCGGGAAGGGGTTCACACATTGAGGGGTCTCGACGGTCTTGGGGTTCCGGGGGTTCAGGGTTCAGTCTCAGGGTCCAGGGTTCGGATCTGGGGTTCGGCCTCGGCGGGGTCGTTCTCGGATAACTGAGGTAGATCTTGTCGCATCCGGGAAGCAGGACTTGGTTTGGTGCCGGGGGCACGTCGAATTCTTCCGGGTCGGTGTCGTCCTTATCGTTGCGAAGATCTTGTCGGTACCGTGTACCGGTCGGTCTTGGCGTTCGGGATGCAGAACTTGGTGTCCGGGACGGAGTACTTGTCGCACGTGTGGTCTTCGGGTCCGGGGGTCTCGGTGTCCGCGGATCCGATTGAAGGTCTTGTCGCTCCGCGGGTTCGGTCTTCGGGCGTCAACGACTCCATAAACCTTGCCATAACGCGTACATGACGGAGTCGATCTTGTCAACGGGGAGATCTTGTCGGGGGGGGTCGACACCGAAGAACTGTCGAAACTCATAGGCCGAAACGGACAGAAAAATGCGCGGAAAGAATATGGGCATTTATCGAGCAGATGCAAGACGGCTGCATCTAGGCACGCACAAACAAAAATCAAAGCGGGGCTTCACAGCATGTTGACGGGGACCAAACTAGCCCGTAGACGACCACGGCGCTGCGAAACAAGGAAAAAGGCGGCCTGGTCGGCATGGGCGACGCTGGGAGCCGCTGAACGGGAGGGCGCGGCCAGGGCGGCGGCGTGCATGGGGTTGTGGCCGACGCGGCGGGGACGCAGGACCCGACGGAGGCAAGGCAGAGGCGGGGAGGAGGGGGTCGCCGGCGCGGAGGCGGCCGGAGGAGCTTCGTGGGCGGCGGGGCCGCCGGAGGAGGGGTCCAGGGAGGCGGCCGACGGGGCCTCGCGGCCGGGGAGGAGCGCGTGCGGCGGACGCGCCGGTGCGGGGCGGCGGAGCAGAGCGGGGAGGCGGTGGAGCGGGGCGACGGGGGCGAGGCCGGTGAGGCGAGCTCGGGAGAGGGGGAGGAGGAGCGGGGCGAGCGCGGATGGTGGCGGGACCGGCAGGACGCGGCCGAGAGAGGGGGTGAGGCGGTGGCCGGCGAGGATGGTGGGGCGAGCGGAGGGTGGGGGCGCCGGCGGCGAGGGAGCCGGTCGGTGAGAGGAGTGGAGGCTGGAGAGCGGCGGTTGGTGGCGGAGGAGGCCGGCGAGAAGAACGGAGGGGGCGGCGCGGCGTCGGGGAGAAGGGGGAACGCGGGGGTGCTGCGCCGCGTGCGGGAGGAAAGGGGATGGGAGCGGGCAGGTGGGGGCCTGGGGGAGACATCGGCAGGTGAGGGTGGGTCCCAGGCGGCCAGGGCGTGGGACAGGTGCTGTGTGCGTGTGTGTGTTGCGTGGCTGCGGGTGAGTGGGGTGGTGTTGAGTGTGTGTGGCCGGATGTGTGAGGAGAGAGGGGTGGCTGGGAGAGATTGGGGTGGGTTTAGTCTAGGTGGCAGAGTCTGATTGGCTAGGGGGAAGGGTGAGGTGAGGTGGCGTCTCGTGATAGGACGGGGTGAGGTGGAGGGGGTGTGTGGGTAGATAGGTGGGTAGCTGTAGGATTATGGGTGGGCCGTTTGTATTTTCTGGGGTGGTCGTTCGGGTCATTCGGCCTGTTCGACTGCCCCACTAAAATAATATAATTTTTATTTAACTTTTGCAATAAGCTTGTATAAATAGATTTTAGACAAACAAAAATATCCGGAAGCGTCCGGGGGTTTAATTTGAAATAGGAGGGTAAATTTTAGAAAACGATTGTCTTTCGCAAATAGTTTTTAGGCAAATTAATATGCATGATGATGACGATGCTCAAATGCAATGTGGCATGATGACATGAGCATGCGGTCATGATGATGTAATGCACAAAAGCAACGCGATTTTCTAGTAGTGGTTTTGCGGGATGCCACATGTGATTAAGAGCACCATGTTGTTTGCTATGGAACCGGAGCTTCAAAATCGTTTTGAAGAGTATCCCGGGCCCTTCGAGATTCTCGAGGAGCTGAAAACCATGTTTCAGACTCAGGCCCGTTCTGAGAGATATGAGATCTCCGAGAAGTTCTTTAACTGCAAGATGGAGGAAGGGAGTTCCGTTAGTGAGCACGCCATTAAGATGACGGGCTACACTCAACGGCTTGAGCAACTGGAATGCACGATTCCAGAGGAGCTCAAGATTGACAGGGTTCTGCAATCACTCCCTCCCAGCTACAAAAGTTTTGTAGTGACTCATAATCAGATTGGTTCCACTGATACGATCACCGAGCTCTTCGCAAAGCTGAAGGCTGCGGAAGTGGACATCAAGAAGGATAATCATGTGTTGATGGTCAACAAGCCCTCCTTTAAGAAAGGTAAGGGAGCAAATAAGCCCTTCAAGAAGGGCGGCGGCAAGCGCAATGCCTCTGCTGAGAAGAAGCTCAGGTCTGGTCCCAAGCCGGACACTGAGTGCTTCTATTGCAAGGACAAGGGTCACTGGAAGCGCAACTGTCCGAAGTACTTAGCGGACAAGAAGGCTGGCACCATCAAAGGTATATTTGATATACATGTTACTGATGTTTTCCTTACTAGCCCTCGTTGTAGTGCCTGGGTATTTGATACCGGTTCAGTTGCTAATATTTGTAACTCGAAACAGGAGCTACGGAATAGACGGCGGCTTGTGAGGGATGAGGTGACGATGCGCGTTGGCAACGGATCAAGAGTTGATGTGATGGCCGTCGGCACGCTCTCCTTAGTTTTACCTTCGGGATTAGTTTTAAACCTTAATAAGTGTTATTATGTGCCTACGTTGAGCATGAACATTATTTCTGGATCGTGTTTATTGCAAGACGGTTATTCATTTAAATCGGAGAATAATGGTTGTTCTATTTATATGAGTAACATCTTTTATGGTCATGCACCTCTTGTAAATGGTTTATTTCTTCTAAATCTCGAAAGGGATGAAACACACATCCATAACATTGAGGCTAAGAGATGCAAAGTAGATAGTGATAATACTACTTATTCGTGGCACTGTCGTCTAGGTCATATTGGTGTAAAGCGCATGAAGAAACTCCATTCTGATGGACTTTTGGAGTCTCTTGATTTTGAATCATTTGACACATGCGAACCATGCCTCATGGGCAAGATGATCAAAACCCCGTTCTCCGGTATGATGGATCGAGCAACGGACTTGTTGGAAATCATACATACCGATGTATGCGGACCGATGAGTGTTTCGACGCGCGGTGGATATCGCTATTTCCTCACTTTTACCGATGACTTAAGTAGATATGGGTATATCTATTTAATGAAACATAAATCTGAAAAATTTGAAAAGTTCAAGGAATTTCAGAATGAAGTGGAGAACCATCGTAACAGAAAGATTAAGTTTCTACGATCCGATCGTGGAGGTGAATATTTGAGTTATGATTTTCTCACGCATCTTAAAGCAAGTGGAATCGTTTCACAACTCACGCCACCCGGAACACCACAGCACAATGGTGTGTCTGAACGCCGGAATCGAACCCTATTAGATATGGTCCGATCAATGGTGTCTCTTACTGATTTGCCGTTATCATTTTGGGGTTATGCATTAGAAACCGCTGCATTCACTTTAAATAGGGCTCCGTCTAAATCCGTTGAGACGACATTGTATGAGCTATGGTTTGGTGCTAAACCTAAGTTGTCGTTTCTTAAATTTTGGGGATGCGAAGCTTACGTCAAGAAGTTGATGCCGGACAAGCTCGAACCCAAAGCGGAGAAATGCGTCTTCATAGGATACCCTAAGGAAACTATTGGGTATACCTTCTATCACAGAACCGAAGGCAAAGTGTTTGTCGCAAAGAACGGTTCCTTTCTTGAGAAGGAGTTTCTCTCGAAAGAAGTGAGTGGGAGGAAAGTAGAGCCTGACGAGGTTATTGAACCTTCTCTTGAATTGGAGAGTGGCGCAGCACCTGAAATTGTTCCAGTGCCGCCTGCACCAACAATAGAGGAAGCTAATGACAAGGATCATGAAGCTTCGGACGATGCTGCTACTGAACGTCGCAGGTCAACAAGGTCGCGTGCCCCCCCTGAGTGGTACGGCAACCCTGTCTTGACTGTCTTGCTAGTAGAAGACAGTGAACCTACGAACTATGAGGAAGCGATGATGAGCCCAGACTCTGAGAAATGGCTAGAAGCCATGAAATCCGAATTGGGATCCATGAGCGAAAACCAAGTATGGACTTTGATGGACCCTCCTAGCGACCGAAAGGCCGTTGAGTGCAAATGGATCTTCAAGAAGAAAACGGACGCGGATGGTAATGTTACCGTATATAAAGCACGGCTTGTCGCGAAAGGTTTTCGACAAGTTCAAGGTGTTGACTACGATGAGACTTTCTCTCCCGTAGCGATGTTTAAGTCCATTCGGATTTTATTAGCAATTGCTGCGTTTCATGATTATGAAATATGGCAGATGGATGTCAAGATTGCGTTCCTCAATGGCAACATTGATGAAGATTTGTATATGATGCAACCCGAAGGTTTTGTCGATCCTAAGGATGCTAGTAAAGTATGCAAACTTCAGCGTTCCATTTATGGACTGAAGCAAGCATCTCGGAGTTGGAACCTTCGTTTTGATCAAGTGATCAAGAGCTTTGGATTTGTTCCAAATTGCTACGAAGCTTGTATCTACAAGAAAGTGAGTGGGAGCTCGGTGACGTTTCTGGTACTATATGTGGATGACATATTGATTATCGGAAATGACATCAACATGCTTAACGATGTGAAGAGTTATTTGAACAAGTGTTTTTCAATGAAAGACCTAGGTGAAGCTGCTTATATATTGGGCATCAAAATCTATAGAGATAGACAAAGACGCCTGATAGCTTTAAGCCAGAGTACATACCTAGACAAAGTTCTGAAAAGGTTCAGAATGGATAAGGCAAAGAAAGGTTCAGTGCCTATGTTGTCAGGTAAGATATTGAGCAAGGCTCAGTGTCCAGCTACGGTAAATGATAGGGAAGCTATGAGCAAAGTGCCTTATGCCTCGGCCATAGGTTCCATCATGTATGCCATGCTGTGTACTAGACCGGATGTGTCCAATGCTCTTAGTTTGACGAGCAGATATCAAAGTGATCCAGGAGTGGAACACTGGACAGCCGTGAAGAACATCCTAAAGTACCTAAATAGAACTAAAGAAATGTTCTTAGTCTATGGGGGTGATGAACAGCTTGTCGTAAAAGGTTACGTCGATGCTAGTTTCGACACCGACAAGGATGATTCCAAATCTCAGACATGATACGTTTATATTTTGAATGGAGGAGTTGTGAGCTGGAGAAGCTGCAAGCAAAGCGTGATCACGGGATCTACAGTGGAAGCGGAATACATGGCTGCTGCAAAAGCGTCAAGTGAAGGAGTTTGGATCAGAAACTTCATCACTGAGCTTGGCGTGGTTCCAAGTGCATTGGACCCACTGGAGATATTGTGTGACAACACTGGCGCCATAGCACTCGCTAAGGAACCAAGATATCATCCAAAGACCAAGCATATCAACCGCAAGTTTCATATAATCCGAGATTATATAGCAGATGGAGATCTGAAGATTAGCAAAGTACATACGGATCTGAATGTCGCAGATCCATTGACTAAACCTCTTCCACGTGTAAAACATGATCAACACCTCAGTGCCATGGGTGTGAGATTGTTGCCAGATGTAAACTAGATTATTGACTCTAGTGCAAGTGGGAGACTGTTGGAATTATGCCCTAGAGGCAATAATAAAGATGTTATTATTATAATTCTTGTTCATAATAAAGTTTATATTCCATGCTAGAATTGTATTAAGCGGAAACATTAATACTTGTGTGGTTTGTGAACAACACTGTGTCCCTAGTACGCCTCTATGGACTATCTCATTGATCAATGATGGTTAAGGTTTCCTAACCATAGACATGAGTTGTCAATTGATAATGAGATCATATCATTGGAGAATGATATGATGGACAGACCCAAACTAAGCGAAGCAATTAGATCGTTTCATCGTGTTCATCTTTGCGAAGCTTTTCCTATGTCAAATATTGTATTCCTTAGACCATGAGATAATGCAACTCCCTGGTACCGGAAGAAATCTTTGAGGTCATCAAACGTCATCCTATGAGAGGGTGATCATAAAGGTGTCTCTCAGGTGATCGGAAAGTATCTGTTGGGTTGTATGTATCGAGATGGAATTTGTCCCTCCCAAGTCGGAGAGATATACTTCGGGCCCACTCGGTAATCGATATCAACACCGCTTGCAAGCATGTGGTTAAGGAGTTAATCACAAAGTGATATCGGATTACGGAACGAGTAAAGTACTTGCTGTGAATGAGATTGAACTAGGTATGACGGTACCGACGATCGAATCTCGGGCAAGTAAAATATCGCGAGACGAAGGGAATATATATATGGGATTGATTGAATCCTGGCATCGTGGTTCATCCGATATGATCATCGATGAATGTGTGGGAGTCAATATGGGTGCCCAGACCCCGCTGTTGATTATTGATAGAAGATCATGTCTGCATACTCTCGAACCCGCAGGGTCACACACTTAACGTATCTCGACGCTAGGATAGATTGGATAATTGGTTTATGAATTTTTGTTCGGAGTCTCGGATGGGATCCGGGACATCACGAGAGGTTCCGGAATGGTCCGGAGAATAAGATTCATATAAGGCAGTGCAGTTTTTGGAGTTCGGATTTGTTCCGGGTTAATCGGTATTGTACCGGAAGCTTCTAGAACCTTCCGGAAGGGGACCAACGTGGCCCCACCTTCCGGGAGGGGGCATGGGCCTATGAGGGAGTGTCCTGGCCGCATTGGGCCAGGGGCACAAGGCCCCATAGGGCCCAGCCGATCCTAGAGAGTTTAAATCGTTTAAACTAGAGATAGGGTTTCTAGAAGAGGGGAGAGTCCATGCGCCCCACTCCTTATCCTTTCGGCTTGGGGGAGGGGCTAGGGCTGCGCCCCCCCCTCTATATAAAGAGGGGTGGGGGCGCACCAACCCCCCACACCTCTCCTCCAAACCCTAGCCGCCTTGCTAGCTTTCCTCTCTCCCTCCCGACTGTTTGTAGGCGAAGCCCTGCTGCAGAAATTCTCCACCATATACACCACGCCGTCGTGTTGTAGATCCAATCTATCTCTCCACCATACTTGCTGGTCCGAGGAAGGAGGAGACGTCGAGGTGCTGCACGTGTGCATCTCACGGAGGCACCGCCACTTGTGGTGCTAGATCGGATCGGATCGCGAGGAGGAGAAGCGAGTACGACTACATCACCCACGTTCCGACGAACGTTCCGCTGTGCGAATCTTCAAGGGTATGAAGATCTAATCCAATCTCTCTCGTTGATTGCATCTCCTAGATTAGATCTTGGCTTTCCCTCTGTTCGCATCCGTAGAAAATTTTGATTTACTATGCCGCGAAACCCTTCACCCAGAACACTGGAACCTGGCTGCACAACCAAGATTCAAGCATCTCCCGAGAAGAAACGTCTAAAACCTTTAAAATTAGTAAATACCATATGTGGAGATTATTTCAAGAGCATGCTTTACACCAGTTTTTGTAGAACAATGCCATACCAATGGATGCTTTAGATACTGTGATATTTTCACATGTAACTTTGGTCCCTATGATTTTACAGTTATTCTATGAAGTATAACATGGTGGGGTGCTGCAGTACAACAGTGATTAGGATATAAGTGAGCCTACCAGTTCAGGATCAACCGCACTCGTGCTAATTCAAGTAAACTAATTCTTTGCCATGCAAATACCATATAGATTAATTAAAGGGGCCGCCTTCAGTTCTGTTCTTAAAGATGGAATCAACCAGTATTGCAAGCGACTGAAAGTAGTGCAAAGACAAAAATTGAATATACCTTCAAAATGGGATGGAATGATAAAGTCGAGATCTGCAAAAAAGTAATCCAAAAGGTATGAATTTAAACATGCTAAATAAACTTGTAACTTAGAATTTACTAAATGGACAATTTACATACAAAAGGAAGCTAAGAATCCTACAGTATTGTACAATTTACTTTTTTATTGAATATCAAGAAAGTAGAAGAACAAGGACCTATCCAGCAGCCATAAAACAATGAGCTAAATAAAAAAATTTAAATATACCTTGAAAATGGGCTGGAATGATAAAGCCGAGATCTGCAAAAAAAAAGTAATCCAAAAAGTATGAATTTAAACATATCACATAAACTCATAACTTAGAATTTACTAAATGAACAATTTATATACAAAAGGAAGCTAAGAATCCCACAATATTGTACCAAAAATTTTATACATTGAAACCAACAGAATCTCTTATCCATCATCCTTTCACCCGTGACATAAGTCCAACGAAGCCAATAAATAAGAATAGAAATACATGATGCAATACTATTTAAGATTATATATATTGTTTATGAGAGGAAAGTACCGAAAAGAATCTGGTCTACCTGTATTGGCAGATTGTAGGGAACAAAGTAATGCAGAAAACACAATATAGGGCTGTTGTACTATATATTGAAACAAAAGAAAAATCTAAACAATTGAGTGGGGCACTCGTCAACATGGTGCTCACAAGATTTTCCATTGTCGATTCATATATAATGTGACGCAGAGGAAGGGAAAGAAAATGCAGAGAGTGAGGTCGGGGCTGAAGCGGATCAGATGAACCTTTAAGAAACCCTTAAATTTTTTAAAAGAAAATTGTAGGAAACAGCAAGCATGCAAACGGATGTGCTGCAAGTGAGATTCTCAAGTAACAGGAAGGGTTTGAATCACATATCAGGAGGGGAGAATAATACATGTTTGAGCTGTCTCAAGATTACCTTTTCAACTCAACCACATAAGCAGATTCATAGGTCCCAACCACAATTCAATACTAAAAAGCTGCATTAAAAAGAAAATACATAAATAGCTCGAAAGCGGTAATAAAGGAGAAAAAATGGCATGCATATTGAGACGCACTAACAGAGACATCGAATATGTCTGATAGTAGACACGTTCCACATTCCATCCAGGGAGACTTGGACCATAACCAAAAGGGGCGAAGATATATTATCCAGCCAAAGAGAAGTACCTCCTTGAATGCCATGAGGACTGACTTGAGATCTAGGTGTGGCAGGGCCTTTCTGCCCTCTTTGGTTTGTTTTTAAATTGAAGGAATGGTTTTAGAAAGATAGAAGATACATGAGCGCTATAAATTTTATTTCAAAAAGGATCCTAATGTCACGGCTTAAAGAGTTTTTGGCAAGCATCCCTCACCATTAAGGTCATACGCTAGAAAAATAAAATACATTCAGTTATCTAGTATCTTGAAGATGTACCTCGTTGCGAGAATTGACATATATTGGGAGAAAGAGCAGCCTGTGAGCGGGCGGTCATCTCCATTCTCGCTGCACTCAAGCACGAATTCCCCTGGTTGCTTCATAACAAGGTCCGCCCTAGCCTCGGGCTCCTCGTCAGGGTCAGTGAGGCAGTGCTTGGCCTCCCGACCCTGGCCTTAGAGCAGTTCTAACAGAGCCCGTAAAAACGTAATGCAGCGAGGTGAAGTGGACACTGTATCCAACATTCGATGAGCTTAATTTATTCATATACATAAAAAAATTGGTAATGTTGATGAGCATTATTAATAGCTAACATCAATGTATGCATGAGCGTTGTTTTGGCATATTGGTACAGTAGAAGAATTAGACAAAAAGCAGACTAAAAGAAATTCACTATTCTCAGGACTCCCTAGCAAACTCCAACCTAGCAGATTTATACGCATGAACTGAGATTTGCATATGAGCAACTGTGCATACTAATTCAGGTTTGAGTGCAACTCAAGATACATCATTTGTATGTACGAAATAGAAACAAAAATGTTTCAAGCGTAAACACATTATTCCTTGTGGTGTTTTGTTTGATAAACAATTTCAAACCATATGGTGGAAATAACAGGACCATTTGTAAGTGAAGCCCACCTTTTCAGCATTCATTTAATCCATCTATTCACCCCGAAAGAGCAATACAGAGTCAATATAAACCTGAACACTACAAACCATATCGTGTGACAACTGACTGGTAAGGAGAAATACACCCACTGGACCTCGGGCCAAATCCTTGATGTTCTTAATTTCTGAACCGGTAATCCCAAACTTCTCTTAATTTCTGAACCGGTAATCCCAAACTTCAATCGTGCACCATAAACCTGAATAGAAAAAATACACATTAAAAAGCAATATCCCAAAATCGACACCAATGGCAAATGGCAAACAAAATTAGCCTTTTACAGCTTCCCATATTCCTCTGTCAACAAGCACATAGAGAGCACCCAAACCTGAACCGTGTGAAGCTCAAGTGTACTGTCCATGTTATTGCAATGTAATTTTTACATTAACTCACCATGTTTTTTGTATAATATCCTTAGAGGGTAACCAAATGCACATCCGGCTACAGCCCACCGAGCTCCTTTGCACCATTGAAGAAGAGACCGAGAAGGGTCGTGGCTGCGTTGCTCGCCCGCTCCTCCTTGCCGAAGGAGAAGGCACGGGGAGGGGTTGATGAGAAGGACGGCGGAGGAGGCGACGGGATTGGGGAGGGAGGGGAACGGACGTGGATTGGGGAGGATCCGTGCGAGGGGATTGGAGCCGGCGGCTAGGCTGCCAATTTGCAAAATGGCGGAGCTCCACCAGTACCTCCTCCGGGCGACGGCATGACGTGCAGCAACGGTGCGCTGCTCCTGCTGGCCGGCGGCGCGAAGGGCAGCTGCGGAGGGAGACAAGATGGCATGGGAAGTAGCAGCTTGAAGGGCAGCGGCGGAGGGATCCTCCCGGTAACGCCATGGCTGAAGGAGGAGGTCGCGGGAGGTAGGAGGGAGGGTGGCTGCTAGGGAGGAGGAGGGTCACCGCTCGCGGTAAGAGAAGGGCGAGACGCACCGTGAGAGGAGAAGAGGAGGCGGCTAGGGTTTGGGAGGAGAAACGGGAGGGGACGGGATTGGGTTGTTCAGGTGGTTCGACTCGCACGCGCCCCTCACACCCTTCACACCCATGCCTAACCCACCCATGGATTGAGCAATGGCTGAGTGGTGGACCGACGACATCGCGGGGCCCAATAGCAGCGAGACGCACCAGCAGGCGGGTAGGACACGGCCGGTCCATCACGTACATGCGGGTTTGCGGGTAAATCAGAACCATTGATTCCGGATCGGACGGCCCATCAAATCAGAATTTCGTGGAGCTTCGTACTACCCCCTCCAATTATTGGTGTAATTGCCACGCACACTGAACGTCACGTCTGCACCTTCTCCACCCTTGAGCGTTTGCAAGAGGTGGTCTTGGAGATTTGGTTGTGAAGCCTCTGATTCGGAAGGACACCTCTTCCTCTTGGCCTCTGTACGAGGTTCTTTGATGATTGTGAGAATGCACCGTATTGTGAAGAATCCACTATCGATGTTGAGTGACGATTTTATCTCTGAATTCTTGAAGAAATCAGGATATCCCCAATTATCACTTGTCTGCGAAAAGGTATGGTCGATCACACCCGAGTTGGTTGCTAGTTCTTTCCCTTGTATGTCCCGCAACTTGAACGTGAGCTTTGTTCTCACATCTTGTGCTGGGCCGAGATGATACAAGAACAATGATGCCGAACCAGCAAACTTTTCCGTGGATCCGACCGGGTAGAACCTGATATTCACATGTAAAACTTGGTTACCTGCCCCCCCCCCCCCCCGCTCCTCGGTCGCTCCCGTGCGACCAGGGGGCGGAACCCTAATCCCCCCGCCTCCCTCCTCCCTCCCTTCCCGGCCGCCGCCGGCTCGCGCCGTCGGGCGAAGCTCGCGCGGTGCCGGCGGCGGCTGGATCTCCTCTCCCCGGCGCGCGAAGGCCCGTGCGGGGCGGCGTCCTCCCTGGCGGCGGTGCTCATCGGCAGGGGCGGTCGGGTTCTGACGCAGCGGTGGCCGGCGGACTGCGTCGGGGTCGTCCCTTGCACATGGAGGCGGCGGCGGTATCTGGTGCTTGCGGCGGCGACGCGGGCCGTGGAGGCTGGGCGGCGGGTTTCGCCGGAGCGGAGGGGACGGCCCAGCTGGGGCGGCCTCTCCTCTCGCCTGCGGGGAAGGCCTGGTCGGCGCGAGCTCCGGGCGAGCTCGGCCAGGGCTTCGGGGGCGGCCACGGGGGTCTGCCGGGAGGCGATGGCGGGTCTGGTCTCTCGGGGTGCAGGTGCCCGCTGGTGTTGACGGCGCGGCTGCAGCAGCGTTGCGGCGGAGCTGATGGGGCCGATCGGGCCTCGATCTGGGCCTGGCCGGCGGGCCGGGCCTGATCCGGGCTGGATCCAGCCCTAATTGGATCTGCTGCAGCGTCCGGATGGCACTCACCGCTGGTGATGGAGGGACGTTCCCCTCCCCCCCGTCGTCGGGTGCCTCGGGGCCTGCTGGTCCGTGACACCTAACCGTCCCCCTCTCCGGTGATGCGTTGTGCCGTTGTTCGGAGCGTTGGCCAGAGCTCGAGGATGCCGGGGTGGCGGCCCCGGAAGGTGGACTGCGCGGCGGGCTCTTCGGCGAGCGTCGAGGCAGTGGTGGTGGCTTCTCCCCTCGGTCATGTGGATGGCGAGGAGAGGGCATCGGGTGGCTTTGGGGTTGGCGGCGCTTCGGCTTCGACAGCCCCCAGATCGTGTGTCGGAGGCCTGACTTGGGGACAACGGGCGTGGCGGAAGACGGGGAGCGATTCGAAGGTTTTTCCGGGCGAAAGCCCTGTGCTTCGGCACCATCGGTGGCGATGCCTGCGGGTACTGTTACCCTCCTGGGGGCGCGGATGCGGCTACCTCCCTCGCGACAGGGCTCCGGGTGAAAACCCTTGACCGTTGGTCTCGGTGGCGGCGGCGCGGTGTGTCGTTACCCTGTTGGGGGCATCGTCGTGGAGCCCTGGCTCATCTCGGTCTTGGTTCATTGTCTCCGGTGGCAAGTTTAGGTTTTTCGCGGTTGTCTTGCTTATTTTGATCTGCTTTGTATAAGGGGTCTCCCCTCCACCTTGTATCTGTTTGGCCGATGTGGCTTTATTCTATAAAGCGGGGCGAAAGCCTATTTTGAGAGAGAGAACATGATATTCCAGTCGTGGCCACCGACGCTGAAGGTGGTCGAGGAAACGAACTTGCCGACGCCCATGCCCTCGAGCAGCGGATAATTGGTCACCTCAAAACTGTGCGTCGCGGTAACGCTCTCCATGAAGCATCTGGACGCCGTCTCCGGCAGGCGCTGGCCATGGTGAACGACTGCAGAGGTGGAGCTGTCGGCCATTGCCATGACCCCGGGGAGAAACAGAAACGATGAAACACGGGATAGCACGTCCCTCGTTTTCTTAACCAAGTCTGTCTATATATCCGTGATTTTACGCGAAGTCCGTTATTTGCCGATGGGAAGAAATTTACTTGCCTAATTTGCCAAAAGAAGAGGTAAAAGATCTTCCAAAACTTTGTAGGTGTCTTCTCCGGTTCCTTTCTAGCACACATCTCCACCACATCGGCCCACAGCAAATCCATGTTTTTTTTGACAGATGCAAATCCATGGTTGTGTTGTAGGAACTGCTAAAAAATTGCTTTGTAGGACATCGGAGTCTTCCAACTTTACATCATCATATTACTATCGGAGAAGTTTTGCGCCACCTTCAGAACGACAGTATGTGTCCGAACATTATCCTATTATTTTGCAGAATTTATTTATCCGCTAGTAACAGAGCATTGCCACCTTCCGTGTCCAAACTGGAAATTAGGCAGACAATACATGCCCAATTAGATTAAGTCGAACAAATTTTGTCTTGTGAAGCTTTCTTGCAGCACTTTTAATATGTATGCTGGTGGTTAACTTCGTCTATCATTGGCTAACTAATTAGCACCACGAAGAAAAGTATGAATGTATATCTTCCAAAAATACTCCAGGCAAGAATATACAAATCAAAATTCAGCATTGTTATGTACTAGCCTAATAATAAAAGGATTTCAGACAGTTAGTAAATTGACAGATGCTTGGTTAATCTGAACCTCGAATGGATCTGAAACATACAATTTTACACAATTGTGTAGAAAACAATGATGTACATCTATAAGTCGTTCAGATTTTTGATGATCTTCATTAATTAAATTTTACACTTTTGTACTGCTGCTGCACCAAACATAAATTGTTTTTACTAGTGCAATCATACAACAAAATCTGAATAAACAGATGACTGGGACAGCGCACAGCCTACGGAGTATTATCTGGCAGAAAATAAGGTCTATGTTGCCACTGGATGAACCAACAAATGGAATTACTTATTAGAATCTAGTATACTGCAACAAATGAACCTATTGGAATCTATACTGCCAACGAATGAACCAATCACCCTCCTTTAAGAAAAGACAAAACAGAGGCAAGATTTTTGTCAACTATTACGCCTTCAAGATGTACTCAACCTGATATGATAAAAGTAGCATCGAAATGCATACAAGAATATATTATAGTATCACGTTAACACACAAAATAAAGTGTAGATAGCTGAACATGGTCATGTTTTAGCACTCTACACAATGAGTTGAGCATATGATCATTGGACCTCTGAACAGGACTAGTCACTAAGAGAAAGCATGTTCAATATCTCCTTCATGACCAAAGGAGAACTCGCTAGCAAATGCTTAAATCCATCAGTTGCCATGACATCTCGTAGCATGCTCCGGGGAGCCATAAACTTAATGCAAGCTTGCTGGAGATCCGTGCAATGATGCTGGTCTGCTAAAACCAATGTAGTCGCAACAGTTTCCACGTCAATGGCCTCACACAATCTACCTTCACACATCACCTTTAGCCTATCCAATCCATATCGATCAGCTGCAACAAGAAGATGCTGCAGTTTTGCAATTTTGCCTTCTTTGTAGTGCTCATCATCTTGCATCAAATCTGTGTATACAAAGTGAAGAAGCGCCTCAAAGATTTGAGGGTCCATGTCATCAATTTGGATGCACTTTGTTTCCTTCTCCTTCATTGGACCAAAGAGCTCTGCCTTGAAAACCGGTGACCGTGCAGCCAACAAGCATCTGTGAGCATTGAACAGTTGGCCACCCACACTAAATGTCACATCTGCTCCTTGTCCATCTTTGCACATTTGCCAGAGCTGGTCTTGCAGATTCGACCGAGGAACCACAACAGTCTTCATCTTAAGCTCTGCTCGAGGATCTTTTATCACGGTGAGAACACAGCGTATAATAAAGTAGCCATTGTTGTCTCGCGACAATGATATCAACTTCGATTTCTCAACGAACTTTAGATAGCCCCGATCTGAAGCTGCTTTCGAAAAGACATGGGCTATCACATCAAAATTAGTTACTTGTGCTTCGTCGTCTTTCTCCAGAATGTTTAAAGTAAACTTGGTCCTCACATGATGGGCGTCATTTGTTTGGTGGACACGGCACAAATAGACTGACGGGTCGCCAGCAGTGTCATGCCTTATACCATCCGGGAAGAAATTTATTACCCAATCGAAGCCACCGACACTGAATTTGCATGAGGAAACATACTTGCCAACACCTATGCCGTCGAGCAACTGGTAACTAGTCACCTCAAAATCATGTACCACCGTGGCACTCTCCGTCAAGCATCTCGACAATATCTTGGGTAGCTGATCATGTCCAACTTCAGAGGTGGAGTTTTTGGTCATGGTGAAGATAAATGCAACGGGTATGGCAGGCTTGCAATGCAAAAAGAACTTCTCCGTAGAAAATTCAACTTCCAACCTGAAAAAATAAGCTTTAAATTAGTACTAGATCAAGAACTTTCAAACAGGGTGAAGTCGAGCCTTTAACGAAACAAACATATCCCAAACTTCAATCTGACGACAGTGAGCCTCAATCCAAAACAGGCCAACTTTTGAGAGGCGTGGCAAAATTGGAAGTTGGGGGAAGTCAAAATTGGAAAACAATCAAGATCTGAACCAGGCCTACCCAACTAGATGCTTCACGACGATGGAGCTGGAGGGCGGTGCAACAAGGACAAGGTACGGCCAGCTCGCTGCGAGAGGACGCTGCCCCGCACGCTGAGTAGGTTCACCGGCCGGCGAGCTCGCAGGCGGAGGTGGTGGGGCTTATAGCTCCTATGCGACGTCTTTACATGGAATTGGAAGGAACACGACATCGTTGAAAAGAATAGCTCGCACGCGACACTTCTGAAGCGGCAAATAGCTCCCGTGCGACACTTCCACTTAACCCCACGAGACCGTCAACGAGTTCGAATCAGCTGAGCACAGTAGGACCCACAGCCTCTCCACGTCACGGCGGAACTCACCTGATGTCCACCTCATATCGTGGGACCCACCCTGTGGTTGAAGAGAGCCGTTGGCCCCGATCCGTCCCCGCACCCGAGCACTCCCGCCACCGTTCCAGCATCTCATCCCCTTCTGTTTTCTTCTCCGGCGAGCAAGTGCGGCAACGCCGGCGAGGGATGTCGAGCTCTGCTTCCTCCCACCGCTCATGGCCTCGGTATGGTGCGGTGCCGATGAGGAGGTGCCCCGATTGCCCCCGTACCGCGCCCCTGAAGCGGCTTGTCACATCCACCGACAAGAACGGCAACATTGGTCGGGAATTTGTGAAGTGTGAGAGCAAGCCCGAGCCGGGAAAGGTGAGATCTGAGTGTTCCGAGCGCCAATTTCTCGCTTTTCTTTCGAAATTTCATGCATTTCATCGAATTTGGGATTTAGGGTTCATCTCTGCGATTTCAGGAACTGCCAAAATGTGGGCATTTTGAGTGGCTTGATGAGTACATCGAGCGAATTGGGGTGGAGGTAGCATCCCGGGAGCTCGAAAACCCGTCCGTGGTGGAGCAATTGGGATGTGGCAACCCCATTTCCGCTGGTACTACGGTGGATGCGGAAGTGAAGGCCGAGCTAAAGAAGATGAACAAGCAGCTAAGGCAAATCATCGAATTGAAGAAGCAGGACAATCTGATGGCCGGTTTTTTTATTTTTGTGTAATTTCTCTCGGATTAGTTTATCTCCTCATCGTTAGTCATTAGACAGCGCAGTCAGTGTTCGAGTGATGCTTTGTAATGGATGTAATGGTCTATGTCTTTGTCTTGAATAAAATGCAACACAAATTCGGGCTAATTTTGAGCTGCTCTGTTTTCGAAATCAGTGTTTCTTCAGTTTCGTCAGTTTCGTCAGTGTTCCTTTTATCAGTGTGCAGGGGGCGCCCGTGTGCAGGGGAGGGGGAGGGGTTGAAAAGTAAAAAAACAATTGACGAGGATTGAAAAAGACCAGGCCCAAATATAACTTAGCCATGCCAAAATGGACGTATCCAGGCCCAATAGTAACTATATGTTGATTGGGCAAAAAAAATGGTACTCACGTTACAATCTAAATAGGAACGTGTGGATCTGCAGATACTCGTGCTCAGGTTGCAATCTTTTTTTTGCAAAAATAAATATATAAATGAAGTCCAAGGACATCCATTTAACTAACATAACTTGGGCGCTCCTTTAACTTATGTAAATATGTAAATGTCTTATTTGAAAATGAACCATGTGTTGTATGAACTTGTTTTTGTGTCTTTTGTTTTATACACTTGTAAATATATAAATATTGCACGAGTATTATATGAACTTGTTTTTGTGTCTTTTGTTTTATACACTTGTAAATATATAAATATTGCACGAGTATTATATGAACTTGTTTTTGTGTCTTTTGTTTTATACACTTGTTGTTTTGGGTGTTTTGACAAATGACAATACAATAAACACAGATTACAATGAAACAAGGGATGGAATAGGCGCAATAATATTACAATAAAACACAGATAACATTACTTATATTAGATAGGGGGGATCGATAACATTACAATAAAAATAAAAAGGTACAATAATATAGAAGGGGCGGAATAGGCGCCCCGCCTAAACCCTGGGCTAGCCCCTAAACCCTAACCCCCTACTCCATCGGCGGTGGAGGCGGTGCCGGTGCAGCCGCATTTCGGGCCGCATTCCACGCCGCCATCCTCTCCCGCTGGTCCCGCTTCCGTTGCTCCTCCCAGAAGGCCCGGCCATTGGCCTCCCGTTGCTCCTCCTCCCGCCGTATGCGCCTTTTCTTCAAGGCGCGCTGGGCCGCCTTCTCCTCCCACTTGGCCATGCGAGCCTCCTCCCTTGCCTCCTCCTTCGCCGCCTTAGCCCAGTAGGCTTCGGAGGGGAGGTCGCCGCCGCCGGGGAGGTTGGGGACGGGGTTGTGGACGATGGGGCCCTGGTCTCCCCAGGGGCAGGGCGGGGACTTCTCCTTCTTGCCACGCTTGGGGCGGGGGCGGCCCGTGGGCTGCTCCCACCACTGCCGGTGGTCTGGGTGGTTGTCCTCGTCGCTGAGTTCTTCGTCGGAAGGGAGGCGGAAGGGGGAGGTCGCCATGGTCGGAGTGTTTGGGGGGCGGCTGGGAGGAGGCAAAGGGACGGGCTCGAGGTTGAAGAGATGAGGGGCAAGATGAGATGAGGAGGCAAAGGCGTTTTGCCTATTTATTGAGGGCGGAGCGTGAAGGGCGGCGTGAGAATCCAGCGTCGCGTTGGCGCAAACGCCGAGACGAGACGCGTGCGCTGCGTTGCCCCTGCATGCATGATCAATGCGAAAGAGACGGGAAGCGGGGCAGCGGGCGTGATCAATGCGAAAGAGAGAAAAAAATAGCTAGGATGCGACGCCCCCGCCCCTGCATGCATGTGCATTAATGCGAAAGAGAGAAAAAAACGTCCAAGGTAGTTGTTCATTGGCAGTGAAAAATAAAAGGGAAAATATAATTTGGCCTTGATTTACTTCGGTAATAAATGCAGGAATCTAGTACCAAGGTACTCGTTCGTTTTTACACACGCAAAAAAAATCGGTGGGAGTAATATTGACTTTTTTGTATGGCGCATGAACCAGATGGAAGTAAATTTGACTGAAGAAAGTTGTTCGACGTACACTTATTTAATGGGGCAGCGCTGTTGCACGCAAAATAGCTAGACTGCGACGCTAGGGGCAGCTGCTGCATGCATGGTGCAGCCCGCCCAGACGCCGAGACGAGACGCGTGCGCTGCGTTGCGTGTGGGAAGCAGGCGTGATCAATGCGAAAGAGAGAAAAAAAATAGCTAGGATGCGACGTACTGTAACCCCTGCACCGCCGCCCCCGACCCTGCATGCTGCATGCATGGTGCAGCCCGCCCCGCCCAGCGCCCTCGCATGCCACGCTCGGTCCAATGGTCTCGAGTGTGCCAACGCTGTACGTTATATTTATTACATATTTTAGATTTTGATATTTTTTCTGCTGGTCATAGTGACATGCATACTCCCTCTGTCCACAAATAAGTGTACGTTTGGCTTCAAAATTTGTCCATAAAAAATGTACTTTTACCTTTCCAATGCACTTGGGCATCCACTATGTAGTCCATAAGGCTATCCACAAGCCAAAAAGTAGTCTATAAGACTAGTCATAGTGGGAGTAACTTAGGTAGTAACATGCATGTACATGCAATGCCAATTAGGCAAATTGGTGACATGGCATGACAATTAATGAAGAAAGAGAGAGAGGTAGTAACTTAGCTAGTTACCATAACATCACACATACCAAGATCATATGAGTCTACAACCTAATTAATTAGCTCTTGCATGACACCATACATATGTTATCACCCACTATGAAGGTAGTAACATCAACTAGTAACATGTGCAAGTTACTAGTCTTAGTTACTTAGCACTATGACCAGCCTAAGGCTATCCACAAGCCAAAATAACATAGATGTGGTATCATGCAAAGTCTCATTTATTACAATGAACCTGAGGGGAGTAAGTTTGATTGGAGAAAGTTGTTACACGTAAACTTATTTAATGCGACGGAGGGAGTAAATACGCTGCAGCGCTGTTGGACGTAAAATAGCTAGACTGCAACGCTAGGGGCAGCTGCATGCCCGCATGGTGCAGCCCGCCCCGCCCAGCGCCCTCGCATGCCACGCTCGCATGCCACGCTGTTGCACGTAAAAACGATGAAGCCAATCAGATTCCAGAATCATCCATCCCACGGATCGCCAAGAGCTAGCCACGAAATCCTTCTAAGAGACGCCAACCAATCAGGTTGCAGAACAAGCCCTTCCACGGATCGCCCAGAGCCACCCGCGGAATCCTTCTAGAAGACGCGATCGGACGGCCACAGTGTCGCGCTAGGGTTAGATCTACGGTCCTCATTCGGCCTTAGGGTTAGCGGGGTTTAGGATGCAGTCAACGGGGTTTCACAAGTTTGACCAAACATTCAAATGTGCATAACTAATTCAAAAAAAATCAAAAAAATACAAAACCTTCGCATGGTGCCATGTTATGTCACATAGTTGTGAGGAAAAATATCAAACTTGGTCTATTGATCATATTTCAAAAAACCCTTCACAAAATGACCTATCTCCTCCGAGGTTTTCTGGCTTTCGGGTCAAATGACCAATGATATGGCTAGAATCAAGGCATAGTTTGTGATAATGTGCCCATATTTGGCATGCATGTCTATAATGGGATGACTAACAATGTTGTAGCACAAAGTTTTCCTTTTCGACGCACAGAAAAATCATTTTCTATTTTCTGAGTGCCGAAAGAGGGGGGGATTTGTGAAGCAACCACCAAATTGAAGTTTCAAAATGGTAACATCCTATTTTTCAAAAATACTAGACCACCTAGAATGTACAATTTCCCAACCTGAGTATCTCAAACCTTTTATTCCATCCCTGGTGAAAAAGACAAATCCTGCCGAATCGGCTGGAAGTGGGTAAGATATGAACTACATGTACATGATTCCATGCTGATGATTTTTTGTAAAAATAATTTTTAGGTTCACAACATGCTATTTCATCAGAGATCCAATGCTAGTTTTGCGAGCCTCAGCCCCTAGCTAAGAATATTTATGAAAACCCTTCAAGTTTGACCAGACATTCAAATGTGCATAACTAATTCAAAAAAAATCAAAAAAATACAAAACCTTCGCATGGTGTCATGTTATGTGACATAGTTCTGAGGAAAAATATCTAACTTGGTTTTAGAAATGGTCGAAAAAAAACTTGCTTAGAAATGGGGTGGTTTACCCTAGCTTTGGAGCCCATTTCTACCCCATTTTGGGTGAGGGTGAGTTGTACTTCACAAAAGGGATCAGGGTGAGGATGAGTTGTATTGTACATGAGAAAAACGTTGGAATCTCATACAAACATAGAAAAGTGACATAGCTACATATGTTGAAATTCAAATTTACCATCATATTTGAATTTTGTCCAAATTATCAACAAGTGACAAATTATTATAATAACAAATGTTTACAACAACAAGTGCCAAATTATTACAACAACTAGTGTCAAATGTTTACAACAATAACAAATGTTTACAATAACAAATGTCTATTTCTTTTGGCTCTTCTTACCCCTCGTTTTCTTCTCCTTCACAAGTTTCACACCACATAATAGGTTTATGCTCTTCTTTTTCTTACCATTACCATCTGGCCTCCCCACAGCACATCCAAGAGTCTCCTTCACCTCCTGCACCTCCTCAACAACCTCATGATCATGATCCAGAGCCTCATCAACATGGTCACTTTGCACCAGAGCCTCAACAACATGGTCACTTTGCACCAGAGCCTCAACAACTTGGTCAGTTTGCACCAGAGCCTCAACAACAGGCTCATTTTGCACCAGAGCCTCAACAACAGGCTCATTTTGCACCAGAGCCTCAACAACAGGCTCATTTTGCCCCTCATTTTGCACCAGAGCTTCCAAATCATAAACGGTGTGCCCTAAAGCCTCAACAGTTTGCACATCATCCTCCAAAACAAGTTCAGATTGCACCTCAGCAGCACCAAACATGATCTGGTTAGTTCTCTTCTTTCTTTGGCCATTGATTCTTGCCCTTTTCACTGGCCAGCATTCGTCAACAACAAGAGGTGGGCCTTTTTCTCCACGCTTCCTCCTGAAAACAAGCAATTTAGCTGGGGGAGAAAAATCATCAACAAGAAATGGGATAGATTTTGGATGAACATACTTTGGCTTTTCAGCAGTGTATCTGCACTTGGTAGAGCCAGCTCGGTGTCCAAGTTCTTCACAGAGTTTGCATCTATTCTTGTTACCTTTTTGGGCCCTTTTTGGCTTGGCATCTTTCTTTTCATCTTTCTTTCCCTTCTTGCTGTTCCCACCTTTCTCAAACCAAGCCTTGAATCTACTCTGCTTGGGCCTGCCAGCCTTTCTTTTCATCAAAGGAGGACACAAGGAGAACTGAATGTCCACTTCAGGCCACTGAGACTGATCTGTAAGTGCTGGAATTGGTGTTCCATATGCAGCCTTGAATTTTGCTACAGAATAATACTCATGCAAATATGGGTGCATATTTATCTTGTGTTTGGAGGCCAAGAAAAGTATGGCATGCTCACAAGGCTTCCCAGTGTGTTGCCACTCAAGGCATGTGCATTCATGCAATTGAGTGTCAACAACATGCCTCCTGCCAGTCTTTGTATCTCTGACTTCAGCACCCCACAATGAGGATTTCTCAACACGCAAATGTGCAAGATTTCTGCTCCTGTTGACCACCTGCTGCACAACATCAGGAAGCTTATCTCCTTGAAGAACATCACCAAGCCTTCTTCTCAATTCCCACAACCTCATGATCATGATCCTGATCTGGTCAACCATGTCATGGACAGGCAAGTCTTTTAACTCCTTCACTTTGTTGTTGAAACTTTCTGCCAAATTATTGTTGATATGATCACATTTGATGGCAGTGTTAAAACCAGACCTGTACCATAAAAGAGAATGGTAGGTTTCCAACCATGTACAAAACTTGACCCTATCCTCCTCAGAGCATGCCGCCTTAATCTTCTCAAGGTGATATGAATGTGTCTGCCTGGTGTAAGATCTTGCTGCTGGCCACATGCGTCCAAAATCATCTCCTCTGAATTTTTTGATCAAATTCATCCACATATGGCCGAAGCACTCCCTCTGCTCAGCATGAGGGAAAACAATCTTCACTGCATTTTCTAAACCTTTACATGCATCTGTGTGCACTGCCAATGGAGAGACTGGCCCTATGCATCTTTTCAACTGCATCATGAACCATGTCCATGATGCCTCTGTCTCAGACTGAAACATGCCAATAGCTACAGGGAACATCCAACTGTGTCCATCTAAAGCATTGCATGCTGCTAGTTGACCATTCCACTTTCCAGTCAATAAAGATGAGTCTATACTCAAATATGGACGGCAACCTGCTTTGAAGCCATCGATGCAAGGCTTTAAAGCCATGAAGAATTTAGAGAAGAAGACTTTCCCATCAGCTGTTACCTCAGTATCTATCTCCACAACACTGCCAGGTGACCTCTTGTCTACTTCTGCTTTGAAGTTATAAAGCATTCGAAAGGTATTTGCCCAATCACCATATAGCTCTTTCATTGCCCTTTGCTTTGCCTTCCACACTGTAGTATAATTCAGCTTAATGGGGTACTGCTTTTCCAAGTCTATTTTCAGTCTCTTTGCAGTGCTGTTTGGTGTTGTGGCTAAAATGGGCTTGATCTTTTCTGCAACCCATAATTGTGATGTCATCTTTGTAACTGTTTGAGAACTTGTAATGCAAGTATGAGGTTTTGGAATTTGATTCACTCTTATTGTCCTTCCATCAGGTTGGCGTCTAGAAGATATATACCACTTGCAAGGCTTGGCACCACCATCATAACCTATGCATTTTGCATAGAACTTCTTTTTATCAGTCCACATAGTCTTGGTAGCAAACTCACGTTTGACTGCATATGTCCTGAAACACATCCTGAATTCATCCATGCTTGGAAACAATCTCCCAACTTCAATAACTGGGTCCTCTTTGTCATAAACTGTTACTAGCTCATCATCATGTGCATCATCTACATGAACTGCAGCATTTTCCAACAACTCTAGATCTATATCTGCCTCTTCATCTCTTAAATGGTTGTCACCATCATTTGCAGCTTCATCCCTCTTCTTCTCCTTGTCTCTGTCATCTATAGGAATGCCAAAAAGCTTTGCCATTTCAATGTCATCTATTGGTGCAATGACCAAATCAGTGCGGTCATGTATCTCAACTGAATTCCAATCAACAGTTACAATCCTTTGTGCATTACCATCTGCAGCCTCCCCTTGTGCATTAGCATCATCATCCTCCACTGTTAACACTTCCAACTCAGTAAGTATAGGCATTACTTGCCTTTATGCAGCCCAATCATCCTCGACCATCTGAGCAGCCAGCTTCGAGGCCACATATCCAACCCTCGAATCAGGTTTCAGATCAATGAGCTCTGCTAAAAACAGAACAGTTTTGCTTGTCCAACCGTTTCTCTCATCGATTTCATCAACTATATGTTCCCCTGTCTCAACCCTAACATAGTCACATTTGCAATCATCAAATCGTAACAAAGAAACTTCTTGCTCTGGCCCCCAAACCACACTATCCCCAATTTTTTCCACCATTTTCCTTACTGCCTCCTCTCCCATGTTTATTAGCTCTTGGGGATCAACATGTTCTAATTCCACCTCCCATTTAACAACCGTGTCTCTCTCAATGATCTGCGTGCTTCCATCAACTAAAACAGCCCTAGAGGGAAAGAAATTGATGCGAAATTCGAAGGTTTGGCGCGCAACATCGTCTCCCCTGTTTTTGGCGGGCACTGTGAGCTAGCGGAAGCGAACAGAGAGCTCAACCTTAGAGAAATTAAGTGCAGAGATACGGGATATACCGATTAGAAGTCCCCTCTCCATGCTCCATATCGTTCCCCCTCGCCCCGTTCAGCACACCCTCGCCTCCACAATCTAGCATCAATGGGCACGCTCAGATCTCGAATTGAGAAGAATGGGAGAGGAATTAGCTTTCAAATGGCACTCACCACCTTCGTCGTCGAACGAAAGCTCCGCCGCCTAAATTAATTACCGTGCCACCGCTGCCGGCGCCGAGAACGATGGGTGAGGTCCGCCGCCGCCGTCGGGGAAGCTACAGTCAGTGTTACGCGCGCTCTCGGTCGGAAGCGGTTGGTTTGACTGGCTGTCCCAACCAACCGGTTTGGCTTAACCCTAATATTGGAACAAAGTTAAATGTGTCCTTACGACCGATTTAAGGCCCGTGTGGCCCTGGGATATTAGTTGCCTCACATCCGTCGCATGCGAGCTATTCTTTTCAACGATGTCGCTTTCCTTCCAATTCCATGTAAAGACGTCGCATAGGAGCTATAAGCCCGAGGTGGTGGAGGCTGAGAGGAAGAAAACCCAGCCGCCGGCATCCCTCGGCGAATAGAAACGTGGAGTGCTCCTACTACTTGGGCTGGCCCAAGTTGTTTCTATTTCTTCTGTTTTATTTTCTTGTTTTTTGTTTACTTTTCAGTTTTGTCGTTTGTCGTTTCTTTTCATTCTTCCGTTCCTTTTCATTTTGTGTACTGTTGTTCGATTATTTACTCATCATACAATTTTGTGTTTTTTTTCGAAATGGTGAAAGATCACCCGGCCTCTCCATCTAAGAAAGTCACACATCTTTTTTATTAGATTATTTATAACATCTTACAAGAGGAATTACAAAGGTAACACCGAAGCCACCAGAACTAGCGACACATACCTACTTCCACAACACCGATGAATGGGTGTCCATGAAGAGGGCCAACACCCTGACATCACACCAACATGCATCATCTAGAAAAAATTGAAAGCCTCCAAGTCGCCAAAGGACAAGCAATTGGCACAACTGACCGGAAGACCCTCAGCGCATACCAATACATGCTACAGAAATCCTTGCCTCCGTCGTCTTCTGCATACCCATCTTCAAGAGAAATTAATGCAAATGACCTTGCTAGCCTGCTACCAAGGTACCCATCTTCAAGAGAAATTAATGCAGATGACTGCCCCAGGAGTCCCCATGATGCAGAGCAGTACCCAGAGGGCCTTCACGCGACTTCATCAGTCAACAACAAAGCTGACAGTAGAGTTGGACATGCTACCAATCCTAGGACAAAGCCCAAGATCAACACAACCGCCGCCTCTAGCCAGCCCTGCCACCTGCAGATCCGCCGGCGTTGCTACCTGGCTGTCGCTACATCGTCACCACCGCCGAAGATCCGTAGAATGATTGTAAGGAAAAATTGCAAGAGCAAGGTTAGAAGGATCAACAAACTGATTACCGGATGACACTTCTGATGCCTTTTTTCTAATAAACTTGTCCATAGCACCTTTTTGAGATTTAATTAAATTTTGTTTCTTTTTTTTTTCTCTTACGCTTCTAGGAACCAGACTGATGTTTCCCCATGTCGAATCTGTATTATTGGGACAGAAGATACAAGAGGTAAATAAAATAAAAGTATGAATATGATCAAAAATTAAAAGTGTTTATTTTTGGGATCAAGCCGATGAGGATTGAGGCGATGAAGAGTTGGAGGAACTACGGCTAATTACACGATCGTATTTATGATGATGAAGAGTTAAATGCAGATCAATTATGTATGTATATTTTATGATTGATCGTATTTATTTTAATAAAGAAATTGTATCCTCTAGGACTGAACAATGATTCTACCATCGCATAGTTACACGAGTTGTATATATTGCCAATTTCAATTTGTTGGACTTATATGTGAGAATCGCCAGGAGCACCAATTCCAGGGAGGGAATCGCCAGGGCGCTGCTCGTTCCTGGAGGTGGTTGCCGCTGCTGCACCCATGGCAGCTCCAAACCCTAGGGGGAAGGCCCCCAATCAAATTGCTCCTGCCGCGGGTACTCCTGCTCCTGCCGTGGTTCCTGCTCGTGCCGCAGTGATTGTCGATGAAACACGAGTGATGACTATGGATCTTGAAAAGATGGATCCGATCACACAAGAGTAGTGGGATGATAGAAGGTTAGAGATCATCGAGACAAGGAAAGCTCGTAGAGCTGCTGAAATTGCTACTGCAGACGGCGGAGATGATCATCATGGTCATGAGGAAGCTTGGTATGTTAATTTTTAGTTCGTTTGTGCTATTGTAAACTTTGAAAATTTTGAATTGGTTTGAGATGTTGGGGGTAGAATCTGTTTTGCGGTATACGATTTTTTGTAGTACACGCGACGGAGCAGAGAAGATGCCGCAAAACTGAACCGTAAAATGGAATATTTTGTTTTGCAGTACACGTATGGGGCATCTGATCCGTCCCGTCCTTTTTCGCACCGCAAAGTCAAGTTATGGTATGTAGGGATGCGATATCTGCTAAAGATGCTATAATGCATCAACTGCATAGCAAAAAAGATCACGCAAAAATGAACTAAACCCATTTCCTTTGTTTTCTTCAGTTAATGAAAAAATCTGCAAGCAACATCTTTTTTTTTCATCTCACTTCAGGTCTGCAACATTTTCGGGCCTTCATCTATGCACTACAGTAATCCAAGTAAGTCTTATAACAAAAAAAAAAGCAGACAAGTAACTGTTTCTCTACATAAATTTAAATCCAATTCAATATCATTCTATGCAAGAGTGGTCACAAAAAGGTTTTAGGACAATTTGAAAAAAATCAGATATTTTGTTACTCCTAAACAAAGAATGGACCTGAGCTTGCAATTTGCTGCAGGGAATGAACTTTGTCTTAAGTTTATACTACACATTGTACCAAGATATGTTTGTCAGTTTGAGTAATAATTTCACTTCCACACAATACCGGATATATAATACTACTATATATTTTCATATAATATATATAACTATAGTTTAAAGCGCGTAGCTTTGCCGAGCTCACAGCGCCCCTGCGCAGTATGTGCTGTTCATCCGGCCGTTCATGCGCGTGGCACGTCATAGTCTAATTTTGTCCAAATATGTGCCACGTTACATAGATGCAACATAACTTTATGTCTACAATTTTCTTGGTCTAACAGATATTTTTTTATGTTTATTTTTTCTAACTATTTGTCTTAAATTTTCCGTCCCACCTTTTCCGGCCATTCGATCCGGCGTCCTGCATCCGCGTATGTATTATTCATCGTCTAATTTTATCCAATCGCATGCCATGTCACATAGACACAACACAATTTCCAGGCTAAAATTTTCTTTACCAAACTGATTTTTTTTTACCTTCGTCTTTTCTAACTATTCGGCTTAAATTTTCTGGCACACATTTTCGGCCGTAATTTTTCTACCTGATTTCTGGACACAACTTTTCGGCTTCATTTTTACAGCGGTAGTTATTCTATGTCTATGACAATATTTTTTGGTTCCTTTTTTTTATTATTTGAAGGTACTTTTTTGAAATAACTTTTTGCCCACAATTTCCCGTCCTTAGTTAATCCATGGTAACATCTTGTCGGTGTATAATTGTATAACCTTAGTTTGCAAGCAATATTTTATTTTAGGTTTATTTCATATTCTTCAGCGGAGGTCTTGGCTTCATTTTTACAGCGGTAGTTATTATATGTCTATGACAATATTTTTTGGTTCCATTTTTTTATTATTCGAAGGTACTTTTTCGAAATAACTTTTTTCCCATAATTTCTGGTCCGTAGTTAATCCATGGTAACATCTCGCCGGTATATAATTGTATAACCTTAGTCTGCAAGCGATATTTTATTTTAGGGTGATTTCATATTCTTCAGTGGAGGTGTTACTTTTAGGCTATTTCATATTCTTTAGCAGTATTTTTCTCTTGCACTTTCGCATCTGTAATTTTCACACGGGTAGTTACCATTCGGTACTTCTCCAAGTGTGAATAATTTTCTAGCTACACTAAACAAGTAGTGAATCAATTTTGTTATAATTTTTATTCTTCCACACTAATTGTATCGTCTGTCGCTTTTTTATCTGCAAATAGTACTATTGTTTCCTTCTGCCACAACTTTAGACAACAATAATACACTGCATAGGATGGAATCTCTAGCAACAATTTTAACCGGTTATTTCACGGCATTTCCCCTCGCGGACCAAGTTCCCTAGTTCTATAATAAAGTCAATCATGCGGACATAGCTGAAAACACTGAAGGACCAAAAGGTGAACAGCCTACAAAGTAGTATACCAAGGAATGAAACCTTTGAAAAACAGAAATGAACCGACACAACAAACACGTCACATACTAGTATTACAAATGATATGATAAATATAGCATTAAAATACACGAATGCATAGTAGTAGTATCAAGGTTACACAGAGAAAATGAAATACATAAGAGATGACTGTTCGGCCTCT
This sequence comes from Avena sativa, assembly GCA_916181665.1. Lineage (NCBI taxonomy): Eukaryota > Viridiplantae > Streptophyta > Magnoliopsida > Poales > Poaceae > Avena > Avena sativa. Next base: position 388,648,302 of record OV702280.1, on the reverse strand, counting down.
GAACGGGACTACTAGTCACAGCGAGACACCTTGTCCAATATTTCCTTCATGAGCAAAGGAGAAGTCGCTACAAGATGCTTGAATCCATCAGTGGCCATGACGGACTGTAACACATTCCTTGGAGCCATGAACTCAACGCAAGCTTCTACAAGATCCTTGCAATGATGTTGCTCTGCTAGAACCAGTGTGGTTGCGACCGTCTCCACGTCCATGATCTCACACAACTTGCTTTCACAGAGCACCCTCAACTTGTCCAGACCGTACCGATCAGCGGCAGCTAGCAAGTGCTGCAGATTTGCCGTCCTTGCTTCTTTTGAGTTCTCATCATCATCTGGCAAAGAATCCGTGTACACAAAGTGAAGCAGCGCCTCGAAGATCTGGGGCACCATGTCTTCAACCTTGATGCTTTGTTTTGCCTTCTCCTTCATTATTGGGCCAAACAGATCTGCCTCGAAAACAGGAGACCTTGCAGCCAGCAACCACCTGTGGGCATGGAACAATTGGCCACAAATACTGAACGTCACATCTGCTCCTTTCCCCTCCTTCAGCATGCGTTGGAGATGGTCTTGCAGACTCGGCTGCGGAGCCATGGCAAGGTTCCTCTTCACCTCAGTGCGGGGCTCTTCGATCACCGTGAGAACGCACCGTATGATGAAGTCCCCGTTATTGAGGAGCGGCGGTGATCTCAGCCTCGATTTCTCGACGAAGTTAGGATAGCCCCGATAGCAGCACTTCGGCGTAAAGGTGTACTCAATCACATCGTAGGTTGTTACCTGTACTTCACCTTCTTTCTCCAGCAAGTTGATAGTAAACTTGGCCCTCACGTCCTTTTCGGGGCGGACGCAATCCAAGAACGCGGCTGCGCTGCCGGCGCAGCCATGGTTGATGCCGTCGGGGAAGAAATTGATCACCCAAGCGAAGCCGCCGACGTTGAAGACGCTTGAGCTGACCTTCTTCTCGCGGCCGATGCCCTCGAGCAGCGCGTAGCTTGTCACCTCGAAATCGTGCGTGCCGGTGACGCTCGGGGTGAGGCATCTGGACGATGTCTTGGATAGGAACAGGCTTACGGAGTTGTTGGCCATGGTTAGTAGTACGGAGGAGTATTTGGCTATGGCGAAAGAGAAAGCAAATGCGACGGGCGCGCGTTGCTGGCTTGCAGATAACTTGCTCTGCTCATGTGCCTACTTGTAGTAGAGCTTGCAAGAAAGCGCACGCACGCATGGGGAATCGGAAGAGGAAGACGTTTGGCTTCCCCAGGCCCGGGCCGGCAAAATCCAAGGCCCTGTGCGGAAATCTAAAATGGAGTTCTATCTTATATAAAAGTTTGAACAAATAATAATCCTAATGCATATGATAGAATATTTTGCATAATTGCATATATTGAGAATCATACCTATATAACTCGAAGTTGCATAACGTTTATTTGAACATCATCGTCCTTTTTGTGTTCTTTGAAATAAAATGTTCAATGATATCCTCATAATCAATCTTCTCTAACACTTCACCCTCAAATGCTATCGTAGCCAAATCGTTGAGTCTTTGTTGTGTCATTATAGTACGCATATACGACTTCAATAGCTTCAACTTAGAAAAGCTTCGTTCTGCCGATGCAACCGTCACGGGAATGGTCAATAAAACTCTATATGCAATACTTGCATTTGGAAAACAATCATGCCGCTTTATAAACTTCAAAACTTCAACAGGCCCGATATTTTCTTTTGGCATGAATTTTTGAAGAAACTTTAGCTCAACAAATAGATCATTGACATTAATATTAGATTTCTTATTCTTTTTAAGGGCAGCCTCAAGATGATCACAAGAAGACTTCAAACTATCATAATCCAATGAGCGCAATGTTTCCTCTATCTCAATATTATCTGTCTCTGTTTGGCCATCTCTAGAATGATTGTAAGGAACAATTGCAAGAGCAAGGTTAGAAGGATCAACAAACCGATTACCAGATGACACTTCTGATGCTTTTTTTCTAATAAACTTGTCCATAGCACCTTTTTGAGATTTAAGAGTAAATTTCAAATTTTACCCCCTAGTTTGAATTTTTTGACACTAATTACCCCATTTAATAATTTTTCATCCATGTTACCCCCTTTAGCAAAAGTTTTGCCAGTTTTTACCCTTGCTAAGATTTTGCATGTGATCTGTCGTTGATAGCTTTTCTCATGTTTTTACCCGCACTTGAAGAAAACTTTGATCACTATCTGCAAGCTTGTGCTGGAGTTGTGTTAGATCCAATGCAGAATGGTGTTACGTCTCGGATTTGTCCTGTAAACATATAATTGCATACACCCGTCACGTCGGAAGAAATATAAAGTAAGTAAGCACCCATAAATTACGTGCATGTACCAAATTAACTTTTGTTGTCTCCCGTTGATTGCCTGCTAGGTATACTAGATTTCAAACGAACCAGGTTACGTGATATTGCCATCGGCCAAATTCACCGCCCAGACATTGTCAAAGGATCGGAACCTATCTATTGAGATCATTGCTTTCTATCGCCTCTGAGATCGCTAGCTATTACCTCGACAAAGTCCCTTACCATCGTCAATTCGAGCTTCCAAGCAGCGCGTATGTACACCTGACACCAAATTAAAAATTGAACGCGCCTTGGCAATAAGAAAGATTCGGCGTGGAAAGAATGGTAAGAGAAAAGAGAGTCGTCACACGCTACAGGTAATTGACCGCCAGGATTTACATAGTAGCTAGATTGCCCCCAATTTTTTAAAAAAGGTAAAAATTGGCACAACTTCCGTTAAATGGGGTAATATGGTCGAAAAATTGTTAAATGGAGTAATTTGTGTCAAAAATATCAAACCTCAGGGTAAAAACTGGAATTTACTCAAGATTTAATTAAATTTTGTTTCTTTTTTTTCTCTTAAGCTTCTGGGAACCAGACTGATGTTTCCCCATGTCGAAACTATTATTGGGACAGAAGATACAAGAGGTAAATAAAATAAAAGTATGAATATGATCAAAAATTAAAAGTGTTCATTTTTGCGATCAAGCCGATGAGGATTGAGGCAATGAAGAGTTGGAAGAACTGCGGCTAATCGGTCACGTACCACGGTATCGCTTGTCGCCGACTCGCCGCCTATGGACGCGATCGATTGGATTGTATGCCGTGGTGTCGCCGACTCGCCGTCTATGGACGCGATCAATTGGATTGTATGGCGATTGCTGTGTATTTTGCTGTTCGTCGCTTGGCTTGCGGGTGCGTCGGCAGGGTAGCAAATCTCGTCGCTTGGCTTGCGGGTGCATCGACAGTGCAGCGAATCATGATTTATTCGAGTATAGATCGATCTGAATCAAATCGATCACGATCTGGCTGTCCGTCTCCGTCCAGCAGTAGGCAGCGCAGCTTTGCATCGCGGCCCGGCGGCGTGCTAGCCTAGCGATGCAGCCCAGCAACGCAGCAGCCGCGCGCGAGGCTTGATTCCGATTCCTTGCGGTGATACACTTGATTCCGATTCCTTCCGGTGATACACTGACACGTAACCTATACAAGCATACTAACATATATAAAAATCTGGATCCTTAAAAATCATGGGCCCTGTGCCAGCGGCACAGTTGGCACCACTATAGGCCCGAGCCTAGGCTTCCCGGTGAGCAGGGCATTAACTTGGAGGGTTACCGTCTTTAGTCTGGTCCTAGTGAGAGTATCATAATACTAGTATTATGCATATCATACTAGTGTATGATACTATGTCTCTAGTGCATTGTATCATGTAGTAATATCATAATAGTGATATATTTATTGATTTGTAGAATCTCTATGTAAAATGTGTGTACAAGATTTACTTGTCATTATGATTTATAATTTTACGTGATATGATACGGTATCTACCTATGATACTCTAATCACGTCTTTTTTCATTAATTCTGATGCCATATTAGATTTTTATCAAGTTGGCATACATAATACACCTTATAATATTAGCACTAGGCTCATTCTTAATCATCGTCGCCGTGGGAACAGAAAATCTTCATCGAGACGTAGTACTACTTCATCTTCACATGCATCATTCGTTCGTGCAAAGGGGTTTGCATGACACAGTGAAAGCCTGAAACTGGATGTTTCGCCACGAAACCAGCTCGTACAATCTCATAAATAATCCCACAAAAAGTCAAAGAAACTACTATGCTTTGGGTAGATACAGCTGAAGGTTTTTCTTTAACGTTGATAAAATTGGAGCCCATACTCTTCCTGCTAAATTTCAAAGTATTGATGCTAATAAGTGGTTCAAAATGTTTTTTCTTCCGGTTCAGTCAGCCATGTCGGGTGAATCGCATGAGTAACAAGATTATTTATAGCACTCATGCATGTCTGGTGAATCGCATGAGCAACACACGGTGCGCATGCATGCAGGACAGAAATACTCCCGTCTGATATAACATAGTAGTGAACTTGGAACAACATAAAAACTAAATAAAACACATACGGGACCGAAATCTCCCGTCTGATATAACACTGCAGATAACCAGACCCGCGAGCTCACGTTCAAACAGAAAAGTGCACGCAATATTAGCTCTGAGGTGAGCACAGCACAACATGCATGCTTGCTCGAAAACAAGTAAGGCTAGTCATAGTGGGAGTAACAGAAGTGGTAATATAGTCCTACATGTATCGCCAACTAAGCATTTAAATGACATGACATGCAATTAAATAATGAGACAGATGCTTGTGGTAACTAATAGCTATGTTACTACCTCCGTCTCGGTTTATAAGACTTACACGTATTTCTAGGTTGACAAATTAACCAACTTAGCATAAGATATATAAGATAAAAACTATATTATTAGAAACTTTAAATGTTATATTTTCTAATGATATAATTTTTATATTATATAATTCATATTATATAGCTCATACGAACGATCTAGATATACGTGTAAGTCTTATAAACTGGGATAGAGGGAGTACCATAACATCACACATTTCAAGACAAAATGAGTCTATATTGTAATAAATGAGGCTTTGCATGATAACACATCTATGTTATTTTGTAGTACGGAGATAGTAACTTAGACTAGTAACATATACTCCCTCCGTTTCAGGGCTTAAGGCGTCCTCGTTTTGCTATTTTTTTTGACCAAGAATTACTCTAAATACGTAAAGAGTTTTGGTACAAAACTAGTATCACTGCAAAGTATTTTTCAATACGAATCCAACGGTACTAATTATGTACAATATAATCAAGATTTTGTTGCTCAATTCTTTCGGTCAAACTTTGCTTTGAAAAGCGTGTGCGTCTTAAGCCCTGAAACGGAGGTAGTACATGTTACTACTATAAGTTACTCCCCACTATGACCCTAGGTAGTAACATAGGTGGGAGTAACATAGGTAGTAACATGCATCTACATATAGTCATAGTGGGAGTAACATAGGTAGTAACATGCATCTACATATAGTGCCAACTAGGCAATTTGATGATGTGGCATGTCATTAAATGATGAAAGAGAGTCTTGTGGTACTCTCTCCGTCCCGGTTTAAATGATACAATTTGTAATTCTTTAGACCCTAGGTGTCATTTAATTGGTCTATTTAATAGTATGAAGTAGAACATGCATAAAGAGAAAAAGAGTTAGAAAAGCATTCACATTTGTTTACACATGTGCATGCAAGCAGTTTGTTCTTTTCACACATAAGTAATTATAGAAATTAAATGGTTTTGTGTCTAAGTATTTTGGAATTGCATGGTTTGCAAATTGTGTCCTTTAAACCGGGACAGAGGGAGTAACTAGTTATGTTATCATAACATCACACACTCCAAGATAAGATAAGTCTACATGCTAATAAATAAGACCTTGCATGAACTAGACACAAGTTACTACCCACTATAAAGGTAGTAACATAGACTAGTAACTTATGGATGTTACTAGCATATGTTATTCTCTACTATGACCAGCCTAAAGAAAAGTATATGAACCACAAGTTAGTACTCCCTCCATTCCGGATTACAGGGCAAATAGAGATTTTAGAGAGATTTCAAAATATTACTAAGCTAACTTATGCATTTATTGTCTCCGATTTTCTCCCTCCAGTTACTCACACCAATCCTCTTTCTCTTCTACTCCCTCTTTCACGGTTTGCAGGGCGCTCTACAAAAATCTCACGGATCTAGGCATGAATGTATTGGCTGAAAATTAGGCCTATTAGTGAGCAGTTAAGACGCATGCATTGGTGGGAGACTGTTGCATGCATAGGAAGTTGGGAGGAAAGGTGCCACATTAATTAACAATTAATTCTTATACGCCTAGAAACGTTGCAGTTTTGGAAAAAACCAAATTTGATTAGGCGTCCTGCAAACCGTGAAGAAGGTAGTATGCGGTTTGCTAGTGTGAAAGCGGTGGATTTTCCTGTGGGTTCCATGCATGCGGTGTCTCTTTCTATTTTTAGCATTAATTATAGCATGCACCAAGTCTAAATTAACATGTCTCTACTTTTCATAGCCAATGGGTCATTACCTAGGTCCAAGAGTTTTGCTAATTTAGCCCTATAATCCAGAATGGAGGGAGTAAGTACTAATTAACCGAAGCAAAGTGCATTAAAAATTCATGTCGCTGCCCACATAAATTAGATAATGACAGGAGTCGGCAAATTAAGAGATTGCTTCGTACAAGCCAACTTCACATCAGTTCAGTGCATGCTATCACCACGTCAAGCATACAAGCTTCCCTCCATTCCAAATTATTAGGCCAATTTAACAAAACACTATGACCAAGGCATGCGTCGATTAGGCCAAGGAAAAAATCATGATCCGGATTATGAGCCAATCAATTGGAGGGAGTTATTCGGTGATCAATGCAAAGAGGTGAAAAAAGGCCAAGTCTCCACCTCGAGCTAGGCATGCATTGGTTGCATGCAGCAAAATTGAAAGGAAAAGACGGAAAGAAGGCCATGCAGCCTATTTAATAGGATATTTAATGTATAATTTAGCCTACTCCCTTTTTCACGGTTTGCAGGGCGCTCTACAAAAATCTCATGGACCTAGGCGTAAACGTATTGGCTGACAATTAGACCTATTAGTGAGCGGTTAAGGCGCATGCAGTGGTGAAAGACTGTTGCATGCATAGAAAGTTGGGAGAAAAGCTGTCACATTAATTAACAATTAATGCTTATGCGCCTAGGAATATTATAGTTTTGGAAAAACCCAAATTTGATTAGGCGCCCTGCAAACCGTGAAGGAGTTAGTAATATTTCGGAATCTTCATAACCTGGTGATTTGCCCAATATTTTGGAATGGAGGGAGTAGATGGACGATCACCCAGGAAACCATCTCTTCATTTCAGTCACCGGAATGTGACTCTAGATACCTATGGAGCAAGTAAAATCATCAAAGAGTGTATTTTATTCAATTATTGAAAAGCTGAGTTATTCTCATAATTTTTGTATGACTCAAACACAAAGCATTGCTTCACCATCGTGGATATTATGTCAAAAGCTCCAAACTTGAATCACTTGAGAGAAAAGCAACATTATAAACAGAAAATAATACTAGTAGGTAATTAAGAGTGTAGTGGCACACCTTATTCTAAAATTAGCAATTTTTGGCTAAATATGGTCTGAATGGAGTTCAACAGAACAATTGACATATGAGGGGCTCACGAAGCAGGAAAGCAATTGAAACTACTTTAATAATACAGCAGGAAACTGAACGAACTAAAGAATAGGACAATGCAGAACCAACAGCTTATCATCTTAGTATTTATACTGCCAATGAATGACCCAAGCATCCCCTTCGATAAAAGGAGAACTGACACAACATTTTTTTACGGCAGTAAAAATAGCATAAAGCTGCATACATAAATCCACACAATATCACTTACAAGCTGAAATGTAGATAACCGAACATGGATTGACATATTTGCTCTGCATAATTAGTTGTGTTTGTGATAATTTGAGCTCTGAACGAGACTAGCCACTACGGGACACCATGTCCAGTAACTCCTTCATGACCAAAGGACAGCTTTCTACCAAATGCTTGAATCCATCGGTTGCCATGACTGCCTGTAGCACACTCCGTGGCTCCATAAACTCAACGCAAGCTTCTTTGAGATCCCTGCAATTGTGTTGCTCTGCTAAAACCAATGTTGTTGCGATGGTCCCCACATCCATGCTCTCACACAACATGCTTTCACAAAGCACCCTTAACTTGTCCAGTCCATACCGGTCAGCAGCAACTAGCAAGTGATGTAGTTTTGCCGTTCTGCCTTCTTTGTATTGCTGATCATCTAGCATCGAGTCTGTGTACACAAAGTGAAGAAGCTCCTCAAATATTGGAGGCTCGATGCCGTCAATCTTGAAGTGCTGCGTGTTAGATTGATCTCTCTCCCGTTCGAGCCCAACGGCCCGAACGGAGTCCCTCAACGCGCCCTGATCGGGGGCGCCCAACCTTATCATGGTTGGTGGGCCCCTGTCGCCAGCGCACATATAAAGAGGTGGGGGGCCGGACGCACACGGTACGAGGTTCACCGTGCGCCGCAGCCCCCCACCGAAATCCCTACCGATCTAGGGTTTTGCGCTAGGCCGATGGAAAGCACCGCCACCACCGCACACTTAGACCCCTTTGCCCATGGCCACCGACGCCGACACCAGCTCCGGCATTCCCTCCGGTTCATGCTCTTCGAGCACGGGGCAGGTAGTACCCCTCTCTCTCTCCCTCTCTCTCTCTCTCTCAGATCTCCCAGTCCTAATCGTATAGTGCATCTACCGAGCTTAGTTTAGATTTAACATTGGTATCAGAGCAATTAGATCTAGTTTCTTTTTCGGTAGAAAAGCAAAAGGAAGAAAGCAATCCTAGATCTACAGTGCGCCTGCCCTTATGGCCGCGCCGTTCCACTCGATCTAGATGCGCATCCTATGCGAGGCATCTAGACGAAGAACACACCCCTCTGGGGCAAAGAAAAAGCAAAGAAACCCCTAGTTTTCCCCCAGATCCGAACCCCAAATTAAAAACAGAGAAAGAAAGAGGGTAGATTCGACCCAAAACCCTCCCAGATCCCGCAAGCAAACAAAACAACCCCAAAGCCAAAGATCCCCACCCTTTTCGAAAACCCCAAACCCCGAAAATCCCTGAGGAAAAGAACCACCGGCCGCCGTCGTGCGCCGGCAAGGAGGCACCACCACTGCGCCGCTTGACGGGAGTGCGCCCACCCTCGGGTGGACGCACCGCCGCCAAGGGGGGCATAAGGGGGCCGCGCCTTCGCCGCTCATCGTCGTTTTCCTCTCTGCACCGTCGTTTGCGAGGTGGGGTGGTGGATGGGACGAAGATAGAAGGGGGACAAAGGGCTCGCGTGGGAGGGAGGGGCTCGCCGGTGGCGACGCTGCCGGGCGGCGCAACCTCCTCACCAAATCCCCACAGTGTCGCTAGAGAGGGTGGAGTGGGGGAGCTCGCGGGAGGGGAGGGGGAAAATAAGGGGCTAGGGTTTTGAGGGGGGCGCCGACCGCTGGTTTTGATGCCGCGAAAGTCGCTCCCGGCCGCTAGATCTAGGGTAACAGCCACGGACGGCTCAGATCTGGCAACGTATGGCGGGGCAAGCGTGCTGGGCCGCGTGGCCGGGCCGACGCGGGCCGCTGGCGGTGCCAGGGTACTGCGCGGGCGGCAGATAACGGGGGAGAGCGCTAGGCGGGCCATGCTAGGCGGGCTGCTAGAGCATGTGCGGCAGTTAGCGACAGCGCGCGAGCAGGCCAATGGGCCGCTGCTTGCCGCCCACGGAAAAGGCCCAGTAGGGCGTACAGTGCAGTTTTTCTGTTCTTTTTTTTCGGAAGCTGTTTTTTATTGTTTTTGCTTAGTTTTTAAGCAAATTTCAACATAGTTTTCTCTATTCAATATTTCAAGTGAATTTTTTCCTAGAGAATATGAAAGAGGAAGAATTTTTTCTGTAAAGTTTAAAGTTTATGACTATTGTAATAATTGTTTCCGCTGCAAATAGTTGATTTAAATTGCTAGAATGCAATAAAGTGTGTTTAATTTTGTTTTAAAAGATGTGATAAAGTAATTTAAAGTTGATTATGCTCCGTGTTATTAATTGACCAACGTTATTAATAAACATGACCATGATCCCTTTCATTAAGTGTTAAAGGTGCATTTAATTTTATCTTTACCCAACAGTGCCATAACTTTAAATGGCACAAACAATTGCATGCTTAATTTATATCAACGTTAGATTAATGCATATAGTTATTTTTGGTTATCTCACATCTTTTGTGGTTTTCAGGAGGTCTCAACCTCATGAGCTGCCTGAAGGATATCCCACTGCTCAGAGGGGATAACTATTCAGAATGGAGGAAAAGGTTGACTTGGCCTTCGTCTGCGCCGAGGTGGACTGGGTTGTTGAAACTAAACAGCCAGTCAAGCCTGAGGACCCAGTGAGGGGTGATACTAAGGACAGTGCTGAATGGGAAAAGAGAAAGAGAGACCATGCTCCTGTGGAGCTGGCATACTCAATAGATAATCAAAAGTGGGTCAATGCAAATAAAAAGTGCTTGGCCTTTGTCAAGAACACGATTAAGAACACAATAGCGGGCTCAATCGAAGAGTGTGCATCTGTTGGTGAGTACCTTGCAAAGATAAAGAGCCAGTTTAGTGGCTCTTCAAAGATGTATGCGACCCAGCTGCTAAAACAGCTGGTGACAGAAAAGTATATGGGAGGGCCACATGGCATTAGAGAGCACATCTTGAGGATGTCCAACATGGCGGCTAAGTTAAAGCCCATGGATGCAGACCTCGATCTCAAGCCTGCTCTACTGGTGCATCTTGTCATGGCCTCTCTTCCCCAACAGTTCGAGAATTTCGTCATCAACTATAACATGTCCCCTAAAAAGTGGGACATTGAAAAGACCATAGGGATGTGTTCTCAAGAGGAAGAAAGGCTTAAGTCCATTCATGGTGGTTCCTTAAACTACGTGAAGGACAACAGGAAGAGGAACTTCACCAACAGCAACCATGGTGGCTCCCCTTCCAAGACACATGGCAAGGGCCCCCTACAGCACCAGCATCAGTATCAACAGTCTCTCCCTGGAGACAAGGACCATTGTCACCATTGCAAAAAGCCTGGTCACTTCAAGAAGGATTGCCATTTATGGCTTAAGACCATAATGGCAAAGAACGTAAAGACATAGTATCTTTTGTAAATGAATCCTTGTATGAAAAGTTTTCTAAATCTACTTGGTGGATTGACTCTGGTGCAACCGTTCATGTTGCCAACTCTTTACAGGGGTTCCGTTCGACAAGGACTTTGCCAAGAAGATAAAGACACATTGAGGTGGCGAATGGGGTCCAAGCAGAAGCGGAGGCTGTTGGCGACATTCCTCTGGAGCTAGCTGATGGCTCTACTATTCTGCTTAAGGATGTTTTGTTTGTTCCTTCCATCCATAGAAACTTAATAAGTGTGTCGTGCCTGTACAAAGACATGTATGGGTGTTATTTTGGACATGGCAAATGTGCCATTTGGTTGAAAGATGTGGGTGTTGCTTCACTACATGACAAGCTTTATTTATTATCCTTGCATGAGAAAGTGTTTTCTGTGTGTGATGTGAACGAACAAGTTCCCTTGTCGAACAAAGAACAAAATAAAAGAAAGCGAACTCTTGACTCATCGAAGTTATGGCACTGTAGATTAGGCCATATTTCGAGGGGAAGAATAGAAAGCCTCATTAAAAATGACATTCTTCCTCTGTTAGAGTTCTCAGACATCGAGCAATGCATAGATTGCATCAAAGGAAAGTATTTAAAGCAAATTAAAAAGGGTGCAAACCGAAGTATAGCTACACTAGAAATAATTCACACTGATATTTGTGGACCGTTTTCGGTGAAAAGTGTGGATGGTTATGATTCATTCATAACATTCATGGATGATCACTCCCGGTATGGTTACATTTATCCAATCAAAGAAAGATTTGAAGCATTGGATAAGTTTAAAAATTTCAAAGATGAAGTTGAAAATCAGCATGATAAAAGAATTAAGATAGTCCGATCTGACCGTGGGGGGAGTACTACGGTCGGCATACTCCATATGGTCAAGTACCAGGACCTTTTGCAAGGTTCCTACAAGAAAATGGAATAATCGCCCAGTATTCTATGCCGGGCGAACCTCAGCAAAATGGAGTAACTGAAAGGCGTAACCGTACCCTTATGGATATGGTGCGCAGCATGATGAGCTATTCCATCCTCCCATTGGGATTGTGGATGGAGGCGCTTAAAACCGCCATTCACATTCTCAACAGAGTACCAAGTAAGTCGGTGCCCAAAACACCGTACAAATTATGGACAAGCATAGTTCCCTCTCTGCACCACTTGAGGGTCTGGGAGAGCCCAACTGAGGCAAAAGTTTTCAATCCAAACATTATAAAGTTAGACCCCAAAACAGTATCTTGCCACTTCATTATCTATCCAGATAAATCAAAAGGCTATCGTTTCTACTATCCTGGCAGATACACAAAGTTTGTAGAAATGAGACATGCAGTCTTCTTGGAGGACGAATAGATGAGGGGGAGCACGGTAGCTCGGGAAATTTATCTTGAGGAGAAGAGGGTGCATGCACCTAATCCGATGACTCAGGAGCCATTTTTATCGCTACTTGTTGTGCCACCATCTACAACCCCTGAGGTTGTGGTGTCGGCACCTGTTGTGACTGCACACGTGACAACAATGGGAGAAGGTTCGGAACATGTCCGTCAGGAGCCACCTGTTGACCACGAAAGGGAGCCAGAACAACCACATACTGACAATGTGCCAGAACCTGAGGCAAGAAATGAGCAAGAGTCTGATGAACTCAGAAGGTCTAAAAGAGAACGAAGACCATCCATTTCCAAAGAAATTTACAAAGTCTACAACACATAAACAGTTCATATGGAGGGCGATCCTACCTCATATGAAGAAGCCATGAGAAGCCCTCACTCAGCCAAGTGGGTGGAGGCAATGAAAGATGAAATGAAATCGATGAGTTCCAACAATGTTTAGGACTTAGAAGAAATTCCTAAAGGAGCCAAAACAGTAGGATGCAAATGGGTCTACAAGACAAAGTATGACTCCAATGGGAATGTAGAAAAGTACAAAGCTAGACTTGTGGAAAAAGGCTTTGCGCAAAGAGAAGGGGTAGATTACAATGAGACTTTTTCTCCGGTCTCATGCAAGGACTCCTTCAGAATCATAATGGCACTAGTTGCATATTTTGATTTAGAGTTACATCAAATGGATGTTAAGACGGCATTTCTAAATGGAGATTTAGAAGAAAATGTTTACATGAAACAACCCAAGGGTTTTTTCATGGAGGGGAAGGAACATATGAGATGCCTCCTAAAAAATCCATTTACGGGTTAAAGCAAGCCTCTAGGCAGTGGTATTTAAAGTTCAATGATACAATCAAAAGATTTGGATTCAAAGAGAATGTTGAGGACAACTGCATTTATGCAAAGTTCAAAAGTGGGAAATATATTTTCCTAATTCTGTATGTGGATGACATCCTGCTTGCTAGCAGTGATGTCAGTCTACTACTAGAAACAAAGAAGTTCTTGTCTTCAAATTTTGATATGAAAGACCTTGGTGAAGCTTCTTATGTTTTGGCATAGAAATTCATCGAGATAGAAAGAATGGAGTCTTAGGACTGTCGTAGAAAGCATATTGAGAAAAGATTCTAATGAAATACAATATGCATACGAGTAATGCAACACCTGCTCCCATAGTCAAGGGCGATAGTTTTGGAAAATCCCAATGTCCAAAGAACCAATATGAGATCGATCAAATGAAGTCAGTACCATATGCTTCGGCTGTTGGAAGCTTACAGTATGCACAAGTGTGCACTCGCCCTAACTTAGCTTTATCACCGGGGTACTTGGTAGATATCAATAGAATCCAGACATAGAGCACTGGAAGATGGTAAAGAAAGCTTTGCGTTATGTGCAAGGCACAAAAGGCCTCATGCTAACATATAAAAGATCTGATTCCCTAGAGATAAAAGGGTATTCATATGCGGATTTTGCGGGAGATAAAGACGACAGAAAGTCCACGATAGGATATGTCTTTACTCTCGCAGGAGGTGCTATTTCGTGGAGAAGCGCCAAACAGTCGATAGTTGCATCATCTACGATGTATGCAGAATTTATAGCATGTTATGAGGTCATGGAACATGCGTTATGGTTAAATAAATTCCTACCCGACTTGAAAGTGGTTGACTGCATCAGCAGGCCAATAAAGATGTACTGTGACAACGAGCCCGCAGTATTCTATGCTCACAACAACAAGTCGAGTAATGGTACAAAGTCTATAGATATAAAGTACAATGTTGTGAAGGACAAAGTCCAGGATCAATCTATAAGTCTCGAGCATATAAGGACAAAGGATATGCTTGCGGATCCGCTAACGAAAGGCTTACCACCCAATGTGTTCAAGGAAAACATAGCCAACATGGGTTTAATGGAAAGCCTATGATTCCTGGACTACAGAGGCCCAAAAGTAACAAAATTTGTTTCAAAATAGAAAAGTATGTAGTGGCTGTCTGATTCTATCGGCAATTGAGCTGAGACGATGAAACATGCTCTATGTACCGATCCGTGATGAAACGAGTAAAGTATAAAGTTAAAAGTAAAGTCGAGATCAAGGGGGAGAATGTTAGATTGATATGTTGGAGATATTCCCTAGAGGCAATAATAAATGTAGTTATTATTATATCTTTGTGTTTATGATAAATGTTTACATTCATGCTATAACAGTATTAACAAGGAAACATTAATACTTGTGTGATTTGTAAACTAAATTAGAGTCCCTAGTAAAGCCTCTTCATAATACTAGCTTGTTGGTTAATAGATGATTGTGGTTTCCCTATCATGAACATTGAGATGTTATTAACAACAAGATCATATCATTAGGAGAATGGTATGATGGACATACTCCTATAGATAAGCGTAGCATAAATATCAAGTCATTTTAATAGTTCAATTGCTATATGCTTTCTGATACATAGTAACCTAATTCCTTCGACCATGAGATCATGCTTATCACCATCACCGGAAGGATGCTTTGATGACATCAAACACCACACCGTAACTGGGTGGCTATAAAGGTGGCATTGAGCGTTCGGAAAGTATGGGTTGAGACACATGAATCAAGAGTGGGATTTGTCCATCCATATGACGGATAGATATACTCTGGGCCCTCTCGGTGGAATGTCATCAAATTAGCTTGCAAGCATGTGACTGGCTCACAAGGGATCACATATTACGGGAACGAGAAAAGAGTACTTATCGGTAACGAGGTTGAACTAGGTATGCAGAGATACCGACGATTAAAACCTCGGATAAGTAAACTATCGTGAGACAAAGGGAAATTGGTATCGTATGTAAGTGGTTCATTCGATCGCAAAGTAATCGTAGAAATATGTGGGAGCCATATGAATTTCCAGATTCCTCTATTGGTGTGATCGGAGAAGTGTCTCGATCATGTCCGCATAATTCACGAACCGTAAGGAGACACACTTAAGGATTCGATGTTGTTGAGTAGTTATGGAATGATGAGTAAGAGACCAAATGTTGTTCGGAGTCTCGGATGGGATCCGGGATATCACGAGGAGTTCCGGAATGGTCCGGAGAATAAGATTCATATAAGGAAAGTCCTGTTTCGGGGTTGGAGAATGATTCCGGTGTTTTCATCGGGAATGTTCTAGAAGGTTCCGGAATGTCCGGCACTCCGGAGGGGAAGGGTACATGAATGTGTCATTACAAGTTGGAATGGTTGCATCATGTACTAGGTGTCATCGCTGAGCAAAATAAAGGAATAAATCAAATCCTAGTTTGAAAAGTCAAACGCCAATTTGAAAAGTCAAACGGCAAGTTTGCTTGGTGGAGGGAGAGTAGGAAACCTACTTGGGGAGGAAGTCCCTCTCCCTCCACCGTCGGCCTTGGAAGCCGAGTTGGGGAGGGACTCCCCTCCCCTTGGCCGGCCCCCTCCACCTATATAAGGAGGGGCAGGGCTGCCCCTCCAAACACACACCTTGCCCCACCAAACCCTAACCCTAGCCGCCGGCCACCAAGTCGCCGTCGCCGCCCTAGGGTTTTCTCCCAAGGCGCCGAGTTGGGGCTTCCCCTTGCCCTAGCCGCCGGCCTAGCATCTCTCCTTGGTGTGTCTAAACCCTAGATCACCGAGGCCTCTCTCATAGTCCACCATACTCGCTCCGGCTTAAGGCGAAGCCCTGCGAGATTTCCCCTCTACTTCCGGTACCACGCCGTCGTGCTGCCGGAATCGCGAGGAGAGTGCTACAACCTTCGCTGCCTGCTGGAACAATGGAGAGGAAGGTCTTCATCGAGTGCCGAACGTGTGACCGACTGCGGGAGCGCTGCCGGAACGCGGCGTCAGAAGGATCGTCTACACGATCTTGAGATCGGCAAGAGTACGACTACATCACCCACGAGAATCTGCTCTTGTTAACCGCTTTGGAATCTTCGAGGGTGAGTTCATCTATCGACTCGTTGCTACAATCTAGTAGATAGATCTTGGCTTGTTTGTTTGCATGCGGTAGAAATTTTTTGTTTTCCATACTACGAACCCCTACATGATCTCTCTCCCATTCGAGCCCAACGGCCCGAACGGAGTCCCTCAACGCGCCCTGATCAGGGGCGCCTAACCTTATCATGGTTGGTGGGCCCCTGTCGCCAGCGCACATATAAAGAGGTGGGGGAGGGGGGCGGACGCACACGGTATGAGGTTCATCGTGCGCCGCAGCCCCCCATCGAAATCCCTACCGATCTAGGGTTTTGCGCTAGGCCGACGGGAAGCACCGCCACCACCGCACACCCACGCCGTCGACCCCTTTGCCCATGGCCACCGACGCCGGCACCAGCTCCGGCATCCCCTCCGGTTCATGCTCTTCGAGCACGGGGGCAGGTAGTACCCCTCTCTCTCTCTTAGATCTCCCACTCCTAATCGTATAGTGCATGTACCGAGCTTAGTCTAGATTTAACAGTGCGTTGTCTTCTCCTTCATTGGACCATATAGTTCTGCCTTAAAAACAGGAGATCTTGCAGCCAGCAAACATCTATGAGCATCGAACAATTGGCCACACACATTGAACGTCACGTCAGCTCCTTCTCCATCCTTTAGCATTTGTACTAGATGGTCCTTGAGATTCGGAGCCGGAGCCTCTACAAGAGTCCTCTTTACCTCGGTGCGAGGTTCTTTGAAGATAGTGAGAACGCACCTTATCGTAAAGTAGCCATTATTGATGTTCGGCGATGATTTCAGCTTCGATTTCTTGATGAAATCAGGATAGCCCCAACTATAACTTAATGGAGAAAAGATACGGTCTATCTCATCATAGCTGGTTATTTCCTGACCATGTCCGTCAGGCATCTTGAAGACGACTTGGCTAGCTGACAATGCTTAAAAACAGAGGTCGATTTGCACTTGCTGGTCATGGTAAAGAGGAGTGCAACGGGCGCTGCTGCTGCAGGCTTGCAGGGTACACCGAATTCCCGCTGACAAAATTCAACTTCTGACCTGACAAAAACGAGCTAGTGGATCAATAACTTCCAAGCACTATATCAGCAGCTTCCAATCGGAGAGGACGTACCCTCAACGAGACACAGCCCAAATTTCGATCTGACCACGGCGAGCTCTCAGACCGAAACAAGCCGGCGCCGCGTGATATAACTTTCCATCTTAAAACTGGAGGAAAAGAAGAAGATTCAAGATCTGAACCAAACAAACCCACCTTGGTGCTTAAAGGCGACGAACAGGCAGAGCCGCAGCCGTGCACAGTGATAGAAAAGGCGACGGAGCTGGAAAGCTGCGCCGAGGAAGTGACGATGCGAGGGCGCGATAATGAAGGCACACACGAAGGCCACCTCGCCGGGAGAGTACGCGGACCCGCAGGCTGAGTAGGTCCACAGGCGGCGGGCTCGCAATTGGTGGAGGCGGAGGGGAAGAAAACCCAGCCGCCGGCGTACCTCAACGGTGGGGACAGGGGAGGAAAACCTGAGTTTTTTTATTTTTTGAAACTCCTTATTAGCATCGTTGATTTAGTACCAGTGCAACCAGCATCAGGCCACAAGCCAGCCCATGCAAAATTAGCATCGTTCCAGAGCCCAGTGGGCTTCAATTGTTTCTTGATTACTTGTAGGCCTTCTTTAACAAAAAAAAAATGCTTTATAATTCTACTAGTCCATACAACAAGTGACTTTTTTTGAGCAACGAGACATGTTTCACAAACATTGCAATGAGTAAACAAACCAAACCAAGAAGACACACCGATCAGGATAATACAAAGGAAGGTAAGCAAGCATGCCAAAAGGTTTATTGACCAAGGGGAAACATTTTGGAGAAGTCGCTGCTTATGTGCATGTCACCGAGTTTCAGAAAAGAGGTCTGCCGCACGAGCATATCCTTCTAATTATGAAATCAGATAGCAAGTTAAAGACCCCAGATGACTATGATCGGGTGATATCTGCAGAGATACCTGACAAAGAGAAGTATCCTGTCCTACATGATCTGGTCGTCAAACACATGTTGCACGGACCTTGTGGTGAGTTGAAAAAAATTGTCCTTGCATGATTGATGGGAAGTGTCGTTTTCACTATCCTCGAAAGTTTTGCAGCCACACGCAGCAGGGGAAGGATTCATATCCTATCTACAGAAGGAGGGTTGATGGGTGTGCAGTTAAGATTAGAGGAGCAAAACTGGACAATAGATGGGTGGTCCCTTACAACCCATTTCTTCTCATGCGATACAACTGTCACATTAATGTCGAAGCTTGCTCGAGCATCAAGGCGGTCAAGTATTTGTTCAAGTACATCTACAAAGGTCATGATAAAACATCCTTTGCATTTGAGAAAGATGTCATCAATGATGGGGGAATCATCAATGAAATTCGTCAATACAGGGATGCACGCTATATTTCTCCTCCAGAGGCTATTTATAGGATTTTCGGATTCCGCATGTTTGGTGTCAGTCCGTCTGTTCTACAGCTACAACTTCATTTGCCCAACATGAATACTGTTGCGTTTAAAGCCGGTGATAATCTAGAAGATGTTGTTGCTCGGCCATCTTCATCTAAATCCATGCTTACCGAGTACTTTGAGATGAACCAGAAGTATTTGGAGGCACGAAAATGGCTGTACAGAGAGTTTCCAGAACAATATAGGTGGATCGGCGGAGATAAAAAGTGGCAGAAGAGACAAAATAAGAGATCACAGATTGGACGACTTGTGTATGCACACCCTGCTGAAGGAGAGAGGTACTACTTGCGGGTGCTCCTAAGTCATGTTCGAGGTGCTACTTCATTTGATGACTTAAAAACAGTTAATGGCAATCTATGCAGTTCCTTTAGAGAGGCGTGTGAGCACTTAGGCCTCATTGAGCACGACAGGTCCCTTGATGACTGCATGACGGAGGCAGCCACGTTTCAGATGTCTTGTGCTCTTAGACGATTGTTCACAACTATACTGGTATTCTGCGAGGCAACAGAAATATGACACTTGTGGGATAAACATCTATCATGGATGTCCGAGGATTACCGCCTCAATCAATACAATGAGGCAGCACTTGAGCAGATGGTTCTAATAGATATCAAAGATCTTGTGCAATCCATGGGGAAGGGTATTAAAAGCTATGGACTTCCGGATTTGGTTGAGACTGATGGTTTTTCTGACACCGAGTACAGAGAGGTAACAGAGGAGAGACAAGTCACTGCAGACCAACAACATCTAGACCTAATTGGTTGTTTGAACAATGAACAACTGGCTGGTTACAATGAAATAATGGATCATGTGAGGAACAAAAGGAGCCAGATATTCTTTGTTGATGGTCCAGGAGGCACCGGGAAGACGTACTTGTACAAGGCATTGCTTGCAAAGGTGCGTGACATGGGCCTTATAGCAATCGCAACAGCTACTTCGGGCATAGCAGCGTCAATTATGCCTGGAGGCCGAACTGCACACTCCAGGTTTAAAATTCCTATCAAGCTCACCGACTACAGTATGTGTGGTTTCACAAAACAGAGTGGAATAGCGGAATTGCTGAAACAAGCGTCCTTGATAATTTGGGACGAAGTTGCTATGACAAAGCGTCAAACAGTTGAAACACTTGATAGATCACTTCAGGATATAATGGGATGTTCTCTGCCGTTTGGTGGGAAGGTTGTCGTCTTTGGTGGGGATTTCAGGCAGGTCCTTCCTGTTGTGGCACGAGGGACAAGAGCACAAATCACGGATGCTACACCGCGGAGATCCTATTTGTGGGATAAGATCCGCAAGATTCCCCTCACACGCAATATGCGTGCACAAGCTGATCCTTCATTTTCAGAGTACCTCCTAAGAATCGGCAATGGAACAGAAGAGACAATAGGCGACGACTATGTGCGTCTCCCAGATGATATTGTGATTGGCTATACCGAAGATGAGATAGCAATTAACGAACTCATCAAAGATGTATTCCCATCGCTCCATGCAAATGCTAGATCGAGAGAGTACATGAGCGCACGTGCAATTCTTTCTACCAAGAACGAGCATGTGGATAAACTCAATGAAAAAATGATCTCCAGGTTTCCAGGCGAGGAAAAGGTATATCATAGCTTTGACTCAATTGAGGATGACTTGCAGAGTAATTACACCATTGACTTTTTGAACGCGATCACACCAAATGGCTTGCCCCCGCATGTCTTGCGAGTAAAGGTCAACTGCCCGGTCATTCTGCTTCGGAACCTAGACCCTCATAACGGCCTATGCAATGGGACACGGCTCATGATCAGAGCATTCCAGGATAATGCAATTGACGCAGAGATTGTAGGTGGCCAGCATGCTGGAAAGAGGGTGTTCATACCTAGGATACCTATGTCGCCCTCGGAGGACATCTCACTTCCCTTCAAACTTAAGAGAAAACAGTTTCCCATCCATCTGAGTTTTGCAATGACTATTAACAAGGCCCAAGGTCAGACCATACCAAACGTCGATATTTACCTTCCCGAGCCAGTATTCTCACATGGCCAGCTATATGTTGCATTGTCAAGGGGCGTGTCGAGACAGACGACACGGATTTTGGCCAAGCCGAACAAGGAGGTTGATAAATTGGGAAAAAGTACAAAGAACATCGTCTATAGAGATGTTTTACAGGGTTGACGTAGGTGCATTCTTTAGTGTTTTCCTTGCGGCTTTACTACTGCATCTATATATTGGACCTAACACTATTTATTTGTTTTGCAGGTTTTGATCAAGACCTGGCTATCATTGCATAAGATTGATGTTCATGTGACCTTGACCCTGTACATCAGCCATTTATCAGAATGATTGAGAATGCGCAAATAAGACGGATATGCTATTTGGTTTACTGTTTGTAGGACAGGGCATAGGTCCAAGCCTGCCTTTTTACATGAACTGTATGTCAACTGTGATCATGGAAACTTGATAGGTGATCTTTGTAATTGTTTCATGGTAACAGTATATGACGTTATAAAGAGGATTAATGTTTACAGTGCATGCGACCGGAAAGTGTTTAATTGGTCTGGATCCGAAGTTTTTAATTTATCACCTGACAATCCGAAGTTTTTAATTGGTCTGGATCCGAGCAAAGATCATGGTACCATTGTTTGAACTTGAATCAACTCAATTAATTATCCAAGTTTTATAATGACCCAATAAGCATACATTGTGGACAATTCTACACTGTACTATAACATAATTTCCACCTAATTATATTGCTTAATAACATGTTCATTCGTGTGAGATTTAAACAGAGAAGATTGATACACTCAAATAGCCAATGCCAACTATACACCCAGGCCAAACCAACTCAATAGGCCACTTTAAAGCAAAACAACCGCGGCTAAAAAAAGGGTACACCAACGTCTGTGTACGTGGGGTATAAGAAAAGGACAAAAAAGAAAAGCGTGGGTCCTGAGATAAATCAGCCGGATATATATCTCAATAAAAACGCGATCGTACTGATTGTTATTTCCTACATTGCTCTTTAAAAATAATAATAATAAATCTTAGGGCCAGAGATAAATCAGTGGGATATTTATAGCTCAATAAAATAGGAATCGCAGCGATTGTTGTTTCCCTTTCTCGCACTACAAAAGTCAAATAGCCTCACGATAGAGCCCTAGGGTTTTTGCCCTGATACATACCCCTCCCACCTCTCCTCCCTCCCACCTCTCCTCCCAGCGATCTCTCTGCCGCATCCCCACTCTCCTCTACCTCGCCGGCCTCCTCCAAAACAATTCTCTGCACTCACCCGACGAATCTGCCTACTTTGCATTGTTCTCAATGTCTACGCCACCATCCCCGATGTCCTCTGCAGATCAATCTTCAACCTTATTGGGTACAATTTTCCATGCTATCAACACGGTAATAATATATTTCTATAACTTCAACTTTTGCCAATTTTTTTTGTCTAAAAGTGATATGTTCTTGGGTTTTCAGGAGAACATCGACACGGGGTCCAAGGACGAGGACATAGAAACTATCCAGATCGGAGATGTGATGACCAAAGACAAGGATACAGACCCTGAGTCGACAAAGGCAATAGAAGAACCAATATATATTTGAATATTTTCACTCTTTAGACTTCTGCCAATTTTTTAATCTAAAAGTTATATGTGCTTGGGTTTTCAGGAGAACATCGACACAGGGTCCAAGGACGAGGACACAGAAACTATGTAGATCGATGATGTGATGACCAAACACAAGGATACATACCCTAAGTCGGCAAAGGCAATAGAAGAACCAATATATATTTGAAGTTTTTTCACTCTTTACTTGTTCAATAAACAATCAATTATAGTAGTAATAGCTCTGTCTGGGTTGTTTACAGGAAAACATCAATGAGGGAGTAAAGGAACAAGCATTACCAACTACGGAAAGTGAGAATCATGAATCAGAACAACAAATCATTATAGAGGGTCACAAAAAATGTGCTTGTTGAAGAGGCAGTGACCATTGACAATGATACAAACCCTGAGTTGACAAAGGTGAGTTCTCCTTTTTCCTATTAAATCTCCCCAATAATTGTAAGTCTCTAGAGTGATAATTCTGTCTTATTTGTGTTCTCAGGAAATATCCTACAACGAATCAAGTCAACAAATGCTGGCAGATCAGGAAGATCAATTAGCACAAACGCCTGATACGGAAGGGCTAGGAACTATAGAGGAGGGGGTAGCATTGCCCGTGCAGATAAAGAAACCTGTCCGAAAGCATAACAAGCCTAAGAAGACACAAGACTATATGATTTCTCCAGAAGGCACATAATAAAAACTTTTATACCCTATTTTTCTACTTTTATTTTTTTCAGTCTTAGCAAATTTTATTACTTCCATTTCCATCATGACAGATTATACCTGCACCGGCGATGATTGGTCCGTGATTGAAAATATCATAAATGAACCAGATGAAAAAAGATATTTAGTGAGTATCGATGACGCCTATCTATATAAGCATGAGTTACTACGTCTCTTAACTCCCGGAGAATTCCTTGGCGATGAAGTAAGTATATGTAGCTTTGTGACAACAAGATGCTATTTAGTATGAGTACCGATTATCTCCTATAACCAGTGTACGCACTTGAAATTTTAGATCATAAACGCATACATAAATTGCATAAGTGCTACAGACCATCTACAGATGAGATCAGGTGGAAGTGTGTTCTTAGAGAATGCATGTATCTCTAAGGCAATAAAGAGCGGTACCTGTGAAGGTGATAATGTATCAGCATGGGTATTAAGGAGAGCCAAAACTTACTTGGAACATGATATGGTTAGTCTCAGTTTTCTACATATTACTATAAATTCAAATGAGGACTAATGTTTGTATACACTGAATGTAAGTAAACTAACAAAAATCCTTTTTTCAGTTATTCATTCCAATAAACATTGAACACTTTCATTGGTACGTAGCAGTTATAAATACCAGAAAACGACGTATCCAAGTACTTGACTCCCTAGGCAGCACAATGCACAGAAATGACCTGGATGCAATGGTGCATAATTAGACCCACTAACCCAACATTTGATAAGACAATTTATGTTATTTTTCTATCTTATGATGCTAATACTTTGTCTCTTATATTTATGCAACAGCTGGCAGGACTGGAAAATATTGTCAAATACGCATCCCTTCATATGGAACTAAAGTCTGATAAGTGGAAGGACTTAAACGTCACAACATGGCCAAGAGAAGAGTGTATTAAGAGCAGCATACAGACAGATGGGTACACTCCTAACTCAATGTAATAGATATTATGTGTTTCTTGTATACCCCATTAATCGCAAGCAGATTTCTTATATATATATATATATATATATATATAGAGAGAGAGAGAGAGAGCATGTCTAATAATCTGATGGTGCTCTGCCAAAATGATACACAGCCTATCCTTGATGGCAATAAATACAACAAAACAATTATACACAACATATCCTTAAAATGAACAAGTTAGGAAGTAATAAAGTATTCACTCTAAAGATATTATGAAATGTTTACCAATGACATACAATAAGCAAATAGAATAAATAATTCTCACAGAAGGTATGAATCATAAAACTGGTTTTTTGACTACATAAGGGTATTACAGATTTTTAGTATAGTATAATATGCCTATACAGAATACTGGACAAATCTTAAGCAAAGCATAAGGGGGCTCCGTATGAATAAGAAAAACAACAGGGGCATCGACATTAACAACATTTCCCTTTTGCTTTTCCATAAAAATGTATGGATCATATTTGGATGATCCACAAAAATTCATAATCATGCAGGTCATCTTGTGGTTTGTGGATGTTAAATTTCATGGAGTATTTTACGGGAGATGTTTTATCCGACATTCCTGAGCAGGTATATTTCGCTATGTATCATGATACTTATTTCACGGTGTTCCATTATTTCAAAACTAACTCTAATTATTACTACTTGATAGATTCATATGACACATTTTAGAAGAAAACTTGCTGTCATTTTGGTGGATTCAAGGTTGAATGATGATAATATAAGAAATCGAGGCTTTCAAGATGATACAAGCAAGGGAAACAAAATATATCCCACAGATTCTATGATTGTGGATAAACCCTCTAAAAAACTCAAAACAGTGAGCATATCATCAGAAGTTGAGTACATCTCGCAACCATGAATCCTTTCACCATCTTCCAATCCAACTAATGATGAATTAATAGATGAACTCTGCTTGTGCATTAGCATGACTGATGATGTCCCTTCACTAGAGTAAGCCATGTTTTTTCAGTTTATTTTGTGTTCTACAAAATTACTCTTACGTAATTTGTAGTTGACGGAATTCTGATTTTCACAGGAGGGAATGGGTGAAAAGTTCCAACCCTTATCCTATTAGTATAAATTTGAGACAACTAAGGAAAATATTGAAGAATGATGAATACATGAATGTTGATTGCTTTAACATGGCTGTACGGATACTCGCGTGCCACGACATCCAACTTGTCAGAGATATTCCAGTTCACTACATGGACCTAAACTTCTGTGTAAGTTACTATACTCGCATATTACAGTTTAATTAATATCATAGTACTAATGTTTTCTTATTCTTATTTTAGTCGATGTCCCATTGTGCACGAGACCCAAGTCGTCACGAAAATTTTGATGCTAATAGGTTGGTGCAGTTATTTAATAGTTGGCCTGATAGCAATGAGTATCATATCTCAGAATGCAATGAGGTAATATTTTACTTCTTTATTATAAGAGTTTTATATTTGGTCATAATATTTCTAAATGATTGCATCAATTGCAGATTTTATTGCCTTGGGATATTCTTGGGGTATTCCTATTGTTTGTCTTGGATAAAAAAAAAGAGTTGTCTCTATTTTGGATCCACTTCCAATACCTACCTTGGGGAAAAATATCCTTAAAACTATTGTCAACAATCTAAACCTTGCGCTCCAAGCTGCCAACCCAACATTCAAGCACGATATCTTTAAATGGGGAT
The DNA here is from genome assembly GCA_916181665.1 of Avena sativa. Taxonomy (NCBI): domain Eukaryota; kingdom Viridiplantae; phylum Streptophyta; class Magnoliopsida; order Poales; family Poaceae; genus Avena; species Avena sativa. Next base: position 388,622,359 of record OV702280.1, on the reverse strand, counting down.
GCAAAGTTCCCATTGTTCTGACAAACTCATACGGGTATGAATCTTGTCAATCAATGCATTCGATCTTGATTGATTCATTGACGCATAATGTAACATTTCGTACATGCAGTCCTTTATCGGGTTATTTAGTTTTTAATCTCATGCACTCATGGGACGATGGAGCCCTACATTTCCCAATACCCAAGGTGAATATTTACACCATGCTCATTTGTATATATACGAATGCACATGTTTTTTACAATAATGTTTGTATAATGGATATGTAGGATAATATTGAACTGAGAAGGCAATTTTTGGTTCATATTTTGAAGTACGAAGGAAATGAGGCTCTAAAGAATATCCCAGACAGAGAACGCCTCATTATAGAGCGCATAACTAGATGGACCTTCAAGAAAGAAACATCTTGAAAGAATAAATAGTAGATGGTGTCTTTAAGACTTTTTCGGCATTCTAGACAGAAAATTAGAATAATTCATAGATTTGGTTATAACCTTACCTGTTGGTTAGAACATTGCTCTCCTCATGGAGATATATGTTTTTCGCATTCAATATTGAGCATCCTATTCAAACAGCCATCCCTACAGCCCATTTCGCCATCTTGAGGAGGATGGAGCTGCATACCATAGCCTTCCGCAAGCCTCCTCCTACCTGTAAAGTGAATGTTCTTTAAATTTTGAGAAATAATAATTATAAATTATAAATTATGAGGCTAAGAAACTTAGTACCAGAGATATGTGCAAGCTACATCAAGTAATTGTTGGAGATATGCCCTAGAGGTAATAATAAATGTAGTTATTATTATATATCTTTGTGTTTATGATAAATGTTTACATTCATGCTATAATAGTATTAACAAGGAAACCATTAATACTTGTGTGATTTGTAAACTTAATTTGAAGTCCCTAGTATGGCCTCTATACTTCACTAGCTTGTTGGTTGATTGATGATGTGGTTTCTTTGTCATGAACATTGAGATGTTATCAACAACAAGATCATATCGTTAGGAGAATGATATGGTGGACATACTCCTATAGACAAGCGTAGCATAAAGATCAAGTCATTTCAATAGTTCAATTGCTATATGCTTTCTGATACATAGTAACCTAATTCCTTCGACCATGAGATCATGCATATTGCCTTTACTGGATGGATGCTTTGATGTCATCAAACACCACACCGTAACAGGGTGGCTATAAAAGTGGCATTGGGTGTTCGGAAAGTATTGGTTGAAACACATGGATCAAGAGTGGGATTTGTCCATCCACATGACGGATAGATATTCTCTGGGCCCTCTCGGTGAAATGTCATCCAATTAGCTTGCAAGCATGTGACTTGGTCACAAGGGATCACATATCACGGGAACGAGAAAAGAGTACTTATCAGTAACGAGGTTGAACTAGGTATGCAGAGATACCGACGATCATGACCTCGGATAAGTAACATATCGTGAGACAAAGGGAAATTGGTATCGTATGTAAGTGGTTCATTCGATCGCAAAGTAATCGTAGAAATATGTGGGAGCCATATGAATTTCCAGATTCCTCTATTGGTTATTGTTCGGAGAAGTGTCTCGATCATGTCCGCATAATTCACGAACCGTAGGGAGACACACTTAAGGATTCGACGTTGTTTGAGTAGTTATGGTATTATGAGAAAGAGACCGAATGTTGTTCGGAGTCTCGGATGGGATCCGGGATATCACGAGGTGATCCGGAATGGTCCGGAGAATAAGATTCATATAAGGAAAGTCCCATTTCGGAGTTGGGGAATGGTTCCGGTGTTTTCATCGGGAACATTCTAGAAGGTCCCGGAATGTCCGGCACTCCGGGGGGGAAGGGGTACATGAATGTGTCATTGCAAGTTGGAATGATTGCATCATGTACTAGGTGTTCTCGCTGTCCAAAATAAAGGGTTTATTTAATTCCTAAATTGGAAAAGTCAAACGGCTAATTTGAAAGTCAAACTGCCAATTTTGGGAAGTGGGAAAAGAGGAGGATTGGTGGAGGCCGAATTGGGGGAGGACTCCTCCCTTGGCCGGCGCCCCACCAAGCCGACTTGGGGAGGGACTCTCCTCCCCATGGCGCAGCCAGCCCTCCCACCTATATAAGGAGGGGCAGGGCTCCCCTCCTAGTACACACAAGTTCCTATCCTCTAAACTAGAAACTAGACCTAGACCCCGGTTTAGAGCTGTTTCGGTTTAGAGCCTTCTAATTGGTTTAGAGCCCTCTAATTGGTGTGTCTAATTACTAGACCACTAATAGCCTCTCTCATAAGCTCCACCATACTCGCACCGGCTTAAGGCGAAGCCCTGCGGGATCTCCCCTCTACCTCCGGTACCACGCCGTTGTGCTGCCGGAATCGCGAGGAGAGTGCTACAACCTCCGCTGCCTGCTGGAACAAGGGAGAGGAAGGTCTTCGTCGAGTACCGAACGTGTGACCGACTACGGGAGCGCTGCCGGAACGTGGCGCCGGAAGGATCGTCTACGCGATCTTGAGATCGGAAAGAGTACGACTACATCACCCACGAGAATCTGCTCTCGTTAAACACTTTGGAATCTTCGAGGGTGAGTTATTCCATCGACTCGTTGCTACAATCTAGTAGATAGATCTTGGCTTGTTTGTTTGTATGCGATAGAAAATTTTTGTTTTCCATGCTACGAACCCCTACAGTGGTATCAGAGCCGTGTCTATATGTAGATCTGTTGCACGAGTAGAACACAATGGTCATTGTGGGCGTTGATGCTTTTATTGTAGATTGCTTTTTGTGTACTTTGCATCTTGCGGTATGTTGGGATGAAGCGGCCCGGGCTAACCTTACATGACATCGTTCATGAGACTTGCTCCACGCTTGACATGCAACTCGTTTTGCATAAGTGGCTTTGCGGGTGCCTGTTTCTCCTAGCATAGTAAAGATCCAATTTACAACGGGTGATCAACAATGCTAGTATCAATGTTGTGGTTCTTGTTCGTAAGTTAGAACGACACTTATGGAAAGCCCCAAACCACGTAAAATATGCAAAGAAAGTAGAAGCGTCTAACTTTGTTTTGCAGGGGTGTGCAGTGATGTGATATGGCCATGATTGTGATTATATTTGATGTATGCAATGTTCCTTATTGTAAGTTGGCAACCGGCAGGAGCCATATGGTTGTCTTTAATTTCTGTTAAGACCTGCGTGTCTATTCAAAATAGTTGTAATAGTTGAAGCTGGTGGACGACAACCATGAAGAAGCGTCATTGATCTTGATGCTATGCCGGTGATGATGGAGATCATGTTCGTGCTTGAAGATGGAGATCGGAAGCACAAAGAAGAAAGGCCATATCATATCACATATTATGAATTGCATGTGATGTTAAATCCTTTATGCATCTTGTATTGCTTAGTAGACGACGGTAGCATTATAAGATGATCCCTCATGCACATAAATTTCAAGTTCTAAAGTGTTCGCCCTTAGTTAGCACCGTTGCTAAAGCTTGTTGCTTCGAAGCACCACGTGATGATCGGGTGTCTTTGATTCCACGGGTGAATACAACGTAAGCAAGCCAGATTTGCTTATGCGGTAGCTAAGGTTTGATCTTGACGAGCCTAGCATGTACAGACATGGCCTCAGGAACACGGATCGCCGAAAGGCAAAGCATGAATCATATAGTAGATATGATGAACATGATGATTGTTCGCCATTAAAACTATATCAGCTCTCGTGATGATCGGTGTTGATGTAGTGGATTTGGTTCGTGTGATCACTAAAACAATGTGAGGGATGTTGTTTTGAGTGGGAGTTCACCTAGTTTAATTTCATTAATTAATTTGAACTCAATTTGTCATAAACTTAGTCTAAACTATTGCAAATATGTTGTAGATCAATGGCAGCCCCTACCATCAATTTTAATGCGTTCCTAGAGAAAGAAAAGTTGAAAAACAATGGAAGCGGAATTGCCCAAGGTACTTGGCGGATTTGAAGAACGGCAACATCAAGAAGAAAGGTATATCTGATATACATGTTATTGATGTGTATCTCACTAGTACTCGTAGTAGTGCCTGGGTATTTGATACTGGTTCGGTTGCTCATATTTGTAACTCGAAACAGGAGCTGCAGAATAAACGGAAGCTAGTGAAGAACGAGGTGACGATGCGCGTGGGAAACGGATCAAAGGTTGATGTGATCGCGGTCGGCACACTACCTCTTCATCTACCATCGGGATTAGTTTTATACTTAAATAATTGTTATTTGGTGCCTGCGTTGAGCATGAACATTATATCGGGATCTTGTTTATTGCGAGACGGTTACTTGTTTAAATCCGAGAATAATGGTTGTTCGATTTATATGAGTAATATGTTTTATGCACATGCACCTTTGATAGATGGTCTATTCATATTGAATCTCGATAGTGGAAATACACATATTAATAACATTGAAGCTAAACGATTGAAATCAAGCGATAACTCGACCTATATGTGGCACTGTCGTCTTGGTCACATTGGAGTGAAGCGTATGAAGAAACTCCATTCCGATGGACTTCTTGAATCACTTGATTTTGAATCACTTGAAAGATGCGAAGCATGTCTGATGGATAAAATGACTAAGACTCCATTTTCTGGTATGATGGAGCGAGCTACAGACTTATTGGAAATTATACATACCGATGTGTGTGGTCCAATGAGTGTAGCATCGCGCAGTGGTTATCGTTATGTTCTTACCTTCACGGATGACTTGAGTAGATATGGGTATATCTATTTTATGAAACATAAGTCCGAAACTTTCGAGAAGTTTAAGGAGTTTCAAAGTGAGGTAGAGAATCAACGTAACAAGAAGATTAAATTTCTACGATCTGATCGTGGAGGTGAATATCTAAGTTACGAGTTTGGCGAGCATTTGAAGAAATGTGGAATACTTTCGCAGTTGACACCGCCGGGAACACCACAGCGTAATGGTGTGTCTGAACGTCGTAATCGAACTCTCTTAGATATGGTTCGTTCTATGATGTCACTTACAGATTTGCCACTATCATTTTGGGGTTATGCATTAGAAACAGCCGCATTCACTTTAAATAGGGCACCGTCTAAATCCGTTGAAACGACACCGTATGAATTATGGTTTGGGAAGAAACCTAAATTGTCGTTCCTTAAAGTTTGGGGATGCGAAGCCTATGTAAAGAAGTTACAGCCGGACAAGCTTGAACCCAAAGCGGAAAAATGCGTCTTCATAGGATACCCGAAGGAAACTGTTGGGTATACCTTCTATCATAGATCCGAAGGCAAAATCTTCGTTGCTAAGAATGGATCCTTTCTAGAGAAGGAATTTCTCTCGAAAGAAGTGACTGGAAGGAAAGTAGAACTCGACGAGGTTGTCGAACCTTCTCTCGAAATTGCGAGTAGCGCAGCACCGGAAGAAGTTCCTGTGGTGCCTGCACCAATAAGAGAGGAAGCTAATGATGGTGATCATGAAACTTCGGTTGAAGTTACTACAGAGCCTCGGAGGTCAACGAGAACTCGTACCACTCCAGATTGGTATGATTCCGTTATGAATGTCATGTTGGTGGACAACACCGATAACCCCGAGACATATGAGGAAGCGATGATGAGCCCAGATTCCAATAAATGGCAAGAAGCCATGAAATCCGAGATTGGATCCATGTACGAAAACCAAGTATGGACTTTGGTGGACTTACCGGATGGCCGGAAGGCTGTCGAGAACAAATGGATTTTCAAGAAGAAAACAGATGCTGATGGTAATGTTACTGTCTATAAAGCTCGACTTGTCGCAAAAGGGTTTCGACAAATTCAAGGAGTTGACTACGATGAGACTTTCTCACCGGTAGCGAAGCTAAAGTCTGTGAGGATTATGTTAGCAATCGCTGCATATTATGATTATGAGATATGGCAGATGGATGTCAAAACAGCATTCCTCAATGGAGACATTGATGAAGAGTTGTATATGATACAACCCAAAGGTTTTGTCGATCCTAAAGATGCTAACAAGGTATGCAAGCTTCAAACGGTCCATCTATGGATTGAAGCAAGCATCCCGAAGTTGGAATCAACGTTTTGATAAGGTAATCAAAAGTTTTGGTTTTATACAAACTTATGGAGAAGCTTGTATTTACAAGAAAGTGAGTGGGAGCTCTGTAGCATTCTTAATACTGTATGTGGATGACATATTGTTGATTGGGAATGATGTAGACCTTCTTAATAGTGTCAAGGAATATTTGAATAATAGTTTTTCAATGAAGGATCTTGGCGAAGCAGCTTACATATTAGGCATAAAGATTTATAGAGATAGATCGAAACGCCAAATATCATTGTCACAAAGTACGTATTTGGACAAAGTTCTAAAGAGGTTTGGAATGGAAGATAGCAAGAAAGGGTTCTTGCCCATGTTGCCCAATACGACCTTGAGTAAAACTCAAAGTCCGACATCGGCAGAAGATAGAGAAAAGATGAGTAAGACTCCCTATGCCTCAGCCATAGGATCTCTAATGTATGCCATGCTATGTACTAGACCCGACATCGCATATGCTGTTAGTCTAACTAGCAGATATCAAAGTGATCCAGGAGTGGATCATTGGACAGCGGTCAAAAACATCCTTAAGTACTTGAGAAGAACTAAGGATATGGTTCTTTCTTATGGAGGTGATGAACAGCTCGTTGTTAATGGTTACACCGATGCTAGTTGGAACACCGATCCGGATGATTCTAAATCACAATCTGGATACGTATTTATTTTGAATGGTGCAGCAGTTAGCTGGAGGAGTGCAAAGCAAAGCGTTGTGGCGAGATCTTCAACTGAATCGGAATACATGGCTGCTTCGGAGGCTTCACAAGAAGCGATATGGATGAAAGAGTTCATTACAGAGCTGGGTGTGGTTCCAAGTGCGCTGGACCCAATGTCTATCTACTGTGATAACATGGGCGCCATAGCCAATGCGCAAGAACCAAGGTCACACAAGAAGCTGAAGCATATCAAGCTGCGTTTCCACGCTATTCGAGAACATATCCAGGATGGGGATATAAAGATTTGCAAAGTACACACAGATCTGAATGTGGCGGATCCGTTGACTAAACCTCTCCCGAGGGCAAAACATGACCAACACCAAACTGCCATGGGTGTTCGGTATATTACCATGTAATCTAGATTAGATGACTCTAGTGCAAGTGGGAGACTGTTGGAGATATGCCCTAGAGGTAATAATAAATGTAGTTATTATTATATATCTTTGTGTTTATGATAAATGTTTACATTCATGCTATAATAGTATTAACAAGGAAACCATTAATACTTGTGTGATTTGTAAACTTAATTTGAAGTCCCTAGTATGGCCTCTATACTTCACTAGCTTGTTGGTTGATTGATGATGTGGTTTCTTTGTCATGAACATTGAGATGTTATCAACAACAAGATCATATCGTTAGGAGAATGATATGGTGGACATACTCCTATAGACAAGCGTAGCATAAAGATCAAGTCATTTCAATAGTTCAATTGCTATATGCTTTCTGATACATAGTAACCTAATTCCTTCGACCATGAGATCATGCATATTGCCTTTACTGGATGGATGCTTTGATGTCATCAAACACCACACCGTAACAGGGTGGCTATAAAAGTGGCATTGGGTGTTCGGAAAGTATTGGTTGAAACACATGGATCAAGAGTGGGATTTGTCCATCCACATGACGGATAGATATTCTCTGGGCCCTCTCGGTGAAATGTCATCCAATTAGCTTGCAAGCATGTGACTTGGTCACAAGGGATCACATATCACGGGAACGAGAAAAGAGTACTTATCAGTAACGAGGTTGAACTAGGTATGCAGAGATACCGACGATCATGACCTCGGATAAGTAACATATCGTGAGACAAAGGGAAATTGGTATCGTATGTAAGTGGTTCATTCGATCGCAAAGTAATCGTAGAAATATGTGGGAGCCATATGAATTTCCAGATTCCTCTATTGGTTATTGTTCGGAGAAGTGTCTCGATCATGTCCGCATAATTCACGAACCGTAGGGAGACACACTTAAGGATTCGACGTTGTTTGAGTAGTTATGGTATTATGAGAAAGAGACCGAATGTTGTTCGGAGTCTCGGATGGGATCCGGGATATCACGAGGTGATCCGGAATGGTCCGGAGAATAAGATTCATATAAGGAAAGTCCCATTTCGGAGTTGGGGAATGGTTCCGGTGTTTTCATCGGGAACATTCTAGAAGGTCCCGGAATGTCCGGCACTCCGGGGGGGAAGGGGTACATGAATGTGTCATTGCAAGTTGGAATGATTGCATCATGTACTAGGTGTTCTCGCTGTCCAAAATAAAGGGTTTATTTAATTCCTAAATTGGAAAAGTCAAACGGCTAATTTGAAAGTCAAACTGCCAATTTTGGGAAGTGGGAAAAGAGGAGGATTGGTGGAGGCCGAATTGGGGGAGGACTCCTCCCTTGGCCGGCGCCCCACCAAGCCGACTTGGGGAGGGACTCTCCTCCCCATGGCGCAGCCAGCCCTCCCACCTATATAAGGAGGGGCAGGGCTCCCCTCCTAGTACACACAAGTTCCTATCCTCTAAACTAGAAACTAGACCTAGACCCCGGTTTAGAGCTGTTTCGGTTTAGAGCCTTCTAATTGGTTTAGGGCCCTCTAATTGGTGTGTCTAATTACTAGACCACTAATAGCCTCTCTCATAAGCTCCACCATACTCGCACCGGCTTAAGGCGAAGCCCTGCGGGATCTCCCCTCTACCTCCGGTACCACGCCGTTGTGCTGCCGGAATCGCGAGGAGAGTGCTACAACCTCCGCTGCCTGCTGGAACAAGGGAGAGGAAGGTCTTCGTCGAGTACCGAACGTGTGACCGACTACGGGAGCGCTGCCGGAACGTGGCGCCGGAAGGATCGTCTACGCGATCTTGAGATCGGAAAGAGTACGACTACATCACCCACGAGAATCTGCTCTCGTTAAACACTTTGGAATCTTCGAGGGTGAGTTATTCCATCGACTCGTTGCTACAATCTAGTAGATAGATCTTGGCTTGTTTGTTTGTATGCGATAGAAAATTTTTGTTTTCCATGCTACGAACCCCTACAGTAATAACTAACATAAGAACCGCAATAACATTTGGATACTGCCACCTTTTTCACTTCTGGTTGTTGGTATGGCATTCACAATATTTACAAAGCATGGGTTTGTGTATTTATCAAAACTAAAATAGAATCTTTATTTCAAAACAGATGGTTTACCCCTACAGGGACTGGTACTAACGTCCATGTACCATGTGTTTACTTCACCTGAAAATTTGTACAATGACTAGAATAATAATCAAGGCCTTGGACAACACGTGACTTAGAGAGCTTCTTTATAGCTTTCCTTCAATTGAGTTTACAAGCTGCACTTATATGGCATCCTCTAGAGTAGGAATATCATGTATTCATGTGGACTAGGCTAGGATGACCAAACTAGGATTGGAACTGAAGTAGCACTAAGACTCGGTAACTCAAGCAAATAGCCAAACGCATAGGACTAGAGAACTCTTGTAAACATGCTGCAATTAGCTACCTCTCCCGATCTGATCTAATCTGGCACGACTAAAAGTAGTAGTATAAAGATTCCTTAGCAACAAAAGAGAAGTACCATTAAGTTTTACAGTAAGGAGTGCACCTGATACGATTCAGCTTTTACAATAAGGAGTGCACCTGATACGATTCAGCTTTTACAGTAAGGAGTGCACCTGAATATTCTGTACATTAAGTTTGCATGACATGACTGGAATCTGCAAACTCAAAGAAAAATCAATGCATGATATGGGAACAACTTCCTGCTAGAAAGGAAATGGAGAAGGGCAACTCAAAATCACTATGGACAAGTACATGTACGCTATCCATAATAAACGTCACCGAACAGAAGAATTTAAGAAGATGCCTAGATGGAGATAGAATATAATACTATATATGGGTGGTGCCTTTGAATTTAAGACAGTTTTTGTAGACCACATAATTTTTATGTTTATCTACTTAAAAAAAAATAAGAACAGGGACTTACAGTATCAAAATATATATTCAACGAGTTTCTTTTTCTGGCTTATTACAAGAAGGATTCATACTCCATAGATACAATATGTGATTGAGCAAATCACGCACAATAATTAATTAGCAGGGAAGTGCATCTTTTATCAATAGACTGCAGCATAGTACGCGTGCTGCTTGACTAAGCGTTGGCGATCGCACTTTGATTCGATGCTAGGCAACACCGTTCAGACAAACTTGTAGACAACAGCATGATTGGCATCTAGACAGACTAATGCATCTATGATCTATTATTCATCTTTTGTTCAATTAGGATTGAAAGACAGTCTCCTTCTATAGAGTACCACTAAGACAATAAAAGCAGAGTTTTCAGATGATACCTTGGAAATTTTCACATTCAGCCATTGATCCCTGAAAGGAAGATCTCTAATAAAAATGAACCTCCAAAGTCAATCATGTGATCTTCACCAATCTTGTTAGATTCCTCCTGTTTATATGATAGAGTCACTTCATCCCATAATACAACATAGCATACCTAGAAGAACAAAAGGCATCAACGATCAAATAGTAAAGCAGCTCAAGACATGAACATCCAACGCGAGAGAAGTACTAGACCTTTTTTCACAAAAACTTCTGTCATCCATATATAGGTTACTGAAGCTCATCCCCTTATAATCGATGCATACCAATTAGGTGGGGAGTGGCGTCGACCTTCCACTCCAGGAGGCTCATGGCATGGCCCCTCGAAATTGTGGTAGACACGACCACGAATCCAGTGAAGAAATGGACCGTGCTTGCGCATCCACCAACGTTCCTAGCACAGGATAAACTCCGCCATGCCGAGCTCGAATGTCTCCTTGGACGGTGACCAGAATCGACAAGGATGGGTGGAGAAGAGGAGTGGCGTGCCACGTGCAAGGCCAGCGATGCAGAGACAAGGGAGGGGCAGTTTGACTAGATCTAGAGAGGGGAGCTGGTGAGTGGATGAGCTTCCTCGCGGGGGCAGTGGGGAGCCAGGGGAGGGGCGCAGTACCTCGCCGGGGCGGTGGGGAGGCAGGTGAGGAGGCACCTTGCTGGAGCGGCGGAGAGACAGACAAGGAAGCGATGGACCACGCCGGCCGCCGGGACGGTGGGTATGCAGGTGAGCGGTGTTGTAGGTGATGGGGCTGCTTGAGAGAGACGAGTGTACACGGTGACTCGGGAGTATGATGTCTGATTTTTCTTTGCGCGAGAGCTCGGAGCTGGTTTGCAATTTTTTTCTTAGATCCTTGCACAAGTGTACATCTGGTGCCGCGTTAATGCGTGTGTTTGTACGTGCTTTTTCTCAGAGACGAGAGATTATATGTACTAAGAAAAATGTAGTGGCCATTTGATGATTTCGAATGCTTTCCATTTGATGATTTCGAATGCTTTTAAAACTATAGACTGATTTCTTATACTTCCTCCCATATTAGTTGACTTGGATTTGTCAAAATTTGGATAAATCTATATACTATATAGTGTTTAAATTTATCTAAATTTAGAAAAAATTGAGTCAACTAATATGGATTGGAAGAAGTAACACATTTTAGGTACAATATGAATGATGACGTAAACATGTGTTAGATGCTCGCTCACATCATTGGACATGAGACACAGTTAAGTTTGTCGATTAAAAAATGAACGAAGATGTGAACATGTGTTAGACACTCGGTCACATCATTGGGCATGAGATACAGTTAAGTGGCTCGGTCAAAAACTCGCTAAAAGCGAAATAAAAGTCACAAATAATATTTTATTATAGATTATATTAGACGTGTGTTGCACGTGCACGCTTACTAGTCCATACAACAAGTGACTTTTTTTGAGCAACGAGACATGTTTCACAAACATTGCAATGAGTAAACAAACCAAGAAGACACACCGATCAGGATAATACAAAGGAAGGTAAGCAAGCATGCCAAAAGGTTTTTATTAAGTTGCAAATGTTTTGTTAAACAAAAACTTGATTTACATAACACTTTATTAGACCTAGGTCCAAATAATTGTTCTCATAGGGTTGTTTTCTACCACATAGTTTTTATAGCTCTGCCTTTTCAAATTGAAGAGAAGAGGTGACCAGTTTGGAGGAGAAACTGGTCGAAACCTGTTACAGACTTATATACACACGTGTCCAGATTGTGGCTAGATCGGGCTCTTCTCCGGCAAGTCTGCGGTCCTCGACTATCTTCGACATGTCGTCCTCTTCGATCGATGTTGAGATCGTGGTAAGAGACTCCCAACCCTAACTCTCAGAGCTTAGATCTGTTAGCATGTTATGGCTCATAGTTCATTTGCTCGCGCGTGCTTGCTTCTAGTAGATCTGGACCTTTTGTGGTACATTTTTGGCAGTCATTATTCATGTTGTACTATGAGGATTATCAAGTGCTATAGGTAGGACTAGTGTTACAACTATAGTTCTTCTACTTGAACTAAACACGATGCTTATCTCTAGTGCCATAGGAGTTGGTTGCGTCCCCTGATCTATCGGCAACCTCTGTGCTGCCTCTACGTAATGCGTCAATGCCTGATGTGGTGAAGAAGTTGGTCATGTATGGCCAGCATCTCTGTCCATCTGCGTCCTGAATCGAATGTGTCAGTTGATTTAGAAAGGGGGTTCAGTTGTTCAGGGATTCAGAGAGGTGGACATGCGCTTGATTGCAGACGATGTCTTCAAGTTCTACGGCCGCACAGTCAATAAGAACCAGGTGTACAACCACATGAGGAACTCGAGTGTTAGGTGGATTCAGGTGCTAAAGATCAAAAGGCTTAAGAACATGCGCTAGGTTGAGGAGAACTCAGCTATCATGATGGATGACGATGATTAGTATGTGCACATCAAGGTTCGATATATTTTCACTTGCATCCGTACCTTGCCTAGTTGTAAAGCTCGCATATGAACTACACGTTTTGAACTAACTGTGATTCTCATGCATGCTCATCCAAAATATATCGAGTTAATCAATAAGCCCATTGAGAACTATGATCAGATGGAGACGATCTATGGTCCTCATATTCTCGTTGCGCCTATCTCTCCGACTGCGATACACCATGCTCTTAGCCACCTAATGAAGAATAATGGACATGTGACCATGTATCTTGCCATGACCCTTGAGCACAGGATGAGATGGTTCATGGTCTTTCTGAACAAGCACTACCTCCCTGTGTTTGAAATGTTGAGAAAAGTATGCTCCTGGTTGATTGGGAATCGAATAAAAAAGGTCACCGCTGACATAGAAGTTTTGAAAAAGAGATCTGAAGTACTTCACCTAATTTCCTCCGCAGTCGTGGATTGTGCTGCTCGAAGGGTGTTAGTAGCGGTATTGATGATGATGATTGTGATGTATATTTTGAAGTATCTATGCTAATAAACTTTGGTTTCGGTGACCCCTAAACTTTGGTCTGTATATTTTGGAAGGTGGTATTCAGTTATAACCACTTTGTTTGTGACAAATTTGTGTTGCATCACCGCAGCTGCTCATGAACTCGTGGTGCAGCACATACGTCCTAGCTGAATATGTGGATTTAGTCTTAATCTAGTTGTTTTCTGAATTGCAATTGTCTAAACTTTATGGTGGGGACCCAACAACTTTAACCACCAAAAATACAAGACACTGCTTCACGTCGCCCCTCCCACGGGCGACGGAAGAGCCTTCTAGCCTCGCCCCGACCTCGCCGTTCTCCACCGTCTCCCCCTCCTGACGCCTCCAGCTTGCGTCACGTGGGGGTGGCGGCGGGCGGACCTTCCTCTCACCGACACGAGGTGGTCCGGGCGGGCAGACGGGCACCTTGGCGCGCAGTGCATCTCGGCGAATTACGACTCCGGTTGCAGGCGGTGGGAGGTGGCGGCACGCCAGTCCTGCCCTCTGCTTCACGAGGTAGCGCTGGTTGGTGGCGGAGAGCGACGGGCGAGCAGGCTGCTGCCGGATTCTGACTGGCCCAGATCTGGGCCCTTTGGGCCCGATCTAGATCCGAACGGGCATGGCGGCTCGTGAGGTGTTCACTCTTCCTGGAGTGAGAAACGGAGGTGATCTCGACTGGGTGGTGGTGATGGAGCTGACGTGCAACAGCGTGGTGGCAGAGGCTTTATGGGTCCGATTTAGACCTGGTCGGACCTATTGAATTGAAGACGAGGGTAACGGCGATGGCCTACATGTTGCAGCGTGGCAGCGGGGACTTTATAGACTCATTTTGGGTCCGGATGGGCCTGTCCGGCCTGGTTTGTCCCTACCGCCGCGTCCGGTCGGCACCCGCCTTTTGGCGATGGAGGATGCCCTCCAGGTGTCTGTGCTGCTGCCACCCTCCAGTGCCAATGGTTGTCTGTTGTGTTTCTTCCATCGCGTCTAGTTGGCTATCGCGCTTGTGGTGGAGGTTATGCCCTCCCGTGCAACTGCAACACTGCCAATCCCTGAACCGGTTGTCTTCGTGTTACGTCCTCTAGGCCTCGTTTCGGTTCACGGTGAGACGACGAAGGTGACGAAAAAACCATGGTGGCGTGTGTTGGTGGGAGGCGTTGACGGGGTAGAAGACTACGGAGCATTCGAGGTAGTGGTTGTTTGGGGGTCGGGAGAAATCCCTGTCGATCATTTGACACCGACGTGGTGATGCATGCGGGTGTCGCCATTCCTTCTTGAAGGGCGTCTGGTGTACCCCTTTTCCTCTTACCTCCGCGTACAAGGGAAACCCTAGGTCAGTCTGGGCAACAGCGTCGTCATCATCGCTTACCTTCTTGAAGGTGTTGCTTGTTACGCGAAGCTTCGTAGCTCTAGGTGCGTGGTGGTCATCTTCGGAGGGCGCAGCGGTTTCGAGCCATCCACGTTTAGTTGATCTACCGTTGTTGGCATTGTTTTATTTTTATTTCTCTCCTTTCTTTTGGGCTTGCTTGTGCTGAGTCCCCAACAATTGTACAATTGTATCTGGTGATGGCTATATTAGCGGGGCGAAATCCTATTTCGAGAACTTTATGGTGTGTTGTGTTGTTGTGATGCGTAAGCTCACCACACAAGCAAGTAGGTAAGAATATCAGGAAGAATGCAACTAGCCAAACGAGTCCCGAATTGCCCAAAACCAAGAAAAAATGGAAGCAAACAACATGGGCATTGCTTCCGAAACCATAGGAAAACGAAAATGCACTAAACCAAACGAAGTGCCCTTTAATAACCAGAGGTTGCATTGCCGCGTGTAGCTTCCATGGAGCCATGATCTTCAGGTGTAACTAAAGGGCACGAGCAAGCAAACACGACCTTTATATACTTTGTGATGGTGCAATCCGATAAATATGTTTTTACTATAACAAATTTAACCATACAACAAAAATCTGTATCACCTGAAGAAGTAGAACAGTACAGAGCCTAGTATCATCATGTAATTTATACCGCCAATGAATCAGCCAGACACTCCCTTGAAAACAAGGATAACAAAGAACATTTTTGACAAATGAGAGTTATGTTATGAAGTAGTACAGTAACTCATCCAAACTGATAAGATAAAAATCGCATCAGACTGCTACAAGAATCCTCGTAATATTACAGTAACTCATCCAAACTGAAATTTAGAGAACGGAATATGGATTAAAATTGTGTACTCTGCAAAACAGCCTAACCTCTGACCGAGACTAGCCAGTGCGGGACACCATGTCCAGTAACTCCTTCATGACCACAGGACAGCTTTCTACCAAATGCTTGAATCCATCGGTAGCCAAGACAGCTTGAAGCACATTTCGTGGAGCCATAAACTCAATGCAAGCTTCTTTGAGATCCTTGCAATGGTGTTGCTCTGCTAAAACTAATGTCGTCGCAGCTGTCTCCACGTTCATGGTCTCGCACAATTTTCTCTCACAGAGCACCCTTAACTTGTCGAGTCCATATCGATCGGCGGCGACTAGCAAGTGCTGAAATTTTGCGATCATGCCTTCTTTGCAGTGATCTTCATCTGGCAAGGAATCCGTGTACACGAAGTGAAGAAGGGCCTCGAATATTGACGGCTCAATGTCGTCGATCTTGATGCTCTGTGTTGCCTTCTCTTTCATCGAACCAAAGAGCTCCGCCTTGAAAACAGATGACCGTGCAGCCAACAAGCACCTATGGGCACTGAACGATTGACCACCCACGCTAAAAGTCACATCTGCTCCCTGTCCATCCTTCCACATCTGATGGAGGTGATCTTGCAGATTCAGCTGCGGAACCAGGAAACGGTTCATCTTAACGTCGGTCCTAGGTTCTTTTATAACGGTGAGAACACACCGTATAATGAAATAGCCATTGTAGAAATCCGGCGACGATTTCAGCCTCGATTTGTCAACGAATCGACCATAGCCCCAATCATAGGTTGGAGGAGAGATGGTATTCTCTAACACACCATGGTTGGTTAATTTTGCATTGCCCTCTTTTTCCAGCATGTTCATGGTGAACTTTGTCCTCACGCCCTTGGTTTTGCTGACACAATACAAGAAGGCTGAAGCACAATCGACATCCTTCTCTCGATATGGGTAGAACCTGATGGCCCAATCGTAGCCACCGACGTTGAAGACGCTTGAGCTAACGTATTTGCCGACGCCCAAACCGTCGAGCAGCGGGTAATTGGCCAGCTCGAAATTGTGGGTCGCGGTGAAGCTCTCCGTGGAGCATCTGGACGACGTCTCATGGTTAACGGGAGAGGTGGACTTGGTGGCCATGACCCTGGAGAGAAAGATAGACAATGATGGGCGTGATCTCGTCAAGAGTCACGGCCGGATAGTACGTAGGTCCCTTGTTTTCTTAACGACATCTGTCTATCCCCGATTTTACGCAAGTAGGTTAAGATTCCTTTATTTTCCGATGAAAAGTAGTACTTGCCTAATAATTTGCCAAAGAGAAAAACCCCATTAGCGGTTCTAATTATTTCTAGTGGCCTTCACTTTTGGTCCATATTCTTTAAAATTAGTCCTAATTATTTTATAAGTGTTTGACTCAAGATTTTAAATTGATTTGACCCTTATTGACGGGTGCCACGTCGGCTAGTGGGCCCAGGAGAGGACATCCTGCATATTTGTGAATAGGCCCCTAGTTTGTGTTTCTTCCAGAATTTTGGTACCTTTTTCTCTCCCCATCTGTGTCTGGCACACAATGCACACTATGCCACATCATCCTCCCTGATCGCCACCACCTGGAGTCCCTTCGCTGTTGAACATCGACATCTATGTTGATCGAGTTAATAACATAAAACTACCACATTTCAGCTGAAAGTTCGAATAACCACCACTTTACAAAAAATCACAAAAAACCACCACTTTACGGCAGATTTGTTGCAAATCGCGCTAAAACGGAATTGATAGTCAATTGCAACCAAAACTGACAGTAGGACACACCTGTCAGGCTGACGTGGCGACGCGGGTCAACCGCGCTGACAACTATTTTGCATGCAGGTCCTTGAGTTCCGCAAAAAAATTATTCAAGGGTCCCTGGAACCTCATGTTTTTTTTAAAACCTGTTTATTTGAAACGTTCATAACTTTTGAATACGGATTCAAATGGAAAAACTTTTAATATGAAAATTGCTTAGAAATGTTTGAATATTTTGAATATAAAATTGGTTCACTATTTCAGATAAATAAAATATGCAAAAATTAAAAAATGCTTCTATTAATAATGCAAACTTTAAAAATTCATAACTTTAGTTATATGACTCCGAATAATATAAATAATATGTCTAAATTTATTATAAAAACCCAACCTATCCATTTCTGACATCCTTCATGCATGTATCAGATCCGTTTCTCTTTGATGTTATAATTAAGGACCTGCATGCTCAGCGCGGTTGACCCGTGCCACGTTAGCCCGACAGGTGGGTCCTACTGTCATTTTTGGTGTCAATTGACTATCAATTCCATTTTAGCGCGATTTGCAACAAATCTGCCGTAAAGTGGTGGTATTTTGTGATTTTTTTGTAAAGTGGTGGTTATTCGAACTTTCAGCCGAAATATGGTAGTTTTATGCTATTAACTCATGTTGATCACAATCTTGCTTGTTTCAGAGTTCATCGCATATACGACAACCGCCTCGGATCATCCTTCTTCCCAACAGCGGACTCCGCCCACGCCCTAGCACGAACACCTTCCAGAATCTACTATAGAAAACCTTTGGCTCTGCCTTGCCACCTCCGCCGACTCGCCCACCGCACCAAACCTTGTTTTTTGAGAACTCGCAGGAGATGTGCGTGTTATTGAATTAAGTGGGCACAAGAGAGAAATACAAAGGCAGTTCACTTTGACCTACACCACACACCCCACCACCTAAAATTAGCCTACAATATAAGATGGTTGATGTCTTTCCCATGCAGCGCACAGAGCGGCCGGACACATGCCTTGGTTAGGAATACCTCGCTGCTGCAGTCGCTCCGTTGTCCAGCAGCGGTTCTGGATGGCGAGCCACCCAAAGAACCGAAGCTTCATTGGTGCCCACGTGTTCCACACCTACTACGTGTGGCTGCAGGGAGGGGTGGTGCGTCCCGCAAAGCAGGCCAAGTAAATGTCCCTCTCGTGGAGTACGCATGATCAGCAGAAAGCAGCTTCCACTAGAACTGCATGCATGCACCACGGCGTCGACAGTGAGAGGCCTCACGAATCGAAGCCTGCCATTCCTGATCTCGATCCGCACCATGTGCACGGAATTGAAAAGGTTTGTGGCATCCTGCGATCGATAAGCCAACGTACGTCGAGGCCCAGCCACGGCCGGCTTGTTTCCACAGCTGCGTTGGAACCAAAGCCAGCGCAGGTTGTGGAGGCCAAGTCCTCCTAGTGATTTAGGCTGGCAGACACGGCCGGTGCCATGCCACCACGTACGCAGCTCCCGCGCGCGCCGCGGGCCTCCTTCTTGCCCGCCCGGCCCACAAGAAGAACCCTCTCCGAAGACGATCGATCAGCTGGAGTGCACAGGGCTCCAAGCAAGTCCATGGCAAGGAGCTGATAGATGATGGATGATCCCGTTAATTACGACAGAGTGCACATACACTACACGCGCTTCGCGTGTCAACAGGTGAGCCTTCCGAGGCTTGGTCAGCGAGGGAGGCAACCCCAGCTGGTCTCGCGGCCAGCCACAAGGGCCGGATCGCCTCTCCTGCTACACTTCCACGACCCCTCTGCCAGCCGTGCCACCCATGCATGCGGGGCGATAAAGAGGCTATGGCACAACACATCCGCACCACGCGAGGTTACCTCACAGAGGCCAACCATCGCGCGCGGTGTCGCCATCTCCATTCTCCTCGCAAGGGACATTGAGCATTAGAGATTTCCCCACCTTGTCAGCTGGGAGGTACTCAAGATCCACACCGGCGGCCATGACGACGAGGCGAGGGAGGCAGTCAAGAATGCCAAAGAACTCACCAAGCGTTATCTCTCCCTCGCCGGCGCGCAGTTATTAAGAGTTCCCTCCGCTGCTGCACTCCGACTGGAAATAGGAACTGGATTAATTTTATAAGAAACGCAACTTGGGCACATATTCGCAAATATGTAGGGTTTCCTATACGTCTCATGGGCCCACTAGCCGACATGGCACTGGTCAGCGAGGGTCAAGACGAGTTAGGATCTCGCGTTACACACTTATGAAACAATTAGTACCTCAGTGTGCAATTTTAAAGACGCTTTTGCTTCGGCGCGCACCCGTGTGGAAACCAGAAGTTGGGGAAAACACATGGACAGCTGGAATACGCGCGGACGATAACCTGGAAAAACCGCGTGCCCCCCGCGTCGCCTCCCCAAGCGAGGCAACCGGGCGGCCTCCTCCACCCGGCGTCTAACCTCTCCTTCCAACGCTCCTCCCTGCCGCTGCCGCCGGCGGGTGCTGCCGGGCGCTGCCCGCGCGGTGCCCCGAGGCCGGCGGTGGCGGCCTCCTCCTCTTCCCGCCGCAGGAGCTAGGCTTGGGATGGATCCCGGCGGCGGAGCTTCTAGGCAGACGGCGTTTCCGGCGTTCCGGGACAGCGGCGAGGTGGGTGGCGTGGCCCCTTGGTGGCGCAGGCGACGAGATCTCGCGAGCTGGCCGGAGGTGCCCTGCAGGCCCAGATCTAGGCCCATTTGGACCCGATCTGGGTTAGGGCGGGTCTGGTCCGGCTTGTCTTTGTCGCTTCCGGTTGGTCTGCAGAGTGGTTGGTGGTGAGGGTGGCGGCAACGGCGCCGTGCTTGCTGCAGCGTGGTGACAGGAGCTTCACGGGTCCATTTGGGTCCGGCTAGACCTCAGGCGCTGATCATGAGGGTGGCGATGGCATGGCTTATGTGCAGCAGCGGGGCAACAGGGACTTTACGTGCCCGTTCAGGGCACGGCCGGGCCTGCTCGGCCTGGTGTGTTCCTGCGGTCGCGTCCGGTCGGCACCCGCCTTAGGTGGTGGAGGACGACCTCCGAGTGGCTATGCCGCTGCCACTCTCCGGCTCCAACTTGGTCTGGTGTGCTCTTGTCATTGTGTCCGGCCGGCTACTGCCTATGGCGGTGGAGGTTGTTCTCTCCCGCACGGCTAAGGAGCTATCTTTCCGTATCCACGACTGTTTTGCGGTCTAGCCGGTCTCGCAGCGTTTGCCTTGGAGAGACGAAGATGGTGTATTCAAGACCGGGGTGGCGCATGTTGGTGGACGGCAAGTTTGGTGGAGCGCATGAATTGGATGGTGCTGTGGTTCTTTGAGAGTCGGGAGAAATCCTTGCTGGCTAGGTCGGCGCCGGCGCGGTGACACCTGCGGGTGCTGCCTTCTTTCTTGAAGGGCGTTCGGTGTACACTCTTCCCACTCCCCTACGTGTATCGGGAGAAATCCTAGGAGAAATCCGGGCAACAGCGTCGCCATCGTCGCACTCCTTCTTGAAGGTGTTGCTTGATACACAGCAATTCGGTGGCATAGGAGCGCGGTGGGACTACTACGGCGGGCGCAGCGGTTACGAGTCATCGTCGTTTGTTGATCCGATGCCGTTGTGCATTATTTTCTCTCTTGTTCTTTTGTATTTTTTCTTGGGCGTCTTTGTGCTGTCGGCCCCAGTAGTGGTCTTTGGGCGTTGTGCTGTCTGGCCCAGCAGCGGTCTCAACTATGTGCTTTATTTATAAAGCGGGGCGAAAGCCTATTTCGAGAGAATACGCGCGGACGATTCTTAGTCTAGGGGCACGATCGTCCTTCCGAAATTTTCGTCCTTGCTTTGTAAAAAAAGAACCGTAGAAGCCCACGTAGAAGCCCGTACGACCCGTTCACCGGCGCGTATTATACACATATGCACGTGGGTGCCGAACCGTCGGCTTCCTTAAGTAGCATAGTCATTTGTTGGTGTGCGTTCCAACCACTTCGAAAAATTCCCCAAATCAGATAGCAAACCCTAGCTAGCCGTCTCTCCACAAATCCTCGATCATGGCGGCCGTCCATGGAGAAGGGGAAGCAGGTGGTGGCGCCCGCTGACAACGCGGAGAAGGGGAAGCAGGTGGCGGCGAGCGCTGAGCACGCGGAGAAGGGGAAGCAGGTCGCGGATGCAGAGGGTGGCAAAGGGAGCTCCGACTTTGGTGGGAGCGTCTACACCGGTGTACATCCAATGAAGCGGAAGTACGAGACAGAGGAGCAGATCAGGCGGAAGAAGAAGAACCTGAAGAACAAGCTGCGTCAGGAGAGGAAGGAAAGGGGGGAGAAGATCTACTCTCCTGTCGACGTCATGACCTTCCGTGAGTCCGACAGCGATGACTCCGGTAAGGTAAGTCCAGATCTCGCCCCTACTATTCTTGCCGCCGAGGTCTGTCCTGTTCTTGCTAGGGTTTGTGGTGCTAGTAGGGTTAGATGCGCCTAGCGATGCTAGTTTGTGCCAGGTTAGATGCACCGTAGGTTAGCTTCTGATTTCCCCAGGACCCCTTTGGCGAAGTTGTGATGGATGTAGGATCGAGTAGGCTTCTGTTTTGGCAGGCTAGGTCGTGAGTGGTTCCTCTTACTTTGAATGTTATGGCATCTGTAATCTGTGCCAGGTTTACATGCGCCTAGATGATGTAGCTTATGCTTGGCCTTTGTGCCTGAGTTTTTGGTCTTAAACGATCTGCCAAGTTACAAACTGGCATTTTGTTTGCAATGAAAATGGAATGGGGATGCTGCCTATTGATCTTCACATATTAGCTAACGATGTGTTCTCCCTTGGTGCCAGTAATATAATTGATTTATGGCTTCTACTTGCGACCTCTTCGAGATTGTAAATTTAGGTAATGTGACCATGCATAGTTCAAATTTATATTAGGTGTTACTTGCCAAAAAATATTACATAGTACAACAATGCTAGTTTGTGAATTTGACTATAATAGTTAAGTAAAAGAGACATCGGAATCTGTACCAGGTGCTTGTCAATATACTGTTCTGTAGATTGTATGTGGTGCCATTTACTTTTCTTTTGAATTTAGTTCATTAGATCATCTGGTCACTTTATACTAAGCTGAATATACATAGTCTATGTACACATAGTTAGAGTGTCTGCCTCGGTAATTTGCTAGTCTTTTGAAATGCTTGTGTCACATAGAACATATGGTTCTAGTACAATCATGATAGTTGTTAAATTCAATACTTTTGTTTTGTATTTATAAAATATTTGTAACATATCAAGCATTTATGTAGTTGTAGTTCTGGAGTTGAAAGCTTATGTGTTCTGTTACAGATGCATAAATTCATGGTTGTAGTACTGCTAGTAATAGTTGCTGGTATGTTTCTTCATTGGTTTATTATTTTTGTTGCACTACTGCTTTCAGCAGCTTTTTTCTTATGCTTCACACATAAGTTGGTAGTTAATGTTGATGTGATATAGCTTAAGATTATTACGTGTGATACAACATTCTGCTTCATAGGATTATAATTTTTATTGCACTACTGCTTTCAGCACATGGGATGTTCTGCTGCAAACTTAAGTTGTTATTTAATGCTCCATTGATACAACTTAAGATTAATAAGTGTGATAGATCAATCTGCCTCTAAGGCATAAATTTTTGTTGCACTAATGCTTCCAGCAAATGTTTTGTTTTGGTGCATACATTTGATTTGTACATAATGCTGCTCTGATCTAACTTCATATGTGTGGCATATAAATTATTCTGTTATGAATTTAATTTTTTAAATGAAAAAGAATTGTCTAAGTTTCCCGTTATATAATATGTGGCACATATAGTCGTATTTCACAGATTTATTATTGTAAGCCTTATTTCATTTCACAAATTTTCACAGGAGTCGGACGGTGTCAGGAGTGACGAGGAGGACAGGGACCGCAAGAGTCGTGCTATGCTGAAGAAGTTCAAGGCTAGCGACATCCAGGGGAGTACAAGTGCCCGTGGTGCTTTTGGAAAGAGATGCCAAAGGACTACCTGGGAATGTTGTAGCATGCTACCTACTATGGAGCTGGCATCCAGAAGCATCAGCCGCACCTTAAGGCCAAACACGCAGCTTATGGCGTGTTCCTGCTGAAGCACCTCCCCCAGGCGTAGCCTGTGTCATGCGTGTCTCTGCTAATCTAGTACTTATGTTTGAACTTTAATTATGTATGTTGTGTTGAACTTGATCCTGTCTGTTACTGTGGTTGAACTACTGTGTGAACAATCTAATGTTTGTGCTTATGAAGGTTATTTCATGTTTAACCTGGTTTGTTCCTAGTAATTTTTAATCATATGCATATGTATTGTGGTCGTCTATTTGCGGGAAATGGTAGCATAAAGGGATAACAAGGAAATCTTGGGAATGTATATGTGTTAGGGTTTTGAGCTAGTTCATAATGGGTTAAAATAAATGATTAGCTGCATTACATTGACTAAATTTCACGTACTTACAAATGGCTATTTTAGTGTGGCATGTACGGTGCATTTTTAGTCAAAGTATTATGTGAGACTCTAGATGATAGTAAGATTAGCTGGCGGTGGTAGCCCTGGTTTATGGAAATGTATGTCACTGCAGGGATAGCGTTTGGGTTTTATAAGATGAATAAAACTATGAAAGCTGACCCAATAAGACACCCAGGTAATGCAGGCTGGATATTTATAAGAGAAACAGAAACCCTAACTTCCTCACACCGCCTTCCCAAAAGAAGCCATTCCTAGAAGGTCCCTAGAAGCCATTCCTAGATGTGTCAGTAAATGAGGCCCCTAGAAGGTCTCAAAGAGTTAAAAGATCAGCAATTCCTATTGATTATCAATTTTATAACACAGAAAGAGTTCAAATGGAGAATGATCCCACTTCATTTGAAGAAGCCATGAGTAGCCCTCACTCATCGAAGTGGCTAGAGGCCATGGAAGATGAGATGAGGTCGATGAGTTCCAACGAAGTTTGGGACTTAGAGGAAATTCCCGAAGGAGCCAAAACAATAGGATGTAAATGGGTCTACAAAACAAAGTATGACTTTAAAGGAAAATGTGGAGAAGTACAAAGCATGACTTGTGGCAAAAGGATTTACACAAAAATGAGTAGATTACAATGAGACATTTTCTCTAGTCTCATGTAAAGATTCCTTCAGAATCATAATGGCATTTGTTACACATTTTGATTTAGAGCTGCATCAAATGGATGTAAAGACGACATTTTTAAATGGGGATTTAGAAGAAAGAGTCTACATGAAACAACTCAATGGTTTTGTCATGGGAGGCAAGGAAAACATGGGATGCCGCCTAAAGAAATCCATTTATGGATTAAAGCAAGCTTCAAGGCAGTGGTATCTAAAGTTTAATGATACCATTAAGAAATTTGGATTTAAGGAGAATGTTGAGGACAACTGCGTTTATGCAAATTTCAAAAGTAGGAAATATATTTTCCTAATTTTGTGTGTGGATGATATCTTGCTTGCTAGCAGCGATGTGAGTCTGCTATTATAAACAAAGTTCTTGTCCTCAAATTTGATATGAAAAATCTTGGTAAAGCTTCATATGTTTTGGGCATAGAAATTCACCGAGATAGGACAAATGGGGTTCTAGGACTATAGCAAAAGGCATACCTAAAAAAGATTCTAAAGAAATGCAGTATGCATGCGTGCAATACCACACCTGCTCCTATAGTCAAGGGAGATAGTTTTGGGAAATTTCAATGTACCAAGAGTCAATATGAGATTGATCAAATGAAATGACTATCATATGCTTCGGCCGTTGGAAGCTTACAGTATGCACAATTATGCACTCGTCCTGACTTAGCTTTTATCATCGGGTACTCTGTAGATATCAAGAGAATCCAACATAGAGCACTGGAAGATGGTAAAGAAAGCATTGCGTTATGTGCAAGGCACAAAAGACCTCATGCTAACATATAGAAGGTCTGATTACCTAAAGATAAGAGGGTATTCAGATGCAGATTTTGCGGGAGACGGAGATGATAGAAAATCCACGACAGGATACGTATTCACTCTTGCAGGAGGGGCTATTTCGTGGAGAAGCTCCAAACAGTCAATAGTTGCATCATCCACGATATATGCAGAATTTATAGCATGTTATGAGGGCACGGGACAGGCGATATGGTTAAAGAAATTTTATCCAGACTTGAAAGTGGTAGATTTCATTGACAAACCACTAAAGATGTACTATGACAACAAGCCCGCAGCATTCCATGATCACAACAACAAGTCGAGTAATGCTTCGAAACCAATAGAGATAAAGTATTATGTTGTGAAAGACAAAATCCAGGATCACACTATAAGACTCGAACATATAAGACAAAGGATATGCTTGCGGATCTGCTAACGAAAGGTTTACCACCCAATGTGTTCAAGGAACACTTAGCCAGCACGGGTTTAAGGAAAAGCCTATGATTCCTGGATCAAAATAGGCCCCAAAAAGAACAAAGCTTGTTTCAAAACAGAGAGGTATATTGTAGCTGTCTGATTCTATCGGCAATTGAGCTGTGACGATGAAACATGCTCTATGTACCGATCCATGATGAAACGAGTAAAGCATAAAGTATAGAGTCAAAAGTAAAGTCGATATCAAGGGGGAGAATGTTAGTTTGACCTCTCCCGAGTCGAGCCCAACGACTCGACACAACCCTTTGATCGCGCCTTGATCGGGGGCACCCAACTGATCTATGGTTGGTGGGGCCCTGTCACTTGCGCGTATATAAAGAGGTGGGGGCCGGCGGCATGCCTCACGAGGTTCGTTGTGTGCCGCACTCCCTACCGATACGCCCTTCGGATCTAGGGTTTCGTGCAGTAGTGACAGGAAGCTCAGCCACCACCTTACCCACGCTCACGCTGCTACCCCTTCGCCATGGACAATGGCTCGAGCTCTTCGAGCCAAAACGAGGGTATGATCTCTCTCTCTCTCTCTCTCTCTCTCTCTCTCTCTCTCTCTCTCTCTCTCTCTCTCTCTCTCTCTCTTGTCTACCTTATCCCTTTGTTTTCGCATGTGGACAGTGGCTACCGAGAGATCTACACCAGTCGATCCTAAAAGCAAACCAACACAAGTAACTAATTTTGATGCGATAGACCATGTCTTTTTGAAAGTAGATTCATATCGGGGCTATCTAAATTTCTTTGAGAAATCGAAGTTGATATCATTGTTGCAAGACAACAATGGCTACTTTATTATACGTTGTGTTCTCACCGTGATAAAAGATCCTCGAGCGGAGCTTAAGATGAAGACTGTTGTGGTTCCTCAGTCGAATCTGCAAGACCAGCTCTGGCAAATGTGTAAGGATGGACAAGGAGCAGATGTGACATTTAGTGTGGGTGGCCAATTGTTCAATGCTCATAGATGCTTGTTGGCTGCATGGTCACTGGTTTTCAAGACAGAGCTCTTTGGTCCGATGAAGGAGAAGGAAATAAAGTGCATCCAAATTGATGACATGGACCCTCAAATCTTTGAGGCGCTTCTTCACTTTGTATACACTGATTTGATGCAAGATGATGAGCACTACAAGAAGACAAAATTGCAAAACTTCAGCATCTTCTTGTTGCAGCAGATCGATATGGATTGGATAGGCTAAAGGTGATGTGTGAAGGTAAACTGTATGAGGGCATTGACGTGGAAACTGTTGCGACTACATTGGTTTTAGCAGACCAACATCATTGCACGGATCTCCAGCAAGCTTGCATTAAGTTTATGGCTCCCTGGAGTGTTCTAAGAGATGTCATGGCAATGGCAACTGATGTATTTAAGCATTTGCTAGCGAGCTCACATGGTTTCTCTTTGTGACTAGTCATGTTCAGAGGTTCAATGATCATATGCTCAACTTATTGCGTAGAGTGCTAAAACATGACCATGTTCAGTTATCTACAGTTCATTTTGTGTGTTAACGTGATACTATGATGCATTCTTGTATGCATTTCGATTCTACTTTTAAAGTATCAGGTTAAGTACCTCTTGAAGGTGTAATATTTGACAAAAATGTTGTCTCTGTTTCGTCTTTTCTTAGAGGGTGCTTGGTGCATTCATTGCCAGTATAGATTCCAATAGGTTCATTCATTCCAGTATACTAGATTCTAATAAGTAGTTCCATTTGTTGGTTCATCCATTGCCAACATAGGCATTATTTTCTGCAAGATAGTACTCTGTAGGCTTTGCACCATCCACTCATATGTTTATTCAGATTTTGCTGTATGATTGAACTTTTTACTATAGTAAAAACACTTTATCTTTGGTGCTGCAACACTACAACAGTGTAAAATTTAACTAACGAAGATAATCAAAAAAAAAGTTGAAAGACTTATAGATGTATATCATTGCTTTCTATACAATTGTGTAAAATTGTATGTTTCTGATCCACTCGAGTTTCAGATTAACCAAGATCTGACAATTAGTTAGCCAATATATACACAAAGTTAACCATGAGCATACATACCACAAGTGCTGCAAGAAAACTTCACAATACAAAATTTGTTCGAGTTAATCGAATTGCACATGTATTGTGTGCCTAATTTCCAGTTTGGACACGGAAGATGGCAATGCTCTGTTACCGGGGATAAATTCTTCAAAACAATAGGATAATGTTTGGACACATACTGTTCTGAAGGTGGCGCAAAACTTCTCCGATAGTAATAGGAAAATGATACTCCTCCCCCAGGGGATATCACGCGCGCCATCCCCCGGGTCAGGAAGTGCGTCGCCAACCGTCCCACCCACGCGTTCCTACGGGTCTCACCCAGTCCAGATTCCTTATCTCTTCCCTCATGAGTTATCTTCCCCACGGACAGACACCAATCGAGCTCTGTTTGCATCTACCGCTGCTACCACGCCGGCTGCTGCCCGACGGAGCAGCCACCCGCCGCCGTCGGCCAGCCCACCGGAGCAGGCACCGCCACCGCCAACGAAGCAGGGCACTCGCTGCCACCGCCGCCGCAACCGGAGCAGGGCACTCGCTCCCACCGGAGCAGGCAGCTGCAGCCGTCGCCGGAGCAGGCACTCGCCCCGCCGCTCCCCTCTCTCCAACCTCCGGCGAGGGGGAGGTCCTTAGAGGCCACCCACCATGGCTGACGCTCAAGGGCGCCCCGCTGCTCCGCCTCCACCCCACACCAGTGTCGTCGACCTGCTGTTCCCCTCCACCGTGCCGCACCTCCGTGCAAAGCGGCGCCTGCTTCACGCGGAGACGACGACTGCTACTGGCACGGTGCTACACATGCGGGACGACTATGCTACCGAAAGTGGTCGTCGTTGCTACCGACAAATGCGTTTTGAGATTTTTGCTACAGGGCGATGCTATAATAATAGCATTTTTTTTGCTATTTCTGTTCTATGTTTTTGCTACAATAGCACGAAATATTTGCTACGATATTTTCGACGAAAGTGCTCAGCAAAATCGGTTTTACTACGGCAGCCACCGGCGATATCTCAGGCGAGGTCGTTCTTTTTGCTACATTAGGACAGTTTTCTTGCTACCACCGTTTTGCGGTTTTGCTACAATAGCGTAAAGTTTTTGCTACACGGTCTGCAGTGAGGTCTACCGCGAAAACCTCCGGCGAGTCTCCGGCGATGTCGAATATGCTACATTAACACAACTTTTTTGCTCCACGGTCGCCGGCGAGGTCTTCGGCGAAATCTCCGGCGAGGTCCAGTCAGTTTTTCTATTTTTTAGTTGAACCGTTTTCTGCTACATATGTGGCAAAAGCGGGACTATTTGTAGCAAAAATGGGTAAGTCTGTAGCAAAAGCAGGATTTTGAATTTTTTTAAGGGGGAGGACCCGGGGGATTTTGGGGAGTTATCGTCCCTCGAGGGGACGCCTAGCACTGTCCATAGTAATATGATGATGTAAAGTTGGAAGGCTCCGATGTTCTACAAAACAATTTTTTAGCAGTTCCTACAACACAACCATGGATTTGCTTCTATAAAAAAAACAGCAAAATCCATGGATTTGCTGTGGGCCGATGTGGTGGAGATGTGTGCTAGAAAGAAACCGGAGAAGACACCTACAAAGTTTTGGAAGATCTTTTACCTCTTGGCTTGGCAAATTAGGCAAGTAAATTTCTTCCCATCGGCAAATAAAAGAATCTTAACGGACTTCGCGTAAAATCAGGGATAGATAGACTTCGTTAAGAAAACGAGGGACGTGCTATCCCGTGTTTCATCGTTTCTGTTTCTCCCCGGCCGGGGTCATAGCAATGGCCGACAACTCCACCTCTGCAGTCGTTCACCATGGCCAGCGCCTGCCGGAGACGGCGTCCAGATGCTTCATGGAGAGCGTTACCGCGACGCACAGTTTTGAGGTGACCAATTATCCGCTGCTCGAGGGCATGGGCGTTGGCAAGTTCGTTTCCTCGACCATCTTCAGCGTCGGTGGCCACTACTGGAATATCAGGTTCTACCCGGTCGGATCCACGGAAAAGTTTGCTGGTTCGGCATCATTGTTCTTGTATCATCTCGGCCCAGCACAAGATGTGAGAACAAAGCTCACGTTCAAGTTGCGGGACATACAAGGGAAAGAACTAGCAACCAACTCGGGGTGTGATCTGTCAAGCTTCATGCACTAGCCAATGCAACAAAAAGTCCGAACTGATGGAAAGGGCTAGTGCAATCCACTTATACACTTTAACACCCCCTCTCACGTGTGACGGGGAGAAGTCAGCATGTGCAACCGGAAGATAGCGACGGCGCGCGAAACTCACGTATGACTCAAGAGGCATATGCGTGGCCACAGAGGAGTCAACAGCAATTTTAGGATAAATTGCGAAAGCCAGGACTCGAACTCGAGACCTTAGGCTGTGATACCATGTCAAGCTTCATGCACTAGCCAACGCAACCAAAAGTCCGAACTGATGAAAAGGGCTAGTGCAATCCACTTATACACTTCAACACCCCTCTCACGTGTGACGGGGAGAAGTCAGCACGTGCAACCGGAAGAGAGCGACGGCGCGCGAAACTCACGTATGACTCAAGAGGCATATACGTGGCCACAGAGGGGTCAACGGCAATTTTAGGATAAATTGCGAAAGCCAGGACTCGAACTCGAGACCTTAGGCTCTGATACCATGTCAAATTTCATGCACTAGCCAACGCAACCAAAAGTCCGAACTGATGGAAAGGGCTAGTGCAATTCACTTATACACTTCAACATGATCGACCATACCTTTTCGCCGACAAGTGATAATTGGGGATACCCTTCTTTCTTCAAGAATTCAGAGATAAAATCGTCACTCAACATCAATAGTGGATTCTTCACAATACGGTGCATTCTCACAATCATCAAAGAACCTCGTACAGAGGCCAAGAGGAAGAGGTGTCCTTCGGAATCAGAGGCTGCTTCACAACCAAATCTCCAATACCAGCTCTGGCAAATGTGCAAGGATGGACAAGGAGCAGATGTGACATTTAGTGTGCGTGGCCAATTGTTCAATGCTCACAGATGCTTGTTGGCTGCACGATCACCGGTTTTCATGGCAGAACTACTTGGTCCCATGAAGGAGAAGACAACACAGCAAATCAAGATTGACGACATGGAGCCTCCAATATTCGAGGAGCTTCTCCACTTTGTGTACACAGACTCAATGCTAGATGACGAGCAGAACAAAGAAGGCCGGACGGCAAAACTGCAACACTTGCTTGTTGCCGCGGATCGATATGGTCTGGACGAGTTAAGGGTGCTCTGCGAAAGCAAGTTGTGTGAGAGCATGGATGTGGAGACGATTGCAACAACATTGGTTTTAGCAGAGCAACACCATTGCAAGGATCTCAAAGAAGCTTGTGTTGAGTTTATGGCTCCATGGAATGTGCTACAAGCTGTCATGATAACCGATGGATTCAAACATTTGGTGGAAAGTTGTCCTATCGTCATGAAGGAGATACTGGACATGGTGTCCCGCACTGGCTAGTCTCGGTCAGAGGTCAAATTATCAGACGCGCAACTAATTATGCAGAGCAAATATGTCAATCCATGTTCGGTTATCTACATTTCAGCTTGTAAGTGATATTGTTTGGATTTATGTATGCAGCTTTATGCTATTTTTACTGCCGTAAAAAAATGTTGTGTCAGTTCTCCTTTTATCGAAGGGGATGCTTGGGTCATTCATTGGCAGTATAAATTCTAAGATGATAAGCTGTTGGTTCTGCATCGTTCTATTCTTCAATTCGTTCAGTTTCCTGCTGTATTATTAAAGTAGTTTTAAGATGGACATTATTCAGGTATATTGTACTGGTTCAGTAGTCTAAAATTTAACTAACGAACATTCTTCACTTCATTCAGATCTATTCTACTCTAAGTGTAATAAGACATATGACAACTTTTAGTTTCAGGAGTCTTCTATGATCACTACTTTTGTTTGTACATTATAGCTAAAAACTTTGAAGTATAGACACATGTGGAGCAAGTGGGGAAGATATTCATCTATATACTTTTTAATGCTATAATTAATTAGTGAATCCACATAAAGCTGAGCATATACCACTTGAACAAACTGTACAATTCACAAATTCAGAAAGATAGCTTCATGAGCCAAAATAAGCCCAACTCACTTCTAGTTTTATCTTTGAGCTTATACAATTGGATATATCATCATCTGCGTAATTTCGAGTTTGGACACGGAAGGTGCTGAGATATTTTGGTACCGGGAATAGAAAAAAATTCAAAACTATACGATAAATCTGCTGGACACATCCAGTTTCGAAGGACAGTGCTCCTTTGGTGGCTCTGATGTTGGGGAATTCATGTAAAGTTGAAGACGCTGATGCCCTACAGCACAACAGTGGCAGAACATGCGACCTCATGATAGTGTCAACGCCGGCGATGGAGATACAAATGGGCTAACGCGAGTGGCTTTTGAGCATTACGGATATTGGTTAGGTAGCGTGGAAATTGGGACCGCCGGAGCAGAGATATTTGAGCTGCAAAAGTTTCGGAAAATTGTGTACTGTAGTATGTAGTATACATCTTTTATAGTAGTAGTACTAGTATAAGAAGTATCTGTGAAAGTCATGTAAATAAGTGTCTGGTTCCAAAAAAGACGTAAATAAGTTTCCTCTTTTAGGCTCGTAAATCAGTAATTTTCCTTGCAAGAACAGACAACGTATTCAGAACGGACTTGCAGAAAATTAGGAAGTCGTTATGGAGACGAATTGATTTCTCCATAATAAAGAGGGCCCTGGGCAGGCGCACCCCTACGCACAGGACCAAACGTTCAACGCCCATCGTCGGTTCTCCTTCTTCTTTGCCCCATATGGCCAGCAACTCCGCCTCTGCAGTCGTTAACCATGGCCATCATCGCCTACCCGAGACGTCGTCCAGATGCTTCACGGAGACCTTCACCGCAGCCCACAACTTCGAGCTGGCAAACTACCCACAGCTCGACGACCGCCTGGGCGTCGGCAAATACCAAAGTTCAGGCATGTTCAGCGTCGGTGGCTACGACTGGACCATCAGATTCTACCCGGACGGAGATAAGGAAAAAGTTTGTGCAGGTCATGCTTCAGCCTTCTTGTTTTGCGGCAGCCAAGCAGGAAACGGCGTAGCGGCCAAGTTCACCTTGAGCATGCTGGAGAAAAACAGCAAAGTAGAATTAACCAAGCACGGCGTAATAGAGCACACGTTCTCTCAGCCGTTTTCTGGCTTTGGCTATCGTAAATTCGTCGAGAAATCGAGGCTGAGGGCATCGCCGGAATTCCAAAGCGGATGCTTCATCGTTCGGTGCGTCCTCACCGTGACAAAAGAACCTCGCACCGAGGAGCTCAAGAGGAGCCTTCTTTCCGTGGTGGTTCCGCAGCCGAATCTCCAAGACCATCTCCAGCAGATGCTAAAGGACGGGCAGGGAGCAGACGTGACGTTCAGTGTGGGTGGGCAATTGTTCAATGCCCATAGGTACCTGTTGGCTGCCCGATCTCTCGTTTTCAAGGCGGAACTATTTGGCCCTATGAAGGAAAACACAACACAGATCATCAAGATCGACGACATCGAGCCGTCGGTCTTCAAAGGGGCTTCTTCACTTTGTGTACACAGACTCCTTGCTAGATGACGAGCAGAGCAAAGAAGGCAGAGTTGCAAAGTTTCAGCACTTGCTTGTTGCGGCGGATCGATATGGGCTGGAGAGGTTAAGGCTGCTTTGCGAAAGCAAGCTGTGTGTGAGCATTGACGGGGAGACGGTCGCAGCAACATTGGCTTTAGCGGAGCAACACCATTGCAAGGATCTCAAAGAAGCTTGCATTCAGTTTATGGCTCCACGGAATGTGCTACAATCTGTCATGAAAACCGATGGATTCAAGCATTTGGTAGAAAGCTGTCCTTTCGTCGTGATAGAATTATTAGACATGTTGTGCCGTAATGGCTAGTCTCGGTCAGAGATCAAATTATGATAAGGGCAACTAATTAGTTTTATAATATAAGATGTTTTAACTTTGTGAAAAGAGTGTATTTAGACATCTTTTAGTGTGTAGGTTCGGTTTTAGCTTTGTGAAAATAGCAATCAAAGCTAAAATATCTTATATTATGAAACGGAGGGAGTAGAATGCTAAATTCTATTTCATGTCCGGGTTCCCTATATTTAAGCTTGTATATGTTACGGTGATATATTCAGTTTGATTGCTACTTTAGTGCAATAACTCTTGCTATGTTTTTTTTCTCGAAAAGGAGCAATACGTTTTAGGCTGTGCACTGTTCTAATCTTCAGCCTAACCACTTTTTGACGTATAACCGAATCAATTATGATTAGACCATTTATCTATTTATCTGTGTAGTACAGACGTACTACTATCTATTTATCTCATGCAATGTTACATAGGTTATAAAAAATTTCATCCATGTTGAGGTTATCTATTGTACACAGCCACCATCAGATGCAGTACCAACTGGAAGCATCAACAAACTCTAGTTCACCTTTGACTTGAGACTTAAATTCGTAGCCTTATCAACAGAGCATTCACCTGCAAATGATCTTAAGTTCTGTATTATCACTAAAAATAGTAAACAACAAAATCTACTAGACAACTATATTATCATTTATGAAATCATTTATAATATGATTCATAGTAATACTACCAATTTTATGAGGTACCAATACAACAGGCTAACATCATAGAATCATAATACAATAGATATGATCATAATTATCAACTAGAGTTGTAACTGGACAATACAAAATTTGTAGACAGACTATAAAGGAAAGTATGAATGCATCATCCAGGAATTTGAAAGAATAACTGAACAAAAACACCATTGACCTTGTTCCACGTCAAGTTGCTCACGGGAACATAAAAATGTAAATACATATGGAAACATTATATGGAGATAGAGAGAGGAAACAGAGCTACATAGATTGAACATTTAAGAAATAGAAAGCTGCCACGGCACAAAACTAGACACTCCTTATTAAAATGTAAATTATTTAGATCATACAACTGAATGGCAAGAGACTTTAAACACCAACCTCATTGTACAGAGCAGCCACTAATTAGTATAAGCCCTAGTTGATCAAAGTTGAGCATCTAAGTAGGCACATGACAAAATAAACACATAGTGGCATGCCATAGTATATAAATCTTAAGGTACAATTACAAGAGAACTTAGCTCATCGATGAACATGTTCATTAAGTCCTCAATCAATATCGATTTCAATAGCAACAAGTGAACTTGGATTGAGATGGAGCTTACACGGGCATGAAACTAATGAAGCGGGAGGGAGAGACGAGCTTACAAGGGCAACACAGAAAGTAGATGTGGCGCCACTAGTGGCGCGTCGATGGAGGGCACAACTATAGCATGTCGAAGGCAAAACTTGTACTGCATCTGTCGAGGCAGGCAGCTTGTGGTTCTTCGGCGAAGGATGGTCAATGACGACAGGAGCACGGTAAGGCAGAACATGTCATAGAAGCAAGAAAATAGTGTAAGTACCACAAGCCACATGAGAGCTAAAGAAAATTATTTAGTCAAGAGACTACAAAATCAGCAGCCAAGTGAGCATTCTAGAGAGAACATGTGTGACGCTAAGATATTCATCTAAGGGGGCCTTTCATCTAAATTACCTTATTGTCGTACTTGGATGCCTTCAGGAACCTCCTCGTGAAGTAATATGGGGTTGGAACCGACATGTCAAACTCTAGCCTGTCTGCAATTGTTCTTTCATGTACATTCCTAGTGTTAGTTCCCTTAAGACTTTATATAAGATTTCATATGGACTGAGACGAAAAGGCATAGTAGACACAGCTTGGCCCTCACGTCGTCCTCCCAAGGTCGACTCGGGGGAGACTAGGGTTCCCCGCGCCGCCACCCCCTCCCCCTACCTCGCCGCCGCCTGAGGAGGGTCCCGGGCAATCCCATGTGGCCTGCCGATGAAGGTGGAAGTGAGGCTTCTTGTCGCGCTGCGTTACATGCGGCGGACAGCGGACGCCGGGGCAGCGGCTCCGAACACTGTGGGCAGTGCCGACTCCCCGGCGGGGTGGCGTCCGCTTGGATGCTGGCTGTCGTCCTCACCTTTTTTTAGTCGTATCCGAAAGCTTCTCATAGTTGGACAGATTGAAGAGGCTAGGTATACTCAAAACCCACGTGACAGCAAGATTCAGTTTTGGCTGTTTACGATTAATTTCCTACTGGTGTCCAACAAGATTCGGTTGTGTATGTCAAAATATTTTTCGCTTCTCCTTTAACCTGAACCGAACTGTCCAACAAGATTCCTCAATCTCGCATAAGTATATACATCGGAAACACCGCCCGTACGTGTACCTTCGCCATGGGAAACACCGGCTCGTGCTTCGGCAAGCCGCCGGCGCCAGCCGAGACGTCGTCCAGATGCACGACGCCGACCGCCACCGCGGCGCACAACTTCATCGTGGAGAACTACTCGCTGCTCGCCGGCACCGGCGTCGGCAAGTTCGTCAGCTCGACGACGTTCATCGTTGGTGGCCACAAGTGGGCCATCAGGTTCTACCCCGAGGGCGACGGCCGGGAACCTGGCTACGCCTCGGCCTTCCTGCATCTCGTAGGACCGGCGGCAGGAGCGACGGCAGTGAAGGCCAAGTTCACCCTAAGTCTGCTGGGGAAAGACGGTAAGGTATACAGGGAATTGAAACCCGTGAGCATCGCCGCGACCTTTGAGACGGCCGGCGTTAAGAGCTCATGGGGCGTTATCAAGTTCGTGGAGAAGTCCATGCTGCAAGAAGCGGGCTGCTTCACCATTAGGTGTGATCTGACCGTACTCAAAGAGGCTCTCGTGCACAATATGTAGCCACATGATCTTGTTATCCTTCAAGAACAGAAGCATGCAATTAGTTTGATTCTAATAGTTAGAACCTACAAATTTGGTTTGACAATATGCAAGACAAGATCCAGGATCACACCATGCATTATGATGGCGACGACACGTGGGATGTTGATGTCTTTCTAATATGTTCTTTGTTGGTGTCTTGGTACAAATTTTCCTAAATTAGTTTTGCTCATTTTGATACCTCATTTGAAAAATAATGTCCCAATTCAAAAAAAATCATTTGAATTGTTGTTGAATGATATTTGTGGAACATTCAAATTTGAATTATAGTCATACCAAAAGTAACTTTTTTATAAAATTTCAAAAACAATGTAAGCAAATATGAGAACATCATTGGCCACTGACTTGCATTTAAAAAGCGTGAACTTACACCAGAAAAGTCATATAAGTACTACTGGTATACATTTGAGATTTTACATTACACAAGCTGAACAAGACAAATTGACTATCAGCTGTAGAATGAGTACTCGTGGGCGCCATGCTTCATATCCTTGGCGACGGCGCGGTACCCGTCATAAAAGTCCTTGCGCGTCACGACGAACCGGCCGTCGCGCACAGCATGCATGGCTGCCTCGCGGCACACGGCGTTGATCTCCGCCAGTCTCTTTCGAGATCCTTTTCAGTCAGCTTGGCCTACATGACCCTCTTTCAGGGTCCAGAGCTCGCGTGGACGTCCCATCTTTGGAAAGCTCCTAAGTTAGAGGATTTTGCTATGGCAACTGCTACGGTACCGTCTTCCTTCTGGGGTTGAGGTGGCGAAGCGGAACGGGCCCGGCAATGGGTTGTGTCCACTATGGGGATTCCGGAGACCTGTGTCCATATTATGTTCACGTGTCCTGCCACTCAGTTTCTTTGAAGCTTTGTCCGGAAAGCCCTGGGCCTAGCCTGACAGGCCCAGGATCTTGGTGAGTTCCTAGAGACGGAGGCAAACCGGCCGGGAGGGAGGCGCCACCTCTTCTGGCTAATGTTTGCTGCCCTTACCTAGACCCTCTGAAATATTCGTAATAAAATGGTGATTGAGAGGATCTTTTCACGACAAGCTTCTGACTCTGTTTTTGTTTTCACCATTAGGTGTGATCTGACCGTACTCAAAGAGGCTCTCGTGCACAAGATGTAGCCACATGATCTTGCTATTCTTCAAGAACAGAAGCATGCAATTAGTTTGCTTCTAAGGAAATAATGGTCGTATAGTTCTCGGTATATATTGTTGATCGACCTGCAGCCGATATGTATATTTGTGCATATCTTAACTTTTTTTATCATTAAGTTATAGTATATGATACGACATAATTTCCCTACAACTGCTACACAAATTAAGTGTCTTAATTATTAATTAAAGGACATTAAGCTCCTGATCAGAAAGGGGATTCGTGTCGCCATAGGCAACTTTCGGGAGACCCCCTTCTGGTTGGATCCTTGGGTGCAGGAATCCCCTGTATATGCCAAGTATTTCTGGCGTTGTTTGCTATCCTATGTTGTTAGTGGCTGAGGCGGCGCAAGGGGGCAGCTGGAACGTTCCAGCGTATCTTTTGTGACGTCGAAGCGGTTGACTTTGGGAATCTGCAAGGTGCCCTTCCCGCGTCCCTTTCGTCTGGGAGGGACGTGGTCTCATGGCGCCAGTCTCTTTCGAGAGCCTTTTTAGTCAGCTCGGCCTACATGACCCTCTTTTAGGATCCGGAGCTCGCGTGGTCCTGAGTTAGAGGATTTTTCTATGGCAATTGCTACGTCTTCCTTCTGGGGTTGAGGTGGCGAAGCGGAACGGGCCCGGCAATGGGTTGTGTCCACTATGGGGATTCTGGAGACATGTGCCCATATTATGTTCACATGTCCTGCCGCTCAGTTTCTTTGAAGCTTTGTCTGGGAAGCCCTGGTCCTAGTCTGGCAGGCTCAGGTTCTTGGTGAGTTCCTAGAGACGGAGGCAAACAGGCCGGGAGGGAGGCGCTACCTCTTCTGTCTAATGTTTGCGGCCCTTACCTAGACCCTCTGAAATATTAGTAATAACATGGTGATTGAGAGGATCTTCCCACGACGGGCTTCTGACTCTTTTTTGCTTTTCTGGGTTACCTCCAGTAGTGGTACCCGCTCTTTAGGCGGAGGGATAGGGAGCATCTGGACGGCTCCCTGGCGACGTTGCGAGCGGTGGCATGGCGCTTCGCGGTGGTTGTCCCTGAGGAGCCGCCTTAAAGGGTCTCCTTTTGCGCCGTGTTTTTTTTTTCGTTTTGGAATTCTTGTGATGTATCTCTAGCGGACTTGGACTCCCTTTTTCCTTTTTTGAGGCATGTTGGTGCCTAAGATGTTGTTGAACTTTGTATCCGGTTGTGGATTTATTTATAAAACGGTGCGAAAGACTGATTCAAAGAATTATTAATTAAAGGATCCTGCTATCTACACATGCTTCAGATTATTCTCCCTTACAGCACATGAAGTACTATAATTAACCAGGTAAGCTAGCATAGCGACGACGGGCGCCGTCAAGGCCAAGTTCACCCTGAGTCTGCTGGGGAAAGACGGTAAGGTATATAGAGAGCTGAAACCTGTGAGCATCGCCGCGACCTTTGAGACGGCCGGCGTTAAGATCTCATGGGGCGTTATCAAGTTCGTGGAGAAGTCCATGCTGCAAGACGCGGGCTGCTTCACGGTCAGGTGTGATTTGACCGTCCTCAAAGAGGCTCTCGTGCACAAGATGTAGCCAGATCTCTTAGCTATTCTCCAAGCACGGCATGCAATTAGTTTGCATGTATAAGGAGATAATGGTCGTATAGTTCTCGGTAGTTTTGATCGACCTGCAACCGATATGTGTATTTGTGCATCTCTCTTAACTTTTTTTATCATTACTAGTAAAGTGCCCGTGCGCTGCCACGGGATAATAAAAGATGTATAGTAAAATTTTATTTGATGTGCAGTGAAATTTGATTGCAAGGTTAATTTTTTTCACAATTACATATGTTGTATTCATCCATTTTACTATTCCAATTCCAATTATGTGTCCTAGCTTTTTGAGAGTGCGCAATTATGCACCATATTTTCATAGAAGATAGCAAAGTCAATTACAAGAAACCAAATCCTATGCGAACAAAGGATCTAGATGAAACACCGCTCCAAAAACTCAAAAGTCTACTCTCTCCTAAGATGTTCTTGGACTCCAACACCTACACCCACATGCAGAATCAACCATTGACTGAATTCATCTAGAATGGAGCTTGCCAGGACCTACACAGTAAATTGACGGTTGGCATTGTTGAAGACTCGTGCATTCTGTTGCTTCCATAAGGACCAGAAGATGAGGATCACCAAAGTGTCAAACATATTCATGTACTGTTTCTGGTATCGTCTTCTCTCTCTCAGCCACCACGGTTCTAGCAGATCAGAGTTCTCAGGAATTAGCCAAGATTCCCTCTCTACGGAAACATACCAGGTCTCGCGCGCAAAGACACATTGCACCAACACTCGTGCAGGCAAGTGAAGCAGCTGGATGTTTCTTCTTGTAACCCGTGCCTGAATCTCAGGTTGGAAGTCCATATCCTATGCTGAAGCGCCAATCAGGGGAAATTTTTTCATTTCAGGATCGCCTAGGATTTCCATTTGCAGTCATCAGTCGCCACCTGTATGTGCCCATGGCAGAGCATGTCGCAGGTTGAACTGGCAGTGTAGTGACCTGTCTTGGACCATGGCCATGTGAAGGAATCAGGAACTGTCTCGTCCCTCTGCAAGTTTCAATTTAGAGCCACATGCATAGCTGTTGAGAAGCAGTGCGAAGATCATGTGGGTCGGACAGGTCTAGCAGCCACTTGTTATTCATCACTCCACCAGCAACTGTCCTGACATTCTTCCTCCTCGTAGACACCATCGCAAAAACCTCAGGGGCAATGTCTTGCACAACTGTTCCATTGATCCAACAGTCTCTCCAAAATATCACGTTCCGGCCATCACCAACCTAAATTTTCACAAAGCTACTGAAAGTCTCTTGGGAAATTGTATCTTTTAAGATCGGCAGCCCCCGCCATGGCCTGTCCGGGTCTGTTCTCCTAAGACATTCCCATCTGGTGTGCAATGCCCTGCAGCCTAAGGTCCTTGACTCATAGCCCCCCAAACTGTGTGGGTGTACAAATTCTGTCCCAGGCTACAAGACAATGTTCACCATTTGCCTCTTCTTTGCCAGTCCAAAAGAACGAGCGCATCCACTTGACGATCTCCTCCAGGAGCAAGAACGCGCTTCCGCCACCAACAATTTGTGAATTGGTTTCGCTGCGATGACAGTTTTACTAATACTAACCATCCAACCTTTGCCATGAGTCCCGTTTGCCAAGCTAGCATAAACGTAATGGCCTTATCTAACATGTAGTTGCATTCCTAGATACCTTATTGGGAAGTTCTCAATCTATCATGATAATTATAGAAGACAAGATCTCTCTCGGTCTCCCTCCTGGCAGCACACATTTGAACGATATCTGCAAACATGAGAGACATGATCAACACCGAGGTCACTGGGTCCATCTGGTTGTTTCTCTTTGGGTTGGGGCTTCCGAGTGGAAGCTGGTTACGTTGGCTGCTTGCTGTCATGCTCTTTCTATAGCCTTGGTAATCATCGGAAGTAGATTAAGACTAAGAACATAACAAAGTAAACTAAAGGGAATAGAGAGCAACACCAAACCATATGAACGAGTCTGAAATCAGACCCATGATTATGAAGTTACTAACATCGTTGATCGGTAAGAAGGAAAAATAACTTAGCTTGGCCCAAATTTTCAAACTAAATTCGCCAAAAAAGAAAGAAATGAAACTACAGAACATTCTGGTCAACAATGCTTTCCATGAAAAAACATAACTTGCATTTACAACAGGTCATCGTGCACTAATTTTGCAATGTACCAATAAAGTACATAAATTATAAATGAAAGGAGAAATGGGTGGTATATGTGTACCAGTTTGTCACATGCGCACAGGGCTCCGGTAGCCGGACACGGGTGTTGTGGATGGAACTATGTGTAAAGTAGTTATCCCAACTACTTACATCCTGAAAAGGATGTCCCAAACTTGTCTAATTTTGGATGTATCTAAATTTGGAGTATTTCAAAACAATGAATCAACTTTAATTATCGGTGTGTTGGTACACTTGTTTCAAGATATCGACAAGCTAACGACAACATATGCATGCATATGTATGGAGCTGTAAGAAAGTGGATCAAAGGAACATCACCTGCTATCATGAACTTCTCAATGGAGATTTTGCACAACTCCTCTAGCAGAGCACTGATGTCAATATAAACAATAGCCATTGAAATAGTTAAAGACCTGAGAGTAAATCAAGATCCGGCAACTATAAAGATCTTCTCTGTAGCATAAAACTTTGTATAACTGAAACTGCCTTAAATTCCTTCCTGCATCTGCATGTAATTCAAATATTCTACCAGACAACACAAAATGCACATATGAGTAAATCGAAACGGTCATAGCAAACATTAGCTAGGATTGTGAAATTTACAAACCAT
The DNA here is from genome assembly GCA_916181665.1 of Avena sativa. Classification (NCBI taxonomy): domain Eukaryota; kingdom Viridiplantae; phylum Streptophyta; class Magnoliopsida; order Poales; family Poaceae; genus Avena; species Avena sativa. The sequence continues at coordinate 388,580,245 of OV702280.1, read as the reverse complement.
AATTCCCTCAATCACAGTCATATTCTAGCAAAAAATATGTAATGAACTTTCACATAAAATAAGGAATAGGAAGCAATTAATATGCTCTCTTGAGACAGTTGGTATGTGCAATGTATCACTAGAAGTATAAGCTTTAGGTTCAACCGTTCAATCTTGTGCAAGGAAGTGCTTTAGAATAAGTGTCAGAAGTAAAAAAAGTTCTTTAGACTAAGTGTGAGAAGTAAAAAAAGTGCTTTCTAATCAGTGTTATGGCAGCAAACAAATGTCATCCCATGTAATTTCTGTAGCTAGTCGATCACAGTCACATCAGAAAATCAGAAAAATCCACACCACTCACTAACGAGATAAACATAGTACATGAGAGTAATCTACCATTTAAATCAAATCCACATAGTGTCAATAGAAGTAGATACTACTTTGATATCATCTAATTTCTCAATATTCAGCATAGCCTCCTTTTGTGATAGGCGTACTAAGAGAGGATCCCTGGGAAGCCCTTTGTGCCTGCATGTTACATTATTAACATGCAAAAAATTGTGAATTGAAGGACTAATCAGTGCTGGGACAAGTTACTGACAAGCCATGAAGTAGCATGATGGCACATTATTAATATGTGAAAATGCAGATATGTTCTATTTCAAGAAAAGGGATGGAATCAAATAAAGTAGATACTCAATAAAAAACAAACTTAATTCCTTAACGTGTACACTGGTACACCGTACATATAAGAAGACCAAATCATGTTTTGCATAACCTAATTTAACTTTCTATCTCAGCGACTCAAGAGCTCTACATTCTTTTTTGAGGGCAACTCCGGCGAGCAAAAGCATGTCTGGAGCTCTACGGTTCCAATATACATAAAAAACATTCAAATTTATTGGACTCTTACTATGTTGCTGACCATGGGTATGACTACTTGAAGCAGTGTAAACATTAGGAAAGAATTTATGAAATTTATGGAATAGGTAAAGTGTGGAAGTTACTGACTCACATTTCCAAATGCTCTGAATTGCGCGTGGACTGCACAGGTACACACGGCCGTTGACGGGATGCATGTTCTACTCTGCATTCAGAGAATTTCCTTGACCTGAATCTGAATGGTTTGATCGGACAGAATACTGAATCACACGCATTCATACACAAGACGTACAGAAAAGTGGCGCACCAATCTCAGCATCAGACGCACTTGCTTGAGCAATGAAGAAACGGTGATCCTTTGGCTGGACGAACGACGACGTCGCTGTGACGGTGCGAGCTTGGGCGCGCCTGTGATCGGCCGGTGCGGCAGCAGTGGCTCCACGCATCGGCTCCCTCCTCAACAGTGCAGCGGGGCTATCGATCAACAGAACTGCTGGGTCGGAGGTCCTCCGACGAAAGTGGCCCAGCTTCGGATCCGGCTAACAGAGAAGACAGGACCGTGGAAGGCTAGGACACCACGCGGCTGTTGACGATATCCATGTCGAGGAGTAGCACATCGGCGAGCGCCTCGCCTTGGGGCGCAGGACGTACAGCGGGAGGATACGGTGGCGGCGGTAAGATCGCGTGGCGGCAGGCAGGGGCATGCCGGGCGGCGTTGTCGGTCATGCGGCGATGTGGGGGAAGGTGAGTCTACTCGTGCGCTGCAGAGACAGATGTGGTAATGGCGAGGTCGGAGCCGGAGAGGATTGTTTGATGAGGAAAAGGGAAACGGTCACAGGGAATCGCGGCTGAGCGGAATCAGGGCAGGGCGGGGCAGAGCGGATCTCGGGGTGCGACGAAGCCTCGAGCGAAACGCGTTGGCAGAAAACGGAACGCCCGTGCGTTGCTACGGGAAACAAAATATGGAGAAAGATGATTTCATTTTGCAAAGTGCAATATAAAAAAATAATGTGAAGCATAGAGAAACAAATATATACATAAAACTGATAGCACTTCTACATAAACTTCTTATAAATTTGTTAACATAAAAAGTAAACCAGATAAGATGTACCCACAAAATGACTCTTCTATTCAAGTCGAAGGGAGGGTATTATGTTTAACAAATAGAAACATCATCCATGGAAATGTGTCTCCTAGAAATGTGAAAATAGCTTATGTAGCCGTAGCACTATCTAAATCACATCTGATCATTTTAGTGAAAATTTTCATACTAAATGGACAAGCTCCTATTCCTGCTAGCGCTTCTGCTCACAGATTTTCCAGGAGAGGCTTGTAGAACATTAGTTACTTTGAACAATTTAATGAAATAAAATTCTTTCAGATCATCTTGAAATACTTGCAGAAAAACCCAAAAGGTTTCACAAGCAAAGTTCAAAGCCATCCTAACACCCAAACCAGCCTGTCCAGCATAAATACCCAATCACAATGGATACAACAGTATTCATAACATAGAAATCACAATGTTTATTGCACATGTCTACCTCTTGGCATACACAATGGCCTAGAAAATGATTAAGAAAATATAGTGCAAGGAAACTGAGGCAACATTGTAGATATTGAGATGAGTTGAGATGTGATGAATAAACCAATCAATAAAATTCAGTCACCTATATTCAGTTGTTCGCTGATTTCATAGGAAATGCTCTAGTATGGCCACACATATCGGTGCATGATTAACAACGCTGCTCCAAACCCAAAAAAAATAAAAAAATAAAATGGCACCAATGGATTTTGGTGACACGTTTGTAATCATTATTCATATGAGTTCATGACTACCAATTCTACCTCTGTTCATACTATCAAATCCAAGAAGGGGCACAACATATAGCGAGCGGATAGTTAATTGTGTTACCAATATAGCAACAACTTATTCCTGCACGCTCACATATCACTACACATTCCTAATAGTTATTTTATTATTCCACCGAAGGAGCTTACAATGCACTATCCAGTTAGGAGCACAAAGGGGAAAAAATAACACACATGTTACCTGTGGATCATTCTGAATACCAATCAGGCAATCACTATGGCATTCATTAAAATAGGTAAATTGCAACAAACTGGTTGATGCAAGAAATCACCAACCATTTGCAAGAACTACACCCTGGTGTCGTCCCCTCCTTGGAGGAAGACGGAGTCCAGGTTGGCTGCCTCTTTGAGCACGGGCTTTCGAGGCGCAGTGTACATCATTGGCGGTGCTTCTCGGTCAATTTATCCTCTTGGGCAGTCCATCCCACACATGGGCGAGCGGTGCGTTGGTTGTGCCATCTTTGAGGCATAGTTTGTCTTCTGAAAGTCTCCTTTGATCGTGATGTGGCCGGGGAGCTCGGTGTTTCGCCTCCACTCGATTGGTGGCCGTACGCATTGTGTTGTATGCCACTTGGTGTTGTGTATGTATTGATGTAGCCTTCTTGGCATTGTATCGACCATTTTTTCCATTGTACCAACCCGTCTAAGCATTTCTACTATATGATCAATACACCTTCCAGGGTGCACTCTAGAAAAATGCCTTCCAATTCTCTACCTGGAGCATTGGGACCGTCAATGCAGGAATATGCCACCTCTTTAACCCTCACCTAGACAACAGTGACAGTCTTTATATTTTGCAAAGGCAGACTGAAGAGAACTCACAACATTCTACGTTCTTCTGCTGCCTACTGAGTACTACATAGCTATTTATGAGAGGATTTCTTGTAGATCTTGTCAGATTAAGTGCAAAGGGCCAAAAGTTGGAGTGATGAGGTATAATTAAACTAATGGAAGAAACGAATAAATAAAATATGAGCACAAAATCACATGGCACACATGGAACCAGCGGCAAGTTCAATTCAAATATTTAAGTACACATAATTTATTATATTCCATCGAAGGAAACTATCAATGTTTTGGCAAAAAAAGACTGAGGATGTCAATAATGTTACGAGAAACCTACTCCATTAAGAAGATTAGAATAAATAAGTTCAAGAGTTCTAAAAATCCAGCATAGCTTGCATGGACATCCTAGCACGGAGCACTCAACTCTAATAAAAAACAATGTAAAGATAATTCCGTGACTTAATTTCAAAGTTGGGACACAAGGTAACCTACCACAAACAGATATAAATTTAGACATGAAATCTAGCAAAGTAAAATTTTTAATAAGAATCTATTACTTGGCAATATAACAATTATTACTGAGATAAAATATGGTAAAAGTCTATGTTAAGGACCTGCACGACACCAACCTTCACAACATCAAGTACTCTTCTTGCTGAATTGACCAAACATGGGATGGACATTTCTAGAAATTTAACTTCCTGATACACAAACTGAATGTACAGCTAGCCAATCCAATGATTCAGACAACCTAACACCTAAGAACTCAAATCCATTTCCCAAATTATGGATAGAACAAGAAATTCAACTCACGCCCTGACGTACTTCTGGATACGAAGTGGATCTTTATGGGATTCACACAATGGAGAAGATCACATATATATAGAAGGGACAAGCTTTACCTGCTATGGACAGGAGGGAGGCACTTGTTCGTTGCAGCTCACCATCGTTAGGGGATGGGAGATGCCGACCTACCTTTAGTTCAGGTTACCGAGCTAGCGGGGAGAGGCGAGCGGCGACCTTGGCCCTTGGAACTTGGACCACCTCAGTTCCGTCTCATACACATCCAATGACATCGGTGGGCGTGTAAGTAGTGAACTTCTGATACGCTAAGAATAGGATTTTCACTCAAATTAGTACCTCAAGAATAGGATTTTCACTCAAATACGCTAATTTACATCAGAGTATACCAGAAATATTGTCACATTTATCTGCACTTGGGAATTTAACAACAAAATAATCATCCCAGATGCAAGTAAATACGATAAAAAAGATGCAATGTAAAGCCCTAATCATGGGATCAAAAGCTAGTGCTGGGGGCAGAAGGTGCAAACCAGAAGATGATATTGTACTGCTCATTTGACAAGTACATATCCTCTTGTATACAGAAACCAGGACCTCTTAAGAGATAGATATAGATAATAAATCCGGACATTGTTAAAATTGAAACAGTCAGCAACTAATTAACCTTGCTGACAAAAGGTACTCCATATGTGCAAACATAAGAAAAAAGAATATCTGCATGTTAATAAGAAACTGCCACGCATTCTTAGGCCTGGTAGGAGAATCCTAACCACTAACCACCAAAGTGAAAAGTAAAAAACAAGGCTATGAAGCACCATCCTTCAGAATGAATTAAGTAATAGCAAGAAAGCCATGGAAAATGTACTTCTTATGGCTCAGACTAATATTCCATCACAATGCACCAATCTAGAATGGAACGGAATTAGGACACGTTCATTAGCTAAAATTTGTCTATTAATTCTTCTAATTTGGTATCTTTGGTCGTAAAAACATCAGAAAAGTTCGGGTCCCTAACTCTTTATATTCTCTTTCTCTATAATCATGTGAAACAGCCCACATCCATCTCTGATATTTTTCTTAAGACTTGTAGCCTTGCTAACAAAACGATCCACTGAGAGACTCCCTTTTAGTTGTTAAAACCGGAACAATATTCAACAAATTAACCTAGCTCACCTCCACGTGATCCATTAGCAGTATCATCAAGAGTAAAAGGTAGGGCAGTAAAACAAAAGCTCCATGTTGTACTTGGTGCTCTCCTTAACCCGAGAAGCGCGAAAAATGCAGTGGACAAATTCACTCTGAGTCAAGGCCAAGTTCACCCTGAGTCTGCTGGGGAAAGACGGTAAGGTATATAGAGAGCTGAAACCTGTGAGCATCGCCGCGACCTTTGAGACGGCCGGCGTTAAGAGCTCATGGGGCGTTATCAAGTTCGTGGAGAAGTCCATGCTGCAAGACGCGGGCTGCTTCACCGTCAGGGTGTGATTTGACCGTCCTCAAAGAGGCTCTCGTGCACAAGATGTAGCCAGATCTCTTAGCTATTCTCCAAGCACGGCATGCAATTAGTTTGCATGTATAAGGAGATAATGGTCGTATAGTTCTCGGTAGTTTTGATCGACCTGCAACCGATATGTGTATTTGTGCATCTCTCTTAACTTTTTTATCATTAAGTTATAGTATATGATACGACATAATTTCCCTACAACTGCTACACAAATTAAGTGTCTTAATTATTAATTAAAGGACATTAAGCCCCTGATCAGAAAGGGGATTCGTGTCGCCATAGGCAACTTTCGGGAGACCCCCTTCTGGCTGGATCCTTGGGTGCAGGAGTCCCCTCTATGCCAAGTATTTCCGGCGTTGTTTGCTATTTGCACATATCCTATGTTGTTTGTGGCTGAGGCGGCGCAAGGGGGCAGCTAGAACATCCCGTTCCAGCATACCTTTTGTGACGTCGAAGCAGTTGACTTTGGAAATCTGCAAGGTGTTCTTCCTGAGGGACGTGGTCTCATGGCGCCAGTCTCTTTCGAGAGTCTTTCCAGTCAGCTTGGCCTACATGACCCTCTTTCAGGGTCCAGAGCTCGCGTGGACGTCCCATCTTTGGAAAGCTCCTCAGTTAGAGGATTTTTCTATGGAAACTGCTACGGGACGTCTTCCTTCTGGGGTTGAGGTGGCGAAGCGGAACGGGCTCGGTAATAGATTGTGTCCACTATGGGGATTCCGGAGACCTGTGTCCATATTATGTTCACGTGTCCTGCCACTCAGTTTTTTTTGGAGCTTTGTCCGGAAAGCCCTGGGCCTAGCCTGGCAGGCCCATGATCTTGGTGAGTTCCTAGAGACGGAGGCAAACCGGCCGGGAGGGAGGCGCCACCTCTTCTAGCTAATGTGTGTTGCCTCTGGAATATTCGTAATAAAATAGTGATTGAGAGGATCTTCCCACGACAGGCTTCTGACTCTGTTTTTGCTTTCCTGGCTTATCTCCAGCAGTGGTACCCGCTCTATAGGCTGAGGGATAGGGAGCATCTGGACGGCTCCCTGGCGGCGTTGCGAGCGGTGGCATGGCGCTTCACGGTGGTTGTCCCTGAGGAGCCGCCTTAAAGGGTATCCTTTCGCGCCCTGTTTTTTTTCTGTTTTTGGAATTCTTGTGATGTATCCCCAGTGGACTTGGACTCCTTTTTCCCTTTTTTGTGGCATGTTGGTGTCTGGGATGTTGTTGAACTTTGTATCCGGTTGTGGATTTAAAGCGGTGCTTAAAGGATCCTGCTATCAAAAAAAATATTTTTTTTCAAAAAAAAATGTTTTTGCAACAGGCCGACAGGCTATGCCGACGGCCGCTACGCCGACGGCAAAGCCCTCGGCGTAGCATACGCCGACGGCATTTCGATACGCCGACGGCTTGAGTGTGCTCTGCCGAGGGTAGCCCTCGGCGTACCATACGCCGAGGGTATTTTGGCCTACGCCGACGGCCTTTTGCCCTCGGTGTAGCACGCACGTCCCGTAGTGTTTGTATACTACTTATGTTTATAGTTTGCTAAAAAGGGTTATATTTTGCAACAGTAGGAGTAGCTCTAAAGTTTATATAGGTAGGGTGCAGTTTAGAAATGGGAGTGGAGCTGAGGTGGAGTGGCGCTCTCCCAAACACGCTCCCACACTCTCGGGAGCGAAATGTCAGCAATATTTGTTGTGGTGTAATAGAGCTAATATATTTTTAGTCCCACAACTTACAACCCAAAAACACTTTAGTCCAATTCGATTGAATTTATATGATTTTAACCGAATTCATCAACCTATAGGTTGAAACTTATTCTAAAGATGACATGTGGCAAAAAATAATGACCCCTTTGTATTTTTTTTGCCGCTGTGACATTTGTACAGCCTAATAGGCAGGCAGGCCCCACTTGTTGGTGACAAATAATTAAGAAGAATCGTTATCATGAGAATTGAACTCATGACATCCGCTGCTAAACAATACAAGCTTGCCACTGGAGCACACGGTAACATGTGATAATAGAAGAGCGGCCGTTTATTATAAATCATTTTTAGGCTAATGCCTCCGTACACCTCCACATACAGATATAAAGCATGTAAATAAAGAGTTAGACTATCTCCCACTAGTGCAGGCCACCCCCTTTAACTCCGGTTGGGACGGTCCTCTAACAGCGGTTCCCCAACCGCTGTTGAGGGTTCGGTGTTAGAGGGGGGCCCTTTAACACCGGTTCTTATACGAACCGGTGTTAAAGGGTGGCGCACGTGGGGCTGCCGCAGGCCTCAGCCCCCCCCCCCCCCTTTAACACCGGTTCGTATCTGGAACCGGTGTTAAAGGTTAGTCTGCCGCGGCAGACTTCTGCCTCTGCCCCGTTCTGGGCGTATTTCGCGGGAGGGGGGGCGAGGGGGAATCGATCGGGAGCGGTATACACAAACATCGTCATCGGTACATACGAGTACATGAATAATTAAGCAACTATTATTATACACAAACATCGTCATCGGCACATACATCGTCATCGGCACATACATCGTCATCGTTCATTTTGGTGGATATCTAAAGAGTTCTCCGCCAGGCGTGACGACCTCATCAAGTATGAACCCCGCCAATTCCTCTTGAATGGCTCGTATGCGTTCAAATGGTAGGAGTTGGTCCCGCATCCGTTCGATCTGAATATATATGAAGAATGGGCCGTCAATATATATATATATAAGAATAAAACTCAACACAATTGATGGTAATAAAATAATGTTGTGGACTTTGTTTACTTACTCTAAGTTGTTCTAGTGCGGCTTGGCCCGTCGCACATATCGTGTTGCGAATGAATTCGCAAACATAGTACCCACATAAGTTATTGCCGTGTCCCTGATGCGCGCACTTTACGAGAATAGAGAGTTCAATCAAAATAATAATCAATAAAGCATGATATAATGGAATTGGAAGCTAGCTAGTATTACTTACATTTTGGTCTACAAATTTTAGTTCTTCTGACCATTCACCCACGGCCCTGCCCGTGAACCTTTTCCAAACCCTGTCCGACAAAGAAAATGGATAAAGGAGTAATTAATTACTTATTGTCACGAAAGTTGCCGATCTAGTGCGATAATATGATTGAAATTACCTCTGGAGCATCTCTCTAAAGTTTGCCCATATCTCTTTTTCTTTTCGTAACGAGTCCATGACAAGGACTTTTCCTGAGTCGGGTTGAATGACTAGCAGAACAAAGTGAAACCTACGCACGCATAACTCATCATCAGTTACACTTAACATCGAGTAAGCTGAAATAGAATGTGTACAAGAGAGAGGGTAACAGTACTCACGAGAAGTTGTAAGGCAATAGTATTTCCCTTTTGGTTTGTTGTCTCAGTAAAGACGTTAGCAAGTAATCTTCTGTTTGCCCGGGTTTGGATTCTACCACTTCTTCATGAACTCTATTTGGGTCAACGAACCCAATGTCAAAAGGGCCTCCTTTCCTGCATTCCATAACCTTTTTCCTGCATAATAGTATATACATATATGGTGAGCATATATATACATGCAATTAATAAAGTGAATGAGATGAGATATAAATTATAGAAATAGTACTTACACACAATAAAGGCTGATGGCAGCTTTGTCGAGTTCCTTCTGATTGAATAGAAAATGCAAGTCTTGAATGTTGAAGTCGATCGCGTCATCTCCGCAGAAGAAAATATCATCTCTTATATGCGCCGTGACCCATTCTACCTTTCTCGTCTTGCAGAAATAAAGGTACCACTTGTGCAATTTTCGCATCTTTGTTGGTAGAGTCTTGAGCTCCTCTTTCTTGACGAGATTCTTCCCATACTTCCGTGGCTGTATGGGGTTGGCATCGCATTTGGGCAAGTTGTCTCCCATGACGTTCAAGTATGCAATGTAAGTCATCCCCATCTCATTGGCCTTTCTTTGTAGCTCTGCCTCGTAATCATTTACGGGAGGAGCGTCCCGTGTGTCGAACATTTGGAGCGGGGCACATGATTGTAACACCCTCAGAATCGGCCCTATGCAAGTTTCAGCGCTTCCCGCCAAACCCGCATAGAAACGATTCAAAGGTGCCCACCAGGCACTTGCGTGCGGGTGGAGAACGAAGTAATAACATTACACAACAGTCCTCGATGGGACCCACAGAACAGATATATATACAACACGACTCCATGAGTCAAGAATACAGATATACAGAACAAAGATCCAAATCACCTTGAAAATGATAGAGCGTCCGACTACGGACAAGATGCAAATGGGGCTAAGAGCCCTGAAGAATAACCAATGGCGTCCATAACCCTGCCCAGGCCAAGCCGGAAGGGTAACCCTGCTAACGACGTCGATCTCAAAACCTGCTTAAACAAAAGGGGTGCCGACCAAGGGCAAAGGGAAAAGAGAGAGCGGTCAGTACTGAGGCCAGTACACGGCGAGGCTAGAATTCGGCGGTCCTCGCCTACACATGTATGGTGGACTGCAGCGGCAGCGCAGCATGCACTAAACAACCTATAGAGACTCGATATAACTGGCGGCTATCAGAGAGGGGTAAGAAAGACCTATTCGGAACCAACCTGAATCCAACACCAAACAAACCCATCCTGGTATTCCCCCTCGATACCAACCGAGAAAGTCAACCAAGGAACTCACACAGTTGGCAGTTTTATTTATTCAGTTATCGTTGCAGCAATTACTAGTCAGGTATAGATGGTTATCCTGATAAAATAAGCAGTGGGCACTTTTAGTTAACCATTCCGTTGTAGTTGCAACACTTACTAGTCAGATACAATTAGCATGAGATATCCCAAAACCCAGCAGTTGTTGGTACTTTTATTTAGCCATTCCGTTGCAGTGAAGCTGATTACTAGTCATATCGGATACAAGTCAAATTATAGCAGTAACTTTAGTTATAGTTGTCTATGATCGAGACCTGTGCTCCAAGTCGTCCATAACCGCGGACACGGCTTCTCGAAAAGATTTAACCCTGCAGGGGTGCACCAAAGTATCCACACTCACTTCGACCCTTTTTGCCAGATCAAATAACATACACCCATCGGTATGTCGGTGGGGCCTAAGTCATGACGTTTCTCAGACCCAAAGCAAGCACGGGGGGCCACCCCACTAAGTCTACCCGCAACGAAGTCGGCCGGTCTCCGAGACGGACTCAGGGTTTGGGTGGACGGCTGTAAACGACTGGGAACCCGAAAAGATGACTGGGCTTGTCGATACAGCGAAAACGTGTCCCGATCCTAAACAGTACAGTGTGCTCCTCGCACAATCGTAAATAAAGCAGTAAAGCATGGCATAGGTACAGGATAGTAAAATAAAACCTCAAACTAGTTGTGGCCCCCAGTACAGTACTTTGAAATCAGGTACTAAATCGATGGGGTGCCCATACATCCCACATGTGGTTAGCGCGCTCGATCTCGGAACAGGTGTCAAGAACTCGGGGTCCTACGGGGCACCAGTGAGCGGTCGGAAACCAAATATTATCTATCACCCACCGGTGCCTCTGCATTTACCTACTTCAATTTTAGTTATTAAACGATAATTGAATTAAACGATAATTAAAGCCACAATCATCTCCAACCTTAAACATGCGGCAAGACTCCAACAACTGTGGTTCTTGGCGACACACAACAGCACTTGAGCAAGCGACTACGGCGCGCAAGTCCAACTATCTACCAAACAACAGGTAATAGGATGTGTCCAAGGCAATATATGGCTGCAAGGGATATCTCGGGTACGGAAACTAGAGCATCGCAACACAGATAGCAATAGATCAACAGGAGGGAATAAATACTATAAAAGTAAGATAGGTAGAAAGGGGGAGGTGCTCGCCTGGAAACATTGCCGAAGGTTCATCCGAAGATCGGGGCGAAGCTCACACCAACTCAACGGCCTTATCCGCGAAGAAGCAAAACACTAGAATAAACACCGGATGCACTATTTAATACTACGGCAAAAGATCGGGCATGATGCATGTATGATGTATGACATGGCAAAGGTGCGGTGCAATTAGGCAATATTAAGCGGAACCGGGGGTCCCGACAATTGATTATATGGTTCAAGTTGTTTAGAACCCCCGCAATTTAAATGTTGTCTTAACAAGGCAAAAGATAGCACCGGTTCGCTACATAAATTTAAATGGGACCAATATAAGACTAGATTTGCCCACATATGGCCCCATATTTAATTATAAGGTGAATCGGCATAATGCCCCCAAACCACACACAATTATGCATGCGAGATGAATGATTTAATATGCACAAGATATATATCATATTATAAAAATATGGGGCTCGGAAAAGGGTCACACATTAGGGTTAGGCGAACTTGGGCTCCGAGGGGTTAGGGGTTGGTCTCAGGGTTCGACGGGATCGGTCTTCGGTTCCAGGAAGGAGTTCTTGTCGCACGGACGTCAATGCTTCCGGGAAGGAGAACTTGTCGTTGCGGAGATCTTGTCGGGTCCGCGCCATCGAGTCGGTCTTGGCATTCGGGGCGAAGAGCTTGGCATCCTCGAGGAAGTACGTGGCGTATCCGTGTCGACGTCCTTGGCATCCGGGTTCTCGGGCATCGCATCCGGGAAGGAGAACTTGTAGCATCCGGGGAGATCTTGATTCGGCTTCGGTCGAAGTGTTCGGAAGCAGATCTTGGTGTAGGGACGGTCCTTGTCGGCGATTCTTCGGGTTCGACACCGGGGTCTTCCGGGTTCCATGTCGAAGTACTTGCCGTCCATATTTTGTGAGAGGCGAGATTCTTGAACAACTTGGTGTCCCTGTTTGCCGAAGGTACGACCCCCACATGCGCGAGGACTACGAGGGCGCCAGGACGACAACGGCCAGGGACGAGGAGCACCAGGGCCAAAGGCGGCTGGCGCTAGGCGGGCTCGACGTGGGGCTCGCGGAGGACGCGCTCTGTAGCGGGAAGGGTAGCACAGGGCCACGCCGGCGTCCTGGAGGGAGAAAGGGCGCCTAGGACGGCCGTTGATGTCGGCTCGGGACGCGACCGCGGGGAGGCGAGAGGAGGACGGACGGCGGGAGACGGAGAGGCGGCTTGGGTTGGCGGCGCGCACGGGCCCCCAGCGGCGGCGGTTGCCCTGGGAGGAAGAGGTGGGCGGCGGCGGAGGCGGGGCGAGCGAGGGCGGCCAGAGGAGCTCGGCGCCGAGGAGAAGGAGTCCGGCGAGGCGGGGGCCCACAGGGTTGCCGGGCCGGCCGAAGACGGGTCCACGCGGCGGCGGGGAGCTCGGTGGAGGGGCACCGGCGAGGAGGCCGATGGCGGCGGCTGGCTCGCGCGAGGAGAAGGGAGGCGAGGGTGATGGCGGCCGGAGCGACGGGGGGAGGAGCTTGGGGAGAGACGGCGAGGCGGCAGAGGGTGGAGGTCCTGGCGCCGGGGAGAGAGGATGGGGAGGGAAGGTTGGGGACGCGGGGTCGCCAGGGAGAGAGGAGAGGGGTCGGGGCTGGATGAGCGGGTGAGGTGGGTCCCGGGGTGGGGCCAGGGGGGAGCGGGGACGCTGGGTGGTTGCTGCGCGGTGTGCGCGTAGGCGTGTGTGCTGTGCGTGTGTGGGGCGGCAGGGGTGAGACAGGTGTGTAGGGCAAGTGGGATTAGGGTGAGGTGGCAGACGGCTATTGGTGGGGGAAGGGATGAGAGGTGAGGTGGCGAGAGGGGATTGGAGGGGGTGAGGTGGAGGGGGCTGGGTAGATTAGGTTGGGTAGAAAAGATTTAGGTGGTTTTAGGATTAGATATTTTAGTCTAAGGTTTTCTTTTATTTAAAATAAATTTGTAAATAGTTTTAGATGAATAAAAGATCCGACTGGACCGACGGTTTGGTTGAACAAGGGGGAGGGTATTAATATAGAAAACAAAGTAGGTCTTTTAGCAAAAATAGTTTTAATCACTTAGATGCATGCTGATGTCGTGATGATGCAATGCACAAAATCAACGCGATTTTCTAGTGGTGGTTTTGGCGGGGCGCCACAATGATTGGTTTTCCTGCTCTCCGAGCATGGGAACTGTTTTCTGGGGTGCCTCACGACTGCTACTTTCAGTCTCCCTACGTCGCCTTGCATCCGCCTTCAAAATCTGGCGCTCGTAGTCCGGCACAAGTGGGGTTTCAGGTTTCGAAAGATTATTGTAAAACTTCTCCACCACCGCCGGATCTATTTTCTCCTTTGGCTCGGCCCGTCTAGGTGCAAAGAATTTCTTGACCTGTTCTTCCGAGATCCTATTGGTCTCCTCGTCGCTGCGATTCCACGGTAAAACCGGCAATGGCTTGGCGGAAGGCTGCGGGACGTAGTTTTTGAACTCTTTGGCGTACGGTTTCCTGCGGATTTCTTTGTGGCAGTGCTACTGATGCTCCTCGTGGCAGTGCTCTTCCGCTTACACTGAGGAGATGCCTGAAGCACCGGAGATGGCTGACGGGCCGGAGATGGCTGCCGCGCAGGAGATGGCTGACGGGCCGGAGATGGCTGCCGCGCAGGAGATGGCTGCCGCGCCGGAGATGGCTGCCGCGCAGGAGATAGCTGAAGCGGCTCAGACTGCTGACGCTGCGGAGACGGCGGGGGTGCCAGTGACCTCCAATTTGGAAGCACAATGTGTTCCTTCTTCCAAAGAATGGTTGTTTTCACTGCAAATTTGAGTTGAGTTTCCCCTTCACCTGTAGCATGGTCAAGCTGTGCTTCCTCATATTCCTTCACAACCTCATCCACCCCGACAATAGCATAGCCATCTGGAATCGGTCGGCAGTGGTAAGTTCCACCAGCTATAGGAGGTAAGGCATAGCCGACAACCACCTTAATGGATAAGCCCATTAATCTCACATGCAGCTCAGCGTGTTCGCTCTCCGTGATCTCATCCACGGGGTATCGAGGACCCGTCATTTCAAGCGTGGGCTGCACGTTCTCCGTGGAAGCCACACTGCTTTTCCGCGCAGAGTCTGGGCCACGGGCAGCTTCCAATGCAGGCTCTTCGTGCCGCTGAGATGGGCCGGTAGCTTGATGGCTCTGTTGTGCATTCACTTGCGCCTGCAGCGCCGCAAGTGCATGTTCTATCTGTGTCATCCGCTCTGTACGCTCTTTTTCTTTTCTGCTGCGCCATCTGTAAGAGTCGCTCCAGTCGGCAAACCCATCCTTCCACGTCATACCCCCTGTGCCTCGTGCATGTCCAGGGTGTTCTTTTTTACCGATGGCGCGTGTGAGCTGGTCATTCTCTCTGTCGGGATGGAAGGTCCTGGCGGATGTTTCCTCGTATGCCGTGATGATTTCAGTGACGGGTTTGGCAAGGAGGGTTGGGAAGATACACAATCTTGTTTCTGGGTCCAACCTTGCCCCGATTCCGTAGAACCAAGTCTTTGCACATAGGTCCCACCCATCTGTCTGGGGTGTGATCCCTCTCTCGCGCAGGGCCTTCTCAGCTTCCTCCCACTTAGGCCACTGAGATATGTAGCCACCTGACCCCGTCCTCTGGTGATATTCCTTCTTCAGGGCATTAAGTGTATTGGTTTCTGACCTCTTTTTAGCTATAGCACTTTTTTTATATGTCTCAAATTCGGGCCAGTGAGGTCTTATCTTCGCATAATATGCGTCTTCGAAATTTGGAGTCTCGCCAGATTTGACAAATTTGTTCAATTTTGTCTTCCAGTTGCGGAAAGCGTCAGCCATCTTCTTTAGAGTCCACTCTTTGACCTTTTCCTTTATAACCGGGTTGTTTTCATCCTCCTCTGGCGGAAGGGTGAAATTTACCAACAACAAATTCTAAAGCGTTTCTTTGGATCTGTCATCGACAAAGGTACCGTCGCCCTTCTTTGGCTTATTCCAATTTTCAATTATGATTGGGATTTGATCCCTAACAAGAACTCTAGCCTGACGTACAAATTTGTCTGCGGCCTTCTTGGGCTCCATCGGCCTGCCATCAACACGGACTGCTTCGATCGTGAACTTTGCATGATCTTTCAACCGCTGGCTCGCGCCTCGCTTGCTCTTTTTCGTAGAAGAAGATGGTTGCTGGCTGGTCGATCCAGAGGGCTAAAAGAAGAAAGAAGCGTTAATTTGTATACACGAAAGTCAGCAGAGGCTTAATCAATGCATATACCTCGCCGGACTTTGTAACCATTAAATTGCGTTCACCGGAGTCTTCATCTTCTCCATGACTAGTACTTGAGTTGTCATCATCATGTCCCTCCAAGTTCAGATATTGTGAGGTGTCCTCATCAATAATGTTCTCCATTATTTCTTCTTCTTCAAGGTTTCTACTAAGTGGATCCATAGTTTCTAAAACAATAATATTATCTAGAGTAAGAGTGTAAACATTCAAGTGGACTTGGATTCATACACAAATATACATATTATTCATACCAAAATACACAAATAAATACACAAATGAGTCAGAGGTCCAATTTGTATACAAGTTTTAATCTATGCATGTAGTACAATTTATCGAGCAAACAAGTTTTAATCAGGATGAGTCAGCAATCATACACGTGGCAGACACGTGGCGCTCACCGGTGGGGTGACGTTGGTCTCGTCGGGCGGCGGTGCTCGTCGGACGGATGCGGCGGTGCTAGCGGCGGGCTCGTCGGGCGGCGGGCGGCGTCGGCGTTTAGGCGTGGCCTATGAGCTCCGAAGCGGCGGCGGCGAGACGCTCCTGCACGGGGAAGAGAGCGAGGTGGTCAGTTAGGGTTTAGGCGTGGCCTATTATAATATCTTTGCTATAAGCTATTTTCTTTTTACTCCACATGCTTCTAATTCACATGTGCAAGGATTAAGGCCTAGATCGTCGGGGTCGATATCACTACGTTCATCTCGCCCATCTTTGGCACCCTGGAATCGTTCCGAGGGTCAATTGGCGATTATTTATTTTCATCCCAAGACTATGTAAATGAAATGGATTGGCCAAACAAAAAAAATACTATACAGAAATAGACAAATACTCCATATTTCTCGAATTTTTGCCTCGGCGGGGAGGATGATGTGGATTGGACCGTAACCCAAGTCAATCCCGGTCTTCTAGAGCCTAAACCAACGAGGCCTAAAGAACTGTGTTTATATAGTTGATATATTATGCAAATATGTTCATATGTGTCCCCTCCGGCAGTGCCCAATCGAAGCCACAGAGCATGCTGGCCAGGGCGAACTCCACTCGTTCATCAGCGCCATCAACCTGCCCGGGCACAGCCGCCGCCCGGAGCCAAACGGCACCGGCCAGCTCCAGATGCGCGCCGTGCAGGTCCACCTCGCCGCCCGCGAACCTGTCCGGGTCGAACCGCGCCATCGCCCCAGCTTACCGGGTCCCTCGATGGCCCACGCGTTCACGGACACCCTCGTGCCCGCCGGCACGTCGTAGCCGCCGACGCCGACAGCAGCAGCGTCGTGCCCGCGGCAGCAGCAGCGTCGTGCCTGCGGCAGCAGCAGCGTCGCTGGGAGCAGCAGGAGGAGGAGGGCCAGGCGCGGGTGGCCTTGTCCGGGAGGAGCGGGGGAGGGCCGGCCGGGCGCGGCCGGAGCAGGCGTCGAACGAAGGAGCGGAGGAGCCCCACCGTGTTAGAGGAAGGGAAGGATGCGGGGAAGAGAGGGTCGGGGGCGGCGAACCTCGAGCTCCGAGCGGCGGCGGCGAGACGGCGGGTCGGGGGCGGCGAGACGGCGGGTCGGGCTCCGAAGCGGCGGCGGCGAGACGGCGGGTCGGGGGCGGCGCTTCTCTCTGTGTTCGATCGATCTGGCTCAGTGGGGGAAGAAAGGAAGGGGAGGAAGGTGAAATAAATACACCCCCCCTTTAACACCGGTTCGTGGCTGGAATCGGTGTTAAAGGGGGGGGCGTTTCCCGCGCGCATTTATTACCCCCCCCCCTTTAACACCGGTTCGTGGCTGGAACCGGTGTTAAAGGGGGGGGGCGTTTCCCGCGCGCATTTATTACCCCCCCCCCTTTAACACCGGTTCGTGGCTGGAACCGGTGTTAAAGGGGGGGTGCGCGCGGGAAACGAAATAAATGCCCCCCCTTTAACACCGGTTCCTGTCTGGAACCGGTGTTAAAGGGGGGGGGCATTTATTTCATGCATTAAAGGGGCATTTTTAATTCAAAAATATGATATGAATTTAGAAAATTCATATCTTTTTCATTTCAACTCAGAAAAATATGAATAATATATCATAATTTTCATAAAAATAATTTCTATCCATTCATGTAAATCATTTTATATTTACTTTACATGAAAATTTTCAAAATAATTAAAGCACTTACATATAAATTTTGATTATTCAATTCAAACCAAAATAAATTGTTAAATCCTAAAACTTTGAACATAAGAAATATTAAGCATCTAAAAAATGATTTTTATTAGATCAAATCATATTTTAATGCCGCATCTTTTGTATTAACATTGGTCATAACATTGGTAATTTGACCCGAAAGCCAAGAAACCTCGAATGAGATAGGTCATTTTGAGACAGTTACATAAAGCCGAACTGGAACTGAAAATTAAGATACATGGCCAGATTAAGTAACAATCGGCCGAACTGGAACTGAAAATTAAGATACATGGCCAGATTAAGTAACAATCAGCCGAACTTGTTTCGGAATGTTGGAGTGATTCAGTCATGCTCCTGCCTACACCTGTAATACTCGCCACTGTAGTCGTCGTACTCGCCGCCGCCGTCATCGCTGTCGTCGTCGGGGTCGCCGTAATTGAACCTCTGGAGAGTACGCGTGGGCTGGACTTGAGGGTAGCGCGTGGGCTGGACTTGAGGGTAGCGCAGACGGGGGTTAGAGTCGGCGGCAGTGTCATAGGCCATGACGCTTTGGAGAGTCCGACCGCGCCACCATAGCCGACGGCCGGCCTCGTTGAAGTTAGGAGGAGGTGGGCCGTCCTCCTCGTGCCTGGCGAGCGCCCTCTCATGCCGATCCACGAAGAAGGCTTCCCAAGTAGGGAAATAGTCGGGATGCCATCTGGGATTCCTCCGCTGCTCCGGCGTGAGCTCGAAGTAGTAGTGGTTCGTGATGGCCATCCGGCGCGCCACACCTAGAGGGACAGGAGGAACCGGCACGCCTCCGACGCTCAGCATCCAGCCGACGGGGACACTGTAGCCCGGCGGGCAGGGGTAGTTCGAGGCGTAAAGCGCCTCCGCCTCCCTGGGGGTTAGTGCTACGGTGGAAGCCATGGGAAAGAGTGATGAGGTTGCAGATATGAGTCTAGAGATGTGCAATGACAATGGAGGCCAACCCCCTACATATATATATAGTGAACTAGCGGGAAGAACTGGAGGGAAGAACTGGCGGGAAGAAAAATGGCGGGAAGAAAAATGGCGGGAAGAAGAACTGGCGGGAAGAAAAATGGCGGGAAAAAATGGCGGGATGAACCTTTAGTCCCGGTTGGAGACACCAACCGGGACAAAACACGAGTCAGCACTAATAATAGGGGTGAGTGTCGACATTATTTCGTAAGTGTCGACACTATGTCGAGCTGCTTGTACTATAAATAGGCATCCTTGTGAGTCCAGTCCTCCAGCCAGTTTGAGGCTATGCCTTACCTCCTTTCGAGAGCAGGGACACCACTACGGACAGTTTCAGGGAGATGCCGACGGAGCCCAGTCCTCCGGCATCTCCGAGAAACTGGTCATAGAGGCACTCCTTAATATGTGAAATTAGTTAGCTCCCAGGTGTATTGATCTAGTTAGAGAAGTTACAAAGCTGCAAGATGGTTTTCGAGAGCAGGGACACCACTACGGCCAGTTTCAGGGAGATGCCGACGGAGCCTAGTCCTCCGGCATCTCCAAGAAACTGGTCATAGAGGCACTCCCTAATATGTGACCGCGCGCGTTTGGAGATCAGATCTTAATGGTAAGTATGAATCGGGACAACTTCTTCTCATAGTCCCGGTCCATCCACAAAACAAGACTAACACTCAAGACATGTATTAATATTAACATGAACTAGAGTTACATAATATGAGCATGAACTTCTTGGCATATGTCCTTCCTTATGATCGCTTCAGACGTAACCATGGAGCATCTTCTTTACTTAACGGAATGCTTGGGTCAGTTTTCACTGTGAAGGGCGGAATTTCATCAAACTTATTATAATCTTCTGACATGTCTGTCTTGTCCTCGATTCCCACGATGTTTCTTTTCACTAAAATAACTATGTGACGCTTTGGCTCATCATATGATGTATTCGTTTGCATATTTTTTCTTTTTTTGGTCTGGAGGACATGTCCTTCACATAGAAAACCTGAGCCACATCATTGGCTAGGACGAATGGTTCGTCTAAGTTCTTCATAAGATTGTTGAGATCCACCGTTGTCATTCCATACTTCTTGTCTACCTCAACCCCTCCTCCTGTTAGCTTGACCCATTTGCATCGAAACAAGGGGACCTTCAAATTAGGTCCATAGTCAAGTTCCCATATCTCCTCTATGAACCCATAATACGTGGTCTTTTGCCCATTGTCTTCTGCTGCATCGAAGCGGACACCACTGTTTTGGTTGGTGCTCTTTTTATCTTGGCCTATCGTGTAAAATGTATTCCCATTTATCTCGTACCCTTGGAAAGTACATACAGTCGAAGATGGTGTCCTGGCCAACAAGTACAGCTGATCCCCAACAGTGGTGTTATTCGTGAGAAGTCTTTGCAGCCAGCCGCCAAAACTCGCCATGTGTTCACTTATAATCCATTCATCAGACTGCCCCGGGTGTTTGAGGCGTATTAAATTCTTGTGTTCATTGATATACGGGGCAACCAAGATAGATTTTTGTAAAACCGTGTAGTGTGCTTGATTGAGAGAATGTCCGTCCCTACATATCATTGCTTTACATCCTAGGGTGCCTTTTCCACGCAGTCTCCCCTCATGTCGTGATTCTGGAACACCAATCGCCTTAAGGTCAGGAATAAAATCAACACAGAACTCAATGACCTCTTCTGTTACATAGCCCTTGGAGATGCTTCCTTCTGGCCTAGCACGGTTATGAACATATTTCTTTAAGACTCCCATGTACCTCTCAAAGGGGAACATATTGTGTAGAAATACAGGACCGAGAATGGAAATCTCTTCTACTAGGTGAACCAGGAGATGCGTCATAATATTGAAGAAGGATGGTGGGAACACCAACTCAAAGCTGACAAGACATTGGGCCACATCTGTTTGTAACCCTGGTAGGCTTTCTGGATCGATTACCTTCTGAGATATTGCATTGAGGAATGCACATAGCTTCACAATGGGTACTCGAACATTTTCAGGTAGAAGCCCCCTCAATGCAATCGGAAGCAATTGTGTCATAATCACGTGGCAGTCATGAGACTTCAGGTTTCGGAATTTTTTCTCTGCCATATTTATTATTCCCTTTATATTCGACGAGAAGCCAGACGGGACCTTGATACTGCTCAGACATTCAAAAAAGATTTCCTTCTCTGCTTTGGTAAGAGCGTAGCTGGCAGGAGTTAAGTGGCATCGTTTACCCTTCTCGTTCTCAGGATGCATAGGCTCTTCAGGGGCCTTCAGACGTTGCTGGTCCTGCCGTGCTTCCGGTGTATCTTTTGTCTTCCCATACACTCCTAGAAAGCCTAGCAGGTTCACGCAAACATTCTTCGTCACGTGCATCACGTCGATTGAAGAGCGGACCTCTAAGACTTTCCAATAGGGTAGGTCCCAAAATATAGATTGCTTCTTCCACATGGGCGCGTGTCCGGCATCGTCATTCGGAACAGATAGACTGCCAGGACCTTTTCCAAAGATTACTTCTAGGTCCTTGACCATACCAAATACCTCCTCACCGGTACGGAGGACAGGCTTCCTCCGGGTTCTGCCAGACGTTTGAAATGCTTGCCTTTCTTTCTTACTGGATGCAGGTTCGGAAGAAATCGGCGATACCCTAGGTACACAACCTTCTTACATTTATCCAAATATACACTTTCACTATCATCTAAACAGTGAGTGAATGCATTGTATCCCTTGTTTGTCTGCCCTGAAATGTTACTAAGAGCAGGCCAATCATTGATGGTTACGAAAAGCAATGCTCGTAGGTCAAATGGCTCCCCTTTGTGCTCATCCCACATACGTACACCTGGTTTGGCCCACAGCTGTAAAAGTTCTTCAACTAATGGCCTTAGGTACACATCAATGTCGTTGCCGGGTTGCCTCGGGCCTTGGATGAGCACTGGCATCATAATGAACTTCCTCTTCATACACAACCAAGGAGGAAGGTTATAGATACATAGGGTCATAGGCCAGGTGCTGTGACTGCAGCTCTGCTCACCAAAAGGATTCATGCCGTCTGTACTTAGACCAAACCTTAAGTTCCTTGCGTCACGTGCGAAGTCCGGGTACTCTCGCTCGACTTTTCTCCACTGTGACCCATCAGCGGGGTGTCTCAACATCGCGTCTTTCTTACGGTCTTCCATGTGCCATCGCAACAACTTGGCATGCTCTTTATTTCTGAAGAGACGTTTTAACCGTGGTATTATAGGAGCATACCACATAACCTTGGCGGGAACCTTCTTCCTAGGGGCCTCGCCCTCAACATCGCCAGGATCGTCTCGTCTGATCTTATACCGCAGTGCAGTGCATACCGGGCATGCATCCAAATTCTCGTACTTCTCACCGCGGTAGAGGATGCAGTCATTAATGCAGGCATGTATCTTCTGCACGTCTAATCCTAGAGGGCAGACAACCTTCTTTGCTTGGTATGTACTGTAGGGCAACTCATTATTTCTTGGAAGAAGATTCTTCATTTTTACCAACAACTTTGAAAATGCGCTGTCAGTCACACCATTCTCTGCCTTCCATTGCAGCAAATCCAGTGTGGCACCTAGCTTTTTGTGGCCATCTTCGCAAGTTGGATACAACAATGTTTTGTGATCCTTTAACATCTGCTCCATCTTCTCCTTCTCCTTTTCAGTTTCACATTCTTCCTTTGCATCAGTAATGGCCCGACCAAGATCGTCATCAGCAGGCCCATCTGCTCCCTCTTGATCTTCATTATCTACCTCCGTTGCATTATCATCATATTCAGGATACATATTATGATAGTTTTCATCATCCTCTTCTTCTTCGTTGTCTTCCATCACAACCCCTTTTTCTCCGTGCTTGGTCCAACAATTATAGCTGGGCATGAAACCGGATCGAAGCAGGTGGGCGTAAATGGTTCTGGTATTTGAGTAGTCTTTCTTGTTCTGACAGTGAACACACGGACAGCACATAAAACCATTGTGACCACGGTTTGCATTAGCCACAACGATGAAATTTTGGAGGCCCGTAATGTACTCGGAAGTGCGGCGGTCACCGTACATCCATTGCTGATTCATCTGCATTAATATGTAGTATATATCAAAAAAATAATAGGGAGATGACCATTTATATATATAGTACATCAATGACACATGAAACTATAGTTGCCGACCTCGACCGAGACGGAAAGAGCAACAAGAAAGCTTATTTTGAGCTCTCGGGCATTTCATCGAACACCTCTAGTGCATATGAAAAAAACACAAACTAGCACTCTTCACACCCTCTTGCTAGGCTCCAAAATGTGAAAGAATGGAAGAGTGGGGTGTGTGTGGGCTGGGGTGGTGTCTTATATAGCCCCCCCCCTTTAACACCGGTTCATGCCACGAACCGGTGTTAAAGGGGGGGTGCGCGGGCCACTGCTGCAGGCACCTTTAACACCGGTTCGTGGCACGAACCGGTGTTAAAGGGGGGGCTCCTTTAATGCCGCAGGGGCCACGCTGGTACGCCCCCCCTTTAACACCGGTTCGTAGAAGAACCGATGTTAAAGCCCCTTTTCGGGATCAACAAAAGACCTCGTTTCCACTAGTGTCCACTAGGTCGACCCAATCCGTATTTAGAATGAACTAAGAGTTTACAACTTTAAAACACGTATTTCGAATGTCGAGAATAAGGCTTATATGTAGTATGGGTGCATACACTCAAATCGATCAAGCTTCACTTCACTAGTGTGTGCGCACGTGCTAGTATACATAACTTTGTTTGTGTATTTCATGTCCGTGTGAGCCAGCGAGAGCTAGCTAGCGTGTTGTGTGACTAATACCTAAGGACATCTCCACTGGACCGACCTAAACGGCCGACCCAAATGGTCTGTTTCTATCGGTTTGGGTCGGGCCGCAGTCGCTTTTAGGTCGAAGTCCTACATGTCCGGCCGACCACGCCCAGCTGTGACCCATCTGTCCGCGCTTGACCATCACCAATGTCGGCGTATTTCTAGTGTCCGCCCCACCGTCAAAGACGCTTACGGCGATCCTTCCTTCGCCCTCATACTTGAAGACAATAATGTTGCCTGCTTTGATCTGGTGCGCGCGGCCAAAGCACTCCCAGCCGTTGGTACATCTAGCTGAGGTGATCGAACTGCACCTCCACCGGGTACCTGGTGGTCTTGACACCGTTCGCCCACAGAATGAAAAGCAGGGGCGGTTCGTCGCCAACCAGCGACGCAAATTTACAAAGGAGGAGAGCTTGTCCTGCGTCATGCCATGGTGGATGGCCATGACGAACTGGATCAGATACATGGGTCGATCTCCTCGGGCGATGACGGCATTGAGGGTGAGCGTGTTGGAGCGCTTCTTTGGCCGCGTCTCCCACGCCTCTCTCGATGTCCACGGCCGGGACCGAGTGGTCGTCCTAGACGCCCTCCCCTCAATCCAATATGTTGTTGGCCATGGCTAGCTACCAGTAGTGAAGGACGGGAAGGAAAAGGGGGAGAGTGTGGTGCGGTGTGAGAGAAGATGTCTACGGGCGGCCAGTTAAAATGAGTTGGCATTGGATGCCGGCGGGGAGGCCGAAGCGACAGCATTGAAATGTCTAGTCAGGAGGGCATGCGTCGAACGGCGCCATCAGCGGCAGTGAGCGAGAGCATTTACTGTCAGTGTGCAGTCTCGTCGCATTTGATGGCGTAGACTGCCGCCTGTCAGCCTTCCATCCGCGTCTCTGAATCGCTGTCACGGTTGCGTCTGAATCGCTGGCATGGTTATATTTGAATCTGTGCCGCTGCACGCGTCTGAATCAATACCGTGCTAAGCGGTGGCTGATGGGTAAGCCAGTGGCACCAACGGGCAGGACACGCCCTCGATCTGCCCCCATCTGGGCAGACGCAACCATTGCCCAGATTTGGTCATGAATGGATCATTCTGCTGGGACGCCGCGCACGTTCCGCATATCCGCGTGGACGAGTTTAGACTGATTGAGTCGACCTGGTGGAGATAGCCTAATTCTTTGTTTACGTGCGTGGAGGTATACGGAGGCATCAACCTGAAAATAATTTATAACAAATGACCGCTCGTCTTCTTCACATGTTAGCATGTGGTCTAGTGGCAAGCTTGTATTGTTTAGCAACTTAAGTCATGAGTTCAATTCCTATGATAAGTGTTTTTCTTATTTATTTGTTTTCATGTTTGTATAACCACGGACAAGTGGCGCTACAAAGGTCACAGTGGCAAAAAAAATACACACGCTAAAAATTGCTTTGCCACATGTCATCTTCAGAATAAGTTTCAACCTATAGGTTGATGAATTCGGTCAAAATCAAAATCGCTGAAATTTAATCGAATTGGACTAAAATGCTCTTGGGTTGTAAGTTGTGGAACTAATTTTACTCGCTTTGCAAGATGTAGGTCTAAAACCCTCCTCTGCTGCAAGTTGTGGGACTAAAAATATATATACCTCTTTTAAATAATAATACATCGAGGGAATAGACACGGTATATGAATAAAGAAAAAATAAGTCTTGGTAATCTTGTATATATCATTGCAGAAAAAATATTGAGCTAATAAACCACAAAAGGGGACGTGCGTACAGACGTATGTACAGCGGATGGCTACAATGCAATACGTGTTTTACTTTGGCAGCATGGTCATCTCTATGTTGGTGTTTTGTACGACTGTTACATCACATCTGATAGTGAAGTAGTCTGCCAGCAGGTTGGACTTGTGTATGATGGTATTGCCGAAGCCATGACCCGCGGACTTGAAGGTTTTGGTCGAGGTCACAGTGCGGGAATACCCGTGTACTTTGCCGTCTTCCTCGTGCAAACTCAAGGTGTACTTCACCCGCACACCGTCCGTCTCTGCCACGCCGCTGAGGAGACACAGGAAGGCCGCCGCGTAGCCAGCGTGCTCCTGGAGGGCTCCGTCCAGGTAGAACATGATACACCAGTAGTAGCCGCCGACGCTGAACATGCTCGAGGCGACGGACTTGCCGACGCCCATGCCGTCGAGTAACGAGTAGTTCGTCACCACGAAGTTGTGCGTCCCGGTGGCGGCCTCCGTCGTGCAAACCGACGTCGTGTCGGCCCGCATCATTATGTCGTCGACGGGCTGGTTAGCGCCGCCAGATGAGCTGGTAGTGTTTCCCATGGCAAAACTAAAGTAGGCGCACGAGATGGAAGAAGGCAAACTGGTGTCTCGATCTCTTTAGGTATGCCTTGACGGGGAACTTGGCCGTATTACTTAATCTAACCAGAAGGAAAGATTCTGGACCGATTCGGAGTCCGGTACTACTACTAGAGTTCAGAAGATTCGACAGGGCGCCGGCCGGTGTTGGCATCGGAATCGACTCCGATATGGACACCACCTCGATCGATCCTACGTGCGCTGATCTGGGAATGCCGTGGCGTGCTGCGTTGGACACGTCTGTTTTCAGCCCCCCAATCATACTTTTGAAAAAAATGAATACAGACGGAAATTTAAAATTTCATTTGAACTTTGTTATATTTTACACAGTTCGAATGAAATTTAAGTAAAACAAACTAAATTTAACTAATAAACAATGTAGGGACCGCCGTGGCCCCTGCGGCTGACACGGTAGTAGTACTTGATGCACTACGGGAATAACAAGATAGGCCGACGGCATTTTATACGCCGATGGCAAAATGTCGGCGCCCGCGGCGTAGCTTGACGGGCCGTCGGTCCAGTTTTACCGTCGACGTAGAATAAATAGGCCAACGGCAGCCGTCGGCATAAACGAAACCGTCGGCGTAGCATACTAGGCTAACGACAGAGCGATGGCGTCAAGTCTACAACGACGGCAAAGCCGTCGGCGTAGACATTTTTCTTTTTTACCACATTAATCTTAGAAAAATCATAACTAAATCATTTAAATTCAGAAAAATACATATAATATATCAAAATTTGTAGAAAAATAAGATCTATCTATATAAACTCAAATATTACATATTTTTTCAAAAAATATATAAAAAATACAAATACTTTCGTATAACATATTTTTCATTTTCCAAGCGCAAAAAACGGGGTGTTATTAGAAGCAACCACCAAATAAAACTTTCAAAATGATAATACCCTATTTTTAAAAAATAGTAGACCATCTTGCGCCCTAGTCTTATTTGTAGATGTTTACTCTGCTCTTTTCGATCGAGACTTAACCCACATATACACAATCGACAGGAGGGATTCCATGATTTCTTATCTCCTCCCTACTAAGCATGATTTGGTGCTAGAGATGAACTTGTTGTTGTATGGGTTACTACTGATTGCTGTGACCAATGACACTAGTTAGGCTTATTAGGATGTTCTAGTAGTTTGCTTATGTTTGAGAATTCCATATATGTATGCAAACTTGTTTATTAGGCTAATGTGCCGTTTGGTTGTTCCGGTAAAGTGTATGTCTTGTATGTTACTAGCTGATTAATGAAGTACTTGTCATATACTACTCCTTCTGTCCTAAAAAGGATGTCGACGTCGCAGATTTGTCTAGATCAGCACGTATCTAGACATTTTTTAGGGTATGGATACATGCGAATCTAGACAGATATGCGACGTCCTTTTCATGACGGAGGGAGTAGTACTTTTGCATGTGATTTTGTAGCCAGATTAATTAAGTAGAATTGCGTGTAGCTTGAATTGTCTCTTTCTTAGCATCTGATTTGTCTAGGAACATTTTTCTGTTAGAGTGACCATCTCCAGTGTGTATATACCCTTTTAAATAGTACACAACATGCTAATTCGAACTCCATCATGGCTGGCATGACACATAATCATGATTTAGCGGCCATATAGACAGGTTTACTCAAGTACTTAGCAACCAGTCAAAACAATATTAACAATTAACATTAGCCAGATAGTTGGAGAAATCCATACGAATTTAGCCATTACACGCTATGGCAATATATACAAAGTGTAGTACATAAATCAAACAGCTAGCATAATTGGTACTCTTTAACAATCTAGCATTGCAATTATAATGGATCTGTTTGGTGGAAGTTGCTGAACCAGAATATGTACTCCTCTGTTATCTTTTTCATCAAAGCAAAAAATGACAACGCTATCCTACTTTAAGTTGAAAATTTTCATAACCTTTTTCCATCTAGTCATCAAGATTGCATTTGACCAAGCTCTCATCTTCATCCTAACCATCTTTGTCTTCTTGCTATTCATTTGTCAAACATGGATATCAATATATTCATCAAGACGATTCTTTAGATATTTTCTTATAAACTCAGCTCTAAATATCTACGCAAGTACAAAGAATTGAAAAATTAGCATGCTTGTGATTATTAGAAGTATTTAAATATCACAGGGTAGCTTGTTGATCACATGTTCAAGAATATATCATCTTACCAGCTTGTATTTTTCAAGACAGATGAATAGGACAGCCTGTAGACATAGTACTTGCACTACAGGATTTTGTTCTTTGCCGTGTATCAGACGATACACGGCAAAGCCCAAAAAAAACACGGCAAAGCCTTTGCCGTGCACTGTACACGGCAAAGATCAGGCCGGCAAAGGACTCTTTGCTGTGCGCCTTACACGGCAAAGGCTTTGCCGTGTACCTGGCAGTCTTGCACGGCAGACAAAAGTAACTTAACACCGTCGCGAGCGAAACGGCGCCATGCCAGTGGGTCCCATTAGGCCTTTGCCGTGTCTCTCGTGTTTGCCGTGTGCTTTGTATGTGGGTCCCAACTCTCAGATTTGCCGTGTGTTTTGGATATGCCTTTGCCGTGTATTTTTCCGTGGCGCACGGCAAAGTCATCGGACATTCGAAAAAAACCGGCGACCACCGTCCTCACCTCTGCTCCACCACGACATGGTCGACAAGCTTTTGCGGTTGCGGTCGCCGGTAGTCTCGTGCAAGCATCTTCGAAGCCTGGTGGCAGCGCCATGGAGGTGAGGCGACGACGGCGCCTGAATCAGTTGTCTGGGCCAGCGGCGGGGTGGAGGTCGCCATGGTCATGCTAGCTAGAGTTTGTTGGGCGCTCGCCGGTGGCAGCGCCCAACACGGGGAGGCCGTATCGCAGGGATAAAGCCGACGGCGGGGTGGTGGTCGCCATGGCCGCACTCACTGGAGGTCACGGCCGCGCTCGCCGGCGGCGGCGGCAGCGCCCAACGCGCGGGTGCGTGCGCGTGCAGGACTCCTGGGGAGGTCGTCTCTCGGGTAAATCCAGCGGCTGCTCTGGGGCTCGCGCTCGTCGCCATGGCCGTGCTAGCCGGAGGTCGTGGCCGGGCTCACTGGCGGCAGCGCCCGACGCACGCGCATGCAGGTCCACGCTCGCAGAGCTCTGGCGCTCGTGGTGGAATGGACAAAAATAACCCAAATTCGAAAGGATTTCACAAAATGACCCATCTGAAAATCTATTTCACTAGACTAACCCTTTTTGTAGCGCCTAACAGCAAGGCGCTACACTCTACAGTGTAGCGCCTCTCAGCTAGGCGCTATGCCCCTTGCCAGCGTGGCACCGCCTGGCCCCTCCCTGGCCCCACCCCGTCGTGTGATGCCCAGGCGCTATGCCTGGGGCGACTAACGCCCAGGCGCTATGCCTCAGGTGTAGCGCATGTCTGATAGGCGCTATGCTTTAAAGTGTAGCGCCTATCAGGCAGGCGCTACACTTTGAGACATAGCCTGTCGCGCCCAAGCCCCCTCCCCACCCCTCCCATTCACTCCCAGACGCCAGGAAGAACACAGAGGGGCGCTGGCGGTTCCTCCTTCCCTCCCTCTCAAATCCCCACCTCAAATCCAACATATCTGAGGGATTTCACCGTGGATTAGCTCCCCCATCCCTCCCTCAAGGTAATCCCCTCCTTTCCCCTCTCTTTCATCCAATAAATCTTGCACATTAGCCTCAAACCCTAGATGTAGTTGGATTCATAATATGGACTATTTGTGCATGTTTTTAGTTACTTGGTAGTTATAATTTAGTTGTATTTGATGGAGAATGAAAGTGTGTTGTTGATTTGCATTGTATATGATGGTTGTATATGGATTTGTATGGATGTTTGAATAATATGATATCATATTCTTTGTAGTTTATTGTATAAATTCAAACAATGGCCACATGCCACACACATTTTATTGATGTTTGGAATATATATGTAGGATGGTGTTGCTACTTGAGGATTACTATGATCATCAACACCGGGCATACTTGATGGCGGAGAAGCATATGGTAATAAAACCATGGTTGAACTTCTTTGCTTTTATTTTTCTATTGATTCAATTGTGTTGGAAAAAGCATAATGTTCGATCTTGTATGTATGCAGAGGCTTCGTCCCCTCAAGATTCGGTCTCATGGCGCGTCTTCGAATGACATGCCGTACGACGAGCGGTACACCGAGTACATCAAGCGGCTAGGCCTCCTCCCTTTCATCACGCTTGTGAGCTAGTCGACGCCGAACCTCAACGCGGCTGCTATCACCGCACTTGTCGATCGGTGGAGGCCGGAGACGCACACTTTCCACCTCCGGACCGGCGAGATCACTCCTACTCTTCAGGATGTTTCCATGATCTTTGGACTTCCTATCGCGGGGGAGCCTCTCTGTATGAGCACAGATTCCGATGGGTGGCGCAATGCGATGCATCTACTTATTGGCATGGCTCCTGAAGAACTTGAAGATAAGAGCAAAGATAGAGTCCCAGCAGGCGTGACATATGCATGGATCGTGGAGAACTTTAGGGAATGCCCGAACCCCGCCGAGGTTGAGGTGATCGAGACACATGCTCGTGTGTACGTGTGGTATGTCTTTTCTAGGACTCTGTTTGCTGACAGCGGAGGTAGGACCGCTCAGTGGATGTGGCTCAAGGCCATCCAAGTGTAGTACCTGCATACCGGAGGGGGAGACTACAAGAAAGTAGTGCATGTTAGAGGATATGCTATGGAATAGTTTGGGACACATGAAGAACTAAAAAGCTTTGAGCATACCCGTGGCTTGTCGTATGGGTTGCGGCTACGCTCGGGAGAGCGGTTGTAGTTGGCACACATGAAGAACTTCTTTCCCCAACTATCGGATAAGTAGTCTTGGGATTCCTTAACAGTGCAATCGGTTCCACACCAACAAATAGGAACCTCCTTGCCATGGGCCTCGTCAGTACGAAACGCCTTTCGTGGCCTTTCCTCTTGGTCGGCGCAAGGTGGCCTGGCATTGGCCCTCATCTTCCTCTCTTCCTCTTCCTTCTCCTTTTGCCTCTTCCTCTCTTCCTCTTCCTTCTCCTTTTGCCTCTTCCTCTCTTCCTCTTCCTTCTCCCTTTTCTTCTTCCTCTCTTCCTCTTCCTTTTTCTTCTTTCTCTCGTCCTCTTCGTCCTTCTTCTTCGCCAAGTCTCGAGCAAGTTGAACTACCTCTTCAAATGCCTTCCTCTTCTTCTCTTCTTCTTCCTCCTTCCTCTTCTTCTCTTCTTCTTTCTCCTTCCTCTTCCTCTCTTCCACCACCTTCATAGCATTCGCCCAGATAGCCGAGTAGTTCACACCGTCCCCATCATTGCCCTTGTTGGGTTGAGTCGCCATACCTATTATAAGAACAAAAGCTACAAGTTAGTAAAGGATGCAATGAATGTGAAAAATAATTGATTCAATTAAATAAGCATAGTAGGTAGTAACATAAGGGTGCAAGTATGAATATTCCATCCGTACCTATTAACATAAGGATTTGGTCCTGCCAAGTAACCTAACATACTAGACGGGTTAAAACCGCCACGCCCTCTTCCTCTTCTAAGCCCAAGTGATCGACCTCTTTGTTGTCTAGGAGCTTGTTGTCTAGGTGCTTGTTGTCTAGGAGCTTGTTGGCTAGGTGCTTGGTTGGCTTGGAGCTTGTTGGCTAGTTCTTGGTTGGCTTGGGACTTGTTGGCTAGTTCTTGGTTGGCTTGGGACTTGTTGGCTACCACTTGGTTGGCTTGGTACTTGTTGGCTAGTTCTTGGTTGGCTTGGGACTTGTTGGCTACCACTTGGTTGGCTAGTGCTTGCTTCATTTCCTTTTGCTCTTTTCCTTTGAGAACACTTTCTTGCATTGTGCCCTTCACCATTGCATGTTCCACACCGGGCTCTCTCACGAGGCTCTTGGAATTGGTCATTGCCCGTTTCTCGAGCACCACCACGGCCCCATCCATCCATGTCGCTCCTAAAGCGTTTTGTCTTGCGTCTTCCACGTTTAATCACTTTCCATTTCAGATCGGGCCATAGTTGAATCCCATGGTACTCCGGCCATTTTGATTGGTCCAAATATGGATGAAATCTAGGAGCCCATGTCTTCTTAGTAGTCTCAATGGAGAACTCAGCCTCTCTCACCGTGAGCGGATTATTGTAATCCAAATGTCGCCGGCGAGACGCGACGAGCAAGTGCGAACATGCAAGATGAAGCAATGATGGCCTTCCGCATGTGCACTCACAAGTCTTGAGTGAGACCTTGAAAGCTCGGCCTCCGTGTTGGACACCATCAGCCGTTGTACCTCCAGGCTCCGTAACTTGGTAAATTAGCTCGTCATTGTCATACTCCGTGACAACTTGGGCATCCGCTTTCTTTGTCTGAAATTGCATCCAATCATCAACCTTAGGTGGGTACTTGTATTTGTGCTTGTTCTTGTAGTCCCCCGCAATCTGCCGGTCCGTTTCCTCTGAGTATTTAAGAAAATACCCATTCATCATGTCGAATGTATAACGGACTATTGCCGTGACGGGCAATGCACAGACACCTTTGAGCAACTTGTTGAAGGCCTCTGCCATGTTGCTTGTCATTTGGCCGTACCTCCGGCCACCGTCATCGAATGCTCGTGCCCACTTTGTTCTTTCTCCAATGCTCCTATCGAGAAACTCTCGACCACCCGCATCGAGCTCTTTGTTGAAGAGCAATTTGTTGTACAAGTTTGAGAAACGACGTTCCGTGAAAGCGAGGCAACAATCTTGTAGATCATCGGCCAAATCCTTGCTCTTGCATGCCCTATAGAAGTTTGAACAAAAGTGTCTCATGCACCAACGATGGTGCAACGGAGCATGCCCGGGAATATGTTGGTCCACCGCTTTAAGAATTCCTTGATGACGGTCCGAGATGAAACATATTTCCCTATGAGGGGTTAATATCTTGGTTCTTAAAAGATGGAAGAACCACTCCCAATTATCATTGTTTTCCACCTCTACCAAAGCAAAGGCCAAAGGAATCAACCGGTTGTTGGCATCATTGGCTATTGCAATCAAGATAGTGCCCTTGAATTGACCGGTCAAAAAGGTGCCATCAACGGAGATGACCGGCCTACAATGTTCAAATGCCTGAACACATTGCTCGAAAGCCCAAAATGCACGGCCAAAAACTCGAACGGTTCTTCCGTTTACAATCCTTGTCTTGTTCCCCAAAGGTTCAACCACATGAACCATGCCCGGGTTAGCATCGGCCATCGCTCCCAACAACCTTGGGATCGGTAATAAGATTCCTCCCAATCACCGTACAACATCTTGAATGCGGCTTGCTTAGCCTTCCATGCCTTCCCGTACTTCACCTCATAGTTAAAAAGGGCTTTCACAAACTCCATGACCTGCTTGATGCTCATTATTGGAAACGACGCGATGTCATTGGAAAGCCTATAAGCGAGGAACTCGGAGGTGAGTTGTCGGTGCTCATGCTTTGCATCCTTGCCATCCACCATCGGGCCTCGGCACATGTGAGTTGATACGCAACTAGATATGTGCCAATCGGGACCTCCCTTGAATGGTCTAGCACGCACAATCCAAGGACATCCTTCCGCCTCGCACTTCACCGTGTAACGCTTCTTGATATCCGAGTGCACGACCGTGTAAGGACGATGATGCTTCACCGAGAAGTCCTTTATCCATTGCTTAAATTCCAACAAGGTCTTAAACCTTGATCCTTTGCAAAAGCCATTATTCACTTCATTGCCATCCCGGTAAGAACTTGTCCTTGGTCCAAGCACTATGCCTTCGCCACCATCAACCGTGGCTTCATCCGTGAGACTAAGATCACGAAACAAAGGCACCCGATGGTCCCGCCCCAATACGGTATGGTGGATTTTGGCCTCTCTATCCGTGAACCCCTCCTCGTCAACTTCTTCTTCGGGACCATCATCATCCGAGTCCGAAGCATAGCCTCGAGAATACGGGAGTTCACGGTCCATGTCATGTTGAGTGATATATTTCTCCAAATCACCAACATTGTTGTCATGGAGTTCAACATCATCATCATCTTCACCCTCACAATCATCATTGTCCTCTTCCAACACTTCGTCTTGGTGTCTTGAAATCGGGCTCAATGTTTGGCTCAAAGGAGGTTCAATCCATAGATCTTGCTCCACGGGTGGAGGACTCCTACTATCCAATGGGGAAGCACGGCGGTTCAAGTCCAAAGGCAATGAACTATCAACCTTCTTGGTGGCAAATAGCTCAAGAGCCTTGTCTAGTGATTCGGCCACCACCTCCTTGTATGCAAGCCAACGAGCCTCGGAGAAGATACGCATGGTCTTCCAACGGATGTGCACTCCAAAACCCACATTATGTCTTCCTTCCAACTCAACAACATCACATGGGTCCATCCATTTCAATTCAATCCTCACTTGCTCCAAGACCTCGGCATAGGTGGGACTACGATCAGACACAATATCTAGCTCATCCGGGTCCGGTTCTATGTTGCCTTTCAAAAAGGCATCCTTGTCCACATGATGAACATGAACAATTCTTGCCATCCCTAACACATAGGAGAATATGTTCATTAACTAACCATGACAAGATAAACAAAACTATACTAGACACATTACCAAACCATAAAGCTAACAAGAACACCCTCTCTTACATAAGCAAACCCTAACCCTAACCCTAGCCATAACATTCCAATATACCAAACAATGTCATTTCAACAACCCTAAACCTAACTAAATGCTTCATACACATCTTTATAACCAACATTGGCCAATGAATCTAACAAATTTCCAAACATTTCTCTCCAAATCAAATTTCTAGGGTTTCAAGCCAAGTCCAACCAAAATGAAAGATTTCCAAAGGTCAAAACGAAGGGGAATGAGGGAGGATACCTCTAGCAGCTGGGGAGAGGCACAAATCCACCAAATAAAGCTTCCAATGTGAGAGATTTGAGGGGGGGAGAAGGGGGCGCCTCCTTGCTGTTCTCCTTCCTTGGGTCGAGCTGGGAGTGAATGGGGAGGGGTGGGGAGGGGGCTGCGCCCGACAGGTTATGTCCCAGGGTGTAGCGCCTTTCTGCTAGGCGCTACACTTCGCTACACATTAAAGTGTAGCGCCTATCAGATAGGCGCTACACCCTGGGCATAGCGCCTGGGCGTTAGTCGCCCCAGGCATAGCGCCTGGGCGTCACACGGCAGGGTGGGCCAGGAAGGGGCCAGGCGGTGCCACGCTGGCAGGGGGCATAGCGCCTAGCTGAAAGGCGCTATACTGTAGAGTGTAGCGTCTTGCTGTTAGGCGCTACAAAAAGGGTTAGTGCCAGTGAAATAGTTTTCCAGATGGGTCATTTTGTGAAATCCTTTCGAATTTGGGTTATTTTTGTCCATTCTACCGGCGCTGGTCGCTCGTGGGGAGTATTTCTTAGCGCGTGAAGATAAGGAGAGAAGGGAAATATGCCACGTCACCGATCCATGGCTCCTCTCTCTGGACCAATCAAAGCAAAGCACACGGATCGTGTGTTTCTTTACATGCCTTTGCCGTGTGCTCCACTCGGTAAAGATTTTTTTCTTTTCTGTCTACTAATTTCTTTACGGGTAGGTTTGTCTTCAGATTTTTCCGTCCGCACTTTTTTTTTCGGTTTTGCCCTTCCGCTAACAAGGCAATTACCCACCTATGCCACTTATAAGTCGGGTACCGGTTTGTTCCTTTTTTTTCACCATATCCTCCCGACCAAGGCGACACCATGGAGAGTCTAGGAATGGAGAGGAAGCTGGCGAGGTAGGGAGTGGAGTCGCGTTCGGCAAGGCCTCCCGTCAGCTTCAAAGCCCCCTGCCACCGGCGCCGCTCCAATTCAGGTCGGTTAAATTGGATGGGTCGATCGCTTTCCTAGAAGAGCTTGGATCTTTATTCCCCTCTTTCTCCCCCACCGACACCCTCTCTCTGCTCCCTTGCCTCTCGCCGATCTGAACAGGGTACACCACGCGACGAGGTCGGAGCCGCGCCGGGACACGGCCATGGCGGAGCTTGAGGCGGCTTGCACTTGGGGGGCGCAGGTTCTTCCTCCTACCTACCCAGCCCGTGTCGCTCCTACTCTTCCTCCTACCTACCCAACCCCTGTCGCCCCTACTCCACCACCGCGAGCACGTCCGCTCCCTGCCCCGACCGCCACGATCTCCTAATCGATCCTCTCCGGAGGCTGGGAAGGATCGTTGTTGCTACCCAATCCATCCCTTGATTTGTGTTTCTCCTGTCGCTGGGCGGATTCCCACACATAGCGCCTGTCAACTGTCCTCCCCGATTCCCCCGCAGTCGGGCAATTTGCTCCTCCAAATAAATAAATCCCCAGCCTAAGAAAATGGTGTTACATATTGTGTGCTCTCCGTGGATCGCACGCGGCGGGGCTGGAGCAGCGAGAGGCGGAGCGAACAAGGGGAGGCGGACGTGGTCAGACTGGGAGGAGTGGGTTGCCGGGAGTAAGGAGGCGTGCACGCGTGCGAAATAGCGAGTGGGCAGCGCAGCTCCAGGAAGGGGAACGGGAAGAGGCCTCTCATGGCGAGCGCGGGACAGCTTGATTGATTTTCCCTGCGCCTCATCTCCTGTTTCGCTTTCTTTTGGTCTGGTGCCTGCAGCCTGTTTGTTGTAATGCTTGGACGACTCAAAGAAAGATGGTCCCTTGTTTTATTTATGTTTCTACCATTGGCTGATGGGATAGGCACTGTGATGTATTTGTGTGTGGATAAATCTCTCGCTGCAATGCTTGATAGATGATTGACTGAACCTCATACTAGAATTTCAGTGTGACATATCTGATACATGTTCTTCTTGTGGTTCTTAATAGTTGGACAGGGGTACTCGAGTAATGTTCGGACATATTTCAGCATTCACGTTCTTTATACAATGTGCCTGGAAGGTCAAAGAAACAAATGTTATGGTCCTAATGTAGATGCCAACAAAAGCAAATTCGATAATCGATGATATATCAGCATTTGTAGAAAAGCTAAACAATAGTCAAAAAAAAAACATACTCCCTCCATCTCAAAATAGATGTATTATATTTATCAAAATTTAAATGAATCTAGACACTATTTAGTATATAGATTCATTCAAATTTTAAAAAACTTGAAGCATTGCTATAGTGTGCGGGTAGTGTTAGAACGAGAAACTAAAAACAATAAGATAATATAAATGTTGATCATTGCTACAATTTGCACCTGCTTCTACTCGAAGGTTTGATGCCCTCATAGTCCTGCGAGACATTTGACCAAAAAGGGATGATATTTAAGTTCATTCAATGTAAGTTAATTATATTTTGTAACGAATTACAGTTCAATTATACAAAGTAGGTTCTCATCACGTTTTAGATAATATATGGCTATTTCTTTATATGCCCTTGAAATATGTTTACACATGGACGTGGGGTAAGAAAAAAATTCAGCAATCTTGTGCGCCTCTCTAAATCAAGGGCTTTTGCTAGCTCGAACTCTTACATTCAATAGGGTGATTTTCAGTTCTGATAATCAAGAGGTGGTCTTGATCGAGAAGGACAATGATCATTCAAATGTTGCAAACATGTCCATCCCTACTGTAGTGAAATTCTTTATGGCATAATAAATATTTATTAAAACATGCACCTAACGGGCCCTAAGTATTGTTCCTTATGTATATTACTCCCTCCTTCGGAGATGAGGCTCACCAGCAACAGTGGCGCCAGGGGGAGATGCAGGTCGGCTGTTGGCGACGACACAATATGCGATGAGTGAAATTTTGTGCAATCGTCTAGGTACATCTGGATTCTAGGGTTGCACAATGACCGATGAGAAGGGAACGAGTGTTCCGTTAGGTAGAGTGATTGTCTCACTTGGGTGAGTCGAGCCCTTTCTTAAGCATGTCACAAATTAGATATTAATTAACGAGAGCTATTTAGCAGTGTATGTTCTCGTTGTGCATACTATGTCGAGTTATAGCTTTTTATAGGAATATAGTTCAAAAAAATTAAACTTTTGATGTTCTACAAATACATGAATTTTCACGTCCATTCTAGATGTATATCGAGTAAAGAAACTTAAGTGACCGTGGCAACGCACGGGCATTCAGCTAGTATTTCTAATTTTTCAACGTTTGTATTACTCTTTCCTACCCATATTAAATTTGTTTAGATATGAGTGTATATAAACTAAAATTTGACTAGATATATTTGTATTTAAATGAATCTAAATATGGGTAGGAGGTGGGTCGTATAGAAAAGTTATTTTCTATTTTGTGAGTACTAAAAGCGGGGTGTTTTGTGAAGCAATCATAAAATGGCTAATTTCAAATGCTATCGCCCTATTTTAAAAAAAATACTAGACCACCTTACATGGACAATGTCCCAATCGGAAGATCTCAAACATTTCCGTCCACCCCTGGTGAAAAAGACAAATGTTCGCCGAATTGGTAGGAAGTGAGTCCGGTTTAAACTACAAAATATGATCTAATGCTCATGATTTTTTGAAAAAATCATTTTTAGATTCACAATGTTTCTTCAGAGATCCAATGCAATTTTAGCGAGGCTCAGCCCCAAGCTAAGAGCATCTCCACTCGCCTACCCAGGAGGCCGATCCGGACGCCGAAATTACGTCTGAACACCGAAAATCGGCCCAGTCGCGTACTGAGGGACCTCTTTTCGGCCGGATTTGGGCCAACTTAGGTCCGGACTACCCAGGCCGAACCAAGGATCCGGATACACCCAGGGGACGCCGGACGCAGTGAATTGGCCGAGTGGACAATCTGTCAGCGACAGAAGCCGAGTCGCCGCCATCCTTCCTGCCGTTTTCCTTTTCCCACCCTCGCCGCTACACCCCTCCCGCCCTCGCCGCCGAACTCCGTCTATAAAAGGCGGACATCTCGCCGTCTCTCTTCACAGTCTCTCACACCACCCCCAACTCCGGCGAACTTCGGAAGTTCGCACCTTTCTTCCTCCTCAACTCCGCCGAGAAGCCATGGCCGAGGGCCGACGCACGATGCCGCCGTGGGAAGCCCGGCTCCTTCGTGAGGCGCGCTATCGGTGCCGCCGGGCACTCATCTCCCCTTAGGCTGGCAACTCAGCGCCGGCGGGATTCCTGTTCTACCGGTGCTGGCCGAAGAGGACCTCGCCGGAGAGATCCAGGCGGCTATCGCCACCATGCAAGACTCGGATCTTGCGGAGGATCCTGGCAACCTGGTCTTCTGGAGGCAGTTCTTTGTCGACAGGCGCCTCAAGAAACTCGCCCGACACGACGGACCGCCGGCTCGCCGCCACCGCGTCACAATGTGGCTTTCCGCCGCCGCTGGTGGAGCGTTCTAGGGCAAACTCTCGTCAGCGTCATGGAGCACATCCAGGCCGGCAACCACCCCCGCCTTGGCCTGTAGTTGCGGCGTCCAGCGTCGACCACGGCGGCGGCCTTTTCCTAGTTTTTAATCCGATGTAATATGTGCGCCCTTGCCCTACTTAATAAAATCCACCTATATTCGCCCATATTTCTCCGAGTTTAACTGAATTTCGCCGAACCTGGGACTCGGCCTGGGTACGCGAGTGGGAAGCTCGGCGGACCCAGGCCGAAAACGCGCTTCGTCTGGCCAAAAAAAGGTCCAGTTTTCGGCCTGGGTTCGCCCAACGAGTGGAGATGCTCAAAGAATCTTCGTGCCCGTCATTCGAGAAAGTTTGGCGATAGTTTGAAAGGGTATAAAAATTCAAAATTGATCCAAACAATGCGAAACTTTTGCGTGATGTCATATTATGTGACATAGTTGGAAGGAAAAATATCAAACTTGGTATATTGATTATGTCTCAAAAAACCTTCACAAAATGACCTATCTCATTCGAGGTTTCCTCGCTTTCGGGTCAAATGACAAATGTTATGGCTAGAATCAGTGCATAGTTTGTGATAATGTTCCCATATAGCATGCATATGCATAATGGGATGGCGAATGGTGTTCCAGAAGAAAGTTTTCCTTTTCGTCGCACGGAAAAGCCATTTTCCATTTCCCGAGCGCAAAAAAGGAGGGATTTTTAGACTCACAATATGATGTTAATTCAGATATCACATGCAAGTTTAGTGAGGCTCAGCCCCTAGCTAAGAATCTTCATGCCTGTCGTTCGAGAAAGTCTGGCGATAGTTTGAAACGGCCATAAAAAATTCAAAAACGATCCAAACAATGTGAAACTTTCACGTGATGTCATATTATGTGACATAGTTGGAACGAAAAATGTCAAACTTAGTATATTGACTATGTATCAAAAAAAACTTCACAAAATGACCTATCTCATTCGAGATTTCCTGGCTTTCGGGTCAAATGACCAATGTTATGGTAGAATCAGGGCATAGTTTGTGATAATGTTCCCATATAGTGCATGCATGTGCTTCATGGGATGGCGAACAATGTTCTAGAAGAAAGTTTTTCTTTTCGTTGCATGAAAAAACCATTTTCCATTTTCCGAGCGCAAAAAAGGGGGGAATTTTGTGAATCAACCACAAAATGGCTAATTACAAAGGCTACCACCCTATTTTTTAAAAGTACTAGACCACCTTATATGGACAATGTCCCAATCAGGAGATCTCAAACCTTTCTGTCCACCCCTGGTAAAAAAGACAAATATTCGCCGAATGGTAGGAAGTGAGTCTGGTTTGAACTACAGCTACATGATCTAATGCTCATGATTTTTATGAAAAAAATCATTTTTAGACTCACATATGATGTTTCTTGAGAGATCCAATGCAAGTTTAGCGAGGCTTAGCTCTTAGGTAAGAAGTTCAAAGACTATGGTTTCGCTAGGAAACGGCCTCTGAAGCGCTGGAATCCCACCAAAACTTGCATGTGGCCATGCCATGTGTACTAAAATGTGGTTTATAGTCCATATATGCAATGTCTAGCTCCCGGGTGTCACCGTGTTCACATGCATGCGATAACACTTAGCAGATTCCTAGAACTCTAGGTGGAAATGTCCCGCTGCGGGTATACCAGGGTCTAGAATGTGCCACAAGGTCCCAAACTTGGATTTCCTTATATCTATGGCCTAAACATACCTTAACAAACAAAAAATTACATTGTTGGAACCTCATACAGAGAAAGATAGGGGGTATACCTTCTCGAGGCCCGCAGACGAGTGTTTTCGGTGCTTTCGACTCCCGAAGCTCCGAGAACCCACCCAAACTTGCACATGAACCTAGGAATCTTGTATGTGTACCTAGGATACATGTAAAATTGTTGTGGAAGTCCCATAGATAGAATACATGGCTCCCCGGTGTGACCTTCTTCACATTCAGACGATAACACTTAGCGGATTCTTGAAACTCTAGGTGGAAATGTCCCGCGGCGGGTATACCGGTGGCTAGCATGTGCCACAAGGTCCCAATCTTGGTTTTCCTTATATCTATGGCCTAAACATACCTTAACAAACAAAAAAGTATATTGGTGGAACCTCGTGCCGAGAAATCTAGGGGTAGATCACCGGGTGCCTCGCAGACTAGGGTTTCGATGGGAGATAGCCGTTGGAGCTCCGGAATCCCAAAAAACCACATAATTAAAGTGGGCTGGCCAAACCACATAATTAAAGTTTTTATAGATGCAATATAGGTGATATTTAAGATAAAATATGTGCTAAAAGAAAATGGAGGCAAAAGGGGGAAAATGAGAAAAAACAGGGTTTTGCCATGCACTATGCATGGCAAAGGCTCCTTTGCCGTGCACTGCACACGGCAAAGACCGTCCCTCGTTGAATAAAACAAGCGGGAATATTTCGCGTGTTAAATAAAATAAATGGCGGGAATATTTCGCACGAAAAATAAACAATTTAGAATTCAAAACTTTGTCGTGCCTGACGATGAGGCACACGGCAAAGCCCCGCCGTTACCACAACACGTTAACTGCGCGGAAACGGTGGGTCCCACAAGATGGTGTGCCATGCGATTTCTTTGTCGTGGGTCTTTTTTGTCCTTTGCCGTGGACAGTTTCTTTGCCGTGTGTCATTTCTGGACTTTGCCGTGAGGGTTTTCTTTGCCGTGTATCATGCATCATGCCGTCGTGCGATGCTTCTTTGCCGTGTGTCATGTTGTTTGATTGCACGGCAAAGAGATCTCTGTCGTGCATTGGCACATGGCAAAGCCCCAGTGCACGAAAACGCCGAATTTTCCCGTAGTGTTTTTACTAGAAATTTGGGTTCACACCAGTCTAAGAGGAAGTCTATATGAACTTTTTTCAGATACATGTCATTTCAAAAAATGCTCTGCTTATGAAAATCAGTGTCCCCCTTGTACTGATGCCCTGATGCAACAACACATAAAATTTTCAATACGGTGGAATACCATCTAAACGCATACAAAACAGATGAATGCAATTTTAATGTTCTTTGATACCTCTAAACTCAAGCCTCTCAATGGCCTCTTCATCTGATGACTGGAATTCAAAACTACCAAAGCTAATGCGAAAATTGGCATCGATAGAGAGCATTATTGCATCATCACTACAAGTTCTCATCTCTTAAATAGATACCGACAGAGGGCATCTTAATACAATCAAGATGCAATCAGACTAATAAAGTGACAATTAAAATAGATACAAACCAATGAAGTGACAATTAATTCTCTATTGCTATAAGGCCGACAAACAATGAGGAATCAATAAAGAATTACAGATTTTGAGATTTATACAAGGGGAAAAGAGTTGGGACAGATGAAGGCCGGCTAGGGAAGGCTCTCCCGACGGCGCCGTCGGGTCTTTGCGGATCGGTAACTCTGAACCTTAAAATCGAGAAGCAATATGGCAAATTCCATGGAAAAAATTCATAATTGAAGCTATGCATTAGGGTTTGGGGGTTTGGTTTTCACGCATACCTAACCTAGACAACGAAGGGGTCCTCGAAGGCGAGGGAGAGCGTCCGCACCGCAGGGTACCAGAGACGACATGGGTGGGGGTGGGGGTGGGGGGAGGCCGAGGATCAAAGGTGGCTGTGGGGGAGGGCAGCAGTGGTCTGGGCGGACGGGGAAGAAAAAATGGCACAGATCTAAAATATTTGTCCAAATATTTTCAGATCTTTGTCGCCAAGTACTAGCCTCAAACGGCTGCAAGTAGAAAACGTCTCTAAGAACGTTCGTTCTCCGAATATTTCATATTTTGCCGCCAAGTACTTTCCGAGTTAAGACGACTAGAAATTTGAAAAGAACTAATATTCGAAACTCTAGATATATTCGAAACTCTGGCGTTTGATTATTCTAAAATTTGAGAATTATTCATAATCTGTCACCATTCCTAACAATTACCTCTATTAGATTTGTTGTTAGTTTTGTTTTATGCATCGCCATATTCATCAATATGTCACCTTGCCTTTAAAAATTTGCATAAAACTCCAAACCTCTCATCTGTTTTTGTTGGGTTTTGCACACGGATCGATCATATCAATTTAGATGAATAAGGGCATGTATCGTGTCCTTTATTTTATTTATTTCATCTAGTCAAATCTCCCACTTTTGATCTGATGTGCATATGCTCCATTTAGCAAAAACATACATTTCAAATTATTTGGAAATGTCCAACAAAAATATCAGGATGTGCATCTCCAAGTTCTATGTGTTCACATAAAGTTTCACGAAAAATCCATTTTTTATTGGATGTGTAAAAATACAAAAAAATGTGTCGTGACAAACCATATTTTACCACCGAATGTTGTCTTTTTTACACCAAGCACACAAAAAATCGACTATTCATGAAGGATATGGAGATGTAGTGGTGGTATTTTAACATTTTCAAAATACAATTCACATATTAAGGAGAATATGCATCGAGACCTAAAACACTTGTACAAATATCTTGCACGTGCACGACCTGTGCATAACATGTGCACATTACATACAACCGACGACGTAGGAGCACCTAAACCTACTCTTACCAGAACCTAACACAACGCGGACAACACCTTCAAAGTTCAAACTGACTAGGACTAGACTCAATCCAAAATGGACTAGACTGCTAACCTACTAGTACTACCAAGTATACCAACATACCACCTAATTAACCTAGTAGGGCACGGACTCACCATCGAAGAACCTTGATTATACTAGACCTAATACTAGCAAGAGTGCATGAGAGACAAGATTTATTATTTCCAACGGGTTTGTGGGTACACTAACCCTTCTATGTTCCTCACTCCCTATCTTTTTCAAAAGGTTCAAATCAAAACACACTAAAACCAAATTCTATTTTATTTAATACAAAATCCTTCAAAGATAGATATAGAACCTCTCCTCCCCTCTTCATTTATTTTTTTCCCA
Source organism: Avena sativa (assembly GCA_916181665.1). Classification (NCBI taxonomy): domain Eukaryota; kingdom Viridiplantae; phylum Streptophyta; class Magnoliopsida; order Poales; family Poaceae; genus Avena; species Avena sativa. Next base: position 388,535,829 of record OV702280.1, on the reverse strand, counting down.
TATCTTAGGAGTGTGGAGTTTTATTTGCATAAATTTACATGTTTTAGAATTTTCCGAATCCCACTCTTTATCTCTCTCTCCCCCATCTATTCAATACTCTGAGCAATTCCTTTAAAAAATACAAGAAAAATCATTTCTAAAGGGAAAAGGACCCTGGGAGGGGGAGGGGCAACTTTGGCCTCCCTCTCCTTTTTTAGCCCATTTCCCTTCCTGGTGGCCCATTTTCCCTAAACAGGAACGCCCAGTCAGCCTCGTCTATCTCATCGTCAGCTTCTTCTACTCCCTTCGATCCGAATTAATGGACTTAGATTTGTCTAGATTTGTATGTATCTACCACTAAAATATGACTAGATACATCTGATTCTAGATAAATCCGAGTCCATTAATTTGGATCAAAGGGAGTACCTAAATTGGGTGATGACTCCTGCCCGAGCTGCCACAAGCCGAGAGAGCCCCATCTCGTGGCTCCAATTGTTGGAAATATAAGCAATAATCCATATGATTTAGTCCGAATAATAAACTGATAAAGCATGATCATACAGACGGTACTAAAATTAATCATGCAGATCAACAAAGTAGATGAACAGATTACATCTATACAAGATAAACCTATCACATCTACGCCAAACGCTATACCTAGAAACTCTAGCAAAATCCGAAAGAGAGATTGGAAACACATACGATGAAGTTGTGGCAGTAGCCGCGGCGGTAGCAGCAGCAGAGCTGTCGCCCATGTTGAGGTTGCCGAAGAGGTCGCTGACGTCCAGGAAGAAGTCGTCGTCGGACGACGTCGTGGTTGCCAGTAGTCGCGCTTGAGCGCTCCCCAAAAACCTAATCGCTCCTCACCTGTACAGGTTCACGAGAGGCGGGATTCCGGAGGCCCACTGTCCCGATCTGCGGTGCACGCTGCAAGCCGGGATGGGAAAGACGAAAGCGGCGGCGCAAGGTTCTAGAGGTAGGCACGTGTGTGGAATTATTCACCGATTAGGTTTAGCGCAGACGCTTATATAGTGCAGGTTAGGGAGATCGTGGGCTCAGCCCACGTCCGAGTCGGTAACAATCCACGTCCATAAAAACTGAAAACGACTGTAATTAACACGTCCGTTAATGACTCATAATTAGTTTTTCCAACCAGAAAAATAAAGCTCGGCTCAGCGAGATTCCTGTAACCCGCGGCGCGCGCGCGTCGTGATGAGGCGAGGCGAGGCAGGAGGTGTCGGAGGAGGAGTGCGCGAGGGCTTCGCTCCTTGTCACACCTTAGTGAGTGGTGCAACACTCTAGTATATAAGGTGGTACAACTCCCCTTCAACTAACAATGTGGGACTAAACTTTAGCACCACTAGCACAGCCATATGCTGCCATACACAAGTGGGCCAAAGAGAATTTCAGAATTTGTCTAATGGGCCAGCAGCCCAAAACTCACCAAATTCCAACAATCCCCCACAAAGTCTTATTGGCACATCACATCACTTTTATTTCAGAACATTGTTTTATATATCGGTGTGTAGTGAAGACTGTTAAGTTGAACTTCCACGTTAAACTTTATGTTATACTAGCTAGCAACTTGAATAGTGGACTATGCCTTGAACTACAAGTTTTTTGCGCGCTAGTTTCACACAAAATCTAGACCGGTATAGGGCTGTCGTCAGCTTCCCCGCGGTTTGGAGCTTATGCGTCATACTCTAGGGCCTTTTATGAGTTTATTAGAGAGCACCCAACTCTCACAGACTACGACGTTTGACAGTCAGACTCATATAGGTGTGTTCCTCAAGAGATGTTCTGCAGGACAACATCTACGCTTATAAAAGTCACTTGGAACACATTAAGATAAATATCAACCTGCCATGCAGATTAAGAGAGTATTGCATCTTTATGGAGATGTAAATATAATGTGGGGATGCTCTCCTCTCAGCTGACCAACAGCTTGTCTCCCAGCTCTAATTCACGGGATCTCCGATCACATAGAGTGGGTTGCCACTGGGATCAACTCATAGCGTGGGTCTCAAACCCATCTCCCTCGATGCATTATCTATCACACTATGTGATAAACCCTTTGTGAAGGGATCTGCCAGGTTCTTAGATGTTTGAATATAATCCAACGCAATAACTCCGGAGTTTCTTAGTTTCCTAACAGATTTCAATCTCCTCTTCACATGCCTTGATGACTTCATATTATCCTTAGAACTGTTTACTTTGACGATCACAGTTTGATTATCACAGTTCATCGGGATGGCGGGTATTGGTTTTTCAACCATAGGTAAGTCCATCAAGAGCTCATGAAGCCACTCTGCTTCAACAGTGGATGTGTCTAATGCTGTCAGTTCTGCTTCCATTGTTGACCTTGTTAAGATGGTCTGCTTGCAAGACTTCCAGGAAATAGCACCACCACCAAGTGTAAACAAATAACCACTTGTGTCCTTAATCTCATCAGCATCAGATATCTAGTTTGAATTACTATAACCCTCAAGTACTCGTGGATACCCAGTATAGTGAATACCATAACTCGCAGTGCCTTTCAAATAGCGCAAAACTCTTTCAAGAGCATGCCAATGATCATCTCCAGGATTTGACACAAATCGACTCAGTTTGCTTACATCAAAGGAGATGTCAGGTCTAGTAGCGCTGGCTAAATACATGAGCGAGCCAATGATTTGAGAATATCTCAATTGATCTTTAGCAGTCCTTCGATTCTTTCGAAGTAGCACACTCGGATCATAAGGTGTTGGAGAAGAATTGCAGTCGCTATACCCGAAGCGACTCAATATCTTTTACACATAGTGAGACTGAAGCAATGTAATCACACCATTGTCATCCTTTAGTAGCTTGATGTTTAAGATTACATCAGCCACTCCCAAGTCCTTCATCTCAAAGCAGCGAGATAGGAACTCTTTGACCTCCTCAATAACTGCGAGGTTGGTCCCAAATATCAATATGTCATCAACATAGAGACACATAATAACTCCCTCGCCCCCACCATGGCGATAGTACACACATTTGTCAGCTTCATTTACAACAAAGCCTTCAGCAGTTAAAGTTCTTTCAAACTTCTCGTGCCACTGTTTAGGAGCTTGCTTAAGACCATACAAAGACTTCACTAACTTACACACCTTTCCTTCTTGACCATCTACTACAAATCCGTCAGGCTGCTCCATATAAATTTCCTCATCTAGCTCTCCATTTAGAAAAGTTGTCTTAACGTCCATTTGATGAACGAGAAGACCATGTGAGGCAGCTAAGGAAAGTAGTACTCGAATAGTGGTCAATCTAGCTACAGGTGAGTAGGTATCGAAGAAGTCTTCACCTTCCTTTTGGGTATAACCCTTAGCTACAAGACGTGCCTTGTACTTTTCAATAGTACCATCAGGTCTAAGCTTTTTCTTGAACACCCACTTACATCCTACAGGTTTGCACCCATAAGGACGATCAGTGACTTCCCAAGTACCATTAGTTAAGATGGAGTCCATCTCGCTTCGGACAACTTCCTTCCAGTAGTCAGCATCTTGAGATGCATAGGCTTCTGAAATAGAAGTGGGAGTATCATCCACAAGGTACACAATGAAATCATCACCAAATGACTTTGCAGTCCTTTGTCTCTTTCTCCTTTTGGGAGCTTCATTGTCATCCTCCACAGGATCATCAGAGTGTTCTATCGGCATAGTGGGTTCAGGAATTATAACAAATTCCTGACTAGATGAACTAGTCATCTCCTTATTTGATGAGCTAGACATACCTTTCATAGGAAAGATGTCCTCATAAAAATTCGCATCATTCGACTCCATAATTGTACCAACATGCATGTCGGATACCTCAGATTTTACTATCAAAAATTTATAGCCAATGCTATGAAAAGCATATCCTAGAAAAACACAATCAAAGGTTTTTGGTCCAAGCTTTCACTTCTTGGGTATTGGAATATTGACTTTCACCAAACAACCCCAAGTTCGTAAGTAAGAGAATTTAAGCCTTTTATTTTCCCATTCCTCAAATGGAGTCATGGTTTTATCCTCTACAGGAACACGGTTTAGGACATGACACGCGGTCATTAGCGCCTTCCCCCACCATTCCTTGGAAAGACCCGATGTATCTAACATGGCATTAACCAAATCAGTTAGAGTGCGGTTCTTTATTTCGGCCACCCCATTTGACTGAGGTGAGTAGGGAGGCGTCATCTCATGTATAATACCATGTTCCGTACAGAATAAATCAAATTCATTTGAAAAGTACTCTCCACCACAATCTGACCTTAGACGCTTGATTTTAAGATCAAGTTGGTTTTCTGCCTCAGCTTTATAGATTTTGAAGTAGTTCAAAGTTTCATCTTTAGATTTCAGAAGATAAACATAGCAGTATGTAGTGGAGTCATCAATCAACATCATAAAGTATCGTTTTCCACCTTTTGTCAACATACCATTCATTTCACAAAGATCTGAATGTATAAGTTCTAGCGGTGCTAAGTTTCTTGGTTCTGCAGCCGTATGAGACTTGCGGGGTTGCTTTGCTTGCACACAAACTTGGCACTTAGAACCTTTGACAGTGGTAAATTTCGGAATTAAACTCATATTGTCTATCCGCGTCATGCAACAAAAGTTAATATGACAGAGTCGTGAATGCCAAATATTGGACTCATTATCATTCCAAACATGATTAATAACTTTATTACATGAGTCTGACAAAGACAAGCGGAATAGACCTCCGCACTCATAACTCTTTCCAACAAATTATACATACTTAGAAATTACAACTTTATTGGACTCAAAAACCAACTTAAAGCCATCTCGACATAGAAGTGATCCGCTGACGAGATTCTTATTGATGGAGGGAACGTGCTGCACATTCTTCAGTTGTACGGTCTTCCCCAAAGTAAACTTCATATTTACCGTACCAACACCATGAATAGAAGCATGTGAGCCGTTTCCCATCAGCACGGAAGAAGTCCTTGAGACCTGATAAGAGGAAAACATGGAAATATCAGAACATACATGTGTATTAGCACCCGTGTCTATCCACCAATCAGGAGAATGACATACTGAAAGGATAGTAGGTAAAATACCATACCCAGCATCCTTCATCTCAGTATTGCTAATAAAAACATTAGCGGCCTTGCCGTTGTTCCCATGTTGACGCTTGTCAAAGCGATTAGGGCAGCTAGGAGCCCAATGATCAGGATCACCACAGACGTGGCAAGAGCCTTTCCTCTTATCATTTTTCTTCTTGAAGTTGGTTGAGTGCGTGGCCTTGTTCTTTCCATCAAACTTCCCCTTTCCTTAAGTTTTGTTCTTATTCTTAAACTTGTGGGATTGGAAGTTTTTCTTCTGCACCAAATTGGCAGTAGAACCTCCCTCAAATCCTCGAGCAGTTTTGTCCTTTGCTCTCACCTTCTCTTCCACATGAAGAGACCCAAGGAGATCCGTAACAGAAAACTCTTGTCTCTTATGTTTCAGAGAAGTAGCAAAGTTCCTCCACGAGGGAGGAAGCTTGGCAATAATGCCACCGGCCACAAATTTGTCCGGTAACGAACACTTGAACTGTTCAAGTTCTTTGGAAAGTGATTGTATCTCATGAGCTTGCTCAACGACGGAGCGCTCGTCAACCATCTTGTAGTCATAGAATTGCTCCATGACATACAACTCAGTGCCAGCGTCCGAGACCCCAAATTTGGCCTCGAGTGCTTCCCACGCGTCCTTGCCATTATCAAATGACATATACGGGTCAACAATGTTGTCCCCAAGAACACTGAACAAAGCCGCCATAAACATGGTATCAGCTTTCTTAAAGGTCGCTTCCTGCTCAGCAGAAAGATCTCCTTCAGGCTTGCCAAGGGTGGCGCTATAGCAGTTTAGGTTTTCAAACCAGAGAACTGCTCTCTTGCGCCATCTCTTATAGTGCATGCCATCAAAAGTAGGCGGCCTAGTAGCCGCGGCTACACTAGTGGAATTCAGTTGCCTATAATCAGGTTTTTGGATTGTTGGAACTATAAGCAATAATCCATATGATTTAATCAGAATAATAAACTGATAAAGCATGATCATACAGACGGTACTAAAACCAACCATGCAGATCAACAAATTAGATGAACAAATTACATCTATACAAGATAAACCTATCACATCTACGCTAAACGCTAGACCTAGAAACTCTAGCAAAATCCGAAAGAGAGAGATTGTAAACACATACGATGAAGTTGCGGCAGTAGCCACGGCGGTAGCAGCAGTAGAGCTGTCGCCCATGTTGAGGTTGCCGAAGAGGTCGCTGACGTCTGGGAAGAAGTCGTCGTTCGGGAACTCGTCATCGGACGACGTCGTGGTTGCCCGTAGTCGCGCTTGAGCGCTCCCCAAAAACCTGATCGCCCCTCACCCGTACAGGTTCACGAGAGGTGGGGTTCCGGAGGCCTAATATCCCGATCTGCGGTGCACGCCGCAAGCCGGGATGGGGAAGACGAAAGCGGCAGCGCAAGGTTCCGGAGGTAGGCGCGTGTGTGGATTGATTCACCGATTAGGTTTAGCGCAGACGCTTATATAGTGCAGGTTAGGAAGATCGTGGGATCAGCCCACGTCCGAGTCGGTAACAGTTCACGTCCATAAAAACTGGAAGCAGCTGTAATTAACGCGTCCATTAATGACTCATAATTAGTTTTCCCAACCAGCAAAATAAAGCTTGGCTCAGTGAGATTCTCGTAACCCGCGGCGCGCACGCGTCGTGACGAGGCGAGGCGTGGCGATGCAAGGCGGGCGGCGTCGGAGGAGGAGTGTGTGAGGGCTTCTCTCCTTGTCACACCTTTGTGAGTGGTGCAACACTCTACTATATAAGGTGGTACAACTCCCCTTCAACTAGCAATGTGAGACTAAACTTTAGCACCACTAGCACAGCCATATGCTGCCATACACAAGTGGGCTAAAGAGAATTTAAGAATTTGTCTAATGGGCCAGCAGCCCAAAACTCACCAAATTCCAACACCAATTCCCCCAGCTCCTCAAAACCACCTGCTTTGAGCTACCTCAATCCCTAGCCGCATACTACCTCCTCTCTTCCCCTCATGACATGGGTATGCCCTACGGGTGTCTAGTGTTAGCCTACCCAGTGTCAGCTTGGGAGAGGCCCACATAATTACCCATTGCGGATGGAGAAGCCCAGGAAGGATTCGGGTGACCAAGGCCATATGGACGAGACTTCTTGAAGAACACGGCTAGCTAAAGATAGAATTTCAAAGGGTGAAACCCTAATCTGTAACCAAGTCGACCTACCCCGAGACCTGGCCTCCCCATATAAAGGCCAGGAGGGCACGGCGAGGAGGATCTCTCTCAACTCTCATACACACACCTCGCTCCAGATCCAATCTGCGCACCCCTATAACCTTCGGTTCCTCCATCAATCAAGAACAGACAAGCATGAGTAGGGTTTTCCCTTCGGGGGCCTTAACCTGGATAAACACTGTGTCCGCTTGCTGCGCGTCTGACATGGTTATACCCTGCGGGTACACGACATTAGCATACCTGGTCTAGCCCAAGGAAGGCCCTCAAGAATATACGTGGCCCGTGGAGATTTTCGGCTGGTCCAAGCCCATGACATCTTCGGATCCTTGGAGAGCAAGACTAGAACAGATAGAATATCCAAAGGGGTAAACCCTAAACTTGTAACCGATTCGATCTGTGCCCGAGACCTGCCTAACTCTATATAAATGCTAGGAGGGCACGGCAAGGAGGGCCAATCCTTTCCACCGCATACACACCTCCACGCCAGATTGCATCTGCGCAACCCTGTACTTTTCGGTTCCGCCATAATCAAGAGCAGACATGCAGGAGTAGGGTTTTCCCTCCGGGGGCCTAAACCTGGGTAAATCTCGTGTCCCCTGGTTGCTTGTCTATTAACCGTTCCGCGATCTCCAGCACCCCCATCTTCTCCAAAACCCAAGCTCATAACAATGGGCATTGATGAGTCGAAACCTCGTCAATTGGCGCCGTCTGTGGGAATCGGGGGCGCTGATTGTGCGATCGTGACGGTCCCGACCAAAGCGATCTACAAATCCTCGGCGACGGAGAGCCATCTCATGTTTGGCGCTTTCGACTTCACTGCCTACTCGCCAGCCACCATGAAGGACTTCGAGCCCGTAGGCGACAGGCTCGAGATTCTGTTCGGGAGCTTCTGCTTCCAGGTGGGACAGACCGGCACTCTCCGCCTCCCAGAGCAGGTGCCACTGCCATCGATCAGGCTCCCCCCGAGACACGCAGAAAGGAAGCAAAATTAGCAGATCATCCGAAAATAAGGCCCGAGGGCTCACCCTACAGCAAGAGAGAAAACAACTTACACGCTCAGACAGAAACTCCAAAGGTCCTGGTGTAGTCTTCTGGGAGACGATCACTCGATCCTCCTGCGGAGATGGCTTCGAAGCATCACCCCCAGAGGTGGCCACCGTCTGAGAGGGAGGAGGCGTTAGTTTCGACTCCCCTACTGCCTCCTGAGTGGCCTCACTAAAAGAGCCCTTAGAGGAGTGGCTGCAAGGAAAATACCAATCAAAAGCAAGAAGACAAGAAGAAAAGAAAGTAACGAATCGCATCCGAAGATACTTACGAGTCCATGTCGCTCAATTCAAAAACGGGCAGCGCCCTCTTCCCTTTCTTCTCTTCCTTCTTCCTCTTGGCCGGTGGCTGCGGCACTACAGCCCGCACAGGCACGGCCGGGATAGGCGAGGAAGAATCACCATCACCTCCACTGTGGCGTACAAGGAACGGCGGGTCCCTAGGCGTCAGCGGAGTCGAGGCATCCGAAGATTCGCTCGAGCTTCGTGCCCGCTTTCGGGTCTGCCCCTCGCTCGCCTCGGGGGCTTCCTTAGTCGGCGACTGCGTCGGCAAAAGCTCGGACTCGGAGTCCACAACTCTGTTGTCCGGCGCATCTGGAAACCTTTCGGGTAGTGGAGGCACCATGCCAGCCACCTTGAGGTCCTGCACAATGAAGACATAAACTTTTAGAACAAGTAATCACAAGGAAAAAAGCACTCGAAAAAAGGCGCTACGCGTACGTCACAAATCTACACCTGTGTAACTGGTCGCGCGGCACTGAACGGGGGCGTCAGCGACTTCCCCGGAAGGTCCTCGTCGGACTTGTACTTCAGCAGTGGCCGAAGAACTCTGTCGAGGTCCCCCTGGAGTGCTCTTCAGCCGAAACTCTCGTCGGGTCATGGCGGCCAGAATAAAGGAACATCGGATGCCCATCCACTGTGGAGTCGAAAGGGGCAAGACGAAGTTTTGCCCATCCACTGTGGAGTCGCGGATATAAAACCACTTCCTCCGCCAGTATTGGACGGACTCAGACATAGAGAAAGAGAAGAAAAGAACAATAGATCAAATAGAAATGATGCAGCCGCCGGTCGGATAAACTCCGTCGGAGCCGGACTGCCTCTTCATGGAATAGAGCTTTCGAAAGAGGCCAAAGTGCGGCTCGATACCGAGCCACCACTCGCAAAAAGCAATGAAGCAGGCGATATGGAGAAGAGAATTTGGCGAGAGATGATGGAGCTGAATGCCATAGAAGAACAACAGTCCACGAAGAAAATCGTGGACTGGGAGCGAAAGGCCGCGAAGAACAAAAGCGACAAACATCACCCGAAACCCTGCGGGTGGACGGGGATTTACCTCATCGCCGGGGACCCTGACAGCGTCCTTGTCCTGCAGGATTAAACCCGCTTCACGCAACTTGCGCAGGTCACCCTCGTGCGTCTCCGAGCGCCGCCACCCACCTTCGGTGACACGAGCAGCGGCGGTGCCCTTCTTGTCGCTGGCAGCAGCACTGGTGCCTGCTTCGGTGGAGGCCTTCTTCGACTTCCCCATCACGGCACGTCGACGGAGGCGGTGTGCGCACAAGAATGAGGAAGGAAACGATCGGAGAACGTCCAACACGCAAAGGAAAACACTCAAGAACTGGAGGCAGTGAAAAGCAAATGGCTAAGGGTGAAAACAAACTACAGTTTTCCCCACAGATATAAGGACGAAGACGATGAACAGGGACCGTTCATCTGGAAGCCCTAACGCCAGGATCAGATCCTACCGTCCACGTGTCAACACAGCAGCGAACCGTCGCTGCACGCCGTCCACTACACATGGAAACCGAGGAGACGTCGTAATTCTCGCCACGTCGCGCATGACCAGTCAACTCCAAGTCAGAAAGTGGGACCCACGTTCGTCCAGTCACGTAACCTCTGGCGCCGCAGACGGTTGAGGTCACCGATTGTCAGCACTGACGTCATCAAACTACACTAGCAACGGTTAGAAATCTTCGGCTGACAGCTAAAAGTACTCACTCGAATCTACGATTCGAGCAACTCCTCGGGGGCAACTCCTATCAGGAGCGCTGGCCGCGCACCCGAGACACGAATAAGGTACTACACCAATGATCTATTCTTCGAGTCCTACATCGAGTCTCTACGACTCCACTACGGACTCGGGGGCTACTCCCATAGGGAGGATTGATTCGAGCATCCAAAAAAATTGTGTCCTACGGACCCGAAGTTAACAACGGCTGAATTAAAGTCTCTGCTCGAGTCTACGACTCGAATAGACACTCGGGGGCTACTCCCTAGGGAGCGCTGGTCACGCACCGTATGAATTCTTCGACTATGATCTTTCAGATCAAAATGCAAAAACTTTTTGGCAACTTTGCCCCAACCAACGCTAAGTGAGTAACATCCTCCTTGGCCACCCGAAATACCTCTACGATGATAAAATTTCGGATGCTGTGTCTACGACGCAAAGATAAGACCTACAGATACCATCTGATGGCCTGGTAACGCACCTGACTGCACTCTACTAGTAAAAATCCGTGCCAACAGGCGCGATGAAAATACCGACGGACGCATTGGGTACATCATTCAAAAACTACTGGGATTCGGCTCCTATAAGACCTCAACGGCCTGAGTCAAATTACGCCAGCATCTGTTCCGGGTTCGAGTCTAGGGACTCGAATCTGAAGAAGATCGTGTTGTTTTGTCCTAAGACAGTTAACTGACCCTGATCCGTCAGGAGAGTCAGACACACCCATCAACAATCCCTACACACTAAAATCATTTCTTTTCTCTGATGAACAGAAACAGCTGCACCCGAAAGATTAAAGAGTCCTCAGCCGAATCTGCGATTCGACTGAACACTCGGGGGCTACTGACATGGTTATACCCTATGGGTACACGATATTAGCATACCTGGTCCAGCCCAAGGAAGGCCCTCAAGAATATACGCGGCCCATGGAGATTTTCGGGTGGCCCAAGCCCATGACATCTTCGGACCCTTGGAGAGCAAGACTAGAACGGATAGAATATTCAAAGAGGTAAACCCTAAACTTGTAACCGACTCCATCTGTGCCCGAGACCTACCTAACTCTATATAAAGGCTAGGAGGGTACAGCGAGGAGGGCCAATCCTTTCCACCGCACACACACCTCCACGCCAGATTGCATCTGCGCACCCCTGTACTTTTCGGTTCCGCCGTAATCAAGAGCAGACAAGCAGGAGTAGGGTTTTCTCTCGGGGGCCTGAACCTGGGTAAATCTCGTGTCCCCTGGTTGCTTGTCTGTTAACCGTTCCGCGATCTCCAGCACCCCCATCTTCTCCAAAACTCAAGCTCATAACAATGGGCATTGAGTCGAAACCTCGTCAGCGTCTATTAACCGTCTCATGATTTCTAGTCTCCCCATCTTCTCTAAACCCAAGTCCATAACAATGGGCATTGGCGAGTCGAACCCTCGTCACCTCGCCTTCTCCTACTTCCCCAGAACCACCGAAGATCACCGGCACTGGAGCGTCGCCACCACATTGCCATGGACGACCCCGTGCCTGGTAGAGGACACCTAGAGCTCTTCCTTTCCTCCTCTATCTTTCTTTCTACGAATCGAATCGGGACACCTTTAATAGATAGATGTCTAGGACCTTGCCTTCCTCCTCCCACCACGCCATCAAATTTCTTTGATTTCGGTGCATCTAGTTCTTATCCGACCCTTCTGAGCATAGCCACTCTTTCTAGGTGATATTACTCCGGTCCTTCGTGCTATATTCTTGATTTTCTCTCCCCTCTCTATGTCCCTCTGGTGTTTCTCCTCTCTAGGCGCCACTACTTTATGGTCCACCGTGACAAGGCACATTGCGTGGGTTGGTTTCCTTGACTCCCTGTCACGATGACCCTGTCCCAGCCATATCTCGACGGCCTTGTTCAAAGAGTCTTGTATCTTTTCATCGACAAGATCGGCACCCTAGCCCGACTGGTTTATCCCTTGCTCCACCACCTATGAGATCTGAGTTCAAATACTTTTATGAAATTTGCAAAAATATATAAATCTGGTAAAATCCATATCTTCTTAATATATAGCACCCATGGAAAAATGTTATAGATGAAATTTGTTCAGAGAAATGCATAGCACATGAATATGCATGTCATCCTCATATTGCATTCCGTTAAGTGGCAGTTTGAATTGTTAGATAACATATGGAGTAATTTGGGAAATGTTAATTATAATTTCCCCACTTTATTTAGTTGTATTACATTGCAAGCTTATTTCACAGAGATTTGGATGTAGCGCAATGGTTTACCCCGAAAAGGCGTGGGTCTGCAAAAAATGTTGGTGCAGTTGTATTTCCTTGCAACAACCGTCTCAGTACTTGGTGTTTTGCGCAATAATTCACTCTCGAACAACCGATCATGAGGTTACAGAAACCAAAAATTGATTAATTGGCACATTAAAAACAGGTCCTGATGACTTACTCCCCGGTGGCTCGACGCTTGCAACATCCATCAGGCACGAGAAGCGCGAGCTGGCGCTCTGCAAATAAAACACCACCATCTCTCCCCAGAGCCCACCAGCAGCCTGCACCTTACCTAGCCGCTGTGTAAATTCCATCGCTGATCGCACCGCATAAATGAAAGAAGCCGGCGAGCTGGAGATGGTGGTGTTCCCGTGGCTGGCGTTCGGGCACATGATCCCGTACCTGGAGCTCGCCAAGCGCCTATCCGCAAGAGGACACGCTGTGGCCTTCGTCTCCACGCCCCGGAACCTCGCCAGGCTCCCGCCCGTGCCGACACGCCTTCTGTCGCCACGCCTCCGCTTCGTGCCGCTGAAGCTTCCGCGCGTCGACGGGCTGCCGGAGGGCGCTGAGTCCACCGCCGACTTGCCGCCTGGGAACGACGAGCTCCTCAAGAAGGCCATGGATGGCCTCGCGGCCCCGTTTCTCGACTTCCTCGTCGACGAGGCCGCCGCTGGGAAGCGGCCAGACTGGATCGTCCACGACTTCTGCCACCACTGGGTCCCGCCTATCGCCCGCGAACACAACGTGCCCTGCGCCGCGTTCATGGTCTGCAGTGCCGCCTTCATCGCCTTCCTGGGCCCGCGGTGGGCGAACGCCGTGCACCCACGCGTGGCCATGGAGGACTTCACCATGACGCCCGGGTGGATGCCGCCCCCGTCCGCCATCGCCTACCGCCGCCGTAGCGAGGCCGAGTCGATGGCTGACGCGTTCCGCGCCAACGCGTCCGGCGTGTCCAGCATGGACCGCGTGTGGACCATGTTCGAGCGCTGCCGCCTCACCATCTACCGCAGCTGCGAGGAGGTCGAGGCCGGGATGTTCGCGCTCCTAACGGACCTCCTCCGCAAGCCCGCCGTCCCCGCTGGCGTCCTCCTGCCACCAGTCGTCGCCACAGACGACGAAGGCAGAAGCGAGGTCCTGCGGTGGCTGGACGAGCAGCCTCCCAAGTCCGTTATATATGTCGCGCTGGGGAGCGAGGCGCCACTGACACTGAACAACCTGCACGAGCTCGCGCTCGGGTTGGAGCTCGCCGGGGTGCGCTTCATGTGGGTTCTACGCAAGCCGGCCGGACTGTTCGAGGCGGCCGGAGGCAACGTGGCCGAGGGCGGCGTTCTCCCCGACGGGTTCGAGGGGAGGATTCAGGGCCGCGGCATGGTCCAGACTGGATGGGTGCCGCAGGTTGCCGCGCTGGCACACGGCGCGACGGGCGCGTTCCTGACGCACTGTGGGTGGGGCTCCACGATGGAGAGCTTCGCGTTTGGGCTCCCGCTGGTGATGCTCCCCTTCGTCATCGATCAGCCCCTCATCGCACGAGCCATGGAGGAGAAAGGGATCGGCGTCGAGGTGCCAAGGGACGACACCGACGGCTCGTTCAACAGGGACGGCGTCGCTGCGGCAGTGCAGCGGGTCATGGTGAACGACGAAGGGAAGGTGTTGGCAAGCCGCGCCAGGAAGCTGCAACAGGTTCTTGCAGACCAGACGGCGCAGGAGAGGTATATCGACAATCTTGTGGAGCACCTGAGACGCTACCGCGACGACGGCTGCCAGTGACGCTTCTTCGTCGCTGCTTATTACAAGGGCGTGTGTTGCAGAGACCAGATTTATTTTCTCTCTTGGAATTGGTAAAAGACATGTGTCTGAACTTGTTTTTAAATTTGAGTCACGTCCTATAAATATTATTGGCTTGTTTTAAATCCTTCTATTTCTCTCTCTCGTTGCATCTGAATCCTTCCTATATATTCTGTTTAAAATCTAGATCCCTAGCTTGACCTCACATCCTAAATCCTTCAGCGGCAAGGGGTGGTTATTATTGCCTTGTTTTACAGTACCTTTTACCAGTCACATAGGTAGTAAAAGTATAATTTACAATCTATATAGATTTGCTCGTCCAGCCTATGACCGTGGCCCACATACGGAAGGGGAGCAGCGAACGGCGTAAGGGCCAAGTTCACCTTTAGCATGCTGGAGAAGAAGGGCAAAGTAGAATTAACCAAGCACGGCGTAATAGAGCACACATTCTCTCGGCCACCAGATATGCCGCCAGGCTATCCCAGTGCAACAGACGGAGGAACTCGCTACCAGACCAAGTAATGCCAATCCCGCAAATATGCCGCCACCCCATCTACGTCTACGGCTGCCCAAATCACTCCTACTGATAGAGTGATGTACGACAATTTGCTCGTCGAGTCTATGACCATGGCCCACATACGAAAGGGGAGCAGCGAATGCATAAGGGCCAAGTTCACCTTGAGCATGCTGGAGAAAAAGGGCAAAGTAGAATTAACCAAGCACGGCGTAATAGAGCACACATTCGTAGTAGCACCTGGGTATTTGATCATCAGCCCCACAACCCAACCCGATGGTGATCATCAGCCCCACCACACTCCACAAAGCGTCCGCAGAGTAGTTAGGACGATCCCCTGATCCTGTCGAGGCGGCCGAGAAGCCGAAGAAGGGCCAGAAGCATAGCCGGAGCAAGAAGGCTTCGAGTCAGCCGCTTCCGAAGAAGATACTCCGGGCTTAGGATGGCATGAGACGAGAGCCCCGTGATTTCATGGTGCACATAGCAGGTAAGCCGATTCTGACTAAGGATATGCCCGAAGTCGTGGATGGACCCATACAAGACATGAAATACTCAATTTTGTATCTCGAGAGCACCCTTCTTAGAGAGAAGAAACCCGGGGTCCCCGGTCTTCACATGCAAGGTGCCATCGGGCCATGGCTTCGTCGACAAAGCACCCGCGGACATATTCTTCGTGCGGTACGAGGACATCTACAATCTCCTGAACTCGAAGCGGCTGGACTATAACTTGGTTCGTTTGTACTCGATCAATATGGCGTTGATGGCCAAGATGGAGAAAACCCGGGGCATCATGATAGTGGACCCCTACTATATGTGTGAGGTTGTCTTGGCGAACGATGAGGATCGGGCAATGTGGCAGAGTACCTAGGGAATATCTTCCATGAGAACCAGACCAATGATTCCATTCTTCTGCCTTGCTTTCCTGAGTAAGTAAACACACATTAGGTCGCCATGGTAACAAATTCTTTCTTAGATTTTTGTTGTATTCTTACAACAATAATTAATTCTGTTTCAATTGTGTTGCGCAGAGGCATATATTTCACACTCATCTCCATTTTTCCGAGGTTGTCGCAAGCAACGTACTTCGACTCATCGAGTGACACAAAGCCGAATGACTACAACAGATTCAAGAGAGTTCTAGATGATGCTCTACAAGTCTACGTCTCCAAGGGAAGCAAATTCTCCAAGGGGGGAGAACCAAGGATGACAAACATGTGTTCATGCACCATACAAAGTTCCCCTACGTCAAGCAGCCGACCCACAATGTGAAGGAGGCCTTCTACATCCTCCATCACATCAAGGGGTTCATGCGGGATTCACGGGTCAAGGTGTTGCCAACTAATCTTCGACAATGGGCCACAGAGTTGGCGGCGATCGATGATGCAGACCTTATGGAGGACTTTTGGCGCATCCACTCAGCTCTGCTAAATCATCCATGACGATGTCGAAACCAAAGGGGTGGCCATGTACGTGCACACCGTGTTGAGTAACCGCGAGATCGAAGAACGTCTTGACATGCAGCGCGACGCTAGGACGTTCATGACGAGAGATGGCGTGACCTCGTTCCCGGCGAGGTCTAAATGATGTGTGCGTGCCTAGCTAGCAGTGTTGGTTGTATGTGTGTCGTGTCATAGACTTGTATCGACAGTGCCTACCACTAGTAGGAAAATGCTTATCCACAGGGTCCTTATCAGTGGCGCACATGTAAACGGTGCCCCACAGGTCCTTATCCATGGCGCACGTGTTAAATCATGCGCCACTGAACTTTGCATATCTGCGGCGCACGCACGATGCGGTGTGATGGCTTACGTGGAGTGTAACACCCTCAGAATCGGCCATATGCAAGTTTCAGCGCTTCCCGCCAAACCCGCATAGAAACGATTCAAAGGTGCCCACCAGGCACTTGCGTGCGGGTGGAAAACGAAGTAATATCATTACACAATAGTCCTCGATAGAACCCACAAAACATATATATACAACAGCGACTCAAAGAGTCAAGAATACAGATATACAATACAAAGATCCAAATCACCTTGAAAACGATAGGGCGTCCGACTACGGACAAGATGCAAATGGGGCTAAGAGCCCTGAAGAATAACCAATGGCGTCCATAACCCTGCCCAGGCCAAGCCGAAAGGGTAACCCTGCTAACGACGTCGATCTCAAAAGCTGCTTAAACAAAAGGGGTGCCGACAAAGGGCAAAGGAAAAAGAGAGAGCGGTCAGTACTGAGGCCAGTACACGGCGAGGCTAGAATTCGGTGGTCCTCGCCTACATAGGTATGGTGGACTGAGCGGCAGCGCAACATGCACTAAACAACCTATATAGACTCGATACAACTAGCGGCTATCAGAGAGGGGTAAGAAAGACCTATTCGGAACCAACCTGATACTACCACCAAACATACCCATCCTGGTGTTTCCCCCTCGAGACCAGACGAGGAAGTCAACCGAGGAACTCACACCGTTGGCAGTTTTATTCATTCAGTTATCGTTGCAGCAATTACTAATCAGGTATAGATAGTCATCCTGATATAATAAGCAGTGGGCAGTTTTAGTTAACCATTCCGTTGTAGTTGCAACACTTACTAGTCAGATACAATTAGCATGAGATATCCCAAACCCAGCAGTTGTTGGTACTTTTATTTAGCCATTCCGTTGCAGTGAAGCTGATTACTAGTCATTTCGGATACAAGTCAAATTATAGCAGTAAACTTTAGTTATAGTTGTCTATGATCGAGACCTGTGCTCCAAGTCGTCCATAACCGCGGACACGGCTTCTCGAAAAGATTTAACCCTGCAGGGGTGCACCAAAGTTTCCACACGCACCTACACCCTTGTTGTCGGATCAGGTAGGTACAAGATCACAAAACATACACCCAACGGTATGTCGACGGGGTTTCGGACACGACGTTTCCCAGACCCAAAGCAAGCACGGTGGGCCACCCCACTAAGCTACCCGCAACGAAGTCGGCCGGTCTCCGAGACGGACTCAGGGTTTGCGTCAATGGCTGTAAACGACTGGGAACCCGAAACTCTCGGGCTTGTCGATACCGCGAAAACACTCCGCTTACCTAAACAGTACAGGTGCAGTACTTCGCACAATTTAAATAAAGCAGTAAAGCATGGCATAAGTACAGAATAGTAATAAAGCCCCAAACTAATTGTGGCCCCCAGTACAGTACTTGGAATCAGGTACTAAATCGATGGGGGTGCCCATACACCCCACCTATGGTTAGCGCGCTCGATCTCGGAACAGGTGTCAAGAACTCGGGGTCCTACGGGACACTAGTGGGCGGTTAACAACCAAATAACATCTATTGCCCACCGGTGCCTCTGCATTTACCTACTTTCAATTTTAGTTATTAAACAATAATTAAAGCCATGATCATCTCCAACATTAAACATGCGGCAATACTCCAACAACTGTGGTACTTGACGACACGCAACAGCACTTGAGCAAGCGACTACGACGCGCAAGTCCAACTATCTACCAAACAACATGTAATAGGATGTGTCCAAGGCAATATAAGGCTGCAAGGGATATCACGGGTATGAAAACTAGAGCAACGCAACACAAATAGCAATAGATCAATAGGAGGGAATAAATACTATAAAAGTAAGATAGGTAGAAAGGGGGAGATGCTCGCCTGAAAAACATTGCCGAAGGTTCACCGGGGATCAGGTCGACACTCGCATCAGCTCATCGGCCTAATCCGTGAAGAAGCAAAGCACTAAAAGAAACACCGGTTGGACTATTTAATACTACGGTAGAAAATCGGGCATGATGCATGTATGATGTATGACATGGCAAAGGTGCGATGAATTTAGGTCATATTAAGCGGAACCCGGGGTCCCGACATTTAATTAAATAGTTCAAGTTATTTAGATACCCCGCAATTTAAATGTTGTATTAACAAGACAAAACATATCACCGGTTCGCTACACAAATTTAAATGAGGCCAATATAAGACTAGATTTGCCCGCATATGGGCCCCATATTTAATTATGAGGTGAATCGGCATAATGCCCCCAAACCACAAACAAGTATGCATGCATGACCAATTTAAGATGCAACAATTATATATCATTTGTAAAATAGGGCTCGGGTAGGGGTCACACTTGGGGATTCGACAATCTTGGGGTTCGCTGACGGTCGCGGGTTCGGTCTCGCCGGGATCGGTCTTCGGATCGGGCTTCAGGGTTCGGATCCAGGGTCTTGACATCCGTGAAGGCGACCTTGGTGTCCGGGAAGGCGAACTTGGGATGCCGCGGGTTCGGTCTCCATCCTGGGTGGCGACGAAGATCTTGCCGAGATTAACTTGGGTCTGCGACAGTTCTCTAGATTGCACTTGAGCACCTCTAACATCATACCCCAACATCACTTCGGGAAAACAAAAGCCATCGTAGACACAAGCAGAAGTCAACTTGACGAGCTCATGTTGTCCTTCACGGCAGCAGACGACCTTGGTGTTCATGATGAGGCCGCCACCAAATACATGCACACACGGGACGGAGGTCATCGCGTACGGGTGCTCGGAGGCGATGTCAGAGGCGGGTCGCGGGCAGGGACAAGGAGGCCTCAGGAGATTGCAGAGGTCCCGATAGCGCTCTCTGGATCGGGTGGAGGGTGGTGGGGCGAGCTCGTCCACGGGCGGCCAAGCACGGTTGACGGAGGCCTGCAGGGGTGACCCCAAGGCGGTTAGAGGGCGTGCTGGGCGCGAGGGAGGGAGGCCGCGGCGAGGCATGGCGAAGCTTGGCAGGGGAGAGCTGTGGAAGGGGGTGCAGGGAACACGGCGGGAGGACGGCAGCGTGCAGCTCGGGGGCGTTGAAGCGACGGCGACGAGCTCGGGGTGCGCGCACAGCTGTGCGGCCAGAGGAGGAAACACAGGAGTCGGCGAGAGGGGATGCAGGGGCGGCGGCGACTGCGGGTGGAGGGCGAGGTCGCTGGTGCGGGGGAGGGCGCCGGTGACGACGTCGGCCCGTCGACGAGGGGCGCAGCAGAGGGGATCCCCTGGTGGCGGCCAGAGAGAGGCGGCGGAGCACAGAGCCGCGGGGGGGGGGGGGGGGGGCTGCTCGAGGAGGAGGAGGCGGGGAGGCACGGGATGAGGGCGAGGCGCGGCGGTGGTTGTCGAGCAGAGGAGAGGGAGGATGCGGGCGAGACGAGGTGGGGGGAGAGGAGCGTCGGGGGAGGCATGCCTGGGGTAGGTGGGCCTAGGGTGGGGCCGGCTCACGTGGGGTGGGTGTGTGAGTGCGTGTGTGGGGCCGGGCAGGTGGCTGTGGCTGGCTAGGGTGAGGTGGCGGCTGGGGGTTGGCTGGAGGGGAAGGGAGTGGTGAGGTGGAGGGAGGAGATTGGTCAGGGTGAGGTGGAGGGAGGCTGGGTAGAATAGGGTTGGGTAGGAAAAGGTTTAGACAGGCTGGTTTTGTACTGGGGGTGGCCGACTGGGTCGGATCGGCCCGGTACGGCTGCCCCCTAAAAATAATTAAACATTTTATTTATTTAAAACGGGGCTTTTGCAAACCGCTGGTAGACGAAACAAAATATTCCGGAGACCCGGGTTTTGGATTTGAAATAAAGGCGGGGTATTTAGAAAACAAAATATGCTTTTCGAAAATAGTTTCAGACAAGCAAATGCATGATGATGACGATGCTCAAATGCAATGTGGCATGATGACATGAGCATGCGGTCATGATGATGCAATGCACAAAAACAACGCGATTTTCTAGTAGTGGTTTTTGCGGGGCGCCACATGGAGCCTGTTGGGAACCCCAAGAGCAGGGTGTGAAGCAGCACAGCAGCAAGTTTTCCCTTAGTAAGAAACCGAGGTTATCGAACTAGCAGGAGGAAGGAAACATCACACAGGTGTTGCAAGCAACGCGGAAACCTGCACAACACAGACTTAAGACTTTTTCCCAACAAATCAGTGAGGTTGTCAAGCTCACCGGTTTGCTGTAACAAAGGATTAAACGTATGATGTGAAAGGTAATGGTTTGTAGCAAGTAAACAAGTAACAGTGGAAGATGTATCAATGGTAAAGATTCGACCAGGGTCAATAGTTTACTAGAGGTGCTCTACTTAGATAAACAACATGGCATGAAGGGTAAACAAATTACAGCAGGACAATTGACAGGAACTGAGCAAGGCATAATAATGCAATACCAGACAAAAAGATCCTATGAGATTCGATTGGGAAATACAACAATATACATAGACCGCCATCCAACTGCATCTATAACTAGAAGTCCACCTTCAGGTTATCATCTGAACCCCCTCTAGTATTAAGTTGCAAGCAACATACAACAACTTTAAGCAAAGTGTGTAAGGTAAACAATCCACTTGTTCCATGAACATGAGACCGTTGTTTTCTCCCTAGTAGCAACAACACATCTACAACCGAAGAGATTTATGTCACTTTCCTTGGAAACTAGAGGCATGAACCCACTATCGAGCATAAATACCCCCTCTTGGAGTCACTAGCAACTACTCGACGAAGATAGCTACTAACAACGGAGAGCATGCAAGATCACAAACAACACAGACATGATAGAATCAATAAGACAAAACCATTAATCAATCTGACATAGTAATCTCAATATCCATCGGATCCCCGTAAACACAACATGCATGATTATAAATAGATTAGACCTTGATCATGAACGGAGCTCACAAGATCTATACATGAAAGCACAAGGAGGATATACAACCATCTAGCTACTACATGGAATCATAGTCCAAGGTGGAACTACTCACGCATCATACCGGAGAAGAAGGCCTCCGGGATGATCTCCCCTCCGGCAGTGTGCCGGGAAGAACTTCAGATCCCCCCGATCTAGGGACAACGGTGGCGGCGGCTATAGAAGGTTTCACGGAGTTTTGATCGGGTGCCTAGGGTTTCTGCATCGGGGGCTTCTTATAGGCGAAGAGGCGAGGCTGGGAGGCGGCCAGGGGCCCCACACCCTACCCAGGCGCGGGGTGGTCCCACCCGCGCCTAGGGGGTCTGGCCTCCCTGGTTCGCTTCTCTGTCTCTACTCTAGACTTCTTGTCCCCCACGGTAAAATATTGACTTTGGCTTTTTGTCCCGTCCAATTCCGAGAATATTGATTTTCTGCCATTCTGGAACCAAAAACAGAAGAAAACATGCAACTGACACTGTGGCAACTTGTTAATAGGTTAGTTCCAGAAAACATATAAAAACACCTCAAAGTGTAGACAAAGCAAAGCAAAGTAGATACTAAACAAGCATGGAGCATCAAAAATTATAGATACATATCTGACGTATCACGGTGCGCCACTATTACGTGGGCCCTAGAGCTGGCGGCGGACCCCGTCCTTGGGTAGCATAACCGTGGCGCACGAAATGGAGATGCGCCACACGTAGAAGGCGTATCAGTGGCGCACGGGTTTCTAGTGCGCCATGGGTGTTGGTGGGCCCCGACGCTGAAAAGGTGGCAGATTACATGCGGCGCACGATTTTGGGGTGCGCCACGGAAAGTATTTGTCAGTGGCGCACGGTGTGCTCGTGTGCCACGGATATGTCGTGCTCCACATCATGGGCTCCATTAGCTAGTGCACTTTTGTAGGGTTCGCAGCATAGAAAACAAAAAATTTCCTACGATGGGAACTACGTACCAAGATCTATCTACTAGATACAAACAACGGGCGGATGTATATCTGTAGAGAACATACCCTTGAAGATCGACAAAGCTTAACGAGTTCAACTCGTGGTTGATGTACACGATCTCTTGTCGATCTCAAGATCGAGAGGAAGTCCTAGCGCCGCAAATCAGCAGCGCATCCGTGCTCGCACACACGTTCGAGGCACCGAGCAACCTCCGCCTCCTCGCTCCAGTGATGCAGCGGAAGCACAACTCTTTCTTGCCGAATAGCCACCGGGAACATGTATCTCGCTAGTCCGAGACCATGGGGGATAAATTCTAGAGGGGGAGAGAGATCCTTCACGAGGAGGTGTGAGAGACAAGTGAGGAGGGGGGCTCCTTTTATAGGAGGAGGGGGGGAACCCCAAGGGGGTGGCCGACGCATGGGGGCTGCCCCCTTGCCCTCCCCTCTTCATGTGGGTGGACACTCCACTCACAAATCTCCTTTAAATTCCCTCCACTCAAAAGTCCACTCAAATTCCCATTAAATTTCCACCAAATTTAATGCAAACTCTCATTAAATAAAACTCTTTTATTTTATTCAGAATTTTGTCAATTACTTTAATGACAAACATTCACAAATAATCCCTTGCTAGAATTCCATTTCACATGCATAACCACTTTATGCAATTTCACCCGAAAACCTGTTTCGGTATCTAGTGAAATAAATTCCCGCGCTTGTCCATTCTTTCGGCATGAAACTTTTGCTCCAATTGGATGTCGGTATCTCTTAAGTGTGTCACCCTACGGTTCATGAATAATGCGGACATGATCGAGACCCTTCTCGGATCAATAATCAGAAGCGGTATCTGAAGACCCATACTGACTCCCACACATTCAACGATGACTTTCTTGTGATCGTCGGAACCTTTTACGCTAGTATCTTAATCCCTTTGTTTCACGATATATTACATGTCCGAGATTCGATCATCGGTATCTCCATACCTAGTTTGATCTCGTTACCGACATGCACTCTTTTCTCGTTCCCGTGATATAACATTCTAGTGATCAAATCACTTGCTTGCAAGCCAATCAATGTTATATCACCGAGAGGGCCCAGAGTATATCTATCCGTCATCGGGATAAACAAATTCCACTCTTGATCCATGAGCCTCAACGTAACACTTTATTAGTTCTGAATCCATCTTTATAATCACCCTGTTATGGTGTGACGTTTGATGTTATCAAGAAACTCTTCCGGTGTTAGTGAT
This sequence comes from Avena sativa, assembly GCA_916181665.1. Classification (NCBI taxonomy): domain Eukaryota; kingdom Viridiplantae; phylum Streptophyta; class Magnoliopsida; order Poales; family Poaceae; genus Avena; species Avena sativa. Next base: position 388,512,105 of record OV702280.1, on the reverse strand, counting down.
TGACATGATCTCATGGTCTAAGGATTAGGATCACTTCGTAAGTTGTTATAGCAATATAAACTCAATGACTTTGATCGTAATGCTATACTTCGGATGAATGTTCATCACATCATTACACTAATGTTGTGATCCCGTTATTAACAACATCCAATGTCCATGATCAGGAAACCTTGATCATCTTGTTAATCAACGAGCTAGTTTATGAGAGAGGCATAACTAGGAACTTTCTGTTTGTTTATTAAACACAGATATATTAACGTTTCCGTATTAATACAATTATAGCATGCAAAATAAACATCTATCATATACTTGGAATACACATAATAAACACTTTATTATTGCCTCTCAGGGCATATTCCCTTCAACTTTCCCCTACCTCCACTATAGATCTAGCTCGAGCTACTCCTCTTCTTCACCCCATTTTCTCCAATAATTTTTCCATTTTAAATGGACAAAACCTCTTTGGGTTGGATGGATCTATAAAGGAAACTCCTCTTCACTGTGTAGATCCATTAAAGTAAGTGCACACACATTTTCTCTCCTCCTCCACATCAAGTTTGACTAACCACACCACACGCTCTCTCGTCTATCGGTGTAACTTGTACTTGTTTTTAATGTGTGGACGACGATGTTGGCGGTATATATGCTTGTGTTCTTATGTATGCATGGATATATATGCTTGTGTTCTCTTGTGTGCAGACGATGGTTTTGGCTCGGAAGACGATGTTTACATGGATATATGCTTGTGTTTTTGTGTATGCTTTGTGTTGTGCAGGTGCCAGTGTGTGTGGTGCAATGTTTGCCGAAATGCTGATTCATTTATGTTTTGGAAATTTTTTGCACTACTCATATGTCCTATTTATAGGGAAGGTCATGCCGAATTTTTGCATGCATGGTTCTAAATATTCTGTTTTGCTCCGCCACACAGGCAACCATGATGCGTCAGATGAGCGAATCTATGGTGGCTAGATACAAGGCACGCGCGACGGTCGTCATGATTCAGAATAACATGACCGAGATAAGATGTTCTTATAAGAGATGCAAACTTGGTATCCTAATCAAACCTGAGTCTGGAACATACGATATTGTTTTTGCTACATGGGCGTGCTTGAAATGTTGTAATTTTTTGGCTACATACAAGATTGCTCCAAGGACACATATATATGTGTTCCTTCAATGTTGGATTAGATTGAAAAAAATGTTGGATGCATAGTTTTCTTTTGCAGACTATGACATCATTCTTGCATTTTCCTACAAACAATGGAGTTTTTCTACGTACGATATTTGTTTTTGCTACATGGGCATTACATCAACATTGTTGTAAAAGTTTTCATGGGTTGATTTTTAGATTTTGTTTCAAAACAATGGGATCTGCTATATACATATTATGTTTTTGCTACATTTGCATGCTCAAAATATTGCAAAAGTTTTCACACGCTTATAGATTTCTAAAAAAAAACATTGCAACCAAGGTTAAACATGCATAAAAAAAGTTGCTACATGTGAACATTTTTGCTACATTGATCAAACGCGCGGGATTAACTCACTTAAGTGGATCATACGGCTCTGGAGGTGACTGTAAGTGGATCAGACGTGTGGTATTTTTCGATTATCAGCCGAGCTGATTCCTAGCGTTTGTCTTCTTTTTCTGCATGTTTTAAGACTGAATATTATATTTTAGCTATACCCTATTTTTGTCTTGCTAAAACTATCATCGAGTTGTATAAAGTATTTGCCTCCTTCCATTTTAAATCATAACTCTATTTCTAAACCATTTTCTGTCTCTAAAAAACAATTTTGAATAATTTTATAAAATAGAACAAAATTAAAAAAAATGTTTTATTAAAAAATAAAAGAGAAAACCCGTACCGGCCAGGCTAATGCCCACTTTTTTTTAGGCTTCTCTGACAAGCCATCCTTCACTCAGCTTCCTGAAGAAGCTGGTCTAAAAATATTACGAGACTTTTAAAATAATTAAGTTTAAACAAATTTAAAACCTTATAATTTTTTTAAACCAACTTTTCTATAAAGCTGAGGATAGGACGGTTTTTGAGAAAAGCCGCTAAAAAGAACTGGGCCTATGGCCAAGGCCCAGGCGGATGAGTGGATGACCCCGTCGCCCCCAACCCTAATCCCGTCGCTCCCTCACGAGTCACGCACGCGGACGACACCCCCTCGATGCGCCGCCACTCCCCTCGTCACGCAGCGCTTGATCCTACCCGGCCGCACAGCCGCCGCCACACTCGCTCGTCGCCTCCCTCTCGCCTCGCAGCCCTGTGCGCACACTCCCTCCTCCCCACGCTCGACCGGCCGGGACACCTCACCCTCCTATCTCGAGCAGCCGCGCCGCCCTCCCGTTCTACCTTACCAACTCGATGGATCTGTGGCGCCGCCTCACGAACCAGGGATCATCCGTTCCCGGTCAAGCGGACACGTCGTCTCGATGCGTGGCGGAGAGCGTGTCCGGGACGCACGACTTGGTGGTGGCGAACTACTCGCTGATCAGGGACCTCCCCATTGGCGATCGCCTGTGCTCCGACACCTTCAGCGTCGGCGGCCACGATTGGTATCTCTGCTTCCACCCCCGAGGGTCGGTCGAGACCTTCCTCATGGATCAGTACCAGGACTACGCGGCGGCGTCTGTGCATCTCCTTAAACGAGACAAGGTCGTCGGGCTACCGACGGCAAGGGTCACCATAGGCCTCGTGGACTGCCACGGGACATTGGCCAACACGACGTCGTCCGACGCTCACTTCTACGCTGTGGAAATGCCGCAGACATTTGATAAATTTGTCCGCAGATCGGAGCTCACGCCGCGGCTGTACCTGAAAGATGACTGCCTCACCATCAGGTGCGTCCTCACCGTCATCACGCACCGCAGGGAACACACCAGGCCTGGCCCGGCCGCCATGCCTCCGCTGCCGGACCTGCACGGCCACCTCGAGCGCATGCTCAGAGATGGCAAGGGCACCGACGTGACCATCCATGTCCGTGGGCAGGCGTTCCGCGCGCACAGGTGCGTGCTCGCCGCGCGGTCCCCGGTCTTCGACGGGGAGCTCTTCGGCCCAATGAAGAGGAAAGACACAGCGAGCATTGGTATCGATGACATGGAGCCGATGGTCTTTGAGTTGCTCTTGCACTTCATCTACACGGACTCGCTGCCGGACGACAATGGGGAACCCTACGGCACCACCGCTGTGATGCAGCACCTACTGGTGGCCGCGGACCGGTACGGGGTGGACAAGCTGAAGCAGGTGTGCGACATGAAGCTGCGCACAAGCTTGGATGTGGAGACTGTCGCGACGACGTTGGCGTTGGCGGAACAGCACCACTGCCCGCTGCTCAGGGAAGCCTGCGTGACATTTATGGCGTCGTCCCGGAAAGTGCTGGCCGACATCGTGGCGACCGACGGATTCAAACATCTCACGGCGAGCATACCCCTGGAAAATCTGAGTGACAGCTTAAGGAAGCAAGGTGCTTCCCTCTCCAAGGTCTGAGTGAGAGCCAGCCTCTCGAGGAAGACATATGGAACGTGTGGATAGTTCAGCGACATATATATATGGCTGGAGACTAATTATGCTTGGGTTTATTTGACAACTTTTTGGGTGGCTTATGAAAATACTTCAGTGTGTGTGTTCTAATCTCAGTTTATGTTCTCGTCTTGGAAAGTGTTGAACGAAGTTGAGTCGACTGAAGGGTTCAAAAACATCTCACGGCCAGCATGGCCCTGGAAAGTCTGAGTGAGAGCTTATTAAGGAAGGTATCGCTCGAGCTTACCCCTGCTGGAAGGTCTGATCAGTGAGAGCATCTCGAAGGTGTGTCACTCTCGATTACATAAGTAAGAAAATTCGTATGACTATTTTGGCCTGCAACAGACTGTTTAACTGCCCTTTTTCGCTTCCAAACTTTGTCGCTCTGGTGATTTATGGAAATTGAATCTAGAGGAGACCCCTTTTATTCTTGAAAACCACAAGTAAGGCATGAATCATAATAAACATACGGTTAGGCTGTTGACGCATGAGGCTGGTGACTACTGCTTGTGTTTATTGGAGAACAATTTTCGTTGGCTCAACCGGAAGTACATTTTCTCGTAAAAGTTTGTTCTTCTCTCAGTTTGGGACAATATACTCCATAAGTCTCAAATTAATTAATTTTTTTTAGATATGCATGTATATCTACACGCTAAAACGTGTCTAGATACAAAGTGAGTCAATTAATTGGAGGCAGAGAGAATACTATTCTAATAATTGACTTAAATTTGCATATATCTACAGATAAGACATGCATCAGTTATTCTTGGTGAAGGTAAGGTCTGTGGTAGCATCGAAGTAAAAACCGTTGTGACCACATTGGTTTTAGTTGAGCAACATAGCTGTCAGGTACTTAGAAAAGCTTGTGTGGACTTTTTTGGCCTCACTAAGCAGATGCAGTCATGAAAACAGAAGGATTCAAGCATCTCCAGGCAAGCTGTCATCATCTCATGTCGTCGATTTTGGTTAGGATATCCAGCATGTGATGTTTGAGTTTCCGAATGAGAAACCATATGAATACATGTGTCTACATGAACTGAACTTAAATCATGTGTTATCTATTTCAGAACTTTTATTATGATGAATCTAGGACAAAATCTAAGATTTTTCTTTTCGATATAAATTATACCCCCTCCCTTTACTAATATAACACATTCCAGTTTTTCCCTAAAATTCATATATGTAGACATGTTTTTGTGTGTAGGTTCACTCATTTTGGAATGTATCTAGTCCATTTTGAAATATCTAAAGTCAACCACTACGCATCCCCTCGGGCTGACAACATGCCACGTGTCCCGTTTTTTCCATAAATGACCCGGTTTGCTACAAAATGTCTCGCTTTTGCTATATGTATAAAAACGTTTCGTCCACGGGACAGAAATAAAAAAGACAGATTTCGCCATAAACCTCACCGAAATCCTTGATGCAGTCTTTACACCTTCAGCAGCAAGGGGACGGGAGCGAGGGTGAAGAGGAGGCCCCAATTGCTGATGTCAGCGCTTGCCCTGGTGCGGTTAGGCGCAACCGCACGGTCTCCAGCAGGAGCATCTCTGTTAGAGCATCTCCAGCGGCAATGACTCATCTGGTTCTGAACGGTGACCTATGGACTGATCCAAACTAATTAAACCAGGCGATTTGGATGTCCAGAGTGAGTCGTGCGGTATACTTAGATCCCGAGAAACAAACTCGTAGTGTACTTTATATATTTTGGTAGTATTTTTTTCATTTTTGTTGTCGTGCTAACTCGTTGATGTATTGTTTGCTTACGTACTGACGGAGTGCTCCTGACCAGTAGGAGTCAGTTTGCCTACACGCGGACGGCGGAACTCAAAAATCGCCACGCTTCATGCTTCCGCGCTAGTGGGTCACCTTTTTTTAGTCGTATATATCCGAAAGCTTCTCATGGTTAGACAGATTGAAGAGGTTAAATTATAGGAAAATGATACGGATCCCTGGGAGATTTTAACCTCCCATCCCGGGTACCTCGCGCATGCACACGCAGTAGGGCCCGTATGGCTTTATCTCCTGGGTTGTTTCTTCTTCGTTAAGAGTCCGGAGTCGCCGCTTCACTGGCCACCGTTGCCCTGCTTCCTGCCGCCGGCTCCTCGCCCCTCTGCTCCTCCGTTCGTCGCCGGAGCTTCCCGCAGCCTGCACTGTAGCTCGCACCGCCGTGCTTCCCGTAGCTTGCGCCGTCGGAACCCCTGCTTCGTGCCGCTGGCTCCTCGCCCCTCCGCATGTCGCTGTGCCACCGCTCATCGACAGAGCTCGCGTTCTCGCGCGCCGGAGTTTCCGGCAACCTGCGCTGTAGCTCGCACCGCCGTGCTTCCCGCGCCGCGCCATGGCTGCCGCTGCAGCCCGTGCCGGCGCCGCCTCAGCTCTCGCCGCCACGTCCCCAGCGGCTCCAGGAAGATGGAGCACCCGCCATGACTGCCGTCCTAGGGAGCCTCGCTGCTGTGCCTCCTTAAAAATCTCGCCCCGCCTCGCGTTGCTACGTACGGCGTCAAGACTTGCTACATATGGTCGACAACGGTGCTCCAAGCGGCATGGAGGTTTGCTACGAGACGGCAATGAAGAGTCAAGAGATGCTACCGACCAACAAGCGGCATGGAGGTTTGCTACCAGACGGCAATGAAGAGTCAAGAGATGCTACCGACCAATGGATGCGTCTTTGAGATTTTGCTACAGGGCGATGCTATAATAGTAGTATTTTTTTGCTATTTTTGTTCTATGTTTTTGCTATAATAGCATAAAATATTTGCTACAATATTTTCCTATGAAAGTGCTAGCAAAATCGGTTTTGCTACAGCAGCCACCGACGATATCTCTGGCAATGTCCTTTTTTTGCTACATTAGCATATTTTTTTGCTACCACAGTTTTGCGGTTTTGCTACAATAACGGTTTTTGCTACACGGTCTCCGGCAAGGTCTACTAGCGAATACCTCCGGCGAGTCTCCCGCAATGTCAGATATGCTACTTTAGCATAATTTTTTTGCTACACGGTCGCCGGCGAGGTCTCCGACGAAATCTCCAGCGAGGTCCAGTATATTTTTCTATTTTTTAGACCGAACCGTTTTCTGCTACATGTAGCAAAAACAGAACTATTTATAGCAAAAGCGGGTATATTATAGCAAAACATGGAATTTAAAGCCTTTTTAAAAAACATGTGTCAGCACCAGGACGTGAGGGATTTTGGGGAATTATCACTCAAATCCCACGCGATAGTTTTGGTTGTTTACGATTTCCTACTGGGGTCCAACAACATTCGGTTGCGTATGTCAAAAGATTTTTTACTTCTCCTTTAACCTGAACCGAACCGTCCAACAAGATTCCTCAATCTCACGGACGTACAGAGGACGGATCCTTGAAGAGAGACCTTCGGGAAACACCCGTCTACCATTGCCATGGGAAACACCAACTCTTGCTTCGGCAAGCCGCCGGCGCAAGCCGAGACGTCATCGAGGTGCACGACGCCGACCGCCACCGCGGCCCACAACTTCATCGTGGAGAACTACTCGCTGCTCGCCGGCATCGGCGTCGGCAAGTTCGTCAGCTCGACGACGTTCAGCGTCGGCGGCCGCAACTGGAACATCAGGTTCTACCCTGAAGGCGACGGCCGGGAACCTGGCTACGCGTCGGCCTTCCTGCATCTCGTAGGACCGGCGGCAGGAGCGACGACGGGCGTCAAGGCCAAGTTCACCCTGAGTCTGCTGGGGAAAGATGGTAAAGTGTACAGGAAACTGAAACCGGTGAGCATCGCCCCGACCTTCGAGACCGCCGGCGTTAAGAGCTCATGGGGCGTTATCAAGTTCGTAGAGAAGGCCGCGCTGCAAGAAGCGGGCTGCTTCACCATTAGGTGTGATCTGACCGTACTCAAAGATGCTGTCGTGCAAAAGATGTAGCCAGATCTTAATTAGCTATTCTTCAAGAAACGGCATGCAATTAGTTTGCTTCTAATAAGGAGATAATGGTCGTATAGTTGAACTACAGCCGATATGTGTAAGGAGATAATTTGCAGCCGATATGTGTATTTGTGCATCTTTACTTTCCTCTCCTTAAGTTATACGATACCACGTTCTTAGCTATGTAGATGGTAGGTTTGTAGTGACATTTATCAAAAAATAAAATAATGATACGATGTAATTTCGCTATGAACTCACTAGAGGAGCACGCACATATGCCTGTTTCCTAGGGTTTCCTACCGCTCTGGCGATTAGGCGATCTTAGGGTTCGGGGCTTGGTTTGGTGCCTCTGGGATCTCTCCCGGCGGTGCATCTCCGTTTATGCGATCGCTGGGGCGTGTCTCTCCTCCCTCCCATCTGTTTCTCTGCCGCTCGCGGGTCTCATACACGTTCGGGGTGACCTAGGGGCAAACCTGGTTTGTTTCCCACCCTTGGCGGCGCGTGAGATCGGTGTTATGGTAGGGGTGATGGCGGAGAAGGGGACCCAAACAACAACTGGTGGCATGGCGGCGGGGGCGGGGTCGAGCCAGATCCCATTGGCCGATGGAGCGAGAGTGGCGGCGGCGGCAATGAGTGGGGCAAAATTTCTGGAGTCCGATGCTGGTGACGGTGTGGCGGCGATGATGGGGCGGCTCAAGCTCACGGCCAAGGAGTCTAAGGTTTTTGTCCTGGATGATGTTTCACAGGACGTCTATGGCGGCCCGGAGTGGGCGCTCTTGGGGAAGGTCCTCGCACCAAACACCCTGCATGTGGAGACCATCAAAACGGTGATCAAAGCTTCGTGGGGTAATCCTAAGGGCATGAAGGTCCGATCCATGGGGCCTAACCTGTTCCTGGCAGAGTTCGAATCAGAGGCTGATCGGGAAAGAGTGATCCGTGGTTCACCGTGGGTCCTTAGTAAGAATGATATCTTGTTGAAGAAGTTTGACCCTAGGGTTGAGCCGGCTGATGTTGTCTTTGATGTGTAGGGTTTCGTAGCATGGAAAACAAAAAATTTCTACCGCATACAAACAAACAAGCCAAGATCTATCTACTAGATTGTAGCAACGAGTCGATAGAATAACTCACCCTCGAAGATTCCAAAGTGTTTAACGAGAGCGGATTCTCGTGGGTGATGTAGTCGTACTCTTCCCGATATCAAGATCGCGTAGACGATCCTTCCGGCGCTGCGTTCCGGCAGCGCTCCCGCAGTCGGTCACACGTTCGGTACTCGACGAAGACCTTCCTCTCCCTTGTTCCAGCAGGCAGCGGAGGTTGTAGCACTCTCCTCGCGATTCCGGCAGCACAACGACGTAGTACCGGAAGTAGAGAGGAGATCTCGCAGGGCTTCGCCTTAAGCCGGAGCGAGTATGGTGGAGTATGAGAGAGTCCCTCGGCGATCTAGGGTTTAGACACGCCGAGGAGGGGCCTAGGCCGGCGGCTAGGGTTTCACCTAGGCGGCGGCGGCGAGTGCCCTAGGGCCGGCGGCGGCTATGGAGGCGGCGGCGGCTTGGGGCTAGGGTTTAGAGGAGTAGGAACTTGTGTCTAGGAGGGGAGCCCTGCCCCTCCTTTTATAGGTGGAGGGGGCCGGCCAAGGGGAGGGGAGTCCCTCCCCAACTCGGCTTGGTGGTGCGCCGGCGGTGGGGAGGAGGGACTCCTCCCCAACTCGGTTTCCTCCTCCTTTTCCACTTCCCAAAAATAGCCGTTTGACTTTCAAACTTGGCGTTTGACTTTTCAAACAAGGATTTGATTTAATCCTCTATTTTGTTCAACGATGACACTTAGTACATGATGCAATCATATGAACTTTATATAACACATTCATGTACCCTTCCCCTCCAGAGTGCCGGACATTCCGGAACCTTCTAGAACATTCCCGATGAAAACACCGGAATCATTCTCCAACTCCGAAACGGGACTTTCCTTATATGAATCTTATTCTCCGGACCATTCCGGATCTCCTCGTGATATCCCGAATCCCATTCGAGACTCCGAACAACATTCGGACTCTTTCTCATCATTCCATAACTACTCAAACAACGTCGAATCCTTAAGTGTGTCTCCCTACGGTTCGTGAATTATGCGGACATGATCGAGACACTTCTCTGATCAATAACCAATAGAGGAATCTGGAAATTCATATGGCTCCCACATATTTCTACGATTACTTTGTGATCGAATGAACCACTTACATACGATACCAATTTCCCTTTGTCTCACGATAGTTTACTTATCCGAGGTTATGATCGTCGGTATCTCTGCATACCTAGTTCAACCTCGTTACCGATAAGTACTCTTTTCTCGTTCCCGTGATATGTGATCCCTTGTGAGCCAGTCACATGCTTGCAAGCCAATTGGATGACATTTCACCGAGAGGGCCCAGAGTATATCTATCCGTCATATGGATGGACAAATCCCAGTCTTGATCCATGTGTTTCAACCAATACTTTCCGAACACTCAATGCCACCTTTATAGCCACACAGTTACGGTGTGGTGTTTGATGTCATCAAAGCATCCATCCGGTAAAGGTGATATGCATGATCTCATGGTCGAAGGAATTAGGTTACTATGTATCAGAAAGCATATAGCAATTGAACTATTAAAATGACTTGATCTTTATGCTACGCTTATCTATAGGAGTATGTCCACCATATCATTCTCCTAACGATATGATCTTGTTGTTAATAACATCTCAATGTTCATGATAGGGAAACCACAATCATCTATTAACCAACAAGCCAATATTATATAGAGGCTTTACTAGGGACTTCAAATTAAGTTTACAAATCACACAAGTATTAATGTTTCCTTGTTAATACTATTATAGCATGAATGTAAACATTTATCATAAACACAAAGATATAATAATAACTATATTTATTATTGCCTCTAGGGCATATCTCCAATAGTCTCCCACTTGCACTAGAGTCATCTAATCTAGATTACATGGTAATATACCGAACACCCATGGCAGTTTGGTGCTGGTCATGTTTTGCCCTTGAGAGAGGTTTAGTCAACGGATCCGCCACATTCAGATCTATGTGTACTTTGCAAATCTTTATATCCCCATCTTGGATATGTTCTCGAATAGCGTGAAAACGTAGCTTGATGTGCTTCAGCTTCTTGTGTGACCTTGGTTCTTGCGCATTGGCTATGGCACCCATGTTATCACAGTAGATAGACATTGGGTCCAGCGCACTAGGAACCACACCCAGCTCTGTAATGAACTCTTTCATCCATATTGCTTCTTGTGAAGCCTCCGAAGCAGCCATGTATTCCGATTCAGTTGAATATCTCGCCACAACGCTTTGGTTTGCACTCCTCCAGCTAACTGCGACACCATTCAAAATAAATACGTATCCAGATTGTGATTTAGAATCATCCGGATCGGTGTTCCAACTAGCATCGGTGTAACCATTAACAACGAGCTGTTCACCACCTCCATAAGAAAGAACCATATCCTTAGTTCTTCTCAAGTACTTAAGGATGTTTTTGACCGCTGTCCAATGATCCACTCCTGGATCACTTTGATATCTGCTAGTTAAACTAACAGCATATGCAATGTCGGGTCTAGTACATAGCATGGCATACATTAGAGATCCTATGGCTGAGGCATAGGGAGTCTTACTCATCCTTTCTCTATCTTCTGCCGATGTCGAACTTTGAGTTTTACTCAAGGTCGTATTGGGCAACATGGGCAAGAACCCTTTCTTGCTATCTTCCATTCCAAACCTCTTTAGAACTTTGTCCAAATATGTACTTTGTGACAATGATATTTGGCGATTCGATCTATCTCTATAAATCTTTATGCCTAATATGTAAGCTGCTTCGCCAAGATCCTTCATTGAAAAACTATTATTCAAATATTCCTTGACACTATTAAGAAGGTCTACATCATTCCCAATCAACAATATGTCATCTACATATAGTATTAAGAATGCTACAGAGCTCCCACTCACTTTCTTGCAAATACAAGCTTCTCCATAAGTTTGTATAAAACCAAAACTTTTGATCACCTTATCAAAACGTTGATTCCAACTTCGGGATGCTTGCTTCAATCCATAGATGGACCATTGAAATTTGCATACCTTGTTAGCATCTTTAGGATCGACAAAACCTTTGGGTTGTATCATATACAACTCTTCATCAATGTCTCCATTGAGGAATGCTGTTTTGACATCCATCTGCCATATCTCATAATCATAATATGCAGCGATTGCTAACATAATCCTCACATACTTTAGCTTCGCTACTGGTGAGAATGTCTCATCGTAGTCAACTCCTTGAATTTGTCGAAACCCCTTTGCGACAAGTCGAGCTTTATAGACAGTAACATTACCATCAGCATCTGTTTTCTTCTTGAAAATCCATTTGTTCTCGACAGCCTTCCGGCCATCTGGTAAGTCCACCAAAGTCCATACTTGGTTTTCGTACATGGATCCAATCTCGGATTTCATGGCTTCTTGCCATTTATTGGAATCTGGGCTCATCATCACTTCCTCATATGTCTCAAGGTCATCGGTGTTGTCCACCAACATGACACTCATAACGGGATCATACCAATCTGGAGTGGTACGAGTTCTCGTTGACCTGCGAGGCTCTGTAGCAACTTCAACCGAAGTTTCATGATCATCATCATTAGCTTCCTCTCTAACTGGTGCAGGCATCACAGGAACTTCTTCCGGTGCTGCGCTACTCGCAATTTCGAGAGAAGGTTCGACAACCTCGTCGAGTTCTACTTTCCTTCCAGTCACTTCTTTCGAGAGAAATTCCTTCTCTAGAAAGGATCCATTCTTGGCAACGAAGATTTCGCCTTCGGATCTATGATAGAAGGTATACCCAATAGTTTCCTTCGGGTATCCTATGAAGACGCATTTTTCCGCTTTGGTGTTCAAGCTTGTCCGGCTGTAACTTCTTTACATAGGCTTCGCATCCCCAAACTTTAAGGAACGACAATCTAGGTTTCTTCCCAAACCATAATTCATACGGTGTCGTTTCAACGGATTTAGATGGTGCCCTATTTAAAGTGAATGCGGCTGCTTCTAATGCATAACCCCAAAATGATAGCGGTAAATCTGTAAGTGACATCATAGAAACGAACCATATCTAAGAGAGTTCGATTACGACGTTCGGACACACCATTACGCTGTGGTGTTCCCGGCGGTGTCAATTGTGAAAGTATTCCGCATTTCTTCAAATGCTCGCCAAACTCGTAACTTAGATATTCACCTCCACGATCAGAACGTAGAAATTTAATCTTCTTGTTACGTTGATTCTCTACCTCACTTTGAAATTCCTTAAACTTCTCGAAAGTTTCGGACTTATGTTTCATGAAATAGATATACCCATATCTACTCAAATCATCCGTGAAGGTAAGAACATAATGATAACCACCGCGCGATGCTACACTCATTGGACCACACACATCGGTATGTATGATTTCCAATAAGTCCGTAGCTCGCTCCATCATACCAGAGAATGGAGTCTTAGTCATTTTACCCATCAGACATGCTTCGCATCTTTCAAGTGATTCAAGAAGTCCATCAGAATGGAGTTTCTTCATACGCTTCACTCCAATATGACCAAGACGACAGTGCCACATATAGGTCGAGTTATCGCTCGATTTCAAACGTTTAGCCTCAATGTTATTAATATGTGTATTTCCACTATCGAGATTCAACAAGAATAGACCATCTATCAAAGGTGCATGTGCATAAAACATATTACTCATATAAATCGAACAACCATTATTCTCGGACTTAAACAAGTAACCGTCTCGCAATAAACAAGATCCCGATATAATGTTCATGCTTAACGCAGGCACCAAATAACAATTATTTAAGTATAAAACTAATCCCGATGGTAGATGAAGGGGTAGCGTGCCGACCGCGATCACATCAACCTTTGATCCGTTTCCCACGCGCATCGTCACCTCGTTCTTCGCTAGCTTCCGTTTATTCTGCAGCACCTGTTTCGAGTTACAAATATGAGCAACCGAACCAGTATCAAATACCCAGGCACTACTACGAGTACTAGTGAGATACACATAAATAACATGTATATCAGATATACCTTTCTTCTTGATGTTGCCGTTCTTCAAATCCGCCAAGTACTTTGGGCAATTCCGCTTCCAGTGACCTTCTCCCTTGCAGTAAAAGCACTCAGTATCAGGCTTAGGTCCAGCCTTGGTCTTCTTCGTTGGCGTGGTAACTTTCTTACCACCCTTCTTGAAGTGTCCCTTCTGCTTAGACTTGCCTTTCTTGAATTTGGTGGTCTTATTGACCAACAACACTTGGTGCTCTTTCTTGATCTCCACTTCTGCAGATTTCAACATGGCAAAGAGTTCTGGCAACGTCTTGTTCATGTTTTGCATGTTGTAGTTCATCACAAAGTTCTTGTAACTTGGTGGTAGTGATTGGAGGACGCGGTAAATCCCCAAAGCATTAGGAATCACTATACCCAAGCTTTGAAGTTTGTTTGCGTGCCCAGACATCTTAAGCACATGCTCACTGACGGAGCTTCCCTCTTCCATCTTGCAGTTAAAGAACTTTTCAGAAGCCTCATAGCTTTCAATTGCCGCATGAGTCTCAAAGATCAATTTGAGATCCTCGACAATATCATATGGGTCTGAATTCTCAAACCTTTTCTGAAGCTCCGATTCTAAACCATACAAGATAGCACACTGAACTGTGGAGTACTGAGTCTTCCGAGTGAGGTAAACATTCTTTACTTCATCGGAAGCATCAGCTGCAGGTGGGTCACCTAGCGGTGCATCCAGCACATAGGTCAAATTACCAGCTGTGAGGACAATCCTCAAATTGCGGAACCAATCCGCGAAGTTGCTTCCATTGTTTTTCAACTTTTCTTTCTCTAGGAACGCATTAAAATTGATGGTAGGGGCTGCCATTGATCTACAACATATTTGCAATAGTTTAGACTAAGTTTATGACAAATTGAGTTCAAATTAAAATTAATATAGGTGAACTCCCACTCAAAACAATATCCCTCACATTGTTTTAGTGATCACACGAACCAAATCCACCACATCAACACCGATCATCACGAGAGTTGATATAGTTTCAATGGCGAACAATCGACATGTTCATCATATCTACTATATGATTCATGCTTTACCTTTCGGTGATCCGTGTTCCGAGACCATGTCTGTACATGCTAGGCTCGTCAAGATCAAACCTTAGTTTCCGCATGAGCAAATCTGGCTTGCTCACGTTGTATACACTTGCGGAATCTAACACACCCGATCATCACGTGGTGCTTCGAAACAACAAGCTTTAGCAACGGTGCTAACTAAGGGTGAACACTTTATGACTTGAAATTCATGTGCATGAGGAATCATCTTATAATGCTACCGTCGTCTACTAAGCAATACAAGATGCATAAAGGATTAACATCACATGCAATTCATAATATGTGATATGATATGGCCTTTCTTCTTTGTGCTTCCGATCTCCATCTTCTAGCGCGAACATGATCTCCATCATCACCGGCATTGCATCAAGGTCAATGACGCTTCTCCATGGTTGTCGTACACCGGCTTCAACTATTACAACTACTTTGAATAGACACGCGGGTCTTAACATAAATTAAAGACAACCATATGGCTCGTGCCGGTTGCCAACTTATAATAAGGAACATTGCATACATCAAATATAATCACAGTCATGGCCATATCACATCACATCACACCCCCTACAAAACAAAGTTAGACGCCTCTACTTTCTTTGCATATTTTACGTGGTTTGGGGCTTTCAATAAGTGTCGTTCTAACTTACGAACATGAACCACAACATTGATACTAGTATTGTTAATCACCTGTTGTAAATTGGATCTTAACTATGCTAGGAGAAACAGGCACCCGCAAAGCCACTTATGCAATACAAGTTGCATGTCAAGCGTGGAGCAAGTCTCATGAACGATGTCATGTAAGGTTAGCCCGGGCCGCTTCATCCCAACATACCGCAAGATGCAAAGTACACAAGAAGCAATCGACAATAAAAGCATCAACGCCCACAATGACCATTGTGTTCTACTCGTGCAACATATCTACATATAGACACGGCTCTGATACCACTGTAGGGTTTCGTAGCATGGAAAACAAAAAATTTCTACCGCATACAAACAAACAAGCCAAGATCTATCTACTAGATTGTAGCAACGAGTCGATAGAATAACTCACCCTCGAAGATTCCAAAGTGTTTAACGAGAGCGGATTCTCGTGGGTGATGTAGTCGTACTCTTCCCGATCTCAAGATCGCGTAGACGATCCTTCCGGCGCTGTGTTCCGGCAGCGCTCCCGCAGTCGGTCACACGTTCGGTACTCGACGAAGACCTTCCTCTCCCTTGTTCCAGCAGGCAGCGGAGGTTGTAGCACTCTCCTCTCGATTCCGGCAGCACAACGGCGTGGTACCGGAAGTAGAGGGGAGATCTCGCAGGGCTTTGCCTTAAGCCGGAGCGAGTATGGTGGAGTATGAGAGAGTCCCTCGGTGATCTAGGGTTTAGACACGCCGAGGAGGGGGCTAGGCCGGCGGCTAGGGTTTCACCTAGGCGGCGGCGGCGAGTGCCCTAGGGCCGGCGGCGGCTATGGAGGCGGCGGCGGCTTGGGGCTAGGGTTTAGAGGAGTAGGAACTTGTGTCTAGGAGGGGAGCCCTGCCCCTCCTTTTATAGGTGGAGGGGGCCGGCCAAGGGAAGGGGAGTCCCTCCCCAACTCGGCTTGGTGGTGCGCCGGCGGTGGGGAGGAGGGACTCCTCCCCAACTCGGTTTCCTCCTCCTTTTCCACTTCCCAAAAATAGCCGTTTGACTTTCAAACTTGGCGTTTGACTTTTCAAACAAGGATTTGATTTAATCCTCTATATTGTTCAGCGATGACACTTAGTACATGATGCAATCATACGAACTTGATATAACACATTCATGTACCCTTCCCCTCCGGAGTGCCGGACATTCCGGAACCTTCTAGAACATTCCCGATGAAAACACCGGAATCATTCTCCAACTCCGAAACGGGACTTTCCTTATATGAATCTTATTCTCCGGACCATTCCGGATCTCCTCGTGATATCCCGAATCCCATTCGAGACTCCGAACAACATTCGGACTCTTTCTCATCATTCCATAACTACTCAAACAACATCGAATCCTTAAGTGTGTCTCCCTACGGTTCGTGAATTATGCGGACATGATCGAGACACTTCTCCGATCAATAACCAATAGAGGAATCTGGAAATTCATATGGCTCCCACATATTTCTATGATTACTTTGTGATCGAATGAACCACTTACATACGATACCAATTTCCCTTTGTCTCACGATAGTTTACTTATCCGAGGTTATGATCGTCGGTATCTCTGCATACCTAGTTCAACCTCGTTACTGATAAGTACTCTTTTCTCGTTCCCGTGATATGTGATCCCTTGTGAGCCAGTCACATGCTTGCAAGCCAATTGGATGACATTTCACCGAGAGGGCCCAGAGTATATCTATCCGTCATATGGATGGACAAATCCCAGTCTTGATCCATGTGTTTCAACCAATACTTTCCGAACACTCAATGCCACCTTTATAGCCACCCAGTTACGGTGTGGTGTTTGATGTCATCAAAGCATCCATCCGGTAAAGGTGATATGCATGATCTCATGGTCGAAGGAATTAGGTTACTATGTATCAGAAAGCATATAGCAATTGAACTATTAAAATGACTTGATCTTTATGCTACGCTTATCTATAGGAGTATGTCCACCATATCATTCTCCTAACGATATGATCTTGTTGTTAATAACATCTCAATGTTCATGATAGGGAAACCACAATCATCTATTAACCAACAAGCCAGTATTATATAGAGGCTTTACTAGGGACTTCAAATTAAGTTTACAAATCACACAAGTATTAATGTTTCCTTGTTAATACTATTATAGCATGAATGTAAACATTTATCATAAACACAAAGATATAATAATAACTATATTTATTATTGCCTCTAGGGCATATCTCCAACATGATGAACTCTTGATATGGGTGCGGATACATGGGCTGCCTTTCTCTCTCATGAACTTGGAGAGGGGTACCCCCTGGCCAGTAACATGGGGGAGGTGGTGCAGCTGGAAGTAGATGAGAATGGTAGGGCGTGGGGGGGGGGGGGAATACCTGCGCGCTCGGATCAAGGTTGATGTGACTGAGCCATTGATGAGGTGGGTGGCGGTAGAGTCGAAGAGTCTGCAAAAGACGCTGTTCTATGATGTCCGATACGAACGGCTTCCGATGTTCTGCTTCTCGTGTGGGATGATTGGACATTCCTCGTTGGCGTGCTCAACTCCTGCTGGTCGAGATGATGATGGCAAGCTGCCATGGTGCAGTGATCGTGTCTGTGTTCCGGATCCCTGGAAGAAGGATCATAGATCCTCATCTGGTCAGGGCCCGATGTCGTAATAGGGGTCTAGTAATCGGCCGAATGCGGTCAGGAAGAAGGACGGGGAGGTTACTTCCCCAAGCAAGACGCGGAAACCCCGTGCGAAAAGAGCTTCGAAGGTGAAAACTGACGTTGATGAAGTCAAGGCTACATCGGGGCAGAAGGATGCAGGACACAAACGCAAACAGGTGTATGTCGCTAAGACTGCACCTGTCCTCGCAATCACAGGCTCTGAGGCTGTCGCGGCTCAGAGTGAGAAGGCATGTGATAATCGCAGTGGGGACTCCAATAAAAAGCAAAGGAGCGGTGAGAATGTGGTTTTACCTCGAGCGGCGGATCTGGCGGGGGCTATGGACCAGCCCCGCCTCACGCAATGAGTCTTCTAGTGTGGAACTGTCGAGGTTTGGGGTCGGACTCGACAGTGGGCGAGCTCCGGTGGCTTGTCAAGAAATTTCGACCCGACATCCTTTTTCTTTCGGAGACGAAGATGAAGGATAAGAAGGCACAAATGTTCATGTGGTCTCTAGGCTACTCTGGTAGTTTGGGAGTGAGCAGTGAAGGTCTTAGTGGTGGCCTGGTACTATTTTGGAAGCAGCCTTATTATGTTGTGCTGAGAGGAAGCAATTTATATTGTATCGACGTGCTTGTGTCAGCTGAGGCAGGAGATGAATGGCGTGCAACCTTTGTTTACGATGAACCTCGGAGGGAGAGACGACATGAATTCTTTGATCTCATGTGCCAACTGAGTACGCAGTGGTCGGGTCCCTGGATCTGCTGCGGTGACTTCAACGAGGTTCTAAGTCCGGATGAGCATTATGGCTCTAGTGATCGCTCAGACACTCAGATTCGTTTGTTTCAGGAGTGTCTGGAGGATTGCACTTTATTGGATATAGGCTTCTCTAGCCCTATGTTCACTTGGTCGAATAAACAAGTCAATGCTCGGAATGTCCGGGTCCGCCTGGATCGCGTGGTTGCGAATGGGGATTTCACTCACCTATTTGATGATTGCATGGTTGAAAATGTTATTACTACCACGTCGGACCACTAAGCCATTTGCATCAGGCTGAAGAGGGCTTCCGATGATCCCGACCCGTTGCCGATGCATGTTGGCTTCAAGTTCGAGGCGGCCTGGTTGCGTATCGCCCGATTATTTTCAGGTTCTGGAGACAGCCTGGAAGGACGGATCCCAGGGTCCGTCGTCACTACGGGCCACCTGGGCTACTCTCCACCGGGTGGCCGTGTCACTAGGCCAGTGGAGTAAGGACACCTTCGGCTCTGTGGGTCGAAAAATTCAAAAACTCGAGCGTCGTCTGAAATTTCTGAGGCTGTCCCCTGGGACAATACGGCAGAGGATGCTGGGGTGGTGGAGAGGGAGTTGTGCGAGCTGTTTGAAAGGGAGGAAATCATGGCCAAACAGCGCTCACGGGTGGAATGGTTAAAAGAAGGGGACCGGAATACGGCCTTCTTTCATGCACATGCCTCGACGAGACGACACACGAACAAGATAAAGGCTCTGGTCCGTGAGGATGGCTCGAGGTGCACTGATGCGACGGAGATTAAGGGCGAGGTAGAATAATTCTATGGCGATTTGTTTTCCTCTGAGCCTAGAGAATCGTCCGAAGCTATTACCGAGTCGATTGGTACCAAGGTTACTGATGACATGAATGTTGATCTATGTAAACCTTACTCCAATGACGAAATAAAATCTGCCTTGTTCGAGATGGGGCCTACCAAGTCGCCGGGACCGAATGGCTTTCCAGCCTTGTTCTACGAAACCCACTGGAATTTCTTTGAGCACGAGGTTTGCACGGCGGTGCGTGGTTTTCTTGAGGGGAGGCTGTGCCGGAGGGTTTCTGTGATTCCATTATAGTGTTGATCCCAAAGGTAACAAACCCTGATAATCTCAAGAATTTCCGTCCTATTAGTTTGTGCAATGTTTTGTACAAAATAGCGTCAAAGGTTCTTGCCAACAGACTGAAGTTTATTCTTCCTGCTATCATTTCCGAATAACAAAGTGCATTTGTTCCTGCCAGGCTGATAACTGACAATGCTCTCGTGGCCTATGAATGCCTCCATACCATTCGCCATCAGAGATCTAAGAATCCCTTCTTTGCTCTGAAGATTGATATGATGAAGGCATATGATAGAGTGGAATGGAGCTATCTTCATGACTATCTAGTGAAGCTGGGTTTTGCCCCGTCCTGGATCGGGTCTGTTATGCGGTGTGTCACCAATGTTCGGTATGCTGTCAAAGTAAATGGGGACCTCACCAAGCCGGTTATACCCACCCGTGGAATTCATCAGGGGGACCCTATTAGCCCTAACTTATTCTTGCTTTGCACGGAGGGCTTATCTTGTATGCTTTTTCAGAAGGAGAGTGATGGTAGCCTACAAGGAATTCACAACGGATGGCAAGGTCCTGCCATATCTCACCTCCTTTTCGCTGATGACAGTATTTTCTTTGCCAGAAGTGATCATGCTAGCGCTGAAGCCTTGCAATCTACACTATAAACTTTTTGCGATGGTTCGGGGCATAAAATCAACCTAGAGAAGTCCTCTATCTTCTTCGGCAATCACTGTGGGACGGGGCTCAAGAATGGAGTTATGGACAGGTTTGGTGTTCATAATGAAGCCCTACAAGAAACCTATCTCGGCATGCCCACTGATGTGGGTAGGGCACCGATTGGCACGTTTCGTTTCTTGACTGACAGAGCTTGGAGGCGCTTGCACACTCTCTCGGACAGGCCTCTTTCTCGGTCAGGTAAGGAAACTTTGATTAAGTCTGTCATCCAGGCGCTGCCCACCTATATTATGAGATGTTTTTTGGTGCCAATTGGGATCCTCACTGTTTTGCGCCAGCATATTGCTAATTTCTGGTGGGGGATAGAGAATGGTCGGAATAAGATGCACATGAAATCATGGGACTGGTTATCCACGCCGAAGCCCCTTGGGGGGATGGGGTTCCGTGATCTGGTGCTATTCAACAAGGCGATGTTGGGGAGACAGTGTTGGCGCCTCCTAACTGAGCCTGACACCCTTTACGCTAGGGTCTTGAAGGGGCAGTACTTTCCGAACTCGGACTTCTGGAACGCCTCCAAACCACGATCATCCTCGTATATGTGGCGCATTATTTTTTCTGCTAAGGAGATGGTTTCTCAGGGCATCAGATGGGGGATTGGTGATGGTCAGAAGACGAGCATATTAAAGGACAACTGGATCCTCGGGGTGCCTCCTGAGTGCGTTCGTACATTGATTCCGTTGGGCTCGGACGCCACCGTTAGCACGCTGATGGACGAGGTCTCCGAATCGTGGGATCAGGAGGTGATCAAGAGCCTCTTTAATGATCATATCTCTGCCAAGATCATGTTTGTCCTGTTGAGCTGCTTTGGAGGCGAAGATTTCATCTGCTGGCCCCATGCTCGGTGTGGCGTGTACACAGTTCGGTCGGCGTATCTTCTTGCCAGGACGGAATCCTTCATTCACTATCGGAGCCAGACTGGGGGTCTCAGGGCTGATATGGCTGATGAAGCTGTTCTTTGGAAGAAACTTTGGAAATCTAAGGCGCCGGGTAAGATGAAGATTACTATATGGCGCTTTGCTATGGACTGTCTGCCTAGTGGCCACCAGCTTCTTCGCCGGCAGGTCCCTGTCACGGGTGCATGTTTCTTCTGCGGGCGGGAGGAACGAGCGGAGCACACACTGCTCTTCTGTCATTATGCACGGGAAGTGTGGCGCGTCGTCAAAGCTAAGTTCTCGTTCCATCTCCGTCGACGGCTCTTCTCATGCACCAAAGCCTGGGTTCTGGATTTCCTGGAGGCATCTGATGATATCTCGTTGAGTGCTGGGGCTGTGACATTGTGGCACATCTGGAATGCCCGAAATGGTGCTCGCCAGGCTGAGCCACTGAAGCATCCTCATAGTCTTGCTGAAAAGATCATTGCATACATTCTTATGATCCAGCAACATCTCCTGAAACCCCAAACCAACCATAGACGTGAGTCCACTTCCTCTACTCCCGTTTGGACTCCGACACCGGAAGGTATGGCGGTAGTTAATATTGATGCTGCATTGTTCAAGGCTTCTTCTCGGATGAGGGTCGGCGTCATGATTAGGTACCACAATGGAGTTTTTCTGGCTGCATTCAGCCAGTTACTTGATGAGATCATGACGCTGGAAGTTGCAAAAGCACACGCTATCAGATGTGCAGTCTCCCTTGCTCATGATGAAGGTTTGGACAAGTTCATCATTGTTTTCGACTGCTTGTCGGTTGTTCAGCGGATCAAGGCCCCTCAGCGGGATAGATCCCTGATTGGTGTGGTTATTGAGGATATCAAGACTCTCATTCAACCCTTGTCTTCGGTGACCTTTCGTCATGTTAGTCGTTTGTGTAATAATTCAGCGCATGTGCTGGCTCGTAGAGCCGAACGTTTTGGTAGTTCCTACTTTAGAGATTATGTCCCAGAGTTTATCCGGAAAGAACTTTGTATTGATGTTATTTGATCAATAAAGGCGATGAATTCTCTAAAAAAAACTCACTGGCGGAGCTAGCACAAAATTCCGGGGGAGTGAGGAGGAGATGGATGTTTAGGGGAGCAATGCTACACGTACGGAAAAAAGTTACGGAAATCAGTTATGGACTCAAGCGGTGGTATAGCGGGCACAACTAAAAATAGAAGTGTGGTCTGCTTTTCAAGGAATTATTCACTAATTCTTCAAACTTCAAAGTCTTGGGGCGGTGCCCCCCTCCCCCTAGACATACACAGCTCCACCATTGTACGAACTATTACGCAATTTGAGTGTCTTAACTAATTAAAGGATCCTTCTACCTAGAACAAGTGCCTCAGATTATTCTCACCTATGACATATGAAGCACTATAACCACTTAAGCTAGTCGTACGGATAGAGCTCTTGGGGTTTATTTTTTTAATAAAATCTATTTTCAATAATTGCTAAATCAAAATATGCAATAAGTTTCCCTAGCAAGAGTATGAACCGTTCAACAATTGTCATGTGCACCGTAATTGCGTAGGTGCGTGGTATGAACTTTTTGCGTACATCATCTTGACACGAACTATTGAATTTAATTATCATGTCCTTTATTAAGAAGATATGCTTGCTAGATATTATTCTAAAATTGTTTAGCTGATCTAGTTGTTCTGTCGAATGTCTCGCTATTGGGATTCAAGCAGGTTTTGGAGTAAACAAATATTGTACTAGGATTTTTTATGCATCAAGTATGCTAGGTTGGTTAATTAAATCAACGGGCCCTTATCTATGTCCAAGCAAAACTCATGTGTTAGATAATAGTTTTAAACGGTCTGTTAAATCCATGTCATTTAAGATTTTCTTAAGTCTAAGTGTACTCTTAAAGTCATTTAATGTCTTTGTATTGATCCTTCTACAAGAAGTGATAGAGCATCTCCACGAGGACGGCCCAACCGGCCCCCCAAACGGCCTTTGGGGTGCCAGGCAAAAACTGCCCGCACCAGCAACCACCAATGTGTGCTGACGCATGGCGTGGTCCAGATATTTGTCCGACACTAGCTTGACAAAGAGAAGTTGGTGATTGATGCAATGAGGGCGACTACTAAAGTTGAACGGGTTTTCATTGCCAAGTTTATGGAGGAGTCCAAGGTGATATTCATCTACAAATTTGGTTTGACAAGATGCAAGACAAGATCCAGGATCACCCTGCATTATAATGGCGGCGTGGGATGTTGATGTATTTCTAATATGTTCTTTGTTGGTGTCTTGGTATAAAATTTTCCTGAATTAGTTTTGCTCATTTTGATGACTAATGTCCCAATTCGAAAATTTGCATTTGAATTGTTGTTGAATGATATTTGTGGAACATTCAAATTTGAATTATAGTCATACCAGAAGTAATTTTTTATAAAATTTCAAAAACAATGTAAGCAAATATAAAATCTTTAGTGTAGTCATCTGTTTGGGAAGCCCCATCTGTGGAGCGGGGGAAGTAGCTTTGAGATGCATCATTGCCACGACTTGCATTTAAAAAGGAGTTTATAGCATAAAACCACCACTTTTATACAAATTTTTTGAAAAACCACCAGTTTAAGTTTTAATCGCATAAAACCACCACTCTACTACTGAGTTTTTGCAATGTGCACTAAAATGAAATTGACAACAAATTGACAGCGATTCTGACTAGGGGGGCCCACCTATCAGGACAAATTTGCTGATGTGGACTAGACCCCACATGTCAGCCATATTAAAAATCATCAAAATATCTAAAAATAAATGAAAAGAAAAAATAGGAGTTCATCCGTCCCCCCTCCGGCCACCCCGTCGCCAGCCACCCGTCCCCCCTCCGGCCACCCCGTTCCCGGGGCCGGCCACCCGCCTCCCCTTCGGCCACCATCCCCCCGGTCGGGCCTCCTCCCCTACCAGCTCTCCACCCTAGCTCTAGCCCTCCCTCCTTCCTAGCACCTACCGCCATGGATCTTGGGCTTCTCTGACCATGGCAAGGGCGAGGCGGGACGGAGCGGCGAGCTCCTGCGAGGGACATGGCGGGGCGGGGAAGAGCGAGCAATATCCGGAGAGGTACAGGGTGGTGCGGGGCGGGCGGGCTCCGCCGCCGGTGAGCTCGCCGCGGGACAAGGCAGCGCGGGACGGGCGGGCTCGCCGCGGGACAGGGCGGCGCGGGACGGGGGGGCTCCATGCGGGTGCAGGGGCCATCGGCGGCACTCCGGCGAGCAGGGGATGGCGGCGCTCCGACGAGCAGGAGGGAGGCGGCGCTCCGGCGAGCATGGGCGTCGACGGCAGTGATAGGCAGTTTTTCTCATTTTTTTCTTTTTCATTTTTTCTTTTCATTTTTGATTTTTAGTATGCCTGACATGTGGGGTCTAGTCCATGTCAGCAAATTTGTCCTGACAGGTGGGTCCCTCTAGTCAGAATCGCTGTTAATTTGTTGTCAATTTCATTTTAGTGCACATTGCAAAAAATCAGTAGTAGAGTGGTGGTTTTATGCGATTAGAACGTAAACTGGTGATTTTTCAAAATTTTTGTATAAAAGTGATGGTTTTATGCTATAAACTCTTTAAAAAGCGAGATCTAACACCAATTTGGGTGAAAAGCGTAATCTTACACCAGAAAAGTCATATAAGTACTATACATTTGAGATTTTACATCACCACAAGCTGAACAAAGACGGACTCACAACTAGACAAGTTGACTATCAACTGTAGAATGAGAATTCGTGGGCGCCATGCTTCATATCCTTGGCGACGGCGCGGTACCCGTCATAAAAGTCCTTGCGCGTCACGACGAACCGGCCGTCGCGCACAGCACGCATGGCTGCCTCGCGGCACACGGCGTCGATCTCCGCGGCACTCATCCTGTCCCGCCGTCCCACCAGCTCCTCCAGGTCAACGTCGCCGTCGAGGCTCATTCCCGCCGTGCACGACTGATACAACAGCCGCCTCTGCGTCGTCCCCGGCAGCGGGATCTCCACCAAGCGGTCCAGCCGCCCCGGCCGCAGCAGCGCCGGGTCCAACGCGTCTGCGCGGTTTGTCGCCATGATCACGCTCACGCCGGAGCACTGTTCGAAGCCGTCCATCTGGGTGAGAAGCTCTAGCAGCACCCGGTGCACCTCGCGGTCGGCGGCCGAGCATTCATCCGAGTCGGTCCGCGAAGCCGCGATCGCGTCCACCTCGTCGAAGAAGATAATGGCTGGCGCGCTGTCCCGGGCGGCCCGGAAAACCTCGCGCACCATCCTGGGTCCCTCGCCGAGGTGCCGGCGCACGAGCTCGGAGCCGCTCAGGCGGAAGAAGGCCGCGGAGGTGTGGTGCGCCACGGCCCTAGCCAGCATCGTCTTGCCGGTGCCCGGCGGGCCGTGCAGCAGCACTCCGCGCGGAGGGTCCACGCCGGCTCCCTCGAACAGCTCCGGGTGCGTGAGCGGCAGCTCGACGGCCTCCAGCAGCTCGCGCTTCTGCTCCTCGAGCCCCGCCACGTCCGCGTAGGTGGCGCTCGGCCTCTCGGCAAGGGGCACGCCGCAGGCGGCGCTGGCGTCCGCGGGCAGAACGGCAACGACGGCGTGTGCCCACATGCAAAGAGCGACATTGGCCCCTGGCTTGAGGAGCGAGCTGTCGACGCCCTCGAGGACGGGCACGTATAGCTTGAGTGGGTCACCATCTGTGGTCACGTCGATGTCGACGATGGCGTGTCTGTCGTCGACGAGCTCGACGAGGCTGCCGGCGATGAGGGCACCGTCGCACCTCCCGTCGTCGTACATGAGCGCGCATAGATTCTGCAGCAGCCGATCCCGGCCAATGAGGTCCGCGACCTCGGTCCTTAGCTCCTGTTCCTTCCGGTCGAGCATGCCGAGCTGTTTGTACAGGGCATGGTACTGCTCGAACAGGTCCGCGTTCTCTCCCATGGCGGCGTAGTCTACGTCGTCCCAGAGCTCCGTGGTGGGGAACGGGCGGCACGGATGCGAGCAAAGCTCTTCGGAATCATCGTTGCCGGTGCCGGGATGTTGGTGGTGGTGGTGGTGGTGCTGCATGGCGAGGCTCGACGGTGGCGGGTGACGCGCTTTGGTTGTCGACGCGTCCATATCGCCGTCGTCCTCGCACAAGTTGTTTGATTTTGTACGATGGATGTGTATATTGGCAATGCACGCACTCGATCGATGAAAACCAGCAGCAGCTTATGGGACTACTTATAATGGATCGTGCGAGAATCCGAGTTGGAGTCCGACTCGGAGGTCCAGTCCAAACACTGCCTTCAGTACAGCCGCACCGATCGAATCTGCACGAATCTCAGCACGCTGTAGTATGTTGGAGACATAGACATTCAACCGGTGGTGGAATCTCCACGTTCGGTCCTCGCCTTGTCCGGCTCGGACTCACTTCCGATCCGAACATGACCTGGACGTGCAGCGGCACGACCTCAACTCGTATGGACAAAGTGGTAGCTTCGTAGGCCCAGCCATCTTGTACCAAGGCCATGTACAATGTTAGGGAAAATATGTTTTTTTTTTTAGCTCTCCACATTATCTAGAAAAAACATAATATACAACTTTGTACAATGTATCGTCTTTTATTGTTATCTCTAGCAATTAATAAGGATTAACTATTTTTAGTAATAAATTGGTTGATTAAGGGAAGACATATAATATAATGGAGAAAATAGTCTTCTCTTATTTTTAAGAGATCATCTTTTAGCTAAGGAAAGATAACCTCCTCTTTCTTGTTTCTCTCTTCTCCAACTAAACAAAAATCCAACGTGGCGAGCATAAGAGGAGGCTGACATCACTATATTGTACGTGCCCGGATAATTTCCCAAAAATTCCGGACCCTTGCTAACACGTGTCCCCAAAAAATACACAAATAAAAAGACGGATCTCTCTCGAGACTTCGCCGAATACTTTGTAGCAAAAGGTGTTCTAATGTAGCAAAACCGATTTTATCGGAGACCTCGTCGGATCCATTGTAGCAGAAACTTTGCGCTATTATAGCAAGACTAGAAAAGAGATGTAGCAAAAAAGTTCAACATCTGTAAAAAAAAGACTTCATCAGAGACATTGCCAAAACTGGGTAGCAAACCCAACGCCTACTTGTAGCACCATCGCAGACCGCTTGTAGCAAAACTCGATGCCGCTTATAGCACCACCGTCGACCACATATAGCACTGTCGTCGACTGCATGTAGCAAATCTCGATGATTTACGTAGCAGCGTCGGTGGCCTTACCACTAGTAGCAAAATTCGACGCCGCTTGTAGCACCGTTGCCGATCACATGTAGCACCGCCGTCGATTGCACGTAGCAAATATCGACGAGGCAGAAGGATGAGGAGCCGGAGCTCATATATGCGCAGAGGAGGGAGATGGCCTGCTCGCCGGTGGAGAGCCGATGGGAGGACATGGCGGCGAGAGCTGCAAGCACGGGCGGCACAATATGCTGGCAGCAAGCAACTTGGCGGCGCGACCTGCTAGGGCGGGTGGTGCGGCTGGTGGAGATGGTGGGCCTGTCTCTTGGAAGCAGCGTGCAACACAGCAACCCCATCTCCCCATGGCACACGGGTGGAGCAACGGGGCAGTGGGTGGAGGCGAGGAAGCCTCCCGCGTGTTGCTGAGGGGACGGCCGGGCCGGCGCGCCCTGGTAGGGAAGCACGAGGAAGGCAACGGTCGTTGGAGGTACAAGAGGAGGCGGCGGCGCGGCGGCTAGGACAAGGCGGCGGCAGAAAAGACAGCTAGAGAGAAAATAAGAGGAGGCGAATCACCGTAGAAGAGCTCTTAAAAAAATAGTGCTGCTGCGATAAAAAAACGCTTCGCTCGGTCCGCTTCCGCCGGCGGACGCGGGCGAACCCTAGCTTGCGCCTCCGCCCCTCCACCCTTCTTCCCCTCCCCTCGCCGCCGCCGGTGGGCGTCTGTTGCCTGCCAAAACCCACCGGCGAGCAGCGACGGGCAACACGGAGAGCCGGGAGGCTCCCAGGACTGCTGGTGGGCCCTGGTCCCTCGGGCAACGGCCCGCAAAACTCCGGCACACGTCCTGGCTGGTTCGAGGGCGTGCCACCTGACCTATACCTGATCAGGAAGGTGAAAGATTGCTTCGATTGGTTTCCTGCATGGCAAACAAACATACGTAAAATTCAAGCCGTGACCGGCTTTCAGGTTTCCCTGTGAATCGGCTCTTGGAGCCGATTATCCCATGGTTCTGCATTAGATCTATGATAACATGGGGTTTTGCTTCATCAATACAAGTTAAATCGATCTACGACAGTTTAATGTTTTCACCACGTAATTGGAACATCCTACACGTAATTGAGCCTGGTAAATACAAAAGATGATAGAAAACTAACCCTAGAGAAGGCCTAACAACCGACGTAAAGTCAATTCCCGGAACAACTCCTCTCGAATTAGCAAACCATATCTTTTCGTATTACTGGATCGTTCAACCCGTTTGCAAGGCCTGACTACGTGGATATCAAACTAAACCTTGGAAAGCAAGGCAAAACTATAACGGATCAAATCGACTGAATAAAGATCAAGCAAGATGCTACCCTTATACCCAAAAAGGTGTAAAGGCAGCGAGATAAGCAAAGGCGGCATAGCTAAGCAATCATAGCAGAAAGTACCGATGCTAGCCTAAACAAATCTATGATAAAAGTATTACTCGCCATCAACAAGGCTTCAGCACGAGTAACACCAAATAACGCATAAGTAGATACTGCCTAGATCGCAAGATGCGATCTAGGCAGCATGACACTTACCCGAAAGAAAACCCTAGAAACAAGGGGTGGCGATGCACCGAGATTGTGTTTGTTGTGAACGTGATTGTCCTCCTTTTCTCAATAACCTTAGGTACATATTTATAGTCCGGAGACTTCCTATCTTTGGAATAAACCTAGCAATCCTATCTCTTTACTTAAACCGAAACGTAACCTACTACAACATAAGATACACGGGCAATTTAGCCCAATTCCACGCACAAGGCCGATTCAACAACACGTTGCATATATGTATCTTCCAAGCCCATCTTGATTACGGCCCATCTCCTCCTTTGGCCAAAATATGGCGATAACACATGCCCCCCTGGTTTTGGCAATAATAATTCCAAAACCACTCTGTTGATGTTTTTCTTCTTCCCTTCTTCCTCTCTTTTTTTTGTATCGGGTTACGCGTTGCAGAGCAGAATCGTCACGCCACCCCCTCATCATGATGCCCTGTCTTCTCAACTCCTCCGCAGTGTATGATTTGACCGTTTTGGCACCACATTATGGAAACTGCTATGGCATTGAACCGTCTTCCACTATTCCCCTTATTTAAATTCATCTAAGCAGTTTGCAGCCCCCATCTTCCTCCCTTAGCCAAAAAACCCTCTTCCTCCGCCATGGCCTCCTCTTCTTCCGCCCTTTCCTCCCAGTCTTCCAACACCATTAGCGACCGGGAGCCGACGCCAGAGCACCCGCCCACGGCGGCGTACGAGACTCTCGCCCCACAATGGTGGGACGAGAGGGATTGGGATTTCGCCGCTTGGTCGGAGGACGACGCGTCCCTGACTGACGGCGAGGAGGGCCTGCAGTTCCTCATCGACGAGGAACTGGAGGCGGAGAGCAGCGACGACGCCTGGTCCTGGGACGGCGTCGAATCCTCCGATGAGGAGGAGGAGTCGGAGGAGGACACCTCCTCCGATGAGTATCCACCGGTGAAACGCTTCCGCGCCGGGTCCAGCGAGGACACCGAAGACGACGACGAGGACGAGGAGGCCCCCGCTGGCATCTTCAGCAGCAGCAGCGAAGACGACGCCGGCAGCAGCGCTGATGACAGCGAACAAGGCGACGGCGAAGACAGCGGCGACGACCTCGGCCTCTAGATTAGGAACTAGTAGTAGTAGTAGTGGATTTCCTTTTGTAAGTAATCAGCTCCACTGTAAATAATCGTCTTTTGAATGAACGAAGATTGCTTTTCCAACTCGAAGATTGCTTTTTTCGACCCAATCTCGCCGATAGTCAAAATAGGTCGATGCTCCAGAAGCCGATAATACTGTATCGGCTTTCACCACACTGCACTCATACAGCCAACCAAGTCAAAGCTCAAAGAGCCGATGACAACACATCGGCTTTCCCAAAAACGTTGACAAGGTCAAAACTTGGTCGCATACTTAGACAAATCTGAGCGGCCACTTTCCAGTTTCAAACGGTAAACTGCGACCTTCTTCAAAAAAGGGCGACCCAGATCTCCAACTGCCCACCGACCAGATCGAGCTCACAGCGACAAGAACCCTCGATCCCCAACTGCATAGATCCATCTCCGCCGGCAAACTAGATGGCGGAATCGTCCAACACCAACCCAGAGGTCTCCGGTCTAAAGGTACGCCTACTCCTCGCAGTCTGAACGCGATGCTAGAATTAATGCGAACACCTGAATTAATGCCTTATTCCACTATTAAATTTTTTAGGTTTCAGACATCCTGCTGCCGCATCCTTCTCTCCCAAATTCTCTCTGTCTTGGCCCCCGCACAGAATCTAGTCCTGCCCATCTGATCTCTTGCGAAGCAAACAGAATCCCCTTCGTAAGCCAAGACCTAGATTTAAACTCTTGGGCCGACTGCTTGCGAGCCTGGCCTAACCCCCCTGAACATTGGGTCTCTTGGTTCAGCAGGGTAGCTAGAGCTTACCAATCCCAATGGGAAACCACGGGAATAGCCGATGCCTTGCATTTGTCATTGTCTCCCCTTGAGAAACATGAGAATCTTCTAAAGACCATCGGCTACTTCTGGTCTG
This sequence comes from Avena sativa, assembly GCA_916181665.1. Classification (NCBI taxonomy): domain Eukaryota; kingdom Viridiplantae; phylum Streptophyta; class Magnoliopsida; order Poales; family Poaceae; genus Avena; species Avena sativa. The sequence goes on along the minus strand of OV702280.1, from coordinate 388,480,963 downwards.
ACGCTCTGAACTGCTTCATGTTCGGTCATGGCCCCAGGTCACCAACCCTGTTAGACGTGGTGATGATTACTGGTCTGGATGTTACATCACCCAGCCCCTCTACTTTTAAACTGACCAAAGTCCCCTACAAACTGTCTTCTAAAACAGACTGCACGAACTGGGGTGCCTACCTCCAACGCCATATGAAAACAAAGGGCCCTGTCACAGAGAAAGAACACACAGCCTTTCTCAACTTCTGGCTGGAACATTTCATATTCTGTGGCCCTTCCCTGGCTCCAACCAAGAATTATCTCTCCTTAGTCCACGAACTGGCCAAAGGCACTCAACTTGGCATCGGCAAACTGTTCCTTGGAGAGGTCTATCGATATCTCCAGTTGATGTCTGTCAAGCTGTTCTCTGGCATAGCAGTCAAAATAGGTGGTCCTTGGTGGTTCATTCAGCTATGGGCTCAGCTGTATTTTCAAAACCACGTCCCAAACTTCCCCCTTTTGGCGAGTTGCACCTTTCCAGATGTCAAAGGGAAGCAGATCCGATGCACCAGCTATGGCCAAGCTTTGTATAGACTTGTTGCCTGCCAAAACCCACCGGCGAGCAGCGACGGGCAACACGGAGAGTCGGGAGGCTCCCAGGACTGCTGGTGGGCCCTGGTCCCTCGGGCAACGGCCCGCAAAACTCCGGCACACGTCCTGGCTGGTTCGAGGGCGTGCCACCTGACCTATACCTGATCAGGAAGGTGAAAGATTGCTTCGATTGGTTTCCTGCATGGCAAACAAACATACGTAAAATTCAAGCCGTGACCGGCTTTCAGGTTTCCCTGTGAATCGGCTCTTGGAGCCGATTATCCCATAGTTCTGCATTAGATCTATGATAACATGGGGTTTTGCTTCATCAATACAAGTTAAATCGATCTACGACAGTTTAATGTTTTCACCACGTAATTGGAACATCCTACACGTAATTGAGCCTGGTAAATACGAAAGATGATAGAAAACTAACCCTAGAGAAGGCCTAACAACCGACGTAAAGTCAATTCCCGGAACAACTCCTCTCGAATTAGCAAACCATATCTTTTCGTATTACTGGATCGTTCAACCCGTTTGCAAGGCCTGACTACGTGGATATCAAACTAAACCTTGGAAAGCAAGGCAACACTATAACAGATCGAATCGACGGAATAAAGATCAAGCAAGATGCTACCCTTACACCCCGAACAGGTGCAAAGGCAGCGAGATAAGCAAAGGCAGCATAGCTAAGCAATCATAGTAAAAAGTACCGATGCTAGCCTAAACAAATCTATGATAAAAGTATTACTCGCCATCAACAAGGCTTCAGCACGAGTAACACCAAATAACGCATAAGTAGATACTGCCTAGATCGCAAGATGCGATCTAGGCAGCATGACACTTACCCGAAAGAAACCCTAGAAACAAGGGGTGGCGATGCGCCGAGATTGTGTTTGTTGTGAACGTGATCGTCCTCCTTTTCTCAATAACCTTAGGTACATATTTATAGTCTGGAGACTTTCTATCTTTGGAATAAACCTAGCAATCCTATCTCTTTACTTAAACCGAAACGTAACCTACTACAATATAAGATACACGGGCAATTTAGCCCAAATCAACGCACAAGGCCGATTCAACAACATGTTGCATATATATATCTTCCAAGCCCATCTTGATTACGGTCCATCTCCTCCTTTGGCCAAAATATGGCGATAACACATGCCCCCCTAGTTTTGGCAATAATAATTCCAAAACCACTCTGTTGATGTTTTTCTTCTTCCCTTCTTCCTCTTTTTTTTGTATCGGGTTACGCATTGCAGAGCAGAATCGTCACGCCACCCCCTCATCATGATGCCCTGTCTTCTCAACTCCTCCGCAGTGTATGATTTGACCGTTTTGGCACCACATTATGGAAACTGCTATGGCATTGAACCGTCTTCCACTATTCCCCTTATTTAAATTCATCTAAGCAGTTTGCAGCCCCCATCTTCCTCCCTTAGCCAAAAAACCCTCTTCCTCCGCCGAAAAAACCCTCTTCCTCCGCCATGGCCTCCTCTTCTTCCGCCCTTTCCTCCCAGTCTTCCAACACCATTAGCGACCGGGAGCCGTGCCGGAGCACCCGCCCACGGCGGCGTACGAGACTCTCGCCCCACAATGGTGGGACGAGAGGGATTGGGATTTCGCCGCTTGGTCGGAGGACGACGCGTCCCTGACTGACGGCGAGGAGGGCCTGCAGTTCCTCATCGACGAGGAACTGGAGGCGGAGAGCAGCGACAACGCCTGGTCCTGGGACGGCGTCGAATCCTCCGACGAGGAGGAGGAGTCAGAGGAGGACACCTCCTCCGATGAATATCCACCGGTGAAGCGCTTCCGCGCCGGGTCCAGCGAGGACACCGAAGACGACGACGAGGACGAGGAGGCCCCCGCTGGCATCTTCAGCAGCAGCAGCGAAGACGACACCGGCAGCAGCGCTGATGACAGCGAACAAGGCGACGGCGAAGACAGCGGCGACGACCTCGGCCGCTAGATTAGGAACTAGTAGTAGTAGTAGTAGATTTCCTTTTGTAAGCAATCAGCTCCACTGTAAATAATCGTCTTTTGAATGAACGAAGATTGCTTTTCCAACTCGAAGATTGCTTTTTTCGACCCAATTTTGCCGATAGTCAAAATAGTTCGATGCTCCAGAAGCCGATAATACTGTATCGGCTTTCACCACACTGCACTCATACAGCCAACCAAGTCAAAGCTCAAAGAGCCGATGACAACACATCGGCTTTCCCAAAAACGTTGACACGGTCAAAACTTGGTCGCATACTTCAGACAAATCTGAGCGGCCACTTTCCAGTTTCAAACGGTAAACTGCGACCTTCTTCAAAAAAGGGCGACCCAGATCTCCAACTGCCCACCGACCAGATCGAGCTCACAGCGACAAGAACCCTCGATCCCCAACTGCATAGATCCATCTCCGCCGGCAAACCAGATGGCGGAATCGTCCAACACCAACCCAGAGGTCTCCGGTCTGAAGGTACGTCTACTCCTCGCAGTCTGAACACGATGCTAGAATTAATGGCGAACACCTGAATTAATGCCTTATTCCACCATTAAATTTTTTAGGTTTCAGACATCCTGCTGCCGCATCCTTCTCTCCCAAATTCTCTCTGTCTTGGCCCTCGCACAGAATCTAGTCCTGCCCATCTGATCTCTTGCGAAGCAAACAGAATCCCCTTCGTAAGCCAAGACCTAGATTTAAACTCTTGGGCCGACTGCTTGCGAGCCTGGCCTAATCCCCCTGAACATTGGGTCTCCTGGTTCAGCAGGGTAGCTAGAGCTTACCAATCCCAATGGGAAACCACGGGAATAGCCGATGCCTTGCATTTGTCATTGTCTCCCCTTGAGAAACATGAGAATCTTCTAAAGACCATCGACTACTTCTAGTCTGACGCTCTGAACTGCTTCATGTTCGGTCATGTCCCCACGTCACCAACCCTGTTAGACGTGGTGATGATTACTGGTCTGGATGTTACATCACCCAGCCCCTCTGCTTTTAAACTGACCAAAGTCCCCTACAAACTGTCTTCTAAAACAGACTGCACGAACTGGGGTGCCTACCTCCAACGCCATATGAAAACAAAGGGCCCTGTCACAGAGAAAGAACACACAGCCTTTCTCAACTTCTGGCTGGAACATTTCATATTCTGTGGCCCTTCCCTGGCTCCAACCAAGAATTATCTCTCCTTAGCCCACGAACTGGCCAAAGGCACTCAACTTGGCATCGGCAAACTGTTCCTTGGAGAGGTCTATCGATATCTCCAGTTGATGTCTGTCAAGCTGTTCTCTGGCATAGCAGTCAAAACAGGTGGTCCTTGGTGGTTCATTCAGCTATGGGCTCAGCTGTATTTTCAAAACCACGTCCCAAACTTCCCCCTTTTGGCGAGTTGCACCTTTCCAGATGTCAAAGGGAAGCAGATCCGATGCACCAGCTATGGCCAAGCTTTGTATAGACTGCCAGGTAGTAAACTGACCCCTCAGGAAGCATCTAAATGGTTCATCATTTTCTTTCAAGGCCTGGACAATCCTATCTTTTTTCCCTACATGGAAGAATCGGAACACTTCGAAAATCCAATCTCCTTCAGGCTAGACAATTTTGCCGATGACACCAGCACTCGGCAGCTCTTTTCCACTGTGATCCGTCCCTGTTTCCTTCCAGTTGGCATGAGTACATCCAACAGAATAATCAAGCCTGGGTATGAATTCTACCAGCCGGTCGTAGTGGCTCGGCAATTTGGCCTTGGACAAGTACCTCCCCATTTCTTTCTCCACCACCTTACAGAGAACAGAGCCGACCTGCCTGATCCTCTCACCAGCCAAAGGTGTTATTCCTTCTTTGATGCTCTGACCATCCCTATTCCTAATGACCTCACCTTCGCCTCATCAACTAATGGCTTTGAAGACTGGTGGTCGATGTGGAAGACTCATGCCTTCAGGAGAGCTCTGGGACCGTTGCTGAAGCAGCTCGACGCTGACTATGACATCCCCGTGGAACAGGTACCACTACTTGTAAATTTTCTTGATGCAGCTCACAAATGATTCTTCTACTAACCCACTCTTTCTCTTTGCAGCAACAAGATGGCCCTGAACCTACGCACAGTGATGGCTCCCCCTTCGAGTTCTTTCCGCCAGCTCCTGTGGTTCTTTTCTGCAAAAACTCGCCACCTTTGAAAAAGGTCATGATGCAGAACCAGCCGATAACACCACAATCGGATTCCAAGAACCAAGCAACTCCTAAGTCAGCTGCCCCTCGAGTTCCAACTAAGACAAGAACGATGGTGAGGAAGGTAGCTGCCAGGAAGACCTTGAGGCGCCGGAGCCCTTCTCCAGAAAGCTCGCATGTAGGCTGATCCATGTCTTGGTCGATCCTTCTCATTCTTCCATTCTTGCAGACATGCTCGTGCTTACTGGTTCTCCTTTTTTACAGGCTTCCGTCGAAGATACCTCTAGCGAGGACACTCAGACCAATCGAGGAGAACTAGGCCCCACAGATTCTGAGAGGACCATCACACCGAGCCAGCCGGGTTCACCACCATCGGCTTCCAGGAAAAGGTCGGTTCCTGAACCTACTGCCCCCCGAGCACCAGTCGAGGCGGGGCCAGCTGTGGGTCCCAAGAGAGCTCGCAAAGGACTGCAAGCTTCTTCGTCGAGCCAGGAGGTTTCGAAAATCATCACCCTTCATGCTCTTACCACTTACTTCTTTTTATCCGCCGATTCATCATCATTTACATCGGCTAAACACCTTCAATGCAGACGACTGACGTTTCTAGTGGGAAAGCTGGGGCAGTGCCGATGCCTTTAGCCAAGCCGGATCCAGCAATCCCCGAAGGTGCAGATGAAACGGCTACCACTTTCGCCAAGCCCCCAGCAACCACACACAAACCGATCGTCTCTTCATCTGCTATCCCCTCGATCTTAGGAGAGGTATGTTAGCTTTTTTCGGCTCATCCTTACACGTTGGACGCGTACTGACGCTTTTTTTTCGGGCTGCCAGGGTTGTGATATTTCAGGCTTGCTGACGTTCGACCCTGAATCCATCGAACCAACTCCCTCTGTTGCCGATGATGAACCACGAGCCAGGGCTGTTCCACCTCAATTCCAGCGTCTTAAAACCCTGATGTCCTCCCCGATCGAAGAGTTGATCGAGGGTTCTGAGGAGGTGAAGAGCGTTCTTGCTGAAATAAAAGACCAACTCCCAGTAGCATTGCAGGTGAAGCTTTGGCCAGTTGTAACTCTGTCTTTCTTCGGGTCAAGGGTGAAGTTAGCTCGTGAGAGGATCAGTCTGCGCCACGCCCAACTTCCACTGAAGGCCAATATCGCAGACAGATGTCAGCAGCTCAACGAGAAAAAGGCGTCTCTGGATGCCAAAACTGACACCTCTGTCAGTACCGCCGAGCTCGCATCCTTGAAAAGGGAGTTGGAAGATCTTGAAGAGAAGGTCCGGGCGACTAAACAGCTCATTCGTGACAAGGAGGAATCCATCGCCCGCTCCCAAGACGAAGCAGAAAGCCTCAAAGCTCAACTGAAGACCGATCTGGCAGAAATACGTGCCCTGAAGAAGCAGCTAGTGACGGGCAAGGACGAAGATGACGAAGCCGAGATCGCCGAGGTGGATCGTGTCCGTGCTGACGCCCTCCACGCCTTCGAGGCATTTCTTTAGTAGCTCGTTTATGTAAACTGGCATCTGCTTGTAACAGTTTGAACCTCTAGAGTCGATGACTGTGCATCGGCTGTATTTATTTTTTGTTTATTGGCCAATTTCATGTATCGGCCCCCATATTTCACTGTCCATCATCCCACATGCTTGGGAAATACTTCTTGAGGTGTTGACCGTTGACAGCCACTGGGAATTTTACGCCATCCAGCTCCTCGAGCATGTACGCGTTTCCCCTTAAAACTTGATCGACCCTGTATGGCCCGTGCCAATTTGGAGACCATTTACCATATGCTGCATCCTTAGTCCCTAGTGGCAACACAACTTCCCATACCAGATCGCCAACGTGGAACTCTTTCGGTCTCACCTTTTTATTATATGCACGGGCTACCTTGGCCTTATTTTCTTTGATTTTCTCAAGCGACCACAGCCCGAGCTCAGTTAAATCCTCAACACTGTCACTCATCAGGGCCGTATATTCTTCAGTTGTTAGATCGTTCTGAAAAGTGACACGTCTCGATCCAGCCGTAATTTCCCAGGGCAATACGGCTTCTTGTCCATAGACTATATGGTATGGCGAGGTTTTTATTGCTCCATGACATGACATGCGATAAGCCCATAAAGCCTCTGACAAAACCTCGTGCCAACGCCTAGGGTGCTCATCGATCTTCCTCTTGATCAGCTTGATAAGGCTCTGGTTGGACGCTTCAGCTTGCCCATTTGCTTGAGCATAGTACGGAGATGATCGGATCAGCTTGATTTCCGTGTCCTCACAGAACTCTCTAAACTCGTAAGAAGTGAAGACCGAACCTCCATCGGTCGTGATCGTTTGGGGGATCCCGAATCTATGAATAACATGTTCTTTCACAAAATCGATAACATCCTTTGAGCTCACTGATTTCATAGGGACGGTTTCAACCCATTTAGTGAAATAATCCGTAATGGCCAAAATCCACATGTGGCCTTTGCTTGATGGAGGATTGATCTTGCCAATCATATCCATGCCCCAACCTCGGAATGGCCAAGGTTTGATGATGGGGTTCATTGCTGACGCGGGCACCATCTGAATTTTTCCAAATTTCTGACATGCTTGACACCCTTTGTAGTACTTAAAACAGTCCTCAAGCATGGTGGGCCAATAAAACCCTGATCGCCTGATCAACCATTTCATCTTGTGAGCCGATTGGTGAGTTCCACAGGCGCCTTCGTGTACCTCGTGGAGGAGCCGATTGGCCTCGGTTGGCCCTAGATATTTGAGCAACAACCCTTCCAGAGTCCTGTAGAACATGTCGTCCCCGATAAGCACATACTTCATGGCCTTGTACCTTATCCGTTTAGGTGCCCCCCGAGCCGAATCTTTCAAGTAATTGAAGATATCGGCTCTCCAGTCGTCCGCCTCCAGGAACTATACTTGAACATCAGTTCCTTCTGCTACGTCCTTGTAGCCTGAAGCCATTTGTGCGAGATCATTCGCCTCTGCATTCTGCGATCGCGGGATCCAGTTAAAGTTTATGTACCGGAACTGCGCCATGAGCTCACGGCATTGCAACCATAATGGGAAGAGCGACTCGCTCTCACACTTGTATTCCTCCGTGAGTTGGGAAATCACCAATTTGGAGTCTCCAAAAATTTCCACTGCCTCTGCTCCAGCTTCGATGAGCAACTCCATTCCCTTGCGAATCGCCTCGTACTCGGCGACGTTGTTGGTGCACGGGGTAGCAAGCCTGATGGAGAAGGAATATGTTGCCCCCCGGGGCGACACGAGTAGAATGCCAATGCCGCAACCATCATCGCAAACCGATCCATCGAAAAACATAGCCCACGCTCGTATAGACAGCGCTGCTATATCAGTGTTGATCCTTTCAGCAATAAGGTCGGCTAATGCCTGACCCTTAACTGCTTTCGCAGGTTGGTACCGGATGTCAAATTCCGATAATGCAAACATCCATTTGCCGAGTCGGCCTTTCAACATAGGAGCCGACAGCATGTGCTTTATGACATCTGATTTGCATATAATGATAATCTCTGCCGAGAGCAAGAGGTGGCGCAGCTTGGTGCAGGTGAAAAACAGGCAGAGGCACAACTTATCGATCTCAGGGTACCTTGTCTCTGCGTCGAGCATCCTTCTGCTGATGTAAAACACAACTCGCTCCAGACCATCATAAACCTGCACCACCACCGAGGCGATGGACGTGTCAGCTACTGATAAGTAAATGTAGAACGGCCTATCCGGCTGGGGCGGAACCAATACTGGCGGCTTCGTTAGATATTCTTTGATTTCGTCGAAGGCTCGTTGTTGCTCTGTCCCCCAGCGGAATTCTTCATCAGATTTAATTTTCACCAGTCCCATGAACGGCTCTATTCTTCCTGACAGATTGGAGATGAATCTTCTGACGAAGTTGATCTTGCCGATGAGAGACTGCAGTTCTTTCTTCGTGGTAGGTGGCTTCATTGTTCGCACTGCCTCCTGACTTTTCAGGCCAATCTCAATTCCTCGTTCATGGACCAAGAAACCCAAGAACTGACCGGCCGTCACACCGAAGGCACACTTCTTTGGATTCATCCGCAGTCCGAATTTCCTTGTTCGGTCCAGGACGCATCGCAGATCGTCCAAATGTCCTTGTACTGAAGCTGACTTGACCACCACGTCATCGATATAAATTTCCACCAGCTTGCCAATCAGATCATGGAAGATGTAATTCATGGCTCTTTGGTATGTGGCGCCGGCATTCTTCAGTCCAAATGTCATGACTACATATTCAAACAACCCCACCGAACCTGGGACTCTGAATGCAGTCTTGTGTATATCTTCCGGAGCCATAAAAATTTGGTTGTAACCGACATTGCCATCCATGAAGCTCAAGATTTTATGACCAGCAGTTGCGTTGATTAACGTCTCTGCTACCGGCATCGGATATTCATCCTTCGGAGTGGCTCTATTGAGATCCCGAAAATCTATGGCGACCCGCCAGCGGCCATCCTTCTTCTCTACAGGTACGATACTAGAAATCCACTCAGCATACCTGCATGGCCTGATTAACTTGGCTGTCAACATTTTCTCGATCTCCTTCTTGACTTCTTTCAAAATTTCGGCCTTCATCTGTCATGCTCGCTGCTGGAATGGCCGAAATCCTTTTTTAAGCGGGAGTCGATGCTCGATGATGCTCCTGTCTAACCCGGGCATCTCTGTATAGTCCCAGGCAAAGCAATCTGGATATTCTTTCAACAAAGCTATCACCGGACCCCGCAGATTCGGATCTAACTTCTTGCTGATAAATGTTGGTCTTGGCTTATCCCCAGGACCGATGTCAATCTCCTCTAGCTCATCAGCGGATGTGAATCCATACCCTAGCTTTCCGTCACCTGTTAAATCGATGCTAAACACGGGGCAAACAGCTGGTGAGGATAACAAAGATAGTTTGGGCCGATTGCCGGAATCGGCCCCCTTTTTTATTGCATTAGTCAAGGAAGGTTTACAACTTATCTGTGCTCTACAATGGCGGGGAACCTCCCTGCTACGACTGCATGACCTGCTTGTCGTAAGATTGCTGCTTTTTATTTTTTGTGAACGGTCGCAGGGATCGGCCTTACCATGTACGATCGTGGACTTTGCTACTCTGTCAGGCCAGTGGATAAGACCAGCCTCACCCCGTTTTTTGTAGCTTCAATGCGCTCACAACCATCTAGACTGACTCCAGAGATCGGCTCTTGGTCTCCTGCCTCCCAGATGTTCATGCCAGCTATGGAGATCTCAATCGAGTCATCTGCATGAATGACCTCCACTTCATCTCCATCCCACTGTATCAGGCACTGGTGCATCGTGGATGGAATGCAGCAGTTGGCGTGAATCCAATCCCTCCCCAGCAAGACAGCGTAGGTGCTTTTACTGTCAACGATGAAGAATGACGTAGGGATGGTTTTTCTGCCCACGGTCAAGTCCACATTCAGAACGCCTTGCGTCTCTGAAGTTTGGCCGTTGAAGTCGCTTAACGTTACGTTGGTTTTGATCAGATCTGCAGTGGAGCGTCCCAAACGGCGTAGCATGGAGTATGGCATTATATTGACTGCCGCTCCGGTGTCAACCAACATCTTGCGGACAGGCTGCCCATTGATATAACCTCGCAGGTACAGAGCTTTCAGATGTTTGTAGCCCTTCTCTTGTGGCTTTTCAAAGATAACCGGTCGTGGGCCACAGTCAAACTGTGCCACTGGTAGTTCTTTGGCTCTTGGAGCGCAGAACTCTGACGGAAGTGTGAACACCATGTTTGTGCCAGCCGATGTCTTCGCATCGGCTTTTACTGGTTTGGGGCGCCATTCTTTTCTTTTCGGACGAGCCTCCGTCTCCAAGGTTTGCTGCACTTTCACGGCCAGATCGGGCCGTGCCTTCCTTAAAGCATGGAGGTACTGCGCTTCGGCTTCCTCCAAGTTACGCAGCCGCTGAACTCGACGCTTTTAGGTGTGCCTGAGTCCATCGGGGCACCACCTTGGCCGGTGATATCTGTCTTCTTCTTTTCCACCCATTGGCTCCTCGAAGCCTTTCGTTCGAGAAGGGAGAGGCCCTAGGCGCTTGAACACTGAGACTGGACCTGTGTCATCCTTCTGCTGTCCACATTCTGGGCAGTTGTCGATTGTAGGCAATCGGCTCATTCCCGCGTCCCAGCAATACTTGAAGAAAGGACAATCCCAATGTTTATCCATTCCTTCTTTTTCCTTCGGCTTTTTACTAGCGAGGCGCTCATATCCTTCATCATCTCTATCGTGCCGGCGACGTCGGTCATACTGATGCTCATACTTGTTAAGGAGATGTGTGCAGTGTGGCTTCTGATATCGCACGCTTCTCACTTGCTCCTCGGTCAAATACTGCCTGTCATCATAACGGGGCCGGTCACGTGGACCGGCCTCCTCTCTTTCTCTGCCCCGAGAGCGACCGTCTTCCTCCTTATATGTGCCACGGTGGTACACAGGTCCTGCCATATTAACATCGAACGAGAAATCCAACTGACGCCTTGTGGACTGGCTGTGTTCTACCATGTTGACGCTAGGAAATGGGTTTGTGTCTACTTTCATGGCGAACTGCCCAAGGATCAGACGGCCCTGTTCTATCGCCGTTTGGATCTGGCGACGTAGCTCTTTACAGTCATTGGTGGTGTGGGTGAACGAGTGATGCCACTTGCAGTAAGGTCTCCCGTTCATCTCTTGAGCCGTAGGGATTTTGTGGCCTTCGGGTAACTTCAGCTGCTTTTTTTTCAGCAGTAAATCGAATATCTGCTCAGCTTTGCTCACGTCGAAGTCGAACCCTTTTGCAGGCCCTTGCTGTTTTACCCATTTGCAGGACACAGGATCTGCCCCCCGAGCCCATTCAGCCACGGCCACCTCCTGGTCTTGTGTAGGATCCTCTTCTTCTGTATCGACCAGGCTTATCGGACGTTTGAACTTGTCTTGGTACAACTCAGGGTGGCGCTGTTCATACATTGTCAGCTTCTGGGCCATGTGCGCCAATGAATTGTACTCTACTTGGAAAGCCAGATCCTTGATAGGTGCTGAGAGACCCAACACTGCCAGCTCGACCGCTTCTTTCTCAGTTAAACGAGCCGAATAACATCGGTTCTTGATAGTCCTGAAACGTTGAATGTACTCAGCTACCGTTTCTCCCCGCTTTTGCCGCACCTGTGCCAGATCTGCAATGCCAGCCTCGGTAGCTTCTGAATGATACTGAATGTGGAACTGTTCCTCCAGTTGCTTCCTGGTCTGGATCGAATCCGGTGGCAACGAGGTGTACCACCCAAAAGCTGGTCCTGTCAGAGATTGCGCAAAGAACCTTACGCGTAACTGATCCGATGCTGAAATCATGCCTAACTGTGCCAGGTATCGGTTCACATGCTCGATCGAGCTCGACCCTTCTGATCCGCTAAACCTTGAGAACTCAGGGAGCCGATACTTGGGTGGCAGCGGAATCAGATCAAACTCGTTGGGGTACGGCTTGGAGTAGCCGATTGTCCTTCTCTTCGGCACGAAGCCAAACTGGTCTCTTAAGATGGTATGGATTTGCTCCACCGTTTGAGCTGCAGGGGCTAAATTCTCAGAACTCGCTCCGGTGGCGTACTTGGCTAGCCATGCCTGTTTATCAGCGTCCATCCCAGACATCCCTGCTCCGGAAATACCTGCTCCCGAAGCCCCTGCTCCAGAAACTCCTGTTCCGGAAATCCCTGCAGTTGCCACCTGGTTCGTGCGCGTCAAGTTATTGCAGTCCGGCACGTAGGTGCACACATATCCATGTGGGATCTCTTTAGGTGGTTCAAACAGGAATTGGTAATCGCCAGGGTCACCTCAAACCTTGTAGACGACGTACGCCGGTGCCCCTGGCGGCTTCGGAGCTGCAAGCGTGAATGGCAGCTGTGGCCTAGTCTGGAGTGGCCTTTCTCCCTGGTGAGTCCCTAGAGTAGGCCCCGACGGAGAGTACTGATGTTTCATGATCTCCTGAACTACGCGAACCGCGACACGCTCGAAAGCGTTCACTAGGCTCTCAGAATGGCGATGAAGAGAATGAGCCACCATGTAATTGACTTCCTGTCGCAGAGCTCTGGTGCGCTCCTCTGAAGGAACAGACAGATCCACCTCATCAAGAGCACCTTCAGGTGAAAACCCTTTCCACCTGATACCATGTTTACGAGTCCTCTCAAAAGAGTCGATGAGATCGGCTTCGAAGAGAGCTTTGATATCATCATACTTCGCCTTGTGCTCCTCAGGAAGATCGTCGTACGTGACCGGTCTGTTCTCCATCGCAGCGTCGGATGTTGATGTAGACGTTGTTGAATGTCCCACCGGGCGTGCCAGAATGTGTTGCCTGCCAAAACCCACCGGCGAGCAGCGACGGGCAACACGGAGAGCCGAGAGGCTCCCAGGACTGCTGGTGGGCCCTGGTCCCTCGGGCAACGGCCCGCAAAACTCCGGCACACGTCCTGGCTGGTTCGAGGGCGTGCCACCTGACCTATACCTGATCAGGAAGGTGAAAGATTGCTTCGATTGGTTTCCTGCATGGCAAACAAACATACGTAAAATTCAAGCCGTGACCGGCTTTCAGGTTTCCCTGTGAATCGGCTCTTGGAGCCGATTATCCCATATTTCTGAATTAGATCTATGATAACATGGGGTTTTGCTTCATCAATACAAGTTAAATCGATCTACGACAGTTTAATGTTTTCACCACGTAATTGGAACATCCTACACGTAATTGAGCCTGGTAAATACGAAAGATGATAGAAAACTAACCCTAGAGAAGGCCTAACAACCGACGTAAAGTCAATTTCCGGAACAACTCCTCTCGAATTAGCAAACCATATCTTTTCGTATTACTGGATCGTTCAACCCGTTCGCAAGGCCTGACTACGTGGATATCAAACTAAACCTTGGAAAGCAAGGCAACACTATAACAGATCGAATCGACGGAATAAAGATCAAGCAAGATGCTACCCTTACAACCCGAACAGGTGCAAAGGCAGCGAGATAAGCAAAGGCAGCATAGCTAAGCAATCATAGTAAAAAGTACCGATGCTAGCCTAAACAAATCTATGATAAAAGTATTACTCGCCATCAACAAGGCTTCAGCATGAGTAACACCAAATAACGCATAAGTAGATACTGCCTAGATCGCAAGATGCGATCTAGGCAGCATGACACTTACCCGAAAGAAACCTTAGAAACAAGGGGTGGCGATGCGCCGAGATTGTGTTTGTTGTGAACGTGATCGTCCTCCTTTTCTCAATAACCTTAGGTACATATTTATAGTCCGGAGACTTTGTATCTTTGGAATAAACCTAGCAATCCTATCTCTTTACTTAAACCGAAACGTAACCTACTACAATATAAGATACACGGGCAATTTAGCCCAAATCAACGCACAAGGCCGATTCAACAACATGTTGCATATATATATCTTCCAAGCCCATCTTGATTACGGCCCATCTCCTCCTTTGGCCAAAATATGGCGATAACAAGACTGCCAGGTAGTAAACTGACCCCTCAGGAAGCATCTAAATGGTTCAGCATTTTCTTTCAAGGCCTGGATAATCCTATCTTCTTTCCTTACACGGAAGAATCGGAACATTTTGAAAATCCACTCTCCTTCAGGCTAGACAACTTTGCCGATGACACCAGCACTCGGCAGCTGTTTTCTACTGTGATCCGTCCCTGCTTTCTTCCAGTTGGCATGAGCACATCCAATAGAATAATCAAGCCTGGATATGAATTCTACCAGCCAGTCGTAGTGGCTCGGCAATTTGGCCTTGGGCAAGTACCTCCCCATTTCTTTCTCCACCATCTTACAGAGAGCAGAGCTGACCTGCCCGATCCTCTCACCAGTCAAAGGTGTTATTCCTTCTTCGATGCTCTAACCATCCCAATTCCCAACAACCTCATCTTCGCCTCATCAACTGATGGCTTTGAAGACTGGTGGTCGATGTGGAAGACTCATGCCTTCAGGAGAGCTCTGGGACCGTTGCTGAAGCAGCTCGATGCTGACTATGACATCCCCGTGGAACAGGTACCACTACTTGTAAATTTTCTTGATGCAGCTCACAAATGATTCTTCTACTAACCCACTCTTTCTCTTTGCAGCAACAAGATGGCCCTGAACCTACGCACAGTGATGGCTCCCCCTTCGAGTTCTTTCCGCCAGCTCCTGTGGTTCTTTTCTGCAAAAACTCGCCACCTTTGAAAAAGGTCATGATGCAGAACCAGCCGATCACACCACAATCGGCTTCCAAGAACCAAGCAACTCCTAAGTCAGCTGCCCCTCGAGTTCCAACTAAGACAAGAACGATGGTGAGGAAGGTAGCTGCCAGGAAGACCTTGAGGCGCCGGAGCCCTTCTCCAGAAAGCTCGCATGTAGGCTGATCCATGTCTTGGTCGATCCTTCTCATTCTTCCATTCTTGCAGACATGCTCGTGCTTACTGGTTCTCCTTTTTTTTACAGGCTTCCGTCCAAGACACCTCTAGCGAGGACACTCAGACCAATCGAGGAGAACTAGGCCCCACAGATTCTGAGAGGACCATCACACCGAGCCAGCCAGATTCACCACCATCGGCTTCCAGGAAAAGGTCGGTTCCTGAACCTACTGCCCCCCGAGCACCAGTCGAGGCGGGGCCAGCTGTGGGTCCCAAGCGAGCTCGCAAAGGACTGCAAGCTTCTTCGTCGAGCCAGGAGGTTTCGAAAATCATCACCCTTCATGCTCTTACCACTTACTTCTTTTTATCTGCCGATTCATCATCATTTACATCGGCTAAACACCTTCAATGCAGACGACTGACGTTTCTAGTGGGAAAACTGGGGCAGTGTCGATGCCTTTAGCCAAGCCGGATCCAGCAATCCCCGAAGGTGCAGATGAAACGGCTACCACTTTGGCCAAGCCCCCAGCAACCACACACAAACCGATCGTCTCCTCATCTGCTATCCCCTCGATCTTAGGAGAGGTATGTTAGCTTCTTTCGGCTCATCCTTACACGTTGGACGCGTACTGACGCTTTTTTCGGGCTGCCAGAGTTGTGATATTTCAGGCTTGCTGACGTTCGACCCTGAATCCATCGAACCAACTCCCTCTGTTGCCGATGATGAACCACGAGCCAGGGCTGTTCTACCTCAATTCCAGCGTCTTAAAACCCTGCTGTCCTCCCCGATCGAAGAGTTGATCGAGGGTTCTGAAGAGGTGAAGAGCGTTCTTGCTGAAATAAAAGACCAACTCCCAGTAGCATTGCAGGTGAAGCTTTGGCCAGTTGTAACTCTGTCTTTCTTCGGGTCAAGGGTGAAGTTAGCTCGTGAGAGGATCAGTCTGCGCCGCGCCCAACTTCCACTGAAGGCCAATATCGCAGACAAATGTCAGCAGCTCAACGAGAAAAAGGCGTCTCTGGATGCCAAAACTGACACCTCTGTCAGTACCGCTGAGCTCGCATCCTTGAAAAGGGAGTTGGAAGATCTTGAAGAGAAGGTCCGGGCGACTAAACAGCTCATTCGTGGCAAGGAAGAATCCATCGCCCGCTCCCAAGACGAAGCAGAAAGCCTCAAAGCTCAACTGAAGACCGATCTGGCAGAAATACGTGCCCTGAACAAGCAGCTAGTGACGGGCAAGGACGAAGATGACGAAGCCGAGATCGCCGAGGTGGATTGTGTCCGTGCTGACGCCCTCCACGCCTTCGAGGCATTTCTTCAGTAGCTCGTTTATGTAAACTGGCATCTGCTTGTAACAGTTTGAACCTCTAGAGTCGATGACTGTGCATCGGCTATATATTTTCCCTTTTTTTTTGGCCGATTTCATGTATCGGCCCCCACATTTCACTGTCCATCATCCCACATGCTTGGGAAATATTTCTTGAGGTGTTGCCCGTTGACAGCCACTGGGAATTTTACGCCATCCAGTTCCTCAAGTATGTACGCGTTTCCCCTTAAAACTTGATCGACCCTGTATGGCCCGTGCCAATTTGGAGACCATTTACCATATGCTGCATCCTTAGTTCCTAATGGCAATACAGCTTCCCATACCAGATCGCCAACGTGGAACTCCTTCGGTCTCACCTTCTTATTATATGCACGAGCTACCTTGGCCTTGTTCTCTTTGATTTTCTCAAGCGACCACAGCCTAAGCTCAGTTAAATCCTCAACACTGTCACTCATCAGGGCCGTATATTCTTCAGTCGTTAGATCGTTCTGAAAGGTGACACGCCTCGATCCAGCCGTAATTTCCCAGGGCAATACGGCTTCTTGTCCATAGACTAGATGGTATGGCGAGGTTTTTATCGCTCCATGACATGACATGCGATAAGCCCATAAAGCCTCTGACAAAACCTCGTGCCAACGCCTAGGGTGCTCATCGATCTTCCTCTTGATCAGCTTGATAAGGCTCTGGTTGGACGCTTCAGCTTGCCCATTTGCTTGAGCATAGTACGGAGATGATCGGATCAGCTTAATTCCCGTGTCCTCACAGAACTCTCTAAACTCATAAGAAGTGAAGACCGAACCTCCATCGGTCGTGATCGTTTGGGGGATCCCAAATCTATGAATAACATGTTCTTTCACAAAATCGATAACATCCTTTGAGCTCACTGATTTCATAGGGACGGCTTCAACCCATTTAGTGAAATAATCCGTAATGGCCAAAATCCACATGTGGCCTTTGCTTGATGGAGGATTGATCTTGCCAATCATATCCATGCCCCAACCTCGGAATGGCCAAGGTTTGATGATGGGGTTCATTGCTGACGCGGGCACCATCTGAATTTTTCCAAATTTCTGACATGCTTGACACCCTTTGTAGTACTTAAAACAGTCCTCCAGCATGGTGGGCCAATAAAACCCTGATCGCCTGATCAACCATTTCATCTTGTGAGCCGATTGGTGAGTTCCACAGGCGCCTTCGTGTACCTCGTGCAGGAGCCGATTGGCCTCGGTTGGCCCTAGACATTTGAGCAACAACCCTTCCAGGGTCCTGTAGAACATGTCGTCCCCGATAAGCACGTACTTCATGGCCTTGTACCTTATCCGTTTAGGTGCCCCCCGAGCCGAATCTTTCAAGTAATTGAAGATATCGGCTCTCCAGTCGTCCGTCTCCAGGAACTGAACTTGAACATCAGTTCCCTCTGCTACGTCCTTGTAGCCTGAAGCCATTTGTGCGAGATCATTTGCCTCTGTATTCTGCGATCGCGGGATCCAGTTAAAGTTTATGTACCGGAACTGTGCCATGAGCTCACGGCATTGCAACCATAATGGGAAGAGCGACTCGCTCTCACACTTGTATTCCTCCGTGAGCTGGGAAATCACCAATTTGGAGTCTCCAAAAATTTCCACTGCCTCTGCCCCAGCTTCTATGAGCAACTCCATTCCCTTGCGTATCGCCTCATACTCGGCGACGTTGTTGGTGCACGGGGTAGCTAGCCTGATGGAGAAGGAATATGTTGCCCCCCGGGGCGACACGAGTAGAATGCCAATGCCGCAACCATCATCACAAACCGATCCATCGAAAAACACAGCCCACGCTCGTATAGACAGTGCTGCTATATCAGTGTTGATCCTTTCAGCAATAAGGTCGGCTAATGGCTGACCCTTAACCGCTTTCGCAGGTTGGTACCGGATGTCAAATTCCGATAATGCAAACATCCATTTGCTGAGTCGGCCTTTCAACATAGGAGCCGACAGCATGTGCTTTATGACATCTGATTTGCATATAATGATAATCTCTGCCGAGAGCAAGATGTGGTGCAGCTTGGTGCAGGTGAAAAACAGGCAGAGGCACAACTTATCGATCTCAGGGTACCTTGTCTCTGCGTCGAGCATCCTTCTGCTGATGTAAAACACAACTCGCTCCAGACCATCATAAACCTGCACCACCACCAAGGCGATGGACGTGTCAGCTACTGATAAGTAAATGTAGAACGGTCTATCCGGCTGGGGCGGAACCAATACTGGCGGCTTCGTTAGATATTCTTTGATCTCGTCGAAGGCTCGTTGTTGTTCTGCCCCCCAGCGGAATTCCTCGTCAGATTTAATTTTCACCAGTCCCATGAACGGCTCTATTCTTCCTGACAGATTGGAGATGAATCTTCTGACGAAGTTGATCTTGCCGATGAGAGACTGCAGTTCTTTCTTCGTGGTAGGTGGCTTCATTGTTCGCACTGCCTCCAGACTTTTCAGGCCGATCTCAATTCCGCGTTCATGGACCAAAAAACCCAAGAACTGACCGGCTGTCACCCCGAAGGCACACTTCTTTGGATTCATCCGTAGCCCGAATTTTCTTGTTCGGTCCAGGATGCGTTGCAGATCGTCCAAGTGTCCTTGTATTGAAGCAGACTTGACCACCACGTCATCGATGTAAATTTCCACCAGCTTGCCGATCAGGTCATGGAAAATGTAATTCATGGCTCTTTGGTACGTGGCGCCGGCATTCTTCAGTCCAAATGTCATCACTACATATTCAAACAACCCCACCGAACCTAGGACTCTGAACGCAGTCTTGTGTATGTCTTCTTGAGCCATAAAAATTTGGTTGTAACCGGCATTGCCATCCATGAAGCTCAAGATTTTATGACCAGCAGCTGCGTTGATTAACGTCTCTGCTACCGGCATCGGATATTCATCCTTCGGAGTGGCTCTATTGAGATCCCGAAAATCTATGGCGACCCGCCAGCGGCCATCCTTCTTCTCTACAGGTACGATACTAGAAATCCACTCAGCATACCTGCATGGCTTGATTAACTTGGCTGTCAACATTTTCTCGATCTCCTTCTTGACTTCTTTCAAAATTTCGGCCTTCATCTGTCGCGCTCGCTGCTGGAACGGCCGAAACCCTTTTTTAAGCGGGAGTCGATGCTCGATGATGCTCCTGTCTAACCCGGGCATCTCTGTATAGTCCCAGGCAAAGCAATCTGGATATTCTTTCAACAAAGCTATCATCGGACCCCGCAGATTCGGATCTAACTTCTTGCTGATAAATGTTGGTCTTGGCTTATCCCCAGGACCGATGTCAATCTCCTCTAGCTCATCAGCGGATGTAAATCCATACCCTAGCTTTCCGTCACCTGCTAAATCGATGCTAAACACGGGGCCAGCAGCTGGTGAGGATAACAAAGATAATTTGGGCCGATTGCCGGAATCGGCCCCCTTTTTTATTGCATTAGTCAAGGAATGTTTACAACTTATCTGTGCTCTACAATGGCAGGGAATCTCCCTACTACGACTGCATGACCTGTTTGTCGTAAGCTTACTGCTTTTTATTTTTTGCAGCCGATCGCAGGGATCGGCCATACCACGTATGATCGTGGACTTTGCTACTCTGTCAGGCCAGTGGATAAGACCAGCCTCACCCCGTTTTTTGTAGCTTCAATACGCTCAAAGCCGTCTAGACTGACTCCAGAGATCGGCTCTTGGTCTCCTGCCTCCCAGATGTTCATGCCAGCTATGGAGATCTCGATCGAATCATCTGCATGAATGACCTCCACTTCATCTCCATCCCACTGTATCAGGCACTGGTGCATCGTGGATGGAATGCAGCAGTTGGCGTGAATCCAATCCCTCCCCAGCAAGACAGCGTAGGTGCTTTTGCTGTCAACGATGAAGAATGACGTAGGGATGGTTTTTCTGCCCACGGTCAGGTCCACATTCAGAACGCCTTGCGTCTCTGAAGTTTGGCCGTTGAAGTCGCTTAACGTTACGTTGGTTTTGATCAGATCTGCAGTGGAGCGTCCCAAACGCCGTAGCATGGAGTATGGCATTATATTCACTGCTGCTCCGGTGTCAACCAACATCTTGCGGACAGGCTGCCCATTGATATAACCTCGCAGGTACAGAGCTTTAAGATGTTTGTAGCCCTTCTCTTGTGGCTTTTCAAAGATAACCGGTCGTGGGCCGCAGTCAAACTGTGCCACTGGTAGTTCTTTGGCTCTTGGAGCGCAGAACTCTGACGGAAGTGTGAACACCATGTTTGTGCCAGCCGATGTCTTCGCATCGGCTTTTACTGGTTTGGGGCGCCATTCTTTTCTTTTCGGACGAGCCTCCGTCTCCAAGGTTTGCTGCACTTTCACGGCCAGATCGGGCCGTGCCTTCCTTAAAGCGTGGAGGTACTGCGCTTCGGCTTCCTCCAAGTTACGCAGCCGCTGAACTCGACGCTTTTGGGTGTGCCTGAGTCCATCGGGGCACCACCTTGGCCGGTGATATCTGTCTTCTTCTTTTCCACCCATTGGCTCCTCGAAGCCTTTCGCTCGAGAAGGGAGAGGCCCTAGGCGCTTGAACACTGAGACTGGACCTGTGTCATCCTTCTGCTGTCCACATGCTGGGCAGTTGTCGATTGTAGGCAATCGGCTCATTCCCGCGTCCCAGCAATACTTGAAGAAAGGACAATCCCAATGTTTATCCACGCTTTCTTTTTCCTTTGGCTTTTTACTAGCGAGGTGCTCATATCCTTCATCATCTCTATCGTGCCGGCGACGTCGGTCATACTGATGCTCATACTTGTTAAGGAGATGTGTGGAGTGTGGCTTCTGATATCGCACGCTTCTCACTTGCTCCTCGGTCAAATACCGCCTGTCATCATAACGGGGCCGGTCACGTGGACCGGCCTCCTCTCTTTCTCTGCCCCGAGAGCGACCGTCTTCCTCCTTATATGTGCCACGGTGGTACACAGGTCCTGCCATATTAACATCGAACGAGAAATCTAACTGACGCCTCGTAGACTGGCTGTGTTCTACCATGTTGACGCCGGGAAATGGGTTTATGTCTACTTTCATGGCGAACTGCCCAAGGATCAGACGGCCCTGTTCTATCGCCGTTTGGATCTGGCGACATAGCTCTTTGCAGTCATTGGTGGTGTGGGTGAACGAGTGATGCCACTTGCAGTAAGGTCTCCCGTTCATCTCTTGAGCCGTAGGGATCTTGTGGCCTTCGGGTAACTTCAGCTGCTTTTCTTTCAGCAGTAAATCGAATATCTGCTTAGCTTTGCTCACGTCGAAATCGAACCCTTTTGCGGGCCCTTGCTGTTTTACCCATTTGCAGGACACAGGATCTGCCCCCCGAGCCCATTCAGCCACGGCCACCTCCTGGTCTTGCGTAGGATCCTCTTCTTCTGTATCGACCAGGCTTATTGGACGTTTGAACTTGTCTTGGTACAACTCAGGGTGGCGCTGTTCATACATTGTCAGCTTCTGGGCCATGTGCGCCAATGAATTGTACTCTACTTGGAAAGCCAGATCCTTGATAGGTGCTGAGAGACCCAACACTGCCAGCTCGACCGCTTCTTTCTCAGTTAAACGAGCCGAATAACATTGGTTCTTGATAGTTCTGAAACGTTGAATGTACTCAGCTACCGTTTCTCCCCGCTTTTGCCGCACCTGCGCCAGATCTGCAATGCCAGCCTCGGTAGCTTCTGAATGATACTGAATGTGGAACTGTTCTTCCAGTTGCTTCCAGGTCTGGATCGAATCCGGTGGCAACGAGGTGTACCACCCAAAAGCTGGTCCTGTCAGAGACTGCGCAAAGAACCTTACGCGTAACTGATCCGATGCCGAAATCATGCCTAACTGTGCCAGGTATCGGCTCACATGCTCGATCGAGCTCGACCCTTCTGATCCGCTAAACCTTGAGAACTCAGGGAGCCGATACTTGGGTGGCAGCGGAATCAGATCAAACTCGTTGGGGTACGGCTTGGAGTAGCCGATTGTCCTTCTCTTCGGCACGAAGCCGAACTGGTCTCTCAAGATGGTACGGATTTGCTCCACCGTTTGAGCTGCAGGGGCTAAATTCTCAGAACTCGCTCCGGTGGCGTACTTGGCTAGCCATGCCTGTTTATCAGCGTCCATCCCAGACATCCCTGCTCCGGAAATACCTGCTCCCGAAGCCCCTGCTCCAGAAACTCCTGTTCCAGAAATCCCTGCAGTTGCCACCTAGTTCGTGCGCGTCAGGTTATTGCAGTCCGGCACGTAGGTGCACACATATCCATGTGGGATCTCTTTAGGTGGTTCAAACAGGAATTGGTAATCGCCAGGGTCACCTCCAACCTTGTAGACGACGTACGCCGGTGCCCCTGGCGGCTCCGGAGCTGCAAGCGTGAATGGCAGCTGTGGCCTAGTCTGGAGCGGCCTTTCTCCCTGGTGAGTCCCTAGAGTAGGCCCCGACGGAGAGTACTGATGTTTCATGATCTCCTGAACTACGCGAACCGCGACACGCTCGAAAGCGTTCACTAGGCTCTCAGAATGGCGATGAAGAGAATGAGCCACCATGTAATTGACTTCCTGTCGCAGAGCTCTGGTGCGCTCCTCTGAAGGAACAGACAGATCCACCTCATCAAGAGCACCTTCAGGTGAAAACCCTTTCCACCTGATACCATGTTTACGAGTCCTCTCAAAAGAGCCGATGAGATCGGCTTCGAAGAGAGCTTTGATATCATCATACTTCGCCTTGTGCTCCTCAGGCAGATCGTCGTACGTGACCGGTCTGTTCTCCATCGCAGCGTCGGATGTTGATGTAGACGTTGTTGAAGGTCCCACCGGGCGTGCCAGAATGTGTTGCCAGCCAAAACCCACCGGCGAGCAGCGACGGGCAACACGGAGAGCCGGGAGGCTCCCAGGACTGCTGGTGGGCCCTGGTCCCTCGGGCAACGGCCCGCAAAACTCCGGCACACGTCCTGGCTGGTTCGAGGGCGTGCCACCTGACCTATACCTGATCAGGAAGGTGAAAGATTGCTTCGATTGGTTTCCTGCATGGCAAACAAACATACGTAAAATTCAAGCCGTGACCGGCTTTCAGGTTTCCCTGTGAATCGGCTCTTGGAGCCGATTATCCCATGGTTCTGCATTAGATCTATGATAACATGGGGTTTTGCTTCATCAATACAAGTTAAATCGATCTACGACAGTTTAATGTTTTCACCACGTAATTGGAACATCCTACACGTAATTGAGCCTGGTAAATACAAAAGATGATAGAAAACTAACCCTAGAGAAGGCCTAACAACCGACGTAAAGTCAATTCCCGGAACAACTCCTCTCGAATTAGCAAACCATATCTTTTCGTATTACTGGATCGTTCAACCCGTTTGCAAGGCCTGACTACGTGGATATCAAACTAAACCTTGGAAAGCAAGGCAAAACTATAACGGATCAAATCGACTGAATAAAGATCAAGCAAGATGCTACCCTTATACCCAAAAAGGTGTAAAGGCAGCGAGATAAGCAAAGGCGGCATAGCTAAGCAATCATAGCAGAAAGTACCGATGCTAGCCTAAACAAATCTATGATAAAAGTATTACTCGCCATCAACAAGGCTTCAGCACGAGTAACACCAAATAACGCATAAGTAGATACTGCCTAGATCGCAAGATGCGATCTAGGCAGCATGACACTTACCCGAAAGAAAACCCTAGAAACAAGGGGTGGCGATGCGCCGAGATTGTGTTTGTTGTGAACGTGATTGTCCTCCTTTTCTCAATAACCTTAGGTACATATTTATAGTCCGGAGACTTCCTATCTTTGGAATAAACCTAGCAATCCTATCTCTTTACTTAAACCGAAACGTAACCTACTACAACATAAGATACACGGGCAATTTAGCCCAATTCCACGCACAAGGCCGATTCAACAACACGTTGCATATATGTATCTTCCAAGCCCATCTTGATTACGGCCCATCTCCTCCTTTGGCCAAAATATGGCGATAACAGCGTCGCCGGGCGAAGCCCCGGGGGCGTAGGCGGCGGCGGGGCCTCCCTTCTCTCCTCGTTCGGCGGCGGTGATGCGGGTGGTCTGGGCGGATGGGGGCGCGGCGGCGCGGCTGCTCGGCGGCTCTTGTGCGTGCGGCGCGCTCTCGACGACGGTGACTGCTGCGTCGCTGCGGGGCATGGTGGTCGGCGCGTTTGCGGGCGGCCGCAAGGTGGCTCCAGCGGCGGGGCAGCTGGGACGGCGGAGGGCCTGTGCCGGCAGGGAGCGAGACGGTGTGGCGGCGTGTCGGCACGGACGTAGGCGGCGGGGAAGCATGGCACACCCGTGGCAACAGATCTCGGGGCGGGCACGGCCTTGGCGGCCCAGATCGGGCCCATTTGGGCCTAGATCTGGGTTTGGCGGTCTGGCCGGCTTTGCTTCTGCTGCGCTGCAGATCATGGCGGGTTAAGGTGGATGGGACCCACGGCATCCTCGGCCGGCCTCTTGAGGCGCGACAGCGGACTTTATGGACCCGTCAGGGCCTAGCTGGACTGCCATGTAACTGGTTTGCCTCCGCGGAGGCTTTACAGGCCCGTTGGGCCCGACCGGACCTATGGTGGACTGGTTTGTCTACGGCAGCGTCCGGTCGACTACCGCCTTCGGCGGTGCAGGAAGTTCCCTCCCGCGCGGCCGCGGTAGTATGGGCCCTGTTTCATTTCTACCTGGGTCACGATGTTGCAGACCTCGCGACGGCTTGCTCGGTGAGACGATGATGGCGAAATCGGAACCGGAGTGGCGCATGTTCCTGGGCGGTGAGTTCTGGTGGTGGCGAGGCCTCGCTCTCGCGGGTCTTTTGTGCAACGGCTCGTCCAATGGTTGGGGATAGGGCCCTCGGGAGAAATCCTTGTCGGCTTGAATGACACCGACGCGGTGCCGCCTACGGGTGGCATCTTCCTTTCTGAAGGGCGTCGTGGCTTCCCTTCTTCCATTCCCCTCTGTGTGCCGGGGGAAACCCTAGGGCCAGTGTCTGGTCCAGGCAGCAGCGGTCGCTTTCCCTCTTGAGGGTGCTGCTCGGCGCTTGACGAGTCGGGGCTAGGAGCGTGGTGGGCATGCTTCGGAGGGCGTAGCGGTTATGGTCTTCCTCGTCTAGTCGATCCGTCTCCGTCTCATCTTCTTTTTGTTTTTCTTTGTTTTCGTTCGGGCGTGTGTATGCTGTTGCCCTAACATCGTGTATCGTGTTGTCTCTTTCTTTGGGCATTGTGCTGTCTGGTCCAGCACCGGTCTCACTTGTGTGTTTTATTTATAAAACTGAAAAAAAACCGTGTTTCAAGAAATAAGAGAAGGCATCGCGATGTATTACCGGACCCATCCATGAGGCCACCACTAGAGAGACGCTCACCCGGGGGATCGATGCGTGGAATCTCCCGGGGGGAAGCCAATATCTTGCCACGAGTCCACGACATCCAGCCGTCTAGCAGAGTCCTTCGTTTTCGCTCGAGCAAAGCAGCTTACAAATACGGCCAGGTTTCTCCCGTACGCCAAGCAGCCTTTCATAATAACTATAAACAGACGAAATAGATCAAGAGACCGACACACACCTTGCTCACCCGTTCACCCTATCCGTTCGTGCTCGTGCTCCTCCTTCCGCCATGGGAAACATCAGCCCTAAGCAAGCCGCCACCGTGGCCGAGACGTCGTCGGTATGCACGACGGAGGCTGCCACTGGGGCGCACAATTTCGTGGTGATGAGCTACCCGCTGCTCGACGGCATGGGCGTCGGCGAGTTCGTCACCTCCAGCACCTTCAGCGTCGGCGGCCACGACTGGTGCATCAGGTTCTACCCGGACGGCGACGGCAAGGACCCTGGCTACGCGGGTGCCTTCCTGTGTCCTGGTGGAGCCTTGGGGGAGAAGGGCGTGCGGGTGAAGTACACCTTGACTTTGCGGGAGAAAGATGGCAGACTGCACCGAGGCTTCACCCCTCTGCCCTCCACAAAGACCTTCAAGTCAGGGGACCTTGGGCTGGGGTTATACCAAGTTCCTGCACAAGTCCGACCTGCGACCAGACTACTTCATCATCAGGTGTGATCTCACGGTTGTACAGAAAAAGCATTGTGCAGATGATGTTGCCAAATTAGGATCAGAATTATATCCCCTTCTAGATAGTCCAACGTCTGTGAACAAGTTCTCTCTTCTGGTTTATTATATTAGCTCAATGTCAGGAGGTTGCCCGCTTTAGTAGTGAAGCAACGAGACAGATTCAGATAATGAAGTTAACCTCTCTGAAGTAATTTTTTTTCTAATTTCTGTTTTGGTTTCGTTACTTTTGTTTCCATTATGTCTTGAATCACTAAGAACATAACCAGAGTGGAAAGGACCGATAGTAGAAGAGATGCAAGTTGGTGAGATCTTGGATTTTTTTGAAAACGAGGGTGCGGATACGGAGTAAGGAGTGAAGAGTGAGGACTAATGATTTCGTGTGTTACATAAAAAACGGGGCTAAGAAGCTGGTAAGATCTTAGGTAGGTTTGTTTTATGGGTCGTAGAACATGTGTGGCTAGTTATTGCACAAAGGGCTCATAGATCTGTCCAATAGCAGCAGCCACAGTGGCTTCCTGCAAGTGGACCCATGTGGTTACTTCTTTGTCGTTATAGATTAGATTTAGTTTTTTTGCAAGTTATTACCCCAAAAGTGGGTGCTATGTGCAAAAACAAATTGTAGTTCTGGTTTTGTGCAACAAAATCCCCATCAGTCGATGTTTTGTGCAATTTTCTCACATATAAGGGGACATGTTCGGATCGGCTTTGGCCACCAGCGACCAAACGCCGCACCACCGCTACGCCCACCACCCGGTCCTGGGAGTTCACTCCGCCAATTTGAACCATCGCCTGCTGAGGAACACCACCGCTGTCAGGAGCCCCCCCTTCGTGTGCTGGGAGATGAAGCCGACCCACCGCCACCAGCCTTGTGCGGGAGAGTCCTGGTGGTCCATGTCGGTGATATCTATGCACTTCTATTTTTGTAGACAGTTGTTGGGCCTCCAAGTATAGAGGTTTGTAGAACAACAACAAGTTTCCCTTAAGTAGATTACCCAACGTTTATCGTACTCAGGGAGAAAGTGGTCAAAGATATCCCTCTCAAGCAACCCTGCAATCAAGATACACGAAGTCTCTTGTGTCCCTAACACATCCAATAGACTTGTCGGGTATATAGGTTGTAACATCTCAGGATTAGCACCTAGAAATAGAGAGGACATAGGTTTGTGCATTGCATTCATGCATAGAAAATCCGAGTAATTTTCGCGCAAAACTAAAAGAGCTATAGAGGGATCGAGATCTCTCTTGTACCGATGGAAACTTCGGAGCAAGTGCGATAGATTTTGACATGACCTTTGTAGAATTCTTTGTTTTGGGGGAAAGTTGTTCAAACATGTATGTGATTTTCAAATGTGAATTCAAATGAATTTATAAAATTCACAAATGGATATTGGAACTATTTAATAACTTGAAATGAAATAATTACAAAAATGATATAAAAAGAATTCTTTATTAATATATATATACATATAGTATTACATTGATCTTTTACAATTAATGAATAAAGTTAAAGTATCAGGAAACAAATAAGTAGAAAAATGAATTAAATTACTGAAATAAATAACAGAGTTCTTTATTGCTAGAAAATATATATGACATTGTCTTTGCAAATGAATTGTAAAAGAAAAAGGAAATAAGTAAACTTTATTATTTAAAACAAACAATACAACATTTACTTACAAAAGAAGAATTAATAAATAAAATAGTTCATTTATTACAATCACAGTAATAATACAAAATATTTACACGTTTGAATAAAAAGGAATTACAACAAGATTAATAAAATAAAATCTAACTAAGCATCTTTTCTTCTTCTTGATCTCTATTCCTGTAAAATAAACAATAGAAAAGAAACATTGTTCTAATGTTAAAATGTTTGCCCCACCATAGGTGAGGCAATTAAATATATGAACATAGCTTAGGGACCACTAATAACCTAGGAGGGTACCACCAAATCTAGGCAACAATTAGGGTATGGATCTGGGAACTAAACACTTGAGTAATGAGAGGCAATTGTGAAAATCCAGGAAACCAGTACATATTTGATCCATCATTTAAAGACAACAATAAGCATGATATGGCACCCTCCTAAGCCTAGCTAAATTCAAGAAAATAAAATCAAGGTAAAACAACAAGTAATCTGTCTTAGCACTAATCAGCTAAGAAGATCAGTAGTTAATCTGATCTTTGCCAAGTACTTAAAGTCACATGGCAATTAAGCAATAGCTCAATTGCTATGTAAAAGCCACAAATATATGATTAGGGGAAAGGGCCCATTTAACTGAACCAAATGACTATTGCATCCATCAAGATGGAATAAGGAAAGCTACATATAAGACCAGGAAATATCGGGCATCCACTTGATCTTATCCACAAGTCACAGCAAACAAGCTAGCAGCTTAGTCATTGCATGCTGATGTGCTATCAAACAGCAGAAGCATCACAGGGAGTATAAAGGAGAGAGCACAACCGTAGCTGATAAGCTAGAAGCTGATCAGAATATCTCCACACACCTTACTTAGCCCCAAAACAACCTCAGTTCATCTTAGTTCATCACCAGATCCTTCCCAACAATCAGCCAATACCACTGTAACTAGCATGGTTACCTAGAGGAGTTTAGAAAACAGGTCAAGACAGGAGCACAAGAAGGAGGGGACAGGAGCAAACCAAGTTATCAAGTATAAATCGAGCAACAACAATACAAGAAGGTTCCTTGGTAGCACATCCACAAGACAAGGTGCACAACCACATATCAGTAGATCTACAGGCATCAGGCTGTTAGACCACAACCCAATCAGCACATGATTTCATCAGTTTTAAAAATAGAGTTTTTTAAGAACTCTCAGACTAGCATAGAAGTGCTATGCTAGTATCATCATTGAGTTAGAAAGATAAACTGTAGCATTTGTTCTTATTACCACTAGTGCCTCAGCCTATGCATCATCGGCTAATCCAGAAATCAGGCACACCATTTATATTCTCGGTATCCATCAAGAATGGTTTAAAAAACCTGTGACCATCAATTAGCTTTACAAAGATCTAGCATCTTAAAACAGCTTAATCCACTTCAGCACTCAAGCTAGTTAGATAAGTATAAATCTATGCATCTTCCAAAGAAGTACCACAGAGTTTATCTTAATTCTAACTAGTGATACATGAGTTACTAAGCTGTAAATCACCACTTTATTGATCTAAGTTTAAGCCATCAGTTTTGTGTAATCAAGTGTCCAGGAACTAAACCTATACTTAAGTGTACAAGGCAGTTCTGTAATTCCAAACCTCTAATTCATCATATATGAACTAGTGGGGAGCAGTAATAGCAACCTTTTGCAGATCAGTAACCATTGTGGTATTCACAAACTCCTATGCAAATAATCAGAGAGTGAATTTTAAAATCATTTTTCTAGTAAAGAATCCAGAAATCATATCTTACTAATTTTCTGTTATCAAGGTTGGCAGAAACTAATCAAATCACCCCATTGAAATAAAAGTTCAGTAAAGGAAGGATAGAATATCTCCAATACAGCCAAGCCTAAGATATTAGCCTAGGTTAAGGCAAACATAGCAACAAGTACATCATTTCTCTATCTGTAAGAAGTGGGCAACTCTGTAACAAGTGGGGTAATTCTGCCATTGCTGCTTCTGCTGCTTGCAGATTAGCTGCTGTCGTGTTATATGTTGGACGCATGGCTGTCTCGTTGCTGTTCTCCGGTGTTATCTTCGATGTCGCATCTGCCAGCTCTTCGTTGAGGTTCCTTCTTCTTAATCCCGTTGCATCAAGCCGGGTCTTTGCGCCCTTGACTCGATTTGCCGAGTTAAGCTCTCGGATAGTGATATCCACGTCCTGTTGTAACTGTGCTAGCTCTTTGGCTTTCTCCAGGACTTTTATCATGGCTTCCTCCAACTCGGCTTGCACACGTGTCGGGTCAGTTGCATGTGCCACTGGCTCTGCCAACTTGTCTATCGCGTCCTGCAGCTCCTTACCCCTCTTGCTCCTAGCTATGTTCTCTGGTTTTTCCAGCGGCGCCTTTGCTGTTCTTGCATCCCTTGGCGTTTCCTCATGATTTCCTCCCTCTGCGTTCTCATTCGCTAGTAGAACTACTGGGGGAGCTACGGGGTTTGGGGCTGTCATCATTACCTCCGTGGAGACGAGTTGGTGTGGTTTCCCAGTGACAGGAGCCGTTGGAGGATCCGCCGCCAGGATGACGCGCTCAGGATATGCGCCCTCCACGCGCACCGCGACGTAGACCTGGTGCTCGCCGAACTTGATGAAGCGACCACCTCTAGGGAACGGCTTGGTCCCGAAGCAGCCCGCGTTGTCGCTGACGAAGTTGAGCGCTCCAAACCTCTGGATGAGGCCGGAGTAGACGCGCTCGCCGGTCTTGGCGATGTTGTTGCCCGTCCGGATGAAGACTCCATCAAGCACCTGCTTCTGCCCCACGGTGGGCGCCAACTGTCGTGGTGGTGGCACGGCAGATGCCATGGGTAGGCTTAAGTTGGGGGCCGAATGGGTGCTTGTGGTCACCGGGGAGGGAGTGCACGAAGAACAAGAAAAACTCTCCAGACTTAGCAATTCGATTGATACCCCAAAGATTACAAGTGCTCCTTGAGCTGTATAAGCTAGAGTTCACAACACTAGTTCCCTACTTTGTCCAACCTAAAAAACGCCTTCTTCTACTGCTATGCCCTTCCTTATATAGGCAGTGCTAGCTAGCTAATACCCCTTTGGGTTTTAGGGTTTACTGTTTGGATCTTGGTCCCTACAATGTTGGCCGGGTCATAGGCTTGCCCTAAGCCCAGAGGCCCGGTCCATAAAACTTGACAGCTAACGGTCTTCTGGTACGCTGGTTTTTGTTCTTTTTGGCGTCATGCTGTTACTTTGCGCGTTAGCGTATGCTTTGGGCGTCACCCGGCTCCTTTTGTGTCACCCGGCGTTGCCCTTCTCTTTTGACCATGCTTTACCATGGTCCCTCCCGAACCTTACTCGGAAAGGTGCCACACGTCCTTCTTGACTCGGCCCTTCCTCGGTCGACTCGGCTCGTCGATTCCTGCAAGGGTTACAACTTTGTCCTATACGGGCCGATATAGTTTGTATGTCGGCTTTCATGCTTATCTTATCCGACCGTTCTTACCCGGCCTGGTTCTTTCTTTACACGCAGCCAACCCAGCTGCGCTATGTTTTCCCTCTTGTGACCCTACCGGGGTTATCCCCCCGACATGGGCTGTTTTATTTTTTAACCCGTCAGGCCATGTATATGTCTGTATATGTGTACTCGGTCCAACTGGGTATAATCCACGTTTCGGTCGGCTGATGCCACCTTCCATTATCGTGATGTACTATGTCTTTGCATGTCATATTTTAATTTTTTTGATGCCGTTATATAGATTAGATTTTCGTCTTCCGCAGGCACATGAGTATACGTCTAAGAGGACCATACAAACTTTGAATGGGTTTATACGGTCCTCTAAACAATCGGTATCAAGTTTTTGTTTGTCAAAGTTTGAAATAAAGGGAAGAGGGGACCGAAGCAAAAGTGATTTCTAAAAGGAAAGAGTGTAGTGGCACACCTTATTCTAAAATTAGCAATTTTTGGCTAAAGATGTCCTGAATGGAGTCCAACAGAACAATTGACATATGAGGGGCTCACGGAGCATGAAAGCAAAAAACATATGGCTTTCTAGCATGAGATAGATACAAGCTCCGGCACGAGCGTAGAAGAAATTAATTTTGTATTTTGCGATGAAAGGGAAGAAATTGGAATCTGAGAGCATCTCTAGTAGTGCATGTAAAATGCCGAGAACTGTATTATTCCAGCGAGTTTACGGGCCGAAATAAAAACGGACGAGCTAGTCGAGCCCGTATAGCATCTCGGTCCGTGAACTCTTTTACCGTAGCCAGTAGGCGGCCAGTGTCGCTCGGTATATATACTGTCGCAGCGTCCGAGTGAGGGCTCAAACCCTTACTTCTCCGCCGTCCCAACCCTAGCGCCGCCGCCGCCCTCGTGAACTCCGACGAGCAATCGCCGCCACCTCGCTCCCAGGTCGACGCTGATGTACTCGCGTAGCGGCAGCCGTCGACGGCGCCTCACGCCGGAGGAGCTCGCCTTCAGCAGGTCGTAGGGGGCGAAGAAATGCGCCGCCCTCGCCTATGTGAACAAGAGGCGGTCGCCGCCGCCGTCGCTGCACGCCTGCACGCCTACGCGCCGGCGTGTTGGCACACGCAGCGGGATGAGCGCCGCCGCGACTCACTCCGAAGGTACGACGTCCGCGGGAAGGGATCCTCCTCCGTCCACGCTCCTCCCTCTTCTCCCTCATCTGACTCCTCCGACGCGCCGTTGCCGCCGCCTTCACACGTCATCATCGACGCGGACTTCGCCAACCGACTCCGACGAGGAGCGGATGGCGTTCGAGCTCGCGATGCGCGAGTCCGAGCTCGCGGCCAAGACAGCCGGCGAGATGTAGGCCGCCGAGGTGCGCCGCGCCATCGCGCTGGTCGAGCGCCGCGAGGCGAGGGAGAGGGATAAGGCCGCCGCTTCCACCACCGCCGGCGCGTCGACCTCCGCCGGCGCTTCGACCTCCACCGGCGTCGTCAAGAGGGAGCTCGCCGACCTCATCGACCTCACCGACGAGTGAGCTCGAGCTCGCCGCCGCGCCCTGTAGCTCCCCGGAGCTCGATTTTGGTCTAGGAAGCGGCGGCGCGCTCCCCCGTAGTATTTGCGCGGCTTTTGATCTAGCCGCTATGTAATAAACTTTGTAATTATGCTGTGAACCTCGATCTCTGACGCTTGTTCGTCGACGAACTTGCCCGCGTTAATTTCAAATTCGTGTTTACAATTTGAATCTACGGGCTTCATTCTACGCCGTGTCAATTAGAACTACGAATTTGATTTACCGTGCCCTTTAATCGCGTTTTACAGTTTTCAAATTTACATGCAGTACTAAAATGCAGTACTAAAGATGCTCTGACTAGGATTTGGTAGCCCCTATAGTCTACAAAGCCAGCCCTGTTTCCCGTAGCACCGCACCGCACCGCACGGCAACCACAACGCACGGATACCATGTCGAATACGGATCACGAAGGTGGCCAGGCGCCGCCGGCGAAGAAGAGGGACATCGACCCCATCGCCCCGACCAACCATCCCTGGAATCTCCCCGCAACAGTCAATATGCTCCAGTGCGGCGGCCACCCATAGGACGCCGTCCTGGTGATACCCCGCGAGGCGAACCTCCCGATCGACGCGGCGACAAAGAGGCTCGTGGCGCGGGTCTCGCAGGCGGTGGTCGCCGTCGAAGCCCTCAACGGCCACGGCGACCGGCTGTACAGCGCCTCCGGCTTCATCGTCGAGTTCGACGAGTCCAGCATGCATGACCGGGACGGTGCTCTCGTCCGCGACCGTGGCGAACATCATGTCCTGCCCGACGTTCGGTATGGAAGTCCACCAGATACGAGTCCATCTGTTCGACGGCGCCTCCTACGACGCCGCCATCGCGGCCCAGGACGACCACTGGAACCTCCTAGCGCTGTCCGTCCAGTTCGACCGTGCCGTCATGACCATGACGATGGCTGAAATCAGCGAGAACACAACGGGAGCATTGTATCCCCATATCCAGCTGAATATCCACTCAGACTCGTCGGCAGCACGTGTGACGCTTTCTCCCGGCGACACCGTCATCGGACTTGGCCGGCGATCCGAGGAGCCGTTCGGGCTCCAGGCGAACCGCGGGGTATACAGCGGCGAGCGCTGGTCGAATCTGCCCATATACTGCCAGGAGATGCAGAAGGCGACGTTCATAAGCACGTTCACGGCGATCGGAGGTCCGGCGATCGACAAGAACGGCCGGGTCATCGGGATGCTCTTCCACGATCTGGATTGCGCTCCTTTCCTGCCGTCCAACGTCATCCTGAAGTGGTGGGATCACTTCAAGAAATCCGGAGGCAAGTACCTTCGACCGAAGATCTGGGTCTTTGGTGAGAATCTGCAGCTTGCCCGGTCTTCATCTTGGGGGAGAGTCCCCAAGTCGTTGTATGAAGGTTTCGATGGGTTCTTCGTCGAGCGGACATCTCGAGCTGTCAGAGAAGCAGGGTTACAGGCAAAGGATCTTATTGTCCAGTGCAACGGGAAATATGTTGCGACGAGTCTACAGTTGTTCGAGGTACTGGCGGAGAAGGTCGGGGAAACGGTGGAGGTAACGTTTGTCAAGGCCGAGGACGGCATGATGCGCTCCTTGGTTCTCCCCGTGGAGGAAACTCTACCGGGGAACTTCCAGTACTCGTGGCTAATCTGACAGTATCCTCACGATTTTTGGTGCTAGATGATGTTTTTGTTTGAATTTCTGTACCGTT
Organism: Avena sativa; assembly: GCA_916181665.1. Taxonomy (NCBI): domain Eukaryota; kingdom Viridiplantae; phylum Streptophyta; class Magnoliopsida; order Poales; family Poaceae; genus Avena; species Avena sativa. Next base: position 388,446,151 of record OV702280.1, on the reverse strand, counting down.
ATTTATTGTGTGATAGACGGTGACCTACTATATGGAACATGAATATATGCCTGGTTGTTAAACCAGTGTTGTAGAATATCTTAACATGCAGTCTGAAGAAACTTACGGCTGTACTTTCTCTGCTCCTAAATGTTAGTAGCATTTCTTGGGTCTAGTACAGATCATCGGTCCCCGTCCATAGATCATGTGATTGCAAGACAATCATTCATCGATCGCCAGATTCAGCTTTGTGACAAATTCAAGAAAAGGGGGCTACATCCGACATTTGTAGTACACGCGAGTGTGTTCTCCTAGTAATTCGATGAGTTTCTAGGCAAAAAGAATGTGTTAAGAGAGTGCACAAACACGTGTCAGGTGCTGTGGGTGTAACCAGTCCAGTCCACTCCTCTGCTAAAATTATTACTACTCTAGAACGATGCAGATAACTGAATATTCTATGATTCGGAACTGGCATCCCAGCAGACATCTGATCAAATCTCAGGTTAATTCACGCACCTCATGGTTTCACACACACCGGAGCCTGCAGGAGGCTAATCCCATAATTACTACTACGTACAGTAGTAGTTTTACCATTGAGCTGCTCTGTCAGCAAACTCAAACTCATGGCCATGTCACTACATTGTATTGTACTACAGCCACTAGCTTTGCTTAGGTTTGCTTCCTCCTCCGCCGCCACGCTCCGCAGCACGTCGGGTAACAACGTCCTCCTGGCTGCCGTTCCGGTGCCGGTGCCGGAGTCCGGTCGGCACAGCTTCTACCACCTGATCAACCTGAGGAGATGGCGACGAGACTCCCTTCAAGACCTCTAACAGGGCCCTTGCAGTCCGATACATTCCAATGAACCGAGCACTGGCCGGTCAAGCAGAAGAAAACATCCCCATCGTCACACACATCACACAAAGAAGGATCGATCAGGAAACAAATCAAGAAGAAAGCAACGAACTGGAAGATCAAAGTGAATCGAGTGGCTAGTCACAACTCATCCTTGCTGGGGGCACGGGGAGTGCGAAGCTTCACCTCTTGTTGTACTCGCTATAGAAAAATTTCATCTCTCGAGCATCGGTGTTGTGCACCCTCCCATTCAGTGTCCGCAAGTCGTCATGGAAATAGATAGATCGGGGCAGAGCTATTATATTACTAGGTGTATTTATATTTAACAATCATTTTTTATTTTCTGAGTGCCGAAAGAGGGAGGGGATTTGTGAGCGGGTGAGGGTGAGTTGTACTTCACAAAAAGGATCAGGGTGAGGATGAGTTGTACTCTACATATGAGAAAAACGTTGGAAGCTCATACAAACATAGAAAAGTACACATAGCTACATTGGTTGAAATTCAAATTTATCATCATATTTGAATTTTGGCCAAATTATCAACAACAAGTGTCAAATTATTACAATAACAAATGTTTACAACAACAACAAGTTCCAAATTATTACAACAACAAGTGCCAAATTATTACAATAACAAATGTTTACAACAACAACAAGTGCCAAATTCAAAGTCTATTTTTTCTGGCTCTTCTTACCCCTCGTTTTCTTCTCCTTCACAAGTTTCACACCACACAACAGGTTTATGCTCTTCTTTTTCTTACCATTACCATCTGGTCTCCCCACAACACGTCCAAGAGTCTCCTTCACCTCCTCAACAACACAATCTGGCACCAGAGCCTCATCAACATGGTCACTTTGCACCAGAGCCTCAACAACATGCTCATTTTGCACCAGAGCCTCAACAACATGCTTATTTTGCACCAGAGTCTCAACAACATGCTCATTTTGCACTAGAGCCTCAACAACATACTCATTTTGCCCCTCATTTTGCACCAGAGCTTCCAAATCAGAAATGGTGTGCCCTAAAGCCTCAACAGTTTGCACATTATCCTCCAAAACAAGTTCAGATTGCACCTCAGTAGCACCAAACATGATCTGGTTAGTTCTCTTCTTTCTTTGGCCATTGATTCTTGCCCTTTTCACTGGCCAGCATTCTTCAACAACAAGAGGTGGGCCTTTTTCTCCACGTTCCTCCTGAAAACAAGCAAGTTAGCCGGGGGAGAAAAATCATCAACAAGAAATGGGATAGATTTTGGATGAACATACTTTGGCTTTTCAGCAGTGTATCTGCACTTGGTAGAGCCAGCTTGGTGTCCAAGTTCTTCACAGAGTTTGCATCTATTCTTGTTACCTTTTTGGGCCCTTTTTGGCTTGGCATCTTTCTTTTCATCTTTCTTTCCCTTCTTGCTGCTCCCACCTTTCTTAAACCAAGCCTTGAATCTACTCTGCTTGGGCCTGCCAGCCTTTCTTTTCATCAAAGGAGGACACAAGGGGAACTGAATGTCCACTTCAGGCCACTGAGACTGATCTGTAAGTGCTGGAATTGGTGTTCCATATGCAGCCTTGAATTTTGCTACAGAATAATACTCATGGAAATATGGGTGCATATTTAGCTTGTGTTTGGAGGCCAAGAAAAGTATGGCATGCTCACAAGGCTTCCCAGTGTGTTGCCACTCAAGGCATGTGCATTCATGCAATTGAGTGTCAACATGCGTCCTGCCAGTCTTTGTATCTCTGACTTCAGCACTCCACAATGAGGATTTCTCAACACACAAATGTGCAAGATTTCTGCTCCTGTTGACCACCTGCTGCACAACATCAAGAAGCTTATCTCTTTGAAGAACATCACCAAGCCTTCTTCTCAATTCCCACAACCTCATGATCATGATCTGGTCAACCATGTCATGGACAGACAAGTCTTTTAACTTCTTCACTTTGTTGTTGAAACTTCCTGCCAAATTATTGTTGATATGATCACATTTGATGGCAGTGTTAAAACCTGACCTGTACCATAAAAGAGAATGGTAGGTTTCCAACCATGTACAAAACTTGACCCTATCCTCCTCAGAGCATGCCGCCTTAATCTTCTCAAGGTGATATGAATGTGTCTGTCTGGTGTAAGATCTTGCTGCTGGCCACATGCGTCCAAAATCATCTCCTCTGAATTTTTTGATCAAATTCATCCACATATGGCCGAAGCACTCCCTCTGCTCAGCATGAGGGAAAACAATCTTCACTGCATTTTCTAAACCTTTACATGCATCTGTGTGCACTGCCAATGGAGAGACTGTCCCTATGCATCTTTTCAACTGCATCATGAACCATGTCCATGATGCCTCTGTCTCAGACTGAAACATGTCAATAGCTACAGGGAACATCCAATTTTGTCCATCTAAAGCATTGCATGCTGCTAGTTGACCATTCCACTTTCCAGTCAAGAAAGATGAGTCTATACTCAAATATGGACGGCACCCTGCTTTGAAGCCATTGATGCAAGGCTTTAAAGCCATGAAGAATTTAGAGAAGAAGACTTTCCCATCAACTGTTACCTTAGTATCTATCTCCACAACACTGCCAGGTGACCTCTTCTCTACTTCTGCTTTAAAGTTATAAAGCATTCGAAAGGTATTTGCCCAATCACCATATAGCTCTTTCATTGCCCTTTGCTTTGCCTTCCACACTGTAGTATAATTCAGCTTAATGGGGTACTACTTTTCCAAGTCTACTTTCAGTCTCTTTGTAGTGTTGTTTGGTGTTGTGGCTAAAATAGGCTTGATCTTTTCTGCAACCCATAATTGTGATGTCATCTTTGTAACTGTTTGAGAACTTGTAATGCAAGTATGAGGTTTTGGAATTTGATTCACTCTTATTGTCCTTCCATCAGGTTGGCGTCTAGCAGATATATACCACTTGCAAGGCTTGGCACCACCATCATAACCTATGCATTTTGCATAGAACTTCTTTTTATCAGTCCACATAGTCTTGGTAGAAAACTCACGTTTTACTGCATATGTCCTGAAACACATCCTGAATTCATCTATGCTTGGAAACAATCTCCCAACTTCAATAACTGGGTCCTCTTTGTCATAAACTGTTACTAACTCATCATCATGTGCATCATCTACATGAACTGCAGCATTTTCCAACAACTCTAGATCTATATCTGCCTCTTCGTCTCTTAAATAGTTGTCACCTTCATTTGCAGCTTCATCCCTCTTCTTCTCCTTGTCTCTGTCATCTATAAGAATGCCAAAAAGCTTTGCCATTTCAATGTCATCTATTGGTGCAATGACCAAATCAGTTCGGTCATTTATCTCAACTGAATTCCAATCAACAGTTACAATCCTTTGTGCATTAGCATCTGTAGCCTCCCCTTGTGCATTAGCATCATGCTCCACTGTTAACACTTCCAACTCAGTAAGTATAGGCATTACTTGCCTTTGTGCAGCCCAATCATCCTCGACCATCTGAGCAGCCAGCTTCGAGGCCACATATCCAACCCTCGAATCTGGTTCCAGATCAATGAGCTCTGCTAAAAACAGAACAGTGTCCAACTGTTTCGCTCATCGATTTCATCAACTATATGTTCCCCTGTCTCAACCCTAACATAGTCACATTTGCAATCATCAAATCGTAACAAAGAAACTTCTTGCTCTGGCCCTCAAACCACACTATCCCCAATTTTTTCCACCATTTTCCTCACCGCCTCCTCTCCCATGTTTATTAGCTCTTGGGGATCAACATGTTCTAATTCCACCTCCCATTTAACAACCGTGTCTCTCTCAATGATCTGTGTGCTGCCATCAACTAAAACAGCCCTAGAGGGAAAGAAATTGATGCGAAATTCGAAGGTTTGCCGCGCAACATCGTCTCCCCTGTTTTTGGCAGGCACTGTGAGCTAGCGGAAGCGAACAAAGAGCTCAACCTTAGAGAAATTAAGTGCAGAGATGCGGGATATACCAATTAGAAGTCCCCTCTCCATGATCCATCTCGTTCCCCCTCGCCCCGTTCAGCACACCCCGGCCTCCACAATCTAGCATCAATGGACACGCTCAGATCTCGAATTGAGAAGAATGGAAGAGGAATTAGCTTTCAAATGGCACTCACCACCTTCGCCGTCGAACGGAAAGCGCGCCAGCCTAAAAAAATTGCCCTGCCGCCGCCGGCACCAAGAACGATGGGTGAGGTCCGTCGCCGCCGTCGGGGAAGCTACTGTCAGTGTGACGCGCGCTCTCGATCGGAAGCGGTTGGTTTGACTGGCTTGACTGGCTGTCCCAACCAACCAGTTTGGCTTAACCCTAATCTTGGAACAAAGTTAAATGTGTCCTTAATGACCATTTTATGGCCCGTGTGGCCCTGGGCTATTAGCTGCCTCACAAGCGTCGCATGCGAGCTATTCTTTTCAACGATGCCGTGTTCCTTCCAATTCCACGTAAAGACGTCGCATGTGAGCTATAAGCCCGCAGGAGGCTAATCCCATAATTACTAGGTAAAGTAGGAGTTCTACCATTGAGTTGCTCTGTCACTACATTGATTGTACTACAGCCACTAGGTTTGCTTAGGTTTGCTTCCTCCGCCGCCACGCTCCGCAGCACGTCGGGTAACACCGTGCTCCTAGCTGCCTTCCGGTGCCGGTGCCAGAGTCCGGTCGGCACAGCCTCTACCACCTGATCAACTCGAGGAGGAGATGGCGCCGATACTCCCTTCAAGACCTCGAACAGGGCCGTTGCAGTCCGATACATTCCAATGATCCGAGCACTGGCCAGTCAAGCAGAAGAAAACATCCCATCGTCACACATATATCACACAAAGACAGATCGAGCAGGAAACAAATCAAGAAACTGGAAGATGAAAGTGAAGTGAGTGGCTACTCACAGCTCATCCTTGCTGGGGGCACTGGGAGTGCGAAGCTTCTGCTGGATGTACCTCTTATTGTACTCTCTATAGAAAAAATTCATCTCTCGAGCATCGGTGATGTGTACCCTCCCATTCAGTGTCCACAAGTCGTCTTGGAAATAGATAGATCGGGGGCAGAGAGAATTAGGCCTCGGAAACCGGTGGATTGAATTGGGGAATTGAAAGAACCCAAGGATTAGTAGTGCAAGTAATTCTTTACTCTTTCCAGCCTCTGCAGGAGGGCGGCCTTGAATTGAGAGCCAGGGCCGCTGGCGGTCGGGTTGAGCCGCTCGGCCTTCTGAAGGGCGTGGGAACGGCCTAATCCAGAAGAACAGTGAGAAAATGAGCAAGGTGATTCACTTGATGGACAGTAATTAATTATAGGTAAGTAAAGTACTAGTAGTGCGAGATTGGAGAGGAGATCGAGTATAGAGGTAAGCGACGCGTGGGTTCTAGGCCTCGACTTTGTTAGCGGCGCGGATGAGGGAGAATATCCCCAAGACGAGCGGGCAGGTAATCCTGACCTGGCCACGCTCCGCCATACTTCCCGCTGCCCTGGGTTTCGCCGGCGGCAAGGTGCTGGTGCGGCGGAGGCGAAAAATTGCGGTAGCGCGAGTGGCACTGATGGATGGAGGCGGAGGTGGTGGGTGGGAGCAAGGTTTTCTTTTGGGATTTAGTTCGTGCTCCTACGCTTCTGCCACTCAAGCCAGCACAGTACAATGCGGGGTGCTGTCGAAGTTGAGTAGAAAGGATGAGGGTAAATCTGTCATTGCGCAGCCGTGGCTGTAAAGTCCGCAGGAAAAAAGGTAAAAATTAGTGGAGACTTCGGTCTCTCCTCCATGCGGCAGCATGTGCCATGTCGGTCAGTTTTTTTTTTTGGTTTTTCTATAAGATGTTTCTGAAAATGGAAGTTTGTGTAATTTTCATCACAGTGCATTCGGATTAACTGAAGAAAAGAAACAGATCAGTGTACACGAGACGGTTCTGTGAACCAAACCACGCAACAGTTCTGGACTCTGTCTTGCGAACGCTCTACCTTTACAAATGATAAATGTCTATACTAACGTTAGCTAAATCTCTAACCTCTCGGATTAAGTGTGCAAGTGGTAGAAAAGTGGCCATCTAACTCTAAGACTCCGCACCTCCCGGGTCGCCTCCGCTCGGGCGACTCCAGAGCTTACCCTAGCCAAGCACTCTCCATTAGCCTGATTCGCCTGGCCGGCGGCGGTGGTGGCGCCCATCTCGCCGAAGGCGGAGTGCTGGGAAGGCACGCAGTTGCGGAGCATCTGTGCGGAGATGCACGACGACGAACGTACGCACAAGGTGACCTGCGGAGTTGAAGATGAGGTGCGACTGCGCTGGGCGATGGCGGCGGACGTGGTCGTCCCTCAGCGGCGTGATCGGCAGCTGCCATGGCATGCAGTGGCAGCAGCGGGCCCGACCTTGGGCCGAAACTAGGGCGATGGGTCTGGGTCGTGGCTGCTGTGCGCATCACACGTACGGTTGCACGGGAGGTGGCAGCATGGCCATGTTTAGGTCCAATATATCTTGGCCCAATGGGTGTCGACTGTGTGCTCCTTCAGCGCCGGAAGACCGGCCGGCGTGGTGCTGTGTTCATCTTCTCTTCTGCAGCCCGCAGGACGAATGGACGATGGCATGGGTCTGAATAAAGATGGTTTGCACATGCAGTTCTTTAAGCGTGAAGTCGTCCATCTACTTCATACTGACCTCCTCGACTGGGATGCCGACGAGTTACTGATATTTCCTCGATATTTCATCTGTTTGGGGTGCTCGGTCGTAGCAAGCTAGCCGGCCCCTGAATTTCACGGTTCTTGCAGCATCAAACATTTTGTTGTACCTCCCATTTCATCTTGGGCGCGACCTCCCTGTCCCTGTGCCAACACCAACAAGACAAAGAATCAGCCACCGCAAAGAAAAGCAAGGTGTCATGTGTGTTTTATCTCTTATGCCTTAAACAATTGCCTAAGCGAATTGTATCATAAACTTTCTTATTAGGTCGACGTCAGAGCATTTGCGATAAACGTCAAACTCTTTAACAAGGATATCTTAAGTTGGCCGCATTATTAGAAGAGATAATTCTCTCTCTCATCCTTTCTTTAATTTGTTGGATTCTAGTCTTTAGATCGTTGCTACTTGCAACGGATCCTCCCGACGAGAAATTTTCAAACTCAGAGAAATAAAACCCAAACCAAAAACTAGATATTTGGATTGTCACAGGCTTGGGATTTTTGTTATTCCAAGCTGCAGTCCTATGGCTGATTTTATACACATCTATGAATGGACTAAGATTACACTAGGACTAAAAATTATACTTCTATTAGGACTCATACTTGATCCCTAATCTACTTCTACACGCGGCAACAAGGTTAACGTTTATATTCACCTCCTTAATTAACCTGGTTGCCTTGCTTTACTTTTTTGCACTCCGACTTTCTCCCTCATCCAGATGAACTTCGGTCTCTTGGTAGGAATATCGGCAAGCTGATCGTTGGTGTTCACGTGTTTCACCTCGATCATTCCCTTCTCAACGCAGTCCCAATATAGTGGAACCGGGTGTCTATATGTGCTTGCTCCACTCGTGATGAACCGGGTTTTTGCACAATGATATTATAGCTTGCTTGTCTTTAGTTACACTTTATGCACCTCATCTTTGCAAGATAAGCTAGAAGTCTTCTCATTCACACACCTTGACAAGCCGGCGCGCTCGCTGGTATGTACTCTGTCTCACATGAAGTCAGTGCCACCACTTTTTTTTGAGAACTCCAGCTAATAGAATTCTGACCTGGGTAGAATACAATTCCTGATGTGCTCTTCCGATCATCAACATCACCTACCATGTCATTGTCTGAATAGTCTTAATGGATTAATACTTTGTTTCCCTTTTTACACGTGCAACCAAGATTGACAGTGTCTTTCACATAGCGCAAGATTTGCTTGACGACGCTCATGTTTTTGGTCGTGGGGTTCTCCATAAAACGACTCACGATCCAACTGAATATACCAAGTTAGGTCGGGTATGCACCAAATATCTTAGGTTGCCCACAATGATTCGATACCGTTATGATGTCCACCGGCAGATTTGAGCCGATAGTGCTCAAGTTGTGACGTTGGTCCATTGGAACTTGTACCGTGCTGCAATCTGTCATGCCGCACTGGTCTAATAACTTGACCACGTAAACCGATTGACATAGGAAATTTTCTCCGGAGTTTTGCTTCACTTCGATGCCTAAGTAATAGCCGAGTAATTCCAGATTACTCATGCTAAATTTCTTCTTCATTTGCATCTTAAAACTTCCAATTTCTTGCGTGTTATCTTCGGTTATAATCAGATCAATGACATAAACTCCAACCAGCAAGTTCAATTCTTTGGAGTTCCTTGTATTAACTGTGTGCTCGAGGGGACATCTCCTGAACTAGGACTCATACTTAATCTTGAACCTACTCCAACATAGACTACGACAACAAGGTTAACATCTACGTTCTTTGCAGCATCAACACATTTTCATAAGTGAATTTTCTTCCCAACGATGAGACGAACACGGTTGGAAGTGCACACTTGTACCAATGTTACATGAACTAAAATGAGGCAGTGTGGCTTCGGGATGCTCGGCCGTAGCTAGTCGGCAACAAATTCATAGCCTCTTTTCGCTTCGCCATCCTCTGGGTGCCCCAGAATTTCATGGTTCTTGCAGCAGCAAACCTTTTGTTCCATCTCCCAGTTCATCTTGGGCATAACCTCCTTGTGCCGAGGAGAGTACTCCTGCCAACAACAAGAATACAAAGAATCATCCACTCCCATTTGGGACGCTTACTCCTTTTCAAATGCATTTACATCGATGAAAGATGCCTCTAAGAACATATACTTCCAGTTTGTCGAGCAGTTCCTTAGGAGTCGGAGCCAGCACGATGATATTGCGACCGGTAGGCTCGATGAAACCTTCCTCCACGGCCTTGTCGATGAAATATAGCAGATCGTTGTAGTAGCCGTCCACGTTCAGCAACCCGACCTGTAACATTTACATTTCCCAAGTAATTAAGTAGTCAAACAGTTTGTGGCTTTTGGTAGTACCGCAACATCTGCACGTGCAGTGTGACAAGACCAAGTAGGTGCTTATTAGGCCTTTCACAATGGGTGTTTCTTAGCGCTACATCCTAGGCGTTTTGCTTATGTGGCACTATAGTTAATGAGAAAAGAGATTGAGGTTATATCTTAGCTAAGAAACACCACTTGCACGAAACCATAGGCAAAAAACATGGCTAGACCAATCACATGCATGCTTGTCCTCTAAATCATTAAATGTAGGGACTCAACTTAAGAAATAATGCATTGTACTAGCTGTTTCTTAAGTTTTAGTTATCCATATGAAAACATGCTACCAAAAGGCCTTACCGGCTTCTCATGAATACCCAGCTGGGCCCATGTGATAACTTCGAAAAGCTCTTCAAGTGTTCCATAACCACCTGACAGATAAAAAAAGATTTACATGTCAATCAACCACAAGAAAAATATGTGCATTTCATGAAAACAAAACACTAAATTTGGTAAAATAAATAGTTAGGCAGATGAAATTATTATAATCCACAGGTTGCCTAATAAATGAGTAGAGCGTGTACAGAGAGATGCAGCGTTCATTGGTTGTGTAAGATTCGGGCCTAACACGCCTACACGGACCAAACTAGCTAGGGCAAATGTTCCCTTGAAAAAAAAATAGGACAAAGGATATACAGAAAAGCAGGTAAAACATTTTTAGTTGCTAGGAGGACCAACCAGGGAGCGCTATAAAGGCATCAGATTGCCTGGCCATCTCAGCCTTCCTTTGGTGCATATCTTCCACTGCCCTCACCTCTCCAATGGTCTCTCCTGTTATCTGCATGCATACAGAAATACATGTATTCTTCCCGCAAAAAAAAGAAATGCATGTATTCTTATCATTATATATTGACATGACCACATGCATCCTCTCCTTCACCAGAACAAAGGGTTAAAGGGAAAAAAAAGATCAAAGGGGTTCCCCCCAGCTTCATTAACAAAGCATAGAGTTCTACGTAGTCTGCCATCCGGCATTTTACAGATTTTTGCATCTAAACACTAGATGCACACATCAGATAGAAACCAACCCTACAGAACCGCAACATAAATTAGATTTCATAAACTCTCCCTGCACTCTTTCCTCCCTCGGTCAACGCCCACACACACGCGTTCAAAAGCAAACTAGTGTAGAGGGTATTTTGTAATAATGCAATATGCTTTCAAAGTTCAGGGAGAAGTAGTCATGGTTATATGGTAAGAAATAAACTAAAATGTGGATTAGTTATTCATAAAGCTAGATTCTGCACCTTAAAATTTTTTCACTAAGAACAAAGGGTTTCGAACAGAAGAACAGAGCAATCAAGATTTGCACGATATCACCTTAACGGTTCTAACATTTCATGCATGTGATATGTCTTCAAAAGAGAGAGAGCAATAGAGGTAATTAAACAATTTCCATTAGCATATATTTTTCAAAGAACTATGGTAAGGTTGTTTTAAATAAGCATTATGAAGAAAACTCAACATACACAGACAATACTATGTTCAAAATAAGTATTGTCATCCGAAACTATCAATGTTTGAAAACAAAAGACACTAATAAGTTAAAGCTTGAAATGATACGATGTATGATGACGTTGTCTATTCGAATCATTCCATGGGATTACCTCTCTAGACATGAGGGCCTTCGGAATCACCCTGCAAAGGGACAACAACATGACAAATTATATAACAGTACTACTACATTCGGTCCAGTTTATTAGACACGCTTGTAGTTTAAGAATAACTTTGACCATTAATTTTGATCAACAAATTTTACATAATATGTCACAAAAATTATACTACCGGATTCATCTTCAAAAGAAGTTTCCAATGAAATATTTTTTGAGACATATATTGCATATTTTATTGATCAAAATTGATGGTCAAATTTTTTTTTAAACTAAGTCTGTGCCTAATAAATTGAACCGGAGGGAGTACCCCCGTTTCAAGGAATAAGACACACATGTATTACAAAGCAATGTTTGACCGAATAAATAGAGCAAGTAATACTTGATTATATTATGTAAAATTAGTATCGTTAAATTCGTATTAAAACACATTTTTCAATAATGCTAATTTTGAATCAACATTCTTTATATATTTAGAGTAAATCTTGGTTAAAGAAAAACACGCAAAACAAGGACGTCTAATTCCTTGGAACGGAGGTAGTAGTAAATTGAGGAAGCCTCGGAATATGTGTTTCTCTCTGATTTTCTCGCCACTTTTCCTAGGGCATGTTCGATACTACTTCTACTAGTTTCTAAGACTAGTCACAGTGGAGAGTATCATATAGTAGTATCATGTATATGATACTAGTATATCATCTTCGCAATGCATAGTATCATAGTCTTAGTATATTTATTGTTTTTTAGAATCTCAATATAAAACTGTGTACAAGATTTAGTTGAGATCATTTTTTCTAGTTCCACGTGCTATGATACCATATCTAGCTATGATACTACCACAATTTTTTTATCATTAATTGCAGTGACACATAAGCATTTTGCATGCATATAATGTGTGATACTACCTATGATACCCCATTGGGGCTAGTCTAAGGAACTGTTCAATAATGCTATATGCATTTTTTTTGTTTAGCAAAAATAAGTGTGACATCATGAAACTACATTATTACGTAAGCAGTACAATTACAACTACATTTATGTGGAACATTAGTCCATGGTTATATACTATTTTATATTTTTCACATTTATGTAGTAGTAGTAGTAATAGTACGTACTCCCTCTGTTTCAAAATATAAGATGTTTTAGGTTTGTAAAGAGAATGTATCTAGACTTTTTTTAGTATGTAGATTCATTCCAAACATGAGTGAATCTATATATTAAAAATAGTCTAGATACATTTACTTCATAAAGCTAAAATATCTTATATTTTAAAAACGGAGGGAGTACTTTTTTACTGGCCTGCCTGTGTGTATCAGCAGTACTCCCTTTGTTCTAAAATACCCTGTATTCTGGGTTTAGTCAAGGTGTAAAGTTTGACCAAACATATTGAAAAATTTATGTACATCTATAATACAACTTAAGCATCATTAGAATCGTCATAAGATATATTTTTATAATATATACATTCGATGTTATAGATGTTTATAGTTTTTTTTATATATTCTACCAAACTTTATAAAGTTTGACTTTGACTAAATCCCGGATGCATGGTATTTTAGGATAGGGGGAGTACAAGTGTACAACTGACAATGAAGCAGTTTCTCTATGGGTATTCTCAATTTATTTACCCACCACACGTACGTCCTACGGGATCCGACTCCTGCAGCAAGAGCTACGGAACCGACAAGAAGTTGCATTATTGGATCGAGTTGCTCTAAGCCATTGAAGCACTCTATCAGAGCATAAAAAAAAATCAGAGCATACGCCGAAAAAATGTATGGATCAATTCATGATTAGAGGTTGCATACCCAAGAACATGCCGCCCTCCGCTGTAGACTGTTTGAGAAACGAGGCCCATCAGCCCCACGCTTCCTCCCCCGTAGACCAGATCAATCTTCCTTGCGACCTGTATAGTGAAAACACCACACGAACATATGCGCGAGAAGCAGTCTCTTTTTAGAAACATGCATGAAAAGTTGACTGCAAACTTTATCTTCTATTTTCCTTTGTTTTAAAATGTAAGATGTTTTAGATTTATGAAAAAAATGTATTTAGATTTTTTTTAGTGTGTAGATTCACTCTAAACCTAAGTGAATATATAATCTAGACTTCTTTGAGAAGTTCAGAGAAGCTAGCTCGATCGAGTAGAGAAATGATTGAGAGTATCTGTAGAACTAGAGAACGACGACGAAGATGTGCGTACTTACCAGCTCCTCCCCAAGCACAGCGGCAGCATCCTGGTAGCTCGTCTTCTTACCCTTGCTGCTCCCACAGAAGACGCATATCCTCCTGAACCGAGACAAAGCCATCGCTTCAACTCCAGCCTCGGCTCCCTCCTTGATATCCATCTCACCTGCTCTCACAAGTCACAACAATGAGGTAAGAGCATCACACGCACAGTGTACCTCCCATTGAAATTGAAATATATATGTACTCCGCGAGGCGAGCTAGGCCCCATCTAAACTCATGCATTAATTATAAGTGGTAACTTCTGTTCGAGATGTACTCCCTGTTCCCTGCAAACAATCAGTTACGGTAGCCCGTCTGTAGATGCTACACCCGCGTGCGGAGTCTAGTAGGGATGCAGCCAGACGGCCCGCCTAGAAATCTAGGTTGTCCGCTACTTCAAATCCTACCGTACACGATACAACAGACCATCGAGACTAATTCGACTTTTAGTTTTTTCTTTAAAAAATAGGTATTTTATTACTTAAATGATTTAAGCATTACTCCTGGTCTCTGTATAATTAGAATACACATGGCCGTCAACTATTAAAACACAAACCAAGAAAAAAAAAGACAAAATACATAAAAACGGATGCTGCAAAATGCCTAAGGAGCGACGGAGAGACAATTCTAAGATCACATTGCCATACATGAATATCGCTCGTCATATCCATCAATAATGTACAAACCTCCATAAACAAGCCGCGAAAATCCACATGATGCAGAGATACACGGAGCATAGAGGTACATCGGTACATAACCTACATAAAAAAATACTTTTTACTATTAAAAACCTTGTCATCGCTACGTAGCCAGAGCAACCAAATAACGACACGCGCTCCTACCTTAATAGGAATTCTAAACTTTGTGATCAATCCCATATAGCCAATTGAAAAATAAGTTAGCAACGCTACGAGAAAGATACAAGCCAGAAACTACTTGGATGACTGACCATATAGAGCGAGCAAACTTTAAATAAAAGAACGGAATGTTTAATTATCTCATCATGGTAAAAAAATGCACATTGCTTACTTTCATGCCAATTTTTTTAACAAGGATTGAGAGAAGGTTAAATGCAACAGTTTCTTTTCTTTCTTATGGGGACAGTCTTATCATGGTAAACTATGTGCTATATTCACTGCCCATATACATTATGTGCTCATTACAAATCCCTCAAGGGGTTATTGATATTTTGAATAAGGCCAGAAGGAGATGCCTTTGGAGGAAAACTAAGAACCAGGAGAAAGTTAACTCTCTGGCTGCATGGCCCATGATCTGCAAGCCTAAGAACAAAGGAGCGCTCGGAGTCATTGATCTCAAGATTCAGAATAAAGCACTTTTGATTAAGCATTTGGATAAATTTTATAATAATGCTGACTTATCTTGGGTAAGATTGGTTAGAGATTCGTATTATCATGAATCTGTCCCTCATGTTGTTACTGTTTGTGGTTCATTTTGGTGGAGAGGGATTTTAAAACTAGTTGATGAATGGAGTTCCATTTCCAAGTGCATTGTGGGGTCTGGATTTAGCATTCTCTTCTGGAATGATCTTTGGCATGCAGAATTACTTGCCAACAAATTCCCATGATTATACTCTTTTGCTAGAGACAAGATGGCTTCTGTCAGAGATGTGGGTACTTTGAGCAATTTACATGATGCTTTTCATCTGCCTCTATCAATCGAGGCATTTTAGGAATATGATAAACTACAAGAAATTATTAGCTCAATAAGTTTATCTTAGGAGGACAAGTGGATCTGTAATTTGAGTAAAGAGGTCTATAGGTCTCAGTTATTCTATAAGCGTTATTTTTCAATGATGCCCACTGACTTAATTTCAAAGAGTATCTGGGAGAGCAAATGCATGTCCAAACATAGGTTCTTTGCTTGGCTATTGTTTCATGACAGACTAAATACAAAGGATATGTTGCTTAGAAGGAACTGGAAGGTAACTGAAAATCATGGTTGTGTGCTTTGCCCTACTGGAGTGATTGAGGATTGGAAATATCTATTCTTTCAGTGCAATTTTAGCACTAGAGTGTGAAATTATATTAAGATACAATGGATAGATGTGTCTCAGATGGAAAGTTTTTATCGAGCTTCGAAAACTTTCCAAGGGCCCTGCTTCCTTGAGGTTGCAATCCTTGCGTGTTGGAATATCTGGAAGCAAAGAAATGATTGGGTTTTCAAGAATACAAAACCGACATTCAAAGGATGGAAGGCTGGTTTTGTTTATGATATTACTCTGCTTCTTCATAGGTTAAAGGATAGACAGAAGGATTTACTGTTATTATGGCTTGACAGTCTATCCTAGTTTTGGTACTTCTTTTTTCATGTACATATTTGTGTAAATACACTCTGGACTATTATATTTGAATAAAGGGCTGTGGGGGACTCCCGTGTAGTAGAAAATTTCAAAAAAGAATTGGACGGAGGTACCATGCAAACATTTTTGTCTTTAGAGATATCTTCATCTTCCAGATTTTATTATTATTATCGGCTCACATATCCGTCTAGAACAATGCTCTATACATGAAATCTACAGAGTTTTTACCACTCTCATTTAAATTTCATGAAACTCATCAGACCCTCCGATAGTTGAATTGTGGTTAAACGATGTAATAGAGCGTTCCACGATGCAAATCTGAGTCCAATTAGGTATCTCCTAAACATCATGTTTGGATAGAAGATTCCAGTATTGTGGCAATGGTATCCTCCTTGTGCCGGAAAATATTGTATAAATCTAAATATTGTTCCCAAAGTTTAGCATTTCGAAGCCATGTATCCTCCCCAAAAAAATCTACTAGCCATCCTTAATAGAAAAGGTACCAAAGTGAAATAAATGCTTCTTCGTACCATCAGCCCAGCAGAAAAGTGCGAGTATCCTGGCTTTCTAACCAACATATTTCCTTATTAGGAGGGTTTTTCATACACCATACTCTATGAGTACCTTGAAAAGCCATTTATCTAGTAGAGATGTATTCTTGACCTCAAAGTCATGAATCTCTAATCCACCTTGGTCTTGGGACGGGAAACCATATTTTATTTGGCATGTCGATATTTATTTTTCTCGTTATCCCCTTGTCAAAACAATCTAGATCGAAAACAATCCAATCTTTGCAAGACTCTTTTAGGAAGCTAGAATAAGTAGAACCTCTATAGTACCATATTTCTTAGTACTAAATTTATCAGAATAAATCTCATGTCTAGAGATAGCAATTTTCCTTTCCAACTACTTAGTATTTTTTGTACTCTCTCCTCGACGTGTTTACACTTAGCATTTTTTTAGTCTCCGATATTGAATCGGGATTTCTATATAGTTAATTGGAAACAAGCCTTGCCCGTGTCCAAAGAGTTCAGAATATAGGTGGGCCTCATCACGAGCCTTGCCAAAACAAAAACAAAAAAATCACTTTTATGGAAATAAATCTTTAGACCAGTAGTTGCTCAAAAGATGATAATATTAATTTCATATTCTTAGTGTTATCCAAGTTATGTTCCATAAACAGAATCATGTCATTGGCATATTTAAGGATGAGGTTTCAATCTGGCCATCAGCTTTTGCACGCTCAACCAAGATAGCTAGCATATGCGTCACTATATTAAATAGTATGGGTGATAATGGGGGTCACCTTGTGTTAATCCCTTTATCGCCTGGAAGTATCTGCCAACATCATCATTGATTTTGATGGCAACGCTATCTTCAGACATGAGACTATTTATTAGAGCACACCACTATTACTGTGACCCAGCATACAACTGCATGATGTGGTATACTATAGTCGTAGACATAACACCAACGAAACATCGTTCCACTAGTATTACATCTCTCACAGTGGTATAATAGAAACATAACAGGTCCAAGACATGACTATATATTACAACTCGACTCTTTACAAAAAATCCAGAGAACACTCTAGGTTATAGAGAGAGAAAGGAACTTCTTACAAAGAAGAAACAGAAATAGAAACTCAAAAAATATCATACTAGTAGACTAGCATTTAAACTATCTAGCTTACAAATGCTGCTATTGCATTGATCTACATAAGTAGGTTCTATGGCTAGATGTTATACTCTTATCTATTCAGCAACTTTGTACTTACTTTAGTTGATGTATATGTTGACTTCCTTGTCTTCATAAAATAACTTGAGCTTTTGGTGATGATTCCTTTGAGCATGATTTGATGTAGACATCCTCTTTATTGGCTTCAGAATCTAGCACTGGTTAAGAAGGTATGTTGACTTCCTTGTCTTCATAGAAACTCATCAATATCACTAAAACGGCGTGTATGATGCACTATCTTAAGCCACAAACCTTAGGTCATAGGACATGCAGGTTTTCATAAACATTTTTTCAAAGGTTGCTTTTATTCTGAAAAGTTATGTCCGTCGGTCTTCACAGGATTACTAGAACTTCATGGAGCTCCTTTGCTGGTATCTCCTTCCCAGAATTGGGATTAACATGTCACATTTCTTAAACTCTACATATGTGCGTTACTTTACCCATAAGAGATTAAAGCCTTGTTGCATAACCGAACGATCTTTCCCGTCCACACTTCCTTTGGTGTCGGGCCTAGTAGATGATCCAAGCCAACCATTGCCCTTCTCCATGACCCCACATGTAAACACAACCCCCAAGAATAACTACCTCCGTTAACCCACATGTAGGCAGATATAACCCTGATAGGCTCCTTGAGGACTCTAGTGAGCGGACAATATCCCTGGTCGCCCCATCGTAATGAGGACCTACCTACGACCATCCCTCATAGATATTCTAGACACCAATATCGCGGGGAACTAAGGGGCCCCACCGACATGCTGAGCCTCGTAAGGTACACAGCGCCACGATATGGTCATCCGTCCATACGAAAGGAAGAAGATCCAGCTGACTTCTCTGTCTCATTCCAAATATCATTGTTAACGCCTATTATACATCGCAAGAATCATTGGCGGCATTGGTTGTTAAGTCCTAGGTATTATGTTACTTTACCACCGGAACTATAATAGTAGGTTAGCACCATTTGGTAAATAACCCATAGTCATATAATTATGAAAATAAAGTTTTTTTATCATTTCAAAATGCAAGTGCTGACAACATTGGATCTGCAATTACTTGATAGAAAATAACCAAAGGACATGAGCAAGTGTGAACTTGCCTTTTTATCACAATATTATGCAATCACGATATTCGTGATGATATAAGATCCAATATCTGAAAATAGCATCATTGGTCCACAAGGACTATTGTTTAAAGAAGCAATATGCAATTATGCATAAGTAGTGTTGTGCGTTTTGTAAAACTCCTGAAGTGAATTCCCAATATTGTAAGTGAACTCAATTTAAGTGATTTCTTTAAGATTTGATTTATCTTCAAGTTTACTTCATAAATAATTATATTTACAAAAACTTAAATTTTAGCATACAATATATAAAAGTTGAGTACAAATCATTTTAAGACTAGAATTAATTATCATCTGGTAATTAGAATGAAAGTCCATGTGTTGGGTTGTTAAGAGTTGAAAGAACTATTGTAGAGTTGTTGTTTGAAGTGGAAAAACGAATAACTTTTGAAGAAAATGTTTCTTTGATAAGTTTTAAACAATCATTATGGTTAGTAAAATTTGATTGATGTCGTCTGTGTTTGCTCGAATAGTTTGTACTTGAGATGTCTTATGTATTAATTGAAATAGACCAAAGTTAACTATAAAAATATAAATAATATTTTAGGAATGATGTTTATAAGCTAGTAGACTAAAGTTAAATTTAAAAACATAAATAAACTTAAGATATTATGCTTATGATCTTTGAGACTAAAGTTAACTTTAAAAACATAAATAATCTTAGAATATGTTGTTTATGGTATTTTAGATCAAAGTTAATTACAAAAACATAAATAAATTAAGGTGTAGTTTTTTTAAATTATTACCAAATTTTAGGGTTATGAGAAATATTATTAAGAGTATGAAATTACTCACTTTCAATTTAAGTGAATGATGAGTTTATAATTCGAAGTTCTATTATGAAAATAATATGCAACTTATTAATGTAGGCATAATTAGATGATATTATTAATTTTTTAGGGTTTAAAGTCATGTTAAATATGGTTAAGATATAAATATCATTCACCTCAATATAATTGAATGATGCACAAGGTTATCTTTCAGGTTGTTGGTATAAATTTGGATTTAAGGTTCTGAAGGACTATTATAAAGTTAATAGTTTATACTTAAGTTTTATTACGAATCATAATTATGGATTTAGACTTAGTAGTTAGACTTAAGGAATTATTTCTATAATTGTAATATTTTACAGTTACATATGATTATTTCTTACTTAGGAAATAACTTTTAAGAATTACCAAAACATGTATCTCATTTTAATAGATCAATAAAGATTTATTACTTTGGAATTTTAAAATTCTTTGGAGTTATATACTTAGTATTTTTCTAGTAAAATATACTTATTTTAACGTCATCCTAAAGTGGTGGGAACACTTCAATAACTGTCAAGTACCTTCGTCCGAAGATCTGGGTCTTTGGTGAGAATCTACAGCTTGCTCGGTCCTCATCTTGGGGCAAAGTTCCCAAGTCGTTGTACCAAGGTTTCAATGGGATTTTCGTCGAGCGGACATCTCGGGCTGTCAGAGAAGCAGGGTTACAGGCAAAGGACCAGTGCGACGGGAAATATGTTGCGATGAGTCTGCATCTCTTTGAGGTACTGGCGGAGAAGGTCGGAGAAATGGTGGAGGTAACGTTTGTCAAGGCCGAGGACGACAAGATGCGCTCCTTGGTTCTCTCCATGGAGGAAACTCTAACGGGGAACTTCCACTCGTGGCCAATCTCACAGTACCCTCACGATTTTGTGTGCTAGATGTTGTTTGTTGAATTTATTTTGTGTTGGACGGTGCGCTACTATGTGGAACATGATATATGCTTGGTTGTTACACCAGTGTTATCGAATATCTTAACATGCAGTCTGAAGAAACTTACAGTTGTACTTCCTCTACTCCTAAATGTTAGCATTTCTCGGAGGTTGTACAGATCATTGGCCCCGTCCAAAGATCATGTGAATTGCAAGATAATCATTCATCGATCGCCCGATTGAGCTTTGTGACAAATTCAAGAAAAAAGGGATACATTTGTATACGCGAGTGTGTTCTCCTAGTAATTCAATAAGTTTCTCGGCAAAAAAAATAATGTGTTAAGAGAGTGCACAAACACGTTTCAGGTAATGTGTGTGTACCAGTCCAGTCCACTCCTCCGCTAAAATTATTACTCTAGAGTTAGCTTTAAGGTTGAATGATGCATAATTTTAGCTTTAAGGTTGTTGGTTTAAATTTGGATTTAAGGTTCTAAAGGACTATTATAAAGTTAATAGTTTATACTTAAGTTTTATTATGAATCATAATTATGGATTTATACTTAGTAGTTAGACTTAAGGAATTATTTCTATAATTGTAATATTTTACAGATACATATGATTATTTCTTACTTAGGAAATAACTTTGAAGAATTACCAAAACATGTATCCCATTTAGTTAGATCAATAAAGATTTATTACTTTGGAATTTTAAAATCCTTTGGAGTAATATACTTAGTATTTTTCTAGTAAAATATACTTATTTAAGATCTTAAAAATGATTTTTATTTATTTTTAGGTATTATATTTATTTTTTATAAAATTCCACAAAATATTAAATGTCCTTAAATGTTTGATTCAAGTTTTATTTTTAAAAATTAAGTTATGATTTTTATAAAATAGTAGATTTATTTTATATGCAAAAATGAAGTTTATTCATTTTTAAGACATATCCTTATTTTATTAAATTTTCTTAAGGATTTTGGTAGCTTTAATATTTGGTTTTATTTTATTTAAGTCAAACAAGTAAAGTTATATTTTTACTTGGTAGAGATTATTTTTGTGATTATTTTGATATAATCCATATTGCTTGTTAAACAATATGGTTCTTGGGTATTGGATACCGAATTTGTTGGTGTGAATTGTCCTACAGAACAACACAATTCATGAACTACAATGGCCTAAGTAACTAGCAAGAGAATATGTGATGTTCATTAAAAACAAATAAAGTGTTGTTGTGTTTCCCGTTGACATCAACGCTTGCCTTCAAGACTTGTTTTATCAGGTATTATGAGAACAAAGGTTGTTCAAATAATTCCCGTATTCCATAATAGATGGATGATATACAAGTCTAGTTGGAGAAATCACATCTATAAAACTAATGCTAAAAATGTCGCGGGAGAAATGATTGAAATATCACTTAAGAAGTGACATCACCATTTAAATTATATTGGAAAGAGAACATGTAGAAACTCCATGTTGATGGAATTTTGGAGTCTTTTGATTTTGACCAAATTACACTTGTAAGACTTGAAGGGAATATGCCCTAAGAGGCAACAATAAAGTGTTTATTATGTTATTCCAAGTATATGATAGATGTTTATTTTGCATGCTATAATTGTATTAATACGGAAACGTTAATACATGTGTGTTTAATCAACAAACAAAAAGTTCCTAGTTATGCCTCTCTCATAAACTAGCTCATTGATTAACAAGATGATCAAGGTTTCCTGATCATAGACATTGGATGTTGTTAATAATGAGGTCACAACATTAGTGTAATGATGTGATGAACATTCATCTGAAGTATAGCATTATGATAAAAGTCATTGAGTTTATATTACTACAACAACTTACGAAGTGATCATAATCCTTAGACCATGAGATCATGTCAATCACTAACACCGGAAGAGTTTCTTGATAACATCAAACGTCACATCGTAACAGGGTGGTTATAAAGATGGGTTCAGAACTAATAAAGTGTTATGTTGAGGCCCATGGATCGAGAGTGGAATTTGTTCATCCCGATGACGGATAGATATGCTCTAGGCCCTCTCGGTGATATCACATTGATTAGCTTGCAAGCAAGTGATTTGATCACTAGAATGTTATATCACGGGAACGAGAAAAGAGTACATGTCAGCGAGATCAAACTAGGTATGGAGATACCGATGATCGAATCTCGGACATGTAATATATTGCGAAACAAAAGGATTAAGATACTAGCGTAAAAGGTTCCGAAGATCACAAGAAAGTCATCGTTGAATGTGTGGGAGTCGGTATGGGTCTCCAGATCCCGCTTTTGATTATTGATTGGAGAAGGGTCTCGCTCATGTCTGCATTATTCGTGAACCGTAGGGTGACACACTTCAGATACATCTACATCCAATTGGAGCAAAAGTTTCATTCCGGAAAGAATAACAAGCGTAGGAATTTATTTCACTAGATACCAAACAGGTTTTCGGGTGAAATTGCAGAAAATGTTTTTGCATGTGAAATGAAATACTATCAAGGGGTTATATGTGAATGTTTGTCATTAAAGTAATTGAAAAAATTCTGAATAAATAAAAGGAGTTTTATTTAATGAGAGTTTGCATTAAGTTTGGTGGAAATTTAATGGGAATTTGAGTGGAGGGAATTGAAAGGAATTTTGTGAGTGGAGTGTCCACCCAATGAATGAGGGGAGGGAAAGGGGGCAGCCCCCATGCGCTGGCCACCCCCTTGGGGTCCCCCCTCTCCTATAAAAGTCACCCCCTCCTCACTTCTCACTCACACCTCCTTGTGAAGGATCTCTCTCCCTCTAGTATTTATCCCACATGGTCTCGGGACTATCATGATACATGTTCCCGGTGGCTATTCGGCAAGAAAGATTTGTGCTTCCGCTGCATCGCTGGAGCGAGGAGGCGGAGGTTACTCGGTGCCTCGAACGTGTGTGCGAGCACGAATGCACCGCTAAGTTGCGGTGCTAAGGACTTCCTCTCGATCTTGAGATCAGCAAGAGATCGTCTACATCAACCACAAGTTTGGACTCGTTAAGCTTTGTCGATCTTCAAGGGTATGTTCTCTACGGATATACATCCGCCCGTTGTTTGTATCTAGTAGATAGATCTTGGTACATAGTTGTTCCCATCATAGGAAAAAAATTGTTTTCTATGCTGCGAACCCTACAAGACTTTCCTAGAGATAATTGAAACTTCGTTCATAGACCAAAAGGGAACGGATGACTAACTTATTGGAATTTGTACATATTGATGTATGTAGTCCATTATGTGTAGTCGTGAGCTTTGGATTTCAACTTCATATGTTTTCTTCAGAAATTTGAGTGAATATATATATGTATATTTACTTAATGAGGAAGAAGTATGAAACATTTGAAAATGTTCAAAGACTTTCAAGATGAAGTGTAAAATCATTGTAACAAGAAAATTACGAGTTTATGATTGGATCATAAAGGAAGATATTTGAGTTGCAAGTTTAGAAAAACACCTATGATTTGAGGAATCGTTCCATGAATTTACATTTCCCGAAACACCATAGGAGTATGGAGTGTTCGAGATATATAATGAAACCTTGTTTGACATGGTAAGATCAAAGATGTCATTTATAAAACTGCCATTATATTTTAAAGATTAAAGCTTTAGAGACTGTCAACACCCAGATTTTTAATCCCAGATGCCTGTTATGCCATACCTCGCAATCCCAGGATTACCAATTTTGCGCAGAATTGTTACCACAGTACATCCTCCATTACAAACCATAATAAAGGTCTTATAAATAAAATATCTCATGATCTAGTCTTAATACAATCAACGCAGCGGAAATTAAACGTAGCGGGGCTTCATCTTTAGGGTCATAGGCAATGCTGACGATGGGAGATGATCCTAGTTGTCATAGACCTCCTGTTGTCCATCATCCTAGTAGTCCTCCTCGTAGTCAGGCCATGGGAATAGCCAGGGACAAAGCCATGAGTACCTTTTAAGTACTCGCAAACTATCACTAACAAGTAAGGTAGTTCGAGTAGGAATCCTAAGCTCTAGGTTTATTTGCAAAAGGCAGGTTTATTTCATACCGAGTTTAGAAGTAAAGAAAACTAGTTTAAAGTTCGACAACACCTAAGTAGGAACTTAATTTTTCAGGTTCACAACCCTGTTGTGGTCAAGTCAAAGTCATAGTTCATTTCACAAGTCATTTTGAAAACATCCGACGATGGAACAGTATGGCCACTCCAACTGTCCATAATCGCGGACGCGGATATTCGAATAGTTTGACACTCTGCATAGATTGTACACTTTCACCACAAAATTCGATACATCCGTCAGGGATAACCCTGAATCATCATACTTAGTATGGAGATAATCAATCCTAACCTTTCAATTACACACCCTAGTATAGGCACCTCTCCTATGAGCTTGGCCTCCCAACCATGACCATCTATCATCTTGGGAACTGCATAGGTGGACATTCACATTCACGAGGTAGCCTTAGATCAACCTCTTTTCGCAAGGGAACCCATACTAAGGCACATAAACTTCCAGTTAAGCCCTACCCAATTCAGGTAATGTGGTTGTACGGTAAAATTGGAACGGTATCGCGTCCGATCCCAACCATTAGTTTTTATAAAGGGTCAAGGCTCATGCCTCAACATTTTCATCATAAAAATCATCTTGTGTTCATAACACATGTCAAAACATTTCAATAGAATGAATCCTCATTCCAAGGTTTTCATAATCATTTTCACCAAGTGTTCCCATCTAAAGTGATCAATGTTTATGCTTAGCACTAGCCACTAAGGTTGAGGGTATTCACTAATGAGGGGTGCTAGTCAAGTGTGACTATCCAAATCTAGTCTTATGCCTTTTGATGACATCTAGTTCTAACTACTTAGGCCTAGTTTTATGCTCTTTATGGTATCTATAGTATTTTTTCAAAACTCACAAAGCACTAACTAAAAGTAAAGAACTTTGGTAAAAATAAAAGAATAAAGTTTGCAAGTAAAACTAGGAATTGGTATAATCAGGGTTGCATAACCAAAGCATGCCTAAAGCATCTTGCATAGGTTATCTTGCAAGAATGGCTTGCATAGTTAACTTGTAGTGTTAGGCTTGCCTTGATTAGTGCAGTGGTTGAAGTTTTGTTCTTCTTCGTAGTACTCCTCCTCGTAGCCTTATTCGGTACTAGAGTCTATAAATGAATACGAGGTACACAATCACCAAACAATACTTAACTACCTCTATTTGGCACACAAAGGTTCACACTAGCTGATCTAGCATTATCACAATCATCACATGAAATAAATACCTAGTCTTTTCTTTCTTATTTTAGAAAAGTAATTTCTACTCATTGAAAACTACTTAAGATTTAATATTCTCCAATTAAATATGGGATCATGTTGACACATGTCATCACCACATAATACTTGGGAATGTGATTTAAAGTGGTGGTCATATTTTATAAAGTTTAAAAATTACTATTTTATACAATTAAAATGACTAGAAATGCCTATAGAGCATTCTTTTAGTACTAGTCCAAGATCACTGCATGTAAACCTAAATATTTTTACATATTCAGATAGATCTTGACAAATGTGATTTTTGAGAGTTGGAATCAACTCAAAAGGATTTATGGTTGATTTTCGAAAAATGTTTTAATGTGGAAAAGTCTTTGTCTTGTTATTTTTACTATAGGTGATCTATAAATTCAAATGGTTTGAATCCAACGGGCTTGGATAGATAATTTGAATACCTTTCTAAAAAAATTGTAATCATGCAATTTGGTTTAGTAAATCTCTTTGAAATGATTTTTGAATCTACTAACAGAATCTAGTTTTAACTAAAATGGAAAAAGATTATTTGAATCACTAGGCTATGCGCGGGAAAGGGAATGGGCCGGCCCAACTACACTACGTTGGCGCAAAGGGCTGCTGACAGGAGGGTCCCACTAGTCAGCGGCTCTATCTAACCGAAGCGGTATGTTTTAATCTAAGCCGTGCAATTAGACCAAGATCTACGGCCGACGTTCGTCGTCTATGTCGGACAGCTCCGGCGAGACCGAACCCTAACGGCGAATATGGGAGTACATGGTGGCTCACCTGGGCTCCAGCTAGGGTCGGTGATGGGGGCGAACGACGTAGTAGACGATGGTGGTTCAAACGGTGGCCGCGGCGGCTCCTGGGGTGGCTCCAATCGACGACTCCTCTGTAGCGGCGGACTCCGGCCAATTTCCGGCGATGCGGATCTCGCCTTGCTCCAGGGAGATGTGTGGGAGTTTATGTGAGGAGTGGGGAGTGAGATGGTGTGAAGAATTGAGGCGGGGTGGCCTCTATTTATACACCGATGAGAGGGGCAGAGTGGCATGGTCTGGCTCCTCCGGCGACATCGTTGCAGTGAGCTACGGGAATGGCGGAGGGCGTAGGATGGTGTGGTGTTTCCTGGAGGTCATCACGGGCTTAAAGGCGCGACACGGGGCGGTCGAGGATGGTCGGGAGCAGGCGGTGCTCTATGTGGGAACGACGGGTGTTCGAGACGGCGTATAGGGGCTACTAGTCGCGCGGCGGCGAACGACCATGTCTGGGGGGTAGCTAGGGTCGTGGCGAGTGCAGGTATGCATGGAGAGAGAAAGGTGTGGCGGGCGCGCGCGAGGCAGCTGCGGTGTTCTCATGTGCTCTCGGCATGGCAGACAGAGAAATGGGCGTGGATTTCTCAGGTGGTCCACGGCTGGGCTGCGATCGAGGGGTGGACAGGGAGTGGCGGTGGACGATGGCCTGCCTCCTAGACATTGTGGATGGGCGCGATGCTTCTTGTGACGAGCTGCCCATGGTCGACAGGCAAAGACGGCCCGGGTGGCGCGGCACAGGCGCAAAGGGCAGAGGGGGTGTTGGTCGGCTGCGTTGCTAGGTGTTGAGGGGGACTAGGGAGTGAAATGGGGACAATTGGTAGACAACGCATTGATCAAGAACAGTAATAGTTTGGCAGCTATTACTGTGTTCACCAGGTGTTTGATGAAATGGCCGCATGAATTCAAGATTTGAATTTTTGTATGAATTTTGGTGATTGATCTTGTCATAAGCTTGGTAGTCTGTGGTTTCTAGGGTTCGCCAAGGGGAATTGGTTTGGTTGGTTTTTGAGAAATGGCCATCTTAGTACCTATTAAGGATTAAATTTTTGAATGCCTCTCAAATGGATTTGAAAATAGTTTCTATAAGTTTGTGAGTTTGCTTGGGTTCATTGTTATTTGTTCTAGCAAGGGGTGAAAATAATTGGATTGGTTTCTAATAGAAATATTTTACTAGGAACACTCAAAGTGGTCTAGTGAACAAGTTTGTCCAAAATGACCATTTGATCATATGCCTTCTTATTTGAATTTCCTTTTTATTTATTTTGTTTGGAATTGACCTAGATGATATTGTTTTCATCTTTAAACCAATCCTTATCATTCATAGCAATCAAACATGGCAACTGCAATCATTCATGCATTAATCACACACACACATATATTCATATTAATTTTAATAATAAAAGTTTTTGTTACCCCTAAACTTCGGTGATTAGAACTTGATAATCTTGATTCACATTTTTGGGATGTTGCAATCCTTCCTTCCTTAAACAAAATCTCATCCCGAGATTTAAGAAAACAAAACTAGGAACTAAAGAGATCTAGAAACTCAGTCCTAATGTAATCTTCTCGCTCCCAAGTAACTTCTTCTTCAGTATGGTTACTCCACTGGATCTTGAGAAACTTGATACTCCGGGTTCTGGTGGTTCTGAAGGCTTCTTCCAAAATATGAATGGGTACTTCACGATAAGTTAGGTCCTTGTTGATCTCTATGGTTTGGTGATCAATATTCTTAAAAACTTCGGTCTTCTCCGGAATTTCTAGGCATTTGTGAAGTAAACAAGATGTGGAACACATCATGCACGAATGACATCTCCTCCGACAGTTCCAGTTGATATGATACTTCTCCTCAGCGATTCAAAATCTTGAAGGGTCCAATATATCTGGGGGCTAACTTCCCTTTCAGCTGGAAACGTTGCTTTCCTTTCAAGGGTGACACTTTGAGATACACAAAATCTCCGACATTGAAGGCCAGGTATCGACTCTCTTGTCAGCATAACTCTTCTGTCTAGATTGGGTGGTCTTGAGATGTTCACGGACTTTGTGAACCTTCTCTTTGGCTTCTCTTAAAATGTCGGGTCCGAAAATCTGACTCTCTCCTACGTGCGACCAATTCAACGGGGTACAACACTTCCTTCCATACAGAAATTCAAATGGGGCCATTTGCAAACTGGCTTGATAACTATTGTTGTAGGAGAATTCTGCGAAAGGTAGACAATCTTCCCATTTTGATCCATATTCTAGCACACAATCTCTCAGCATATCTTCTAATATTTGATTGACTCTTTCAGTTTTTCCATCGGTTTGCGGGTGATAAGCTGTGCTGAAATTCGGTTTGGTTCCTAACCCTTCTTGGACTTTCTGCCAAAATCTTGAGGTAAACTAGGTTCCTCGATCAGATACTATGGTCTTAGGGGTTCCATGCAAACTGACGATTCTAGCAATGTACAGCTCTGCTAGCTTCAAACTCTGGTAGGTGGTCTTGACAGGTATAAAATGGGCTACTTTGGACAGTCTATCCACTATGACCCAAATTGAGTCATTTCCCCTACTATATGTAGGCAAACCGGTGATAAAATCCATTCCTACAGAATCCCATTTCCATTTCAGAATCTGCAATGGTTGCAAAAGTCCTACGGGTCGCTGATTTTCCGTTTTGACTCTCTGATAGATATCACACTTGGCTATGTAGCTTCCGATTTCTCTCTTCATCTTGTGCCACCAAAATTTCTCTTTCAAATCCTGATACATCTTTGTTCCTCCCGGGTGGATAGAATAAAGAGTATCATGAGCTTCCTGCATAATGACTTGCTTCAACTCGGAATCTGCTGGTACCTATATACGTCCTTTGTATCACAAAACTCCTTCTTTATCTCCGATGAATCCCGGTACCTTCCCTGTACTGATACAACATTTGATTTCGTCGATACTAGCATTTCCTTTTTGTGCCTCCTTGATCTGACTAATCAAAGTGGGTTGAAGTTCTATGCTAGCCAAAAATCCTTCACTAACTAGCTCCATTCTGAAATTTTCCATCTCTTCATGCAAACTTGGCTGGGCTTCTATTATCATGGTGTTCAATCGACACGTCAATCTGCTAAGAGCATCTTCTACCACATTGGCTTTGCCGGGGTGATAGTGAATGTCAAGGTCATAGTCCTTGATTAACTCTATCCATCTAATTTGCCTCATATTTAGCTCCTTCTAGGTGAAAATATACTTCAGACTCTTGTGATTCGAATAAATCTCATAGCGGTTACCCATGAGGTAATGCCGCCATGTCTTCAAGGCTAAAACTATGGCTGCTAGTTCGAGGTCATGGGTAGGGTAATTATACTCATGTTGCTTCAGTTTTCAGGATAGATAGGATATGACTTTGCCTTCTTGCATCAGCACACATCCGAGACAGACCTTGGATGCGTCACAATACACATCAAAAGGCTTCTTGATATCTGGCATAATCAAGATTGGGGCTGAAATCAATCTCTTCTTGAGCTCTTGAAAAATTTCTTCACATTTGTCCGTCCATTCAAACTTCTTATCTTTCTTCAACAACTGGGTCATGGGTCTTTCGATGCTCGAGAATCCTTCTAAGAACTTGCGGTAATATCCCGCTAATCCGAGAAATGCGTGAACTTGGGTTTGAGTGGTTGGGGATTTCAATTCTTTAACATCCTTAATCTTGGCAGGATCGACACCAATTCCTCCTGCCGACACGATATGTCCTAGGGAATCCTACTTCCTTTAACCAGAAGTCACATTTCCTAAACTTGGCATACAACCGATGCTCTCTAAGGGTTTCAAGGATGGTCCTCAGGTGTAGCTCATGGTCTTCTTCTAATTTGGAATAGATCAGAATATCATCTATAAAAACAACGACAAACTTATCAAGGAAGTTCATAAAAATATTATTCATGAGATTCATGAAATAAGCGGGGGCATTGGTTAATCCAAAAGACATGACAGTGTACTGATACAATCCATATCTGGTGGTGAAGGCAGTCTTTGGAATATCCATTGCGCGAATCTTGAGTTGATGATAACCAGTTCTAAGATCAATCTTAGAAAACACTTTGGCACCGATCAACTGGTCAAACAGATCTTCTATCTTCGGCAGTGGGTACTTGTTCTTAATGGTGACATCATTCAGCTTTCGATAATCCGTGACAAACGGTTACCTCCATCTTTCTTATCCACAAACAAAACAGGTGATCTCCATGGCGACGCGCTTGGTTGAATCAAACCTATCTCCAGCATAGCATACAGTTTCTTATTTAGCTCCACTAATTTAGACGGGTTCATACTTGCGGTGACCCAAATACCACTACATGATGTAGTACACTATAGTTGTGGACAAAACACCAAACAAACACCGTTCACTAGTATTACATCCCTCAGAGTGGTACAACAGAAACATAGCAGGCCCAAGACATGACTATAGGTTACAACTCAACTCTTTACACAAGATCGAGAGAACACTCTAGGTTAAAGAGAGAAAAAGAAACTTCTTACAAAGAAGAATCAGAAATAAATAATTCAAAAGCTATAATACTAATAAGACTAGTATCTGAACTAATGGTTTGGCATTGCTGCTAAGGCAATACACTACAGAAATAGGTTCTATGGCTAGAGATTATATCCCTATCTAATCAGTAACTTCGTCTTCACTTGAGTTGATGTATATGTTGACTTTCTTGACTTCATTGAAGAGATTTAGTTGTTGATGATGATTCCTGGAGCATAACTTGATGTAGACATCGTCTGTACTGGATTTAGAATCTAGCAAGGATTAAGAAGATACGTTGACTACGAGCATACTCAGCAAGTTCACTAGAAAAGGAGTGTTTGATGCACTATATCTACAGCCACATACCGTAGGTCGTAGGCAATGCAAGTTTTCGTAAACATTTCTTCAAAGGTTGCTTTTATTCTGAAAAGCTATGTCCGTCAGCCTTCATGGGTTTACCAGAACTTTCATGGAGTTCCTTTCCCGCCGCGTTCGTATCTCCTTCCCGGAACAGGGAGTAACAAGTTACAGTTCTTACACTCTGTAGAGGTGCATCACTTTACCCATGAGAGATCTTAAGCTTTGTTGCATGACCGGGAGTATGTTCCAGTTCAAACTTCCATGGTTTGAGGCCCAACCTAAGATCAAATCCAATCACCGCCCTCTCCGCGACCTCATATGTCTGCACGATCCTTCGGGGCCGGCTCACCTCTGTTAGTCCCCTTTCTGGAAGGCTATAACCATGATGAGTTCCCGAAGACTCTATGACCTGGTGCTGCCCTCGCAAGTTCCATATTAACTGGTCCATCAACTAAGCACCATCCATAGATAATCTAGACACCAAAAGTGTGGGGCATAAGGGTGCCCACCCATATGTTGGATCCTCACAAGGAATCACAATGTCACGTTAAGCTCGTCCTGCCTCCATACGAGAGGAAAAGGATACAGCTGACTTATCCGTCCCATTCCAAATCTCATGGTCAACGCGTAATATACGAGACAAGAATCACTGGCGACATTGGTTGTTAAGTCCTAGAGGATGTATTCCTGAGCAGTGGTATTCCAACTGCCAGATTTAATAGATTAGCTGATCACCCTGGATCAGTAACCAATAGTTCACATTATTATCAAAAATAGTGTTTTCTGACATTTTTGGAATGCAGGTGATGACAACACTTGATTTGCAAAATACTTTACAGAAAATAATCAAAAGGACATGAGCAAGTGTGAACTTGCCTTTTGTGATTGCAAGATTATGCACTCACGGTCTTCAATATAATATAAAAGATCCAATATCTGAAATCATCATCATTGGTCCGGTAAGGACTAATGTCATAAGTAATGTAATGCAATTACGTAAACTCGAATCCCGGGAATAGCGTTGATCTAGGGTTTGGATATTGGAAATGGTTACTTTAGAATGTGTTGTCCTTTTATATAAATTTTATACTTGTGCTTTTTATTAAGGCTTGTGAGTATGTGTGAAACAACATGTAAACATAATGGCATACAATAATAAGATATACTAATGAGATGTGCTACTCAAGGACTGCTTATATGTGAATTATCTTATCTTCAAGTTTTACCTTGCAAGTGATGATATTTATAAGGAACTGAAGTGTTAACAATCCTAGGTATATAAGTAAAGCTTAATGTAATGTGATTATTATTAATTGTCATTTGATGTTTGAAGTGGCAAAACGAATAACATCTAAAGAAAATCTTACTTAACTAAGCATAAGCATCTAAGATTTTAAGTTAACCTTATGAGGTGTTCTTTCTAGTTATAGTCTTTAAGTAAGAAAGAATTACTTCATTGGAATAATGACAGCATTAGTATTTGAGACTTATCTATCTTGGTTTTTAACTTGGTTGGTTTGGTATTAAGATACTTTATAAATTAATTATAACAGAGCAAAGTTAACTATACAGCATATAATAAAGTCTTTAGCATTATTTAAAGTATTATAGACTAAAGTTAACTTTAAAACATAGATGGACTTTAGGTGAAATGCTTGTTATACTTATACCTTGTTCACTTTATAATGTTTCTTTAAATTACTTAAGAATGGCAACACTTCTATTTGAATAGTGGTTTCTTAATTGTTTAGTGGAATAGAATCATTTTCCTTTTTATGGATGAGTGGTTATAGTTTGTAAATAAGGAAGTAATATTACTAAACTACTCATAGATTCAATATAGTGTTTTGGTTTGTTTATAACTTGTAGTTGAAGTAAGTAAAAAGGTTTTATTTAGTTTCATGTTATTCTTGAAGAACTTATACATAATAAAGATTCTTTTAGAAAATAAACTACACATCTGGTTGAAGGATAATTCAATAAGATTGTATTTAAAATGTGTTGGACCAATTTGACCTTATATTATAAATATTTAGGACTAGTATTACTTATTAGACATTATATGAATTATTTAACATTATATGAATTATTTAGCCAAATTTAGGAATATTAACAAATTTATTTAACATTATATGAATTGTTAACTAAAGTAATAGGTTTAAATTCAAGTTATAAAAGTGTTTAAATTTTTATTTAACTCAAAAGTGGAATATTATATTTTTAACATATAGGTATTATTTTTGTGATAATTTTAGTATACTACACTTATTTTTGTGATTTAAAAATAATAAGATATGATTTTTATAATACTTATTACTTTATAAAGACTTACTAAATAATAATTATTTCATTAAGTGGACTAATAATGCATGACTATAGTTTTAAATTATTATTATTTTCTAAGATTTTGGGGTATTTTATTTATATTTTTTAACATTTACCATAATTAAAATATGAATTATCAAAGTTTTATTACTTATATAACTTTTATTAAATAATATTGATTTAAATAATCATCATAATAATATTTGATAATATTTTTAAGTTTTAGATTTTATTTTTCTACAAATTTTCATATATTATACACATTTTTCTGAATTATAAATCAAAAGTTATTAATTAAACAAGATTTAATTATTTCTTAATTAAACTCTAAATGGTAATTATTTTTTACACCGATCCTACTATAGACACAGTCACTGACTGGTGGGCCACATGCCACATGGCATGCCCCTGATTTAGCTAATACTTTTGTTATTGGTTTGGTTCTTACTCTCAGAGGATGACATATGGGCCCAAGGCCACGTCAAATGCCACATGGGCGAAGACTGGTCAACCGAACTGACTCGACATAAGCATGACGTCATCCCGCCGGATCCTTCTCAGATCTATGATCGATCGAGCGATCCCGAATGCGTGCGCGGCTGTGGTTGTGTTGGTTGGAACGAGGACAACACGAGGAGCCTAGCTGTGGTGGCGCCGCAAAGAAATGGTCACCGGTGAGTGGAGCACGACGACGTCTGGCGGCTGTGCATGGCGACGCACGACGGTGGCTCGATACAGGAAGCAAGCGAGGCGAAGGAAGGCGGCGGCGTGTTCAGTAGATCACCCAGAATGCAGAGGAGTGGTCGTAGAGGCGAGGTGCAGCTGGAGACGGCGGCGATTGACGTCGGCGACGGCGTCGGTTTCGGGGAAGACGACCTAAATCCCGCAGCTAGGGATCTCCCCGACCAGCGCGCTTTGGGGCAATTGACGAGGTCGAGCACCGCGGTCTTCGTGGTGGCCTCAGAATGGCAAGGGGAGGCCGGGAGCGAGCACTAGCTCGAGCCATGTTGGTTAGGGTTTCAGCAGAAGAGGAATTTGAGAGGAGAAAGGGGATTAGGGTTCTTCGGCGGCGTTCAAGGCTTCTTATAGACGACTGGGAAAGGTGGCGCGGATCTTGACGCGGCCGACGATGGGGTGGCCACCAGCGAGCTGCTTCGCTGCATCGTCGGGTCGCCGGCGTCGCGAGGAAGACGACATGAATAGAAGGTCGAAGGGGTACGGGCCAGTGCCGGGCCGCACTTGGGCCAGATGGGCTGCATTTGGCTGCTCGTGAGCGATGGATAAGGTAGTGAGGATGTGGGCCGTGGGCCAGATTTGTTGCTTCTTCTGTTTTTTCCTGATTCTATCCCTTTTCTATATTCTGTTTTGTTTTAGCTTTGAATTTGCACAAATGATTTGAGTTTTCTTTGTAGAATTAATTTGTTAAACAATTGCAGCAATTATGAATGTATTTAAAGTCATTTTGTGAACTTGTATTATATATTGTTTAGAGTTTCTCTATTTTCTTTATATAGATACATTTACTATTATTATTTGTGAGGGCTTTTAATATGAATTTAATTGGGAAAAAATTCATAAACTTATTATAGAATGCATTACTACTAACTAATGAGATTTTATTCTCATTAATACATAATATTAAGGCAACTTTTATATTTAGTGATCCTTCATAAGTATTTGATACATAAAGTTCTAAGTACTAATAGGGTTAATATTATTCCTATGAATTTAAGAAATAGCAATGTAAATATTTTATTATAACTAACAGAGAGTTAGGGTTTGAATTGGAAATGCCTACCCTAAGTTCTTAGGAGATTTAATATTCTCACATTTCTTGTATTGATGTGAATAAGGGTTTATGGCTAAACACATTGTCTTTATGTTTATGATCTTTATTAATATCATCCTTTAAATTAAAATAGTGGGATTGTTTTCTAGGCTAACTGATGAGACAGAATGGATAAAGATAGTTCTTAAGCATATGTGATAATGATAGTTGAGAATGACCAAGATATGCTGAAGTGATTTGATGTAGCAAATTATTCCTATCAACTATTGTGGAAACAAGATGATTGATCCATCAGATGGGATGGATGTTAAGCTTGATTATAGATTGAGGTTTAATGTTTACCCAGAATTCCTATCTTCCATAATTCACAATCGTGGACTTCTAATTAAGGAACTCCTTTCCTAGATATACTACTCCTTCATAACCATCATCATGTGTTGACATGATGAGCTTTACTAATATCATTTCAATAGATGTATACATCAAATTCTACTTCACCTCAAGTGCTTGGATTTTCCAAAGAGGAAATATTACTTCTTTAATCCAATGTTGCTCTAACATCAGCTTAATCATACTATCTTCTCTCTACTTAACTCTAGTAACAAATACTCCAACCTCACATTATATTAATGTGACTTGTCATGGCTATCTTAGGATAACATATCTATACTAGGGTTCCAATCATGTTTTATCCACCAATGCCACTTATACTTGATATAAGCGTTCAACCTTGGTGAATAAGATATGATCATTATAATCTTTTGATCCTTTATGGTTTAGGTTTCCAGTTGGCTAATCAAGGCCTTCATCAATACAACATTATAGTTGTATTTTAATTATCTTCTTAGTATCTCTATCGAACTATGAGATATTACTCATTGACTATACCTACTTGATCCAATAGGATTACTCCTTGGTAACTATTTTCAGAATTCATCCTTATAATTATATCTTCCAGATAACTCTTCTATTCATTTAGGAGTGAGTTAACTCCATCAATTATCATAATGATTTCATTCTCTCCAAACTCTTCCATCCTATAGATGATATTCAATTCTAGCATTACTATTTATCCCTTCGTACTTATTTCTTTATAGGCCTTAAGTGAATGCTATGATATGGTCAAGAGTTGATAGATCAAGAATTGATAGATTAAGAATTGGTGAATCAATAGTTGATTGCTCAACATTGATGAACAACAGATATTAAGATAAGCTTCATTAGAGATGGTAAAGATTGATATGGAAAGAAAGATATATGGTGAATGATCTTGACTTGGTTTCTTTCCTACTCAATCTCACCTAAGAGTTAAGGTTAGGTATTACCATGAGATTCATGGTATAAGTAAATGAGATTAAGTTTTAGTTGTTATATTCCTATTATTTAAGTTATATTTTTAACTTGGTATTCATGAATGTGTAATGATTACAAGGATATGATTACTTAAGGATCAAATATGAACCATTAAGTAATATAGTAGGGTTAACTTTTATTGCATTTGATCTACCCTTAGATCAAATCTCCCTTACCCAAAATAAGGTTTTAGCAAAGGTCATATTGAAACTTATTGCAGTCAACTTGATGATCTACTTCAATTCCATCAAGTTAAGAGAAGCTTCATTCACTTTGACAAGTTTTTATTTAAAAGCACGAAAATTATTCGGATTTTCTATGCATGAATGCAATGCACACATCTGTGTTCAGCTTATTTCTAAGCTCTAATGCTGGGATGTTACAGACTCTCCCCCTTAAAATAAACTTCGTCCTTGAAGTTCGCATACTCTCACGTTTCGGAGTAAGGAATTGTCTTGCAATGATTACGATATGTCTCAACTCCATGGTAACCTCAATGGGAATAATTGTAATATCCCATATCCAGGTCTTTTCCTTGAATTCTGATCGTACTTGGAAATCTCCAACTGGTTGTCTCCAATACTCCAAAGTTTCTTTTATTATCCTTCTTTACTCCCTTAGGAATATTTCCTTATTATAAACTCCTTAATTTGGGGTCACTTCTTAGTTCCTTATCCTGATTAGGTATCCTAATCCAACCCCTTTTATTTAATCATCGAACTTTCTTACTATACTATGCAAAGTCTAGGAAGTCTCACTAAAACAAGTTTTAAACTTTCTTAAACAATAATTATGGTCAAAAAGACTAACTTTTGATTTGCGATGGTATGGTTTATACTGGTAGTACTTCTAAAGATTGGAGTTGAACTCATTTAGTCCATACCCATCGGAATTTCTTATTTCTCTACACATGTCAAATTGGATGTGCTATGTTACCTCTTAGGATCACTTAAGAATTATTTCTTTTAGAATTTGTCTGTTAGGATTAATCTTTTATCACCTTCAAGCTTTTACCTTATTAAGCTTTGGATAATCTTTCATTATCACCTATAGTACTTCTTAAAATTTCATTTATAATGTTTACTCTCCCCCTTAGGGTTTACTAATAGTCTTCAAACTATCTATTTAGTATTTATTGGCTTAATAATTAGAATATTGGTCTCTATCCATCTTATACCCTACCTATTTGGTTTCTTATGAAAGATTATACGGTGTATCCACACAATTTTGGATCTTTGAAGTAAATCTTTCAGCATTATTTGTCTTACTTACTATTTGGACATTTTTGCTTTGAGATGTCTGACTTCGGGAAGCGTCTTAGAAAAATGTCGCTTAATATTTTATACTCCTTTAGGTATTACTTAGCTTATGCCAAGTTTTATGTTCTTTATGCAACTTTTATGATGATCAGGTTAACTATGTCAACCATCACCGACTGTGGAGAATATACCAATTGTGGATCAAATACTAGCTATGGATCAAATACCAGCTGCGGATAATTACCAGCTGCGAACCATCCTAGGGTGTATGTATTACCCTATGGTTTCCGACATACTTCTCGCATTCTCTCTGAATTGTCAGAGCTTGAATACCATTTTGGTTCCAAAGCTACCTATTTGTACTTTATTCATGATACTTCCATGAACTTGGTACAACTATTCCATTACTTCTTAGTAATATTACATACTTTGATTGAACTTTAAGTTCATCACTCATTGTTACTCCATATTCCCTACGTTAATGTTCCTTCCCATAGCTGTCTAAGAATGATCTTAGCTTGATCCATCCTTCAAATTGCGTTGTTACTCCTTATACTTGGCTTCATTCTTCAAGTAAGTCTTCATCTTGGTCTTCTGAGCTCGTCACTCCCTTACACGAATTCCCATTCCTATCAAGGTCTATAACATCAAGTAATAACTGGATGTTGCAACATGCATTTGCACACCAGGTCATACTTAATGTACAGATCTAGTCTATCAAGAAGATCAAAAAAAACAAATAAATCCA
Organism: Avena sativa; assembly: GCA_916181665.1. Lineage (NCBI taxonomy): Eukaryota > Viridiplantae > Streptophyta > Magnoliopsida > Poales > Poaceae > Avena > Avena sativa. The sequence goes on along the minus strand of OV702280.1, from coordinate 388,407,174 downwards.
AATGTGGTACATATAACACACAATTCTCTAAGCCCGGAATATAGTAGTTGAGTATAATATCTCTAGAATTCAGGCTTAGTTGTGTAGTATATGACACCTCCTCATATAGGTTTACATTTTGATACTTAGCACATAGAGTCAAACTATTCTTTGTTTCAATATTTACCCAGATTGCTCAATTCCAACAGGATAATGTTTAAGCAAAGTGGTCTCAATTTGGTTTTGACTAACCTTTAGTCTCGCTCTTGGAATGGATAATATAACCAACCTATCATTTATTAGTAGCTAACCTCACATGGTCACTCCAAATGACTATTCAGATTCTATTTGCTACTTAAACCAAAGATTATTAAAAAAATTCAGCATCTAAAACTGCTATCATAGCTCTACGATGGTATTTTCTTACTCTCCTTTAGAATGATTTACGAATTACTGGTCATATTTACACCAACATCATGGTTTTGGAGCTAATCTCACCATGATCTTGTTATGTCTTACCTATTCATCATGATTTAGGAGCTAATCTAACCATGATGAGTTTGTTTCTCACTACACTATTATTAAGTCTTAACATAATTTTACTTCATCACGTAGGATTCTGTAACACCCTCAGAATCGACCCTATGCAAGTTTTAGCGAATCCCGCCAAACCCGCATAGAAACGATTCAAAGGTGCCCACCAGGCACTTTCGTGCGGGTGGAAAACGAAGTAATAACATTACACAACAGTCCTCGATGGGACCCACAGAACAGATATATATACAACACGACTCCATGAGTCAAGAATACAGATATACGGTACAAAGATCCAAATCACCTTGAAAGCAATAGCGCGTCCAGCTACGGACAAGATGCAAATGGGGCTAAGAGCCCTGAAGAATAACCAATGGCGTCCTGCCCAGGCCAAGCCGGAAGGGTAACCCTGCTAACGACGTCGATCTCAAAACCTGCTTAAACAAAAGGGGTGCCGACAAAGGGCAAAGGAAAAGAGGAGCGTCAGTACTGAGGCCAGTACACGGCGAGACTAGAATTCGGTGGTCCTCGCCTACATAGGTATGGTGGACTGCAGCGGCAGCGCAGCATGCGCTAAACATCCTATAGAGACTCGATAAAACAGGCGGCTATCAGAGAGGGGTAAGAAAGACCTATCCGGAACCAACCTGATACTAACACCAAACAATCCCATCCTGGTATTCCCCCCTCGAGACCAAACGAGGAAGTCAACCGAGGAACTCACACAGTTGGCAGTTTTATTTATTCAGTTGTCGTTGCAGCAATTACTAGTCAAGTATAGATAATCGTCCTGATAAGGTAAGCAGTGGGCACTTTTAGTTAACCATTCCGTTGTAGTTGCGACACTTACTAGTCAGATACAATTAGCATGAGATATCCCACAAACCCAGCAGTTGTTGGTACTTTTATTAGCCATTCCGTTGCAGTGGAGCTGATTACTAGTCATATCAGATACAAGTCAAATGATAACAGTAAACTTTAGTTATAGTTGTCTATGATCAAGCACTGTGCTCCAAGTCGTCCGTAACCGCGGACACGGCTTCTCGAAAAGATTTAACCCTGCAGGGGTGCACCAAAGTATCCACAAGCACTTCGACCCTTTTTGCCAGATCAGTTAACATACACCCATCGGTATGTCGGCGGGGCCTAAGTCACGACGTTTCCAGACCCAAAGCAAGCACGGGGGGCCACCCCACTAAGTACACCCGCAACGAAGTCGGCCGGTCTCCAAGACGGACTCAGGTTTGGGTAGACGGCTGTGAACGACTGGGGACCCAAAACTGGGCTTGTCGACACCGCGAAAACGTGTCCCGATCCTAAACAGTACAGTGTGCTATCCATCGCACAATTTAAATAAAGCGGTAAAGCATGGCATAAGTACAGAATAGTAATAAAGCCCCAAACTAATTTGTGGCCCCCAGTACAATACTTTGAAATCAGGTACTAATCGATGGGGGGCCCATATCTCCCCACCTGTGGTTAGCGCGCTCGATCTCGGAACAGGTGTCAAGAACTCGGGGTCCTACGGGACACAAGTGGACGGTTAACAACCAAATAACATCTATTGCCCACCTGTGCCTCTGCTTACCTACTTCAATTTTAGTTATTAAACAATAATTAAAGTGAACGATAATTAAAGCCATGATCATCTCCAACATTAGACATGCGGCAAGTACTCCAACAACTGTGGTTCTTGGCGACACACAACAGCACTTGAGCAAGCGACTACGACGCGCAAGTACAACTATCTACCAAACAACGGGTGATAGGATGTGTCCAAGGCAATATAAGGCTGCAAGGGATATCACGGGTACGAAAGCTAGAGCATCGCAACACAGATAGCAATAGATCAATAGGAGGGAATAAATACTATAAAAGTAAGATAGGTAGAAAGGGGGGAGATGCTCGCCTGAAAAACATTGTCGAAGTTTCATCCGAAGATCGGGGCGAAGCTCACATCAACTCAACGGCCTTATCCACGAAGAAGCAAAACACTAGAAGAAACACCGGATGCACTATTTAATACAACGGCAGAAGATCGGGCATGATGCATGTATGATGTATGACATGGCAACGGTGCGATGCAATTAGGCAATATTAAGCGGAACCGGGGGTTCCGACAATTAATTAATAGGTTTATGTTGTTTAGATACCCCGCAATTTAAATGTTGTCTTAACATGGCAAAAAGTATCACCGGTTCGCTACACAAATTTAAATGAGGCCAATATAAGACTAGATTTGCCCGCATATGGGCCCCATATTTAATTAAGGTGAATCGGCATAATGCCCCCAAACCACATGAGATGTATGCGAGCATGCTCAATTAATATGCAACAAGTTATATAGTTGGCAATTTATAAAATAGGGGCTCGGAAAAGGGGTCACACATTAGGGTTCGATGATCTTGGGGTTCCGGGGTTCGGGGTTCGGTCTCAGGGTTCAGGGTTCGACGGGATCGGTTTCGGCGGGATCGTTCTCGGATAACGGATTAGATCTTGGCGTTCCGTGAAGAAGGACTTGGTGTGGCGTCGGGGGCGCATCGAACTCGCCCTGGTCGGTGTCGATCTTGTCGCATCCGTGGTCCTCGGGTCCGTGTAGACGGTCATGGCGTTCAAGGTGGCGAGCTTAGCGTTCTGATTGGAGATCTTGGCGTTTTCGACCGGTCTTCAGGGTCTCGGTCATCGGATCTGTGAAGGAGAACTTGTCGGTCCTAGGTTCCATGTCGGCATCCTCGGTGTTCCGCGGTGAAATGCTTGTCGTTTTTGTGGCGAGCTTGGCGGTCAACGGGTCCGGAAGCGGTTCCCGGCGAACTCGGCGTCCGGGAAGGAGTACTTGTCGCACATGTGGTCTCGGTGTCCTCGGATCCGATTGAAGACCTTGGCTTCGGGTATGGGGGTCTTCGGGTCCTCGGGCCATCGGGGTACTCGAGTCCGCGTGGTTGATCTTGTCGTTCCGTGTTCTCGGGCACCGGATCCGTGACGGATGTCATGGCGGTTCCTGGGAGGACAACTTGGTGTTCCGAGGTGAGGTTCTCGAGGGTCGGTGTCGGGCTTGAGAGGCGCGGTCGCGGGGTCGAGCGGAGGAAGGGCAGAGGCTGGCAGGGCGACGGCGGGGAAGCGCCCGACGACGAGGAACAGGGAGCACGGCGGCGGGGGTCCCGGCAGGCGCAGGAGGAGGCCGGCGACGGGCGGACAAAGAGGCGAGGGCGCGGCCCGCGGGGTCGAGCGGAGGGGGCAGAGGCTGGCAGGGCGACGGCGAGGCCAGCGGCGGCGCCGGCTAGAGGCCGACGTCGGGGAGGCGAGGCGGGCCGCTGGACGGCAGGGTCGAGGCGGGGCCGGCGAGCTCCGGCGGGCGGGGCGAACGGCGGAAGGAGAAGGCCGGAGAGGCGGAGGCGCGCGGGCCGGAGAGGGAGCTCGGGGAGGGAGGGGCGAGGCGGAGCTCTGGGGCGGTGGGGACGAGCGGTGGCCGAGGCAGAGGAGGCGAGGCGGCCGGCGGGTGGAGGGCGCGGCGCAGAGGAGAGGGAGGCGGCGCCGGGAGGGGCACCGAAGGCGGTGGACGAGGACGGTGGGAGCGCGCCGGCGGGGGGAGCTTGAAGGGAGGCGGCGGCTCGGAAGGTGACGGGCCCGGCCGCGGGCAGGGCGGTGGGAGGAGGGAGATGCGGGGCGGGGGCGATGCAGGGGAGGAGAACGTGCGGGAGGTGGGGGTCGTGCGCGTGGGAGAGAGAGCCGGGGTGGGGCCAGGCTGGGTCAGGGGAGCGGGGTGGTGAGCGGTTGGTGAGCGTGGGGTGTGGGAGGACGTGCAGGTGGGCGGGGCCACGTGGGGGCGCGCGCTCAGGTGGGGTGGGGCCAGGCAGGGCAGGCGGGAGTGAGCGGGAAAAGCGGCAGGTGGGCGGGAGATGAGGTGACGCTGGGGGCAGTGGGGTGGGGCGAGGTGGCAGAAGGTGGTTGGTGGGGATTTGGGGTAGGCTGATGTGGCGAGCTGCGATTGGGTGGGATGATGTGGAGGCAGGGTGGGTAGATTAGGTTGGGTAGTTTTAGGATTCTGGTGGACCGTTTTGAACTGGGGGTGGCCGACTGGGTCGGATCGGCCCGGTTGGCTGCCCCCAAAAAAAAATAATTAAATATTTTATTCAATTAAACCGGGCTTTTTGTAAACCGTTGGCAGACGAAACGAAATAATCCGGAGGGACCCGGGTTTTGTGTTTGAACAAGGACGGGGCGTTTAGAAAACAAAATAGGTTTTTCCGCAAATAGTTTTATGCAAGCAAATGCAAGATGACATGACGATGCACAAATGCAATGTGGCATGATGACATGAGCATGCGGTCATGAGGATGCAATGCCAAAAACAACGCGATTTTCTAGTAGTGGTTTTGCGGGATGCCACAATTCGACACCACTAACAATGGATCTCGCCCTCGAGATCCGCCTCATGGTACCGGAAGGGAGGTCGGCGATCTCCGTCTTCTCGCTTCGTGTAGATCCTCGCGACACCACTAACAAGAGGTCGTTGTCCGTGATCGTTGAGGGAACACTCCGGGACAAAAGGTCGAAGGTAGAGGTATCAACAAATAAAGCCACCTCTAGCTTCGATGGAAGGAGTAGAATTGCATCGATCCACCATTCAATATACAAAGCAAATGATAAGAGTAGTGGTATGGTCGCGACTCCATCCCGCACTCAAAGCATTACTCTGTACACGAACAGATAGATTATGCAACCAACCCTTAGAATTTAGACTGAAGATCTCGACAAACAAGGTTCAGGAACAAAGGGGTGATGCAGACGCTGCATCGGATCTAGCGTAGATGATGTCGTCGCGTCGGAAAACACCGGGAGGCGCGAACAAGTAACAAAGAGAAGTCCACCAGACGAAGGATTCCTCGGATAGCATGAAGACCAGATGTAGCAACACCGTTACCGAAGGAGGAAGCGAAACCCTGAAGGTACGACGGAAACCCAACCACGAGAATTCCTGGACTAGCATAAGGAAAGGGAATAGATCCAAAACGCGCGGAGGTAAGAGGAGAATAGCAGAGGGGTAAGGAGTAAAATCAGACCTAATCAGAACTATCCAACCGATTTTTCAAAAATAGTTTTGACACTCTACTTCGGCCGTTAGCTAGGTTATCCTACAGGCTGGACTTGTGGGGTATCGCAACTGCTGAGCTCTGATACCACTCTGTAACACCCTCAGAATCGACCCTATGCAAGTTTTAGCGAATCCCGCCAAACCCGCATAGAAACGATTCAAAGGTGCCCACCAGGCACTTTCGTGCGGGTGGAAAACGAAGTAATAACATTACACAACAGTCCTCGATGGGACCCACAGAACAGATATATATACAACACGACTCCATGAGTCAAGAATACAGATATACGGTACAAAGATCCAAATCACCTTGAAAGCAATAGCGCGTCCAGCTACGGACAAGATGCAAATGGGGCTAAGAGCCCGGAAGAATAACCAATGGCGTCCATAACCCTGCCCAGGCCAAGCCGGAAGGGTAACCCTGCTAACGACGTCGATCTCAAAACCTGCTTAAACAAAAGGGGTGCCGACAAAGGGCAAAGGAAAAGAGGAGCGTCAGTACTGAGGCCAGTACACGGCGAGACTAGAATTCGGCGGTCCTCGCCTACATAGGTATGGTGGACTGCAGCGGCAGCGCAGCATGCGCTAAACATCCTATAGAGACTCGATAAAACAGGCGGCTATCAGAGAGGGGTAAGAAAGACCTATCCGGAACCAACCTGATACTAACACCAAACAATCCCATCCTGGTATTCCCCCCTCGAGACCAAACGAGGAAGTCAACCGAGGAACTCACACAGTTGGCAGTTTTATTTATTTAGTTGTCGTTGCAGCAATTACTAGTCAAGTATAGATAATCGTCCTGATAAGGTAAGCAGTGGGCACTTTTAGTTAACCATTCCGTTGTAGTTGCGACACTTACTAGTCAGATACAATTAGCATGAGATATCCCACAAACCCAGCAGTTGTTGGTACTTTTATTAGCCATTCCGTTGCAGTGGAGCTGATTACTAGTCATATCAGATACAAGTCAAATGATAACAATAAACTTTAGTTATAGTTGTCTATGATCAAGCACCGTGCTCCAAGTCGTCCGTAACCGCGGACACGGCTTCTCGAAAAGATTTAACCCTGCAGGGGTGCACCAAAGTATCCACAAGCACTTCGACCCTTTTTGCCAGATCAGTTAACATACACCCATCGGTATGTCGGCGGGGCCTAAGTCACGACGTTTCCAGACCCAAAGCAAGCACGGGGGGCCACCCCACTAAGTACACCCGCAACAAAGTCGGCCGGTCTCCGAGACGGACGCAGGGTTTGGGTAGACGGCTGTGAACGACTGGGGACCCAAAACTGGGCTTGTCGACACCACGAAAACGTGTCCCGATCCTAAACAGTACAGTGTGCTATCCATCGCACAATTTAAATAAAGCGGTAAAGCATGGCATAAGTACAGAATAGTAATAAAGCCCCAAACTACTTTGTGGCCCCCAGTACAATACTTTGAAATCAGGTACTAATCGATGGGGGGCCCATATCTCCCCACCTGTGGTTAGCGCGCTCGATCTCGGAACAGGTGTCAAGAACTCGGGGTCCTACGGGACACAAGTGGACGGTTAACAACCAAATAACATCTATTGCCCACCTGTGCCTCTGCTTACCTACTTCAATTTTAGTTATTAAACAATAATTAAAGTGAACGATAATTAAAGCCATGATCATCTCCAACATTAGACATGCGGCAAGTACTCCAACAACTGTGGTTCTTGGCGACACACAACAGCACTTGAGCAAGCGACTACGACGCGCAAGTACAACTATCTACCAAACAACGGGTGATAGGATGTGTCCAAGGCAATATAAGGCTGCAAGGGATATCACGGGTACGAAAGCTAGAGCATCGCAACACATATAGCAATAGATCAACAGGAGGGAATAAATACTATAAAAGTAAGATAGGTAGAAAGGGGGGAGATGCTCGCCTGAAAAACATTGTCGAAGTTTCATCCGAAGATCGGGGCGAAGCTCACATCAACTCAACGGCCTTATCCGCGAAGAAGCAAAACACTAGAAGAAACACCGGATGCACTATTTAATACAACGGCAGAAGATCGGGCATGATGCATGTATGATGTATGACATGGCAACGGTGCGATGCAATTAGGCAATATTAAGCGGAACCGGGGGTTCCGACAATTAATTAATAGGTTTATGTTGTTTAGATACCCCGCAATTTAAATGTTGTCTTAACATGGCAAAAAGTATCACCGGTTCGCTACACAAATTTAAATGAGGCCAATATAAGACTAGATTTGCCCGCATATGGGCCCCATATTTAATTAAGGTGAATCGGCATAATGCCCCCAAACCACATGAGATGTATGCGAGCATGCTCAATTAATATTCAACAAGTTATATAGTTGTCAATTTATAAAATAGGGGCTCTGAAAAGGGGTCACACATTAGGGTTCGACGATCTTGGGGTTCCGGGGTTCGGGGTTCGGTCTCAGGGTTCAGGGTTCGACGAGATCGGTTTCGGCGGGATCGTTCTCGGATAACGGAGTAGATCTTGGCGTTCCGTGAAGAAGGACTTGGTGTGGCGTCGGGGGCGCATCGAACTCGCCCTGGTCGGTGTCGATCTTGTCGCATCCGTGGTCCTCGGGTCCGTGTAGACGGTCATGGCGTTCAAGGTGGCGAGCTTGGTGTTCTGATTGGAGATCTTGGCGTTTTCGACCGGTCTTCAGGGTCTCGGTCATCGGATCTGTGAAGGAGAACTTGTCAGTCCTAGGTTCCATGTCGGCATCCTCGGTGTTCCGCGGTGAAGTGCTTGTCGTTTTTGTGGCGAGCTTGGCGGTCAACGGGTCCGGAAGCGGTTCCCGGCGAACTCGGTGTCCGGGAAGGAGTACTTGTCGCACATGTGGTCTCGGTGTCCTCGGATCCGATTGAAGACCTTGGCTTCGGGTATGGGGGTCTTCGGGTCCTCGGGGCATCGGGGTACTCGAGTCCACGTGGTTGATCTTGTCGTTCCGTGTTCTCGGGCACCGGATCCGTGACGGATGTCATGGCAGTTCCTGGGAGGACAACTTGGTGTTCCGAGGTGAGGTTCTCGAGGGTCGGTGTCGGGCTTGAGAGGCGCGGTCGCGGGGTCGAGTGGAGGAAGGGCAGAGGCTGGCAGGGCGACGGCGGGGAAGCGCCCGACGACGAGGCGCAGGGAGCACGGCGGCGGGGGTCCCGGCAGGCGCAGGAGGAGGCCGGCGACGGGCGGACAGAGAGGCGAGGGCGCGGCCTGCGGGGTCGAGCGGAGGGGGCAGAGGCTGGCAGGGCGACGGCGAGGCCAGCGGCGGCGCCGGCTAGAGGCCGACGTCGGGGAGGCGAGGCGGGCCGCTGGACGGCAGGGTCGAGGCGGGGCCGGCGAGCTCCGGCGGGCGGGGCGAACGGCGGGAGGAGAAGGCCGGAGAGGCGGAGGCGCGCGGGCCGGAGAGGGAGCTCGGGGAGGGAGGGGCGAGGCGGAGCTCTGGGGCGGCGGGGACGAGCGGTGGCCGAGGCGGAGGAGGCGAGGCGGCCGGCGGGTGGAGGGCGCGGCGCAGAGGAGAGGGAGGCGGCGCCGGGAGGGGCACCGAAGGCGGTGGACGAGGACGGTGGGAGCGCGCCGGCGGGGGGAGCTTGAAGGGAGGCGGCGGCTCGGAAGGTGACGGGCCCGGCCGCGGGCAGGGCGGCGGGAGGAGGGAGATGCGGGGCGGGGGCGATGCAGGGGAGGAGAACGTGCGGGAGGTGGGGGTCGTGCGTGTGGGAGAGAGAGCCGGGGTGGGGCCAGGCTGGGTCAGGGGAGCGGGGTGGTGAGCGGTTGGTGAGCGTGGGGTGTGGGAGGACGTGCAGGTGGGCGGGGCCACGTGGGGGCGCGCGCTCAGGTGGGGTGGGGCCAGGCAGGGCAGGCGGGAGTGAGCGGGAAAAGCGGCAGGTGGGCGGGAGATGAGGTGACGCTGGGGGCAGTGGGGTGGGGCGAGGTGGCAGAAGGTGGTTGGTGGGGATTTGGGGTAGGCTGATGTGGCGAGCTGCGATTGGGTGGGATGATGTGGAGGCAGGGTGGGTAGATTAGGTTGGGTAGTTTTAGGATTCTGGTGGACCGTTTTGAACTGGGGGGTGGCCGACTGGGTTGGATCGGCCCGGTTGGCTGCCCCCAAAAAAAAATAATTAAATATTTTATTCAATTAAACCGGGCTTTTTGCAAACCGTTGGCAGACGAAACGAAATAATCCGGAGACCCGGGTTTTGTGTTTGAACAAGGACGGGGCGTTTAGAAAACAAAATAGGTTTTTCCGCAAATAGTTTTATGCAAGCAAATGCAAGATGACATGACGATGCACAAATGCAATGTGGCATGATGACATGAGCATGCGGTCATGAGGATGCAATGCCAAAAACAACGCGATTTTCTAGTAGTGGTTTTGCGGGATGCCACAGATTCTCAAGTGAATCCCACATGATTACTACTTATTACATCAACATTTATCCTAATGATATTCATCATATTGTCTTTGGTTATCAACTAACCATAAGATTCCACTGTACTACTGGAATTCTAGAGTTAGGCTACACCATTAAGACTACTTCAATTAATATCTTAAACTTGATCCTAACCTACTGTAACCAATTGGCTTTCCTACAGTATCTTGATGGTTTATGTCTCCTTCGGAAGACACTAAATAGCACTATACTTGAGAGAAGATAAAATAATTACTACTAAGAAAGACTGACTTAAGCATCTAACTTAGATGTGACAAAGTTATCCTCAAGTGGATACTCATCACAAGTCATAAGAATATTTAGTTTAGATAAGATAGCTCCTATAGTCACTATCCAACCTACAGATCTTCGTAAAAGGGTTTTAATCTTAAGGTCAAATCATATGCTTTGATACCAACTGCGGTGACCCAGCATACCACTGCATGATGTAGTACACTATCATCATGGACATAACACCAATGAAACACCGTTCACTAGTATTACATCCCTCAGAGTGGTACAACAGAAACACAGCAGGCCCAAGACATGACTATAGGTTACAACTCAACTCTTTACACAAGATCTAGAGAACACTCTAGGTTAAAGAGAGAAAAAGAAACTTCTTACAAAGAAGAATCAGAAATAAATAATTCAAAAACTATAATACTAATAAGACTAGTATCTGAACTAATGGTTTGGCATTGCTGCTAAGGCAATACACTACAGAAATAGGTTCTATGGCTAGAGATTATATCCCTATCTAATCAGTAACTTCGTCTTCACTTGAGTTGATGTATATGTTGACTTTCTTGACTTCATTGAAGAGATTTAGTTGTTGATGATGATTCCTGGAGCATAACTTGATGTAGACATCGTCTGTACTGGATTTAGAATCTAGCAAGGATTAAGAAGATACGTTGAGTACGAGCATACTCAGCAAGTTCACTAGAAAAGGAGTGTTTGATGCACTATATCTACAGCCACATACCGTAGGTCGTAGGCAATGCAAGTTTTCGTAAACATTTCTTCAAAGGTTGCTTTTATTCTGAAAAGCTATGTCCGTCAGCCTTCATGGGTTTACCAGAACTTTCATGGAGTTCCTTTCCCGCCGCGTTCGTAGCTCCTTCCCGGAACAGGGAGTAACAAGTTATAGTTCTTACACTCTGTAGAGGTGCATCACTTTACCCATGAGAGATCTTAAGCTTTGTTGCATGACCGGGAGTATGTTCCAGTTCAAACTTCCATGGTTTGAGGCCCAACCTAAGATCAAATCCAATCACCGCCCTCTCCGCGACCTCATATGTCTGCACGATCCTTCGGGGCCGGCTCACCTCCGTTAGTCCCCTTTCGGGAAGGCTATAACCATGATGATTTCCCGAAGACTCTATGACCTGGTGCTGCCCTCGCAAGTTCCATATTAAATGTTCCATCAACTAAGCACCATCCATAGATAATCTAGACACCAAAAGTGTGGGGCATAAGGGTGCCCACCCATATGTTGGATCCGCACAAGGAATCACAACGTCACGTTAAGGTTGTCCTGCCTCTATACGAGAGGAAAAGGATACAGCTGACTTATCCGTCCCATTCCAAATCTCATGGTCAACGCGTAATATACGGCGCAAGAATCACTAGCGACATTGGTTGTTAAGTCCTAGAGGATATATTCCTGAGCAGTGGTATTCCAACTGCCAGATTTAATAGATTAGCTGATCGCCCTGGATCAGTAACCAATAGTTCACATTATTATCAAAAATAGTGTTTTCTGACCTTTTTGGAATGCAGGTGATGACAACACTTGATTTGCAAAATACTTTACAGAAAATAATCAAAAGGACACGAGCAAGTGTGAACTTGCCTTTTGTGATTGCAAGATTATGCATTCACAGTCTTCAAAATAATATAAAAGATCCAATATCTGAAATCAGCATCATTGGTCCAGTAAGGACTAATGTTTAAATAAGCAAGATTCTATTATGCATAAGTAATGTAATGCAATTTCCTAAACTCGAATCCCGGGAATAGCGTTGATCTAGGGTTTGGATATTGAAAATGGTTACTTTAGAATGTGTTGTCCTTTTAGATAAATTTTATACTTGTGCTTTTTATTAAGGCTTGTGAGTATGTGTGAAACAACATGTAAACATAATGGCATACAATAATAAGATATACTAATGAGATGTGCTACTCAAGGACTGCTTATATGTGAATTATCTTGTCTTCAAGTTTTACCTTGCAAGTGATGATATTTATAAGGAACTAAAGTGTTAACAATCCTAGGTATATAAGTAAAGCTTAATGTAATGTGATTATTATTAATTGTCATTTGATGTTTGAAGTGGCAAAAAGAATAACATCTGAAGAAAATCTTACTTAACTAAGCAGAAGCATCTAAGCTTTTAAGTTAACCTTATGAGGTGTTCTTTCTAGTTATAGTCTTTAAGTAAGAAAGAATTACTTCATTTGAATAATGACAGCATTAGTATTTGAGACTTATCTATCTTGGTTTTTAACTTGGTTGCTTTGGTATTAAGATACTTTATAAATTAATTATAACATACCAAAGTTAACTATACAGCATATAATAAAGTATTTAGCATTATTTAAAGTATTATAGACTAAAGTTAACATTAAAACATAGATGGACTTTAGGTGAAATGCTTGTTATACTTATACCTTGTTCACTTTATAATGTTTCTTTAAATTACTTAAGAATGGCAACACTTCTATTTGAATAGTGGTTTCTTAATTGTTTAGTGGAATAGAATCATTTTCCTTTTTATGGATGAGTGGTTATAGTTTGTAAATAAGTAAGTAATATTACTAAACTACTTATAGATTCAATATAGTGTTTTGGTTTGTTTATAACTTGTAGTTGAAGTAAGTAAAAAGGTTTTATTTAGTTTCATGTTATTCTTGAAGAACTTATATTAATAAAGATTCTTTTAGAAAATAAACTACACATCTGGTTGAAGGATAATTCAATAAGATTGTATTTAAAATGTGTTGGACAAATTTGAATTTATATTATAAATATTTAGGACTAGTATTACTTATTAGACCTAAATTGGAAATTTTAGGAATATTAACAAATTTATTTAATATTATATGAATTGTTAACTAAAGTAATAGGTTTAAATTCAAGTTATAAAAGTGTTTAAATTTTTATTTAACTCAAAAGTGGAATATTATATTTTTAACATATAGGTATTATTTTTGTGATCATTTTGGTATGTTACACTTATTTTTGTGATTTAAAAATAATAAGATATGATTTTTACAATACTTATTACTTTATAAATACTTAATAAATAATAATTATTTAATTAAGTGGAATAATAATGCATGACTATAGTTTTAAACTATAATTTTTATTTTCTAAGATTTTTGGATATTTTATTTATATTTTTTAACATTTACCATAATTAAAATATGAATTGTCAAAGTTTTATTACTTATATAACTTTTATTAATAATATTGTTTAAAATAATCATCATAATAATATTTGATAATATTTTTAAGTTGTATATTTTATTTTTCTACAAATTTTCATATATTATACACATTTTTCTGAATTATAAATCAAAAGTTATTAATTAAACAAGATTTAATTATTTCTCTAAATTATTTCTTAATTAAACTCTAAATGGTAATTACTTTTTACACTGGTCCTACTCTAGACACTGTCACTGACTGGTGGGCCACATGCCACATGGCATGCCCCTGCTTTAGCTAATACTTTTGTTACTGGTCTGGTTCTTACTCTCAGAGGATGACATATGGGCCCAAGGCCACGTCAGATGCCACATGGGCGAAGACTGGTCAACCGAACTGACTCGACGTAAGCATGACGTCATCCCGCCGGATCCTTCTCAGATCGAAGATCGATCCAGCGATCCCGAATGCGCGCGCGGCTGTGGTTGTGTTGGTTGGAACGAGGACAACACGAGGAGCCCAGCTGTGGTGGCGCCGCCAAGAAATGGTCACCGGCGAGTGGAGCACGACAGCGTCTGGCGGCTGTGCCTGGCGACGCACGACGGTGGCTCGATACAGGAAGCAAGCGACGCGAAGGAAGGCGGCGGCTTGTTCAGTAGCTCACCCGGAATGCAGAGGAGTGGTTGTAGAGGCGAGGTGCAGCTGGAGACGGCGGCGATTGACGTCGATGTTAGGGAAAACGGCCTAAATCCCGCAGCTAGTGATCTCCCCAACCAGCGTGCTTCGGGGCAATTGACGAGGTCGAGCACCGCGGTCTTCGTGGTGGCCTCGGAATGGCAAGGGGAGGCCGGGAGCGAGCTCTAGCTCGAGCCATGGCGGTTAGGGTTTCGGCAGAAGAGGAATTTGAGAGGAGAAAGGGGCATAGGGTTCTTCGGCGGCGTTCAGGGCTTCTTGTAGACGACTGGGAACGGTGGTGCGGATCTTGACGCGGCCGGCGATGGGGTGGCCGCCAGCGAGCTGCTTCGCTGCATTGTGGGGTCGCCGGTGTCGCGAGGAAGACGACGCGAATAGAAGGTCGAAGGAGTACGGGTCAGTGCCGGGCCGCACTTGGGCCAGATGGGCTGCATTTGGCTGCTCGTGAGCGATGGATAAGGTAGTGAGGATATGGGTCGTGGGCTAGATTTGTTGCTTCTTCTGTTTTTTCCTGATTCTATCCCTTTTCTATATTCTGTTTTGTTTTTAGCTTTGAATTTGCACAAATGATTTGAGTTTTCTTTGTAGAATTAATTTGTTAAACTATTGCAGCAATAATGAATGTATTTAAAGTCATTTTGTGAACTTGTATTATATATTGTTTAGAGTTTCTCTATTTTCTTTATATAGATACATTTCCTATTATTATTTGTGAGGGATTTTAATATGAATTTAATTGGGCAAAAATTCATAAACTTATTATAGAATGCATTACTACTAACTAATGAGATTTTATTCTCATTAATACATAATATTAAGGAAACTTTTATATTTAGTGATCTTTCGTACGTATTTGATACATAAAGTTCTAAGTACTAATAGGGTTAATATTATTCCTATGAATTTAAGAAATAGCAATGTAAATATTTTATTATAACTAACAGAGAGTTAGGGTTTGAATTGGAAATGCCTACCCTAAGTTCTTAGGAGATTTAATATTCTCACATTTCTTTTATCGATGTGAATAAGGGTTTATGGCTAAACACATTGTCTTTATGTTTATGATCTTTATTAATATCACCCTTTAAATTAAAATAGTGGGATTGTTTTCTAGGCTAACTGATGAGACAGGATTGATAAAGATAGTTCTTAAGCATATGTGATCATGATAGTTGAGAATGACCAAGATATGCTGAAGTGATTTGATGTAGGGAATTATTCCTATCAACCATTGTGGAAACAAGATGATTGATCCAACAGATGGGATGGATGTTAAGCTTGATTGTAGATTTAGGTTTAATGTTTACCCAGAATTCCTATCTTCCATAATTCACAATCCTGGACTTCTAATTAAGGAATTCCTTTCCTAGATATACTACTCCTTCATATCCATCATCATGTGTTAACATGATGAGCTTTACATCAAATCCTACTTCACCTCAAGTGCTTGGATTTTCCAAAGAGGAAATATTACTTCTTTAATCCAATGTTGCTCTAACATCAGCTTAATCATACTATCTTCTCTCTACTTAACTCTAGTGACAAATACTCCAACCTCACATTATATTAATGTGACTTGTCATGGCTATCTTAGGATAACATATCTATACTAGGGTTCCAATCATGTTTTATCCACCAATGCCACTTATACTTGATATAAGCATTCAACCTTGGTGAATAAGATATGATCATTATAATCTTTTGATCCTTTATGGTTTAGGTTTCCAGTTGGCTAATCAAGGCCTTCATCAATACAACATTACAGTTGTATTATAATTATCTTCTTAGTATCTCTATCTAACTATGAGATATTACTCATTGACTATACCTACTTGATCTAATAGGATTACTCCTTGGTAACTATTTTCAGAATTCATCCTTATAATCTTCCAGATAACTCTTCTATTAATTTAGGAGTGAGTTAACTCCATCAATTATCATAATGATTTCATTCTCTCCAAACTCTTCCATCCTATAGATGATATTCAATTCTAGCATTACTATTTATCCCTTCGTACTTATTTCTTTATAGGCCTTAAGTGAATTCTATGATATGGTCAAGAGTTGATAGATCAAGAATTGATAGATTAAGAATTGGTGAACCAATAGTTGATTGCTCAACATTGATGAACAACAGATATTAAGATAAGCTTCATTAGAGATGATAAAGATTGATATGGAAAGAAAGATATATGGTGAATGATCTTGACTTGGTTTCTTTCCTACTCAATCTCACCTAAGAGTTAAGGTTAGGTATTACCATGAGATTCATGGTATAAGTAAATGAGATTAAGTTTTAGTTGATATATTCATATTACTTAAGTTATATTTATAACTTGGTATTCTTGAATGTGTAATGATTACAAGGATATGATTACTTAAGGATCAAATATGAACCGTTAAGTAATATAGTAGGGTTAACTTTTATTGCATTTGATCTACCCTTAGATCAAATCTCCCTTACCCAAAATAAGGTTTTAGCAAAGGTCATATTGAAACTTATCGGAGTCAACTTGATGATCTACTTCAATTCCATCAAGTTAAGAGAAGCTTCGTTCACTTTGACAAGTTTTTATTTAAAAGCGCAAAAATTATTCGGATTTTCTATGCATGAATGCAATGCACACATCTGTGTTCAGCTTATTTCTAAGCTCTAATGCTGGGATGTTACAATACTATAAGGTATCTGAGCTATGGGTCCAGTTCCAGGTATTAGTTCAATGATAAACTCGATATCCCGATCTGGGGGTATACCGGGCAATTCATCGGGGAATACGTCGGGGTATTCACAGACTACTCTGACTTGGTCAATGGTTGGTCAGGCTAGAATCTTGTTGCACTTGAATTGACGGGGCAAAGTCTCAGATACGTGTTCTACTGATACTCCAGTGGTAGTAGTCATGGTTATGGCTTTCTTGGCATAGTCGATTAATCCTTTATGTTTCGACATCCAATCCATTCCTAGTACTACTTCCAAACCTTTGGTTCCAAGTACTATTAGATTAGCATTAAAATATATTCCATGGATTCTGATAGGTATGGCCTCACAAATTTGTCTAGCTTTGGTGGTTGAACCAGGTATTTGAACTATCATAGCATGCTTCAATTTTGTTCGTTGAATCTTACTAGTGCATGCAAATTCTTCTGTAACAAACGAGTGCGATGCTCCAGAATCAAACAACACTCTTGCAAGTACTGAGTTAACAGAAAACATACCCAACACGACATCTGGCGATTCCTGAGCTTCTTCAGCATTCATGTGAAAAAGACGGCCATTGCGGTTGAGTGAGTTCCCTGGGGCAAATCTCCTTCCAGGCTAAACACGGCGTTGCTACTGAGCTGGTGCGTTCACATTGGTGGCTGCTGCAATCTTCTTGGGAAACTCGTTGGATTAGTGACCCTTGACTCTGCATTCAAAACAAGTAATCAGAGACTTGTCTTTTCCTGCAACAGGCACGACATTCATTCCAGTCCTTGGGACAGTATTGTTGTTTTTGGTGTTGGTGTTGTTGTTGAACTTGGGTGGTGCACAGTTGAAGTTGTTGGAGTTGTCAGGGTTGTTGTTGTGGTTTCCTCCAGGACTTGGGTTTCCTCCTCCACGGTTGGGATAGTTCGGACGGGATATAGGGGGTCTATTGTTTCTCGGGGCATATCCTGCTGACGGGTTAGGGTGATACTTCGGGGTATGGTGGGATCCTGGTTGATGCATCATTCGGCGCTTGCGATTCTCGTTGGCTTGGTTGATCTTGCTTTCCATCTGGATTGCAGAATCCGCTAAACCTTCCAGATCAGCAAACGGGATATTGACTAACACTGTCTGCATCTCATCATGCAAAGCATTCAGAAATCTCTCCTTTTTCTTGGCTTCAGTACCAATCTCATTAGGGTAATACCTAGACAGAGACGGAAATCTGTCATGGTACTCTACCACAGTCATCCTTCCCTGCTTTGGCTCCTTGAATTCATCCCTCATCCGTAGAATCAAATCTGGTGGCACATGGGTTCGGCTGAACTTGAGTTTGAATTCATCCCAAGCCAGCATCTGTCCTCCATTCATGGTACGAATGCTATTCCACCAAGCTCTTGCATCACCTGCCAGATAATGGGTGGAAAACAGTACTTTCTCATTGGCCTCCACTCCTGCGACCTCTAAGTTGTTCTCCATGGTCTGCAGCCAGTCATCAGCATCTAATGGCTCTTCAGACTTACTAAATATGGGGGATTAGTGTTTTGAAAGTTCTTAGCTTGGATCCATGGTTATCCTGGTTTCCATGGCCTTGATTATTATGGGCCATCTGAGCTATCTATTGAAGGGTGGCTAAATTATCTTGACATTCAGCTCTTCCAGCTCCACGGTCAGCAACCAACATTTGTAGGATTTGCAGCATTGGATCCTGAGATGAACTGCTTCCTCCGGGATTTCCGCGAGTCATCTGAAGATTGAGATAGATAGTGAGACAAGAGGGAAATTTTTAAGGTTCGTGGATTTGTTTTTGAAAAGCGTTTAAACTTTGAGTTTGACTCTGGTTTTGCCAACTAGCAAATTTCTTTTCATTCATTCATTCATAGCACCCAATACAAACACACACCACATGAGGGTAACAGATGGTTTTAGGAACCATTCTATGAAGCTACGATATAGTGGGACCTAATACAACTCACGCATACGGTAGTGCCCTATTGTGACTACTCATCATCAATGAAGGCGGAATCATCATCATCAGTGTGGAAGTCCATGTCGAGGTCCTCCAGATAGTCTTCATCATCACTGAGGTAGGAGTAAGGATCTCCACGGATATCTTCACCTTCCTCCTCCTTCTCTTCAAGTTGGTTCACCTGATCACGGATGGTCCTTTTAAGAGTGGCCACCCTCTCGCGAAGATGAGTGATGGTGCGATCCTTCTTGTCACGCTGATGGCGAAGTGAATAGCGCTCCTTGGCAAGGTTGGCGAGGGTTTGGTCCTTCCTGACTGCAATGGCATGGTTGTGGTTGGCGTAGGCGCGGGCGTTGTCCAACTCCTTCTGCCTATCATACAGCATGAAGTCGAGATGATACACCTGATGCTTCAGCTCCGGATGGCCTGGCACCTCCAATGGCTGTCCCATAGAATCACGCCTTGCGTAGTAAGAAAAGTGAGTGCCATTGATCTGGTTGATGGTTTGCCCACACAGACGGGCAAGATCCTCCTGTATAGCCCTGGCTAGTCCGTCTACCCAGTTGTTCTCCCTCAAGATGAATTGGATCTTCTCTGAGCTGGGTGCCTCCATCTTGCCTCTGAGCTCTGCAACTATCAGCCACTGTAGTTCTCCTCCGGGCTGATCATTGAGCTGTGCCCCAAAGAACTCGAGGTGCGGGCGTTCAATAAATTCCGAGAGTTGGCTTAAATCTCTATCGAAGATGAGTTCTCCTCTGTTTCCCAACTAGTAGAACTTGCTATACTTGACTTCCATCTATAAGAATTTAGGATTAGTAGGTTAGTGGGGTGATCAAGTGTGTCAAATTTTATGGATTGCAAGAAATTTTTAGGAACATGAATTTTCTTGAAAGAATCTCATGGATAAGAATGAGAATAGGTTTTCGTAAATACTCACTTCTTTTGTTTTGAAACTAGGTTTTTGATTCAAGCGTCCATTCTAACTAGGGTCTCCTATGGTCAGTGTAACACCCTCGGGATCAGCCCTATGCAAGTTTTAGCGCTTCCCGCCAAACCCGCATAGAAACGATTCAAAGGTGCCCACCAGGCACTTGCGTGCGGGTGGAAAACAAAGTAATATCATTACACAATAGTCCTCGATAGAACCCACAAAACATAGATACAACAGCGACTCAATGAGTCAAGAATACAGTTATACAGTACAAAGATTCAAATCACCTTGAAAACGATACAACGTCCGAGTACGGACAAGATGCAAATTGAGCTAAGAGCCCTGAAGAATAACCAATGGCGTCCATAACCCTGCCCAGGACAAGCCGGAAGGGTAACCCTGCTAACGACGTCGATCTCAAAACCTGCTAAAACAAAAGGGGTGTCGGCAAAGGGCAAAGGAAAAAGAGAGAGGTCAGTACCGAGGCCAGTACACGGCGAGACTAGAATTCGGCGGTCCTCGCCTACATAGGTATGATGGACTGAAGCGGCAGCGCAGTATGCACTAAACAACCTATAGAGACTAAATACAGCTGGCGGCTATCAGATAGGGATAAGAAATACCTATTCGGATCCAACCTGAAACTATCACCAAGCATACCCATCCTGGTATTTCCCCCTTGAGACCAAACGAGGAAGTCAACCGAGGAACTCACACAGTTGGCAGTTTTATTCATTCCGTTATAGTTGCGGCAATTACTAGTCAGATATAGATAGCATGAGTCATCCTGATATAATAAGCAGTGGGCAGTTTTAGTTAACCATTCCGTTGTAGTTGTAGTACTTACTAGTCAGATACATATAGCATGAGACATCCCAAAACCCAGCAGTTGTTGGTACTTTTATTTAGCCATTCCGTTGTAGTTGCAATACTTACTAGTCAGATACAATGGTAACAGGTGACAACCCAAACCAGCAATTGTTGGCACTTTTATTTAGCCATTCCATTATAGTGAAGCTGACTACTAGTCATTATAAAGTCAAATTTATAGCACTACTTTAGTTATAGTTGTCTATGATCGAGATATTGTGCTCCAAGTCGTCCATAACCGCGGACACGGCTTTCAGAAAGTTTTACCCTGCAGGGGGCACAAATAGCAACACACGTACGATCAACCTCGGGAAAACCAAATGAAAACCCAACGAGGCATCACGACAGAGCAATTGCAAGATTCATATAATATTTCAGGAGGCCACCCCACTAAGCTACCCGCGACGAAGTTGGCCGGCTCCAAGACGGACCCAGAGGTTTGTGTCGACGGCTGTAAACGACTGGGAACCCGAAAGTATGACTGAGCTTGTCGATACCGCATAAACGTATCACAATTCCTAAATAGTACAGGCGCTCCACGCGCAATCATAATTAAAGCAGTAAAGCATGGCATAAGTACAGGATAGTAATAAAGCTCCAAACTAGTTTGTGGCCCCAAGAAATAATATATGACTCAAGCTCTGGCTAGGGGGATTCATGGTCCCACATGCGGAAGCAACTACGACTCGCAAGGCTGACTATCTACCAAACAACAGGTAATAGGATGTGTCCAAGGCAATTTAATGGTTGCAAGGGATATCACGGGTACGAAAACTAGAGCATCGCATCACATATAGCAATAGATCAACAGGAGGAAATAAAGACTATAAAAGTAAGATAGGTAGAAAGGGGGAGAATGCTCGCCTGAAAACATTGCCGAAGGTTCATCCGAAGATCGGGTCGACTCTCGCATCAACTCATCGGCCTAATCCGTGAAGAAGCAAAGCACTAGAAGAAACACCGGATGCACTATTTAATACTACGATCGAAGATTGGGCATGATGCATGTATGATGTATGACATGGCAAAATGTGATGCAATTAGGCAATATTAAGCGGAACCGGGTCCCGACAAATGGATAGGTGGTTTATGTTGTTTAGATACCCCACAATTTAAATGTTGTATTAACAAGGCAAAATTGTATTGTTAGTTCGCTACACAAATTTAAATCGGGCGAAAATAAGACTAGATTCGCCCGCATATGACCTCCATATTTAATTTAGGTAAGTTATCGAAATAGCCCAAGCACCCACAATATGCATGCAAGTAAGAACAATTTAATATGCAACAATTATATATCATTAATAAAAAAATAGGTGTCTCGGGAAAGGGTCACACTTGGGGGCTTGGCGATCTTGGTTCGGGGTTCGGGCTCGATGGGGTCTCGACCATCGGATCCGGTATCGGGGTCTTCGGATTGCGGGAGGAAGAGCTCGGCATTGCGTGGTCTTCGGTTCCGAGAAGGAGGCCTTCGGGTACAAAGACTCTAGACGATCTTGCGATAGCGGGTACTTGACAAAGTCAGTCTTTGCGACAGGATCCATGTCGGAGAGCTTGCCTTGGTGGTGTTCATGGTTTGGTAGCCGATGATCTTCAGAGGCCCGTGGGGACACTCCAAATCCGTCGCATACAAGCAAGCACCTGAAGAGCTGTCGGTTTTTGCAACAGCAAACACATAGTGGCCAGGGACACCACACCGACGTGCTCGAAGAGAAACATCTTCTGAAAGATAGAACAAGCACCCCTGCACGCGTGCTTGATGCTCCCAGGAGATGCATACATACACATCGATCGAGCGTGAGGAAGGAGGTCACCGAGGAGGTTGCTGGCGCGCGAGCAGCAGGGCACCGGGACGAGTAGGAGGGGAAACCGCGAGCTGCAGGGGCGGCCAAAGCGCTGGCGGCAGGGAACGGCAGCCAACGGTGGTGCTCTGTCAAGCAGGGTGCTGGCAGAGGGAGGGGACGCCGGGGCTCGCTGGCGGCGTCGGTGGCAGGGAGGGTCGCTGGTTGTAGGGGCTGCGTTCGAGGGCGAGGTCGGGGGAAGCAGACGGTGGGAGGGGCTCGCGCAGGGCCGACGAGGATGGAGCACAAGGCGGCGACGACGGGCCAGAGAGAGGGCGCGTCAGCGGTGGCGTGCTTGCTTGGGCGACGACGGGCGAAGGAGGAAGGCGAACCCCAGGCAGCAGCGACGCCCTAGCTCCAGATGGGGACGAGGGCGATCGAGGGAGCAAGACAGGGTGGGGAGGCATCACGGCTCGGGGAGATGGGGTGGCCGAGGAGGAAGGTCGGCGGCGTGCGCATCCAGGGAGGGAGAAGGAGCGGGGAGAGAGAGGTCACTGGCGGCGGCGGCTCTTGGGAAGCAGGGGAGGAAGAGGCCACAAGGACACGCGGGGTTGGGGCGAGAGCGGAGCGTGTGGGCGACGCGCGAGAGGGAGCGGGGTCATGGGAGGGGTCGACCTGGCAGGGAGCGGCCAGGTGAGTTGGGTTTGACTGGGAACATGACCGCGCGCGCGTGAGAGAGGGTGTGAGTGGCGGCGGCGGGGTGGGTCTAGGCTAGGGTTTGGGGTAGGTAGTTTAGGATTAGTCGGTTAGGGTTTTTGACTAGTGGGGTTGTAGGTGGTCCGGTTGGTTGGGCTTTTGGACCTGGCCGACTAGACTGCCTCCCCCACAAAATTAGGTTTTATTTATTTTATTTAGTTTTAAATATCCTTTTGATAAAATAGTTTAGGCAAACAAAAGATCCAGGCGGACCGATAGTTTGATTTGAAATAAAAGATGGGGATATTTATAAAACAAATAGAGGCTTTTAGAGAAATAGTTTAGTGCAGAAATATGCATGATGTCGTGATGATGCTTAAATAAAATAACACGCGATTTTCTAGTAGTGGATTTATCCGGGGTGCTACAATTCGACACCACTAACAATGGATCTCGCCCTCGAGATCTGCCTCATGGTACGGGGAAGAAGGCCGACAATCTGAATCTTCTCGCTTCATGTAGATCCTCGCGACACCACAAACAAGGATTTTTCTTACATCTTGAAATTGGCGACACCACCAACAAGGTCTGTTGCTCATGTCCGCCGAGAGAACACTCCGGAGAAACAAAGGACGAAGGTAGAGGTATCAAAAGATAGGGCCACCTCTAACTTCCGTGAAAAGAGGAAAAGTTACAGTGATCCACCAGTTCGATGTACAAGAGTGAACAGTAAGAGTCGGTGTTGGTGATCAGTCCATCCCGTACCCAAACTATTAATTCCATACAAGAGTAGGAAAATCATGCAACACAACTTTCAAAATTAGACTGAAGATCTTGACAGGCGATGTTCGGAAAACAAAGGAGTGATGCAAGTTCATCATCGGATCTGACGCAAATGATGTCATCGCATTGGAAACCACCGAAAGATAGAAAATAAATCGTATGAAAGACACAATGATTAGGTTCCGCGATGGTTCCATTGGCATGAACAACACATGCTCAAGGTATACTCCAACTTCACCAATGCTCGTCCTTCTCCTATGTTTTTCAAAGATACAGATATCCATCAAGGTACACATACAGATAAAGGGTTCAAGAACAAAAACATTGTATGAAGGGTACAACAGTCGAGATGCAGATTTGATAATCGTAGCATCACCGTTATAAAAGGAAGGAAGCGAAACCCTGAAGGTACGATGGAAACCCAACCACGAGAAATCCTGGACTCGAAGAAAAGATAAGAGGTAGATCCAAAACTCGCAAAGGTAAGATAAGAACAGTAGAGAGGTAAGGAGTAAAAGCAGACCTAATCAGATCTATCCAACCGATTTTCCAAAATAATTTTGACACTCTACAACGGCTGTTAGCTAGGTTATCCTATAGGCTGGACCAGTGGGGTATCGTAACTGCTGAGCTCTGATACCACTCTGTAACACCCTCAGGATCGGCCGAATGCAAGTTTTAGCGCTTCCCGCCAAACACGCATAGAAACGATTCAAAGGTGCCCACCAGGCACTTGCGTGCGGGTGGAAAACAAAGTAATATTATTACACAATAGTCCTTGATGGAACCCACAAAACATAGAAACAACAGCGACTCAATGAGTCAAGAATACAGAAATACAGTACAAAGATTCAAATGACCTTGAAAACGATACAACGTCCGAGTACGGACAAGATGCAAATTGAGCTAAGAGCCCTGAAGAATAACCAATAGCATCCATAACCCTGCCCAGGCCAAGCCGGAAGGGTAACCCTGCTAACAACGTCGATCTCAAAACCTGCTAAAACAAAAGGGGTGCCGGCAAAGGGCAAAGGAAAAATAGAGCGGTCAGTACTGAGGCCAGTACACGGCGAGACTAGAATTTGGCGGTCCTCGCCTACATAGGTATGGTGGACTGAAGTGGCAGCACATCATGCACTAAACAACCTATCGAGACTCAATACAGCTGGCGGCTATCAGATAGGGATAAGAAATACCTATTCGGATCCAACCTGAAACTATCACCAAGCATACCCATCCTGGTATTTCCCCCTTGAGACCAAACGAGGAAGTCAACCGAGGAACTCACACAGTTGGCAGTTTTATTCATTCCGTTATAGTTGCGGCAATTACTAGTCAGATATAGATAGCATGAGTCATCCTGATATAATAAGCAGTGGGCAGTTTTAGTTAACCATTCCGTTGTAGTTGTAGTACTTACTAGTCAGATACATATAGCATGAGACATCTCAAAACCCAGCAGTTGTTGGTACTTTTATTTAGCCATTCCGTTGTAGTTGCAATACTTACTAGTCAGATACAATGGTAACAGGTGACAACCCAAACCAGCAATTGTTGGCACTTTTATTTAGCCATTCCATTATAGTGAAGCTGATTACTAGTCATTATAAAGTCAAATTTATAGCACTACTTTAGTTATAGTTGTCTATGATCGAGATACTGTGCTCCAAGTCGTCCATAACTGCGGACACGGCTTTCAAAAAGTTTTACCCTGCAGGGGGGCACAAATAGCAACACACGCACGATCAACCTCGGGAAAAACCAAATGAAAACCCAACGAGGCATCACGACAGAGCAATTGCAAGATTCATATAATATTTCAGGGGGCCACCCCACTAAATTACCCGCGACGAAGTTGGCCGGCTCCGAGACGGACCCAAAGGTTTGTGTCGACGGCTGTAAACGACTGGAAACCCGAAAGTCTGACTGGGCTTGTCGATACCGCATAAACGTATCACAATTCCTAAACAGTACAGGCGCTCCACACGTAATCGTAAATAAAGCAGTAAAGCATGGCATAAGTACAGGATAGTAATAAAGCCCCAAACTAGTTTGTGGCCCCAAGAAATAATATATGACTCAAGCTCTGGCTAGGGGGATTCATGGTCCCACATGCGAATAGTGCGAATATTCAAAGAACAGGTATCAAGTACTCGGGGTCCTACGGGACACAAGTGGACGGTTAAAAACCAAATAACATCTATTGCCCACCTGTGCCTCTGCATTATTTACCTACTTCAATTTTAGTTATTAAATGGTAATTAAAGTTATAATCATCTCCAACATTAAACATAAGGTATTACTCCAACAACTATGGAACATCGACGGCGCGACGCAACACCTGCGCAAGCAACTACGACTCGCAAGGCTGACTATCTACCAAACAACAGGTAATAGGATGTGTCCAAGGCAATTTAATGGCTGCAAGGGATATCACGGGTATGAAAACTAGAGCATCGCATCACAGATAGCAATAGATCAACAGGAGGAAATAAAGACTATAAAAGTAAGATAGGTAGAAAGGGGGAGAATGCTCGCCTAAAAACATTGCCGAAGGTTCATCCGAAGATCGGGTCGACTCTCGCATCAACTCATCGGCCTAATCCGTGAAGAAGCAAAGAACTATAAGAAACACCGGATGCACTATTTAATACTACGATAGAAGATCGGGCATGATGCATGTATGATGTATGACATGGCAAAATGTGATGCAATTAGGCAATATTAAGCGGAACCGGGTCCCAACAAATGGATAGGTGGTTTATGTTCTTTAGATACCCCGCAATTTAAATGTTGTATTAACAAGGCAAAATTGTATCGTTAGTTCGCTACACAAATTTAAATGGGGAGAAAATAAGACTAGATTCGCCCGCATATGACCTCCATATTTAATTTAGGTAAGTTATCGAAATAGCCCAAACACCCACAATATGCATGCAAGTAAGAACAATTTAATATGCAACAATTATATATCATTAATAAAAATAGGTGTCTCGGGAAAGGGTCACACTTGGGGGCTTGGCAATATTGGTTCGGGGTTCGGGCTCGATGGGGTCTCGACCATCCGATCCGGTATCGGGGTCTTCGGATTGCGGGAGGAAGAGCTCGGCATTGCGCGGTCTTCGGTTCCGAGAAGGAGGCCTTCGGGTACAAAGACTCCGGACGATCTTGCGATAGCAGGTACTTGACAAAGTCAGTCTTTGCGACAGGATCCATGTCGGAGAGCTTGCCTTGGTGGTGTTCATGGTTTGGTAGCTGATGACCTTCAGAGGCCCGCGGGGACACTCCAAATCCGTCGCATACAAGCAAGCACTTGAAGAGCTGTCGGTTTTTGCAACAGCAAACACAGTGGCCAGGGACACCACACCGATGTGCTCGAAGAGAAACGTCTTCTGAAAGATAGAACAAGCACCCCTGCACGCGTGCTTGATGCTCCCAGGATCGAGCGTGAGGAAGGAGGTCACCGAGGAGGTTGCTGGCGCGCAAGCAGCAGGGCACCGGGACGAGTAGGAGGGGAAACCGCGAGCTGCAGGGGCGGCCAAAGCGCTGGCGGCAGGGAACGGTAGCCAACGGCGGTGCTCTATCGAGCAGGGTGCTGGCGCATGGAGGGGACGTCGGGGCTCGCTGGCGGCGGCGGTGGCAGGGAGGGTCGCTGGTTGTAGGGGCAGCGTTCGAGGGCGAGGTCGAGGGAAGCAGACGGTGGGAGGGGCTCGCGCAGGGCCGGCGAGAATGGAGCACAAGGCGGCGATGGCGGGCCAGAGAGAGGGCGCGTCAGCGGCGGCGTGCTTGCTTGGGCGACGATGGGCGAAGGAGGAAGGCGAACCCTAGGCAGCGGCGACGCCCTGGCTCCAGATGGGGACGAGGGCGATCGAGGGAGGAAGACAGGGTGGGGAGGCATCGCGGCTCGGGGAGATGGGGTGGCCGAGGAGGAAGGTTGGCGGCGTGCGCGTCTAGGGAGGGAGAAGGAGCAGGGATATAGAGAGGTCACTGGCGGCGGCGGCTCTCGAGAAGCAGGGAGGAAGAGGCCATGAGGCCACGCGGGGTTGGGGCGAGAGCGGAGCGTGTGGGCGACGCGCGAGAGGGAGCGGGGTCATGGGAGGGGTCGACCTGGCAGGGAGCGGACAGGTGAGTTGGGTTTGACTGGGAACATGACTGCGCGCGTGAGAGAGGGTGTGAGTGGCTGCGGCGGGGTGGGTCTAGGCTAGGGTTTGGGGTAGGTAGTTTAGGGTTAGCCGGTTAGGGGTTTTGACTAGTGGGGTTGTAGGTGGTCCGGTTGGTTGGGCTTTTAGACCTGGACGACTGGACTGCCTCCCCCACAAAATTAGGTTTTATTTATTTTATTTAGTTTTAAATATCCTTTTGATAAAATAGTTTAGGCAAACAAAAGATCCAGGCGGACCGAGGGTTTTATTTGAAATAAAAGATGGGGATATTTATAAAACAAATAGAGGCTTTTAGAGAAATAGTTTAGTGCAAAAATATGCATGATGTCATGATGATGCTTAAATAAAATAACACGTGATTTTCTAGTAGTGGATTTACCCGGGGTGCTACAGTCAGGATGGCTCTGATACCAACTTGTCAACACCTCGGATTTTTAATCCCAGATGCCTGTTATGCCATACCTCGCAATCCTAGGATTACCATTTTTGTGAGACATTACAGAATTGGTACCACAGTACATCCTCCATTACAAACCATAATAAAGGTCTTACAAATAAAAGATCTCATGATCCAGTCTTAATACAATCAACGCAGCGGAAATTAAACGTAGGGGGCTTCATCTTCAGAGTCACAGGCAATGATGACGATGGGAGATGATCCTAGTTGTCATAGACCTCCTGTTGTCCATCCTAGTTGTCATAGACCTCCTGTTGTCCATCATCCTGGTAGTCCTCCTCGTAGTCTGGCCATGCGAATAGCCAGGGACAAAGCCCTGAGTACTCTTTAATTACTCGCAAACTATCACTAACAAGTAAGGTAGTTCGAGTAGGAATCCTAAGCTCTAGGTTTATTTGCAAAAATCTAGGTTTATTTCATACTGAGCTTATAAGTAAACAAAACTAGTTTAAAGTTCTACAACCCTATTGTGGTCAAGTCAAAGTCATAGTTCATTTCACAAGTCATTTTGAAAACATCTGACGACGGAACAGTATGGCCACTCCAACTCTCCATAACTGCGGACGCGGCTATTCGAATAGTTTAACACTCTGCAGAGATTGTACACCTTCACCACAAAATTCGATATATACGTCAGGGATAACCCTGAATCATCATACTTAGTATGCGGATAATCAATCCTAACCTTTCAATTACACACCCTAGTATAGGCACCTCCCCTATGAGCTTGGCCTCCCAACCATGACCATCTGTCATCTTGGGAACTGCATAGGTGGACATTCACATTCACGAGGTAGCCTCAGCTCAACCTCTTTCCGCAAGGGAACCCATACTAAGGCATATAAACTTCCAGTTAAGCCCTACCCAATTTAGGTAATGTGGTTGTACAGTAAAATTGGAATGGTATCGCATCCGAACCCAGCCATCAGTTTTTATAAAGGGTCAAGGCTCATGCCTCAACATTTTCATCATCAAAATCAACTTGTTTTCATAACACATGTCAAAACATTTCAATAGAATGAATCCTCATTCCAAGGTTTTCATAATCATTTTCACCAAGTGTTCCCATCTAAAGTGATCAATGTTTATGCTTAGCACTAGCCACTAAGGTTGAGGGTATTCACTAATGAGGGGTGTTAGTCAAGTGTGACTATCCAAATCTAGTCTTATGCCTTTTGATGACATCTAGTTCTAACTACTTAGGCCTAGTTTTATGCTCTTTATGCTATCTGTAGTATTTTTCCAAAACTCACAAGGCACTAACTAAAAGTAAAGAACTTTGGTAAAAATAAAAGAATAAAGCTTGCAAGTAAAACTGGGAATTGGTATAATCAGGGTTGCATAACCAAAGCATGCATAAAGCATATTGCATAGGTTATCTTGCAAGAATGGCTTGCATAGTTAACTTGTAGTGTTAGGCTTGCCTTGATTAGTGCAGTGGTTGAAGTTTTCTTCTTCTTCGCAGTACTCCTCCTCCTCGTAGCCTTGGTCTGTACTAGCGTCTATAAATGAATACGAGGTACACAATCACCAAACAATACTTAACTACCTCTATTTGGCACACAAAGGTTCACACTAGATGATCTAGCATCATCACACTCATCACATGAAATAAGACCTAGTCTTATCTTTCTTATTTTAGAAAAGTAATTTATACTCATTGAAAACTACTTAAGATTTAATATTCTCCAATTAAAATATGGGATCATGTTGACAGATGTCATCACCACATATTCTAATACTTGGGAATGTGATTTAAAGTGGTGGTCATATTTTATAAAGTTTAAAAATTACTATTTTATACAATTAAAATGACTAGAAATGCCTATAGAGCATTCTTTTAGTACTAGTCCAAGATCACTGCATGTAAACCTAAATATTTTTACATATTCAGATAGATCTTGACAAATGTGATTTTTGAGAGTTGGAATCAACTCAAAAGCATTTATGGTTGATTTTTGAAAAATATTTGAATGTGTAAAAGTCTATGTCTTGTTATTTTACTATAGGTGATCTATAAATTCATATGGTTTGAATCCAACGGGCTTGGATATATAATTTGAATACCTTTCTAAAAAATTTGGAATCATGCAATTTGGTTCAGTAAATCTCTTTGAATTGATTTTTGAATCTACTAACAGAATCTAG
Source organism: Avena sativa (assembly GCA_916181665.1). Lineage (NCBI taxonomy): Eukaryota > Viridiplantae > Streptophyta > Magnoliopsida > Poales > Poaceae > Avena > Avena sativa. Next base: position 388,376,513 of record OV702280.1, on the reverse strand, counting down.
TTTTAACTAAAATGGAAAAGGATTATTTGAATCACTGGGCTATGCGCGGGAAAGGGAATGGGCCGGCCCAATTGCACTGCACTGCCGTAGCGGGCTGCTGACAGAGGGTCCCGCTAGTGAGCGGCTCTATCAAACCGAAGCGGTATGTTTCAATCTAAGTCGTGCAATTAGACCAAGATCTATGGCCAACGTTCGTCATCTACGTCAGACAGCTCCAGCGAGACCGAACCCTAACAGCGACGGTAGGGGTACGTGGTGTCTCACCTGGGCTCCAGCTAGGGTTGGTGATGGGGGCGAACGACGTAGTAGACGACGGCAGTTCGAACGGTGGTCGCGGTGGCTCCTGGGGTGGCTCCAATCGATGGATCCTCTTCTCCTCTGTAGCGGCAGACTCCGGCCAAATTCCGGTGATGCGGAGATCACCTTGCTCCGGGGAGAGGTGTGGGAGGTTCTGTGAGGAGTGGGAAGTGAGATGTTGTGAAGAATTGAGGCGGGGGTGGCCTCTATTTATACCCCGTCTAGAAGGGCAGAGCGGCATGGTCTGGCTTCTCCGGCGACGCCGTTGCAGTGAGATATGGGCATGGCGGAGGGCGGAGGATGGTGCGGTATTTCCTAGCGGTCATCACGGGCTTAAAGTCGTGGCACGGGGCGGTCGAGGATGGTCAGGAGCGGGCGGTGTTCTGCGCGGGAACGACAGATGTTCGAGACAATGTACAGGGGCTACTGGTCGCGCATTGGCGAACGGGCCTGTCTGGGGGGTAGCTAGGGTCGTGGAGAGTGCAGGTACGCGTGGAGAGAGCGAGGTGCGGCGTCCGCGCGCGAGGCGGCTGCGGTGTTCTCACGTGCTCTCGGCATGGCAGACAGAGAAATGGGCGCGGCATTTCTCGGGTAGTCCACGGTTGGGTTGCGATCGAGGGGTGGACGGGGAGTGGCGATGGACGGTGCCCTGCCTCCTAGACATCGTGGACGGGCGCGGCGCTGCTTGTGGCGAGCTGCCCATGGTCGACCGGCAAGGACGGCTCGGGTGGCGCGGCACTGGCGCAAACGGCAGAGGGGGTGTTGGTCAGCTGCATTGCTAGGTGCTCGGGGGACCAGGGAGTGAAATGGGGACAATTGGTAGACAAAGCATTGATCAAGAACAGTAATAGTTTGACAGCTGTTACTGTGTTCACCAGGTGTTTGATGAAATGGCCGCATGAATACAAGATTTGAATTTTTGTATGAATTTTGGTGAGTGATGTTGTCATAAGCTTGGTAGTCTGTGGTTGCTAGTGTTTGCCAAGGGGAATTGGTTTGGTTGGTTTTGAGAAATGGGCATCTTAGTACCTATTAAGGATTCAATTTTTTAATTCCTCTCAAATGGATTTGAAAATAGTTTTTATAAGTTTGTGAGTTTTCTTAGGTTCATTGTTACTTGTTCTAGCAAGGGGTGAAAAGAATTGGATTGGTTTCTAATAGAAATCTTTTACTAGGAACACTCAAAGTGGTCTAGTGAACAAGTTTGGCCAAAATGACCATTTGATCATATGCCTTCTTATTTGAATTTCCTTTTGATTTGTTTTGTTTGGAATTGCCCTAGGTGATATTGTTTTCATCTTTAAACCAATCCTTATCATTCATAGCAATCAAACATGGCAATTGCAATCATTCATGCATTAATCACACACACACATATATATTCATATTAATTTTAATAACAAAAGTTTTTGTTACCCCTAAACTTGGGTGATTAGAACTTGATAATCTTGATTAACATTTTTGGGATGTTACAGAGACTATCGCTTTTATTCTAGAAAGAGATCCATCGTTATCCGTTGAAATTACACCATGTAAGTTATGGTTTGGAATAAAACCCAAGTTGTCCTTTCTTAAATTGTTGGTATGCTAGGCATAAGTAAAATGTTTACAGCCAAAGTCAGATAAGAATGTATTTCTAGGTTATTTCGAATAAGCGCTGGGTATTTCTCCATGACACCAAAGACAAAAGTGCTTGTCGCTTAGAACGTCAAGTTTCTTGAGAAGGAATTTTTCGTGAAAAGTTAAGTGGGAGGACAATAGAACTTTGATGAGGTTATTAAACCTTAGCTATGTGTGATGAGTTGCGAATCACCGAAAAGTGTTATGGAGGTAGCCACAATGCTCATGGCTCACATGCTCAAAGGTTGTGGTCACGGAGATCTAAGTTACTATTGAACCAAGTAGGTCGGATAAACAATCAAATACCAAGATTTGAGAATTAAATCATTATTGTTTGACAATGATGAACTGACTACATGCAAAGAAGCAATGATGGTCCCTGACTCCGTCAAATGGCTTGAAGCCATAAAATCCATGATATTTCCATATACAAAAAAGAACATGGAAGACCCTCTAGAAAGGTGTAAAACCTATTGGACGTATTTGGATCTATAAATAGACATGGATGTTTCATATCTATGAAATTGTTGACATATTGGTAAAGAGTTTACAACAATGTTCAAGAAGTTGACTATGACAAGATTTAATCTTTCATAGCAATATTTAGTCTAGACTAATTAATGTAGCAACCACTACATATAATTTTGTTATATGGTAGTTGAACAAACAAAAAAAAGTTCTTCTAATAGAATAGTTACCTAGGACGTGTACATGACACGATCCAAAGGGTTTTGTTAATTCAAAGGATGCTAAAAGGGCATGCAAACTTCAATGGTTGAAGTAAGCATCCGGAGTTGGAATCTTCACCGTGATGAAACTGTTAAAAGGTTTGGGTTCATCAGAGATGATGAATATGCTTGCATTTGCAAGAAATTAAGTGGGAGCGCTGAGACATATTTCTAATACATTATGTGAAAGACATATTATTGATTGGAAATGATGTAATTTTATTGACACGAGTTAAGAGTTTCATTTCAATGAAATACTTAGGCAAATCCTGAATATTTGGCATCAATGTCTATAGATTGAAACGCTAATATGGTTGTGCCAAATGTACATAGATGAGATATTGAATGAGTTCAATATGGAAATGACAAGAAAGGTTCTTTCCACACATAAAGGATTGAATCAAGATTCAAGTGTATTGAAACTTGGTAAGTGAAACGAGATTCAAGTGTTTTGACACTTGGTGAGTGAAATCACAAGAATATTTTGATTAATCATACCGTGATATGTAAACATCTAGATATGTCCTATGCTCTAAATGTTATGAGAATATACCAGAATGATTCATAAGATGATCATTGGAAGTTAGTTAGGATATTCTTATGATCTTTGAAAGAACAAAGAATATGTTATTTATGTAGAGGTGACAAATGGATAGATAGTTCATTGTAAAGTGTTGCATTGATACTAGTTTTGTCACAAAATACATAATATGTTTAGCTCAATTTAAACTATGGGTGGCACAATGTAATGGAAAGGAGATTCAATAACAGATTTGGATGAGATCCAAGTTAAGACATTGTGACAGATATTATAACAAAATTATAAGTATATGACTACTATTATAGCAGCAAAAGAGGGCATTTGTGTCAAGTAGTTTGTTATAAAACTAGGTGTGGTTCATAGCAGGCTAGTAATATAAAGATTTATTGTACGATAATTGTATCGACATGATTTAACCCCAATGAACTAAAGGTCTCACCAAAGGACCAAATTTATACAATGCCATCTCATTGGAGAATAAGTGATGCATAGAGATGCAAAGACATGCAAATACACACAGACCTGAAAGTGTCGGATCCGAAGATTATGTTTACTACTAGCAATCGTGTATATACAACACCAGAAAGCCATAGGTGTTGAGTGCCCAAAGTTTTTCAAACAAGATTATTGACTCTAGTGCAAGTGGGAGACTGTTGGAGATATGCCCAAGAGGCAGTAATAAAGTGGTTATTAACATATCTTTATGTTTATGATAAATGTTTGCATCCCATGCTATAATTGTATTAACCAGAAACATTAATACTTGTGTGTTTTGTAAACATAAAAGAGTCCCTAGTAAGCCTCTTGTTAAACTAGCTCGTTGATTAATAGATGATCATGGTTTCCTGAGCATGGACATTGGATGTTATTAATAACAAGATCATATCATTAGGAGAATGATGTGATGGACACACACCCATAGTAAGCATAGCATAAGATCAAGTCATTAAAGTTCATTTTCTACAAGCTTTCAGATACATAGTAACCTAATCCTTCGACCATGAGATCATGTTAATCACCAACACCGTATTAATGCTTTGATGACATCAAACACCACTTCATAACTGGGTGGTTTTATAAAAGTGGCATTGGGTATTCTGAAAGTATGAGTTGAAGCGCATGGATCAAGAGTGGGATTTGTCCATCCATATGACGGATAGATATACTTTGGGCCCTCTCGGTGGAGTGTCATCCAATTGGCTTGCAAGCATGTGACTAGTTCACAGGGGATGTCACATCACAGTACGAGTAAAGAGTACTTATCGATAACGAGGTTGAACTAGGTATAGAGATATCGATGATCGAACCTCGGATAAGTAAAGTATCATGCGACAAAGTGAATCGGTATCGTATGTTAAATGGTTCATTCAATCACGAAGTCATCATTGAATATGTGGGAGCCACTATGGATCTCCAGGTCCCACTATTGGTTATTGATCATAGAGGTGTCTCGATCATGTCTACATAGTTCACGAACCGTAGGGTGACACACTTAAGGAATCGATGTTGTTTAAGTAGATATGGAATATGAGTTGGAGACTGAATGTTGTTCAGAGTCTCAGATTGGATCCGGGACATCACAAGGAGATCCGGAATGGTCCGGAGAATAAGATTCATATAAGGAAAGTCATTTTATGGGGTTCAGAAATATTTTCAGAGTTTTGACCGGAAGCTTCTAGAAGGGGGCCACCAGTGGGCCCACCACCCCGGGAGGGGCCATATGGACCGAGGGTATGCTGCGGGGGCCATGGGCCAGCCACACCATGACCCAAAGGGCCAAACCGGCCGGCACCAAAGGAATTGGGGTCAAACCCTAATTAGGAAAGGAGGAAGACTTGGGGGGCAAGTTCCCACCTCTTCCCCCTTGTCCGCCGAGTTGGGGGAAGGACTCGACAAGGGCTGGGAACCCTTGGCCGCAACCCCCCTCTATATAAAGAGGGGTGGGGCGCACCCCCTAGTCCCTTGTCCCTTGCGCCTCCTAACCCTAGGCGCCACCCTCCTCCCTCCTCCATCGACTGCTCCACTTAGGCGAAGCCCTGCATAATTCTCTCCTCCACCACCACCACACCGTCATGCTGTTGGGATTCCGAGAGGATATACTACCTCCGTTGGCGCACTAAAACAAGGAGAGGAAGGTCTTCATCGACTTAGTACGTGTGACCGAGTGCGAAAGCGCTGTCGGAACGCGGCGTCGGAAGGATCGTCAATGTGATCTTGAGATCGGCAAGTTAACGACTATATAAACCATGAGATTCGATCTCGTTAAACGCTTTGGATCTACGAGGGTTAGTTCTCTACAATCTCATTGCACCGATCTCATAGATTAGATCTTGATTTTATGCGTTTTTGTGATAGAATTTTTTTGTTTTCCATGCAACGAACCCTCCAGTACGCTGGTCCCCTACACTAGGAGTACGTTCATACAGCACCGTCATAATTGGCAGAAAACTCGTGCTACTAAGTTGATTACTAGGTCCTGAATTATGCCCCTATAGACTACTCACAGTGTGAGTAACATATATAGTAATATGCATCTATGTGTAGTGTCAAATAGCTATTTTAGTTATGTGTTATGTTATTAAATTATGAAATAAAAAATTATGGTAACTAGATATATTTTCATAACATCACATATCAAGTCAAGATGGCTTTATAAGCTAATAAATAAAACCTTACATGGTAATAGACATAATATGTATGAAGGTGATAGCATACACTAGTAACATATGCATGGCGGTAGTCAATGTTATTCTCTACTGTAACTAGTCTAACAACTAGGTGATGGCCCAAATGCATTGATTCTCATCAAGTCAAACTATCGGAGTCGGACTATCAAGTCGTCCAAGACTTTATGGAGGAATGCAGCTGCCAACATTCCGTAGCCCGGGTTGCGGTACATCAAACACCTTGAGCTTCAAGCATGAGTTAATTCTAGTTCCATCATTGTTCTTTTTGACTATAACTACGGCGAGCCAAATCCAACCTAAACTTTATATAACAACCAAATGCCTATGAGGCTTTGCAACCTCAAGATAGGTTCAAATGAACCAGAAAAGTCAAACAGGTCTCCCTCTCGTGTTGCTCCCACGAGCGACTAGGAGGAAACCCTAGTTGTCGGTACCCGCGCCCCGTCCTCCCTCCCCTCCCCTCGTCGTGGCAGGGCGCGCTGGCTGGCAAAGCCCTGTTAGCATAGTCGGTGGCACGGCTCCCCACCCCTCCCACGCTCGGAGCCAATGATGCGGGTTGTTGGCGTCGAGCTCCAGCGTCATGCTGGCGTGGGGTGCAGCGGCGTAGTGGCGAGAACCGGTGGCGGAGCTGCGTGTTTCGGGCGACGGTGTGGTGGGTCTCGAAGTGGTGCTACTGGCACTCCGGACGGCGACGGCGACCAATTTGGCTTGCAGAATCTGGTTCGAAAAAGATCTGATGGGTGGTTGCCCGCTAAGGCTGGCAAGTCTCATGGATTCGTAGATGGCGGCCATAGTGGTGACGCGCTCCCCACACGGGGGGCATCATGGATGGGTGTAGAGCCCCTCTGTCTTGCCATCACTTGCAGAGGACGCTGCTTCCATTGTAATGGTGTGCCCCCATGGTTCTGTAGATGGTGGCCATAGGTGCGGTCTTCTCTCCGATGCGAGGTGAGCCATGGCAGTGGTAGTGGTGGCTTCTTCTTGCTGGTGCTAGGCTCCGGTGTCGGGTCCTTGTCAGAGCTCTATGGCGTGAGCGCGGTGGTCTTGGCAACGTGCTCTCAGCTAGCCCGCCCTTCGAGTATATCAGACCCAGGTTGGGTTAGGGTTGTCCTCGGTGGTGCTATGTCTTTTGACCATAGCGGCGACCCTCGCGTGCATTGAGGGTGCTCCATGCAAGAGTGCTCAAGGGTGTGCCTCTGCTCTGTGATGCCTTTCGACTCTAGCCGGTGGCACACATGCGTCGTGGCGTCGTCTCGGCACGCGTGACCTTTCGTCCACACCCGCGACAGAGGTGGTGTCAGTGCGTTGTGTGGTCTCGGATGCACGTTGCTCTTCGATTACTCCGGCGAGGCCTCGAGCTAGGTTGTCCTCTGGGTCATTTGGGCTCTTCCTTGTGATCGGTGTGCTTGGGCTACAATGAGTTTTTGTCATCGGTCAACCGTCCCCCAGGTTTTGTGGGCTGGTCACTTCTTTTTCCTCATTCTTGTGTGTTTTTCGGTGTGTGTTTTCTATTTTCTTCTCCTCTCGTGTTCCACCATTGGCAACTCATGTCGGCTCGACACAACAGTCCTGCAAGCAGCAGCGTTTTGATTCCCTATGTGGTCTCTTCCTTGTGATCGGTGTGCTTGGGCCATGATGAGTTTTTGTCATCGGTCAACCGTCCCCCAGGTTTTGTGGGCTGGTCACTTCTTTTTCCTCGTTCTTGTGTGTTTGTCGATGTGTGTTTTTTCTTTTCTTCTCCTCTCGTGTTCCACCATTGGCAACTCATGTCGGCTCGACACAACAGTCCTGCAAGCGGCGGCGTTTTGATTCCCTAATCCCTACCCATTGATTTGAGGACACTACTACGCGTCCCTGGGGATCGGTGGTTTTTATCCCCGGGTCCCCAGCCAACCACGTGTCCATCCTTTTATGTCTAAAAGCACGCTTTTGCTACAAAACAGTCTGGTTTTGCTACAAATAACCCCATTTTTATTACATGTAGCAGAAAACGGTTTGGGCCAAAAAAAGAACAGACATGTCATGCCTCGCCGGAGAGTTCGTCGGAGACCTCACCGGCAACCTTGTAGCAAAAAAAACATTCTAATGTAGCAAAACTACTTCACCGGAAAATATCACCGGAGACCCTCGCCGGAAAAACTCGTCGGAGACTTTGTAGCATAAAATTTACGCTATTGTAGCAGAACCACAAAACTTTTCTAGCAAAAAATTTCTTCTAATATAGCAAAGGGGACGTTGCCGGAGACCCCATAGCAAAACCGTAGAGACTAGTTATAGCAAAAAAAAAATATGCGAAAGTAGCAAAAAAAATATAAATACATAGCAAAAATAATATACTAAAATAGCAAAACGCTTGTAGACAAAAACAAAAGTAGCGACACCGGTCAACTAGACTAGCAAGCACTCTAATTTGTGATAGCAATATCAGATGCCGTGTGTAGCAAAATTGTCTGTCATTCGGTAGCATCTCAGGCGTCTCCTAACACAACCACCGGCGCGGCAGCACAACCCCATGGACAGCCCGAAGCTCCACATGGCCATCACGAGACACACGGGCGGACCTATAGGGCTGGTGGCGGCACGTCGGTGGGAGCTGCAGCGGCAGGCGGCTGCGGGAGCTGTAGGCGAGAAGTTCGTGCACCTGCGAGCGGTGCGGCGGCGGGACGTGCTCCGGGAACGACGGCGCACGGCGCCATGCTTGGGGCGCAGCGCGGCCAGGTGCGGGCGCAGCGGCGAGCTTCCTCCATGGCTTTGGAGATGTGGAGACGGGGAGCTATAGCAGGCGACAGGAGCAGCGAGGTGGCGTCACCTATTGGAGAAGATAAACCGTGCGCATCGTATGGTGAAGATAAGGATAGAATCAGAGACATGGAACCTGGAAAAGTAACGCTCCACGCGCGCGAGTACGACCCGGGGATGGAAAACAGTAATCCCATAGGAGTAGTATCATTTTCCTTGATTTGATGAGAGGACGACAGCCGTTGGGTCGTCAAATTCATTGCCCCACTGCCAACCACACGGATACCCACATGATATTGTACGGCGAGTCCATATATCAGGCAGCACTACGGTATAAAACTGTTCACGCTGTTGCCTGTTGGAGATACATAACTTTGCCCGGTCGACACGAAGTGAAGACAAGACAAAAGTACCCTGCATGTACAGAGCAGTACGTGCCCACGGCCCAGTCTCCTTAAATTCAGAGAAATACGAGTTCAGAACTGGCATCCCAGCGGCCAAACAAGACATCTGATCAAAGCCATGCGCCATGAAGGCAAATCCAGGGTTTTTCTTGACCGAACATGTGCGTCGCTCCTCTCTCTAGTGGAATACAAGCACACGAGGAAGCACAGCAACAGTTTTACACAATGAGTCGCTCAAAGGATAGCAGCCGAAGCTTACAGTATGTGTTTATATATCGACTGAGTGAATCATGCGACCCTAATCTAATCTTTTGTATCTCTGAGGCGAAATGCACAGGACGAACTATGTAACTACAGAGTGAAATCTTCTCTATTGTGAAATCTACCACCAAAACCACCTCTTTTATCTCACCGCTTCCTCTTGGCTGCCGAGCTTCGTTTCGCTGAGGAACTGGCCTTGCTTGCTCCTGCAGTACCTCGCCTAGCTCCAGAAGAACCTTCCTTCTTGGCTCCACTTTTCTTCTTGAACTTGCGAAATCCCTTGCCACTTTCCTGTAAGGAACATGTAGTTAGAAAGCAGTACCACAATGCAGTGAAGGGAATAGAGTTGTTTCCATTAGCCCACTGGCACAAATTCCGCCAATTTTACCACTTGCAGAAAAGGTTCTAGGATTTATTTAGTTCAAGTAATGGTCCCTGGGAAATAAGCTTCTACTCCCTCCGTTTCAAAATATAAGATGTTTTAGCTTTATGAAGGAAATGTATCTAGACTATTTTTAGTGTATAGGTTTATAGAGATTCAGTCCGAACCTACACATTAAAAGTAGTCTAGATACATTTCCTTCACAAAGCTAAAACATCTTATATTATAAAACGGAGGGAGTACCAACAAAGGATGGACATGATCATGCCAAGTTCTTTTGAGCATTCTGAATCAATCTCACGTAACAAACGCCACTATAGGTACAATCTATGGTCCGGTTGGATCTCAGGCAAGCTAAACTCTAGCCTTCAATAGCTAGGAGAGCAATCTGGCACAATTATATTCTTCTACACCTCAAGGGGAGAACCCAATTAGCAAGGTGAAAGACCTTTTCCTCCCAGGGTCTACTTGGAATTCAGAGCTAATTCAGAACCTATTCAATGAAGACGCTAAATGCATCCTGGCTATTCCAACTCATGAGGAGACGGGGAGTACAAGGATACTCCGCTAGATCGGCGTATGAGCATTTTGATAAAAAAGGGGATCTTCTCCGCTAGATTGGTGTACAAAAGTGTTCACCAATAATAGGAAGCTGAGAAGTAACAAAGGAATCCCAAGCTCAGTTGATGGCAACCAAGGGGAGAAATTTGGTGTGCTGTTTGTCGGTGCCTAACAAGGTGAAACACTTCTGCTGGAGTGACACGCAATACTGTCCCAAACTGTATTTCTCTGCTCAAGAAGGGAATGGATATCAGTCCTAAATGCCCAATTTCCTTCCGAGACTGCAAGGATGGTGGCCACCTTTTCTTTAAGTGCAAGCATGTAAGGCAGCTGTGAAGAGTGTGTGATCTGGAGGCTCTAAAAATATACCTGGCTGGGAAATCTTGCCTTTGAAATAATGGAAGAGTCAATGAAGCTGCTTGAAAGTCAACGAGGTATTTGTGCTACCTTCATGTGTGGGCTTAGTGGTGTGAAACAAAGAGTGAGAGAAGGTGTGGCTCGTTCTGCATAAAATCTGAGCTGGACTGTCATGCATCAGGTTGAAGAGTATCTCAAGATCCTAAGTACTAAGACCACTGCTACACCAAGGGCAAACCAGCAATGGCAGCCTCCAGATGAGGGACGTATCCAAGTCAACACTGATGGCTCTTATCTGGCAGAGGGGAATTTTGGAGGTTGGGCTACGGTTCTCAGAGATAGCAATGGAAGGGTTCTCGCACCAAGTGCAGCTTGGCTGGACAATATTCAGAGTGCTCTACAAGCTGAAGCGGAAACTGTCCAGCGAGCACTCACAGCTCAGGGCTGTAGTTTCCCTGGGCATCTGAAGCTGTGATCTGGAGATGGATTGATAGGCACTTAAATCCTCTACTGCGAACAATGCTGAAGACATGTCAGATCAAGGAGCTTTTGGCTGATAAACTGTCCAATGTTAAAGTGTTGTACTTCCCTCGGAGCTGTAACTCCTGAGCTCATGCCATTGCTGCAGCAGGGCATCTAAGATCTGCCAAACCTTATCTGCCGAGGAACGTTTCATACTCGGTGTAATTGTTGTGCTGGCGACCCTGTCGGCTTCGCTCACTAGTTAATGCAAAATTATGCATTCCCAAAACAAACAAAAAAGAACACTAGCTTTGCTAAGCTAGTTTATTAGTGCTCATATTACATAGCTGCCCAAAAATCCTTGCTTAGAAAGGAGAGCTAAATCAGATGTCTACTATCAGCAAGGGAGCAAAGCAGACTCTAGGTGGCTTCAGTTGGAAGTAGATAAGAAAGTTAATCTGAAATCTCCATTGAAAATGTATTTTCAGCTTACACTGTAAAGCAAAGGAACAAACAAGCAGCCCAGCCACATTGGGCTGCAGCAAGGCGGCAAAACTGAGTTATCTTCTACTAGCTTACCTGGGTGAAGCTACCTATAGAGATCCAACAAACACCCTAAGCAACTGGTGGATATTAAGGTTGCGATCAAGCATAAAACAGTCTCCATATATGTACACAGATTAAACCAGGAGAAAGTAAATGCATTGCTGTCATTCAAAATAGATAAGCCTTTCACCTTCTTATACTGTTGATAGGCACCACGGCCACTTAGCTCCTGTCCATTCTTGGAAACATAAACCTGCAAAAAATTCAGTTAAGTAAAATGATTGCACAATGCATTCAACTAACTAGAAGTGACAAAAAGGTCTATTCTGTCAAAATGTAAGAAATAATGAACTGGAATTCTCAAATAAACGTCCGGATTTACCTTCCTGCCATCCTCCCCCGTGAACCAATGGCCAGAGCCGGACTGAGTTCCACCGGCATGTACCCTTCTTTTGCCAAAATCTGTTGGGACAGATGTTGTTTTATTAGGAGTCACCCACCGACCATTAGCATCACCACACTGGCCAAACTGGCTCCTGTAAAAAGAAGTAAAGTAAAAAGTTATTAGCAGAGGAGATTGCCAAAAAGAATAATGCAATGTTTATGATGGCTGTTACCTGTAGTTCAGATTCTCTATGCCATACTCATTTCCCTGAGAAGTTTCTGCCCCAATGGGGAAAAAATGCTGCAATCTTTCGCGGACCAGCTTCTGTACCATTTGATCATGATGGAAGAAGTAATGCATGGCAGGAGGATGGCTTTCAGTCAGATTCTCTTCTAGTACAACTCGACTTGAACTGCTCTGATGCTGGAAATGTTCCCCAGTTTCACCAACAGAGGGTCTAGGAACTTTGGAACCAGAAAAACTGTTGACTTCCTTCTGCTGAGATGGTCTTGAGTCTTGCACAGATTTGAAATACTCGCTGCAGAAGTCATCAAGGGCTGGTGTCGCCCAACTGTCATTCATGTTATCTTTGCTCTTCTGCACAACACTATCTTTGCTCTTCTGCACAACACTATCTTTGCTCTTCTGCACAACACTATCTTTCCTCTTCTGCACAACACTGCTTCCTTCAGATTTGCTGTTTTGCTGCAAAGTAGGCTTCTTCTGCAGATACTTGTGCATGGACTCTTGTCTCTTTTTTATAGGACTCACAGGCTTCTTTGCTTTATTAAGACTCTTGTTATCATCCGAATCAGTGTCAGAATCTAGAAAATGGATTTTCCTTAGTGGACTTATTGTTATCTTAGGAAGCAGCTTCTTCATGCAGCTTTCTTCTAATGGTTTTGAAACAGCGGAATTTGACAATGGTGTAGATTTTGCTATATTTGCTTTCCTTGTTGATTGAGTCGTCAATACACTATGGCTCAGCAGCGAAAATTTGGAATTGCTAGAAGTCCTGCAGCTACCAACTGATGGTGGCATGCCTGCAGGTAAAGAAGAGAAGTTGATCAACACAAAGAAATGGAGATGATTTTAGAAAAAACGCATAGAAGCAACTCTGTTGTAGATTTTGTCAATGCATGAAGAAATAAACAGAGAGCTAAAAGTAAGGGATTATGAAGGATAAAGATGTCCAAAAAATAAACATATCCAAAGGAACAAAATCAGAAATCAAGAGCTTTAGTTAGTTCAGGTGCCCATTATTTTTGAATGCTCATTCAGGTTTAACAACTTGTTTAATGCACTTATATAGTATATTCAACTGAAGCTGCAAACTTGTTCGGTTTTTATATTGGTATTTTCTAAATGAGATAATGAGAAGGTGTCATGTTTGCTTAACAGTGCCAGTTCAGATGCTCAGTGGCTATATATTTACTTGTATTTACATTACAACAGAGTACATGAACATCTTTATTTTTATATGCTACCCTGTGTCCATTTAACAGTATACACACCTGCATCATGTTTGATTTCTTCAGGTGTTACATTTTGAAAGTGTTCTGTTTAATTTCTTGCAGTTTATAGATCTGTCCATCAACCACTGACCTCAAAATTCTAACACATAGTGGCAACAGAAAACTGTAAACTGCTTCCTCTCTGTATGAGAATGTGTTCATGTCTAAACATGAAAGAATTAGGAGCCAAGCAGTGAATTGTCCTTCAAGTGTGTTCACGGCTGTGTCTCTCTGATGGATTGATTATATTTCTAGACACAGCAACATGTTCTAAATCCTTAGGTTGATGTTTTAAATTAGTTGGCATATCCAGTTGATCAATAAGAACCATGGTACAACAGTTGCTTGTTATGTGGGCAGCAGCAGCAGAGGCGTATTACCATGCCTGATTAGCAGGTTGCCGTGGAATGCCCACTTAACAAGAGTGGGACTGTACAGGCATAACAGGCCTCCAACGACAACGAGCACTCCCATCTGCACACATATACACTAACTCTACAAAAACATACCAAGTTACCAGACAATTACACAAATAAGGTCAACATTTCCAATGTCCATTCCATTTTTTCAAATATTAGATTGCAAATTACAAATCAACTTTGCACATTTCTAAAGAAGATATGAAACAATAGGTTCATCAATTCACGCAGGCAGGTGGACATATTAGATTGTAGTTGCATGATAAGTAACAAACACATTTAGGTAAGAGATCTGGACAGAGATTGCAGAAATAAGGGCCAGCGTTTCCCTCACCTTGTGGTCGCTCCTCGTCACTGAAACCTTCGATCTCATCCTCGATGCTCCCAATATCACCCCAAGCTGCAGTCCCAGGAGATGTTTCCGTTGCCAGGGGCGCTGGTGTACTAGGACGAGGAGGCGCCATCTGTCGCGGCGCAGGACCCCTCCGCAATCTCTTCAACCGAGTCGTCTCAGGTTGCACAGGCTCTGGGTGTAGAGCCTCGCCTCGTGCTCGATCTGGCAGTCCACCGCCGGCGAGGAGGAACTCCTCGTCCTCCTCGTCAAGGCAGGAGAGGTCCGAGGGAGCCACCTGGGGTCGCTGTTGGTCGTGACGCCGTTCAACGTGAACGAAGTCGTTGTCGTCGTCATCGATGCCGAGGGAGAACGAGGGTGCGTCTGGCGCCTCGTAGCGACGCGGCTGTTCCTCCCGGCGGCTTCTGGCGGGGAGGCGGGGCTCGCCGGCGCCGCCGTGGTGGTCGTCGTCGTCGATGCCGAGGGAGAAGGAGGGTGGGTCGGGGGCCTCGTAGCGCTGCGCCTGCTCCTCCCGGCGCCCTCCAGCGGGGATCTGGGGCTGGCAAGCACCGCCGTCGTCATCTTCGTCGTCGTCGTCGAAGCCGAGGGAGAACGAGGGAGCGTCGGGCGCCTCATATCCCCGCGCCAGCCCCACCGAGCGTCCTACAGCGGGAAACCGCGGCTCCTCCCCGCCGCTGTCGTCCTCGAAATCGAGGCCGAGAGAAAAGGAAGGCGCGTCGGGCGCCGCGTACCCTCGCGCCTGCCCACGCGGGTCGCTTCGAGCCGGGGCGGCGGGAGGCGGGTCGTCGAAGTCGATGCCGAGGGAGAATGAAGGGGCCGTGAAGTCCATGGCGAAGTCGTAGAGGCGGTGGGGGAGGGGGAGGGGGCGGTGGCGCCGGCGCCGGTGATGCTAGGGTTAGGGGATCTGATGGGGAGATGGGATTTGGGGAATTGGGGGAATGGAGGGAGGAGAGAGAATAGGAGGTGGGGTTTGACGTTTCCGAGCTGGTGAGGATGCGTGATAGCCGCACGATGAAGATCTGATGGTGGAGAGATGACCTGAGAGCGCCAATCATTGGCGGGAGTGTTCTGTTTCGCAAGTCCAGTGGAGGGAATCGTGGAAATTCAAATGGACTCGCGTTTTTTTTTTAACGGTAAAGGGCCCCAGAAGCTGCTCATTTATCCAGCCGGTGGGTACATTTTACAGAAAAGCACCTAGAGAAGGCGCAAGGTAAAAGCAGTACTTGCAACATTGCAAAGAAACCCCTGAAACTATCAGTATAAAAGCAATCGGGTCCCTGGGTTTCTTCTCCACCGCAACCGACGACGAGCTTCTTCCATCGGACTCCATGGCGCCGCCGGGGACGAACCACTTGGCAGCACCTAGGAGGGAAACCCGACGAGAAGCTCCATACAGGGCCTCTGCCATGGAGGTTGGAGATTGCGCAGACACAGCGCAAAAACGGTCGCCCTTCGACCAGAGCAGGCAACAGCTCCATAGTTGAGCCACTGCGATTTTGCCTCAGAGGGAGCAGCTTGAGGAGAAGCAGAAAAAGTTGATGAAGGCTCGCCGTCCACTGGAGACCACCACCTCGATGACTCCAAGTAGAAAGGTCGCCCGCCATCCACCAGCACCGCTTCTCCAGAACGACGATCTTCCCCGCAGGGGAGATCACAATCCATCGATGAGGAGGAAGAAAAGAAGGGCCTTGGACGCTAGACCTACCCTCGCCGCCACGGCCGGCCATAGGGAGCGCATCCACCGCCTTCCTGGCACCGCTTCGCTCCTCCTCGCCACCTCGGCCGGCCAGGAGCGCCACCGCACCATTACTGCCTCCACACCGATGGAACAAAGCGGCTTTATTGACAGAGAGGACCTCTCCCACGTCCATCACAGCATCCACCTCCGACCGCCGGAGCACCACCGCGAGGAACAGGGGAAGGAGAAGTATCCAGATCCAGCCGAAGAAATCTGGAGACTTCCTCCCACGGGCACAGCGCCCAGACACGGCAAAACGCCAAACCCTACACCTACGACCCCTACAAGGACCTACATCTACGCCGACGCCAACCTCTCGCCGCCACTCACCGGCTAATCCGGCGAGGGAGGCATGAGAGGGGGCCGGGGAGGAGAAGGGGACTCTCAAGGGAAAAGTTGCCTCTCGTTTCGTGCGAGGAGGTCGAGTACCGTTTTTACGCCCATGGACAGGGATCGTCCAAATGGACTCGCGTTGGTATTGAGTTTTGGTGCTAATAACATTTCGTGAACTTGCTATGTGTTACTACAAATTTTATACCATGAGGACTTTGCAATAAGTATGGTGATTCCTTAAAAAAATGTAGTACTCTTTCTGTTCGGTTTTAATTGTTGCGGATTTAGGCGAAATTAAACATTGCTTAAACATGCAAACAATTAAATTGGATCGGAGAGATTATCTATGTTGGTGAACTTTGGATGTGAACTTGTAACGCACAAGCCGACATGCTTGTTGGTGCTATTTTGGCGTGAATTTAGGTTCTTCAATTCAAGGTGATTTGTTATTATGATAGTCATGTCTGATGTGTTCTGCAGACATGCTGTAAAAATATCACAATAGGACAACCATGTTTTAAACAATGGCCAAATGGTGTTTTCACACATTTATCGAAGCTTCGAGTGCAGTGAACTCAAAAACGAAGGAAATCATTCTTAGTAAAACGATACATGTTGATGTGCACCCATTCACATATAAATTAATTGAGTTGTACATAGAAGAGGATGTAACTACCAACAAGCTCATGGTCATTAGTTCACTACTACTACTACTACTACTACTACTACTACTACTACTACTCATCTTCACCAACTAATTAAACTCTGCCTAGTCCCGCCAATCCAACACATATATTATCAACGAACAGAAGGTCAGCAAACCAAGACAATTGTCTGATGCAACAATACAAATCAAAAGTTTATCTGGATTTGCTGTGGACGCTAACCATCATCTCGTGGAAGTGGCGTGTGCTGCAGGGGATCCTGAGCACGCCCTGTTGGCCATACCCGAACTGTTGTGCGGCCATCTCCAGCAGCCCCTCCATGCACGGCTCCTTGAGCATGGCTACTTGCACCAGGACCCTCTCCTCCGCCACGCCAACATGTCCCTCGTCGTCATTGCCGACCAGCACTATCGGAACATACCCCTTTGGGGTCCTCCCGCCGTCACTAGTACCGGCGAGGACGAAGTACGGGCTCTGTACAGCGGCTTCTGTCGTGATGTTCGTCCTTCTCCAGGCAGCCACAGCCATTGTTGCTGAATCTGTGTGGCTAGTACCTACGGTGGGGTTTATGGCTTTATGATAGTCGAGCTTGTGATCGGTCTGTGATGATGCTTGAGGGAAGCATGTGCCTGATGCTTTTATAGCGTGAGATTAGAGGAGGTAATTAGGAGGTTGGTCTGGGAAACGCCATCTCAGTTAGAGGAGTTTGGACTTCGGGGAGGGTTCAGAGATTATGAAACGTAAACTATGCGACAAGGTGTGGTGATGGTGATAGCGTACGTGGACGTTGGGGTCTGATCGCGGCTCCAGAGATTGGTCGAATCCTTCCAAAAAGGTCCCTGTCAAGAAAACACAAGGGTACAGTACACGTACTAACTAGAGTACACGGGCTAATTTGCGGGGTCAGCACGATTATTTTGTTTTAGAAATGGATGAGAGATTTCGGCATTACGATATACTAGTATAACCAAGTTAGTACTCCCGCATGGCCAACTTTGAAAAGCATGGGGTTGTTTGCCCTACAGACATAACTACTCAACTCTCTTGTAGCACTGTTCAAAAAAAAGTACTCTCGTACCAAAAAAGGGTAAATACGTGAATGAACTTGGGTTCATGAGGTACATAAGTTACAAAATGTGCAAATTTTCGTATTTTCAAGTCTCTAAAAAACTCATGTATATGCATGTTGATTTGAATTTCATTTGCACGGGGCCATCAACTTTCTTGAAATGAGTCAATCCATGATCCCTACAATTGTCCTCGCACCAGCGGTCTCGGTGGCTCAACGGGTATCCACGTAGGCCAAAATTCAGCAACAACATTAGAATTCTGCCATAGTGACGCATTCATAGACAGCGACGACTTCTTCATCGACGAATACTTCTCGGACATCGACTACCTCTTGGACGACATGGTTGCCGCCAACACCAATGTGAATGGTTCCTCCTGTGTTGCACCTATGTGATTTTGTTTTATCTTGTTCAGATTATATTTCAAATAATTGTTCTTGCAATCTGTTTAAACATGCTTTTTACATCTCTTTGTTAGATTGCATGAGTAGTTTTATTTCTATAATATTAATCATATTTTATTGATTAAAACATGTGGTAAATTGCTCATATTTTTAAACACATGCCAAAATGCAACTGGTTATCTGGAATGTAGGCAGTACTAGGTATAAAGGTTCAGATACATCACAAATATGCAGAGTTGTGGGTCCACCCGAGTCACCTAGGAACGTCAAGGCTGATGGTGACTAGTTACGTGGACCATGGGGTCTGATCGCGGCACAGTGCTTTGTCAAATCCTTCACATCACAAAAGTCCCTGTCAAGAAAAACAAGGTAATCCGTACGCTTAATCGGCGGAGTAAGCACGATCGGTTTTGTTTTGTTTTCTGCACACGGAAGGAGCTTTACGTAGTTAGTTATAGTAAGTTTTTGTAGCGATCACGCACAGCCAACTTCACGGCATGGCCTTCTTCCACCGTCCCATCGGCCGTGCCTGGCGATCAGCAATAGCCGGGTCCTAGTTGATCTCCACGGTGAGGACGTGAGTGTATTTTTGCATTTTCTTTTACAACCAAGAAACATGGGCGAAATGGTGTTCACACACGTTTACAGGAGCTTCGCGATTAACTGAATGATGTATCTCTCTTCTTAAAACATACTCCATATTGATTTTTTTGAAAAGGGGTATGACCCGGCCTCTGCAAGGAACGATGCATATAATACTACATCTTGATGAGCACCCATTCACATATAAACTAATTGGCTCGTATAAAAGAGGATCCAATATTGGAATGAGCACTAATTCAGCACTACTCATTTTCACCAAAGAATTGAGCTGCACCTTGGCTATCAATATTCCAATACAAATATTGATATACATATCTCCAAGCACAAGATCAGGAAACCAAAAGAACCGTCTAATGCGACGCAACTACGCAAATAAAAAAGTTTATCTGAATTTGCTGTGGACGCTGACCATCATCTGGTGGAACTGCCGTGCGCTGCAGGGGATCTTGAGCACACCCTGCTGGCCATATCCGAACTGCTGCGCTGCCATCTCCAGCAACCCCTCCATGCACGGTTCCTTGAGCATGGCGACGTGTACCAGGACCCTCTCCTCCGTGCATCCCTCATTGCCGTCGCCAACGAGCACTATCGGAAGGTACCCCTTCGGGATCCTCCCGCCGTCGTCGGGACCAGCGAGGATGAAGTATCGGCTCTGGACGGCGGATTCGGCTGTCTTCTTGCTTCTCCAGGCACCTAGAGCCATTGTGTTGTTGTTTTGCGTGTCGCGTACTAGCTAGGACGTATGTTAAGGTTTATGGCTTGATGATGGTCGATCGTGTGATGTCCTGCAGGTGAGTGGTGATGCTCAATGGAGGCATGCGATCCATGCTTTTATAGCGTGAAATGAAATCACGGGAGGGTGATTAGGAGGTGGCTGGGTTTTGGGAAACGACATGCTAAGAAGAATTTGGAGATGGTTCAGCTTAACTAAGAAACGTGGACTATGTGACAAGGTGTGGTGATGGTGACTATGTACGTGGACAATGGTCTGGTCGCAGAGCATGACAGACTGGTCAAATACTTCACAAAGGGTCCCTGTCATGAGCAACCGGGTGGAGTACTAGAGTACGGGCTAATTTGGGCGCAGTCAGAAAAAAAGAACGATCATGGGCTAGAGTACGGGCTAATTTGCGGGGTCAGCATAATCTTCGTTATAACACTATTGGATAGCGGGCCATTGCATGTAGTTGGCAGCCCAAAAATATTTCAATGTGCTTCTCCTAAGAGCTCAAATGAGGAGGATATCTAACGGTTCTTAGTTTGGCTTCATGAGCTTCTTGCGACGAGCGCGTCATAGACCCACAGCGGAGTCGGACTCGCTTCCTCGTGGAGGAGCGATGATAATAACATATGTGTTGTTCCCTCGGTGTTTAGTGTTACTCAGACCGGTTGCGTACTTAAAGTTTTCATCGAGTTGTCCATTAATTAATTAGGCAACTCAAGTATTATCTTAATTAATAAAAGTTTGTGGCATTTTTTCGCCTCCGTTCGAGAAAAATAAGAATCAAAGCGAATATATTTGTTAAAAAACATACAATACATGATGTGCACCCATTCACACATAATCCGGTTAACTTCGTATACAAGAGGATCGAATAATTGAATAAGCACTAGTCACTATTGTACTAGTCATTTTCACAAACTAATATAATTGAGATGGGCCTTGGCTTTCTAATGCTAGACTACATAAGTATATATCACCGAACACAAGGTCACATGAAACCAAAAGAACCGCATGATGAAACAATGCAAATCAAAAGAAGTTCATCTAGATTTTCTGTGGACGCTAACCATCATCTGGTTGAACTGGCGCGCGTCACAAGGGATCCTGAGCACGCCCTGCTGGCCGTACCCGAACTGCTGCGCGGCCATCTCCAGCAGCCCCTCCATGCACGGTTCCTTGAGCATGGCGACGTGCACCAGGAACCTCTCCTCCGTGCATCCCTCGTCGCCGTCCCCGACGAGCACTATCGGAAGGTATCCCTTCGGGATCTTTCCGTCGTCGCCGGGACCAGCGAGGACAATGTACCGGCTCTGGACGGCGGCTTCGGCTGTCTTCTTGCTTCTCCACGCAGCCAGAGCCATTGCTGTTAGTTTGTGTGCCGAGTAATAACTAGGAAGTACGTTAAAGGTTTATGGCTTGATGATGGTCGATCGTGTGATGTCTTGTCAGTGAGTGTTGATGCTCAATGGAGGCATGTGATCGATGCTTTTATAGTGTGAAATGAAATCACGAGGGGTGATTAGGAGGTGGCTGGGTTTGGGGAACTAGGAGAGGGTTCAGCTTAACTAAGAAACGTGGACTATGTGACAAGGCATGGTGATGGTGACTATGTATGTGGACTATGGGGTCTGGTCGCAGAGCATCAGAGACTGGTCAAATACTTCACAAAAGGTCCCTGTCAAGAGAAACAGGGTGGGATACTAGAGTACACAGGCTAATTTGCGCGCAGTCATATCCTTCAGAAAAAAGAGATCGCTATCATGGAAAAGATGGTACAGCACTAACTAGAGTACGGGCAATTTTTCATTTTCTAAAAGCGGAGCGAGCTGTACGCACGAATAACAGTACGATCATGCACGGCCAACTCTAATACAGAGGGATCGGAGGGGTTCATCGATCCGTGCAACACAAAATGCCTTCTTTCTTTCTTAGTTGGAGGGATTCATGGAAATTCGAATGGGCTTGTGTTGTTCTTGACTTCTCCATTTGCAAACTTTGCATGTGAACTATACTTGGGCATGTTCCGGGTCGGGCCAGGCTTGGGCCAGGCCTGACAAAGACCGCCCGCATAAATCCTAGGCCTGAGCCCGGTCCGGCTGTTGGCCCTAAAAACTTAGCCCAAGCCCGGCCCGTCGTTGTGTAAATTCTCCAGACCGTTGGGCCGCGGGCCGGGTCTCTCCTTATTTGCGCATTTCTTTTGGCCCGAGCCCGGCCCGTGTGCCCGTCGGGCCACAAATCCCAAAAGCTCGGCCCGTCGGGGCTTTTTCCGGGCCGGGCTGCCCACGCCCATGTAATTGTGAACTAGTTATGTTGTACAGTACAATTTTGGTCTGGACTTGAAAAATGGATTATTCTGTTAGAGTACGTATACGTACATAACTAGAGATATACTAGGATTTTAGAGATCATCTTGTATCTTAAGTCATAGGTTTTTTGCCCTCTAAATTTGTACGTATATATATATTTCCTATGAGGATTAAATCAATACACCAAAATATTAGGGATTCAAAATTTTCTACATGATATCAGAGCGGTTAGTCTCACGACGCTGATCCTAGGTTCTTCCACCACTTCGGTAACGCGCCGCCCCTGGAAAGATTATTACTCGGGAACGCGGCAACCACTACAAGACTGGGAAGCTACGCCGACGGCCAGTCGCTACGCCGACGGCCAAACGTCGGGGCCGTCGGCGTAGCCATCGTCCAGGCCAGCCCCGCCAAGCAGCCGTCGGCGTAAAATTGCCCTCGGCATATTCTATGCTACGCCGACGGCTGCCCTCGGCGTAGCATACGCCGACGGCTGCCCTCGGCGTAGCTATTTTTTATTTTATCTCATTAAACTTTGAAAAATCATAACTAAATCATTCTAATTCGGAAAAATACAAATAATATATCAAAATTTGCAGAAAAATAAGACCTATCTATCTACACTTAAATATTACACATTTATAAATAAAAATTACGTAAAATATAAAACATTATATATAGTTTAAAACGGGCATAAAAAATTCAAAAACGATCGAAACAATGCGAAACCTTCGCGTGGTGTTATATTATGTGACATAGTGTAGAAGGAAAAATATCAAACTTGGTATATTAATTATGTCTCAAAGAAACCTTCACAAAATGAACTATCTCATTCGAGGTTTCTTGGCTTTCGGGTCAAATGACCAATGTTATGGCTAGAATCAAGGCATAGTTTGTGATAATGTGCCCATATTGTGCATACACATGCATCATGGGATGGCGAACAATGTTGCAGAGGAAGTTTTCCTTTTCGTCGCACCAAAAAGCCATTTCTCATTTTCCGAGCATAAAAAACGGATGGTTTTGTGAAGCAACCACCAAATGGCTAATTCAAAATACTACCACCATATTTTACAAAAATACTATACCACCTTATATGGACAATGTCCCAACAGGGGGATCCGAAACCTTTCCGTCCACCTTTGGTAAAAAAGACAAATTTCTGCCGAATCGGCAGGAAGTGGGTCAGATATGAACTACAGGTACATGATCCGATGCTCATGTTTTTTTACAAAAATCATTTTTAGGTTCACAATATGCTATTGATCAAATATCTAATGAAATTTTAGCGAGGCTCGGCCCCGAGCTAAGAATCTTTATGTCCGCCGTTCGACAAAGTTTAACGATAGTTTAAAACGGACATAAAAATTTGAAAAACGATCGAAACAATGCGAAACCTTCGCGTGGTGTTATATTATGTGACATAGTTAGAAGGAAGAATAGCAAACTTGGTATATTAATTATGTCTCAAAGAAACCTTCACAAAATGACCTATCTCATTCGAGGTTTCTTGGCTTTCGGGTCAAATGACCAATGTTATGGCTAGAATCAAGGCATAGTTTGTGATAATGTGCCCATATTGTGCATACACATGCATCATGGGATGGCGAACAATGTTGCAGGAGGAAGTTTTCCTTTTCGTCGCACCAAAAAGCCATTTCCCATTTTCCGAGCATAAAAAACGGACGGTTTTGTGAAGCAACCACCAAATGGCTAATTCAAAATACTACCACCATATTTTAAAAAAATACTATACCACCTTATATGGACAATGTCCCAACAGGGGGATCCGAAACCTTTCCGTCCACCTTTGGTGAAAAAGACAAATTTCTGCCGAATCGGCAGGAAGTGGGTCAGATATGAACTACAGGTACATGATCCGATGCTCATGTTTTTTTACAAAAATCATTTTTAGGTTCAAAATATGCTATTGATCAAATATCTAATGAAAGTTTAGCGAGGCTCGGCCCCGAGCTAAGAATCTTTATGTCCGTCGTTCGACAAAGTTTAACGATAGTTTAAAACGGGCATAAAAAATTGAAAAATGATCGAAACAATGCGAAACCTTCGCGTGGTGTCATATTATGTGACATATTTATAAGGAAAAATAGCAAACTTGATATATTGATTATGTCTCAAAAAACCCTTCACAAAATGACCTATCTCATTCGAGGTTTCTTGGCTTTCGGGTCAAATGACGAATGTTATGGCTAGAATCAAGGTATAGTTTATGATAATGTGCCCATATTATGCATACACATGCATCATGGGATGGCGAACAATGTTGCAGGAGGAAGTTTTCCTTTTCGTCGCACCAAAAGGCCATTTTCTATTTTCCGAGTATAAAAAACGGACGGTTTTGTGAAGCAACCACCAAATGGCTAATTCAAAATACTACCACCACATTTTACAAAAATACTATACCACCTTATATGGACAATGTCCCAACAGGGGGATCCGAAACCTTTCTGTCCACCTTTGGTGAAAAAGACAAATTCCTGCCGAATCGGCAGGAAGTGGGTCAGATATGAACTACAGGTACATGATCTGATGCTCATGTTTTTTTACAAAAATCATTTTTAGGTTCACAATATGCTATTTTATCAAAGATCCAATGCAAGTTTTCATTTTCATCGCACCAAAAAGGCATTTTTCATTATCCGAGTGCAAAAAGGGAATTTTCTAAAGCAAACACCAAATAGCTAATTCAAAAACAGAGGGTTTGTGATTAGTTGATATGGATATCATATTTGGATTCCTCTCATTTTTCTGATCAATTTAAACATATTATTTGTTGAATTTCGATTTACAGATTTAAAGATATTAATTATTCTATATTAAATAGAAAAATACAAAAAAAAATTATATTTTTATTTGAATTCAATAATATTTTTACTTATTCATTAATATTTACTTAAATAATTGTTTGTAATTTCAAAAAATACAAACATGTGACATGATGATATAAGAGTTAATAGGATTGATATCATAGTATTGACACCAATGTATGAATTACTTTGCGGAAACGGATTCTGAAGGAACGAGGATGTTAAGCGTGCTGAAGCTGGAGTAGTATTAGGATGGGTGACCTGCTGAGAAGTTTGACTAAGACTAGAATTTAATCAAATAGTAAGTATAATTAGTGTTAAAAATGTTCAAAGTAGGAGATTAATAAGTGAAACAATTCAAAGAATAAAAAAATTGAGAAAAAAAAATAAAAAAAAATATTATTTTAAAAAAAAATAAAAAAAAATATTTTTGCAACCGGTCGACAGGCTATGCCGACGGCCGCTACGCCAGCAAAGCCCTCGGCGTAGCATACGCCGACGATATTTTGATACGCCGACGGCTTGAGTGTGCTCCGCCGAGGGAGATCTTTGCCGATGAGGCTACACCATACGCCGAGGACATTTTGGCCTACGCCGACGGCCTTTTGCCCTCGGCGCAGCGCGCGTGTCCCGTAGTGAACCGATCTATTTTTGAAATTTCCAGTTCCATAGATTTAGATCCAGTCAAATAAATCTCAGATCCCCACAACCCTCAAACTCCGGTAAAAATCTGTTTGGCGATCAGCACCAAGCATATAGACGAGCACCAGCCCGGCATCGCCGAGCAACCCGCGCGTGGCACTCGCCGTCCAGCACGATAACAGGCCACGCATCAACGGAAGGCTCCACGGCGATCCAATCTACAATCTGCCCCGCACGGACTCCGGTACCGCCGTCCGGCCTGCTCCTGGTTTCAAGACGTACGCCACACACATGCATGCTCGCGCAGGACTGTGGGGCGATAGGACCCTCCCAAGACGCGGGCCAGCGCGCTGTTCACGCACTCACGCGCTTCCATGAAGCCAGAACTAATCAACGGTCATCATGCATCGGTCCCGTTCAAAAAAAAGAAAAAATAGAAACAAAAGCATCAGTACGTGGTTAAGGTACGTGACTGATCGTACGCAACTTTAGCATCTCTACATGCACAGCTTCATCAACAACTCCAACGCTGCGAATGACTGCATCGAGCCGGACTACAACGACCTATACATCTACATCAAGCTATACGACTATGCCAGGCTACAAGCCAGGATCTTCGAGCACATCCATGAAGAAGCGACATCGACATCATCCACACGCCAGGCCGATGTGGAACACTACTACGCCGACTTCTTCGACATGAAGGCTTCGACATCATCGCCGTTACAAGGGATGCCTTCAAGCGACGATCATCGCCGACACGCCTACTACTTCATCGCCGACACATCATCGCCAAGGTCTACATCAACGTGGTCTTCATCAACATCTTCGTCGACACATCGCCGCCGCTATACCGGTCCACATGATGGACATACAACTACGACGCCCTCTGACAGTACAACTGCAAGGCATGACGACGACATCGCCGTGTCCACGCCCCCGACGACTGCAACAACAAACCGGCATCACAATTTTGACGCCCCTACGACCGCGCATATGGTTCTGGCAAAACCGTGTGTGCTTGGTGACTTCCTCCAGTCCTGACAAAACTGGTGATCTCACCTATGACCACGTCCGCGAGACGCCCCGACGGTACCTTTACAAGGTGCAAAACGTCCACAACTGCAGCTTCGTCAATAACAACAAAAACCACGCAAATTTTTGCGCCTCCGGCAATGGCGGCCACAGAACATACGACGACTACGACATCGACCACACCCACCTTGACCACAGCTACATCACAATTGGCTACCTCGACATCGACATCAAGAACAACGTCTACAACAACTCAAGAACTACAGTCAACAGCGTTCGAGTCGTCACTTGCGTCCAGGCCACTCCCGTTGTGACTGTGGGAGGGAAGAGAGGCACTAGAAGGGGACGTAGTCACCGATCCTAGGTGCCAGCCATGATCATGTCACGCAGGTGATGATGACAAGAAGGAGAAGACGACGAAAGCGCAAGACTTCAAATCCAGTCGCAAACGTTCGCTTCACTACTGCTCCGACTGAAAGGGAATGTTAGAGTACATACACATACACAACTAGAGATAGACTAGGACTTTAGAGATCATCTTGTATTCTAAGTCATGGGTTTTTTGCCCTCCAAGTTTGTACGTATATATACTCCCCATAAGGGTCAAATCAATACACCGAAATATTAAAGATTCAATACTTTTCCACATATTCTTCTCGGAAATTCTAGAAATATCAGTCGAATATATTCTTTTGCAGAACTAGGGTACCACTTCGTGACCCTGCGCTCGAAAGGTCTTTACTTTTCTAAAAAGTTAGAGCTTTACTTACGTATTACACTATGATCACGCACGACCAACTCCACCACGCAGGGAGGGGTTGATCGATCCGTCGACTCTCTGCTGTATTTTATTGTTATAATTTGAGGGGTTCATGGAAGTTTGAACGGGCTCGATTTCCTCTTGACTTTTCTTTTACAAACTTCTGGTGTGAACTTGTTACATGTTAACGCAATTCTGTTCTGAACTTGAAAATTGCAATGTTTGTGGTTCTACACTTTTAATGTGAGTTTGTATTGCACGAGTCAAGATGCTTGCTTATGCGATTTTGGAGTGAATTTTATGCTTCTTCAGTTCAACGTGATGTGTTATTATGGAAACAAGTGATGCCATCTATGTTTAACTGAGAAAAATCGGGGCCAAATGTTGTTCTCCCACATTTATCAGAGCTTCTAAAGTTGAACTCGCTTCCTCGTGGAGGAGTGACGGCAACGATGTTCTTCCCCTACAATGTGCCGTGTTTTTGTTGTGTGTCAGTTCGGCCGGTTGTGTTGTCATAGTTTCCATCCAGATTGTGGCATTTTGTGGCCTCCGTTCAAGAGAAACAAAAATAGAGGGGATCTCTCTTGTTAAAACATACATTACATCTTGATGTGCACGCATTCACATATAAACCAATTGACTTTGTATATACTAGTAATAGGATAAAAAATACTCCCTCCGTTTCAGGGCTTAAGGCGTCCTCGTTTTGCGTGTTTTTTTTTTGACCAAAAATTACTCTAAATACGTAAAGAGTTTTGGTATAAAATTAATATCACTAGAAAGCATTTTTCAATACGAATCCAACGGTACTAATTATGTATAATATAATCAAGATTTTGTTGCTCATTTCTTTTGATCAAACTTTGCTTTGAAAAGCTGGGCGCCTTAAGCTCTGAAAGTATTCGAATGAGCACTAGTCACTACTGTACTACTCGTTTTCACCAACTAATATAATTGAGTTGGGGCTTGGCTTTCTAATGCTCGACTACATGAAATCAAAAATATAATTCACCAACTAATATATATCAACAAACACAAGGTCACATAAAACAAAAAGAACCGTCTGATGCAACAATGCAAGCCAAAAGTTTATCTAGATTTTCTATGGACGCTAACCATCATCTGGTGAAACTGGCGTGCGTCGCAGGGGATCCGGAGCACGCCCTGCTGACCGTACCCGAATTGTTGCGCGGCCATCTCAAGCAACCCCTCCATGCAGGGCTCCCTGAGCATGGCAACGTGCACCAGGACTCTCTCCTCTGTGCATCCCTCGTCGCCGTCCCTGACCAGCACTATCGGAACGTACCCCTTCGGGGTCCTCCCGGTGTCGGCCTCGATAGTACCGGCGAGGATGAAGTACCGGCTCTAGACGGCGGCTTCGGCTGTCTTCTTGCTTCTCCAGGCAGCCAGAGCCATTGTTGCTGAATTAGTGTGCCGCGTAGCTAGGTCGCACGGTGAGGTTTATGGCTTGATGATGGTCAATCGGGTGATGTCCTGGTGAGTGGTGATGCTCAACGGAGGCATGCGATCCATGCTTTAATAGTGTGAGATTATAGGAGTTGATTAGGGAAGTGGTTGGTTTTTGGGAGACGTCATGCCTTGCCAAGAGGAGTTTGGGAAATGGTTCAGCTTAATTAATAAACGTGGATTATGTGACAAGGTGGGGGTGATGGTGACTATGTACGTGGACAATGGTCTGGTCGCAGAGTATCGGAGACTGGTCAAGTCTTTCAAAGTGTCAACCAGAATATGGTGGAGTACTAGAGCACGGGCTAATTTGTGGAGTCAAATCCTTCACAAAAAAGAGATCCCTGACAAGAAAAACAGGGTAGAGCACTAACTATAGTACTGGCTAATTTGCGGAGTCAGCACGATTTCCCTTTTCTAAAAGCGGAGCGAATTACAGTACAATCCTGCACGGCCAACTCTGCTGCGCAGGGAGGGTTCATTGATCGGTGCAACACAAAACTTGGAGGGAATCATGGAAAATCGAATGGGCTCGTGTTGCTCTTGACTTCTTCCTTCGCTAACTTTTCATGTGAACTTGTTATGTATTATGCAATTTTGTTATGGACTTGTAAATTTGAATTTTTAAAAAAATATTTTTTTGAAAATTCTAGAAACATTGGATTTATTCTTCTGCAGAACTAGGGCACCGCCACATGAGCCCTGTGAGAAAGGTCTTCGGTTTTCTAAAAGGAGAGGGCTTTACCTTCATACTATTACACTATGATATGATCACACACGGTCAACTCCGCCACGCGGAGTGGGGTTCATCGATTCATGCAACAAAAAACTAGTCGACTCTTTGTTGCCTTTTTTGTTATAATTTGAGGGAATCATGAAAATTTGAACGGGCTCGTGTTTCTCCTGACTTTTCTTTTGCAAAAAACTTGTTATGTGTTCTGCAATTCTGTTCTGAACTTGAAAATCTCTGTGGTGATGCATTTTTAATGTGAGTTTGTAATGAACAAGTCGAGATGATTGCTTAGGTGATTTTGGAGTGCATTTTTTGCTTCGTCAATTAGAATGATGTGTTATTATTAGAATGTGGTGATGCATTTTTTGTCCTCTCACATCTATCGGAGCTTCTAAAGTTAACCTAATGCAGTGAACTCGGAATGGTGGGATCCACAAAAATTTCAAGGCACGGTGCGGTCTCTCGGGCGTCGGCTCCCTCTCCCCGGGAGATGCTGCGGTGTGTGTGATACCTCTCCCTTCCTTTGGATGGCATGGTTGCGTGGTATTGTTCCCCTGAATGGCGTCATTGCCGCGACCATGCTCCTCTGGATCCTGGTCAGCGACAGGGTTGCAGACACTGTTGCGGGCAGCGACATGGTTGCAACTCTCTTCTTAATTAATAATATAATAGATTGTGGTATTTTTTGGCCTCGGCTCGAGAAAAAGAAGAATAGGGGGAATCTCTCTGGTTAAAACATACATTACATCTTGATGTGCACCCATTAATATATAAAACAATTGACTTTTATACAAGAGGATCAAATATTCGAATGAGAACTAGTCACTGTTGTATTACTACTCATTTTTCACCAACTAATATAATTGAGCCGAGCCTTGGCTTTCTAATACCCGACTACATAAGTATATATCATCGAACACAAGGTCACATGAAATCAAAAGAACCTTCTACAAAAATGCAGATCAAAGTTTATTTGGATTTGTCGTGGATGCTGACCATCATCTGGTTGAACTGCCATGCGCTGCAGGGGATCCTGAGCACTCCCTGCTGGCCATACCCGAAAAGTTGCGCGGCCATCTCCAGCAACCCCTCCATGCACGGCTCTCTGAGCATGGCGACTTGCACTAGGACCTTCTCCTCTGCACATCCCTCGTCGCCGTCGCTGACCAGCACTATCGGAACGTACCCCTTCGAGGTCCTCTGGCCGTCTCCAGTACTGGCGAGGACGAAGTACCGGCTCTTGACGCCAGCATCGGTGGTGCTGTTCTTGCTTCTCCAGGCAGCCAGAGCCATTGTTGCTGAATCAGTGTGCCGTGTAGCTAGCTAGTACGGTGAGGTTTATGGCTTGATGATGGTCTATGGGGTGATGTCCTGGTGAGTGGTGATGTTCAATGGAGCATGCGATCCATGATTTTGTAGTGTGAGATTAAAGGAGTTGATTAGGGAAGTGGTTGGTTTTGGAGAGACGTGATGTCTGTCAAGAGGAGTTTGGGAAATGGTTCAGCTTAATTAATAAACGTGAACTATGTGACGCACACAACAACTGAGTCCCTATAATCTCCGCCCCTATAATACCCGTAAACTTGCGGCGGCGCAGAGTGTGGAAGGCAATTGAGTCCCTCACTACGACTCCCTCCCGCTCCCGCACACAACAACTTCGGTCAGCCCTCAACGATATGAAGAAAGGCGATCTCACTGCTGAAAAATATTTTGACAAGATGAAAACACTTGCATCTGAGCTTGCTGTTGCTGGAAAACCCCTTGACGATGATGAGCTCATATGGTCTATTCTGCATGGTCTTGAAGATTCTTACAACACTCTAAAAATCGCCATCAACGCCAACCCTAATACTATCCTAGATGACTTGTGCAACCAACTTCAGGCCTTTGATCAACTGCAAAAGTCAGGTGGTAGTAGTGATGCTTTTGTCTCCTCTGCCAACTTGGCACGTCGCAGTGGTGACCGCCCTCCCCCTCCTGCACGTACTGAAGATCGTCCTCGCTATGATGATCGTACGCGTCGCTATGAGGATCGTCAGGATGACCGTGGACATCGAGACCGATATGATGACCGTCGTGACCGCTATGAGGATAGGCGTGACAGTGGCAATGACCGAGATCGTCGATATGATGACCGCTCTCGTTGCCGTGATGATATGCGTGATGATGGGCGTCGTCGTGGTCGTGCACCTACCCCCTATGTCAATGTCACATGTCAGATCTGCAGGATTCATGGTCATCCTGCCAGTGATTGTTGGTGGAGATTCCAGAGCAACAGAGACCGTCGTGATGATTCTGATCGTGGTGATAAGGGTGCCAATATGGCATCCTATGGGGTGGACACAAATTGGTATTCCGACACTACAAATCATGTTGCTCATGAGATGAACAAGCTCTCCTTCCAGGAAAAATACACCGGGCGTGATCAAGTCCACACTGCAAACGGTAACAGTATGCAAATCTCTCATATTGGTCATTCAATGTTGCCCACCCCTCATGGTCCCTTACATCTTAGAAATATTCTTCATGTCCCTGATGCCTCAAAAAATCTTCTTTCGGTACATAAGCTTACTCTTGATAATAATGTCTTCCTTGAGTTTCATCCTGATTTTTTCTTGATAAAGGATCAGGCCACAAGGAGAACTCTATTTGAAGGTCCCTGTCATGAAGGCCTCTATCCACTAGTGCCGTCATCTACCGGATCCTCCAAGCAAGCCTTTCTCACAATAAAGCCGTCGTCTTCTACATGGCATCGCCGCTTAGGACATCCATCCTCCTTTGTGGTGCAGCAAGTTCTTAGGAAAAACAATATTTCTCATTCACCTGAAATAAATCCATACATTTGTGATTCTTGTCAACTAGCTAAGAGTCATCAGTTACCATACCCTGTCTCTACTAGTGTTTCCACTGTTCCTTTGGAACAAGTTTTCTCTGATGTATGGGGACCAGCACCTGCCTCTGTTGGCAAACACTCATATTATGTAAGTTTTATTGATGACTTTAGCAAGTTTACCTGGATATATTTGCTTAAAAAGCGCTCTGAGGTTTATCAAGTGTTTCTTAATTTCCAACAACTTGTTGAGAGAAAATTTGATAGGAAGATTATTACTATGCAAACTGATTGGGGTGGTGAATATGAAAAACTCCACGATTTCTTTCAAAACAGGTCGTGTTTATATCTCTAGAGATGTTGTGTTTGATGAAAATGTATTTCCTTTTGCTGAATTAAATCCTAATGCTGGCATGCGCCTTAAAAAGGATATTCTTTTGCTACCAACACATAATGAGGAGGCACATATTGATGATCATATGGAGTTGCATACTATTCCTAATGTTACTAATCATAGCGTAGCTCCTGCAGACGGCACCTTTTTTGCAGACAATATTGTGCCGCAACATGTCCCAGAAGAAACTCCTGAAGAAAACAGTGCAAACATTAACATTAGCTCTAATGGTTCAGGGAGTGACAACATGTCCCTATCAAGTTCTGTCCCAGGTGATGATCCCGAAGGTCATTTGCATGCAACCAATCAGGAAAATTCCCGCCGGTCCCTGTCTCCCCCGGCGCGTCATGATGATCCTGACGGTGGTTCTCATGCAACCAATCAGGGAGGCTCCCGCCGGTCCCTGTCTCCTCAGATGCGTCGGCGGTCTCTGTCCCCAGTGCATGCAGCCCGCCAGTCCTTGTCTCCCCTGACGCGCCGCAGGTCCTTGTCTCCAGTGCATGCATCACGTCAAGTGGACCAGGCCCCGTCGCATGCACCCACAGTGCCCCTGGTCGATGTGTCCTCAAGGCCGACTAGCTCCACTGCTACTGTGCCAGGTACTGATCATGGTACACACACGGATGGAGAAAACAGTATGGGTGATTCTGATTGTGATGATACTAGTCCTGGATCCTCTGCGGCTGAGTCTTCAGAGCCTACACCACCGCCCCCTGAACCTCGCACACGTCTTCAGAGAGGTATAAGAAAACCTAAAGAGTATACTGACGGCACTATTCGCTATGGTCTGTTTACGTCTACAGGTGAACCTTCAACACTTTCAGAAGCTCTCTCCCATACTCATTGGATTAAAGCAATGCAAGAAGAATATGATGCTTTGCTAGCAAACAAAACCTGGAGACTTGTTCCTCCAAATTCAACCAAGAACCTTATTGATTGTAAATGAGTGTACCGTGTGAAGAAAAATGCCGATGGTACAATTGACAGATATAAGGCACGTCTTGTTGCAAAAGGGTTTAAGCAAAGGTATGGTATTGATTATGAAGATACCTTCAGCCCTGTTGTGAAGGCAGCTACTATTAGACTTGTTCTATCAGTTGCTGTCTCTCGAGGCTGGAGTTTGAGGCAGCTAGATGTCAAGAACACGTTTCTTCATGGTGTTCTGAAAGAGGAAGTTTATATAAAACAACCTCCAGGATTTGAAGATTCACAAACTCCACACTACATATGCAAGCTTAACAAGGCTCTTTATGGTCTCAAGCAAGCTCCTCGAGCATGGTATTCCAGGTTAAGCGCCAAGTTGCAAGCTCTTGGTTTTGTTCCCTCAATAGCAGACACTTCACTTTTCCTCTACAAGAAGTCTGGTGTTATGATATTTGTCCTAATCTATGTTGATGATATAATTGTCACCAGTTCGTCTGATCAGGCTATATCTGTTTTGCTGCGTGATCTGAAGGATGATTTTGCTCTCAAGGATTTGGGAGATCTTCATTTCTTCTTGGGCATAGAGGTAAAGAAAATTGATGATGGTTTGCTTCTTACACAAGAAAAATATGCTGTTGATTTGCTTGCAAGGGTAGGTATGAAACAGTGTACACCATGTCCTACACCACTATCTTCTACTGAGAAGTTGACTCTTCATGAAGGCACCTTGCTTGGTTCCGATGATATTACTGAATACAGAAGTATAGTAGGTGCTTTGCAGTATTTGACTTTGACAAGACCTGACATTTCCTTCTCAGTTAATAAGGTCTGTCAGTTTTTACATGCTCCAACAACTTCTTATTGGAGTGCTGCAAAGAGAATATTAAGATATATTCAGGGAACGTTAAAAGTTGGACTGGTTTTTCAGCAGTCTTCTTCCAATTTGCTTAGTGCCTTCTCTGATGCAGATTGGGCAGGTTGTCTTGATGACAGAAGGTCTATAGGAGGTTTTGCTATATTTTTTGGACCAAATTTGATATCTTGGAGTGCCAGAAAACAAGCCACGGTGTCACGATCAAGTACAGAAGCTGAGTACAAAGCCTTAGCAAATGATACAGCTGAATTAATATGGGTCGAAGCTCTACTTGGTGAACTAGGTGTCTCATTGAGAGAAAGGCCATGTCTGTGGTGTGATAACCTAGGAGCT
This sequence comes from Avena sativa, assembly GCA_916181665.1. NCBI lineage: Eukaryota > Viridiplantae > Streptophyta > Magnoliopsida > Poales > Poaceae > Avena > Avena sativa. The sequence continues at coordinate 388,341,595 of OV702280.1, read as the reverse complement.
ACATATCTGTCTGCTAATCCTGTTTTTCATGCAACGACTAAACACATTGAAATTAATTTTCATTTTGTTAGAGAAAGAGTTGCAAACAAATTACTAGATATCAAGTTTGTTTCTACCAAGGATCAAGTAGCAGATGGGTTCACAAAGGCACTTCCTGTGAGAGATCTCCATGAGTTCAGGCGTAATCTCAACCTTAGACAAGGTTGTGATTAAGGGAGGCTGTTAGACATATTTAGTCTTTATTCTTTTATACATATATTCTGGTACGTACGTATTCTGGTGTTGTCTCTACTCCGGACTCTGTAACAAACCTTGTAACAAGATCCGATTGTGATCATATATAATCAACACGTAACCTGTGCAAGGCTACGCACAGTTCCAAGCCTATTTTTACATGGAGCAAGTTCTTAGGAAAAACAATATTTCTCATTCACCTGAAATAAATCCATACATTTGTGATTCTTGTCAATTAGCTAAGAGTCATCAGTTACCATACCCTGTCTCTACTAGTGTTTCCATTGTTCCTTTGGAACAAGTTTTCTCTGATATATGGGACCAGCATCTGCCTCTGTTGGCAAACACTCATATTATGTAAGTTTTATTGATGACTTTAGCAAGTTTACCTGGATATATTTGCTTAAAAAGCGCTCTGAGGTTTATCAAGTGTTTCTTAATTTCCAACAACTTGTTGAGAGAAAATTTGATAGGAAGATTATTACTATGCAAACTGATTGGGGTGGTGAATATGAAAAACTCCACGGTTTCTTTCAAAAAGTTGGCATCACTCATCATGTATCCTGTCCTCATGCTCACCAACAAAACGGTTCTGCCGAACGCAAGCACCTTCATATTGTTGAAGTAGGACTTGCTCTTCTTGCAAATGCTCATATGCCTCTCAAGTTTTGGGATGAAGCTTTCCTCACTGCCACTTTTCTCATCAATCTTCTTCCTAGCAAAGTCATCCATAACTCTACTCCTATTGAGCGTCTCCTTGAAACAAAGCCTAATTATGAATCTCTTAGAGTATTTGGCTGTGCTTGCTGGCCTAATCTCCGCCCCTATAATACCCGTAAACTGGCTTTTCGTTCTACTAAATGTGTGTTCTTAGGCTATAGTCCTCGTCACAAAGGTGTCAAGTGTCTTGATACAAAAACATGTCGTGTTTATATCTCTAGAGATGTTGTGTTTGATGAAAATGTATTTCCTTTTGCTGAATTAAATCCTAATGCTGGCATGCGCCTTAAAAAGGATATTCTTTTGCTACCAACACATAATGAGGAGGCACATATTGATGATCATATGGAGTTGCATACTATTCCTAATGTTACTAATCATAGCGTAGCTCCTGCAGACGGCACCTTTTTTGCAGACAATATTGTGCCGCAACATGTCCTAGAAGAAACTCCTGAAGAAAACAGTGCAAACATTAACATTAGCTCTAATGGTTCAGGGAGTGACAACATGTCCCTATCAAGTTCTGTCCCAGGTGATGATCCCGAAGGTCATTTGCATGCAACCAATCAGGGAAATTCCCGCCGGTCCCTGTCTCCCCCGGCGCGTCATGATGATCCTGACGGTGGTTCTCATGCAACCAATCAGGGAGGCACCCGCCGGTCCCTGTCTCCTCAGATGCGTCGGCGGTCTCTGTCCCCAGTGCATGCAGCCCGCCAGTCCTTGTCTCCCCTGACGCGCCGCAGGTCCTTGTCTCTAGTGCATGCATCACGTCAAGTGGACCAGGCCCCGTCGCATGCACCCACAGTGCCCCTGGTCTATGTGTCCTCAAGGCCGACTAGCTCCACTGCTACTGTGCCAGGTACTGATCATGGTACACACACGGATGGAGAAAACAGTATGGGTGATTCTGATTGTGATGATACTAGTCCTGGATCCTCTGCGGCTGAGTCTTCAGAGCCTACACCACCGCCCCCGGAACCTCGCACACGTCTTCAGAGAGGTATAAGAAAACCTAAAGAGTATACTAACGGCACTATTCGCTATGGTCTGTTTACGTCTACAGGTGAACCTTCAACACTTTCAGAAGCTCTCTCCCATACTCATTGGATTAAAGCAATGCAAGAAGAATATGATGCTTTGCTAGCAAAAAAAACCTGGAGACTTGTTCCTCCAAATTCAACCAAGAACCTTATTGATTGTAAATGGGTGTACCGTCTGAAGAAAAATGCCGATGGTACAATTGACAGATATAAGGCACGTCTTGTTGCAAAAGGGTTTAAGCAAAGGTATGGTATTGATTATGAAGATACCTTCAGCCCTGTTGTGAAGGCAGCTACTATTAGACTTGTTCTATCAGTTGCTGTCTCTCGAGGCTGGAGTTTGAGGCAGCTAGATGTCAAGAACACGTTTCTTCATGGTGTTCTGAAAGAGGAAGTTTATATGAAACAACCTACAGGATTTGAAGATTCACAAACTCCACACTACATATGCAAGCTTGACAAGGCTCTTTATGGTCTCAAGCAAGCTCCTCGAGCATGGTATTCCAGGTTAAGCGCCAAGTTGCAAGCTCTTGGTTTTGTTCCCTCAATAGCAGACACTTCACTTTTCCTCTACAAGAAGCCTGGTGTTATGATATTTGTCCTAATCTATGTTGATGATATAATTGTCACCAGTTCGTCTGATCAGGCTATATCTGTTTTGCTGCGTGATCTGAAGGATGATTTTTCTCTCAAGGATTTGGGAGATCTTCATTTCTTTTTGGGCATAGAGGTAAAGAAAATTGATGATGGTTTGCTTCTTACACAAGAAAAATATGTTGTTGATTTGCTTGCAAGGGTAGGTATGAAACAGTGTACACCATGTCCTAGTAGTCCTACACCACTATCTTCTACTGAGAAGTTGACTCTTCATGAAGGCACCTTGCTTGGTTCCGATGATATTACTGAATACAGAAGTATAGTAGGTGCTTTGCAGTATTTGACTTTGACAAGACCTGACATTTCCTTCTCAGTTAATAAGGTCTGTCAGTTTTTACATGCTCCAACAACTTCTCATTGGACTGCTGCAAAGAGAATATTAAGATATATTCAGGGAACGTTGAAAGTTGGACTGGTTTTTCAGCAGTCTTCTTCCAATTTGCTTAGTGCCTTCTCTGATGCAGATTGGGCAGGTTGTCTTGATGACAGAAGGTCTACAGGAGGTTTTGCTATATTTTTTGGACCAAATTTGATATCTTGGAGTGCCAGAAAACAAGCCATGGTGTCACGATCAAGTACAGAAGCTGAGTACAAAGCCTTAGCAAATGCTACAGCTGAATTAATATGGGTCGAAGCTCTACTTGTTGAACTAGGTGTCTCATTGAGAGAAAGGCCATGTCTGTGATGTGATAACCTAGGAGCTACATATCTGTCTGCTCATCCTGTTTTTATGCAAGGACTAAACACATTGAAATTGATTTTCATTTTGTCAGAGAAAGAGTTGCAAACAAATTACTAGATATCAAGTTTGTTTCTACCAAGGATCAAGTAGCAGATGGGTTCACAAAGGCACTTCCTGTGAAGGATCTCAATGAGTTCAGGCGTAACCTCAACCTTAGACAAGGTTGTGATTAAGGGAGGCTGTTAGACATATTTAGTCTTTATTCTTTTATACATATATTCTGGTACGTACGTATTCTGGTGTTGTCTCTACTCCGGACTCTGTAACAAACCTTGTAACAAAATCCGATTGTGATCATATATAATCAACACGTAACCTGTGCAAGGCTACGCACAGTTCCAAGCCTATTTTGACACCATAGAAAGTTCAAGGCGCGGTGGTGGTCTCTCCGGCCAGCTCCCTCTCCCCTGAAGATGCAGCCGCATGTGTGATGTGCATGGTGTTGTTCCAGGAAAGCGTCGGTGTTGTGACCATGCTACTATAGCTTCTGGTTAGTGACGGGTCTGCGGCTTTCAGTTGGTGGTGTGGTTGCGGCTTCACGCCCGACTCTCTCAGCGGTAGATCTCGACCGGTCTCGCAGCAAGGCGCCGGGGTCCAATTTCTAGGACCTTGGCCGTCATGCCTGGGGGGTCTTCGTGGATGGGCGTTTGGCGACGGTTGTAGGCAGCGTTCCACGACAAAGTTGAACTTGCTTCCTCATGGAGGAGCTGCGGCGATAATGTTTGTGTTCTTTTTTTTGTCGGTTTGGCAGCTTGTGTTGTCACAGTTTTCATCGAGTTGTCCATTAATTAATTATAGATTGTGGCATTTTGTGGCCTCCGTTCAAGAGAAAGAAGAATAGCGGGGGAACTCTCTTGTTACAACATACATTACATCTTGATGTGCACCCATTCACATATAAACAAATTGACTTTGTATACAATAGGATAAAAAATATTCGAATGAGCACTTGTCACTACTGTACTTCTCATTTTCACCAACTAATATAATTGAGCCAGGACTTGGCTTTCTAATGCTCGACTACATGTAATCAAGAATATAATTCACCAACTAACATATATCACCGAACACAAGGTCACATGAAACAAAAAGAACCGTTTGATGCGACAATGCAAGTCAGAAGTTTATTTGGATTTGCTGTGGACGCTAACCATCATCTGGTGGAACTGCCATGCACTGCAGGGGATCCGGAGCACGCCGTGCTGACCGTACCCGAACTGTTGCGCAGCCATCTCCAGCAACCCCTCCATACACGGCTCCCTAAGCATGGCGACGTGCACCAGGACCCTCTCCTCTGCACATCCCTCATCGCCGTCCCCGACCAACACTATCGGAATGTACCCCTTCGGGGTCCTCCGGGCGTTGGCCTCGCCATTACCGGCAAGGATGAAGTACCGGCTCTGGACGGCGGCTTCGGCTGTCTTCTTGCTTCTCCAGGCAGCCAGAGCCATTGTTTCTAAATCAGTGTGCCGTGTAGCTAGCTAGTAACGTGAGGTTTATGGCTTGATGATGGTCAATCGGGTGATGTCCTGGTGAGTGGTGCTCAATGGAGCATGCGATCCATGCTTTTATAGTGTGAGATTAGAGGAGTTGATTAGGCAGTTGTTGGCTTGGGAGACGTCATGCCCGCCAAGAGGAGTTTGGGAAATGGTTCAGCTTAATTAATAAACGTGGATTATGTGACAAGGTGGGGTGATGGTGACTATGTACGTGGACAATGGTCTGGTCGCAGAGTAGTGGAGACTGGTCAAGTCCTTCAAAGTCCCTGTCAGCACAAATATGGTGGAGTACCTAGAGTACGGGCTAATTTGTGGAGTCAAATCCTTCACAAAAAAGACGTCCCTGTCAAGAAAAACAGGATAGAGCACTAACTATAGTACGGGCTAATTTGCGGAGTCAGCACGATTTTCGTTTTCTAAAAGCGGAGCGAATTACAGTACGGTCCCGCACGGCCAACTCCGCCGTGCAGGGAGGGTTCATTATCAGTGCAACACAAAACTGTTGTCTTTGCTGCTTTTGTTTTTCTTAATTGGAGGGAATCATGGAAAATCGAATGGGCTCGTGTTGCTCTTGACTTCTTCCTTCGCTAACTTTTCGTATGAACTTGTTATGTGTTATACAATTTTGTAATGGACTTGTAAATTTGATTTTTTAAATATTTGTTTTTGTTAATTCTAGAAATAATATATTTATTCTTTTGCAGAACTAGGGCACCGCCACATGAGCCCTGCGAGAAAGGTCTTCAGTTTTCTAAAAAGAGAGAGCTTTACCTACATTTTATACAATGATATGATCACGCACGGCCAACTCCGCCACGCGGGGAGGGGTTCATCGATTCATGCAACACAAAACGAGTTGACTCTCCGTTGCCTTTTTTTTATTGTTTGAGGGAATCATGGAAATTAGAACGGGCTCATGTTGCTCTTGATTTTTCTTTTCTTTTTTTGACGTCAAAAGAGTATTTATATCATTATCATCTCGCTACAATCAACCAGAACAGAGGGCATGACTTGTTCAGGTACAGACTGATGCCAAGTACCTATAACTCCCTCTACTCTAGCTAATTTCCCCAAATCATGGACAACATGATTACAATCTCTCTTGACTAAGGACAAAGAAAAATTACAAACTTCTGTTCTCCTGCTCTCGACTTCTCTATATATGTGGCATAGTCTTGACAGGTCTTGACGTTGATAGTTAACTGCATTCGCCACACCTGCACAATCGGTTTCAACAACAACAGGTTGAGTATCCAACTCAGCACATTGTTGGAGGCCTAACAGCAACACAGTAGCTTCCGCTTCCTCCGCATCCAAACAATTGTGTAACACATCATTCATAGACCAAATAACAGATCCTTCACAGTTCCTGACGACCCCACCCATGGTGGCTTTACCAGAATCTTGAAGGAATGAAGCATCTACATTCAATTCTAACTCACCCTGTTCTGGAGCGCTCCAACAAACCATAGAACTAGGCAGGGAGTATTCATCCCAACCACTTTGTCTTATTGTGGCTAACGCATCTCCTTTCCCTTTTCCTGTGTCAAAGGGGGAACTAGTGTAGTTCATCATATACAAGTAAGTTTGCAAATAAACCGATGAGGCTTCAATGGAACCTATTCCTATTTCATGGATAATGTTGTTTCTCAGGTGCCAAACACGCCATAAGAGGAGAAGGATCATCGGGTGTTGTTCTGCTGGGTACTACACAAAAGTATTTGAGGACAATCAGGTCCAGAATATCTGAACATATTTTCATTGGGAAGATGAAGGGAATATGCCCTGAGAGACAATAATATAAAGTGTTTATTATGTGTATTCCAAGTATATGATAGATGTTTATTTTGCATGCTATAATTGTATTAATATGGAAACGTTAATGCATGTGTGTTTAATAAACAAACATAAAGTTCCTAGTTATGCCTCTATCATAAACTAGCTCGTTGATTAACAAGATGATCAAGGTTTCCTAATCATAGACATTGGATGTTGTTAATAACGAGGTCACAACATCAGTGTAATGGTGTGATGAACATTCATCCGAAGTATAGCATTACGATCAAAGTCATATTGCTATAATAACTTACGAAGTGATCCTAATCCTTAGACCATGAGATCATGTCAATCACTAACACCGAAAGAGTTTCTTAATAACATCAAACGTCACACCGTAACTGGGTGATTATAAAGATGGGTTAAGAACTACTAAAGTGTTATGTTGAGGCCCATGGATCGAGAGTGGAATTTGTTCATCCCGATGACGGATAGATATGCTCTGGGCCCTCTCGGTGATATCACATTGATTAGCTTGCAAGCAAGTGATTTGATCACTAGAATGTTATTTCACGAGAACGAGAAAAGAGTGCATGTCAATAACGAGATCAAACTAGGTATGGAGATACCGATCGAATCTCGGACATATAATATATCGTGAAACAAAGGGATTAATATACTAGCGTAAAAGGATCCGACGATCACAAGAAAGTCATCGTTGAATGTGTGAAAGTCAGTATGGGTCTCCAGATCCCGCTTCTGATTATTGATCGGAGAAGGGTCTCGATCATGTCCGCATTATTCGCGAACCGTAGGGTGACACACTTAAGAGACACCGACATCCAATTGGAGCAAAAGTTTCATGCCGAAAAGAATAACAAGCGCATGAATTTATTTCACTAGATACTGAAATAGGTTTTCGGGTGAAATTGCAGAAAGTGTTTTTGCATGTGAAATGAAATACAAACAAGGGGTTATATATGAATGTTTGTCATTAAAGTAATTGACAAAATTCTGAATAAATAAAAGGAGTTTTATTTAATGAGAGTTTGCATTAAATTTGGTGGAAATTTAATGGGAATTTGAGTGGGATTTTGAGTGGAGGGAATTGAAAGAATTTTTGTGAGTGGAGTGTCCACCCACATGAATGAGGGGAGGGCAAGGGGGCAGCCCCATGCGCCGGCCACCCCCTTGGGGTCCCCCCTCTCCTATAAAAGGCACCCCCTCCTCACTTCTCACTCACACCTCCTCGTGAAGGATCTCTCTCTCCCCCTCTAGTATTTATCCCCCATGGTCTCGGACTAGCGAGATACATGTTTCCGGTGGCTATTCGGCAAGTAAGAGTTGTGCTTCTGCTGCATCCCTGGAGCGAGGAGGCGGAGGTTGCTCGGTGCCTCGAACGTGTGTGCGAGCACGGATGCGCTGCTAAGTTGCGGCCCTAAGGACTTCCTCTCGATCTTGAGATCGGAAAGAGATCGTCTACATCAACCACGGGTTTGACTCATTAAGCTTTGTCGGTCTTCAAGGGTATGTTCTCTACGGTATACATCCGCTCATTGTTTGTATCTAGTAGATAGATCGTGGTATATAGTTATTTCCATCGTAGGAAAACTTTTGTTTTCTATGTTGCGAACCCTACAGAAGATTCTAGGCTTCTCTCATTTTTGTCCTGAGCACTTTAGCTTTTGTGCACGAGACTGTGGCATGGTAGCTGCTCTACTCGCTCGTGCAACAGAGATTACAGGTGCTGTCGAGCTCCAGATTTCTACGCCACTTATTCCTCTTAGTAGGAAGGTTGTCACACGCACACCTCCGGGCAAAAATACGGATCCTGTTTTGCACATGGGATTTCCAGATCAACTTCCATATGTTTATAGAATCATCCCCGTGTTACTGTTTGCGCTATTGAGATGTGCATCTCTTGCCAGGTCATGAGCTAGCTTGTAAGCACTTTTAACCAAAAAAAATACCTGAATTTTCGAAATGCCATGCTGGAACATCTTCTCATTTTTGCAAAGTTTTCACTTGCATAATGTCACTTGCATCATGTGGGAGAAATATTTCCCTCACCTTAGCCTCGTTCCAAGTTCTAGTGCCTGGGATAAACAGGTCCTTTAATTTCCTGTTTCTAGTACTGTGTCGTGTGTTGGTGATCCTCATTGGCATCCTCCGAGGGATACAATTGCACCTTTGAAACTCCATTATGGACCCATCTCTGATTCTCCAAATGATCCCTTTTTTGAGGAGTTCTAAACCATGTTCTATTCCTCTCCAAGCCGGTGAGGCCTCCGAGGTGAAAACCGTGTCCAGAAATTTACCATGGGGAAAATATCTGGATTTTAATAACCTGGCACACAAACTATTTCGGTTGTGGAGAATACGCCAAGCCTGTCTAGCAAGTAAACCTTGATTGAAAAGGTGTGTGTCCCTAAACCCCCATACCGACTTTTCTTTTGCAAGAATCTTATTATGTGTTATGTGATTCTGTTCTGAACTTGAAAATCTCTATGGTGCTGCATTTTTAATGTGAATTTGTAATGCACAATTCGAGATGATTGCTTAGGCAATTTTGGAGTGATTTTTTTTGATTCGTCAATTAGAATGATGTGTTATTATGAAGAAAAAAGTGATGCCAACAATGTTTTTATGGCAAAAATAGGGGCCAAATGTTGTCCTCTCACATCTATCGGAGCTTCTAAAGTTAACCTAATATAATGTAGTGAACTCGGAATGGTGGGATCCAAAAAAAAGTTCAAGGCATGGTGCGGTCTCCCAGACGTCGGCTCCCTCTCCCCGGGAGATGCTGTGGCGTGTGTGCTACCTCTCCCTCCCTTTGGATGGCATGGTTGCGTGGTATTGTTCCCCTGAAAGGCGTCATTGCCGCGACCATGCTCCTCCGGCTTCCGGTCAACGACAGCGTTGCAGACACTGCTCCGGTCAGCGGCGGTGTTGCAACTCTCTTCGTAATAATACTATAATAGATTGTGGTATTTTTGTCTTCTGTTTCGAGAAAAAGAAGAATAGGGGGGATCTCTCTGGCTAAAACATACATTACATCTTGATGTACACCCATTCATATATAAACCAATTGACTTTTATACAAGAGGATCAAATATTCGAATGAGCACAAGTCACTATTGTATTACTACTCATTTTTTACCAACTAATATAATTGAGCTGAGCCTTGGCTTTCTAATACTCGACTACATAAGTATATACCATCGAACACAAGGTCACATGAAACCAAAAGAACCTTCTACAACAATGCAGATCAAAATTTATCTGGATTTTCCGTGGATGCTGATCATCATCTGGTTGAACTGCCGTGCATTGCAAGGGATCCTGAGCACTCCCTGCTGGCCGTACCCGAACTGTTGCGCGGCCATCTCCAGCAACCCCTCCATGCACGGCTCTCTGAGCATGGCGACTTGCACTAGGACCCTCTCCTTTGCACATCCCTCGTCGCCGTCGCCGACCAGCACTATCCAGGATCTCAGTTCTGGCGCTCGTCGCCGTCTCCAGTACTGGCGAGGACGAAGTACCGGCTCTTGACGCCAGCATCGGTGGTGCTGTTCTTGCTTCTCCAGGCAGCCAGAGCCATTGTTGCTGAATCAGTGTGCCGTGTAGCTAGCTAGTACGGTGAGGTTTATGGCTTGATGATGGTCTATGGGGTGATGTCCTGGTGAGTGGTGATGTTCAATGGAGCATGCGATCCATGATTTTGTAGTGTGAGATTAAAGGAGTTGATTAGGGAAATGGTTGGTTTTGGAGAGACGTGATGCCTGTCAAGAGGAGTTTGGGAAATGGTTCAGCTTAATTAATAAACGTGAACTATGTGACAAGGTGGGGTGATGGTGACTATGTACATGGAGGATGGGGTCTGATCGCAGCATCAGAGATTGGTCAAATCCTTCACCAAGGGTCCCTGTCAACAAAACATGGTGAAGTACTAGCTAGTGCACAGGCTAATTTGCGGAGTCCAATCCTTCACAAAAAAGAGGTCCATGTCAAAAAAAAACAGGGGAGAGCACTAACTAGAGTACGGACGATTTCATTTGCGGAGTCAGCACGATTTTATTTTCTAAAAGCGGAGCCACCTATACATACAAATTACAGTACGATCACGCACGGCCAACTCCGGCTGTCACGCAGGGAGATGTTGATCGACCCGTGCAACACAAGACTGCTCTCTTTGCTGCTCTTTTTCTTTTCTTTTTTTTTGGTAAAAGTGGCTTTATTAATCTATAGGGCATACAAGGAGGCCATGTTTCAGGTCCTGAGACAACACCTTAGCTTCTGAACCAAGCCAAACAGGCATTTCTGTTCTGAACTTGAAAATTGCAGTGTCTATGATGTTGTACTTTTAATGTGAGTTTGTAATGCACAAGTCGAGAATTTTGCTTATGCGATTTTCGTGTGAATTTTATGTTTCTTCAATTCGAGGTGATGTGTATGAAAATAAGTGATACCAACTATGTTTTACTAACAAAAATAGGGACCAAATATTGTTCTCTCACATTTATCGGAGCTTCTAAAGTTAACAGAATGCAGCGAACTCAGAATTGGGGGATCCATAGAAAGTTCAAGGCGCGGTGGTGGTCTCTCCGGCACCAGCTCCCTCTCCCCTGAAGATGCAGCCGCGTGTGTGATGTGCATGGTGTTGTTCCAGGAAAGCGTCAGTGTTGTGACCATGCTACTATAGCTTCTGGTTAGTGACGGGTCTGCGGCTTTCAGTTGGTGGTGTGGTTGCGGCTTCGCGCCCGACTCTCTCAGCGGTAGATCTCGACCGGTCTCGCAGCAAGGCGCCGGGGTCCAATTTCTAGGACCTTGGCCGACATGCCTAGGGGGGTCTTCGGGGATGGGAGTTTGGCGACGGTTGTAGGCAGCGTTCCATGACAAAGTTGAACTTGCTTCCTCATGGAGGAGCTACGACAATAATGTTTGTGTTCTTTTTTTTTGTCGGTTTGGCAGCTTGTGTTGTCACAGTTTTCATCGAGTTGTCCATTAATTAATTATAGATTGTGGCATTTTGTGGCCTCCGTTCAAGAGAAAGAAGAATAGCGGGGGAACTCTCTTGTTACAACATACATTACATCTTGATGTGCACCCATTCACATATAAACAAATTGAATTTGTATACAATAGGATAAAGAATATTCGAATGAGCACTTGTCACTACTGTACTTCTCATTTTCACCAACTAATATAATTGAGCCGGGACTTGGCTTTCTAATGCTCGACTACATGTAATCAAGAATATAATTCACCAACTAACATATATCACCGAACACAAGGTCACATGAAACAAAAAGAACCGTTTGATGCGACAATGCAAGTCAGAAGTTTATCTGGATTTGCTGTGGACGCTAACCATCATCTGGTGGAACTGTCTTGCGCTGCAGGGGATCCGGAGCACGCCATGCTGACCGTACCCGAACTGTTGCGCAGCCATCTCCAGCAGCCCCTCCATGCACGGCTCCCTAAGCATGGCGACGTGCACCAGGACCCTCTCCTCTGTACATCCCTCATCGCCGTCCCCGACCAACACTATCGGAATGTACCCCTTCGGGGTCCTCCGGGCGTTGGCCTCACCATTACCGGCAAGGATGAAGTACCGGCTCTGGACGGCAGCTTCGGCTGTCTTCTTGCTTCTCCATGCAGCCAGAGCCATTGTTTCTAAATCAGTGTGCCGTGTAGCTAGCTAGTACCGTGAGGTTTATGGCTTGATGATGGTCAATCGGGTGATGTCCTGGTGAGTGGTGCTCAATGGAGCATGCGATCCATGCTTTTATAGTGTGAGATTAGAGGAGTTGATTAGGCAGTTGTTGACTTGGGAGACGTCATGCCCGCCAAGAGGAGTTTGGGAAATGGTTTAGCTTAATTAATAAACGTGGATTATGTGACAAGGTGGGGTGATGGTGACCATGTACGTGGACAATGGTCTGGTCGCAGAGTAGTGGAGACTGGTCAAGTCCTTCAAAGTCCCTGTCAGCACAAACATGGTGGAGTACCTAGAGTACGGGCTAATTTGTGGAGTCAAATCCTTCACAAAAAAGACGTCCATGTCAAGAAAAACAGGATAGAGCACTAACTATAGTACGGGCTAATTTGCGGAGTCAGCACGATTTTCGTTTTCTAAAAGCGGAGCGAATTACAGTACAATCCCGCACGGCCAACTCCGCCGTGCAGGGAGGGTTCATTATCAGTGCAACACAAAACTGCTGTCTTTGCTGCTTTTGTTTTTCTTAATTGGAGGGAATCATGGAAAATCGAATGGGCTCGTGTTGCTCTTGACTTCTTCCTTCGCTAACTTTTCGTATGAACTTGTTATGTGTTATACAATTTTGTAATGGACTTGTAAATTTGATTTTTTAAATATTTGTTTTTGTTAATTCTAGAAATAATATATTTATTCTGTTGCAGAACTAGGGCACCGCCACATGAGCCCTGCGAGAAAGGTCTTCAGTTTTCTAAAAGGAGAGAGCTTTACCTACATTTTATACAATGATATGATCACACACGGCCAACTCCGCCACGCGGGGAGGGGTTCATCGATTCATGCAACACAAAACGAGTTGACTCTCCGTTGCCTTTTTTTGTTATTGTTTGAGGGAATCATGGAAATTAGAACGGGCTCATGTTGCTCTTGACTTTTCTTTTCTTTTTTTGACATCAAAAGAGTATTTATATCATTATCATCTAGCTACAATCGATCAGAACAGAGGACATGACTTGTTCAGGTACAGACTGATGCCAAGTACCTATAACTCCCTCTACTCTAGCTAATTTCGCCAAATCATGGACAACATGATTACAATCTCTCTTGACTAAGGACAAAGAAAAATTACAAACTTCTATTCTCCTGCTCTTGACTTCTCTATATATGTGGCATAGTCTTGACAGGTCTTGACGTTGATAGTTAACTGCATTCGCCACACCTGCACAATCGGTTTCAACAACAGCAGGTTGAGTATCCAACTCAGCACATTGTTGGAGGCCTAACAGCAACGCAGTAGCTTCCACTTCCTCCGCATCCAAACAATTGTGTAACACATCATTCATAGACCAAATAACAGATCCTTCACAGTTCCTGACGACCCCACCCATGGTGGCTTTACCAGAATCTTGAAGGAATGAAGCATCTACATTCAATTCTAACTCACCCTGTTCTGGAGCGCTCCAACAAACCATAGAGCTAGGCGGGGAGTATTCATCCCAACCACTTTGTCTTATTGTGGCTAACGCATCTCCTTTCCCTTTTCCTGTGTCAAAGGGGGAACCAGTGCAGTTCATCATATACAAGTAAGTTTGCAAATAAACCGATGAGGCTTCAATGGAACCTATTCCATTTTCATGGATAATGTTGTTTCTCAGGTGCCAAACACGCCATAAGAGGAGAAGGATCATCGGGTGTTGTTCTGCTGGGTACTACACAAAAGTATTTGAAGCCAATCAGGTCCAGAATATCTGAACATATTTTCATTGGGAAGATGAAGGGAATATGCCATGAGAGACAATAATAAAGTGTTTATTATGTGTATTCCAAGTATATGATAGATGTTTATTTTGTATGCTATAATTGTATTAATACGGAAACGTTAATGCATGTGTGTTTAATAAACAAACAGAAAGTTCCTAGTTATGCCTCTCTCATCAACTAGCTTGTTGATTAACAAGATGATCAAGGTTTCCTAATCATAGACATTGGATGCTGTTAATAACGAGGTCACAACATTAGTGTAATGGTGTGATGAACATTCATCCGAATTATAGCATTACGATCAAAGTCATATTGCTATAATAACTTACGAAGTGATCCTAATCCTTAGACCATGAGATCATGTCAATCACTAACACCGGAAGAGTTTTTTAATAACATCAAATGTCACACCGTAACTGGGTGATTATAAAGATGGGTTAAGAACTACTAAAGTGTTATGTTGAGGCCCATGGATCGAGAGTGGAATTTGTTCATCCCGATGACGGAGAGATATGCCCTGGGCCCTCTAGGTGATATCACATTAATTAGCTTGCAAGCAAGTGATTTGATCACTAGAATGTTATATCACAAGAACGAGAAAAGAGTGCATGTCAGTAACGAGATCAAACTAGGTATGGAGATACCGATGATCGAATCTCGGACATATAATATATCGTGAAACAAAGGGATTAAGATACTAGCGTAAAAGGTTTCGACGATCACAAGAAAGTCATCGTTGAATGTGTGAAAGTCAGTATGGGTATCCAGATCCCGCTTCTGATTATTGATCGGAGAAGGGTCTCGATCATGTCCGCATTATTCGCGAACTGTAGGGTGGCACACTTAAGAGACACCGACATCCAATTGGAGCAAAAGTTTCATGCCGGAAAGAATAACAAGCGCAGGAATTTATTTCACTAGATACTGAAATAGGTTTTCAGGTGAAATTGCAGAAAGTGTTTTTGCATGTGAAATGAAATACAAACAAGGGGTTATATATGAATGTTTGTCATTAAAGTAATTGACAAAATTCTGAATAAATAAAAAGAGTTTTATTTAATGAGAGTTTGCATTAAATTTGGTGGAAATTTAATGGGAATTTGAGTGGGATTTTGAGTGGAGGGAATTGAAAGGATTTTTGTGAGTGGACTGTCCACCCACATGAATGAGGGGAGGGCAAGGGGGCAGCCCCATGCGCCGGCCACCCCCTTGGGGTCCCCCCTCTCCTATAAAAGGCACCCCCTCCTCTCTTCTCACTCACACCTCCTCGTGAAGGATCTCTCTCCCCCTCTAGTATTTATCCCCCATGGTCTCGGACTAGCGAGATACATGTTTCCGGTGGCTATTCGGCAAGGAAGATTTATGCTTCCGCTGCATCCCTGGAGCGAGGAGGTGGAGGTTGCTCGGTGCCTCGAAAGTGTGTGCGAGCACGGATGCGCTGCTAAGTTGCGGCTAAGGACTTCCTCTCGATCTTGAGATCGGCAAGAGATCGTCTACATCAACCACGGGTTTGACTCGTTAAGCTTTGCCGGTCTTCAAGGGTATGTTCTCTACGGTATACATCCGCCCGTTGTTTGTATCTAGTAGATAGATCTTGATATATAGTTGTTTCCATAGTAGGAAAACTTTTGTTTTCTATGTTGCGAACCCTACAGAAGATTCTAGGCTTCTCTCATTTTTGTCCTGAGCACTTTAGCTTTTGTGCACGAGACTGTGGCATGGTAGCTTCTCTCTTCGCTCGTGCCACAGAGATTACAGGTGCTGTCGAGCTCCAGATTTCTACGCCACTTATTCCTCTTAGTAGGAAGGTTGTCACACGCACACCTCCAGGCAAAAATACGGATACTGTTTGGCACATGGGATTTCCAGATCAACTTCCATATGTTTATAGAATCATCCCTGTGTTACTGTTTGCGCTATTGAGATGTGCATCTCTTGCCAGGTCATGAGCTAGCTTGTAAGCACTTTTAACCAAAAAAAAATACCTGAATTTTCGAAATGCCATGCTGGAACATCTTCTCATTTTTGCAAAGTTTTCACTTGCATAATGTCACTTGCATCATGTGGGAGAAATATTTCCCTCACCTTAGCCTCGTTCCAAGTTCTAGTGCCTGGGATAAACAGGTCCTTTAATTTCCTGTTTCTAGTACTGTGTCGTGTGTTGGTGATCCTCATTGGCATCCTCCGAGGGATCCAATTGCACCTTTGAAACTCCATTATGGACCCATCTCTGATTCTCCAAATGATCCCTTTTTTGAGGAGTTCTAAACCATGTTCTATTCCTCTCCAAGCCGGTGAGGCCTCCGAGGTGAAAACCGTGTCCAGAAATTTACCATGGGGAAAATATCTGGATTTTAATAACCTGGCACACAAACTATTTCGGTTGTGGAGAATACGCCAAGCCTGTCTAGCAAGTAAACCTTGATTGAAAAGGTGTGTGTCCCTAAACCCCATACCGACTTTTCTTTTGCAAGAATCTTATTATGTGTTATGTGATTTTGTTCTGAACTTGAAAATCTCTATGGTGCTGCATTTTTAATGTGAGTTTGTAATGCACAGTTCGAGATTATTGCTTAGGCAATTTTGGAGTGATTTTTTTTGCTTCGTCAATTAGAATGATGTGTTATTATGAAGAAAAAAGTGATGCCAACAATGTTTTAATGGCAAAAATAGGGGCCAAATGTTGTGCTCTCACATCTATCGGAGCTTCTAAAGTTAACCTAATATAATGCAGTGAACTCGGAATGGTGGGATCCAAAAAAAAGTTCAAGGCATGGTGCGGTCTCCTAGACGTCGGCTCCCTCTCCCCGGGAGATGTTGTGGCGTGTGTGCTACCTCTCCCTCCCTTTGGATGGCATGGTTGCGTGGTATTGTTCCCCTGAAAGGCGTCATTGCCGCGACCATGCTCCTCCTGCTTCCGGTCAACGACAGGGTTGCAGACACTGCTCCGGTCAGCGGCAGTGTTGCAACTCTCTTCTTAATAATACTATAATAGATTGTGGTATTTTTGTCCTCCGTTTCGAGAAAAAGAAGAATAGGGGGATCTCTCTGGCTAAAACATACATTACATCTTGATGTACACCCATTCATATATAAACCAATTGACTTTTATACAAGAGGATCAAATATTCGAATGAGCACAAGTCACTATTGTATTACTACTCATTTTTTACCAACTAATATAATTGAGCTGAGCCTTGACTTTCTAATACTCGACTACATAAGGTCACATGAAACCAAAAGAACCTTCTACAACAATGCAGATCAAAGTTTATCTGGATTTGCCGTGGATGCTGACCATCATCTGGTTGAACTGCCGTGCGCTGCAAGGGACCCTGAGCACTCCCTGCTGGCCGTACCCGAACTGTTGCGCGGCCATCTCCAGCAACCCCTCCATGCACGGCTCCCTAAGCATGGCGACGTGCACCAGGACCCTCTCCTCTGCACATCCCTCGTCGCCGTCCCCGACCAGCACTATCGGAGCGTACCCCTTCGGGGCCCCCCCGGCGTTGGCCTCGCCATTACCGGCGAGGATGAAGTACCGGCTCTGGACGGCGGCTTCGGCTGTCTTCTTGCTTCTCCAAGCAGCCAGAGCCATTGTTGCTGAATTAGTGTGCCGCATAGCTAGGTCGTACGGCGAGGTTTATGTCTTGATGATGGTCAATCGGGCGATGTCCTGGTGACCGTGAGTAGCGATGCTCAATAGAGGCATGCGATCCATGCTTTTATAGTGTGAGATTAGAGGAGTTGATTAGGCAGTTGTTGGCTTGGGAGACGTCATGCCCGCCAAGAGGAGTTTGGGAAATGTGTTCAGCTTAATTAATAAACGTGGATTATGTGACAAGGTGGGGTGATGGTGACTATGTACGTGGACAATGGTCTGGTCGCAGAGTATCGGAGACTGGTCAAGTCCTTCACGAAGTCCCTGTCAACAAAAACATGGTGGAGTACCAGAGTACTGAGTACGGGCTAATTTGTAGAGTCAAATCCTTCACAAAAATGATGTCCCTGTAAAAAAAACAGCGTAGAGCACTAAAATGATGTCCCTGTCAAGAAAAAAAGCGGAGTACGGACTAATTTGCGGAGTCAGCACGATTTCATGTTCTAAAAGCGGAGCGACCTATACGTACAAATTACAGTACGATCACGCACGGCCAACTCCGTCACGAAGGGAGACGTTGATCAACCCGTGCAACACAAAACTGCTCTCTTTGCTGCTCTTTTTCTTTTTTTTCTTTTCAGCTAAAAGTGGCTTTATTAATCTATAGGGCTTATAAGAGCAAGTCCAGCAGTTCCCCTAAAATATGTCCCCTATATCTTAAAATTTTGGACTCCCCTAAAATTATTCTCCCCTAAAAGTTTTCCAACTCCAGCAGTTCCCCTAAAACATCTCCCTTATTCTATATTTTAAGATTTTTCTATAACTACCATTTGAAACCCAACGGCTATTTTTTAACGGCTAGTTTTTTAACGGCTCGATTTCCAACGGCTAATTTTCAGATCTATATATACTTACCATCTCTCATATCTCTCACAACATTCTTGATTCTGCCTCCTCCTCTACTTCCCTTTCACCATCTCTTTTGCATATCTCGAACACGAAATGAGTCACCGCAAAAGCTTGGCACGACAGTTTTGCGAAGACTCCTCGTCCGAAGACGAGGAACTCATGATGGTTGCGGTATTAACCGAGGAAGAACATGCGCGGTTAGATGCTCCATGCCATCGAGGTTCACTTCCCGGACGTCAGTCACTTCAGCGTGAATTTGCGGAACGCTTTCAGTGTCTCCACAAGGATTATTTTGCAGAGAATTGTACCTTCAACGCAAGGATGTTTCGCAGAAGGTATGTAACCGATGTAATTTTTAATATTGAGCATACTAGTCGCCCTTCATGTCTCATTTAAGTTTTTCATCACAGGTTTAGAATGCATCGTCCTCTTTTTCTGAGAATAGCAACAACTCTAGAGGCACATGATAGTTATTTTTCCATGAGAAGAAATTGTGCTGGTGTTCCTGGTTTACATCCATATCAAAAGTTGACCTCAGCATTCAGAATTCTAGCTTACGGGATATCAGCTGATCTTACCGATGAGTATTGTCGGCTAGCAAAATCCACCGCTTTAGAAAACCTTAGAAGATTTGTGCGTGCCGTGATCGATGTGTTTGGTGATCTGTACTTGAGATCTCCAAATGCTGAAGATACTGCTAGATTACTTGCAATTGGAGAGCAAAGGGGGTTTCCTGGTATGCTTGGAAGCATCGACTGCATGCATTGGCAGTGGAAAAATTGCCCGAATGCACACAAAGGTTTTTTTGTTGGGCATAATCGTGTACCCACAATCATTCTTGAAGCTGTTGCTTCACCAGATCTTTGGATATGGCATTCATTCTTCGGTTTACCAGGATCTCATAATGATATAAATGTTCTTCATCGTTCACCTGTGTTTGCAAATTTAGCTGAAGGGCATGCTCCAGAAGTGAACTATACCATCAATGGCCACAACTACAACATGGGTTATTACCTTGCAGATGGTATATATCCGCAATGGGCAACATTCGTGAAGACAATTTCTAATCCAACAACTGAAAAGAACAAAAATTTCGCTCGATGTCAAGAAGCATGTCGAAAGGATATTGAACGAGCCTTTGGAGTTCTGCAAGCTCGTTTTGCTATTGTACGTGGACCAGCAAGGTATTGGGATTTAGAGACACTCGGACAAGTCATGACAGCTTGTATCATCCTGCATAACATGATAGTAGAAGATGAGCGTGGAATCCATGTAGACTATCGCTTTGAGAACATGGGAGAACTAGTGACACCTTCTCACCAAGAGGCAGCTACATTGACTCAATTTCTTGAAGCTCACACTGAAATTCGAAACAAACAAGTTCATTGTCAGCGTCAAGTTGATCTAGTTGAGCATCTATGGCAGCTCCGTGGACAGATGTAGCTTCAATTTGTGGTAGTAATAATGTAGCCTATGTAAGGTTTAGATTATGTAAGCGATGCATGTATCATCATTTTCTACGTAATGCCAATAATGATTTTAAACTACAGGTTCAATATTGAGTACATATTACAATAGGTAGTTTCAAATCCAAATGGTGGGAAGATAATAGTGACTACATATTACAATACGTAGTTTCAAATCCAAATGGTGGGAATATAATACTGAGCACATATTACAACAAGTTGCGATGCCGTTTCATGATCTGGCTCTTCCTTATTTTGTAGAATTCTTGTTCTTCCTCCCCCATGCCACTAAAGTCCATGCTCATTATTCTGCTATCTTCCGCCGCCGTCATGCGTTCTTCTGCCATTCTCATGATTTGTATCTTTTCTTCTTCTAATGCAATCTTTTTTTCCTTTATTGCAAGTTTACCTTTTTCTTCTGCCAACCTTTCTTCTTCTCTCTGCTTGTCCATTGCAATCATGAGCTCAAATCTCTCTTGTCTCTTTGACTCCCTAGTCTCCAAGATCTCACCAAATGAATCCATGGCAGTACTATTGGAAGAATTATTACCTCGTCGTAGTGCTTCTTTAGCCCGCTTGACACCAATTGGCCTTTTCGTGGGCACATCTTTGGAGGGAGATGTAGCTTCATCCTCGAACACACTAGCAGATGACGAACCTGAAGTATCAAGGGAGGATATCTTCTGTTTTTTCAGTTTCGGCCGAGATTTCCACTTCTCGGTGTCTTTCAACTTCTCAAAGCAATGCATCAATCCAAATGATTTATTGACATCACTAGCATACTTAGCAAGTGCTTGAGATAGCTGCAGTGATACATAAGCATTAGTACAACAAACATATGAACATATGCACCGATACATAAGCATTAGTACAAGCATATGTGTTACCTTATTGTCATGTGTCATCCCACTTTGGTTTCTATTCAGAACCTGATCATAACATGCAGAAAACTTATTCACTTGTTCTTGAATAACGGCCCAACGATGTTGAAGAGAACCTTGTGTTCTATCCGAGTCTTCAGTCTTGTTGGCATGGAAGTAAGCATTTATTCTTTTCCAATAACAATCACGAGATTGGTCGACTCCTATGATGGGATCTTGAGTTATCTCGAGGTATGCATCACACAAAGTCAAGTCTTCGGCCTTGCTAAAATTTTTTTGCCTCTTCGAAGCACTTGATTTCAGAGTGCTACCTTTCGAAACCCTTGCTTTTTTACCGCTTGCTTTTACAGGAGGGGTAGCTTCTTGACAATCTTCGAGATCAATGTGTTGTTCTTCATAACCTTCAAGATTGATGTGTTGTTCCCCATGCCCTTCAGGCCACAAATCATTCAATCCGGCATCACCATTCAAAAGATTGGTATAACTGTCCATTGCTGAAATCTAAAAAAACAAAGCAATCTTAAATTTCTGAAACAAACAGAAGCACAACAAGCCTGCACAACAAATTTCTGAAACAAAAATAAAGAAATCTCTGAAATCTGAAACAAAAACAAAGAAATCTCTGATTTTTTGAGACAAACAGCAGCACAACAAGCGATATTTGACCTGGCATCATATCGATATCTATAATTGGAGTCAAGATGTGGAGGCTAGCTAGCAGATGGCAAGTCAGAAGTGGAGATATATATGTACATGATCCATCATCCATCGCATACACTAAGCAGCTCCTCCACGCAAGTCAGAAGTGGAGATATATACGAACGTGCTATGCCCAGCGCCGCCAATCGCTCACATAGCGCAGCCCGCTCCGCCATCGCACTGCGCGCCTGCGTTCCCCTCCAGTGTCGCGCGCCTGCGAGCCCCTGCCATCCAGTGCCCCGCGCCCGAGTGCCCCGCGCCCGAGAGACCCTCCCGTCGCCCTGCCTATCGCCAAGCCCAGCGCCCACACACATCCCATCCCATCCCTTCTCCTCTTCCCCTCCCTAGAATCTGAAGCTCGATTTGGGAAGGAAATCAATCTACAACTCGATTTGGGGTTGGAAATCAACCTCCCATCTCGATTTTGACCTCGAATCGGCGCTCGATTTGGAGAGGAAAGAAAGGAAGAAACAGAGAAGAGGAGACGTACCAGTGGTCGAGTTCGTGGCGGGAGGATTCTTCACGGGCCAGCGGTTGCTCGAGTCGAAGGATAGGGGAAGCCTCTGCCGCCCCGATCTGTAGGGGAGAAGGAGGGGTTGGGTAGGGGACGCCGATTTTTCGGGGAAGGTATCGGGGAACTGCTGGAACGATGTTTTTGCTTTTTTCCCCCTAAAAACGCTATCGGGGAGGGTATCGGGGAACTGCTGGACTTGCTCTAAGAAGGTCATGTTCCGATAGTGCTAGTCGGGGACGGTGACGAGGGATGCACAAAGGAGACACGTCGCCATGTTCAGGACCTAAGGTGTTGCCTATTTTGTTCACGGTCCACCTTTACAATAAAAATGCCTCTACCTGCCTAGATCAAATTCTTAATCTCCTTAATGATATAAGCTAAACACGATCTATCTTGCAATCTTCCACCAATTGCATAGTCAAGACAGAATAGTCCAGCTCTAAAACCATCGGTTTATCACTCCATTCGAGAGCTAGACGGAGACCTTCAGTGCAAGCCCTTGTTTCAGCTTCTAGGGGATGAATGCAATTAAACAATAGACGACATGAGGAGAAAATAATACTTCCAACTTCATCACGCAGGACCATGCCCGCTTCGTCCGAACCATACTCCTTATAAAAACCACTACAGTTAAGTTTAACCCAGCTCGGAGAGGGTTTTAGCTAGCATGCCACCTGCAATTCAGAGTTACGAACAACAGTGGCAGCCTCGCTCCATTCCTTCTGGCAATGGGCACTTTCCCTTAATTATATCTTCCGTGGACATGGATTTAATGCTCTTCCGTGGATAGGGGATCCTCAAAAGGTTCAAGGCGCAGTGGTGGTCTCCCCTGCGTCGGCTCCCTCTCCCTCCCTTTGGATGGATGGGTGTGGTGTTGTTTTGGGAAAGGCGCCATTGTCATGGCCACGCATCTCCGGCTTCCGGTCAGCGGGGTTGTGGTTGCTGCTCCGGCTTTCAGATGGTGGTGTGATTGCAGCTTGCCGCCCGATTCACTCGACAATTTATCTCGATCGGTCTCGCAACAAGGTGCAGGGATCCAATTCTAGGCCCTAGGCCAACAAGCCTGGGTGGACCTCCGTGGATGGGCGTTTGTCATTGGTTGTAGGCAGTTGAAATGGTTAATGTTGGTCTTGAGAAGCAAGACTCTCAGTGAAGGTCGGGCCTGGTTTCCTTGTGTCAACGGCTATGACACTGACGGCTGTCTACGGACAGCCTGTTGGAAACCCCAAGAGCAAGGTGTGAAGCAGCAAGTTTTTCCTCAGTTGAGACCGAGGTTATCGAACCAGAAAGAGGAAGGAAACATCACACAGGTGTTGCAAGCAACGCGGAGACCTGCACAACACAAACTCAAGACTTTGCCCCAACGAACAGTGAGGTTGTCAAGCTCACCGGTTTGCTATAAAAAAGATTAAACGTATGGTGTAAAAGGTAATGGTTTGCAGCAAGTAAACAAGTAACAGTAGAAGATGTATCAATGGTAAAGACTGGACCGGGGTCCATAGTTCACTAGAGGTGCTCTCCTTAGATAAACAACATGACATGAAGGGTAAACAAATTACAGCGGGGCAATTGATAGGAACTGAGCAAGGCATAACAATGCAATTACTAGTCAGAATGATCCTATGAGATTCGATTGGGCAATACAACAAGATACATAGACCGCCATCCAACTGCATCTATGACTAGAAGTCCACCTTCAGGTTATCATCCGAACCCCCTCCAGTATTAAGTTGCAAGCAACAAACAACTGTTTTAAGCAAAGTGTGTAAGGTAAACAGTCTACATGTTCCATGAACAAGATACCGTTGTTTTCTCCCTAGTAGCAACATCACATCTACAACCGAAGAGATTATTGTCACTTCCTTTGTAAACTAGAGACATGAACCCACTATCGAGCATAAATACCCCCTCTTGGAGTCACTAGCAACTAATTGGCCAAGATAGCTACTAACAAGGGAGAGCATGCAAGATCACAAACAACACAGACATGATAGAATCATAAAGACAAAACCATTAATCAAACCAACATAATAATCTCAATATCCATCGGATCCCCGCAAACACAATATGCATGATTACAAATAGATTAGATCTTGATCATGAACGGAGCTCACAAGATCTATACATGAAAGCACAAAGGAGGAGATACAACCATCTAGCTACTACATGGACCCATAGTCCAAGGTGGAACTACTCACGAATCATACCGGAGAGAAGGACTCCGGGATGATCTCTCCTTCGACAGGGTGCCGGGAAGAACTTCGGGATGATCTCTCCACCGGATCTAGGGACGATGGTGGCGGCGGCTACAGACGGTTTCATGGATATTTTTTCGGGTGCTTAGGGTTTCTGCATCGAGGGCTTCTTATAGGCGAAGGGGGAGACCGAGGAGGCGGCCAGGGTTGGCAAACCCTAGCCAAGCGCGAGGCCTGGCCCATCGGCGCCTGGGGTGGATCTGTCCCCCTGGATGGCCCCTCCGGATCTCCTCTGGACTTCTTGTTCCCCACGAAAAGTAATTGACTTTGACGTTTGTCCCGTCCAATTCCGAGAATATTTTTTTACTAACTTTTTTGAAACCAAAAACAGCAGAAAACAGGCATCTGACACTGTTGCAACTTGTTAATAGGTTAGTACCAGAAAACATGTAAAAAGCACCTCAAAGTGTAGACAAGCAAAGCAAAGTAGATACAAAACAAGCATGGAGCATCAACAATTATAGATACGTTTCTGATGTATCAGACACCAGTTGGCAGCTTAACTTTGCTAGAGGCGTTGCCACTTAGTTCCCACCTACGTGTCCTAGTGCTTATAACCCTAAATCTGACATCCTGAATCCGACAATTTCAACAATGTGGCTTGTTCGCCTCTTAAGGGCATCTTTTTGAAGGTGGATGTAGTCAGAGGGACAGTAGGGTCTCCTAGAGATAAACAAAAACTTTTCTATGTTGTACTCCTAAGATCTAGCCTAGGTAGAAGGCCACAAGGATTACCACTAGACGCGCAATTGCGGATAATTGATGAAGAGCGTCGAAATAGTGCAGTCCCATGATCCGATCCGATCCCACGATCACCGAATTGCTAATCTTACAACACCTCTGCCGGTATCCACA
This sequence comes from Avena sativa, assembly GCA_916181665.1. Taxonomy (NCBI): domain Eukaryota; kingdom Viridiplantae; phylum Streptophyta; class Magnoliopsida; order Poales; family Poaceae; genus Avena; species Avena sativa. Next base: position 388,316,267 of record OV702280.1, on the reverse strand, counting down.
CGTATGACCAGGAGCATCGACAGTCGACTGCTAGGTCCGGCATGACGGCTAGACTGAAGGGGCTAGGGTTTCCAACGCATTAAAGTGTCTAACCCTGCCACTTGGGCATCCTGCGCCCCACTCTATATAGGGAGTGGGGTGGGATACACAATACTTGTGGCCCATCCACTAAACGCCTATTCTGGTCATCGTTCAACTCACTGACCAAGTCCATGTCTGCTTAGGGTCCAACCCGAACGCCTATTCACATCAGACTAGCTCCCGCTCTTAAGTGTGACCCCGCAGGCTCATGGCAACTTGGACACGGTTTTAGTCTGACTCATAATCGATCAATCGGTAATAGCTTCTAGTAGAACGTGCCAACTTCCAAGTGCCATAGAGTCATGAAGACATATCTTTTCAATGTGACTAACGTTCAAGTTCCTTTTACCTCACAATATACCTTGTCAAGCTATATGTGAATTATCGTCATCCCTTTAATAGTTTAACTCTCTTCTCAATCTGTGATATGTGATTCATATGACTAGTCGATCTCTTCAGTTAATACTTAACCGAGTCACGCATGGACATGCTTTCCGAATCATATCATTCAAGAGGGCCTAGAGAATACCTCTCTAGTTGGAGGGGCAAAATCTCATCTTAGTTATCCAAATCATGTAGCTTGATTCTCAGCCGACTCGAACTCTACCTTTATAACTGTCCTACGACGGAACAACGTTTAACAAAACCTAAGTTGGTTGATCCAGAACTTGGATTTTGCGACAACCTCGGGTCTAAGGATTACATTGATTGAGACATACAAATGATGACTTACTCGTTGTATCTAAATATAGGTTAGTCCGACTCACTAAACTCTTTAGTCGAATCCATGTAAGTCGGAAGAGCGTCACCATGTCGATGACAAGTGGAACCAAGTTATCAGCCGACTTCCACATTAGTCTAAGTTGTGTGTCCAGCACAACCTCGATGACTAAGGACATCTAGTATGAATAACATGAATATATAGTTCCACAACTGAATCACATATTCAATGATACATACTCCCTCCGTTCCATTCTATAGTGCCTATAGTTTTTGCCACAGAAATTAAGAAACGCATATGGAGAGAAAATTAAAATAGTTTTGAGTGGGATTTCTCGTGGACAATTGGCGTGATAAAATAGAGGAGTTTGCAGGAGACATGAAATGCTATATACTTTATGTAAACTCCCTAAAAAAGTTGTCCATATGGGTTGTGTAACTCAATATATCTTATATTTTGGGATTTTTCTTAAAAAACTATATGCACTATTTTTAGGAGTGGAGGGAGTATTAGATATTCACACAAGGATAACTTAATAACTTTTATGAATACATTAGAAATTACATCATACATGATTGTCTCTAGAGCATATTTCCAATAGGGACAGTGGTCCATGTAGATGGTGGTTGACAGTGTGTGAAACACCGGCTATGAGGATGCGCGAGAATAGAATTGTGACAAGGTTTCAGCAGTTCCCTTTGTGCATCGTGCTGGCTGGTTCATCATGGTATATTTGTTGTGTGTGAAGTTAGATCTGCGGTGGCAATGCCCCGGGGACACCAATGACCAGAGATGGTTAGGTCATCTAGGTCAGCCTTCGTGACGCCCACTTTACAAATTCTCCATCGTAGGTTGCCCTTGGATCTTGGGTTGCACTGTCGTTGGCATTGCGGGCAATTGTATATCCGTACAGGGGGCCGATTACCCTTAATTGGAGATTAGCATACTTAGCGTGCTATGAGAAATACGCAAAGGAATCATTTAATAACTTCAGAACTGTTGTGTACCAACTTATGTATTGTTGCTCGTGTGAGAATAAAACATATGCATCAAATGTATATGAACAAACAAGGGCCAGCATGAATCTAGGACAAGTATTGGGTGCAAACATCAGACGGGTAGTACAAGTACTAGTTGATTTAGTTGTGACGCAGGACAAGTACTGTATGCTCTCAGCCAAAAAATGCAGCGACAACATCAACAAAGAGACAACAACATGGAAGATCCCCCAACTCAATGGGAAAAAAGGTCCAAACTCATGTGGAAGTTCTCCAACTATTATCGGACGTTGGATATAACAAGTTCTTCTCTAGAGTGCATAGGAAAATCTCATACATCAAGATATCGCAGATGTTGGATGGAACATTAAAGTGTTGGGGTACAACAGTTAGGGATTGAAATAATCTCACCAAAGTTGGCAAAATCACAACTTAAATGAGAGAAGATAGAGGATATGGACTTCATGCCCTTGTGGGTAAACTCAGTGGTTGGTCTTAATCTCTTTCAACTTCTCTCTTACTTTTCTTTTCCAATAGAGTCTGGTCTAGGATTTTTTACTCCACCTAGTGGTGGCTGGAAGAGAATCTTAGGATCCTCCTCCTTTCATGTGCAAAGTTTTAAGTAACTCTCGGTTATTATAATATTGGATAGTGGGCCATTGCATCTAGTTGACTGCCCAAAAAGATTTCAATGGTCATCTCCTAACAGCTCAAATGAGGAGTTTGGCTTCATGCACTCGTTGCGACGAGTGCTCCTCTGTCCACGACAAAGTCAGATTCGTTTCGTCGTAGCGGAGCGATGACAACAACGTATATGTTCTTCTCAGACAAAGATTGTGTCCATTTTTGGTCTCCGTTCCAGAAAAAAGAAAAATAGAGGAGAATCTCTCTTTTCAAAAGATACGTTACATCTCGGTGTGCACCCATTCACATATAAACCAATTGACTTTGTATATAAGAGGATCAGAAATATTCGAATGAGCACTAGTCACTACTGCACTACTCATCTTTCACCAACCAATACAATTGAGCTGGCCCTTAGCTATCTAACACTCGACTACACAAGTATGTATCACCAAACACAAGGTCACGCAAAACCAAAAGAACCGTCTGACACAATAACGCAAATCAAAAAAGTTTATCTAAATCTGCCGTGGACGCTAACCATCATCTGGTTGAACTGCCGTGCACTGCAGGGGATCCTGAGCACTCCCTGCTGGCCGTATCCAAAGTGCTGCACGGCCATCTCCAACAGCCCCTCCATGCACGGCTCCTTGAGCATGGCCACTTGCACCAGGACCCTCTCCTCCGCACATCCCTCGTCGCCGTCGCTGACCAGCACTATCGGAACATACCCCTTCGGGGTCCTCCCCCTGTCTCCGGTACCGGCGAGGACGAAGTACTGGCTCTGGACGGCGGAATCGGTGGTGCTGTTCTTCCTTCTCGAGGCAGCCAGAGCCATTGTTGCTGAATCAGTGTGTTGCGTAGCTAGCTAGTACGGTGAGGTTTATGCTTGATGATCAATCGGTGATATCCTGGTGAGTGGTGATGATTGCTCAATGGAGGCATGCACTCCATGCTTTTATAGTGTGAGATTAGAGCAATTGATTAGGGCAGTGGCTGGATTTTGGGAGACGTCATGCCTGCCAAGAGGATTTTGGGAAATGGTTCAGCTTAACTAATAAATCGTGGACTATGTGACAAGGTGTGGTGATGGTGACTATGTACGTGTACGATGGGACCTGATCACATGCAACATCAGAGATTAGTCAAATCCTTCACAAAGGGTCCCTGTAAAGAGAAACAGTGTGGAGTACTAGAGTACGGGCTAATTTGCGGAGTCACCAAGTATTTAGTTTTCTAAAGGAGAATGCCTTATTACGTACTCCCTCCGTTTAAAAATATAAGATGTTTTAGGTTTGTGAATGAGATGTATCTAGACACCTTTTAGTGTCTAGATTCGTTTGAACCTATACACTAAAAGAGGTCTAGATACATCTTCTTCATAAACCTAAAACATCTTATATTTCTAAACGGAGGGAGTATTTATTACAATACGATCACACGGCCAACTTGACAACTTCTTCTACGAACTTTTCGTGTCAACTTGATGTGTTACACGTAATTTTGCTCTGAAACTGAAAATTGCAATGTCAATGGTGCATCACTTTTAATGTGACTTTGTACACAAGTCGAGATGCTTGCTGATGCGGATTTAGCATGAATTTTATGCTTCTTCTGTTGGATCGTAGGCCTGAAACTCAGCGCGGTCACGTGGATGAACACCGGTGAATTTTGTGAGTTTGAGATCTCCCTCTCTTTGTGGCTAACACACGAGAACACAAAACAGATAGAGGAGACAGGGTTTTTACGATGCGCACTATAAATGTGTCTTTTATGTTTTCTCCTTTTAACCAGAAGGATAACAACTCGAACGAGCTTCTTGCCCATGATATGTTTCTTCATGTGACCTTGGACGTGTTCACTTACTTGAAAATTGCAATGTCTATGGTGTTACACTTTTAATGTGAGTTTGGAATGCACAAGTCGAGATGCTTACTGATTCGATTTTAGCGTGAACTTTATGCTTCTTAAAGTCTAGGTGATGTTTTATCGTGAAAACAAATACTGCCAACAATGTTTTACTGCCAAAAGATAGGGGGCAAATGTTGTTCCCTCACATTTATTAGAGCTTCTAGAGTTAATAAGCGAATGCGGTGACTCTGAACCGGGGGATCCTCAAAAGGTTCAAGGTGTGGCAGTGGTCTCCCTGGCGTCCGCTCCCTCTTCCTCGACGATGTGGCAGCGCAACAGCGTGTGTGCTACATCTCCCTCCCTTCAGATGGCATGGTTGTGCAATGTTGTTCCGAGAAAGGCTTCATCACCATAGTTGTGGTTGTCCCTGCTCCAGCTTCTACATGGTAGAGGGGTTGCGGTGATGCTTCGACTTTCGGCCCCCAGCGTGGCTCCAGCTTGGCACCCGACTCTCTTCTGGTGGCCTCGGTTGGTCTCGATCAGCCTCCCACCAAGGTGCAAGGCTCAAATTTTGTGTCTTTGCCCGACTTGCTTGGGGTGGGCCTCCTTAGATGGGCGTTTGGCAATGGTCATAGGCAGTTGGACGGTCTATACACCGACTAGGTTGGTGTCTACCATATGCTACACAACCCTCGCGGGGATATGGGTCTGGCCTAGTTCGTGCATTTTGCTTCGTTTTTCCTTTTCTTATCTCTTCGTTTTTATTTTCTGTTGTCTTTTTGAATTTTTATTTTACTTTTTTATGATCTAAAACTAGTTTTGAAAATGTTAGGGTTTTGAAAAAAAATCATATTTGAAAATTGTTCATATTGTTAAAATGTTCGTATTTTGAAAACATTCAGATTTGTAGAAGTTTGTATTTTGAAAAAACCGATGTAAAAGTTTTCAGATTTGGAAAATGTTTAGATTTTATATTTTGTTCGAAATTCCAAAACCAAAAACCAAACAGAAAACTAAAAAATAGACACAAAACCAAAAATATGTGCTAAAAATCCAAAAACAATAGGCAAGAAATGAACCCGATATATGGACCCTAGCATAAAAATCACAGGAGGTGTGTGGCATGGCGATCGGCGCATTGGATGGCATGTATGAGCCCCCTACTTGGACCGGCCAATTTTGGTCTAAAAGTGAATATGCCGATGAAGGTTGGCTTGGTTTCGTCCATTCGACGATGACGACACAACAACGTCACCTTGCTGGAGGCGTTATCATTGTGTTGTTTTCTCCATATCCTAGTGCTTCGGGGAAACCCTGGATCTGGCATCCTCGGAGCGGACGATGTCGACATCGTGTCGTTTTCCCCCTGGAGAGCATCGTTTCAAATATAGATCTGGGTAGAGAGAAAAGTGTTCCATGTAGGTGATCGTCGACGATGTGTGCAGCACCGTCCATGAGGACGTGCAAGGATGTAGCCACGACAAAGTTACAATAGTCACCTCTCGGACAGCGTGCCCCTAATTACAGTCATCTATTTGTGACATGGATTCAAAGATGTTATGGATGAACCTGATGTCAACGATGACCTATGACGGCAGGTCATCTCGGTGATCCTTCATGACGCTGACTTTCTAGATTTCTCCATCGTACCTCGCCCCTCAATCCAAGGTTGTGTTATCGTCGGCATAATTGGTTATTTATGGGGAAACCAGACACCAGTTACCCTTAATTGGAGATAGCACACTTAACGTGATCTATAAAAATACGTAGCAGAGTCAATGTATAACTTACACACCATTTGATTCATGTATTGTTGCTTGTCTGTGAATGAAACATATGCATCAAGCATATATGAAGAAGCTAGGGTCAACCTGAATCTATGACAAGTCTTGTGTGTAAACAACAGACATGTAGTACAAGTATTAGCTGATTTTAGCAAGTATATATGACAAGTACTATGCGGTGTTTGCAAAAAAGTGCATTAGCAACTTCAACATAGAGAGACCAATCTATTACGTAAAAAACACTCAACTTGAGAGAAAAACACGAGCCAAAATCACCCAAATATTCTTTCACTATTAAAAAATGTGGGATATGATAGGTTCTTCTCTAGAACACAAGAGGATCTCATATATCAAGATATCACAGATCTTTGATGCAATAATAATAATTAGCGTACAAGAGTTAGGGGTTAGAAGGGTATCATGAAAGATGCTTATTAAAGGAGACAAAGTAGTGGATTCGGACTTCACAACTTTAATTTATGGGTAACATCCGGTGTTTGATCTCAACATCTTCCTTCAACATTATTTTTTTCTTATCTTTGTTTTCCTAGGATTTTTGTCACTCCATCTTGTGGAGGTTTAATTAGAGTCTTAACACCCCATTTGTTCATGTGCAAAGTCCAAAATGACTCTCATTTACAACCATATTGGATAGCGGTCTCTTATACGCAGTTAGGTTGCCTAAAAGGCTTCAAATGTCTATCTCCTAACAACTCAACTGTGAAGGATACCCCACCGTCAGGTGGTTCTTAATTTGGCTTCACATACTTGTTGCACTTGTTGCTTGTTCAAGGAGGAGTGACGACGATGACGCTTCTGTCCTTGTCACGCGGTGTGTGTCGGGTTTTTGTTTTGTGCCAGTTCGGCCGGTCATGTTGTTACAGTTTTCATCCAGTTGTCCATTAGTTGATTATTAGGTAACTGTCTTCTTAATTAAAAATAGATTGTGTCTTTTTCTGGCCTCCGCTCGAGAAAAAAAAAAGAATAGAGGAAAAATTCTCTTACTCCCTCCGACCCATATTAATTGACTCAAATTTGTCTAGATTTAAATGAATCTAGACACTATTTAGTATATAGGTTCATCCAAATTTTGACAAATTCAAGTCAAGTATTATGGATCGGAGGGAGTATTAAAACATATACATCACATCTTGATGTGCACCCATTCACGAGTAAACCAATTGACTTTGTATACAAGAGGATCAGGAATATTCGAATGAGCACTAGTCACTACTGCACTACTCATCTTTCACCAACTAATACAATTGAGGTGGGCCTTGGCTATCTAATACTCGACTACACAGTATACATCACCAAACACACGGCCACATGAAACCAAAATAACCGGCTGACACAACAATGCAAATCAAAAAAAGCTCATCTAGATTTGCCGTGGACGCTAACCATCATCTGGTTGAACTGGCGCGCGTCGCAGGGGATCCTGAGCACGCCCTGCTGGCCGTACCCGAACTGCTGCGCGGCCATCTCCAGCAGCCCCTCCATGCACGGCTCCTTCAGCATGGCAACATGCACCAGGATTCTTTCCTCGGCGCATCCCTCCTCGCCGCCATCCCCGACCAGCAGTATCGGAATGTACCCCTTGGGGGTCTTCCCGGCGGCGTCGCCGGGACCGGCGAGGACGAAGTACCGGCTCCGGACGGCGGCGGCGGTGGCCTCGGATGTCTTCTTGCTTCTCCAGGTAGCCAGAGCCAGAGCCATTGTTGCCGTTTCGTGTGTCGCGTAGACGGAGCTAGCTAGTGCTGTAATGCTATGGGTCGTCGGTGATAGTCGATAGTGCGATGTCCTGTGAATCTGTGATGATGCTGGAGAGAGGCATGTGCCCGATGCTTTTATAGTGTGAGATTATTAGTGGGGGTAATTAGGAGGTTATTGGGTCTGGGAAACGCCATGGTAATTAGAGGAGTGTTTGGAATTTGGGGAGGGTTATTCGGGGATTAAGAGACGTAGAGCATGTGGCAAGTTGTGGTGATGGTGACTGCTACACTTGCGTGGACGATGGGGCCTGATAGCGCCACGGATATTAGTCAATCAAATCCTTAAATGTCCCTGTCAGGGGAAACACGTACGGTAGAGCACTAGCTAGTGTACGGGGTAATTTGCAGAGTCAGCACGGTTTTGTTTTTCGGAAAGCAGAGCTAAGCTGTACGTACGAGTTGCAGTACGATCACGCACGGTAACGGAGGGTTTAGGGTTGATTTGATCGATCCGTGCAGTGCAACAAAACACAAACTACTCAGCTCTATGCCAAAAGCAGCCGCATGAGCTCATCTTCGCCTATGGCAACTGCGTCGACGACACGGGCACGCGTCCAGCGAGTAGTCCGTCTCCGATCGAGGAGAGTGGTCTTTACGGCATGACCTTATTCCCACTGTCCCAAATGAAACCTCCTCCTATAAAATAATCGGACACTTGACGTGACATGTTCGATATGCAGGATTTTGCAGAAAATTTGCACCCAGAAGATCCATCAAACTTGGTGGAAAAACCATTCGCAGACAGCTTATCTAAACGGAGTACATCTTTGAAACCTCGCGTGGGATCACAGGGAACTCCATCGACACGGGCAACTCCAGCGATGGTCCATTCACAGATCAAGCTCATTGATTTCTACGGTGGCTCTGAACGTACATTTCACATCATCTGTTGCCAATTATTGACTTCAAATTGTTCAAGGTGCTAAACTTGACAGCGTGTCTGTGTTCAGCACTTCATATCTCATGTTTCAGCAAGTCACAGCATTTCTTAACCGGCACCAGCTTCACCATTGCTGGGACAGTCAGAAGGTGACCCGGAACGGAAACCTGACATGCATGCATGATGTATCATTGCATTATGGCATGTTTCAAATGCATGACTTTCACAGAAAATTTTCATTAAAAAACTTTCATGAAGCTGATTGGGAGAAGAAAAATATGCCTTTCGGCCTATGAGATAGAGCAAATCTGAAACCTCCAACAAAACAAGCAATTAAATGTTGTGAGTGGACCAGTACAAGAGGTAGGCACTATCATCGTTTCTGCCTGGCCACAAAGCATCACACGCTGGTATACAGAAGGAAAGATCGAATCATGTAGAAAAAGACATGCACATTACAGAACTTGCCAACCCCAAACTCCTTGCTTTTCCCTAAAAGCATTTCTCCCTTTTTCTTTTCATCATGCTGCTTTACCCAAAGCGTGTCGACCCTCGGACCAGAGGCATGTTAAAGATATACATCAAGGAGCTACCATATGTGCCTTACAACCAAGCCCGCCTAACGGTATGTTTTTCTTGGCTATGCCAAGTTGCCAACACAAATGAAAAACTAAACATCGGTCCTTTTTTGCTCACTTGCCTCTTTTCACATCATACACGACACAAGCATCTGCAGCTGTTTTCATCTGCAATCAGGTGGTACATGAATGTCAATGTTTTGAGCTAAGGAGATCTGTCCATGGGGAGTAACCCATTGTTCTAGCAATGTACATATACCTAAAACTAGTCCACAGCTAAAAGACTGTTAGTGCCTAACGTAAAAAAAATTAACTCTTAACGCATTTACTTCAGCAATATATGTTCTACATCTAGCAATGACATAGTTACATCTAGCACGTACAAGAATGTTATAGCCATATCAACGTAAAATATAAGTCAGCAAGTACAAGAATGCAAAAAAAAGACATTTACTTCAGCAACAGCTGTTCTACATCTAATAATCTAGCAATGACATGGTTACAGCTCAACCTGGATACATTCATATGTGCAGATACAAGTTAGCTGCCTAAAGATGTTACCTGGATGACATTGATCACTTGTTTCAGTGCCCACCCAATTAGAGTTGAAATGAACATGAAGACAATAAGGGGACTTTCCTTCAGAATACCTCTGCACACCTGTAGCACACAGGAATGGCAGATGCTCAGCAACTTGCATGCTAACTGCTTGATTTAAAGAAGACAGCTATAACGATGATGGCAACTTACACTGAGCAAGCTTGTGTTCTTCTCATCAGCAAAGAGAAAGAGGATAATGTACAGAACCTGAAAGTTGAAAGCTTTGTAGGTAAGATGGAATATATGGGAGCTAGTTGGTCAGATGTGTAAATGAGTGCTGGATATGCCGAGATGGCGTTGGATGGGCATATAATGTTTGTTATACTGTATCAGTTTCATGTGCATAACTTTTTAGAGAAAACGCAAAGAATTTGTGTTTCATTTCATTGAAAAGGAAGAGTTTGGGTTACATCCTTCCTAGGAGGCAGATTACAGCATAACATGTCCTGTATCAAGATCTTAAAACCCATATGTATGCATGCTAAGGCCCATCTATCCCTCAGCTCACCCCACCAAATACCATCCCAAACAGCACTCATGTTGTATTTCCTTAATTCGTGTCCATCATGTAAGCTGTTTTAAGTGAGAGCAGCCATATACCTCAGAAGCAACGCAACAGAAGGCCATGAATGGCCGATATCCGTAATATAATTTCAGAAGCCCATTCCCTGTGTGCTTCACATCCTTGTGGCTAGTTTTACCTGATAAGAAAGAACTAGTACAAAAATTATACATCATCAGATTGTTAGCAATTGATGTATAAGTCAGCAGAGATAGGAAACAAAATAGAACATAAGAAAGTCTTGAACGAGCACATAATGTATGCACCATATAAATACTTGCACAGTTAGCATAGTTGGTGTTTGTATTTATTATCTTCCTTTTATGTTTTACGAGACAGGATTGGGTGCCTACTAGGAGAACAAAGGTCAAATATGGCATGAGTTGTACAAAATTGGTGGAGAAAACTAACCTGTACATTTGAAACCAGTGGCTTGAAATGTCCAATCCAAGTAACAGTATGAAAACCAAGCCAGGTCTGAAAAGAAAATTGTATACAATGCGCTTTCAATGGAGAATGTGGTCTACAGTGAAATTAATGCAGGTATCGATATTCAATATACAACAATTGAAGTGCTTTGAGCTCTACTTTTATTTACCTGTAAAACTGTGAGAGAAGCGCCAATAAACAAGCAGTGCTAACCCTGAAGTAGATCAATATGAGAAATGAAACTATTTCATGCTGCAGAATATTTGCACCTGGCTTATACAGCTTTAAATGATTTATTCAAGGAGTACCTATCTGTTACCATGTCCAACACAGCTCCAAATGTTGATGCTGATACATGGAATAGGATAAACTGGTCAAATAGTTTCAAAAACTTATCTATTATGTTATATACAGGTAATTAAATAACAAAAATCTCATTCCCCATTCAAAAAAATCTCAGTCAAACAGGGCATAGACAAATTTTGATGTGATTGTTATTTGCAATTTACTTCTGCAAAGTTCACTGATATGTAAATGCCAAAGTTTCAACATATACTAAAAAGCTGCAAAATTACTCTTCTCTGCAGAAGGACAGGCTATCTGGCTTAACAAACAAGGGATGCAACTTGTTACCTTGATTGAACTTCCGGGCAAACCAACCATCCAAGCCATCACAGAAGAAGCTGATATTTTCCAGAGATGTTAGAATCATAGAGATAAAACAATTGCATAAGATCATGAACACAACTGATCCTAGATAGATTTATGACACTCGCCTGAAGAAGTACAGAATAGCAAAGAGTGTCCTGTTGGAATAGCACACAGCAAATGCAATGAAATTCATGATGATCCTGAGATATCCTGCAAAGTAACAGTTATCGTGTGTTAAAACATAGGCTTTTAATCCACACTGCAGCAAGAATTTGCATGTGGAAAACATTGCACCTATCCAAATATTCCATGGCATGCATTCTATCATATTAGTTTTTATTATTATATGTTCCTTCCTTTCAGCGCTACTTATTCCACGCCACGCTACTTAGCGCAAAATGGTGCAAGAAAAGATGATGCATCTGATGTGCATATAAGAACTTAGATCAAAGAGGAAAGCAAGACAGCGGTAGCAAAGTGATAGTGTTCCCAGTTGCAAATGGCATAATAGAATCATCCAGGAAAGTTAAATGTGGACTTGTGTAAGTCACATAATGAGCGCAGAAGTGATGACTATTCTAAAATATCATTACCACACTGGTTTTATATAGTCTATATAACAGAGTAATACACTGACATGTAAACAATCAATCATCCAGAGGATTACCAATGAGATTAGGGATGTACAGGTACACCGATGGCCCCTCTTTAGCTGACGGCGTCGCCATTGAGGTCAGGAGGTACCAACAGCTAGTAAACTGGCAGCTCCTTAAATGAGATGAGTATCCTTCTCGGGATTCCTGTAAAATCATTACATCATTTCACAGATTTATGGAGCAATACTCTCTCAGATACAATGTAATAGGATTTCTCCAGGTAACAGAATGCTACAGCTACATGTTGACATTGCTGACCACGGCTACAGAATTCGTTCACACCGTCGCAGAACCCTCTGTCTCGATCGATCGATCCAGATCGGGGTTCTTCCCTGAATTCGCCGTTCGATTCGCTGCCGGCGAAAAAAAAAAACAGGAGAAACGTAGCGCGGGTACCTTCGAAGCCGCGGTCACCAGCGCAGACCGGCCGCGTCGTCGCCGCCGCCGCTGGACCACCGACGTGCCGCAACCGATGCCGTCGTCGAGGGAGGGCGGCGCGGCGGGAGAGGCGCGGCAGACGGCGGGGCGGGGAGGAGCGGCAGGGAGGCGGAGCCTCGGGAGGAGCGGCAGGCGGCTCGCTGGGAGGAGCAGAGGGGGGACGGGCGGCGGTGGCAGGAGGAGCACCGTGGAAGCGGCCAGGTTGGGGTCTAGAGACTCGGGACGGGACGGCTAAGGTCGTGAGTCGTGACAGGTCAGGCGAGGCGGCTTTCCTTTTCTTTTTGACCCTCCCATTCTCTTTTCATACTGTACTTTTTTTCCCCAAGGAATATTTTGCTTTGGCGAGATCTCAAATCGCATCGATGCCAGTATTATCCTCTTGCAAATGGCGTTTCTCAGCCTATCACAACGCTTAGAGTATAGTAGAAGGTTTTATGCGTGTCATTCTATCCAATTAGTGCAGCTAGACCAGAATAAAGTGACTGAAATGTTCTCCAACGTGTGGATGCTCTTATCTCTTCTTCCCTCCCTACTCTTGCTGAATGGTGGGTCCTGATGTCTCAACTCAACTTATGTAGTTATGTTATGTTGTGTACTTGTGTTCATGTCTTGAAGTATTAATTTCAAATGTTTTGTGTTTTTTCTTGCAAGTCCTTTTTTGTGAAAAGGTCAATCAATCTATTAACAATTGTTAACATTAGTATAAAAAATCCTAAAAACAAAATAAAAATTACAAATAGATCATTCGACCACGTAGCGACGACTACACACGCTAGAACGAGCTGGAGGTGTTCCACTATGTTCCCGTCTCTCTATCAACATAGTCATGCAAAGTTTGTTATAGTAGACATATGTGAAGTCGTCGTTCTAAGATCCTAAGAAGACATTGAAAGTATAAAAAAACAAGGACAAGAACCCTCTCGTCATCGAGGGGTTGTGGTATGTCGCACTTCCAACACCAAAAGAGCCGAACCCTTCTTAACCATGTTGTTAGCAAATAGATTGGTCTTGAAACGCATATGAAACTTAAATAGGTCCAGAAGGCTTCACGGCAATTCATCAAATTCTCAAAAGTGTGTTTGGTTATATACAACAAGGGGATATACTTAAACTAAAGTCTATTTGTGAATTTAATTGTCGTGTTTAATTTCAACTGGTCTGCTAGAACTTGGACGAGTTTTCAAGGAAATTTTCATCTGATTTAAAATTCAATCTTTGACAAAACATGCCAACAAAACATGTAAAAACTAGTGACTTTCATAGTAACTTCCGCATTTACTTTCATGTTGCTTGAAGTGTATAATATCACATCACATGATTTAAACTTTTTCATAATTGTTTACTCCATAGTTGTGTAATACTGCACCATGTTTTACATAAATTGATCGGCCTCATGTGTCGTGTTTATTATAAATTCATCCACTAGAACTTGAACATATTTAGCGAAGACTTGTATGATTTAAAATTTCAATGATTGACAAAGTTCAATAAAAATATGTAAAAACTAGCGACTTTTATTGTAACTTCTGACTTTTATGTTGGTCAAAGTGTCCAATGTCATGTGATTTAAAATTTGCATCCTCCTTTTACTCTATGTATATGTATACTTGTGAAATATCCAATGAATCCCCTTGTCTCGATACCACGGACCCACTTATTTAGCTCATGTAACAATTAACTAGCTAGGATGATGCACATGACACATTAACACATAGTGAAAAACAAAATTGCGTGAATTAAAAAAACATATAGTTCACGCACTGAAACTTGAATTTGAGTGATACTTTTTATGAACATGGCAAATTGTACAACTGTAATGTAGTTTATGCAACTTTGCATTTATGAATTCAAATCTGAATCTGAAAACAGATTAGAATGATTTTGAGAAAATCTTAATAAGCTAGATCCGAATCATTTCTCCTCTATAAAATCCTAATGTTATTTTGAAATCTACAAGCGAGTTTTAATTTTCAAACGCAAACTTGGAATTCAAGATATCTAACTTATCAAGATATTGAAGTATAGTTGCATTACAAACATGAACCATATTTTGAAGTAATTAAACAGGCGAGAAAAGCTAGGGGCGGGCCCACCTCAAGTCAAGGGTATTTAGTTGAATACCCAAAGATTTTGGCAAAATGCTGATATGTGAATTTCAGGGATTTATATACTAAAGGATGAGGTAGATCGATGATACGTCCAATTTGCATCACCATTCTATATCATAATTTACCTCTATTCATTGATATTTGTCTTATTATGAGGTATTACTTATGACTTTTCATCTGTTTATGCATGTTGGATGATTCCTGGAGGATGGACCGCCGGAGTTTGGATTCTGATGGAAAAGAAGGCGTTTCGGTGCAATTTCACAAAGATCAGAAAAATATGGAAACATATTATTTTATCAGAGGACGAAGGAAGCCAGAAGGAGGGGTGAAGAAGGGCCTCAGGGGGGCCCACACCCCCGTAGGTGTGGGCCCACCTGACCCCGCGCCTAGGGCAGGTGTGGCCCACCTGCCCGGCCTCCGACTCCGCCTCTTTGCCTATATCTTCCCTATGAAACCCTAAGCCTCGGGGGGCGACCACAGATAGATTTCGGCCGCCGCTGGGGACAGAAAACACCGAGAGAGAAAGATCTCTCTGGCAGAGAGATTTCTGTCGGGGGAATTCCTTCCCGGAGAGGGGAGACCATCGCCATCAACACCGTCATCAAGCTAGGCTTCATCGGGATCATCATCATCATCCACACCATCATCTCCACCAGCACCATCATCACCACTCCGTCCCGCTGTAACAATTGTGTTGGATATTGCTTAGTTCATTAGGGGAAACTTTCCCGGTGTTGATTACTATTGTAGTTGATGCTTGTGAGTGGAACCATTGGATTATTGTTTATGTTCAAATCGTTATCTATTACCATGTCATCTTTAATCTTGATCCATATGATGTCTTGTGAGTAATTCGTTTAGTTCTTGAGGACATGGGAGAAGTCACGTTGTTAGTAGTGAATCTGTGATGAGTTATTATTCAATGGTTTAGTATTTAAGTTGTGGTGCTATTCTTCTAGTGGTGTCATGTGAACATCGACTACATGACACTTCACCATTTATGGGCCTGGGGGATGCATTGTGTATTTGGCTACTAATTGTGGGGTTGCCGGAGCGACAGAAACCTGAACCCCCGTTAGGACACCTTTGCACAAGGGAGCGTAGGATCTCAGAGTTTAAAGTTGTGGTTAGATTTATATCTTAATTACTTTCCTGTAGTTACGGATGTTTGCAAGGGGGTTAATCACAAGTATGTATTAGTCCTAAGAAGGATAATATGTTAGCACAGGTTCACCCACACAACACTTACAACACCAGAGAAGAGTACCCAGCTATTTGAAGCGAAAGCACTTGACAGAATTCTCATATGTCCTCGAGAACGTTTGGTCCTTATAAGTATTTCCACCGGCTTGTCCTTTGCTAAAAAAGGATTGGGCCACTTGCTCCATTTGTTCGTTAATTTTTTTACTTGCTCCTTGCTTTGTTGCTTTGTAAGAAAACCACTAAAAATCCGTTTACTAAGTATCACAGGGATTTCCTGCTCCATACCACTGTTCAGCACCTTCTGCTCCTCTTTGGGATTGACACTCCTATTTATCGAAAGTACTACGATACACCCCCTATACTTGTGAGTCATCAAGACTATTTTCTAGCACCGTTGCCGGGGAGTGAAGCACTATTAAAGAGTGGAACTGGTAAGGGAAACTTTTACTATGAGTATTGCTCTTGTTACTTCTTGTTACTTTGTTTCCAATATGGATAACCCACTTGGTTTTCTGTTTGTTAAAACTACTACCACTGCTAGGGTAGTAGATGAACCACCTCCTGTTGAGATAGATCCTTTTAACATACCTACAAGTATTGTTAATCGTGTTATGGATAATTATTATTTTGGGGATGGAATTGTCCATCCTGGTGATCACTTGCTTTTTATCCATGAATTATGCGGGTTGTTTAAGTGTGCACGTATCACAACTGAACAAGTGAAGAAGTTACTCTCCATATCCTTGAAAGGGATAGCTGAAGAATGGTATAAGCTGTTGAAGAATGGACAATCCATGGAATGGGAGGAGATGTCATCTCTCTTTTACTCTAAATTTTATCCTCCCAGTGAAATTCATAAGGATATAAATCTTATATATAACTTTTGGCCTCTTGATGGATAGAGTACAACTCAAGCTTGGGGGAGATTGAAGTTACTAATGCTTAAATGTCCTATTCATGAACTCCCTAACAATATTATTCTCAATAACTTTTATGCTAGGCTTTCTCTTCATGATAAAGATTTACTAGATGCTTCTTGTGCTGGATCATTCACATGTATGAATGAAGAAGCTAAATGGGATCTCTTAGACCGTATTCAAGAGAACACTGAAGCTTGGGAGAATGACAAAGGAAGAAAGTCGGGTATAAACTATGATTATGAATGCATTAAATCTTTTATTGGAACTGATGACTTTCATGATATTAGTAACGAGTTTGGTCTTGATTCCCAAAGTATTGCCAACTGTTTTAAGGCCTTTGCCTCTTACATAGAAATTCCCAAGAAGAAGTGGAATAAGTACCATTCTCCTTATAAAGATGTTGTTAGTCATGTTCCAGTTATAAGTACTCAAGTTTGTACTACTAATCATACTGTGTCTGAACCCCATGTTGAGAAAATGCCTTTCCCAGCTAAGGTAAAGGAGTATTCTATGATTATTAGTGGAAATAGCAAAGGTACAATGAAAACTGTGGAGCCTGGTAAGCATTTGAGTGATGAACCAGTGGTAGCTATTGTGAAAGACACTGTCACTAGAAATATAGAGGATGAGCATATTGTCTTCTGTGAAGACGCTTCTAATATTATTTCTCATCCTGGTAAGGCTAGAAAAGCTAGTGTTCCTGTGCTTTCTGTTAAAATTGGTGATCATTGCTATTATGGTTTATGTGATATTGGTGCTAGTTCTAGTGCTATTCCTCATGAGCTTTATAGGGAAATTATGCATGAGATTGGTCCTTGTGAGCTTGAGGACATTGATGTGGTTATCCACCTTGCTAATAAGGAAACCATTTGCCACATTGGCATTGTAAGAGATGTGGAGGTTCTTTGTGGTAAGATTAAGTATCCTGCTGATTTTCTAGTGCTTAATTCAGTAACTAGCAAAACTTGTCCTATCATTTTTGGTAGACCTTTCTTGAACACTTGTGGAGCTATTATTTATTGTAAGAAGGAAAAAGTTTTAACTAAGTTTCATGGAGATTCTTATGAGTTTAACTTTTACAAATTTTCTAAAGCTCCTTGTGAAAATAGCTTGCCTAATAAAGATTTCAGGATGGAACAACTTGCTTCTATTGATCCGGTTTGTGACCTTGGACCTCTTTTTGATGACTATAAGTATGCTTATTCTGATGATAAAGTTGTTTCTAGTGACGGTTATATTGTCAACTTTATTTAAAGTGCTACTGAAAGTTATTATGAGAGAGGGAAACACGGTTTTATGCATCTCAATAATGTTAAGTTTCCCCGTTTTATGTTGAAAGCTTTGAAGTTGCATATGTTTTGTCTTCCTATGCTAGTGGCTTTTTGTTTCAACAATTCGTTTTCTCATGATACCCCCATGCATAGGAAGTGGGTTAGACTCAAGTGTGTTGGTTATTTGCTTCTTGATGCTCTCTTTCACTTCAGATATATATATATATCCTATGTGAGCATCTTTGGAAGTTTCAAGCCTAACTTAAAGGCATTAAAGAAAAGTACTTGTTGGGAGATAACCCAAGAGTTTTGTCGAGTCTTGGAAGTTATTACCTCTATAATAACCGCTCCTTATCCTTTTTGTTTTGGTTTTTGTGTCAAGTTCAACTACTTTTGTGAAGTAGAGGAGTTGTGAAAAGTGGCTGTCCTGGGACAGATTTTTGTGTTGTATTTAAAAATTCGTGAGGAAGCTCAGTACTTCGGATCGAGCTGCATTTTTTGAGTTTGTTCTCCAAGTTGTTACCCAACTTTCATCAGTTCTACACTTTTTGATTTGAGCAACAGAAGGTCTTCGGAAAAATCAATCTTTACCTGATGGTCTATTTTGATAGATTTCTGTCATCATTTGCATTTGCCTCTTATAGAAGATTTTGTTTTGATGGGTTTTCAGTTGAAGTGTGTACCCAAAGGGTTATTGTTTTTGCTTACACTAATGTTGTCATTGATTTTGTGCAAGGGTTTTGTATGAAGGAAATTCTCAGGAGAAAGAGAAAAGGAATCTGAAGAGTTCGTCTTTGAATAGGTAAAAGTGGTGAAAACAGAAGGTTCGTGAAACCCCAATCTTTTTATAATTTTGATGTTTTTAATACATAAGGGAAGCTACGAGATGAAACTGAAGAGGAAACAGAGTCCAGGGTGGACAAACCCACCACAGGCGCGGGCCCAGCCTGGCCGCGCCTGGAGGGGGTGTTCCCCCCTCGAACTCCGTCTCCGCCTTGTTTCCATGTCAAAACCTTCCTTATGCATTGAAACTTTATAATATATAACCCCCCGATCCCCCGAGGTTCGTGCATCGTGTTCTCGTCATGTTTTTGTTTCAATCTGTTTCTGTCAGGAAATCTTCTCAAATTTAGAGCACCATGGCCTCCGCCAACGACAAAGGCAAGAAGCCCGTGGAGATAGAGTTGGAAGAACAAACCGCCGCAGGAACAAGGGGGAGGAAACCTACTTTTGTAGGAGCAATTAACACTGCGGATGCTTTTTCTCGTCACATGCAGGGAATCATAGCCTTCGGTCCAGAACTCATATACTGCCCTGAGGCAGCGAAAGCCCTTCGAACCACCAACGAGTTTTGTGATAAGTACCGTGCTTTGAGGATGAAGGTGGATATGCTTCAAGAGGAAAAAAACAGGCTTCGTAAGATGCTGGAAGATTTCCTGACCCATAACAAGAGACCACAACCACCACCAAAGGAGTGATTCGTCATCAGGTTTGGCATCCCCTTGGCTTGTTCCAAGCTTGGGGGAGTGTCGCGGTATCACCACCATTATCTTTTATCTTTTACCTTTTTAGTGGATTCATATCTGTGGTAGAGAAGTTATCTTATAGTTTGGTTTGCATGTGGAAGTATCTCTCCTTTAGTTGATTATCTATGTATCCCTTGGTGTGAGTGTCTTTATTGAATATTAATGAGAAGTCTCATCTTTTACTTTTTGCACTTCTTATTTTTAGTTTGCAATCTCTATTATATGATGGATCTTGTTGATCAGTATTGGCACCACTTTGGGATCATCAAGTGGATATAAATTGGTTTTGGCAAACCGAGTTCTGGTCAGTAGCATTACTATGAAAGAGAAAAAGAAATAAAAAAAGCTTACAGGTATTTTGTATCATTTGTTTTCTTTCTTGTTGTCTCATAAGCTTAGTATTTTTTATTTAAGATTCTTTTGTGTCTTTAAGGAAGATTGCATGTTTGGCTTTATTACTTGTATGTTTGCTTATTTCTTTCAACTCTCTTGCTTGCTATCCAGCCTTGCTAGCCAAAAACCTGTTTTGAGAAGGCATACTTCTCATGTTTCCAAAACCCTTTGAACCAAAACTTTTGCCACTTGTGTCCACCATATCTACCTAGTAGCTTTTGCTATTCCAAGTAAATTCTCAAGCTTCATCTACCTTTCGAATTAAAAAGTATTTTTGTTACGTGAAAACTAGTTAGTAAAGCTCTCACTAACTTGATGGCACACCTTATTTACTTGCCCTTAATAGACTTGAACCATTGTGAACGTCGAAGTTGTATATACTTGCATCTATACGTTGGAATTAGCAGAACCGTGCTGTCACGGGGAACGTTTTCAACATTGCACTTGTACTTCGTACATAGTTGATATCATGCTCTTTTGTCTATGGATGTCAACGGTGTGAAATAAAGAGGGAACTTGTAAGTCCATGGAGTTGGTATCCTGTGTTAGAGAAACGCCTCGGCCGTGCGGTGACCCAGCATACCACTGCATGATGTAGTATACTATAGTCGTTGACATAACACCAATGAAACACCTTTCACTAGTATTACATCCCTCGGAATGGCACAACAGAAACACAGCGGGTCCAATACATGGCTTAAAGGTTACAACTCACTCTTTACATAAGATCCATAGAACACTCTAGGTTAAAGAGAGAAGAATTTCTTACGGAGAAGAATCAAAGATAAATAACGTAAAACAATTATACTATTAAGTCTAGAATTCTGGCTAAGAGGTTGGCATTGCTGCTAATGCGATGCATTATAGAATTAGGTTCTTGGGCTAAAGATTAGGTTCCTATCGTAACTTCGTCTTCCCTCGATTTGATGTATATGTTGACTTCCTTGACTTTAGTGAATAGCTTTAGCTTTGGAAGATGAGTCCTGGAGCATAGCTTGATGTAGACATCGTTTTCATGGCTTTAGAATCTAGCAAGGGTTAAGAAGATACTTTGAGTACGAGCGTACTGAGCAAATTCACTAGAAAAGGAGTGTTTGATGCACTATATCTACAGCCAAAGACCATAGGTCGTAGGCAATGCAAGTTTTCATAAACATTTCTTCAAAGGTTGCTTTTATTCTAAAAAGCTATGTCCGTCAGCCTTCACGGGTTTACCAGAACTTTCATGGAGTTCCTTTCCCGCCGCGTTCGCAGCTCCTTCCCGGAACAGGGAGTAACAAGTTACAGTTCTTACACTCTACAGAGGTGCGTCACTTTACCCATGAGAGATCAACTCTTTGTTGCACAACCGGGCAGCTTATTCTCGTCCACAATTCCATGATGTGGGGCCTAGAAGATGATCCAAGCCAATCACTGCCCCCTTCGCGACCTCACATGCCTCCTTGGTGTACACCATGCCCACATAAAGAATTACGGCAATGGTTTATACAAACCGTTAGATGTCAGAACTATCGTGGGACGTTGAGGGTTCCCACCCATATGTTGCATATCCTCTATGAATTACCAATTAATATGCACGCTACGAGGATGACAGCCACGACCTGCACATCCGGCTTCATGCGAGAGGAAGAAGATACAGCTGACTTATCCGTCTCATTCCAAATCTCATGATCAACGCGTAATATACGGCACAAGAATCACTGGCGACATTGGTGGTTAAGTCCTAGGTGATATAGTTCTGAACAGTGGTATTCCAACTGTTAGATTTAATAGATTAGCTGATCACCCTGGATCAGTAACCAATAGTTCACATTATTATCAAAAATAATGTTTCAGACCCTTTTCAAATGCAGGCGATGACAACACTGGTTTTGTAAAATACTTTACAGGAAATAAACAAAGGACATGAGCAAGTGTAAACTTGCCTTTTGTGATTGCAAGATTATGCACTCACGGTCTTCGAGTCAGTATATAAGATCCAAAATCTGAAATCAGCACCATTGGTCCAGTAAGGACTAATGTTTAAAGAAGCAATATGTTTTTATGCATAAGTAATGTGATGCACGTTCTAAGCACAATTCCCGGGAATAACGTTGTCCTAGGGTTTGGATTCTAAAAATGGTTACTTTGGAATGTGTGGTCCTTTTAGATAAGTTTCATAGTGGTACTTTTATTGGAGTTTATGAGTGGTTGTAAACAACACATATGTAGGAGTAAAGTATACATACTTATGACATATTAGTTAGGATTATGTAGAGGTCCCAACCTTTAATAAGGTAAAGATCCCTGTGTTTACAATGCTAGTCCCTGGATCAATAGCTAGCATCCACAGATGTAATATCAAGAAACAGAGGTCATAATACAACTCTATAACCAGGAATAAAATAATTCATTACATCTTACATAGCTCATTTGGCTATTTCATTACAATACAGCAGAAATAACTATAGCATGGGGTCCTTCATATTCAAAGTGCCACAGGCAATCATGTTGGTTGTAGACTTGTAATCCTAGTCAACACACTTCACTAACATCAAACAAACCTGCAACATATTAAGTTACAGCCACAAAGGTCAATACATTTGAATTGTATTGGCAAGTGATACTATGGTAGTATAGTGGAGTCTATCATCTATATGCATTTGGCTAAGTGGAGCTTAGGCTTGTTTTGCTCAAAATAGATTTTCCTTATCATTTGGAAACACTAAGTTTTTGTTTGTCAAAATCACCCAAGGAACCACTAATAGAAATTGGTGAACCTTAAACCCTTGTTCAACCACAAGTTTTTAACTTAGAAATTTGGATGAGGAGATTCTTGATAGCTTCCATGTCTTGATGCTCAACTTGTCCTTTACCAGGGACATGGCTAAGTACTTAGATTTTACACTCTGCAGAGATGGAGCACTTTCCCCACAAGACTTGATTTTCACCAAGACAAGATCTTTCAGAAGCCTTCCCTTAGACCAAAATGGACGCGCTCCAAACCTATCAATCCCCTACCACCAACTATCCATTTGGCTAAGTTATTGCAACCTATATGATCCAGGCAGAGCCCATAATGCCAAGTGGATGCACTTCAAGCTTCCCAACATTTGACATCTCAAATATCTTTGTTCCTGGGTGGCATTCCACAAGTGAGATACACAAGGTAAACCATAGAAATGGGCCTTGTGTAACCACTCAACAAAAATCCTTCCAAGCAATACCATTCCACCCAGGTGATTCATTCACTTAGTTGTTTTATTAAACAAAACACAAGTCCTTGACTTAGAAATATTTCATAGCATGAATATAATCCACCCTTGTTTTCTACTAGCTAAGCTAAGCATGATGGTAGTGAAGGGAATATGCCCGAGAGGCAATAATAAAGTGGTTATTATCGTATTCCTTATTTATGATAAAATGTTTATTTTGCATGCTATAATTGTATTAATACGGAAATGTTAATACATGTGTGTTTAATAAACAAAAAGGAAGTTCCTAGTTATGCCTCTCTTATAAACTAGCTCGTTGATTAACAAGATGATCAAAGTTTCCTGATCATGGACATTGGATGTTGTTAATAACGAGGTCACAACATTAGTGTAATGATGTGATGAACATTCATCCAAAGTATAGCATTAAGATCAAAGTCATTTAGTTTATATTGCTATAACAACTTACGAAGTGATCCTAATCCTTAGACCATGAGATCATGCCAATCACTAACACCGGAAGAGTTTCTCGATGACATCAAACGTCACACCGTAACTGGGTGATTATAAAGATGGCTTCAGAACTACTAAAGTGTTATGTTGAGACCCATGGATCGAGAGTGGAATTTGTTCATCCCGATGACGGATAGATATGCTCTGGGCCCTCTCGGTGATATCACATTGATTAGCTTGCAAGCAAGTGATTTGATCACTAGAATGTTATATCACGGGAACGAGAAAAGAGTGCATGTCGGTAACGAGATCAAACTAGGTATGGAGATACCGATGATCGAATCTCAGACATGTAATATATCGTGAAACAAAGGGATTAATATACTAGCATAAAAGGTTCACACGATCACAGAAGTCATCGTTGAATGTGTGGGAGTCAGTATGGATCTCCAGGTCCCGCTACTGATTATTGATCGGAGAAGGGTCTTGATCATGTCCGCATTATTCGCGAACCGTAGGGTGACACACTTAAGGGATACCGACACCATTCGGAGCAAATGATATGTCAGAAAAAGAAAAGGAAAGCACGGGAATTTATTTCACTAGACACCGGAACTGTTTCGGTTGAAATTGCTGAAACTGGTTCTGCATGTGAAATGGAATACTAGCAAGGGGTTTTATGTGAATGTTTGTTAATTAAAGTAATTAACAAAATTCTGAATAAATAAATAAAAGAGTTTTATTTAAATGAGAGCTTGCATTAATTTTGGTGGAAAATTAATGCATGTGAGTGGAATAGTGAGTGGGGAGGTTTTTATGTGAGTGGAGCTTCCACCACATGAATGAGGGAGAGGTGGGGGCACCCTCCATGGCCGGCGGCCATGCCCCCTTGGGATGCCCCCTCCCCTATAAAAGGACCCCCTCCTCTCACTTGTCTCTCACACCTCCTCGCGAAGGATCTCTCCCCCCCTTAGAATTCCCCCATGGTCTCGGATCAGCGAGATACATGTTTCCGGTGGCTTTTTCTGGAAGGATTTGTTGCTTCCGCTGCTTCACTGGAGCGAGGGCGTGGAGGTTGTCGGGGTACCCGTACATGTGTGCGATCACGGATGCACCACTGCTTTGAGGTGCTGGACTTGATCTTGCTGGACCGGCTGGACCAGATAGACTTCATCACGATCTTTAGATCGGCAAGCGTTCATCTACATCATCCACGAGTACAACATTGTTAACGCTATTCGGTCTTCGAGGGTATGTATTCTATGGATGTATATCCACCCGTTGCTTGTATCTAGTAGATAGATCTTGGTACATAGTTGTTCCCATCGTAGGAATTTTTTTGTTTTCTATGCTGTGAACCCTACAGTGGTATCAGAGCCAGGTCTATGCGTAGATACTTTGCACGGGTAGTACACATATGATTATGTGGGCGATGATGATCATTTTATTTCTTCTTTGTTGTACTTTGGATATTGGTGGCATAGTGGAATGAAGCGGCCCGGACAAACTTTACATGTCCTCGCACATGAGACCTGTTCCACGCTTGACATGCAACTAGTTTTGCATAAGTGGCTAGCGGGTGCCTGTCTCTCCTACTATAGTCAATATCTAATTTGCAACGAGTTGTCAACAATTTGGTTATCCTCGTTGTGGTTCATGTTCGTAGGTAAGAACAGTTCTATCTTCGAAAGCCCTAAGCCACGTAAAACTTTCAATGGATAAATTAGAGGCGTCTAGTTTAGATTGTTGCTGGGCTAGTGTTATGATATGGTGTTGTAAGTAAAAGTATGAGATAATACTCTTACAACACACATAGCGTGTAAGTTCCATAGACCTTGGCCTTACACATAAAGGTTTGCTAGTGTTATGATATGGTGATACTCTTACAACACACATAGCGTGTAAGTTCCATAGACGGTGCACATGATGGAGATCATATGCGGGAACCATATCATTTCACTTATAAACATGTGATGTTTGATAGCATCTTATATTGCTTGTTTGGCATTTTATTAGCATAATAAGATGATCCCTCATTTAGATATCAAGATAAAAATGTGTTCTTCCTTAAGTATGCACGAACAATGTTTCGTGGCTTCAAGGCATCACGTGATGATCAGGTGTACTTGAATCCACGAGCATATCTCGGGTGTAAGACAGTTACACACGCGAATACTAAGGTTTTTACTTGGCGAGCCTAGCATGTACAGACATGGCCTCGGAACACGGACCGAAAGGTTAAGCATGAGTCATATGTTTTGATATGATGACCATATGGATGCTCGCCTTTGAAGCTACACCGACTCACGTGATGATCGGACTTGGTGTAGTGAATTTGGTTCATGTAATCACCAAAAAGACACGAGAGATGTCGTTTTTGAGTGGGAGTTC
The DNA here is from genome assembly GCA_916181665.1 of Avena sativa. Taxonomy (NCBI): domain Eukaryota; kingdom Viridiplantae; phylum Streptophyta; class Magnoliopsida; order Poales; family Poaceae; genus Avena; species Avena sativa. The sequence goes on along the minus strand of OV702280.1, from coordinate 388,290,177 downwards.
ATTTCTAATTTGGATTATTAGAACTCAATTTATCATAAATTAAATCAAAGTGAATTTGCATAATTTTTTGTAGTCATTGGCATTCGTTCACCACCTTATGCATAGTTGTAATTGAGATAATAGAACTATAGAATTCTGGATATATACTTTACGAACTGGTATCGTATTGTGTTGAGTGTCAATCTAAAGTTTAAAGTCCTATTGCAAACTTTTAGCAAAATTCTATTTACTCCGTGAAATTTAATAATTAGTATTAAATCGAGAGTAACAATTCCAGTGTTAGTATCTTAAGTATCATGTTTGCCTCTATGATTCTTGATTGTTTTAATATCAAGTTTATCTAGGAGCTGAAAGAATTGTTTCAGAAACCATCATGTGTGACAGATATAATGATATCTGAAACAATGTTTTGGTTGCAATATGATAGAGTATAATATATGTTCTCATATTGGATGAGAATTTACAAAGGTTGGAGATGCTAGACATCCTAATCATCCAAAAGGGTTTTGGAAAGTAATGTTATACTCACGATTCACCTTTATAAGCTACGGTAGCTTGATCATGAAAGTCATCATGATAAGGATGAATAGAAGATGTATGTAAAGTGTTTACTATACTAAAAGATTACTAAAGAATGGATTTTAAAAGAACGCCGATCATTTGATGATGGTGATCTACTTCAAAGTACAAGTCCAAAGGTATTATTATTTGAATATACACGCTTTGGACTATGTGTCATGTATATGGCGCCACTGTTGATGTTGATAGATTCTTTTAAAAAGTAAAAGGAAATGCTGAAAGAGAATCTATAAAAATATATTTGGCAGAAAAGAAAAGATTGGAAATATCCAATTTAGGTATATATATGATATACATGTTATGGTTGTATTCTTTGCTTGTTAAACAATGTGGTTCTTGGGTATTGGATACCGAATTGGTTGGTATGAAATTTCATACAGAACGGCGCAATTCATGAACCACAATGGCCTAAGTAACTAGTAAGAGAATATGTGATGATGTTCATCGAAAACAAACAAACTGTTGTTTGTATTTCTCGTTGACATCAAAGATTAACTTCAAGATTTGTTATAATAATTGTTATTTGAATTAGGTATTATGAGAACAAAGGTTGTTCAAATAATTACCGTATTCCATATAAGATGGATGATTTACAAATCTAGTTGAAGAAATCACATCCATAAAGCCTAATGCTAAAATGTCGCAAGACAAATGATTGGAAGATCACTTACGAAGTGACATCGCCGTTTAAATTATATTGAAAAGAAAACATGAAGAAACTCCATTTTCATGGATTTTTGGAGTCTTTGATTTGATCAAGTGACGCTTGTGAGACTTTTCTCGGGATAATTAAAACTTCGTTCAAAGGCCAAAGAAGAACGAACGACTAAATTATTACAATTTATACATATTGATGTATGTAGTCCATTAAGTATAGTCGTAAGCGATGGATTTCAACTTCATATGCTTTCTCCGGAAATTTAAGTGAATGTTCACTTAATGAGAAAGAAGTATGAAATATTTGAAAACGTCCAAATAATTTGAAGATGAAGTGGAAATCATTGTGATAAGAAAATAAATGGTTTATGATTTTATCGTAAGGGATTTATTTGAGTTAAAGTGTAACAAGAAAAATAAATGAATTATGATTTATCATAAAGGGATTTATTTGAGTTGCAAGTTTAGCAAAACACATAGATTTACATTTCCCTAAACACCATAGGAGTATGGAGTGTTTGAGATTTGTAATGAAACCTTGTTTGACATGGTTGGATCAAAGGTGTTATTTATAAAACTGCCATTATGTTTTAAAATGATTAAAGCTTTAGAGACTACCGCTTTTACACTGAAAAGAGCTCCATCTTGATCCATTGAAATGACACCATATGAGTTATGGTTTGGGGTAAAACCCAAGTTGTCATTTCTTAAATTTTGGTATGCTAAACATAAGTAAGATGTTTACAACCGAAGTCGGATAAGCATGTCTTTGTAGGTTATTTCGAATAACAATTGGGTATTCCTCCATAACACCAAGGACAAAAGGGTTTGTCGCTTGAAATGTGAAGTTTCTTGAAAAAGGAATTTTTCGCAAAAGTTAAGTGGGAGGACAATAGAACTTTGATAAGGTTAACGAACCTTAGCTAAATGTGCTGAGTTACGCAGCGCCGGAAATCTTTCCAGAGGCTGCCATAATGCTCATAGCTTATGTGCCTCAAAGGTTGCGGTCACGGAGGTCTAAAGTTCCTAGTGAACCAAGAAGGTTGGATAAACAATCAAATGATTGAGATTTGAGAGTAAATCATTATTGTTTGACAATGATAAACCGACTACATGCAAAGAAGTGATGATGGGCCCTGACTCCGTCAAATGGCTTGAAGCCATAAAATCCGTGATAGTTCCATACACGAGAAATCAAGTTTTTAACTTGGAAGACCCTCCGGAAAGGTGTAAAAACCTATCAGTCGTATTTGTATCTATAAAGAAACAGACATGGATGTTTCACATCTATGAAATAGTCGACATGTCGTAAAGTATTTTATGACAATGTTCAAGGAGTTGACTATGACAAGATTTGATCTTTCATAGCGATATTTAGTCTGGACGGATTAAAGTAGTAACCACTACATATAATTTGGTATATGGTAGATGAATAAACAAAACAAAGTTCTTCTAATAGAATGGTTACCTAGGACGTGCACATGACACGGTCCAAAGGGTTTTGTTAAATCCAAAGGATGCTAAAAGGGCATGCAAACTTTAATGGTTGAAGTAAGCATCGCGGAGTTGGAATCTTCACCGTGATGAAAAGGAGTTTTCATCAGGAGACGATGAAGATGCTTGCATTTGCAAGAAATTAAGTGGGAGCGCTGAGACACATTTCTAATACATTATGTGGATGACATCTTGTTGATTAAAAATGATGTATCTTTTATTGACAAAGGTTAAGAATTTGATTTCAATGAAAAACTTAGGCAAAACCCGAATATTTAGCATGAATGTCTATAGTGGATAGACTATGACGCTAATATGGTTGTGCCAAACGTACATATATGAGATATTGAAGGAGTTCAATGTAGAAACAACAAGAAACGGTTCTTGTCTCATGGAAAAGAATTAAATCAAGATTCAAGTGTATCGACACTTGATAAGTGAAACAAGATTCAAGTACTTTGACACTTGATGAGTGAAATCACGAGAATGTTTTGATCAATCATACCATGATATGTACACATCCAGATATGTCCTATGCTCTAACTGTTATGAGCAAATAACAGAATGAATCATAAAATGATCATTGGATGATAGTAAGGATATTCTTATGATCTTTTGGAAGAATTAAGAATATATTTGTGTAGAAGTGACAAACAATTACAAATAGTTCATTGTAAAGCGTTACATTGATACTAGTTTTGTCACAAGTTACAAATTAAGTTTATCTCAATTTAAACTATGGGTGACACAATGAAATGGAAAGAAAGTTTCCATGATGGATTTGGAAGAGTTCCAAAGTTAAGACATTGTGACGAATACTACAACAAAAGGCTAAGTATATGATTGCTATAGTAGCAGCAAAGGAGGGAATTTGTGTCAAGTAGTTTGTTATCAAACTAAGGTGTGGTTCGCAACGGGCTAACACTAAAGACATATTGTATGACAATAGTATCGACATGTTTTAACCCCAAGGAACTAAAGGTCTCACCGAAAGACCAAATTTATACAATGCCATCTCATTGGAGAATGAGTGATGCGTGAAGACGCAAAGACATGCAAATACACACGGACCTGAAAGCGTCAGATCCGTAGATTATGTTAACCACTTGCAGTTGCGTATATGGAACACCAGAAAGCCATATGTGTTCAATACGCAAAGTTTTCAAACTAGATTATTGTCTCTAGTGCAAGTGGGAGACTGAAGGGAATATGCCCGAGAGGCAATAATAAAGTGGTTATTATCGTATTCCTTATTTATGATAAATGTTTATTTTGCATGCCATAATTGTATTAATACGGAAACGTTAATACATGTGTGTTTAATAAATAAAAAGGAAGTTCCTAGTTATGCCTCTCTTATAAACTAGCTCGTTGATTAACAAGATGATCAAAGTTTCCTGATCATGGACATTGGATGTTGTTAATAACGAGGTCACAACATTAGTGTAATGATGTGATGAACATTCATCCAAAGTATAGCATTACGATCAAAGTCATTGAGTTTATATTGCTATAACAACTTACGAAGTGATCCTAATCCTTAGACCATGAGATCATGTCAATCACTAACACCGGAAGAGTTTCTCGATGACATCAAACGTCACACCGTAACTGGGTGATTATAAAGATGACTTCAGAACTACTAAAGTGTTATGTCTGGATCGAGAGTGGAATTTGTTCATCCCGATGATGGATATATATGCTTTGGGCCCTCTCGGTGATATCACATTGATTATCTTGCAAGCAAGTGATTTGATCACTAGAATGTTATATCACGGGAACGAGAAAAGAGTGCATGTCGGTAACGAGATCAAACTAGGTATGGAGATATCGATGATCGAATCTCAGACATGTAATGTATCGTGAAACAAAGGGATTAAGATACTAGCATAAAAGGTTCACACGATCACAGAAGTCATCGTTGAATGTGTGGGAGTCAGTATGGATCTCCAGGTCCCGCTACTGATTATTGATCGGAGAAGGGTCTTGATCATGTCCGCATTATTCGCGAACCGTAGGGTGACACACTTAAGGGATACCGACACCATTCGGAGCAAATGATATGTCAGAAAAAGAAAAGGAAAGCGCAGGAATTTATTTCAGTAGACACCGGAACTGTTTCGGTTGAAATTGCTGAATATGGTTCTGCATGTGAAATGGAATACTATCAAGGGGTTTTATGTGAATGTTTTTTAATTAAAGTAATTAACAAAATTCTGAATAAATAAATAAAAGAGTTTTATTTAAATGAGAGCTTGCATTAATTTTGGTGGAAAATTAATGCATGTGAGTGGAATAGTGAGTGGAGAGGTTTTTATGTGAGTGGAGCTTCCACCACATGAATGAGGGAGAGGTGGGGGCACCCTCCATGGCCGGCGGCCATGCCCCCTTGGGCTGCTCCCTCCCCTATAAAAGGACCCCCTCCTCTCACTTGTCTCTCACACCTCCTCGCGAAGGATCTCTCTCCCCCTTTAGAATTCCCCCATGGTCTCGAATCAGCGAGATACATGTTCCCGGTGGCTTTTTCTAGAAGGATTTATTGCTTCCGCTGCTTCGCTGGAGCGAGGGCGCGGAGGTTGTCGGGGTACCCGTACGTGTGTGCGATCACGGATGCACCACTGCTTTGAGGTGCTGGACTTGATCGTGCTGGACCAGCTGGACCAGATGGACTTCATCACGATCTTGAGATCGGCAAGCGTTCGTCTACATCATCCACGAGTACAACCTCGTTAACGCTATTCGATCTTCGAGGGTATGTATTCTATGGATGTATATCTACCCGTTGCTTGTATCTAGTAGATAGATCTTGGTACATAGATGTTCCCATCGTAGGAAATTTTTTGTTTTCTATGCTGCGAACCCTACAGGTAGTAGAAATCTTAACTTAGGAAAATTCTACTAAGGTTTCATCTACTAGGATTTCCCATGGCATAGTTTATACTTAGCAAAAAATCCATGCAAGTCCTACTTAGAAATAACACTAATGCATAGTGAAAATAATGGGACAAAAGTATGAAGCACCACTTGCCTTTTGGTAGAGAATTATAAGTTCACTCCTTGATCTTGCAATATTCACACTCTTTAAATTCCACTACAATTCAACCAATCAAGCAATATTCAATCCACCATTCAAGCAAACATCACATAAAATAATAGAAACAAAGCAATGCATGCAAGAATGTTAAAGATTGTTTTATTTGGAAAAGTGGTTTCTAATAGGTTATAAACATTCTAAAACACCTATTGGTCATTTTATAAAAGCGGCAAAACCATTTGCAAAAGATTTTACCTATGAATCATTTTTAAACCAAATCAATATTTTATGTTGTTGAAAATGCCTTTAGCAAAGTAATAATTTTTATAGGGTTCACAAAATATATTTTTAAATCAAAAATCTTTGTGTTTAGGGTCAGAGAGTTTAATCCAAATCATTTCCCAATGCTTAGTTCCTTTCCTACTCCATAAGAAGTAGGGTTAGGTATCAGCATGACACTCATGGTATATACAGATGAGATTAAGATATAGTTGCTACATTCTTATTATTTGTGTTATATCCTTAACTTGGTACTTATGAGTGATTATAATGAATACTATAATATGATCACCTAATGATCAAATATATTTCACATTGTATTAAGGTTTAACTTATAGTACATTTGATCTACCCTTAGATCAAATCTCCCTTACCCAAAATGATGTTTTAGCAAAGGTCCTATTGAAACTTATCGCAGTCAACTTGATGATCTACTTCAATTCCATCAAGCTAAGAGAAGCTTCAATCACTTTGACAAGTTTTGATTAAAACGCGAAAATTATTCGGATTTTCTATGCATGAATGCAATGCACACATCTGGGTTCAGCTTATTTCTAGGCTCTAATGCTGGGATGTTACAGGCCGCTAGCCTAAGCCATGCTTAATCATGGTGGAAACTTGCAGCATCACCATAGTGAGTCATCTATGGAGCATCCTTAATAAAAAGCTATGCACATAGTAAATAAAAAGATCGCTGAGATGCTCATTGTCTGCTTGCCTTGTCATTTTGGTTATGGGAAAGCTCCTATACCATGTGCAAGGGGTACCCCGTTGGCGGTTCTCAATGATATGCAAATACTTACAATAACAAGAACTTACCTGTGACCAAAGTTGAGTAGCATGAGGAGTGGCCCTCATATTCAAGGGACATGAGATTGCCAACTTATATTTCGTCAAGCATATACTCCATCTTTGTTCACTTTAACCTTAATCATCTCAAGATGCTTATGATAGGGGCAACGAGGGCTCAAAGATAGTAAGTACCATAATCTTTTGGAAGCTATTTATGACTTGTAATCCCTGCTACCCTCTAAGAAGGGACATTTCTCCCACTTCCAAGTTGAGTCAGTAAACCTACTTCCTCTCCATCTCCAGCAAGCATTTGAGTTGTTGTATTTCAAGCATTCATATGGTGATTTATTCAATCATGTTCTTTATCTTCTTTGTTTGCAAAAAGCTCTTATCTATTGAGTATTTCTTTGAAAGCCTTCACTTGTGAAAAACCTTTTTGAGCAAAGAGTGCTCCTGTTTTGAAACTTCTACAAAAAGCTTTTGTGAAACTGTTTGCCAGGCGTTCTCTAAACAAGAACAAGTTTGCCAATTCCAATTATGATTTATCTTTATGCATATCTTTTGTGACTGCTGTACTTGGTTGCAAGCTAAGTTATATAATGGTGAGTTTATTTCTTCTATGAGTTGTGCAATGGTAAGTGTGATGCTTCTTGTTCGTATTCTTTTATCGACACTTCACTCCATAAACCTGTGGACATGTTTACGGAGCTTAGTATTCGCTTGGGGAGAAGCGAAGTCTAAGCTTGGGAGAGTTGATACGCCCAATTTGCATCACCATTCTATATCATAATTTACCTCTATTCATTGATATTTGTCTTAGTATGAGGTATTACTTATGGATTTTCATCTGTTTATGCATGTTGGATGATTCCTGGAGGATGGACCGCCGGAGTCTGGATTCTGATGGAAAAGAAGGCGTTTCGGTGCAATTTCACAAAGATCAGAAAAATACCAGAAAAATATGGAAACATATTATTTTACCAGAGGACGAAGGAATCCAGAAGGAGGGACGAAGAAGGGCCTCAGGGGGGCCCACACACCCCTAGGCGCGGGCCCACCTAACCCCGCGCCTAGGGTAGGTGCGGCCCACCTGCTCGGTCTCTGACTCCGCCCCTTCGCCTATATATTCCCTATGAAACCCTAAGCCTCGGGAGGGCGACCACATATAGATTTCCGCCGCCTCTAGAGGGCGGAAAACACCGAGAGAGAAAGATCTCTCTGGCAAACAAATTTCTGCCGGGGGAATTCCTTCCCGGAGAGGGGACACCGTCGCCATCAACACCATCATCAAGCTAGGCTTCATCGGGATCATCATCATCATCCACACCATCATATACACCATCACCATCATCACCACTCCGTCCCGCTGTAACAATTGTGTTGGATATTGCTTAGTTTATTAAGGGAAACTTTCCCGGTGTTGATTACTATTGTAGTTGATGCTTATGAGTGGAACCATTGGATTATTGTTTATGTTCAGATTGTTATCTATTACCATATCATCTTTGATCTTGATCCATATGATGTCTTGTGAGTAGTTCGTTTAGTTCTTGAGGACATGGGAGAAGTCATGTTGTTAGTAGTGAATCTGTGATGAGTTATTATTGAATGGTTTAGTATTTAAGTTGTGGTGCTATTCTTCTAGTGGTGTCATGTGAACATCGACTACATGACACGTCACCATTTATGGGCCTAGGGGGTGCATTGTGTATTTGGCTACTAATTGTGGGGTTGCCGGAGTGACAGAAACCTGAACCCCCGTTAGTACACCTTTGCACAAGGGAGCATAGGATCTCAGAGTTTAAGGTTGTGGTTAGATTTATATCTTAATTACTTTCCTGTAGTTACGGATGTTTGCAGGGGGTTTAATCACAAGTATGTATTAGTCCTAGGAAGGGCAGTATGTTAGCATAGGTTCACCCATACAACACTTACAACACCAGAGAAGAGTACTCAGTTATTTGAAGCGAAAGCACTTGATAGAATTGTCATGTGTCATCGAGAACGTTTGGTCCTTATAAGTATTTCCACCGGCTTGTCCTTTGCTAAGAAAGGATTGGGCCACTTGCTTTGTTTGTTCGTTACTTTTGTTACTTGCTCCTTGTTTTGTTGCTTTGTCAGAAAACCACTAAAAATCCGTTTGCTAAGTATTCACAGGGATTTACTGCTCCATACCACTGTTCAGCACCTTCTGCTCCTCGTTGGGATCGACACTCCTATTTATCGAAAGTACTACGATACACTCCCTATACTTGTGGGTCATCACTCGACTGGTGTTTCGAACCTCGAAATAGGCTTTTGTCCCGCTATATTAATATAGCAAACCACTGATACAAGAAGAACCACTGCTACCACCGTTGGGGCAAAACATCACAATCTGAGCCCAATAGAAAACAAAAAAGAAAGAAAGAGAAAATAATGCCGAAAATGGCGGTTTGACGAAAACAGAGATGATTCTCCACCGCTGCGCCCTCCGACGAATTCCCACCATGCTGCTATCACTCCGAAGCGCCGTGCACCAAGCAACACCTCCAGGAAGGGAAGCGACGATGACGACGTTGTTGCCTGAATCATTCCTAGGGACATCCCTGGAACACATCCTAGGGTTTCCCCTGGTCCACAACGGGGGGTGGGGAAGAGGAGTCACTGGCGCCCTTCAGGAAGGAAGATGACACCTGTAGGAGTCACCGCGCCAGTGTCGAGACAGGAATTTCTCCCGACCCCCCAAAAAACACACCTCCAGGCCCTCCGAAACACCCACCAAACTTGTCGCCCACCAGCGCGCGCCACCACGGTTTTGCAATCACCAACGCCATCTCACCGTGGCCCTCGTCGCGAGGCCGGTAAAGACGAGAAGCAAGGAACCGAGCGAGGGTTAGTGGTACAGTGCCACCTGGGAAGGAACTACCTCCACCGCCTCCGTTGTTGGGAGGCGGTAGCCGACCGGGTGTAGCAGCAGGACACACCAGGCCTGCCGGCCCGGCCGAGCCCAAGTGGGCCCGTGAAGTCCCGCCGCAACATTGCAGCAGTGTTACCGCCGCCACCGCCAACCCAAGTCCTCACCCTGCTTACTCGACCACCGAGGACGCCGCAGCCGCGCCAGGCACGGCACGCCCAGGCCCAGATAGAGCCCAGTTGAGCCTAGAACTGGGCCGGTTGGGCGCTGCCGACCGCTCGCCGACGACCAACCGGCCACGCTGGCGCTCGTCGTCCCTGGAGCCAACGGCCACGCCACCACCCAGTCGCGGGAATCAAGCCGCCGAGCTGGGCCATCCATCGCCGAGAAGCTCCGGCGCCGTCAGGAGACCCCGCCCTCCGTACGCGTGCGGGTAGAGAATGACCCGCCGCCGCCAGCCACGCATGGGAGAGGCCTGGCGACTTACGCCGGCAGCGGTGGCCGGGGAGGAGGGGAAGGGCCCTGAGGGGAGGCGGCGGCTAGGGTTCGCCCGTCGCCCGCGGGGGGACGAGCGAGCGAACCATTTCAGATCCAGCGAGCACGTGACTCGCCCTACTGGTTTGGAACAAAGTGTTGAATTGTTTTGTTAGGGGGTCGAAAGCAAAAATAAATAAATATCCGCATGAGATAGAACGTGAAATAGAACAAAACTGAGCCGTAAGTACAAGCTGCAAAGTTTCAGTAAGACAATCTTCGACACTTTGGCATAAGTAATAGAGAAATGTGTACTTTTTGCTCTGTTCTCGAATGTTACACTTGCACGAAGAGAGGGACGGCATGATCACTCCTCCCACCACAAAGTGCACACGGCACATGTATATGCTTCTCCTCTTCAAAGTTCAGACGCGGCACTACAGTCCGCACTGCTCCGTTGATCTGCTCAACAACCACGTACTACTACCATTTCCCGATCGATCTAACCACCATGCTTCAAACAAAATGTTCCAACTTCCAGCTCCAGCAAGTCCATCCATAGTACCGCCTACAATTACGGAGCAAACTTACAGAACATACAAACCATATCAGTCAGGTTTACGTAACACTCTGTAAGAAAAACATGATGCTGCATTTTCATTTAAACAAACTGCTTGAGGTGTCGATTTCTGAGATCGTATATGTTGTGTTTCCTGAACCTGAAGACATCCATCCTTACCCCTCATGTCTCTGAACCTTCACTCACTGGATGAACTGTGAGCTTTGTCTGAAGCCCATGAAGCAACCTGAAGCTACTAATATTGTAGAATTCTACACCTAGTATGGGCATATTGTGAGAATTAAGGAAAACAGAACCAAATCATCCGAAATGAAAAGCATACTATCAAACTAGTGACCAACTGCCCGCCAGTCGATTCCGGTTCAGTTAGTGAGTCAGCGCAGATTTCCATGGAGAGGTCACCCGGTTTCACTGTCAACTGTGTTTTGAATTTTAACACATGTAAGTTGGAAAACTGTCCAGTTTGAAGTTTTTCAGGTCGACCGAACGTTAGTGCCTGTGCCTCCCTGTCTTCCGACCGATTTCATTAACATTTGGGGTGTCGATCGTGTTCTTCTTTAAAAAAAATGCCCTTGGAATAATCATCAAAAGCACAACAACTAGTTGATAAATGGTAATGTACTATCATTTGTTGAACATATATGTCAGCATGGCGTACATACGTTAGAGTGGACAAGGCATGGACAGTGTTACTATTTGATAGTAGAATATACCCCAGGTTGCTACTTTTTTCTTGTTTCATATAACACGGATGAAACTGGATGTCGAAACTTTGCTGGTTTGCACAAAATATTGTGCTACACCCATGAATTATGTCAGACTTTTCAGAAACTTAAGCTTCCACACTTCTACTTATCTGGTCGGATGGATCTGGTCATACCCGTGGGTGGAGGCATTCTGGGCCTGGCATCCATGGGCCGTGGGCCATCATCAATGGGCTCGCAGCGTGGCCGAGTGGAGAATCACATGATTTAAAACTTGCATAGTAACGTTTAAAAAATAGTGACTTTCACAGCAAATTCCATCATTTATATACATGTTGTCAAAGCGTAACAAATATCACATGATTTAAAACTTATACAATCATTTTACCCCATAGTTTGTGTAATGTTCCACATTTACTTTATCTAATATAAATTTTAGTTCGTTTTTCACCGTTTGTTGGTATGTTTTCTGGTTAGTCTCTTTCAATCTACCGCTTTTCACATTGGCTATGGTTACTGATCTAGTGCGCTGGTCATTTGGGGACTTAGCATGATGACTTTTCGTTTCTCTGCTACAATGAGCTATACTACGATAAGTTCTGTCACATATATGAGTTCAGGACCAGCGATTGCCTATATGTATGACACGTCAAAAAACGTAATGAAAACAAAATTACTTGGACTGAAATATCAAAAGAGACCAGCGAGCCCGAGTTTTGTTTGGAAAAAAAGTAGTCGCACAAGACAAAACGACGATGCAGCTTTGCAGCGAGACAACCTTTGACGCTTTGGCGCGAATAATAAAAGATAAAAAAAAAACGTGGTCTTTTTACTCTGTTTTTTAGATGCTACGCCTACGACACCTGCACGCAGAGAGGGGCACAACATGATCATATCATTCCTCCCACCACAATGCGCGTACTGCACACGGCTGACGATGCTCGTAACCAGAAGGCACAATACTACTACTGCTACTGCAGTAGCGCTACTCTGCAAGAACGTCGTCTCTTGTCTTCAGAGTTCAGACGCAGCACTACGGTCCGCACTGCTCTGTCGATCTGCTCAACAACCACGTACTGTACTACCATTTCCCGATCGATCTAACCACCATATGCTTCAGACAAAATGTTCCAACTTCCTGCTCCAGCATGTCGGTCGACCGATCGATCGGCCGGTCAGCTGAACATGGTCGCTTGACTCAGATCTACAATTACGGAGCCAACGTACACGCCGGCCGACCCAACACCAACGATGCGATAAGCCTGAAAAACTCTCGGGAGTCAGTCGATACTCGACATCGCACATGCAGAGCGAGAGCATCCACAGTTAGTTAAATACGCGCGCTTACCGACGTCAACTCACATCGTATTCCCTTCAGCAGTCCAGTTCATCTGCCCTGTCCTGCGTCGCGTACGTGCACCCACATCGTATTCCCTTTGGGCCTGTCTGCCTGCCGGGCTACGTACATCGTATTCTCTCTTAGGCTTCCTCGACATTGTTTACAGCTAGCTGTCTCCTTCCTAACACCATGAACGATACCGTACTACTAGTAGAAAATATAAGGGACGGGTGATGTATCATGGAGTCTGTCTCGACAGGCAACCGGGCGTGGGTCGTCGCATGACTTGCGATACGGGCCGCCTGGTTTCTACCGTCGCGCTGTCGTCGATCGGTTTAAATTTCGAAATTTACACTGTTCCCTTGGCAGATAATCGCAGGTGGCGCTGCAAAAGTTACAGCGCTGCTCGCAGCAGACGCACCAGATGGTACAGAGACAGACAGAGACGCACGGGCCAACCCACGGCGTCGTCTTCCCGTCCCCCCTCGTGCGCTGATGCTGACAGCTGGGGTCCAGCAGCAGCTCCCACGACGTCCGGCGTGACACGGCAGCGCTGCCTCGTGCTCCGCCCCTCGGATGCCCTTCTCGCCCGCGTCCCCTCCGAACACCCCCAACAGCTGGGGTTGGGCGCGCACGTGCGCGCGGCGGCCACGACACGGCGCGCGAGGGCTGCAGGTCGGACGGACGACGTGGTGGGTGTGCTGGCCTGGATCTGGAGCGTGACTGGATTGGGTGGACGGATCCCGCGGGACGGGAGACATGGCGGGAGGGGGAGACGCTGTTCCGTTCCTGCCCCTCCTCCGTCTTGGAGGCACGTGGAGCGCCGAGTCGGTGACGTCGACCTGTGCTGGCCATAGGTTGTAATCCTAGGACGTGTATAGATGGGACGGCCTTCAATGGCGTCTTAGCTGAGATGATGGCGCTTGCTGATTGTTAAGTTTTGCTGCTAGGCTTGCAGTGCAGCACCCTCTTGTACTCAAAAGCCATAATTGTTCTCTCTCAAAAAAAAAACCACCATTGTATTCTCCACCTCCCGCGAGACCTTGAGCCATATTGTAATGCCTACATCTACATGCATAAAAAAAATCCAAAAACGAACCTTAAATTTATAGACAAAAGCTAATTCAAACCCTGAACTCATAGTCACAAAAGTTGGCCCTCCTAGCTTATCAATCTCGATCTATTTATGATCTTAGACATGTTTGGTGCATCGGCATTACTACAACTTGGCTAACGATTTGGGCGCCCAAGTCATATCTATCCCCTGGCGCATCGGTGATGTTCGGCAAATGCAACGCGTAGGCGCCGACAACCGAGACGATGATGCGCGTCGAGGCCCAGCAGCAGCCATCGAGCGTAGCCAAGCTGAGCGTGCTCCTATTTTCTCTTCCTGCTGAAACCCTACTTGCATTGAACCATGGCCGTCAGCTGCCATCGTCGTGACTCGCGGTTTGAGCCAGCGCAGAGCTCCGTCGTCAACTCTATAGCTCCGCCTCGCCGGAGGAATCTACGGAAGCCTTGAATCGAGCGCCCGAACATCGTCTTCCCCACGGATGACCGAGCATAGTCACCATCGATTCGGCCCCGCTGCCCCGTACCGGCCTTCACCACTGGTCTGTAGTGCTATGTGGAGTCCATTGGAGCATGCAGAAGCCTCCTACTTCTCTCCATCATCCCCGAGCAGTCTCCTCGTCATGCTACTTGCACATCGTGGACCTAAGCTTGTTGAAGGAAAATGAATGTTTGGAGGTCGCAAAGCAAGACGCATTAGATCATGCATCATGCACGGTAAAGAAAAGGAATAAATAGGCAAAAATAATAATGCAAGTAGGTTGGCTCGCCACGTTAGCTAATCCCAGGGGCGTATCTAGTGGGGGTTCCATGGGTGCCATGGCACCCCCTAAAAAATGCATATTCTTTAGATTTTTAGTAATTAGTCTAATTTTATGTGTTAAAAACATATTTATACATGATATTTAAGCTATAAAATTGAGCTTGGCACCCCCTCTGATATAATCCTACATCCGCCACTGGCTAATCCTAGCCGAAAACGGCCCAGAGGTTTAAGATAGACCTAAGAGTTTAGTGTGGCAATTTTGGGACTATGAGTTTAAGGTTCGGTTTAGCTTTTATATATGAATTCAAGGTTTGTTTTAAAGTCTATATATACACTCTTTCTATCTCACGTAGCAACTTTTTTTAGGTGGGATGTAACAACTAGTAGTAGAGTAAAAAACAACTACAGTTGCATGCACATAAACGCACCAAATGTAATGACTACAACAGTGGCGGGAGAAGAGCAATAAAATCTCTCTTCTTCACACATTCAGAGGACGGGCGGATCCCTTCACATGATATCTCGGTGATCTTCGTGCAGTGCAGTACGCCTGCACGCACGGCGGCCGTAGCCTGCGGCGCACTGGCCAAGTCATGGCTCATGAGCTCAGATAATACCAGGCCCACCCCACGATCGAGCGGAGTCGGAATCGGAACACCCACAACAGGACAACAGAACCCACGCCGAGGTATCCCCCTTCCCATTGCCATTTCCCACCCCGCGCGGCGGCCAGGCCCAGATCCGTCCTTCCGCTCCCACCCCCACGCTCCCCCACGCCAAAACACCACGCCACTGCGCTGCTGCGGCATCGTCCTAGACTCTAGTTTACTCCACCCCACCACCCCGTACCTCCCGTTTCCCAACGCCTCCGTTCGCTCCCCTCCAACTTGCCCAACCCCAACCCCAACGTCTCTCTCCCATTCCACCATCTCTTCCACTGTTCCCCGCCTCCGCGCCGCGCGCTCCTCTCTCCGATGTCGCGGCAGCTCCCCGTGCCAACCCCGGCCCGCCGCACAATATGAGCTCCAGGAACCGCTCCGCCGCCGCCCCTGCCCCTGCTGGCCCGGCCGCGCCGTCCGTCCGGACGCCGCGACGGCTCCGCCGGCGCGCGCTCAAGGCCCCCGCATCGGGAGGCGGGCGGCGGAGCGGGCCCGCCACGCCGCTGCTCAGGTGGGACGCCGGGAACGGCAATGGCGCGGCCGAGAAGCGCGGGGACAAACCGGCCGGGGTCGGGCCCGTCCCTGGCCCCAGTGAGAAGGCGCGGGATGTGTCGGTGAGGAGGCTCGCAGCCGGCGTGTGGCGGCTGCGGCCCCCCGAGGCGGTCGTCGGAGGCTCGGGAGGCGGCTCCGGGGAAGGCCGAGTTCACGTGGGGCTCGAGGTTCGCGCTACCTTCAGCTACTCTGTTTTCGTTTTCGATTCGTTTGCAGCTGACGTGCCCATTCACTGGGAACTCCTGCTTCCTACGATTCGTCGAGCCGCTTTGCTTGCCGACAGTTTGTTTCTGTTCTGTACTTTAGTAGTAGTAGCTGAATGTTGCGTGTTTAGCGAATCGGCTTAGTCAAATCCAGCTACAAAGGTGTGCACTGTTTCGTAGATTTTGCTCTGATTTGATGGGTCTTTTTTAGCTCAAATCAGACATACAAGTTTGGCCACCCGTACATTTGCGTTTTGCTTATCCGTCACTAGCAAAACTGTAGACATTGTTGGTCAAAACATACTCCTCCATGGAGCTCCATGATGCTCTGCAATAATATTTGGCTACCAATCGGTGCAGAGGCCGAGGGCCCTCCCTCCTTTTCGATAAAAAATGAAGCCCCAGCCACAGATCTCTTGCAGTAGTTTCGGGGATTTCTGGGTGATTTCTCCATCAAACTGTTTACATTTCCCCCCTTAATTTTAGCTGCTTATTTTGCACTGGCTCGCTTGATTCGGTCAAATCTACGAATCCATTTCCCATCCTCGGATTCTCCTCATTCAAGCGTTATCGGCAGTACTCCTACGCATTTAGTGGTCGTCTTAACGCAGGATGCGTCGCGCTGAAGCACACACAGCTCCATTTAATGGAGGCAGCCAGCCACCGGGAAGAAATGGCCGTGATCATTCGCGGTCCCATGAATTTACTGATCCAAAAGGCACTTGCATTTTTCTGGGTTCGGATCTCGTCATGTGATCCCGAATCGGGGGCCCAGTCATAGGATCCCCTCTCCGCGCCCGTGCGACCACAAATGCATCGTCCCTATGTTTTTGCCCTTTTGCCGGTGATGTAAGAGCCATTTATTTCCCTCTCAGACGGATGGTTTGTGGGAAGAAGCACGGATTGGAATTTGGATCTTGCATAATGGATTGGTGGAGCTGCGGTCCAAATCTTTGTTTGTTTAGGCACACGATTTGGCCTGAATGATTGGACCGTGCTATTATGCCGTGCAGCAGCAGACATGTGCATCCTGGGTTCAGCTATGATGTCCTGTGTAAGCCACTAGGTGCTTGTCTGTTGTCTCGTCCAATTAGGGACTGTTCTTGCTACACCAGACGATTTTTATTGAATCTTAGGTTAAAGGCGATGGATGTTCACTATACTGTAGATGTAGCCATGTAGGTTGGAATTTGAACTCACTGTACATGCTCTCATTCGAGAGGGGTCTGCATCCGCATGTGATGATAGCTTGTGCTCCCCCTTTAGATTCTCTTTGTCTTTCGAGGAACTCTTTCGATCAATTCACCTTTTTGGTTGTACATGGATGGTGGGAGCCTCTTGTGTCTCTTTCGAACAGCCACACAGTGAGAAACAGTAACATGAATATATTCAGACCATCTTTGTTTTTCTTTTGGGGTTGATTGAGGGTTGGGGAGATTTTCTGGATGGATTTGCTTAATCATTGAACAGGGTGTTCACATGTACCGACAATTTTATTGTAATGATAAATTTTCTTATCTTGTGGCTAACTTTGTTTTATTTGCTGTATGATAGCATATCCCGAGGCATCTACAAGTCCAGCTCCTTAAACAGAATACTGTGGGTCGTCACCAGCATCTTAAGAATGAGGTTTCAAGCCCCATTTCTGTTTTGGAGCCAAAGAGTGAAGAGCTCCATAAGGTGAGTCACGAGCCAACTGTAATCTTGACTACTTTTGCATGTAAATTCATCTGTAAGGTCTGAGAGGTTTAATTCCGCAGGTACAGTTTCATGGTGCTTCGCCTATGCTACCTGTCACCACTATGGAGAAAGCAACCAAATGGGAGCCTGAGAACATGAAAGGAATGGAATCACATGATGCCTATCTGATAGCCAGTCAACTAAATCTTCTGAACGAGCAGCAAGATGCATCCTATGTTGCTAACCTCCAGTTGGAACTCCGGCAAGCACGCGATCGGCTGGGTGAGCTGGAAAGTGAGCGCCGGTCAACTAAGAAGAAACTTGACCACTTGTTCAAGAAACTTGCGGAAGAGAAAGCAGCTTGGAAGAGTAGAGAGCACGAGAAGGTACGTGCTGTTCTTGAAGACATGAAGGCAAACCTCGATCATGAGAAGAAAAACAGGAGGCGGCTGGAGATGATTAACATGAAGTTCGTCAGCGAGCTGAAAGAGACCAAGATGTCAGCAAACCAGCTGTTGCAAGAGTACGATGAGGAGAGGAAGACACGTGAGCTCACCGAGGAGGTGTGCAACGAGCTAGCAAGGGAGGTGGAGGAAGACAAAGCGGAGATCGAGGCCTTGAAACATGACTCCATGAAGCTGCGAGAGGAGGTGGATGAGGAGCGGAAGATGCTACAGATGGCTGAGGTGTGGCGTGAAGAACGGGTGCAGATGAAGCTTGTCGATGCAAAAGTCACTTTGGATGCCAAATATACACAGTTGAGCAAACTTCAAGAGGATGTTGAGGCTTTTATTGCAGCATGCAATTGTTCTCGAGGAGACATCAGGGTAGTGGAAGAAGCAGAGAACATTATTCAGGTGATCAAGTCAGTCAGAGCACAGGATGTTGAATTCAGGTATGAGCCGCCAGCAGCATCAGAGGACATATTCTCAATTTTTGAAGAGCTGCGTCCAAGTGAAGAAGAGCCTGTCATTAAGGAGATCGAGCAGTGCTACAAGAACAGCTCCACCGTATGTGAATCAGAAATCCAAGAGGCTAGCCCAATGACAGATATGTTCCTGGAAAAGCCAGCCAAGGTGTACTCCAACAAAAACCCTCACAATGAGAGTGACAGTGGGGATGCCAGCAGCTGGGAAACGATAACCCATGAGGAAATGCAAGGCTCCAGTGGTTCACCTGAGGGAAGCGAGTCATCGGTCAACAAGATCTTCGACGGTAGCATTTCTTGGACAAGCAGAACCGATTTTGAGTATGGGGAGATTGAGAAGCTAAAGGATGACTTGGCCGACGCATACCTGACAACCATGACCCAGCCCAAGAAGAAAGAGTCAGCCATCTCAAAGCTCTGGAAGTCGTCTCGTCCAAAGAACAGTGATGTCTCCAAGAAAGATGCCATGGAGGCACTAAACGGCCGAGCATCAAATGTACGGCTATCGGTCGGGACGCATTCCACCATTGAAAGCGGCACTCACGAGATAGGCCTTAGTCCGCCAAGCGCCGATCAGTGGAGCTCACCGGACTCGATGAACATCCAATTCAACCGGGGGTTCAGGGGCTGCATGGAGTACCCGCGGACGTCCCAGAAGCATAGCCTGAAAGAGAAGCTCATCGAGGCTCGGATGGTGAGCCAGAAGGTACAGCTCCGCCAAGTGCTCAAGCAGAAGATCTAGAGCTGCCAGAACCCCACGAGGTGAAACATTCCAAGCCTAGAACTTAATCCAAGAAATAATCTGTAGAAGTACTTCGATGCTTCATTTTTCCTTGTCGTAGGTTCACCTGTATTTTTCCTGTCTTAGGGTCAAATTGTAAGTTGTAATTGTTGTACCAAAGTACTGAAATAGATCAAGTCGGCCTTTGTGGGTCGGACTGGAGCCCTGCTGCTTCTGTATCCTGCCGTAGTTCTGGGATATGGTTCCATCTTGGTAGGCTACGGCAAGATACATCATGATGTAATATAGACATAAACGAGCAGCCATGTTCAGGCAAATTGCACTTTTGTTTAGCCTTTTCAGAGTGTCTCCACTTTGCTTTTGGTACTACGTACATGTTTTTTACTCCTTGAAAGCCACAAATTGTTGTCATCAAGGGACGTATCTTTATCCTCGCTGCTTGGTTCCCCAAAAGGGACCAGGCGTCGATCATTACTGTATGTCCTAGCAACAGAGTTCACGCTGAGTTACTATAACTGGATAGGTATACAACTTGCTGTTTTTACATTCCTTCAGCTGGTTCGATCAGAATCAACCCAGAATTATTAGACAACCGTGCAAGCACATCGCCGAATACTGTAAGCATTTCGAACATTTAAGTATATATAATCACACCGAACACAATATGATCACACCACTCCGTGTGCAGGCTGAAAACATCAGAGTCTCCTATATAGTTATTTATGCTCCAGCTGCATACTGATTTACAGATTGATTTTCCAAGTACTTCTCCACGATATCCAAACCGCATAGTTCCTTCACCACTGTCATTGGTGCAGGGACATCGAGTTGGAATGTGACCCCTGAGCTTCCGAACTCCTGTCTTGCCGCTCGGATGGCTTCTCTCACTGCACAATGGACCGATGATGCAAGAAGTATGGCAGGTTCCCCAGAAGCTGGCAGAAGAAGTAGTTAAGTTACTTGAACCGACGACAATTTAAACCCGGCAAAAAATGTCACATATCCATTTTTCCTTAAACAAAATCACATTCTACCTTTTGAAGAAAGCACACGGTTCTTATGGTATCCAGTATCCAGCAACTCGACATTGAAATGCTTCGGGATGGTATCCACACTTGGTATCTTATAGTCCCATGTGCTGTCACTCACAACAAGGCCATCGATATTTGTCTCGTGTTCTTCATATATGAAGAAACCAATTCCTTGTATAAAGGAACCTTCAATCTGCAAGACAGAGGAGAGAGGATCATATATGATGCCACCATGCACTACAAGTTAGAGAAACTATAGTCAGGACTGTCATGTACTCCCGCTAAATTCCCAATAACGCTTTCAGTAAGTAATGGGAATGCAACATGATGGAAAATATTTATGCAAACCTGGCCCAAGTCCACTGCAGGGTTCAAGCTCTTCGCAGAATCATAGATAATATCACTCCTTACTATAGTTATTGCTCCTGTAAGAACATCAATTTCCACCTGTGTTTTTCAGAACAAGAATTGAATAGAAATGAGAGACGTATCGCATTGTCGTCCATAGAAAATCTAAGTGTAATTATACTACACTTGTGTGATTGACATTTAGCATAGAACTTTGTGCACCTCACTTATACCAGCTCCATAGTTCAGATAGGTACCGGATTCTTCGCCAGGAACCCAGTATGCACTTGAAGACAAATTAACGTTGTCTTTAGTGGCCTATGTGGGAACATTGAATCATATGCAAATTAAGTATGAGCACATAAGTAGATAACAATTTCCATGGATAAACATTCTACTCTCTGTAGCATGAAGAAAAACCAGAGGGTAATAAACAAATAACCTGAGAAATCAAGTTGTCCCACGAAACAACACCTAGTTGTTGTTTGCTCTTATCCATGACTGGCTTCAGTCTGTCAATCAGCATGTTGCAGGCCTGAAGGATTGCTGCACAACTAGATTCTGATGTAGTGCTGTCAGCAGTAACTCCTCCTTGGGTCAAGCTCAAAGTATCAGCCTGAAGAACACGCACTCGATCAAGAAGGTATTCACACCCATCAGGCCACAACTGTCCCAAGGCAAAAGCAGTCATCTGCTGTACTTTTGTCCACAGTCCTTGCCCAATTTCAATACCTCCAACCTCAACCACAATGGAACCGTCATTGAGCACAGAAACTCTTCCAGGAGTTGGCCTTGGTGCTACCTTCAAAATGAGGGGCACACAAGAGATACCCTGCTTCCGCCACTTGTTGCAACTATTGAACTGCTTGACGGATTTAGCTCGATGCAGGTAGCTCGATGTTGACAGTAATCTATCAAAAATAAAATGTAGCGTGTATGCAGAGGCTTCGCCTGCGCTTTCTGGATAGAACAACACCAGACTATCATAGGTGTGAAAATTATTTTGCCTGATAGTGTTAGCGTCCAGTGAGAGCACTGAAGCAACATGCTCAATGATAGCTTCAGCAATAAAAGAGCCTTGTGTATTTCCAGGAGCACGCATCATTGATTTGGATGTATTATTTGTTTTACAGACCTTGATGTCAAATGAGAGAGCACCCCAGTTGTATTTCTTCAGACCTGATATAATAGCGTCTGGTATCATGGGGCTCACATCTAGAGAAATTCCAGCATTAATTAGTATTTCTAGATGTAAGGCTGTAATTTTCCCATCAGACTTGAAACCAACAGAGTAATATGCTTTCACTGGGTGCCGACCCCCAATCATGACCATGTCAGTACTTCGATTGAGATACATACGAACAGGACGCTGTAACTTGTACGCACAAAGAGCAGCTGCTGTTGCTACCTACAAAAGCATATATTGGACCAATTAGCAGAGACAGATCAACTTGTCAATGTTTTTGGCTTCCTTGGAAGTTGAATGAACAAAATGGCCAAACTCATGTTAATCCCCTTAAAGAAAATAAAACGCAGGATCTTGCATCATGAACCCGCCCTATGTGTTGGAGCTGGATGAGGTGGAAGAAAACACATCCACACACTGGAGTAGAGCACACAGAGTTTCTGCACAAACACTTGTGCTTTCCCTCTTGTTTACTCTTAACAATCGAATAGGATTACATGGGATCAAATAGCCGGACCAACAGCTAACACACACCCATTAACCACCCCTACCTAGCATGCACACACGCACACCACTTCTGCATGCAACAAACACGGTCAAGCTACTAACGGCTTGATCCACTAATTACTCCACTAACAGCACTAGCACAAACGTTTAACATATCTGTGCAGATCAGACTAAACCAATGGCGCGCACACACACACACACGTGTGCCACTGCTCCACATGCATGGTGTAATGCAACACTCACAACTTGGCACGACTAAACTGCCATGGACGTGTACTACTACTCTCTAATCTGCATGCACTTAATGCTAATCAACTAAACCATCAGCTTGCATGTACACACAAGGTCACCCTCTATTGTATGTACTTTCTGCAGCCTACCGTGCTATCTTGGACCCAATACATGCATGAACAAAACTTAAACATGATGAACTACTAACTAACAAGATTAGTTTCAACAGAATGTACCCCTGTGTTTACCGCTCTCGTGTTCTGGATAGGCATGTACTAGAAGTAAAACTGAAACTATCAATGGGTTATATCACGAACCTATATGAAGCTATTACAGTTAAACATATGAATGTAACAATACATTCAGTTGTACCACATCGGATTTCTGACAAAACAGGTCCTCAAAATTTGGATAACTGCAAATGGGCACAAAAACATTCTGAAACAGCTAGTCTCAAAGCTAATCAAAAGGTCATGCATGTAAACTCACAACTTCAAATTAATGTGTCTAATCACTTAGACACCTATTCAAATTTTGTATAATCTTACTCACATTGAATGATCTAGTTGCCTTTCCACCAAAGCCTCCTCCAACCCTTCTTGTAATGGCACGCACATTGTTGAATGGAATGCCGAGGCACTTAGCTATGGAACTCTGTGCAAGCTCAGGGTACTGCGATGAACTGTAGACAACCATGGTGTTATCTTCATCTGGAATTGCTAGCGCTGTCTGTGTTTCCATGTAGAAGTAGTTCTGTGAGGCAAGTTTTACCTGCGATCACCAGAGTCATACATATTAGTTAATTTAACACATGGCACATATTCTATGTGGGGTTCCATGAAGTCACATTGCAGGGAGCAAAATTTATTACATAATATTGGCAAACTTTCGCCACAAAAAATCAAACTATCATACAGTTGCTATGTTTGTGTGCAAATTAAATGGTACCTCTCAAAGAAAAATGAATAGTCCGATTGAATACATACTCCATACTAGACCATAAGTTAATTAAAAGAGGCGTTTATTAGGAGAGTTTTTTTTTCATAGGTCAATATCTGCTTCTGCTTGCTCAAATATGATGTTATCTTTCTATATTAATATAACGTAATAATAGGTATGGTTGAGATAAAAATAGAGACCATCGAAAAAAACTAGAAGTTTCTATAGTTAAGTATATATACTTCCAAAATAGAGACTATTGAAATGTAAGTAGATAAGTATAAATACATCTTAGTTAAAAAGTATAAATACTTTCAATAATTTCTCAGCAATGCAAGATGTCGTTACAAAAATATCTCAACGAAATTGAAATGAGCATACTTCTGTTGAGAGGATCTTGTGATCAGCTTCTGCCATGCCCTTGGAAAAATCACCAACTTGTTTTGGATTCCTCTCTGGAGGAACATTGAAATAGCTGTTGTTTCGTACTGCTTGTTCTACAGTTAAGATTGGTGGCTTCAGACCTTTTGTGTCATATTCAATAACAACCTGTTTTCGTGCTAAGTCGGCATATCTCTGAGTTTCTGCAATCTGAGGTAAAGTCCAAATTTCAGTGACATGTATGTTTAAGAAATACAGAATTCCAAAACTAAGTAACAAGTTTATGATCCGTAAAGCAA
This sequence comes from Avena sativa, assembly GCA_916181665.1. NCBI lineage: Eukaryota > Viridiplantae > Streptophyta > Magnoliopsida > Poales > Poaceae > Avena > Avena sativa. The sequence goes on along the minus strand of OV702280.1, from coordinate 388,265,826 downwards.
AAGCCAACTAATGCTTTCTTGTCAGGGGCAAATCTTCAGTTTTCACTAACAATTAATAGTTTAATTTCACAAGATTACTCCATGTTTAAAGTTGAAACAATCTTGTTATATTAAAACGTGAAACAGAGAATCAGAGATAAGCGCATAGTACCCCTACCGCCGAAAATCTTGTAGGCATTCAACTGATAGGGGTTTCCTTATGGTATTGTACAAAAAAAACTCTTGATACAGATATATATATACATGTATTTTTTGCATGAACATAGAGGTGTACATTAATGACCATCAGGGAACCCACCAACCCAATTTAGTACAATCAAATGAACTTGTTTGAACTAAATAGGGCTGGAGGTACCTGCCCTAAGTGTGACCAATTTGCAGACCTAAAAGGCTAGATGAACAACTGTGTGAAATTAAGGTATTTAATTTGTACAGATTGGCCCCTCGTTATTCAAAACTACAAACTTAACATCCACTAATATTTTTACAAAACGTAATAGTGAAGCAAACATTTACAAATCACTATTTTATTATTATATAATATAATTTATTCTCATTTGAATATCAAGAAGAGAAGATAAATACCACGACACCAAGAGCTTGTCCAGCGAACTCAGCAATTGGAGCACCAAAAAGTGGTTCATCCCCAAACATGAATGATGATCCAATATTTCGCCCCCCACTTGGAATATCCTCCGCAGAAATAACTGTCAGGATCTTCTCCGATGCTAAAGAAGGCTTGAATTTAATACTCTTGACATATGCAAGAGGTTTTGTGCTGTAAATAAACTCTCCATAGAGGCAATTCTTTGGAGCAGGAATATCATCTACATATACTGCCTCCCCTGCATTACAGAAAAAAAAGTTTATTAATCTATACAAAATACTAACAGATGATTATTTGGATAGAAAGAGAAGGTCTACATCTCATTAGCAATTTTGAGGATGTAAGCTAACATACCAGAAGCTTGAAGCTCAACTCCATACTTTTTAATTGGTTCACCAACTGGTTTATAGTCATCACTGGAAAGTGCTTCTCTACGGGAAGACAATGGCGGGTTACGGAGATCAAATGTATCTACAGAACTAACAGAGCTAATGTTCAGTGCTTTTCCAGGCCCTTTGATGTCTTTAGAAACTGAAGATAGGAAACTGAAGAGAAACCCAACAGCCACACTGACTCTGTATTCGGGATGTGATGTTCCTTCCATTGGTACAATTGTTTCTCTAAGTAAATGAACTGCTTCAAGCACAACAGATGGAGTGAGCAATTTTCCAGTGAGGTATTGTTCAACTTTTTTTGCTCTAATAGCATGTTCTGTCCCGTAGGCACCGAAAGCCAAGTGTAGGTTACTCAATACAGGACCACCAGATGGTTCATTCAAGGAGAAAAGTCCCAGGAAAGCAGAATTAATATATGAAACAGCATTGCCAAGAGGGCGTGGTGCTGCTCGATAAGTTTCAAAGACCACATTAATTTGTGTCTGAGAATCTGGTGTCCAATGTGGAATAAATATGCTCAGAAGTAAAGTACTAGGATCAACAGGAGGCTGCTCCAGGAACTCTTCCAAAGTAACCTCTAGTGTTTGTGAAGCAACCTGAAGACGAACAGTTGAAGCAGCACCAAGAAGTATGGTTGCAATATCTGAGGCAAACGGGTATTTCTGAGCTAAAATTATGTTTCCGCCAAGGCTTGCTGTGTTGCGGACAAACGGTGTAGCCACTTTGCTCATGTGCTCGGCAAGTTTTCTGAAAACTAAACTTCCATTCGGAACTAATATAGATCCATTTTCTTGTTCAAGTATCTCGATGGTCTTAGAAATTGGTGTAGCTGCTCCAATTTGAATGCCACTATCTTTTCTTAAAATATCTGACAGTTCTGGAATGCCACCTATGTCAATATACTTGTTATATAGGTCTCGGTCCTTGTATACACCAGCACCTGTGTTTCCAACGACTACTTTGACACAGCAGTCACCAAATATGTCAGAGTTTAGTAAGTCATAATATTGCTCAATACTTTTAGGATGATACCATCCCTCACCGGAGATCGTAACATTCGGAACATTTAGGTGATCAAGAGAAGATTTTATCTCAGATTTTAGAAAGTCTGGGAAAGTGCAGACTCCACCACCAAGAGTATAAGTTGGCAATTTGCTAACATCAGCATGCTTATCGCCTTTCTTCCAGAAGATATTAAGACCCAAATCCTCCAAGTCAACATCTGAAGCAAAACTTTTGCAGGCATCAACTATTGGTCGGTAACCAGTACATCGGCACAAGTTGCCTGAGAAGGCCCTTTCTGCTTCAGATACAGTTAACTTTGAGAACCCATTTAGTGGTTCAGGCTTCTTGGATTTGTCAGCATTGGCAAGAGAAGTGAAAATGGACATGCACATGCCAGGAGTGCAGAAACCACATTGAGAAGCATGGAACCCGGATATCCTTTTCTGAATAGCATGAAGGCCATCTTGTATATTTCCCAGACCTTCGGTGGTGATAATTGAATAGAAATTTACATTGTAAATTAGTGTCAAGCATGAACTTGCAGAAAACTCAGTCACTTCATCTTTTGTGGGATTATACTTTGCTATAAGGACTACACAAGCTCCACATCCACCTGCAATAGAGCACAATAATACGAATTAGTTCTGACATGCTATATCCGCCTCTTTTTTATAAGAAGAATGCAGCAAATTTCCTATTCTCATCATAGGTGTGGAGCAACTCGCCAAACTGAAAGAACTGAACAAACATATCCAAATTTATTGCTATTGCATTCCCAAAGAAACACAAAAAAATGCCTTTACCATGTCAATACAGCTCCATTTGAGCATCATTTCAGCAGCTAAACTAAGCTAGGAAATAACTGAATTTATTCAATCGTGGGTACATAAGATTGTGATCAGCGACTAGTTAATTTTAAGGTTAAACTGGACAATATTTTCGTGGGTACTTGAGAGGCTAAACCAAAATCAATTCTTCAAATAATGGAAATTAGATGGAGATGAACTCGAAATCAATAACTCATTATCTAATGGTCAACAATAGGTACAGGTACTTAATCAGGAGTTTAGGGCTACTAATTTATATAATCTGCTAAGTATAAAACTGCACCTCAGTTTGTCGAGTCGGAAGTATTCGTTAGTGGAGCATAACTGCACGATAATATGGATCATCTCATCAGAGATAGATGTAAATCCAGCGGGGGCTCGGCGCTGGCGAGCTCGAGGTCCACGCCGAACAGCCAGACGCACTGCCCGCCACGTGGCACCTCGACGTCTCCAACTAAGACGTTGTCGAAATCACCAGCCGCCCCGTCTCGATGAGGGCTCTGGAAATTGTGGCCTTGTCGCCGTTCCTTGCAGCACGAGGAGTGAACGCCGTCGAAGTCGAATCGGGTGGCCCGGTCGGGGCATGGGAGCAAAGGGAGTCTTTGATGCAGGGCCGCGCGGCCACAGATGGCGGCGGCGCGGGGAGAGCAGCGCGAGGCTGAACGGTTGGGGGTGAGCAGCGGCTGCCTCACAGTTGGGCGTCCAGGGAGAGGCCGCTGCGCGGACCGGGCAGAGGCAGGGCGACGCGGAGGAGATAGCTGCGGAGGGATACGGCGGGGAGGCGCGGTGGGGCATGGGGGTGCGGCGCGCCGCCATGACCGGCGAAAAGAGAAGATGCGGGGGAGAAGATGATGTTTTCCTTTTTTTTCTTCTTGTTAGATGAAGTCAATATTGGTTCTAAATCTTTGAAATTTCAATTACAAAATATTTAGAACTTAGATGTACAATTTCATAGATTTAGGACTAAACTAAAGGTGTCCAAAAAGAAATAGGACCGCCGATGCAACCACTCAACTTAGATTATTACTCACTTCTGTATATCGAGACACACAATTTATGGTCGTCGAATATGTTTTGGAGGTTCATCTACGGTCACTCGTCGCGGTAGAGCCATATATTTACTGATATACTCCCGAAGACTATTTATAGTAACATACTTTAGCCCTGTATTTTCCGACCTGGCAAGGGATGGGCCTGTACTTTAGCCCCTACCGTCCCAAGGACTATTTACGAATCATAGAAAAGAACATAGCTAAACTAAAAAAAAATACATATAAGGTTGCCATCATGGACAAGTGGCTCATGGGTTGCCCGTGTGTAGGACCTGACCGGAACTTTTGTAGCTGCCAGAGCACTCCTTGCACGACACGAAGCTGAGAATGGAAAGGGGCTCGCCACAGAGGGGGGATCCGAGGTGGACGGTGAGCTAGGGTGCTCTCTATCGCGTTGAGCATACATGCCTCATGCTCCACCTCCTCATCTTGGCCCCATCGAGGGGAGAGGCGCAGCTAGGGGCGTTCGACGATGCGTGGATGAGCTCAAACGGGTCCGCCACCCTCTTCATCGTGCGATGGCTCTAGGTGGGTCACATGGTGGCGAGGCTAGATTGCGCAATGTTAATATCAAATGATAGCAGTTACAACCGACCTCTGCAACAACATAATGGCAATAGCTAGCCAAGACATTTAAGCATATATGCAGCCAAAAAATTAAAAAAAAATAAAAGGAAAAAGAAAAAGACAATGCCCCGCTAAAGCGATCAATGACTCTTGTCAGTAGAAATTCTGACCGATGCAAATCTTCGACCAACGGGCTTAGAGCAACTCTAACATCGACTGTAAATAGGCAACCTGTAAACAGTATAGGAGGAGGCACTAGGGGAACAGGTGGCGGGACGGAGGAGGGCTCAGGGAGGTTAGGGAGGCCACGGGCAGAGGAGGAGCTCGGGGAAGATGGGACGGCGGTCTGCCAGAGGGCTCGAGGAGGTTGGGGTGGCGGTCTGCCCGGAGTCGACCGCGGGCAGAGGAGGAGCGCCAGGGAGTACGGAGGAGGAGGAGGTGGGAGCGCCTGTGCGTTAGGTAGGTGGCAGAGAGAAAGAGAAATTGTGGTCCTCACCGGCACGTGGCGTGTTTTCAGAGCGTTTCTGGTTAGCCGACACCCCGGTCGACTCCCTGTGACCTTGGGACGCCGGATATCTATTGTGTCAGTGCTGGATGAAAAACTAATTTGGGAGCTACGACTAGAAGCTATTTTTTTATATCGACGCCCCTATATTTCGTTTGGTGGACTTTTAGAGACTTTGAGTGGAGATGCTCTATGAGCTACGGGCAGGGAGTTGTCTTGTGAGCCGCAAGAGCAACCCATGAGATATGCATGTGGTACTACGGGTGTACTGTATGTGTGTGTTTACAAAAAATTGTGGGCACAGAGGCGAAATTAGTTGGAACATGAGTACTCATGAACCCAAGTTTGAAACCGGCCTAAAACTCATATTTCCAGACCTCAAAAAATTGTAGAAAACGTTTGCATGTAGTGGACGCCGAGTGCCAAGTCACATACCGAAAGCCAAAAGTATATAGCTTAGACAAAAATAACAAGTTCTGAATAAACAGTATATGAAGGAACCCATCTTCTAGACAACTATGTAACAAGGTGTGCTTTGGTATCCCCCATCCAATTTAAGTTTGTATGGGTCAGTTTTTTTTACCTATCGAAATTCATATCCATGCCATGTATACCTCTGTAGTCGGTTGAGCTGGGTATATTTCACGTTCTCACTGACTGATCCCACCTCCCCCTAGCGCGATCTACGTCTTTGTATTCCACGTTTTGATATTGTGTTGCCGTTGCTATATACCTTCCGATTTCCACTTTCCGTAGGCACGTATACGGTGAGTATACATCTAAGCAAACCATATAGGCTTGGGTGGGTTCGTATGGTCTTAAAAACAAATTGGTATCGAGTTTGGTTTGAAAAAGAGAGAGGAAAAAGGTGCTATGTAACTTAGGAGCTGAGTTCACCGGTCCACATGTTCTTAAAGTCCACTCTTGGCAAAGAGGAGCAGAGGACATGCATCAGCCACTACAGTAGTTTAAGAAAGAGATGTGCTATCTTCCGAACCAACCCTATTGATACTAGCTATAATAGCCAATGAATTTGTGTTTTTGTGAGTACTTGTTATGACTTTTGACGAGGACAGATGAGAATTTGAGAAAGCCAAATCTACGCGGGCTAGCTAAAACTTTTGCTACGTTACGGCACGTCAATATTTTGGGGGTAATTAAAAACGTGCGCAGATTGAATTAGATGCGTGTGGCGTGAAAAATTGGAAACGTGAAAGGAAGATCACAGTTAGTCTGACAGAACGTAACTGATCTGACTGGCTATCGTTGACATTAGCATCTCGATCGCCACGCAGCGTATCACCACGCAAAGGCAAGCTACATCCTACAACATGACATGTCCCTATCTAGCTATTTGGCCAAAGTTGATGTGCCAAGGCGTTGTCAAATACTACTGTGTCTTTCGCTCTCAAAGTTGTCCCTGCTACTTTCTCCACATCAAATTTATTAACGGTTTACCTTTGTTTTAGGTTTATTAAGATACTTAAATCTGACCAAATCAATAGAAAAAATATATCAATTCCCAGGAACCAAATTAGTTTTAACTGATTTTATCAATATATACTTGATGCACTACCTCTTGTTTTAAGTATAAGATGTTTTGATAAATAGCCTATCAAAACATCTTATATTTTGGAACCGAGGAAGTAGTAGATATTAGCACTATTTTTTTTAGCACTATTTGATGTATATACTTTGTCAAGCTTAAAGATGTTTGACCTATGACAATGAAATGATACATTATCATAGCACATTTTTTTAGTGTGATATATGGGAAGTTTAATAGCAAATGGATCTTTATACAGAAGTTCACATTATGATTTTATAAATGAACAAATAAGATGGCACTATAACACTAGGTTATGATAGTATGCAAGGGAAACTCTAACGATGTCCGCAAATCGGACACCAAAAGTATCCGATTTAGTCCGTTTGCGAGTGGTTCGCGGACAGAAACGGATAGTCGTCCCGTCCTTCCAATTTAAAAAAAAAATCAAAAAAAGACTATTCATTTTTTTTTTTTGGGTCTGTTTAGGGCGGAGCGGATTAGAAACCGGACAGCGGTCCGTTTGGGATAGCCGCGATGACAATTTCAGACAGCCAGGTCCGTTGGAGTTGGCACGTGGTAACTGGTATCTCCACTGATATATGCGTCTAAGCGCTTGTACGTAAAGGAGTAGGTATATTTTTCAACAAGGAGGCATTGAATCTGCTGCTTCGTTCCCCAAGTGCAATTAGCAACCGGAGGAGTAGCAAATGGTCGTTCGGCCCTGGTGCTAGCAAAGACTATACAGCAATCAGCAATTCAGCATGCATGCGCATAGGCATATATAGGCACGTACCTTCGCCGCAGCCGAGCTTTGTCCCCGTGAAGGGCGTCCTTGTCCGGATGAACTCGAGCAGCGTCGTGGAAGGGTGGACTTCGCCGCCGGCCAGCTCGTACCGCCGCCCGTTCAGCGCGAACACCACCTTCTCCCGCGGCTTCATCTCCCTCCTCACAGTCAAGAGCCCACGGATGGATGGATAGCACCGCGCCCGGTCGCTATTTAACGTGGTTCCTAGTAGTGCAACTTCCCGATGGATCGCTATTAAACGTGGCTGCCGCGATGGGTGACGAGCTGCTAGCTACCCAGGAGCTATAGCTTGATCGGGACAGCGTACGTCGCCGATCGAGACAGCACATATAGTGACACTTGCGGGCGCGCGATCTATTAATTAGGTGCATGTAAAGTCTTTAAAAAACGTTGCCAACAGAGAAATGATCCCTCCCGAACACGGCGATTCTAAAGTTAACTTCACATACAGTAGCTATATCCACCGTGTGTTTTTACATCGAAATTCGTATCAACTGCCGTCGTTATTTCCTTTTCATTTGTGCCATGAGCAGCAGATTCTTTTTCCTAAACAGGCCCCACACTGGTCCCTCTCTCTGCCACACGTCTCTCCTTTCCCATTAATTCTCTAGTTAATCACGCTCGAGGGGTTCCAAAGCATGCAATTAAGGAGAGCGTATATTAACACTAGTGCAGACCCCCTCTTTAACTCCGGTTGGCAGGGCCCTCTAACAGCGGTTCTTCAACCGCTGTTGAGGGTTCGGTGTTAGAGGGGGGCCCCCTTTAACACCGGTTCGTGGCGCACGTGGGGCTGCCGCAGGCCTCAGCCCCCCTCCCCCTCTTTAACACCGGTTCGGGGCTGGAACCGGTGTTAAAGGTTCTTCTGCCGCGGCAGAGATTTAGGCCGTTTTCCTGCCGCGGCAGAAACTCTGCCGCGGCAGGAAAACGGCCTAAATCTCTGCCACGGCAGAGTTCTGCCTCTGCCCCGTTCTGGGCGTATTTCTGCGGGAGGGGGAAGGGGGAATCGATCGGGAGCGGTATACACATACATCGTCATCGGTACATACGAGTACATGAATAATTAAGCAACTATTATTATACACAAACATCGTCATCGGCACATACATCGTCGTCGTTCATTTTGGTGGATATCTAAAGAGTTCTCCGCCAGGCGTGACGACCTCATCAAGTATGAACCCCGCCAATTCCTCTTGAATGGCTCGTATGCGTTCAAATGGTAGGAGTTGGTCCCGCATCCGTTCGATCTGAATATATATGAAGAATGGGCCGTCAATATATATATAAGAATAAAACTCAACACAATTGATGGTAATAAAATAATGTTGTGGACTTTGTTTACTTACTTTAAGTTGTTCTAGTGTGGCTTGGCCCGTCGCACATATCGTGTTGCGAATGAACTCGCAAACATAGTACCCATATAAGTTATTGCCGTGTCCCTGATGCGCGCACTTTACGAGAATAGAGAGTTCAATCAAAATAATAATCAATAAAGCATGATATAATGGAATTGGAAGCAGAATCAAAGAGATACGCGGACCTAGCTAGCTAGTATTACTTACATTTTGGTCTACAAATTTTAGTTCTTCTGACCATTCACCCACGGCCCTGCCCGTGAACCTTTTCCAAACCCTGTCCCGCAAAGAAAATGGATAAAGGAGTAATTAATTACTTGTTGTCACGAAAGTTGCCTATCTAGTGCGATAATATGATTGAAATTACCTCTGGAGCATCTCTCTAAAGTCTGCCCATATCTCTTTTTATTTTCGTAACGAGTCCATGACAAGGACTTTTCCTGAGTCGGGTTGAATGACTAGCAGAATAAAGTGGAACCTACGCACGCATAACTCATCATCAGTTACACTTAACATCGAGTAAGCCGAAATAGAATGTGTACAAGAGAGAGGGTAACAGTACTCACGAGAAGTTGTAAGGCAATAGTATTTCCCTTTTGGTTTGTTGTCTCAGTAAAGACCTTAGCAAGTAATCTTCTGTTTGCCCGGGTTTGGTTCTTACCACTTCTTCATGAACTCTATTTGGGTCAACAAACCCAATGTCAAAAGAGCCTCCTTTCCTGCATTCCATAACCTTTTTCCTGCATAATAGTATATACATATATGGTGAGCATATATATACATGCAATTAATGAAGTGAATGAGATGAGATATAAATTACAGAAATAGTACTTACACACAATAAAGGCTGATGGCAGCTTTGTCGAGTTCCTTCTGATTGAATAGAAAATGCAAGTCTTGAATGTTGAAGTCGATCCCGTCGTCTCCGCAGAAGAAAATCTCATCTCTTATATGCGCCGTGATCCATTCTTCCTTTCTCGTCTTGCAGAAATCAAGGTACCACTTGTACAATTTTCGCATCTTTGTTGGTAGATTCTTGAGCTCCTCTTTCTTGACAAGATTCTTCCCATACTTCCATGGTTGTATGGGGTTGGCATCGCATTTGGGCAAGTTGTCTCCCATGATGTTCAAGTATGCAATGTAACTCATCCCCATCTCATTGGCCTTTCTTTGTAGCTCTGCCTCGTAATCATTTACGGGAGGAGCGTCCCGTGTGTCGAACATTTGGAGCGGGGCGCATGATTGGTTTTCCTGCTCTCCGAGCATGGGAACTGTTTTCTGGGGTGCCTTACGACTGCTACTTTCAGTCTCCCTACGGCGCCTTACATCCGCCTTCAAAATCTGGCGCTCGTAGTCCGGCACAAGTGGGGTTTCAGGTTTCAAAAGATTTTTGTAAAACTTCTCCACCACCGCCGGATCTATTTTCTCCTCTGGCTCGGCCCGTCTAGGTGCAAAGAATTTCTTGACCTCTTCTTCCGAGATCCTATTGGTCTCCTCGTCACTGCGATTCCACGGTAAAACCGGCAATGGCTTGGCGGAAGGCTGCGGGACGTAGTTTTTTGAACTCTTTGGCGTACGATTTCCTGCGGATTTCTTTGTGGCAGTGCTAGTGATGCTCTTTGTGGCAGTGCTCTTCCGCTTACGCTGAGGAGATGGCTGAAGCACCGGAGATGGCTGACGGGCCGGAGATAGCTGGCGCGCCGGAGATGGCTGAAGCGCCGGAGATGGCTGCCACGCAGGAGATGGCTGCCGCGCAGGAGATAGCTGAAGCGGCTCAGACTGCTGACGCCGCGGAGACGGCGGGGGTTCCAGTGGCCTCCAATTTGGAAGCACGATGTGTTCCTTCTTCCAAAGAATGGTTGTTTTCACTGCAAATTTGAGTTGAGTTTCCCCTTCACCTGTAGCATGGTCAAGTTGTGCTTCCTCATATTCCTTCACAACCTCATCCACCCTGACAATAGCATAGCCATCTGGAATCGGTCGGCAGTGGTAAGTTCCACCAGCTACAGGAGGTAAGGCATAGCCGACAGCCACCTTAATGGATAAGCCCATTAATCTCACATGAAGCTCAGCGTGTTCGCTCTCCGTGATCTCATCCACGGGGTATCGAGGACCCGCCATTTCAAGCGTGGGCTGCACGTTCTCCGTGGAAGCCACGCTGCTTTTCCGCGCAGAGTCTGGACCGCCGGCAGCTTCCAATGCAGGCTCTTCGTGCCGCTGAGATGGGCCAGTAGCTTGATGGCTCTGTTGTGCATTCACTTGCGCCTGCAACGCTGCAAGTGCATGTTCTATCTGTGTCATCCGCTCTGTACGCTCTTTTTCTTTTCTGCCGCGCCATCTGTAAGAGTCGCTCCACTCGGCAAACCCATCCTTCCACGTCATACCCCCTGTGCCTCGTGCATGTCCAGGGTGTTCTTTTTTACCGATGGCGCGTGTGAGCTGGTCATTCTCTCTGTCGGGATGGAAGGTCCCGGCGGATGTTTCCTCGTATGCCGTGATGAGTTCAGTGACGGGTTTGGCAAGGAGGGTTGGGAAGATACACAATCCTATTTCTGGGTCCAACCTTGCCCCGATTCCGTAGAACCAAGTCTTTGCACGTAGGTCCCACCCATCTGTCTGGGGTGTGATCCCTCTAGCGCGCAGGGCCTTCTCAACTTCCTCCCACTTAGGCCTCTGAGATATGTAGCCACCTGACCCCGTCCTCTGGTGATATTCCTTCTTCTGGGCATTAAGCGTATTGGTTTCTGACCTCTTTTTAGCTATAGCACTTTTTTTATATGTCACAAATTCGGGCCAGTGAGGTCTTATCTTCGCATAATATGCGTCTTCGAAATCTGGAGTCTCGCCAGCTTTGATAAATTTGTTCAATTTTGTCTTCCAGTTGCGGAAAGCATCAGCCATCTTCTTTAGAGTCCACTCTTTGACCTTTTTCTTTATAACCGGGTTGTTTTCATCCTCCTCTGGCGGAAGGGTGAAATTTACCAACAACGAATTCCAAAGCGTTTCTTTGGATCTTTCATCGACAAAGGTACCGTCGCCCTTCTTTGGCTTATTCCAATTTTCAATTATGATTGGGATTTGGTCCCTAACAAGAACTCCAGCCTGACGTACAAATTTGTCTGCGGCCTTCTTGGGCTCCATCGGCCTGCCATCAACACGGAATGCTTCGATCGTGAACTTTGCACGATCTTTCAACCGATGGCTCGCGCCTCGCTTGCTCTTTTTCGTAGAAGAAGATGGTTGCTGGCTGGTCGATCCAGAGGGCTAAAAGAAGAAAGAAGCGTTAATTAATACATGTAGAAGAAGATTGTTGGTGGAAGTCAGCAGAGGCTTAATCAATGCATATACCTCGCCGGACTTTGTAATCACTAAATTGCGTTCACCGGAGTCTTCATCTTCTCCATGACTACTTGATTTGTCATCATGTCCCTCCAAGTTCATATATTGTGAGGTGTCCTCATCAATAATGTTCTCCATTATTTCTTCTTCTTCAAGGTTTCTACTAAGTGGATCCATAGTTTCTAAAACAATAATATTATCTAGAGTAAGAGTACTGTAAACATTCAAGTGGACTTGGATTCATACACAAATATACATATTATTCATACAAAAATACACAAATAAATACACAAATGAAATTAAAACCCTAAGGATGCTTGATCATTTTAAACGAGTTCCGAGGGGTCCAAACCCTAATCAGGATGAAACTATGTTGCCCGCGAACCCGCCCCGCTTGACACCCTATCTATACTACTACTCCCTCCATAATTACATGCCATCTTAGTTTCGAGTTTCCTGATTTTGACCATCAAGTTCACCACCAACACTAAGTAAACAATATTATCGATGTTACAACATCAGAAACTTTACTCAAATATGAATACACGAATATATCTTTTATACATCACACATATTCCCCACATTGTTCACCAAATGATGGTCAATATTTGTGGACGGATGGAGTACAAATGTAGTATTTGAGATAAATATATGCCCATGGTTTATTTCTCTATTTCTAATCGGATTGATTCAAAGTCTATTCATTTCTTTCTACAAAGTTTCACTACAAATAAGTAACAAAGACATTAAAAAGTAACAAAGTTTCACTACAAATAAGTAACAAAGTTTCACTACAAATAAGTAACAAAGACATGTAAAAAAAGTAACAAAGTTTCACTACAAATAAGTAACAAAGTTTCACCACGAGCACGACGGCTTCGGTGGCGCGGTGGCGGTGGGCGACGGCGGCTCCGACGGCGAGGGCGAGGGCGGAATATGCGATGCGACAAGGCAATATAAAGCGGAACCAGGGTCCCAACAATTATTTAGTATGTTCATGTTGTTTAGATACCCACAGTTTATATGTTATATTCACAAGGCAAAACATGTCATCAGTTTGCTACACAAATTTAAATGGATCTAATATAAGCCTAGAATATCCCGCATATGGTCTCCATGTTTAATTATGAGGTGAATCGGCATAATACCCCCCCAAACAACCACAATATGCATGCAAACATGTACAATTTATATGTAATAAGTCATAATGTCATATTTTAAAAAAATAGAGGCCTTGGATAGGGGTCACACGTAAGGTCAAAGATATTGGGTTCTAAGGTTCGGGTTCGGGTTGAATAACTTGGCGTTCTGAGGGATTGATTCCCGCCTCCGAGTACTGGGCTCATGGTCTTGATCATCGGAACCATGTTGTCGAACTCTGGTCATCGGTCCCGGAAGGAGATCTTGATGTTCCGGGTTGAATTTTTCTAGTGCCGGTGCCGGCTCGGATTCGGCGCCCATGGTTCACCAGGTTATCTTGGTCGGTGTCGATCTTGTTGTTTGGGGACACGATACTGGAATCGCATCAACACTTCTACACATTCTTCGTATGGTCAGAAACAACACTATTACCTCCACACCAACTTCTCCACTATAACATGACACACGACCACTGAGCCGAGCACACTATGGGTAAGCTCGGGGACAAGGATATTGTGGGCAGCAGGCCAACGACAGTAGCACTAAAAAACCAACACGGGCATGACACCGAACTTGACGAACGAGACGAGCTGCAGAGAGGAGGACCTCACACGGGCTCCGACGGCGAGGGCGAGGGCGGCGTCTCCGACGTACGGCGAGGGCTGGACGCGGCGCCGGCGCGTCTGCTCTCTGCTCTCTGCGCGCGCGAGGGCGACGGCGGCTCCGACGGCGAGGGCGGCGGCTCCGACGGCGAGGGCGGCGGCTCCGACGGCGAGGGCGGCGGCTCCGACGGCGAGGGCTGGACGCGGCGCGGCTGCTCGCTCTCTGCTCTCTGCTCTCTGTGCGGCGGGCGGTTCGATCTGGCACTAGGGGGAAGAAAGGAAGGGGAGGCGCATTTAATACCCCCCCTTTAACACCGGTTCGGGGCTTGAACCGGTGTTAAAGGGGGGGAATTCGTTTCGCGCGCGCATTTATTAACACCCCCCTTTAACACCGGTTCCAGACACGAACCGGTGTTAAAGGGAGGGGTGCGCGCGCGAAACGAAATAAATGCGCCCCCCCCTTTAACACCGGTTCGTGTCTGGAACCGGTGTTAAAGGGGGGGGCATTTATTTCATGCATTAAAGGGGCATTTTTAATTCAAAAAATAGGATATGAATTTGGAAAATTCATATCTTTTTCATTTCAACTCAGAAAAATATGAATAATATATCATAATTTTCAAAAAAATAATATCTATCCATTCATGTAAAAACATTTTATATTTACTTTACATGAAAATTTTCAAAATGATTAAAACACCTACATATAAATTTTGATTATTCAATTCAAACAAAAATAAATTGTTAAATCCTAAAACTTTGAACATAAGAAATATTAAGCATCTAAAAAGGAATCTAACCCTATTTTATTAGATCAAATCATATTTTAATGCCGCGTCTTTTGTATTAACATTTTTGAATTGATTGGATATTTAAATGCCCAATCTTTTGTATACACTTGAATCTGGCCAAGCCTCGCTCAACTTGCATTGTTTTTTTTATAAAATAGCATATTGTGAACCTAAAAATGAATTTTGTAAAAAATCATGAGCATCGTATCATGTACCTGTAGTTCATATCTGACCCACTTCCTGCTGATTCGGCAGGAATTTGTCTTTTTCACCAGAGATGGACGGAAAGGTTTCAGATTCCCCTGTTGGTACATTGTCCATATAAGGTGGTCTAGTATTTTTGTAAAATGTGTTGGTGGTTTTTTGAATTAGCCATTTGGTGGTTGCTTCACAAAACCGTCCGTTTTTTATGCTCGGAAAATGGAAAATGCCTTTTTGGTGCGATAAAAAGGAAAACTTCCTCTTGCAACATTGTTTGCCATGCCATGATGCACATGTGTGCATAATATGGCCATATTATCACAAATTATGCCTTGATTCTAGCCATAACATTGGTCATTTGACCCGAAAGCCAAGAAACCTCGAATGAGATAGGTCATTTTGTGAAAGTTTTTTTGAGACATAATCAATATACCAAGTTTGAGATTTTTCCTTCCAACTATGTCACATAATATAACACCACGCGAAGGTTTCGCACTGTTTCGATCTTTTTTTATTTTTTTATCCCCGTTTTAAACTATCGACAAACTTTGTCGAACAACGGGCATGATGATTCTTAGCTCGGGGCCAAGCCTCGCCCAACTTGCATTATTTTTTTGATAAAATAGCATATTGTGAACCTAAAAATGAATTTTGTAAAAAATCATGAGCTGTATCATGTACCTGTAGTTTATATCTCACCCACTTCCTGCCGATACGGCAGGAATTTGTCTTTTTCACCAGAGGTGGACGGAAAGGTTTCAGATCCCCCTGTTGGTGCATTGTCCATATAAGATGGTCTAGTATTTTTGTAAAATGTGTTTGTGGTTTTTTGAATTAGCCATTTGGTGGTTGCTTCACAAAACCGTCCGTTTTTTATGCTCGGAAAATGGAAAATGCCTTTTTGGTGCGAGAAAAGGGAAAACTTCATCTTGCAACATTGTTTGCCATGCCATGATGCACATGTATGCACAATATGGCCATATTATCATAAACTATGCCTTGATTCTAGCCATAACATTAGTCATTTGACCCAAAGCCAAGAAACCTCGAATGAGATAGGTCATTTTGTGAAGGTTTTTCTTAGACATAATCAATATACCAAGTTTGAGATTTTTCCTTCTAACTATGTCACATAATATAACACCACGCGAAGGTTTCGCACTGTTTCGATCTTTTTTTATTTTTTTATCCCCGTTTTAAACTATCGACAAACTTTGTCGAACAACGGGCATGATGATTCTTAGCTCGGGGCCAAGTCTCGCTCAACTTGCATTATTTTTTTGATAAAATAGCATATTGTGAACCTAAAAATGAATTTTTAAAAAAATCATGAGCATCGTATCATGTACCTGTAGTTCATATCTGACCCACTTCCTGCCGATTCGGCAGGAATTTGTCTTTTTCACCAGAGGTGGACGGAAAGGTTTCAGATCCCCCTTTTGGTACATTGTCCATATAAGGTGGTCTAGTATGTTTGTAAAATGTGTTGGTGGTTTTTTTAATTAGCCATTTGGTGGTTGCTTCACAAAACCGTCCGTTTTTTATGCTCGGAAAATGGAAAATGCCTTTTTGGTGCGATAAAAAGGAAAACTTCCTCTTGCAACATTGTTTGCCATGCCATGATGCACATGTGTGCATAATATGGCCATATTATCATAAACTATGCCTTGATTCTAGCCATATAATTGGTCATTTGACCCGAAAGCCAAGAAACCTCGAATGAGATAGGTCATTTTGTGAAGGGTTTTTTGAGACACACCAAGTTTGAGATTTTTCCTTCTAACTATGTCATATAATATAACACCACGCGAAGGTTTCGCACTGTTTCGATCTTTTTTTATTTTTTTATCCCCGTTTTAAACTATCGACAAACTTTGTCGAACAACGGGCATGATGATTCTTAGCTCGGGGCTAAGCCTCGCTCAACTTGCATTGTTTTTTTTATAAAATAGCATATTGTGAACCTAAAAATGAATTTTGTAAAAAATCATGAGCATCGTATCATGTACCTGTAGTTCATATCTGACCCACTTCCTACCGATTCGGCAGGAATTTGTCTTTTTCACCAGAGGTGGACGGAAAGGTTTCAGATCCCCCTGTTGGTGCATTGTCCATATAAGATGGTCTAGTATTTTTGTAAAATGTGTTGGTGGTTTTTTGAATTAGCCATTTGGTGGTTGCTTCACAAAACCGTCCGTTTTTTATGCTCGGAAAATAGAAAATGCCTTTTTGGTGCGATAAAAAGGAAAACTTCCTCTTGCAACATTGTTTGCCATGCCATGATGCACATGTATGCATAATATGGCCATATTATCACAAATTATGCCTTGATTCTAGCCATAACATTGGTCATTTGACCCGAAAGCCAAGAAACCTCGAATGAGATAGGTCATTTTGTGAAAGTTTTTTTGAGACATAATCAATATACCAAGTTTGAGATTTTTCCTTCTAACTATGTCACATAATATAACACCACGCGAAGGTTTCGCACTGTTTCGATCTTTTTTTATTTTTTTATCCCCGTTTTAAACTATCGACAAACTTTGTCGAACAACGGGCATGATGATTCTTAGCTCGGGGCCAAGCCTCGCCCAACTTGCATTATTTTTTTGATAAAATAGCATAATGTGAACCTAAAAATGAATTTTGTAAAAAATCATGAGCTGTATCATGTACCTGTAGTTTATATCTGACCCACTTCCTGCCGATACGGCAGGAATTTGTCTTTTTCACCAGAGGTGGACGGAAAGGTTTCAGATCCCCCTGTTGGTGCATTGTCCATATAAGATGGTCTAGTATTTTTGTAAAATGTGTTTGTGGTTTTTTGAATTAGCCATTTGGTGGTTGCTTCACAAAACCGTCCGTTTTTTATGCTCGGAAAATGGAAAATGCCTTTTTGGTGCGAGAAAAGGGAAAACTTTATCTTGCAACATTGTTTGCCATGCCATGATGCACATGTATGCACAATATGGCCATATTATCACAAACTATGCCTTGATTCTAGCCATAACATTAGTCATTTGACCCAAAGCCAAGAAACCTCGAATGAGATAGGTCATTTTGTGAAGGTTTTTCTTAGACATAATCAATATACCAAGTTTGAGATTTTTCCTTCTAACTATGTCACATAATATAACACCACGCGAAGGTTTCGCACTGTTTCGATCTTTTTTTATTTTTTTATCCCCGTTTTAAACTATCGACAAACTTTGTCGAACAACGGGCATGATGATTCTTAGCTCGGGGCCAAGTCTCGCTCAACTTGCATTATTTTTTTGATAAAATAGCATATTGTGAACCTAAAAATGAATTTTAAAAAAAATCATGAGCATCGTATCATGTACCTGTAGTTCATATCTGACCCACTTCGTGCCGATTCGGCAGGAATTTGTCTTTTTCACCAGAGGTGGACGGAAAGGTTTCAGATCCCCCTTTTGGTACATTGTCCATATAAGGTGGTCTAGTATGTTTGTAAAATGTGTTGGTGGTTTTTTGAATTAGCCATTTGGTGGTTGCTTCACAAAACCGTCCGTTTTTTATGCTCGGAAAATGGAAAATGCCTTTTTGGTGCGATAAAAAGGAAAACTTCCTCTTGCAACATTGTTTGCCATGCCATGATGCACATGTGTGCATAATATGGCCATATTATCATAAACTATGCCTTGATTCTAGCCATAACATTGGTCATTTGACCCGAAAGCCAAGAAACCTCGAATGAGATAGGTCATTTTGTGAAGGGTTTTTTGAGACACACCAAGTTTGAGATTTTTCCTTCTAACTATGTCATATAATATAACACCACGCGAAGGTTTCGCACTGTTTCGATCTTTTTTTATTTTTTTATCCCCGTTTTAAACTATCGACAAACTTTGTCGAACAACGGGCATGATGATTCTTAGCTCGGGGCCAAGCCTCGCTCAACTTGCATTGTTTTTTTTATAAAATAGCATATTGTGAACCTAAAAATGAATTTTGTAAAAAATCATGAGCATCGTATCATGTACCTGTAGTTCATATCTGACCCACTTCCTGCCGATTCGGCAGGAATTTGTCTTTTTCACCAGAGGTGGACGGAAAGGTTTCAGATCCCCCTGTTGGTGCATTGTCCATATAAGATGGTCTAGTATTTTTGTAAAATGTGTTGGTGGTTTTTTGAATTAGCCATTTGGTGGTTGCTTCACAAAACCGTCCGTTTTTTATGCTCGGAAAATAGAAAATGCCTTTTTGGTGCGATAAAAAGGAAAACTTCCTCTTGCAACATTGTTTGCCATGCCATGATGCACATGTATGCACAATATGTCCATATTATCACAAACTATGCCTTGATTCTAGCCATAACATTGGTCATTTGACCCGAAAGCCAAGAAACCTTGAAAGGGATAGGTCATTTTGTGAAGGTTTTTTTGAGACATAATCAATATACCAAGTTTGAGATTTTTCCTTCTAACTATGTCACATAATATAACACCACGCGAAGGTTTCGCACTGTTTCGATCTTTTTTTATTTTTTTATCCCCGTTTTAAACTATCGACAAACTTTGTCGAACAACGGGCATGATGATTCTTAGCTCGGGGCCAAGCCTCGCTCAACTTGCATTGTTTTTTTGATAAAATAGCATATTGTGAACCTAAAAATGAATTTTGTAAAAAATCATGAGCATCATATCATGTACCTGTAGTTCATATCTGACCCACTTCCTGCCGATTCGGCAGGAATTTGTCTTTTTCACCAGAGGTGGACGGAAAGGTTTCAGATCCCCCTGTTGGTGCATTGTCCATATAAGGTGGTCTAGTATTTTTGTAAAATGTGTTGGTGGTTTTTTGAATTAGCCATTTGGTGGTTGCTTCACAAAACCGTCCGTTTTTATGCTCGGAAAATGGAAAATGCTTTTTTGGTGCGATAAAAAAGGAAAACTTCCTCTTGCAACATTGTTTTCCATGACATGATGCACATGTATGCATAATATGGCCATATTATCACAAATTATGCCTTGATTCTAGCCATAACATTGGTCATTTGACCCGAAAGCCAAGAAACCTCGAATGAGATAGGTCATTTTGTGAAGGTTTTTTTGAGACATAATCAATATACCAATTTGATATTTTTCCTTCTAACTATGTCACATAATATAACACCACGCGAAGGTTTCGCACTGTTTCGATCTTTTTTTATTTTTTTATCCCCGTTTTAAACTATCGACAAACTTTGTCGAACAACGGGCATGATGATTCTTAGCTCGGGGCCAAGCCTCGCTCAACTTGCATTGTTTTTTTGATAAAATAGCATATTGTGAACCTAAAAATGAATTTTGTAAAAAATTATGAGCATCGTATCATGTACCTGTAGTTCATATCTGACCCACTTCCTACCGATTCGGCAGGAATTTGTCTTTTTCACCAGAGGTGGACGGAAAGGTTTCAGATCCCCCTTTTGGTACATTGTCCATATAAGGTGGTCTAATATTTTTGTAAAATATGTTGGTGGTTTTTTGAATTAGCCATTTGGTGGTTGCTTCACAAAACCGTCCGTTTTTTATGCTCGGAAAATGGAAAATGCCTTTTTGGTGCCATAAAAAGGAAAACTTCCTCTTACAACATTGTTTGCCATGCCATGATGCACATGTATGCACAATATGGCCATATTATCACAAACTATGCCTTGATTCTAGCCATAACATTGGTCATTTGACCCGAAAGCCAAGAAACCTCGAATGAGATAGGTCATTTTGTGAAGGTTTTTTTGAGACATAATCAATATACCAAGTTTGAGATTTTTCCTTCTAACTATGTCACATAATATAACACCACGCGAAGGTTTCGCACTGTTTCGATTTTATGCTCATAACATTGGTCATTTGACCCGAAAGCCAAGAAACCTCGAATGAGAATGCAACTAATAGTAAGTTACATAAAGCCGAACTGCAACTAAAAATTAAGATACATAAAAGAATTGAAAATTAAGATACATGGCCAGATTAAGTAACAATCGGCCGAACTTGTTTCGGAATGTTGGAGTGATTCAGTCATGCTCCTGCCTACACCTGTAATACTCGCCACTGTAGTCGTCGTACTCGCCGCCGCCGTCATCGCTGTCGTCGTCGGGGTCGCCGTAATTGAACCTCTGGAGAGTACGCGTGGGTTGGACTTGAGGGTAGCGCGTGGGCTGGACTTGAGGGTAGCAGAAACGGGGGTTAGAGTCAGCGGCAGTGTCATGGGCCATGACGCTCTGGAGAGTCCGACCGCGCCACCATAGCCGACGACCGGCCTCGTTGAAGTTAGGAGGAGGTAGGCCGTCCTCCTCGTGCCTGGCGAGCGCCCTCTCACGCCGATCCACGAAGAAGGCTTCCCAAGTAGGGAAATAGTCGGGATGCCATCTGGGATTCCTCCGCTGCTCCGGCGTGAGCTCGAAGTAGTAGTGGTTCGTGATGGCCATCCGGCGCGCCACACCTAGAGGGACATGAGGAACCGGCACGCCTCCGACGCTCAGCATCCAGCCGACGGGGACACAGTAGCCCAGCGGGCAGGGGTAGTTCGAGGCGCAAAGCGCCTCCGCCTCCCTGGGGGTTAGTGCTATGGTGAAAGCCATGGGAAAGAGTGATGAGGTTGCAGATATGAGTCTAGAGACGCGCAATGATAATGGAGGCCAACCCTACATATATATATAGTGAACTAGCGGGAAGAACTGGGGGGAAGAACTGGCGGGAAGAAAAATGTCGGGAAGAAAAATGGCGGGAAGAAAAATGGCGGGAAAAATGGCGGGATGAACCTTTAGTCCCGGTTGGAGACACCAACCGGGACAAAACACGATTCAGCACTAATAATATGGGTGAGTGTCGACATTATGTCGTGCAGCGTGTACCTTGTCCCGGATGGTGTCACCAACCGGGACTAAAGATGAACCTTTAGTCCCGGTTGGAGACACCAACCGGGACAAAACACGAGTCAGCACTAATAATAGGGGTGAGTGTCGACATTATTTCGTAAGTGTCGACACTATGTTGAGCTGCTTGTACTATAAATAGGCATCCTTATGAGTCCAGTCCTCCAGCCAGTTTGAGGCATCTCCAAGATGGTTTTCGAGAGCAGGGACACCACTACGGCCAGTTTCAGGGAGATGCCGACGGAGCCCAGTCCTCCGGCATCTCCGAGAAACTGGTCATAGAGGCACTCCCTAATATGTGAAATTAGTTAGCTCCAAGGTGTATTGATCTAGTTACAGAAGTTACAAAGCTGCAAGATGGTTTTCGAGAGCAGGGACACCACTACGGCCAGTTTCAGGGAGATGCCGACGGAGCCTAGTCCTCCGGAACCTCCAAGAAACTGGTCATAGAGGCACTCCCTAATATGTGACCGCGCGCGTTTGGAGATCAGATCTTAATGGTAAGTACGAATCGGGACAACTTCTTCTCATAGTCCCGGTCCATTCTCAAAACAAGACTAACACTCAAGACATGTATTCATATTAAAAACATGAACTAGAGTTACATAATATGAGCATGAACTTCTTGGCATATGTCCTTCCTTATGATCGCTTCAGACGTAACCATGGAGCATCTTCTTTACTTAACGGAATGCTTGGGTCAGTTTTCACTGTGAAGGGCGGAATTTCATCAAACTTATTATAATCTTCTGACATGTCTGTCTTGTCCTCTATTCCCACGATGTTTCTTTTCCCTGAAAGAAATATGTGACGCTTTGGCTCATCATATGATGTATTCGTTTGCATATTTTTTCTTTTTTTTTGGTCTGGAGGACATGTCCCTCACATAGTAAACCTGAGCCACATCATTGGCTAGGACGAATGGTTCGTCTAAGTTCTTGTCTACCTTCATAAGATTGTTGAGATCCACCGTTGTCATTCCGTACTTATTGTCTACCTCAACCCCTCCTCATGTTAGCTTGACCCATTTGCATCGAAACAAGGGGACCTTAAAATTAGGTCCATAGTCAAGTTCCCATATCTCCTCTATGAACCCATAATACGTGGTCTTCTGCCCATTGTCTTCTGCTGCATCGAAGCGGACACCACTATTTTGGTTGGTGCTCTTTTTATCTTGGCCTATCGTATAAAATGTATTCCCATTTATCTCGTACCCTTGGAAAGTACATACAGTCGAAGATGGTGTCCTGCCAACAAGTACAGCTGATCCCCAACAGTGGTGCTATTCGTGAGAAGTCTTTACAGCCAGCTGCCAAAACTCGCCATGTGTTCACTTATAATCCATTCATTAGACTGCCCCGGGTGTTTGAGGCGTATTAAATTCTTGTGTTCATTGATATACGGGGCAACCAAGATAGATCTTTGTAAAACCGTGTAGTGTGCTTGATTGAGAGAATGCCCGTCCCTACATATCATTGCTTTACATCCTAGGGTGCCTTTTCCACGCAGTCTCCCCTCATGTCGTGATTCTGGAACACCAATCGCCTTAAGGTCAGGAATAAAATCAACACAGAACTCAATGACCTCCTCTGTTACATAGCCCTTGGAGATGCTTCCTTCTGGCCTAGCACGATTATGAACATATTTCTTTAAGACTCCCATGTACCTCTCAAAGGGGAACATATTGTGTAGAAATACAGGACCGAGAATGGCAATCTCTTCTACTAGGTGAACCAGGAGATGCGTCATAATATTGAAGAAGGATGGTGGGAACACCAACTCAAAGCTGACAAGACATTGGGCCACATCTGTTTGTAACCCTGGTAGGCTTTCTGGATCGATTACCTTCTGAGATATTGCATTGAGGAATGCACATAGCTTCACAATGGGTACTCGAACATTTTCAGGTAGAAGCCCCCTCAATGCAATCGGAAGCAATTGTGTCATAATCACGTGGCAGTCATGAGACTTCAGGTTTTGGAATTTTTTCTCTGCCATATTTATTATTCCCTTTATATTCGACGAGAAGCCAGACGGGACCTTGATACTGCTCAGACATTCAAAAAAGATTTCCTTCTCTGCTTTGGTAAGAGCGTAGCTGGCAGGAGTTAAGTGGCATCGTTTACCCTTCTCGTTCTCAGGATGCATAGGCTCTTCAGGGGCTTTCAGACGTTGCTGGTCCTGCCGTGCTTTCGGTGTATCTTTTGTCTTCCCATACACTCCTAGAAAGCCTAGCAGGTTCACGCAAACATTCTTCGTCACGTGCATCACGTCGATTGAAGAGCGGACCTCTAAGACTTTCCAATAGGGTAGGTCCCCAAATATAGATTGCTTCTTCCACATGGGCGCGTGTTCGGCATCGTCATTCGGAACAGATAGAATGCCAGGACCTTTTCCAAAGATTACTTCTAGGTCCTTGACCATACCAAATACCTTCTCACCGGTACGGAGGACAGGCTTCCTCCGGGGTTCTGCCAGACATTTGAAATGCTTGCCTTTCTTTCTTACTGGATGCAGGTTCGGAAGAAATCATCGATACCCTAGGTACACAACCTTCTTACATTTATCCAAATATACACTTTCAGTCTCATCTAAATAGCGTGTGCATGCATTGTATCCCTTGTTTGTCTGCCCTGAAATGTTACTAAGAGCAGGCCAATCATTGATGGTTACGAAAAGCAATGCTCGTAGGTCAAATGGCTCCCCTTTGTGCTATCCCACATACGTACACCTGGTTTGGCCCACAGCTGTAAAAGTTCTTCAACTAATGGCCTTAGGTACACATCAATGTCGTTGCCGGGTTTCCTCGGGCCTTGGATGAGCACTGACATCATAATGAACTTCCTCTTCATACACAACCAAGGAGGAAGGTTATAGATACATAGGGTCACAGGCCAGGTGCTGTGACTGCAGCTCTGCTCACCAAAAGGATTCATGTCGTCTGTACTTAGACCAAACCTTAAGTTCCTTGCGTCACGTGCGAAGTCCGGGTACTCTCGCTCGACTTTTCTCCACTGTGACCCATCAGCGGGGTGTCTCAACATCGCGTCTTTTTTACGGTCTTCCATGTTCCATCGCAACAACTTGGCATGCTCTTTATTTCTGAAGAGACGTTTTAACCGTGGTATTATAGGAGCATACCACATAACCTTGGCGGGAACCTTCTTCCTAGGGGCCTCACCCTCAACATCGCCAGGATCGTCTCGTCTGATCTTATACCGCAGTGCAGTGCATACCGAGCATGCATCCAAATTCTCGTACTTCTCACCGCAGTAGAGGATGCAGTCATTAATGCAGGCATGTATCTTCTGCACGTCTAATCCTAGAGGGCAGACAACCTTCTTTGCTTGGTATGTACTGTCGGGCAACTCATTATTTATTGGAAGAAGATTCTTCATTTTTACCAACAACTTTGAAAATGCGCTGTCAGTCACACCATTCTCTGCCTTCCATTGCAGCAAATCCAGTGTGGTACCTAGCTTTTTGTGGCCATCTTCGCAAGTTGGATACAACAATGTTTTGTGATCCTTTAACATCTGCTCCAGCTTCTCCTTCTCCTTTTCAGTTTCACATTCTTCCTTTGCATCAGTAATGGCCCGACTAAGATCGTCATCAGCGGGCCCATCTGCTCCCTCTTGATCTTCATTATCTACCCCCGTTGCAGTATCATCATATTCAGGATACATATTATGATAGTTGTCATCATCCTCTTCTTCTTCTTCGTTGTCTTCCATCACAACCCCTTTTTCTCCGTGCTTGGTCCAACAATTATAGCTGGGCATGAAACCGGATCAAAGCAGGTGGGCGTGAATGGTTCTGGTATTTGAGTAGTCTTTCTTGTTCTGACAGTGAACACACGGACAGCACATAAAACCATTGTGACCACGGTTTGCATTAGCCACAACGATGAAATTTTGGAGGCCCGTAATGTACTCGAAAGTGCGGCGGTCACCGTACATCCATTGCCGGTTCATCTGCATTAATATGTAGTATATATCAAAAATTAATAGGGAGATGACCATTTATATATATAGTACATCAATGACACATGAAAGGATAGTTGCCGATCTCGACTGAGACGGAAAGAGCAACAAGAAAACTTATTTTGAGCTCTCGGGCATTTCACCGAACACCTCTTGTGCATATGAAAAAAACACAAACTAGCACTCTTTACACCCTCTTGCTAGGCTCCAAAATGAGATAGTGAAAAAATGGAAGAGTGGGGTGTGTGTGGACTGCGGTGGTGTCTTATATAGCCCCCCCTTTAACACCGGTTCATGCCACAAACCGGTGTTAAAGGGGGGGCTGCGCGGGCCACTGTTGCAGGGTCCTTTAACACCGGTTCGTGGCACGAACCGGTGTTAAAGGGGGGCTCCTTTTTTGCCGCAGGGGCCACGCTGGTACGTCCCCCCCTTTAACACCGGTTCGTAGAAGAACCGGTGTTAAAGCCCTTTTTCTGGATCAACAAAAGGCCTCGTTTTCACTAGTGTAAGAAGAGCATCCAAACGAGTAGCTACTATGAATTAATTCTCTAGTTTATTACGTTGGGGTAGTACTCATTAATACTTGGCCCTTAAATTAAGAAGAGCATGCATGGAAATTTATTTTCAAATATGCCCCAATTAATATCTTAACCTTTTCATTAATTCTTTCTTTAGAGCAAGTACTCCCTCCATCCCATATTAGGTTGCGCATAATTTTGCGTGCTAGTCAAACTATACAAAGTTTGACCAAGATTATACAAAATAATATAAATTTGTATGATATAAAATTTATATAATATGAAAGTATACATTAAGTCAATTTTAATAATATTATTTTTGTATTTTATAAATTTATATTTTGACATCAGCTGACTATAAGAGATAAAATACTATATTTTGGCTGAGTTTGAGGAGAGAGAAGAGGAGATAGAAGAGGAGATAGAAGAAGAGCTTTTTGTAAGTTAAGAGCCAGCTACAACCCGTGCTCCTAGAAAATTTGTAGGAATACATGTTTGTAGTTAGCTAGTATTATACTTGTTGACTATAATGATGACTATAGATGACAAGGGTGGGCTATACTATTAAACCTGCTCTTATGTAATCCGACTCCTCGATAGTCGATTCTCTCCCATTGCCGCTAGTTGCATGCCTCAATTAATCTCTTATCCTTCCCTCATTGCATGGTGCTCCTTAAATCTAGCTAATTAGGGTATTAACCACTGTTTAAAAAATTGTCCGATATGTCAATTTATCGAGCGATTTATCGCTTATCTTTGGGTGACCGATAACCGATTAATCAATTTATCGGCGGATAAATCGATCTATCGCCCAATAAATCGGCCAATACACCCAAAAATCGCTAATTTTAGGCCGACCGAGAAATTAACGATAAACAATATCCTCAACATTTAACTGCTCCATAATTCGATAAGAGTAAATTCGGAGGTAAATCAGCGGAAATATCTCTTTCACCATTAACAACGTGAATCAATTGCCATTTAATTAGGCATGCAAGCCGTCGTAAAGACACACAACAGAAAAATGGCGACCGCCTGCAAATCAGAAAAACTTGAACCAATTTCGGCTTAATTTACTGCATAAAGATCATGTGTATAGTCTTGAGAAATTATAGGGAGATAAAAGGGCCACATAAAGAATTAAAAATGAGCAATAAATGGTAAACATGCCTTAATTTATAGCTAATTTGGATGGTAGATTATTGTTGTATTTTTTATGTACTCGCGATTTGAGCAATAAAAGTGAGTAATGGGTTTTTCACATAATTTTTATGGAAATTTGAGATAAGTTAATGGAAATTAAAAAACATGCTTCCATTTCAAATAGTTGCATAAATTTAAACAAAATTATAAACTAGACATCTATTTCAAAAAAATCTATGTAATAGTACTACATCCGTTCCAACACAAGTGTCTAGATTTTGTCTTTGTGACCTTCTCGGTCACACCTTGCCCGGAGAGAGGATTGGCCATCGTGGAGGAGCTGGATGTTGTGAGGCACATAGATGGGATTATTGAAGGATAGGCTCTAATACCATATAATAACCAGGGGTGAACGATGCGTGGAGTTAGCATTGGTTCTGTGTAAATTATATTGGTAATGCCTGACACAATTACACGAGAGCTTACAACGATCGTATCTGATCGAGAGGAAGAGATAAAAGGGATATCGATCTAATCCCCATAAAGATATTAGATTGTTTACAATGAAATTGGAACAACCCCTATCTCTACCTTTGTACACCTGATGTTATGTGACAACATTAACTCGCTAACAACGGCTATATCCTAAAGTCAGAATAAGGTCCTCCGTTCTATACTTGTTTCGGTCGTGCATCTACCGTCGACGGAGGACAGGAGTTGTGTGTCCGGCAGATCTCCAGGGATCCAGTCCAATTTCGTATTTGGTCGTGTGTTTTGAGACCAGTCTCCTCTGATGTATTATTGTCATCAATGGTGATGGTTGCTTCTCTTGTGTGTTGGTCCTTTATGGATTTAGTTCGATGATTTTTTGTCTATCTATAACAACAAGCTCTACTATGACAAGATTTGGCTGGCTCCGGTGATGGAGGGCGAGAACGGCGACACGCCTTCGATTCGTGCTAGTGATTGTAGTCATTGCTAGGTTATTCAAAGACATTTTTTTAGCCTATTTGTCCCGGTGTTGATGATTTCAAATAGATCAATGGAATTTCGCAAAAAAAGATCATTTTTTAACACGGCTAGAGAAAAAATAAAAGAAGATGTTGAGCAAGTTGTTGGGCCGGCCCACCCGGTATCCCGGGTCAGGCGTCTTGGTCGATGCTGAGATCGTGGTATATAGGGGAACCCGGGGCTCGGTTGGGTTTGCCAGTATACAATACACGAATAGTTAAATGCCCGTGCGTTGCTACGGAACTATAAGAATACACAAAAATTGATTAAAATGTGGTTTCATTTATGCCATGATTGTTTGACAATCTTGTTGGAAATATAAGTAGTAATCCATACGATTTAATCCGAATAATTAACTTGTAAAGCATGATCATACAAACAATAGTAAAACCAATCATGCAGATCAACAAAGTAGATGAACAGATTAAATCTATACAAGATAAACCTATCATATCTACGCCAAACGCTACAACTAGAAACTCTAGCATAATCCGAAAGAGAGAGATTGAGATCACATACGATGCAGTTGCGGCAGTAGCAGCAGCAGAGCTGTCGCCCATGTTGAGGTTGCCGAAGAGGTCGTTGACGTCCAGAAAGAAGTCGTCGTTTGGAAACTCGTCGTCGGACGTTGTCGTGGTTGCCAGTAGTCGCGTTCCCCAAAAACCTGATCGCCCCTCACCCGTACAGGTTCACGAGAGGCGGGGTTCCGGAGGCCTACTGTCCCGATCTGCGGTGCATGCCGCAAGCCGGGATGGGGAAGACGAAAGCGACGGCGCAAGGTTCTGGAGGTAGGCGTGTGTGTAGATTGATTCACCGATTAGGTTTTGCACAGATGCTTATATAGTGCAGGTTAGGGAGATCATGGGCTCAGCCCACGTCTGTGGCATCCCGCTAAAACCACTACTAGAAAATCGCGTTGTTTTTGTGCATTGCATCATCATGACCGCATGCTCATGTCATCATGCCACCTTGCATTTGAGCATCGCCATCATGTTGCATTTGCTTGCATAAAACTAATTGCGGAAAAACTCGTTCTTGTTTTCTAAACGCCCCGTCTATGTTCCCAAACGCAAAACCCGGGTCTCCGGATTATTTTGTTGTGTCTGCTATCGGTTTGCAAACGCCCTGTGTTAAACAAATAAAATATTTAATTATTTTAGGGGGCAGTCGAACGGGCCGATTCGACCCAGACGACCACCCCCAGAATAAAATCGGTCCACCCAAACTCTAAATCCTATTCCCACCCAATCCTATTCTACCCACCAATCACCGCTTGCCATCTCACCCTCTCCCCCAATCCCTACCCACCTTGCCACCTCACCAATCCTCTTCTTTTCCCTCCACTCCCTCTCTCACACAGCCCCATCTACCCCCCTCTCTCTCTCTCTCCCCGACAGCTGGCCCCCACCCTCTCACTCAACCCACCTGTCCCACCCCACCCCGCAGTACACACACCAACCCACCCAGAACACACACGCCACACGCGCGCGGTACACCCCCCACCGACCCACTCCCCACTCCTCTCCCTGACCGGCCGGACCCACCCGCACCTGCCGGTCCCACCTGCCCCACACTCTCTCCCCCGACCCACTCTCCCCTGGCCGTTCCCAACCCCACCGCGGGACCCACCCGACGCGTCCCCACTCCAACCCCTTCTCCTCTCTCCCCCGTCCTCTTCCACCTCCCGCACCGCCCGCGTCTCCCCTCCACCGCCGGCCTTCCCCGACGCCGGACCGCCCCCTCGAGCTCCTCTCTCCGCCGCCCGCGGCCGTCCTCCTCCTCCTCTGGCCGTCCCGCAGGCCTCCTCTACCTACCGCGCCGTCAGCCGCATCCTCCTCTGCCATGGCGCCGCCAGGCGGTCCTTCTCCCTGCCTTCCCGACGGCAGGCCCTCCTCTGCCTGCCTCTGCCCTGCAAGCAGCGAGCGCCGCTGCTCCGCCCCTGTCGCCAAGCTCGCCCTCCACAAGCCCCACGTCGAGCGCGGCCGCCAAGGTCTGCCCCGCCGCCGTCTGTTCTCCTCCGGCCAGCGCCCCGCGGCCTCCGCCTCACCGCCGATCCCCTCCGCGGCCTGCCCTCCGCCTTCCACCGCCGGCGACCGCCCTCCCCGCCACCGCGTCCACCGCCCCTGCTCCTTCTCTCCGACAGGCCGGCGCCGCCGCGGCCTGCCCTCCGCCTTCCTCCGGCCGGCGCTCGCCCTGCCACCGCCTGCCGACGCCGCCTCCCTTCCGTGTGCTTCCTGCCGCCCGTCGCCCCTGTCCCATCGCCGGCCGAGCTGCGACGCCGTCCAGCAGCCGCCAGCAGCCGTGGCCTCCATCGCGAGCGCGCCCACCGGGACCGTGTTCGCCGGGCCCGCCTCTGTCCCACCATCCTCGCTGACCGCTCCCCCCCGTCGAGCTCTGCGTCCGGCCCTGCTCGCAATCGAACCGCGCGTCCTCACCTCTGGCCCACGTGTGTTGTTGTGTGTTTGTGCGATGTTCCCCAAAACGCCCGAGTCCAATGACAAGATCGGCATCGGCAAAACCAAGAGGGAACCCCAAGATCTTCGGGAGAAACCTCGACTTTAGACCAAGTTCGCCGACCACCCGAGAAACCACGGCACCCGGAGATCGACACAGGGCTGAAGCATCAAGGCCTCCTTCATGGAATCACCAAGATCCACCGGCGCCAAACCCAAGACCGACATCGTCACCCGAGAACTCTGACAAGGACGCCAAGCTCGTCGAGATCACGGAACGCCAAGTTCTCCACCTTGAACGCCATGACCGTATACACGGACCCGAGGACCACGGATGCGACAAGATCGACACCGACCAGGGCGAGCTCGATGCGCCCCCGACGCCACACCAGGTCCTTCTTCCCCGAACGCCAAGACCGATCTTGTCGAACCCTGAACCTGAGACCGAACCCCGAACCCCGGAACCAAGATCGTCGAACCCTAATGTGTGACCCCTTTTCTCGAGCCCTATTTTATAAATGAAATATCAAATTGATGCATATTAAATTGTCATACTCGCATGCATACTTGTGTGGTTTGGGGGCCGTATACCGATTCACCGTATAATTAAATATGGGGCCCATATGCGGGCAAACTTAGTCTAATATTGGTCCCATTTAAATTTGTGTAGCGAACCGGTGATATATTTTTGCCATGTTAAGACAACATTTAAATTGCGGGGGTTTTAAACAACATAAACCACCTAATTAAATGTCGGGACCCCGGTTCCGCTTAATATGATCTAATTGCATTGCACCTTTGCCATGTCATACATCATACATGCATCATGCCCGATCTTCTGCCGTTGTATTAAATAGTGCATCCGGTGTTTATTCTAGTGTTTTGCTTCTTCGCGGATAAGGCCGTTGAGTTGATGTGAGCTTCGCCCCGATCTTCGGATGAACCTTCGGCAATGTTTTCAGGCGAGCATCTCCCCCTTTCTACCTATCTTACTTTTATAGTATTTATTCCCTCCTGTTGATCTATTGCTATCTGTGTTGCGATGCTCTAGTTTTCGTACCCGTGTTATCCCTTGCAGCCTTATATTGCCTTGGACACATCCCATTACCTGTTGTTTGGTAGATAGTTGGACTTGCGCGTCGTAGTCGCTTGCTCGAGTGCTGTTGCGTGTCGACAAGTACCACAGTTGTTGGAGCATTGTCGCATGTTTAATGTTGGAGATGATCGTGGCTTTACTTATTGTTCACTTTAATTACTGTTTAACAACTAAAATTGAAGTAAGTAAGCAGAGGCACAGGTGGGCAATAGATGTTATTTGGTTGTTAACCGTCCACTTGTGTCCCGTAGGACCCCGAGTACTTGATACCTGTTCCTTGAATATTCGCGCTATCCACATCCGGGAGGCTTATGGGACCCCCCTGAGCCAGAGCTTGATTCAGTCTTATTTCTTGGGGCCACAAACTAGTTTGAGGTTTTATTTACGATCCTGTACTTATGCCATGCTTTACTGCTTTATTTAAATTGTGCGAGGAGCACACTGTACTGTTTAGGTAAGCGGAGTGTTTTCGCGGTATCGACAATCCCAGTTTTGGGTTCCCAGTCGTTTACAGCCATTGTCGCAAACCTTGAGTCCGTCTCGGAGTCAGCTAGCTTCGTTGCGGGTGTACTCAATGGGGTGGCCCCCTGAAATATTTCTGAATCCTGTGATTGCTTTGTCGTGAAGGCCTCGTTGGGTTTTGATTTGGTTTTTCCGAGGTTGATCGAGTGTGTGTTGCTATTTGTGCACCCCGGCCGGGTAAAA
Source organism: Avena sativa (assembly GCA_916181665.1). Taxonomy (NCBI): domain Eukaryota; kingdom Viridiplantae; phylum Streptophyta; class Magnoliopsida; order Poales; family Poaceae; genus Avena; species Avena sativa. The sequence continues at coordinate 388,233,300 of OV702280.1, read as the reverse complement.
CTTTCTGAAAGCCGTGTCCGCGGTTATGGACGACTTGGAGCACAGTATCTCGATCATAGACAACTATAACTAAAGTAGTGCTATAAATTTGACTTTATAATGACTAGTAATCAGCTTCACTATAATGGAATGGCTAAATAAAACTGCCAACAATTGCTTGTTTGAGTTGTCGCTCGCGACCATTGTACCTGACTAGTAAGTATTGCAACTACAATGGAATGGCTAAATAAAAGTACCAACAACTGCTGGGTTTTTGGGTTATCTCATGCTAATTGTATCTGACTAGTAAGTGTTGCAACTACAACGGAACGATTAACTAAAATGGCCCACTGCTTACTTTATTAGGATGATTATCTATACCTGACTAGTAATTGCTGCAACGATAACTGAATAAATAAAACTGCCAACGGTGTGAGTTCCTCGGTTGACTTCCTCGTTTGGTCTCGAGGGGGAAACACCAGGATGGGTTGTTTGATGGTAGCATCAGGTTGGTTCCGGATAGGCCATTCTTGCCCCTCTCTGATAGCCGCTAGTTGTATCGAGTCTCTATAGGTTGTTCCGTGCATGCTGCCGCTGCCGCTCAGTCCACCATACCTATGTAGGCGAGGACCGCCGAATTCTAGTCTCGCCGTGTACTGGCCTCAGTACTGACGCTCCTCTTTTTCCTTTGCCCTTTGTCGGCACCCCTTTTGTTTAAGCAGGTTTTGAGATCGACGTCGTTAGCAGGGTTACCCTTCCGGCTTGGCCTGGGCAGGGTTATGGACGCCATTGGTTATTCTTCAGGGCTCTTAGCCCCATTTGCATCTTGTCCGTAGTCGGACGCTATATCAATTTCAAGGTGATTTGGATCTTTGTATCTTACATCTGTATTCTTGACTCATTGAGTCGCTGTTGTATATATATCTGTTCTGTGGGTCCCATCGAGGACTGTTGTGTAATGTTATTACTTCGTTTTCCACCCGCACGAAAGTGCGTGGTGGGCACCTTTGAATCGTTTCTATGCGGGTTTGGCGGGAATCGCTGAAACTTGCATAGGGTCGATTCTGAGGGTGTTACAACGTCTGAGTCGGTAACAGCCACGTCCGTAAAAACTCGAAACGGCTGTAATTAACGCATCCATTAATGACTCATAATTAGTTTTCCCAACCAGCAAAATAAAGCTCGGTTCGGCGAGATTCCCGCAACCCGCGGCGCGCGCGCGTCGTGACGAGGCGAGGCGGGCGGCGTCGGAGGAGGAGTACGCAAGGGCTTCTCTCCTTGTTACACCTTAGTGTGTGGTGCAACACTCTACTATATAAGGTGGTCCAACTCCCCTTCAACTAGCAATGTGGGACTAAACTTTAGCACCACTAGCACAGCCATATTCTGTCATATACAAAGTGGGTCAAAGAGAATTTCAGAATTTGTCTAATGGGCCAGTAGCCCAAAACTCACCAAATTCCAATAATCCCCCACAAAGTCTAATTGGCACATCACATCACTTTTATTCTAGAACATTGTTTTATATACCGGTGTGTAGTGGAGACTGTTAAGTTGAACTTCCACGTTAAACTTCATGTTACACTAGCTAGCAAATTGAATAGTGGATTATGACTTGAACTACAAGTTTTCTGCGCGCTAGTTTCACACAAAATCTAGACCGGTACAGGGCTGCCGTCGGCTTCCACGCGGTTTGGAGCTTATGCGTCATACTCCAGGGCCTTTCATGAGTTTATTAGAGAGCGCCCAACTCTCACGGACTGCGACGTTTAACAGTCAGACTCATATAGGTATGTTCCTCAAGAGATGTTCTGCATGACAACATCTCCACTTATAAAAGCCACTTGGAACATATTAAGATAAATATCAACCTGCCATGCAGATTAAGAGAGTATTGCATCTTTATGGAGATGTAAATATAATATGGGGATACTCTCCTCTCAGCTGACCAACAGCTTGTCTCCCATCTCTAATTCACGAGATCTCCGATCACATAGAGTGGGTTGCCACTGGGATCAACTCATAGCGTGGGTCTCAAACCCATCTCCCTCGATGCATTATCTATCACATTGCGTGATAAACCCTTTGTGAAGGGACCTGCCAGATTTTTAGATGTTTGGATATAATCCAACGCAGTAACTCCGGAGTTTCTCACTTTCCTGAAAGATTTCAATCTCCTCTTCGCATGCCTTAATAACTTCATATTATCCTTAGAACTGTTTATTTTGACGATCACAGTTTGATTATCACAGTTCATCGGGATGGAGGGTATTGGTTTTTCAACCACATGTAAGTCTATCAAGAGCTCACGAAGCCACTCTGCTTCAACAGTGGTCGTGTCTAATGTTGTGAGTTCTGCTTCCATTGTTGACCTCGTTAAGATGGTCTGCTTGCAAGACTTCCAGGAAACAGCGCCACCACCAAGTGTAAACAAATAACCACTTGTGGCCTTCATCTCATCAGCATCAGATATCCAGTTTGAATCACTATAACCCTCAAGTACCCATGGATACCCAGTATAGTGAATACCATAACTCGCAGTGCCTTTCGAATATCGCAAAACTCTTTCAATAGCATGCCAATGATCATCTCCAGGATTTGACACAAATCGACTCAGTTTGCTTACAGCAAAGGAGATGTCAGGTCTAGTAGCGCTGGCTAAATACATGAGCGAGCCAATAAATTGAGAATATCTCAATTGATCTTTAGCAGTCCTTCGATTCTTTCGAAGTAGCACACTCGGATCATAAGGCGTTGGTGAAGAATTGCAGTCGCCATACCTGAAGCGACTCAATATCTTTTCCACATAGTGAGACTGAAGCAATGTAATCCCATCATTGTCATCCTTTAGTAACTTGATGTTTAAAATTACATCAGCCACTCCCAAGTCCTTCATCTCAAAGCAGCGAGATAGGAACTCTTTGACCTCCTCGATAACAGCGAGGTTGGTTCCGAATATCAATATGTCATCAACATAGAGACACATAATAACTTCCTCGCCCCATCATGGCGATAGTACACACATTTGTCAGCTTCGTTTACAACAAAGCCTTTAGCAGTTAAAGTTCTTTCAAACTTCTCGTGCCACTGCTTAGGAGCTTGCTTAAGACCATATAAAGACTTCACTAACTTACACATCTTTCCTTCTTGACCATCTGTTACAAATCCGTCAGGTTGCTCCATATAAATTTCCTCATCTAGTTCTCCATTTAGAAAAGTTGTCTTAACGTCCATTTGATGAACGAGAATACCATGTGAAGCAGCCAAGGAAAGTAGTACTCGAATAGTGGTCAATCTGGCTACATGTGAGTAGGTATCGAAGAAGTCTTCACCTTCCTTTTGGGTATAACCCTTAGCCACAAGACGTGCCTTGTACTTTTCAATAGTACCATCAGGTCTAAGGTTTTTTTGAACACCCACTTACATCCTACAGGTTTGAACCCATAAGGACGATCAGTGACTTCCCAAGTACCATTATCTAAGATGGAGTCCATCTCGCTTCGGACAGCTTCCTTCCAGTAGTCAGCATCTTGAGATGCATAAGCTTCTGAAATAGAAGTGGGAGTATCGTCCACAAGGTACACAATGAAATCATCACCAAATGACTTTGCAGTCCTTTCTCTCTTGCTCCTTTTGGTAGCTTCATTGTCATCCTCCACAGGATCATCAGAGTGTTCTATCGGCATAGTGGGTTCAGGAATTATAGAAAATTCCTGACTAGATGAACTAGTCATCTCTTGATTTGATGAGCTATACATACCTTTCATAGGAAAGATGTCCTCAAAGAAAGTTGCATCATTCGAATCCATAATTGTACCAACATACATGCCAGATACCTCAGATTTTACTATAAAAAATCTATAGCCAATGCTATGAAAAGCATATCCCAGAAAAACACAATCAACGGTTTTTGGTCCAAGCTTTCGCTTCTTAGGTATTGGAATATTGACTTTCGCCAAACAACCCCAAGTTCGTAAGTAAGAGAGTTTAAGCCTTTTATTTTCCCATTCCTTAAATGGAGTCATGGTTTTATCCTTTACAGGAACACGGTTTAGGACATGACACGCAGTCATTAGCGCCTCCCCCATCATTCCTTGGAAAAACCCGATGTATCTAACATGGCGTTAACCAAATCAGTTAGAGTGCGGTTCTTCCTTTCGGCCACCCCATTTGACTGAGGTGAGTAGGGAGGCGTCCTCTCATGTATAATACCATGTTCCATACAGAATAAATCAAATTCGTTTGAAAAGTACTCTCCACCACTATCCGACCTTAGCCGCTTGATTTTAAGATCAAGTTGGTTTTCTGCCTCAGCTTTATAGATTTTAAAGTAGTTTAAAGCTTCATATTTAGATTTTAGAAGATAAACATAGCAGTATATAGTGGAGTCATCAATCAACATCATAAAGTATCTTTTTCCACCTTTTGTCAACACACCATTCATCTCACAAAGATCTGAATGTATAAGTTCTAGCGGTGCTAAGTTTCTCGGTTCCGCGGCCGTATGAGACTTGCGAGGTTGCTTTGTTTGCACACAAACTTGGCACTTAGAACCTTTGACAGTGGTAAATTTCGGAATTAAACTCATATTGGCTAGCCGCGTCATGCAACCAAAGTTAATATGACAGAGTCGTGAATGCCAAACAGTGGACTCATTATCATTGCAAACATGATTACTAACTTTAGTGTAGGGGTTCGTAGCATGGAAAACAAAAAAAATCTACCGCATGAACACACAATCAAGATCTAATCTATGATCAAGCCAAGATCTATCTACTAGATTGTAGCAACGAGTCAATAGAGTACTAACCCTCGAAGATCCAAAGCGGTTAACGAGAGCAGATTCTCGTGGATGATGTAGTCGTACACTTCCGATCTCAAGATCGCGTAGATGATCCTTCCGGCGCTGCGTTCCGGCAGCGCTTCCGCAGTCGGTCACACGTTCGGTACTCGATGAAGACCTTCCTCTCCCTTGTTCCAGCAGGCAGCGGAGGTTGTAGCACTCTCCTCGCGATTCCGGCAGCACGACGGCGTGGTACCGGAAGTAGAGGGGAGATCTCGCAGGGCTTCGCCTTAAACCGGAGCGAGTATGGTGGACTATGAGAGAGCCCTCGGTGTTCTAGGGTTTAGACACACCAAGGAGGGGGTGCTAGGGCCTACGGCTAGGGCTTGGAGGTGCCCAAGTCGGCGGCTAGGGGAGAAACCCTAGGCGGCGGCGGCTAGGGTTAGGTTTAGAGGGGGCAATCTTATGTACTAGGAGGGGAGCCCTGCCCCTCCTATTATAGGAGGGAGGAGCCGGCCAAGGGGAGGGGCATCCCTCCCCAACTCGGATCCCAAGTGGGCCGGCGGTGGAGGAGGGACTCCTCCCCAACTCGGTTTCCACCTCCCTCTCCACTTCCCAAAATTAGCCGTTTGACTTTCAAATTGGCGTTTGACTTTTCAAGCAAGGATTTGATTAAACCCTCTATTTTGTTCAGCGATGATACTTAGTACATGATGCAATCATACCAACTTGATATAACACATTCATATACCCTTCCCCTCCAGAGTGCCGGACATTCCGGAACCTTCTAGAACATTCCTAATGAAAACACCGCAACCATTCCCCAACTCCGAAACAGGACTTTCCTTATATGAATCTTATTCTCCGGACCATTCCGGATCTCCTCGTGATATCCCGGATCCCATCCGAGACTCCGAACAACATTCGGTCACTTACTCATCATTCCATAACTACTCAACAACATCGAATCCTTAAGTGTGTCTCCCTACGGTCCGTGAATTATGTGGACATGACCGAGACACTTCTCCAATCAATAACCAATAGAGGAATCTAGAAATTCATATGGCTCCCACATATTTCTACGATTTACTTTGCGATTGAATGAACCACTTACATACGATACCAATTTCCCTTTGTCTCACGATAGTTTACTTATCCGAGGTTTTCATCGTCGGTATCTCTGCATACCTAGTTCAACCTCGTTACCGATAAATACTCTTTTCTCGTTCCAGTGATATGTGATCCCTTGTGAGCCAGTCACATGCTTGCAAGCTAATTGGATGACATTCCACCAAGAGGGCCCAGAGTATATCTATCCGTCATATGGATGGACAAATCCCACTCTTGATCCATGTGTCTCAACCCATACTTTACGAACACTCAATGCCATCTTTATAGCCACCCAGTTACGGTGTGGTGTTTGATGTCATCAAAGCATCCTTCCGGCGATGGTGATAAGCATGATCTCATGGTCGAAGGAATTAGGTTACTATGTATCAGAAAGCTTATAGCAAATGAACTATATTAAATGACTTGATCTTTATGCTACGCTTAACTATAGGAGTATGTCCATCACATCATTCTCCTAATGATATGACCCTGTTGTTAATAACATCTCTATGTTCATGATCAGGAAACCATGATCATATATTAACCAACAAGCTAGTTTAACAAGAGGCTTTACTAGGGACTCTTTTATGTTTACAAATCACACAAGTATTAATGTTTCCTGTTAATACAATTATAGCATGGTATGTAAACATTTATCATAAGTATGAAGATATGATAATAACCACTTTATTATTGCCTCTTGGGCATATCTCCAACATTTAGTACATGAATCTGACAAAGACAAGGGGAACAGGCCTCAGCACTCATAACCCTTTTCAACAGATTGTACATACTTAGAAAGTACAACTTTATTGGACTCAAAAACCAACTTAAAGCCATCTCGACATAAAAGCGATCCGCTGACGAGATTCTTATTGATGGAGGGAACGTGCTGCCCATTCTTCAGCTGTACGGTCTTCCCCGAAGTAAACTTTAGATTTACCGTACCAACACCATGAACAGAAGCACGTGAGCCGTTTCCCATCAGCACGGAAGATGTCCTTGAGACCTGATAAGAGGAAAACATGAAAATATCAGAACATACATGTGTATTAGCACCCGTGTGTATCCACCAATCAGGAGAATGACATACTGAAAGGATAGTAGGTAAAATACCATACCTAGCATCCTTCATCTCAGTATCGCTAATAAAAACATTAGCAGCCTTGCCGCTGTTCACATGTTGACGCTTGTCAAAGCGACTAGGGCAACTAGGAGCCTAATGATCAGGATCACCATAGACGTGGCAAGATCCTTTCCTCTTATCATTTTTCTTCTTGAAGTTGGTTGAGTGTGTGGCCTTGTTCTTACCATCAAACTTCCCCTTTCCTTCAGTTTTGTTCTTATTCTTAAACTTGTGGGATTGGAAATCTTTCCTCTGCACCAAATTGGCAGTAGAACCTCCCTCAAATCCTCATGCAGTTTTGTCCTTTGCTCTCGCCTTCTCTTCCACATAAAGAGACCCAATGAGACCCGTAACGGAAAACTCTTGTCTCTTATGTTTTAGAGAAGTAGCAAAGTTCCTCCACGAGGGAGGAAGCTTGGCAATAATGCCACCGACCACAAATTTGTCCGGTAAGGAACACTTGAACTACTCAAGTAATTGCAAGTGATTGTATCTCATGAGCTTGCTCAACAACGGAGAGCTCATCAATCATCTTGTAGTCATAGAATTGCTCCATGACATACAACTCAGTGCCAGTGTCCGAGACCCCAAACTTGGCCTCGAGCGCTTCCCACGCGTCCTTGCCCATATCAAATGACATATACGGGTCAACAATGTTGTCCCCAAGAACACTGAACAAAGCCGCCATAAACATGGTATCAACTTTCTTAAAGTTCGCTTCCTGCTGAGCAGAAAGATCTCTTTCAGGCTTGCCAAGAGTGGCGCTATAGAAGTTTAGGTTTTAAAACCAGAGAACTGCTCTCTTGCACCTTCTCTTATAGTGCATGCCATCAAAAGGAGGCGGCCTAGTAGCCACGGCTACACAAGTGGAATTCAATTGCCTATAATCAGGTTTTTTCAACTGCTCTCTTGCCTATATTGTATTCCTTAGACCATGAGATAATGCAACTCCCTGGTATCGGAAGAAATCTTTGAGTTCATCAAACGTCATCCTATGAGAGGGTGATCATAAAGGTGTCTCTCAGGTGATCGGAAAGTACCTGTTGGGTTGTATGTATCGAGATGTGATTTGTCCCTCCCAAGTTGGAGAGATATACTTCGGGCCCACTCGGTAATCGATATCAACACCGCATGCAAGCACGTGGTTAAGGAGTTAATCACAAAGTGATATCGGATTACGGAACGAGTAAAGTACTTGCTGTGAACGAGATTGAACTAGGTATGCCGATACCGACGATCGAATCTCGGGCAAGTAAAATATCGCGTGACGAAGGGAATATATATATGGGATTAATTGAATCCTGGCATCGTGGTTCATCCGATATGATCATCGATGAATATGTGGGAGTCAATATGGGTTTCCAGACCCCGCTGTTGATTATTGATAGAAGATCATGTCTGCATATTCTCGAACCTGTAGGGTCACACACTTAACGTGTCTCGACGCTAGGATAGATTGGATAATTGGTTTATGAGTTTTTGTCCGGAGTCTCGGATGAGATCCAGGACGTCACGAGAGGTTCTGGAATGGTCCGGAGAATAAGATTCATATAAGGGAAAGCAGTTTTTGGATTTCGGAATTGTTTCGGACTGTTCGGTATTGTACCGGAAGGTTCTAGAAGCTTCCGGAGTGGGACCAACGTGTCCCCACTTGTAGGGAGGGGGCGTGGGCCTACGAGGGAGTGCCCTGGCCACATTGGGCCAGGGGCACAAGGCCCCATAGGCCCATCCGGCCAAGCCCTAGGGGAAACCCTAGGGAGAGCTTCTAGAAGGGGGGGAAACTTGCCCCCCACTCCTCCCATGTGGCCGCCGGCCCTAGGATTGGAGGACGGGCAAGGGGGAAGCCGGCCAGCCCTCTATATAAAGAGGGTAGGGGCGCACCCTCCCCCACACCTCCTCAAACCCTAGCCGCCTAGTTGCTGCCCTCCTCTCTCCCTCTCTCCCGATTGCGCGTAGGCGAAGCCCTGCCGCAGAAACTCTCCACCTTTTGCACCACGCCGTCGTGTTGTAGATCCAACCTATCTCTCCACCCCACTTGATGGACCGAGGAAGGATGATACGTCGAGGTGCCGTACATGTGCATCTCTCGGAGGCATTGCCACTTGCGGTGTTGGATCGGATCGGATCGCGAGGAGGAGAAGGCTAGTACGACTACATCAACCACGTTCCGTCGAACGTTCCGCTGTGCGATTTATTCAAGGGTATCAAGATCTCATCTATTCCCCCTCGTTGTTTGCATCTCCTAGATTAGATCTTGGCTTTTCCCGTTCGCATCCGTAGAAAATTTTGATTTACTATGCTGCAAAACCCTTCAGTGGTATCAGAGCTAGATCTATGCGTAGATGTGTTTCACGAGTAGAACGCAACATGCTTGTTGCGGGCGTTGATGTTTTCTGTTGCAAGCCTCTTGTTTGTGTACTTCTTATGACGCGGGATAGTGAGATCGAAGCGGTCCAGGCCAACTTTACGCGACCTCGTTCGTGAGACCGGCTCCGCACTTGACGTGTGGCTTGTTCCACACATGCGGCTGGTGGCTGCCAGTTTCTCTCACTATAGTTGTCATGGGATTTACACCGGATATTGGCAACCATAATATCACTGTTGTGGCTTTCCGTAGGTAAGAATCGTTCTTAGCTTGTTACTCCCATAAGCCACGTAAAACATGCAACAACAAAGTAGAGGCGTCTAACTTATTTTTGCAGGGAGTGTTTCTGTGATATGGTATGGCCCAAGATGTGATGTGTATGTTGTATGCAATGATCATGTTTTGTAATGTTTCATGACTTGCATGTCGATGAGTACACAACCGGCAGGAGCCATATGGTTGTCTTTATAATTGTGTATGACCTGTGTGTCAACTTCTTATACGCCATGTAATAGCTTTACTTTATCGCTAAGTAGTTAGCAATAGTTGTAGTTGCTATTCGTGGTGGAGGCAATCATGGTGGAGTGATGGAGATCATGCTGGCACGCACAAGATGGAGATCATTGCGCGGAGATTGGCTATACCATGTCACATAAAATTATATGCATGTGATGTTTATCCTTTTATGTATCTTATTATGCTTAGATCATGACGGTAGCATTATAAGATGATTCCTCACTTAAAGATCAAGATAAAACTGTGTTCTCCCCATGTATGCACCGTTGCGAAAATCCGTCGTGTTCAAGCATCACGTGATGATCGGGTGCTATAAACTCTTCGTTCACACACAATGGGTGCAAGCCAGTTTTTGCACACGCGGAAATACTTGGGTTTGACTTGACGAGCCTAGCATGTACAGACATGGCCTCGGAACACACGAACCGAAAGGTTAAGCATGAGTCATATGAATGATATGGTCGACACTTCGTTGTCCACCATTGAAACCACATCTCTTCTCGTGAAGATCGGATTAGGTGTGGTGAATTTGGATCATGTTCTGAAGGGAATATGCCCGAGAGGCAATAATAAAGTGGTTATTATCGTATTCCTTATTTATGATAAATGTTTATTTTACATGCTATAATTGTATTAATACGGAAACGTTAATACATGTGTGTGTAATATACAAAAAGGAAGTTCCTAGTTATGCCTCTCTTATAAACTAGCTCGTTGATTAACATGATGATCAAAGTTTCCTGATCATGGACATTGGATGTTGTTAATAACGAGGTCACAACATTAGTGTAATGATGTGATGAACATTCATCCGAAGTATAGCATTACGATCAAATTCATTGAGTTTATATTGCTATAACAACTTACGAAGTGATCCTAATCCTTAGACCATGAGATCATGCCAATCACTAACACCGGAAGAGTTTCTCGATGACATCAAACGTCACACCGTAACTGGGTGATTATAAAGATGGCTCCAGAACTACTAAAGTGTTATGTTGAGACCCATGGATCGAGAGTGGAATTTGTTCATCCCGATGACGGATAGATATGCTCTGAGCCCTCTCGGTGATATCACATTGATTAGCTTGCAAGCAAGTGATTTGATCACTAGAATGTTATATCAGGGGAACGAGAAAAGAGTGCATGTCGGTAACGAGATCAAACTAGGTATGGAGATACCGATGATCGAATCTCGGACATGTAATATATCGTGAAACAAAGGGATTAAGATACTAGCGTAAAAGGTTCACACGATCACAGAAGTCATCGTTGAATGTGTGGGAGTCAGTATGGATCTCCAGGTCCCGCTACTGATTATTGATCGTAGAAGGGTATCGATCATGTACGCATTATTCGCGAACCGTAGGGTGACACACTTAAGGGATACCGACACCATTCGGAGCAAATGATATGCCAGAAAAAGAAAAGGAAAGCGCAGGAATTTATTTCACTAGACACCGAAACTGTTTCGGTTGAAATTGCTGAAACTGGTTCTGCATGTGAAATTGAAATGTTGTAAGGGGTTTTATGTGAATGTTTGTTAATTAAAGTAATTAACAAAATTCTGAATAAATAAATAAAAGAGTTTTATTTAAATGAGAGCTTGCATTAAATTTGGTGGAAATTTAATGCATGTGAGTGGATTTTTTAGTGGAGGCTTTTTAATGGGAGTGGAGGCTTTTCATTTTGAGTGGGAGCTCCACCCACATGAATGTGGAAGAGGTGGGGCAGCCCCATGGTTGGGCGTCATGCCCCTTGGGTGCCCCCCCTCTCCCCTATAAAAGGCCCCCCTCTCCTCCTCTCAAAGCACACCTCCTCGCGAAGGATCTCTCTCCCCCCTTTAGATTTTCCCATGGTCTCGGATCAGCGAGATACATGTTCCCGGTGGCTTTTTCTGGAAGGATTTGTTGCTTCCGCTGCTTCGCTGGAGCGAGGGCGCGGAGGTTGTCGGGGTACCCGTACGTGTGTGCGATCATGGATGCACCACTGCTTTGAGGTGCTGGACTTGATCATGCTGGACCGGCTGGACCAGATGGACTTCATCACGATCTTGAGATCGGCCAAGCGTTCGTCTACATCATCCACGATTACAACCTCGTTAACGCTATTCAGTCTTTGAGGGTATGTATTCTATGGATGTATATCCACCCATTGCTTGTATCTAGTAGATAGATCTTGGTACATAGATGTTCCCATCGTAGGAATTTTTTTGTTTTCTATGCTGCGAACCCTACAGTGGTATCAGAGCCGGATCTATGCGTAGATACTTTGCACGGGTAGTACACATATGAGTATGTGGGCGATGATGATCATTTTATTGCTTCTTAGTTGTACTTTGGATATTGGTGGCATAGTGGGATGAAGCGGCCCGGACAAACTTTACATGTCCTCGCACATGAGACCCGTTCCACGCTTGACATGCAACTAGTTTTGCATAAGTGGCTAGCGGGTGTCTGTCTCTCCTACTATAGTCAATATCTAATTTTCAACGAGTTGTCAACAATTTGGTTATCCTTGTTGTGGTTCATGTTCGTAGGTAAGAACGGTTCTATCTTCGAAAGCCCTAAACCACGTAAAACTTGCAATGGATAAATTAGAGGCGTCTAGTTTAGATTGTTGCTGGGCTAGTGTTATGATATGGTGATGTTGTAAGTAGAAGTATGAGATGATACTCTTACAACACACATAGCGTGTAAGTTACATAGACCTTGGCCTTACACATAAAGGTATGATAGTGATCATACCACGATGCACATGATGGAGATCATATGCGGGAACCATATCATTTCACTAATAAACATGTGATGTTTTGATTGCATCTTATATTGCTTGTTTGGCGTTTTATTAGCATAATAAGATGATCCCTCATTTAGATATCAAGATAAAAATGTGTTCTTCCTTAAGTATGCACCGACAATGTTTTGTCGCTTCAAGGCATCACGTGATGATCGGGTGTACTTGAATCCATGAGCATATCTTGGGTGTAAGACAGTTACACACGCGAATACTAAGGTTCTTACTTGGCGAGCCTAGCATGTACAGACATGGCCTCGGAACACGGACCGAAAGGTTAAGCATGAGTCATATGTTTTGATATGATGACCATATGGATGCTCGCCTTTGAAGCTACACCGACTCACGTGATGATCGGACTTGGTGTAGTGGATTTGTATCATGTAATCACCAAAAAGGCACGAGGGATGTCGTTTTTGAGTGGGAGTTCATTTCTAATTTAGAGGAGCTCAAGATTGACAGAGTTCTGGAATCACTCCCTCCTAGCTACAAAGGTTTTGTAGTTACTCATAATCAGATTGGTTCCACTGATACGATCACTGAGCTCTTCGCTAAGCTGAAAGCTGCGGAGGTGGACATCAAGAAAGATAATCATGTGTTGATGGTCAACAAGCCCCCCGGCTTTAAGAAAGGTAAGGGTGCAAAGAAGCCCTTCAAGAAAGGCAACGGCAAGCGCGTTGCCCCTGCTGAGAAGAAACTCAAGTCTGGACCTAAGTCAGACACTGAGTGCTTCTATTGCAAGGACAAGGGTCACTGGAAGCGCAACTGTCCGAAGTACTTAGAGGACAAGAAGGCTGGCACCATCAAAGGTATATTTGATATACATGTTATTTATGTTTTCCTTACTAGCCCTCGTTGTAGTGCCTGGGTATTTGATACCGGTTCAGTTGCTAATATTTGTAACTCGAAACAGGAGCGACGGAATAGACGGCGGCTAGCGAGGGATGAGGTGACGATGCGCGTTGGCAACGGATCAAGAGTTGATGTGATGGCTGTCGGCACACACTCCTTAGTTTTACCTTCGGGATTAGTTTTAAACCTCAATAAATGTTATTATGTGTCTGGGTTGAGCATGAACATCATATCTGGATCGTGTTTATTGCAAGACGGTTATTCATTTAAATCGGAGAATAATGGTTGTTCTATTTATATGAGTAACATCTTTTATGGTCATGCACCTGCTATGAATGGTTTATTTCTTCTGAATCTCGAAAGCGATAAAACACACATCCATAACATTGAGGCTAAGAGATGCAAGGTAGATAGTGATAATACTACTTATTTGTGGCACTGCCGTCTAGGTCATATTTGAAGGGTTTCGCGGCATAGTAAATCAAAAAAATTCTACAGATGCGAACGGGAAAGCCAAGATCTAATCTAGGAGATGCAAACAACGAGGGGGAATAGATGAGATCTTCATACCCTTGAAGATTTGCACAGCGGAACGTTCGACGGAACGTGGGTGATGTAGTCGTACTCGCTTTTCCTCCTCGCGATCCGATCCGATCTAACACCGCAAGTGGCGATGCCTCCGAGAGATGCACACGTGCGGCACCTCGATGTCTCCTCCTTCCTCGGTCCAACAAGTGGGGTGGAGAGATGGATTGGATCTACAACGCGACGGCGCGGTGCAAGCGGTGGAGAGTTTCTGCGGCAGGGCTTCGCCTACGCGCAGTCGGGAGGGAGAGAGAGAGGAGGGGCAGCAGGGCGGCTAGGGTTGTGGAGGAGGTCAAGATGGCGATGGGGATGGGGATCACCGGGGGACACACCACCATACCCGCCCCGATACCCGTCAATACCCGTACCCGCCAGACCCGCCAACATCCCCGGGGGGCAAACAAGCCCCATCCCCGCTAATAGCGGGTACCCGATCCCCATGGAGATCCCCATGGAGACTAACAACAGAAAATAAAAGCAAGTAGTATATTAGCAGTACATACCCAGATTCAACCACACACTACAAAAATTGACAGATTTAACCACACACTACATATATCAGTAGTGTATCATAGAACTGATAATCTCAAGTTTCATCCATCAACATCGATTCATAGTTTAATACAAGTGATATATTGAACAAGTCTCAATATCGACAAACAAAAATACTTGGTATGATTATTACAAACTAAAAATCTCAAGGTTACATGGTAGGCACTAGGCAGAATGAATGAAATGAAGAATTGTTAACTTCATTCTTCACAGTCTTCAATTTTCCTCATTCTCAACTCCATAAAGCTCAATGCAACAAGCCTAGTAATTATTGCATGTGGACAACTCCTCATCATGAAAATAGTAAAGCAACAGTGCAAGGTAGTTTAGAAAGTTCCAACCAACAGATGATAGTTGAGATTTCAGAATGCCAACTTACCATTGGCTCGTCTTCATCATCAAGACAAGTTTGAAACTCAGTAGAGAGTGTTGAATGGTTCTGGCCTGAAATTATGAACAGTGTAAATTTAGACGACAACATATTGACATATTTAGGTATATATTGCAGTAAAGTATCTAAGAAAAATATCAGTCTAACAAGTTTGCATACAAGTCTAATTATTGATAAAATGCAGTGTAATACCTAGCATGTCAGCATTAGACCAAGCTTGCATACACATTATAGCTTCAACCATCTTTGGTGCAAGCCTACTACAGTGAGGGCTGAGGATTCTACCACTTGTAGAGAATGCAGATTCCGATGCTACCGTTGTGACCGGAATAGGCAAGATGTCATGAGCAATAAGCTGTAGAGTAGGATATTTGATCCCTCCAAACTTCCACCAATTGATGATATCAAAATCATTTGTTCTAGGCAAAGTTGGCTCTTCTAAATACAAATCTAGCTCAGTATGAACCAACAAAGATGAAGCAGCTAGTTGTGAAGACATGTACCGTTCAAATATGTCAAATACTTCATCCTGTGAAGATGAAGGAGTAGATTTTGATGCACTAGAAGCATTTGATATTCCTATAGAAGAGGCATCCTGGTATTCAACCAATAGCTCACGGAGCAATTGCTTAACTCGTGCAACCTCCACACTAGCAGCCTCAGGTCCATAGAGAGGAACCGTACAGAGCCTGCACCATATGGAGTTTGTATCTTGGGTCAAGAACAGTGGCAATAGCCACCAGACCATGGATATTTGTCCAATACTTCAGAAACTTATTTTTCATCTCCTCGGACATTTGTTGCATCAGTTCATACTTTGATTTCATCTCCTCTGACATTGTTTGCATCAGTTCATAATCAGGTGTACTCCATTTGCGGATTGCCAACTGAATACCACAAACCTTAGGGAAGAACAAATTTGCTGTAACATAACGTGTTCCTGACCATAAGGTAGTGACCTCATAGAATAATTTGAGCCTATCTATCATCTCCATGGTAAAATCCTAATCAGCAGTTGTTGGGCAGCAATTAAAATTCTTCTCACGCAGACTAAGACGATCAAAAACATCCCTATATAGCACACCAATACTAAGCATTATGTATGTGGAGTTCCATCTAGTTTTGCAATCAAGATTTAACCTCCTAGAGTACTCGATGTTCATCAAGCGACAAGTTTTTTCAAACTTCTCATGTCTTTTTCCGGTTGCTGACCAATACCCAACACTATCACGCACCCTCTGAGTACCATCACCCAAAACAGCAAACCCATCTTTCACAATTAGATTTAATATGTGAGCACAACACCTCATATGCAACAATTTACCACCTAGCATAAGAGAGGAGTCTAACTTATCTAGAAGATCGTCCCCTGCCTTGTCATTGGTAGTGCAATTATCAAGTGTAATAGTTGATATCTTCCTCTCAAGATGAAACTCTACAAGAACTTCATGTAGAACATCACAAAGCACTTGAGCTGTATGTGGTGCGGGTACATAAACAAACCTACAACATTAAAAATTATTGGGTTAGTAAGCATGAACAAGAAAACCATATCCAAACATGCAATAAGAGAAAAGTACAACAATGTACAAATGATATTGTACCTCAAAAGGAATGACTTCAAATTCCAAGAAGCATCAATGTAATGAGTTGTTACAGCCATGTATCCTCTCCTTTGATGTCCAGCAGTCCACATATCCAATGTCACGCTAACTCTGTTCTTGAAGTTAGCAATGTACTTGATCAACTTATCTTTTTGTCCTTCATGCATCTCTATAATATCTTTCCTGATGGTATTCCTACTCACAACCTTAAACAAAGGCTATAGCATAGCACACTTTCTAAAACCTACATGATCAACCATAGAAAGTGTGTACTCATGACAACAGATCATCAAAGCAAGTTCTTTCCTGCAAAGTTCTTGATCAAATATGTAGTTCTCCATATTCACTCTCCCATCTTCTCCCTTGGTCAACTTCAGCTTGGCCTGCTTCCAGGCTGTTGTGGTTTGCCTAGCAGGACATGTTGCCAAATGAGCACGCAAATGTGAGGTTCCATCCTTTGTTTCTCCTACAAGCTTATTATGACACCATTGACATTCAGCCTTCCATTTGCCATTTAAAAGAACCCTCTCAAATTCATCCCAGAACTTAGACTTCAGCTTTCTCCTCACACCAGCCAGCTTGTGTGCATCTTGCGGTTCAGTGGCAACACTAGAGCTTGGTGTGGGATATGCACTTGAGATTGGTGTCTCTCCATTGGCCGCAACACTAGCATCAGATTGTGTTGGACTTGATTCCATTGTAGATCCAACCAAGCAATCCTAAAATAGACAAGCATCAACAATTTATTTAGCGAAGTTCACATAGATTAACAATCTATATGTAAAAGGGAAGCTATATCAGTCTACATCAGTCTACAATCAGTCTACAATCAGTCTACATAGATTAACAATCTGAATGTAAAAGGGAAGCTATATCAGTCTACAATCAGTCTACATCAGTCTATATTAGTCTAACTATACATCAGGTACATGCTTGCTCTAATTTTCATTGATGCAATATCTAACAGTACAACTATATCAGGGATTGGCATCACCAAATAACATGCTCGCTGAAGATTGACCTCTACTTTTCTGCGATGTTTAATCTAGCCTATATGCGTACTAGTGTTTTGACAAAACAGAAACTGCAATGCGTACTTGGTGCCTACCTGCCCATACTGTACAGTGTACACGCAGATCAACAATTCAACACAGAGAACGACTCCGTACCTCACGTATTGTCTCAAGGATAACTAATCAAATTCCCATCTGACAAAAACAGAAATTGCACAAAGGGTGGGATCAGTGGGAACCTGGAAGACGGGGGCCTGATGTAGCTCGTCGTTGACGTTGAGTGGCCGGGCCCTTCACAGCCTCAAGGACTCACGGACTCACGGTCGTTGTGGCCTCATGGAGAAGGTCGAAGAGGACTGGAGGGGGAGGAGAGGAGCAGCTCGAGGAGGACTGGATGAGGCCGGTCGGGAGGACGTGCTTGAGGAGGACCACCAAGGACGGGAGGGGGCAGAGGCCAGAGAGGAAGGGGCGGCAGCCGATGGGGTGGACGTGCACCGGCGCTGTCGCCCACAGCGCCTGCACCTGATGGGGTTGGGGTTGGGGACTTGGGCAAAATGGGGAATGGGGGCGGCGGCTGTGAGGTGAGGGGAAAAGATGGAGCGGGTCTAGTCTAGTTTTTTTTTGCTATATAACGTGTCTTATGTTTGACTGACATGTGGGGTCCCGGGTATCCATGGAGCCTCCACGGGGCAAATTTGCCCTCCGTCCCCGCCCCGCGAGTTTAACGGGTACCCTCCCCGTTATACCCATGGGTGGAACTTGTCCCCCGTCACCGTTACATACCGGGTAAATCCCCGCGGGTACCCGTCTCCACGGATAAAATCGCCATCTTGAGGAGGAGGTGGTGGAGGGGTGCCCCCAGCCCTCTTTATATAGAGGGGTGGGCGGCCAGCCCTATCCCCTCCCCCAAGCCCTAGGTCGGCGGCCAAGGAGGGAGGAGTGGGGGGCAAGTTCCCCCTTCTAGAAGCTCCCCTAGGGTTTCCTAGGTGTTTGGCCGGCTGGGCCCTATGGGGCCTTGTGCCCCTGGACCAATGCGGCCAGGGCACTCCCTCATAGGCCCATGCCCCCTCCCGACAAGTGGGGCCACGTTGGTCCCACTTCGGAAGGTTCTAGAAGCTTCCGGTACAATACCGAATAACCCGAAACAATTCCGAACTCCAAAAACTGCATTGCCTTATATGAATCTTATTCTCCGGACCATTCCGGAACCTCTCGTGATGTCCTGGATCTCATCCGAGACTCCGAACAAAAACTCATAAACCAATTATCCAATCTATCCTAGCGTCGAGACACGTTAAGTGTGTGACCCTTCGGGTTCGAGAATATGCAGACATGATCAGCGGGGTCTGGAAACCCATATTGACTCCCACACATTCATCGATGATCATATCGGATGAACCACGATGCTAGGATTCAATCGATCCCATATATATATTCCCTTCGTCTCGCGATATTTTACTTGCCCGAGATTTGATCGTCGGTACCGTCATACCTAGTTCAATCTCGTTCACAGCAAGTACTTTACTCGTTCCGTAATTCGATATCACTTTGTGATTAACTCCTTAACCACGTGCTTGCAAGCAGTGTTGATATCGATTACCGAGTGGGCCCGAAGTATATCTCTCCGACTTGGGAGGGACAAATCCCATCTCGATACATACAACCCAACAGGTACTTTCCGATCACCTGAGAGACACCTTTATGATCACCCTCTCATAGAATGACGTTTAATGGCCTCAAAGCTTTCATCCGATACCAGGGAGTTGCATTATCTCATGGTCTAAGGAATACAATATTTGACATAAGAAAAGCTTCGCAAAGATGAACACGATGACACGATCTAATTGCTCCGCTTAGTTTGGATCTGTCCATCATATCATTCTCCCAATGATATGATCTCATTATTAATTGACAACTCATGTCTATGGTTAGGAAACCTTAACCATCATCAATCAATGAGCTAGTCCATAGAGGCGTGCTAGGTACACAGTGTTGTTCACAAACCACACAAGTATTAAAGTTTCCGCTTAATACAATTCTAGCATAGAATATAAACTTTATCATGAACAAGAATTATAATAATAACATCTTTATTATTGCCTCTAGGGCTTAATTCCAACAGTCTCCCACTTGCACTAGAGTCAATAATCTAGTTTACATCTGGCAACAATCTAACACCCATGGCACTAAGGTGTTGATCATGTTTTGCACGTGGAAGAGGTTTAGCCAATGGATCTGCGACATTCAAATATGTATGTACTTTGCTAATCTTTAGATCTCCATCCGTTATATAATCTCGGATTATATGAAACTTGCGGTTGATATGCTTGGTCTTTGGATGATATCTTGGTTCAGCCCTCTATATAAAGAGGGCAGGGGCGCACCCTCCCCCCACACCTCCTCAAACCCTAGCCGCCTAGTTGCTGCCCTCCTCTCTACCTCTCTCCCGATTGCGCGTAGGCGAAGCCCTGCCGCATAAACTCTTCACCTTTTGCACCACGCCGTCGTGTTGTAGATCCAACCTATCTCTCCACCCCACTTGCTGGACCGAGGAAGGAGGAGACGTCGAGGTGCCGTACGTGTGCATCTCTCGGAGGCATCGCCACTTGCGGTGTTGGATCAGATCGGATCGCGAGGAGGAGAAGGCTAGTACGAATACATCAACCACGTTCTGTCGAACGTTCCGCTGTGTGATTTCTTCAAGGTATGAAGTTCTCATCTATTCCCCCTCGTTGTTTGCATCTCCTAAATTAGTTCGCATCCGTACAAATTTTTGATTTACTATGCTGCGAAACCCTTCAAAGACATAAGTCAATTTTGAGTAAAATAACTCGGATTTGAGTCATATACGTCGGATTTGAGTCAGATGACTCAGATTTAAGACATAAGTCAATTTTGAGTAGAGTAACTCGGATTTGAGTCATATACCTCGGATTTGAGTAAGATGACTCAGATTTAAGACATAAGTCAATTTTAAGTAGAGTAACTCGGATTCGAGTCATATACCTCGGATTTGAGTCATATACCTCGAATTTGAGTCAGATGACTCAGACTTAAGACATAAGTCAATTTTGAGTAAAGTAACTCGGATTTGAGTCATATACCTCGGATTTGAGTCAGATGACTCAGACTTAAGACATAAGTCAATTTTGAGTAGAGTAACTCGGATTTGAGTCATATACCTCGGATTTGATTCAGATGACTCAGACTTAAGACATAAGTCAATTTTGAGTAGAGTAACTCGGATTTGAGTCATGTACCTCGGATTTGAGTTAGATGACTCAGACTTAAGACATAAGTCAATTTTGAGTAAAATAACTCGGATTTGAGTCATATACCGCAGATTTGAGTCAGATGACTCAGACTTAATACATAAGTCAATTTTAAGTAAAATAACTCAGATTTAGAAATAGATGACTCGGATTACCCAAAAATTGACTAGTGCCGGAAATGGCCAGAAGTCAAAAACTTACCCAAAAGGGTTACGACTAGTGCCCAAGAAGGCTAGAAGTCAAAAAATTACCCAAAAAGGTTATGACCAGTACCCAAGAAGGTCATAAGTCAAAAACTTACCCAAAAGGGTTACGACCAGTGCCCAAGAAGGTCAGAAGTCAAAAACTTGCCCAAAAAGGTTTTGACTAGTGCCCAAGAAGGCCAGATGTTAAAAACTTACCCAAAAAGGTTATGACCAGAGCCCAAGAAGGCCAGAAGTCAAAAACTTACCCAAAAGGGTTATGACCAGTGCCCAAGAAGGCCAGAAGTCATTACTTACCCAAAGGGGTTATAAGACCAGTGCCCATGAAGGCCAGAAGTCATATCTTACCAAAAAAGGGTTAAAAGACCAGTGCCTATAAAGGCTAGGTATCACGAACTTACCCAAAAGGGTTATGGGACATAGAAGTATACAACCAAAATATATTAAGTCGGAAGGTAACTCTGAGAATATTTGAATTTGAAGCCTATGCACGACTCTACGAGTCCCACATAGCCTCGGGGACTAATGTCAGGGATATGACCCCAGATACCCTAGAGTTGACGTATAAACAAACCACACTAGACATATGGACACTACAATAAAGGAGAATGAAGGTATAAAGAAGATATATCAAAAGATATGACGCACTAAGAAAGAAATACAAAGGTAAAAATGGAAAAGCGTAGCTGGGCCGAATTAGAGCTAATTCGGCCTGGACGGAGAGGCAGCAGGACTGAATTTGCTCCTCTTGGGCCAAGTCAAACTTACAGGGGCCAAACTAATTACCTAAAGGCCGAAGTGACTAAGCATACACCGAATAAGAGCCGAAGTCCTTCACCCGGGTGGGCCGATAGAGCCTGATTTTTGGCCCACCACGGGCCTGCGTAGCCTCACTCCTGCCGAACTAAGCGCGTCCCAAACACCTCCCGCCGAGCTACCCTGCGCACCACCTCGACAAAACCAAACAAGGCATCGCCAGTACTAAAGGTTCCCGGGTGGGCCGAATCAACCAACATGGGCCCACCGCGGCAGCACCCCGTCTCCACCACCCGCTCCCGCCAAGGACTCCCGTGCATCACGGCTACACACACCTCGTCGCCCCAGCGCTCACCACAGACCTCGTCACCAAGCAGTCCCGGGTGGGCCGACACCAACATCACGACCCACCACGGACCGCGCCGCCTCTACGGAGGAAGAACCTCGGCGCCGGTGAGACCCGGGTGGGCCGGCACAAGCTTTATCCGGCACACCGCGGGAGATCACCCATTAGCATCGGCCATCCTAGACCGGCTCCTCCTCCAGGTCAAATCCCGGAACACTCGGCTGGGCTCCCTCTGCCATGGGCCGAGTAAGACCCCCGCTGGGCCTTTTTCCTTTATTCGGCTGAGGCAATCGAGATCCAGTTGGGCTACATGGCTATCAGGCCGAATCAGTTATTGACGGGGCCGACTTTCCTCTTCATTTTGGTCACTTGGGCCGAGGTATATCACTCTAGATGCTTTCCTACGTGTCTCCCGATGCACTCCTGACCTCCACAACAATACGCCATCAAGTCAGAACAAGACCAATAAGTCTTGTGCCAGTCTTGGGAGCCCACCACCTCGGACTGGCACATGGGCATATGGAATATGCTCTTGGCATCAAGAAGATGCTAGATAATATGCTAAGGAATATGCCATGACATCTCCAAAGATGCCAAGGCATATGCTGAGCATCTAAGAAGATGCCAGGAATATGCTACGCAAATGCCTAGCGTATGGAACAAGCCTTGTCCCCTGGGCTCCTCTTTATAAGGAGCACTAGGGGGATCGTTCACAGAGAGGCCCCGAAGGGCTCTTCCCCTCTCTGCTCAATAGGAGCTCTTCTTCTTCTTCCTCCTCCAATCTGACAGAGAGATCTAGATAGAGGCATAGGAGATACAACTCAAGGAGCATGATTGTAGCCACAAGTATGGCAAGATTATAAGAGATTAGATGTAGAAAAAAAGGTGTTATCTCCACATGAGAGCCTCAATCCTATATATATTGTATTTCTCTTTGTTCATATGAGTGCGGTCTTCACTGCATCATCCCTCCCCGGATTCCTCCACGTCCATCGGCCCCAACTTTAGCCTACCCATGGCATATGCCGTGATACCACCACGACAATATCTATGTGTTTGTGTATCGACTGCAAATTATATGTCGTGTGCTTTTCTGGCATGTGTAAAAACACGTTATTGTTACTCACTCCGTCTAGAAATAACTGACTTGAGTTTAACTAGATTCAAATGTATCAAGACGTATTTTAATGTATAGATACATGTGAATCTAGACAAACCCAAATCAGTTATTCTTGGACAGAAGGAGTATAATTTGTACCGTTTGTGCCACTAATTGCAGTAGATGTTGAGTGGTACAGACATTTGTGTGTGTACAGTCCCAGATCTGTGAGTATACTGTTGGATAGATCTCAACGTGACTGGGCCCAACGGCCCAGCACGCCCCCCCTAACTGCGCCCTGATCGGGGGCGCCCATCCTTATCTAGGACGGTGGGCCCCTGTCGCCAGCGCTATATAAAGTGGTGGGGAGCCGGCAACACGACCTACGAGGTTAGCCGTGCCCTAGCCACCCCACCTACAAGCCAATCCGATCTAGGCTAGCGCTGCGCCGACGGGAAGCTCCACCGACGCAGCCCTAACCACACGCTCGCCACACTCACTTCCCCCTTCACCCATGGCCAACGACGGAGGTTCTAGCTCCGGCACCAGCTCGGGGATTCCCTCTGGCTCGTGTTTGTCGAGCCAGGGAGCAGGTAGAGTCCATCTTGGTTCCTTGTCTCTCTCTCTCTCTGTTCTCGATCTATAAAGGTATGTACAGTGCTACTGTTAGATCTAGACTAGATCCGTGGTAAAGTCATTTTAACATTGGTATCAGAGCAAGGTTTTAGTTGCTAGATTTTACAGTGCTTATTGTAGAAAGTAAAAAGGTTCAAAAGAAAGAATTAGATCCAAAGTGCGCCTGCCATCTGGCCGCGCCGTTCCTCTCGATCTAGATGGGCATCCATTATGGAGAGATCTAGAAGAAGAACACACCCTTCGGGGCAAAGCAAAACCCAAGATCTAAAGCCCCAAAAGTTTCCGAACGCACCCCATAGATCCCCAAAGAAAAGACAATCAAAGTAAGAAAAAAAAAGGGAGCAAAAGGACCCACCGCCGCCCCTCTTGACGGTGGTGCGCCCACCCTCGGGTGGACGCACCGCCGGCAAGGAGGGCGGGGGGGGGGGCATGGCTCACCAGAGCAGAGGGAGGGGCGCGCCATGGCGGCCACCTCGCCTCGCCTGACTCGCGGGCTCGCTCGCCGGAGCGGGGCAGAGGGAGGGGCATGCCGGAGGGCGGCCGCCTCGCCTCGCCTCGTGCTCAACCGGGGCAGGCGCCAGAGCTCGGCCGGAGGGAGGGGCGCGCCGGAGGGCGGCCGCCTCGCCTCGGCTCAGAGCAGGCCGCGCCGCCGGAGGAAGAGGGAGGGGCTCGCCGTAGGCGGCCGCCTCACCTCGACCCACAGCGGTCCACGCCGGCGAGGGAGGAAAGGGCCCGCTGCCGGCCTCGGGCTCCCCCACACGCCACCGACGCGGGGCAGCCGCGGACGAGACGCGGCGCCGCCGCAGACAGGGACGCAGCGAGGGACGCGGCGCCGCCGCGGTCGCGGAGCTGCAGGAGGTGGCCGCGGTGACCACGCGAGGCGGCCGCGCGCGGGACGCGGCGCCGCCGCGGTGGCCACGCGGGGTGGACGCGGGGGCGGGTGAGGAGAGACTGGGGGTTAGGGTTCCACGGGGGCGCGGGGTGGGTTTTTTATACCTCCGCAACGCGCGCACCACCGTAGGATCTAGGGTTGCCCCATCGACGGCTCAGATTGAGCGGTGGTAGCGCCCTGGGCTGCTGGCGGGCCGCGCGGCCGGGCTGTTCCGCGGGCCACAAGCAGCGAGCAAGCGAGCGGCAGCTAGCGGGGGGGGGGGGCGCTGGGGGCCAGGCGCTGGCAGGCCGCTGGCGGGCCGCGCCGGGTGGCCGCGCGGGCAGGCCGCGCTGGCGCTGGAGGCTGGCCCGGCCGACGGTGGGCCACCGCAGCCCGCCCAGTTCTGGCCCAGTAGGGCGTCTTCTAACAAGTTTTCTGTTTTTTATTTTACTGTTTTGGTTTTAATGTTTTTTGCTTAGTTTTAAGCAAAATTTTGCATAGTTTTCTCTAGTCCTTTTATTTTTAAGTATATTGTGACTAGAGAATGAGACAAAGGCAGAATTTTTCTGCAAAGTATAAGTTTTTTTTTATGAAAGTTTCCGCTGCAAATAGTTCTTTTACATTGCAATTGTATGGTTTAAAATTGCTCCAAATGCAATAAAAGTTGATTAAATCTTGACATAAAGATGTGATTAAAGTGATTGTGCCTCATGCTGTTAATTGACCAACGTTATTAATAATCATGACCATAATTTTTCCCTATTAAGAATTAAAGGTGCATTTAAATTTATTTCTTCCCAACGGTGATGTAATTTTAAATAGCACGAAACGATTGCATGCTTAATTTATACCAACGTTGAATTAACGCATACAGTTGTTTTCCTTGGTGATCTCACATCTTTTGTGATTTTCAGGAGGTGTCAACCTCATGGCATGTTTGAAGGACGTCCCGCTCCTCAGGGGGGACAACTACTCCGAATGGAGGAAGAAAGTTGACTTGGCGTTCGTATGCGCCGAAGTGGATTGGGTGGTTGACACCAAGCAACCAGTCAAGCCCGCTGACCCAGTCAGTGGAGATGCTGAAGAAAGTGTTGACTTTGAGAAAAGGAAGAGGGACCATGCTCCATTGGAGCTGGCTTACTCTATCGATAACCAGAAATGGGTGAACGCCAACAAGAAGTGTCTGGCCTTCGTAAAGAACAAAATTGAGAACGCAATAGTGGGCTCAATTGGAGAGTGTGCTACCGTGGGCGAGTATCTCGCCAAGATAAAGAGCCAGTTTACTAGCTCTTCAAAGATGTATGCGACCCAGCTGTTAAAGCAGCTGGTTACTGAAAAGTATACGGGAGGACCCCACGGAATAAGAGAGCACATCTTGAGGATGTCAAACATGGCAGCAAAGCTCAAGCCCATGGATGAGGACCTCGAGTTAAATCCAGCACTCTTGGTGCACCTAGTGATGGCCTCACTTCCACAGCCTTTTGAAAACTTTGTGATAAACTATAATATGTCCCCTGAAAAGTGGGACATAGAAAAGACCATTGGGATGTGCTCCCAGGAAGAGGAAAGGCTGAAAGCCCTTCACGGCGGTTCTCTGAACTTCGTGAAGGACAACAGGAAGAGAGGCTTCACAGGCGGCAACCATGGTGGCTCTCCCTCCAAGCCCCATGGCAAGGGTCCAATGCAGCACCAGTACCAGCATCACCAGTCCACCCCTGGGGAGAAGGATCAGTGCCATCACTGTAAAAAGCCGGGCCACTACAAGAAAGACTGCCCGATTTGGCTAAAGTACATCATGGCCAAAAATGGTAAAGATATTGTTTCTTTTGTTAATGAATCTTTGTATGAAAAGTTTACTAGATCCACTTGGTGGATTGATTCTGGAGCAACTGTTCACGTTGCCAACTCTTTACAGGGGTTCCATTCGACAAGGACCACGCCAAGAAGAGAAAGACACATTGAAGTGGCGAATGGAATAGAAGCAGAAGTGGAGGCCATTGGTGACGTCCCTCTGGAGCTGGCTGATGGCTCTTTGCTTTTGCTCAAAGATGTGCTTTTCGTTCCTTCATTACATAGGAATTTAATAAGTGTTTCCTGTTTGGACAAAGATTCTTACGAATGTTATTTTGGAAATGGCAAGTGTGCCATTTGGTTGAAAGACAAATGTGTGGGTGTTGCTACATTATTCGATAAGTTATATTTGTTATCCCTGCATGAGAAAGTTCTTTCTGTGTGTGATGTGAATGAAAAAGTTTCCTTGTCGAACAAAGAACAAAAGAAAAGAAAGCAAACTCTTGACTCCTCGAGACTATGGCACTGCAGACTAGGCCATATTTCGAGGGGAAGAATTGAAAACCTCGTTAAAAATGACATTCTTCCTCCGTTAGAGTTCTCCGACATAGAACAATGCATAGATTGCATTAAAGGAAAGTATGTCAAACAGATTAAAAAGGGTGCAAACCGAAGCATAGCTACACTAGAAATAATCCACACGGATATTTGTGGCCCGTTTCCGGTGAAAAGTGTGGATGGCTATGATTCATTCATAACGTTCACGGATGATCACTCCCGGTATGGTTATATTTATCCAATCAAAGAAAGATCTGAAGCGTTGGATAAATTTAAAATTTTCAAAGCTGAAGTAGAAAATCAGCACGATAAAAGAATCAAAATAGTTCGGTCCGATCGTGGGGGGGGAGTACTACGGTCGGCATACTCCATATGGTTAAGTACCAGGACCCTTTGCACGGTTCCTGCAAGAAAATGGAATAGTCGCCCAGTATTCTATGCCGGGCGAACCTCAGCAAAACGGAGTAGCTGAAAGGCGCAACCGTACCCTTATGGATATGGTGCGCAGCATGATGAGCTATTCCACCCTCCCATTGGGATTGTGGATGGAGGCGCTTAAAACCGCCATTCATATTCTCAACAGAGTACCAAGTAAGTCGGTGCCCAAAACACCGTATGAATTGTGGACAGGCAGAGTCCCCTCTCTGCACCACTTGAGGGTCTGGGGGAGCCCAGCTGAGGCAAAAGTTTTCAATCCAAACATTGCAAAGTTAGACCCCAAAACAGTATCTTGCCATTTCATTGGCTATCCAGATAAGTCCAAAGGCTATCGTTTCTACTGTCCCGACAGATACACAAAGTTTGTAGAAACGAGACATGCAGTGTTCTTGGAGGACGAATTGATGAGGGGGAGCACGGTAGCTAGGAAAATTGATCTTGAGGAGAAGAGGGTGCACGCACCTCATCCGATGATTCAGGAGCCATTTTTCTCGCTACCTGTTGTGCCACCATTTACAACCCCTGAGGTTGTGGTGCCGGCACCTGTTGCGACTCCACACGTGACAACAATGGGCGAATGTTCGGAACCTGTCCATCAGGAGCCACCTGAACCCACTGTTGAGCACGAAAGGGAGCCAGAACAGCCACCTACTGTAAATGTGCCTGAACCCCAGGCAAGAAATGAGCAAGAGTCTGATGAACTCAGACGGTCTAAAAGAGAACGAAGACCAGCCATTTCCAAAGACATCTACAAAGTTTACAATGTAGTTCATATGGAGGGCGATCCTACCTCATATGAAGAAGCCATGAGTAGCCTTCACTTAGCCAAGTGGGTAGAGGCAATGGAAGATGAAATGACATCGATGAGTTCCAACAATGTTTGGGACTTAGAAGAAATTCCCAAAGGAGCCAAAACAGTAGGATGCAAGTGGGTCTACAAAACAAAGTATGACTCCAATGGGAATGTAGAAAAGTACAAAGCTAGACTCGTGGCAAAAGGCTTTACGCAAAGAGAAGGCGTAGATTACAATGAGACTTTTTCTCCGGTCTCATGCAAGGACTCCTTCAGAATCATCATGGCACTAGTTGCACATTTTGATTTAGAGTTACATCAAATGGATGTCAAGACGGCATTTCTAAATGGAGATTTGGAAGAAAATGTTTACATGAAACAACCCAAGGGTTTTTTCATGGAGGGGAAGGAACATATGGGATGCCGCCTAAAGAAATCCATTTATGGGTTAAAGCAAGCCTCTAGGCAGTGGTATTTAAAGTTTAATGATACCATTAAAAGATTTGGATTCAAAGAAAATGTTGAGGACAATTGCATTTATGCAAAGTTCAAAAGTGGGAAATATATTTTCCTAATTCTATACGTGGATGACATTCTGCTTGCTAGCAGTGATGTTAGTCTACTACTAGAAACAAAGAAATTCTTGTCATCAAACTTTGACATGAAAGACCTTGGTGAAGCCTCTTATGTTTTGGGCATAGAAATTCACCGAGACAGAAAGAATGGAGTGTTAGGACTGTCGCAGAAAGCGTATTGTGAAAAGATTTTAAAGAAATACAATATGCATGCGAGTAATTCAACACCTGCTCCCATAGTCAAGGGCGATAGTTTTGGGAAATCCCAATGTCCAAAGAATCAATATGAGATCGATCAAATGAAGTCAGTACCATATGCTTCGGCTGTTGGAAGCTTACAGTATGCACAAGTGTGCACTCGCCCTGACTTAGCATTTATCACCGGGGTACTCGGTAGATATCAAGAGAATCCAGGCATAGAGCACTGGAAGATGGTAAAGAAAGCTTTGCGCTATGTGCAAGGCACAAAAGGCCTCATGCTAACATACAGAAGATCTGATTCCCTAGAGATAAAAGGGTATTCAGATGCAGATTTTGCGGGAGATAAAGACGACCGAAAGTCCACGACAGGGTATGTCTTTACTCTCGCAGGAGGTGCTATTTCGTGGAGAAGCGCCAAACAGTCGATAGTTGCATCATCTACGATGTATGAAGAATTTATAGCATGTTATGAGGCCATGGGACAGGCGTTATGGTTAAAGAAATTCTTACCTGACTTGAAAGTGGTTGACTGCATCAGCAGGCCACTAAAGATGTACTGTGACAATGAGCCCGCAGTATTCTATACTCACAACAACAAGTCGAGTAATTCTTCAAAGTCTAGAGATATAAAGTATTATGTTGTGAAGGACAAAGTCCAGGATCAAACTATAAGTCTCGAGCATATAAGGACAAATGATATGCTTGCGGATCCGCTAACGAAAGGCTTACCACCCAATGTGTTCAAGGAACACATAGCCGGCATGGGTTTAACGGGAAGCCTATGACTCCTGGACTATAGAGGCCCAAAAGTAACAGAATTTGTTTCAGAACATGAAGGTATATAGTGGCTGTCTGATTCTATCGGCAATTGAGCTGAGACGATGAAACATGCTTTATGTCTCATTCTGTGATGAAATAAGTAAAGAACAAGGATAAAAGTAAAGTCGAGATCTAGGGGGAGAATGTTGGATAGATCTCAACGTGACTGGGCCCAACGGCCCAGCACGCCCCCCTAACTGCGCCCTGATCGGGGGCGCCCATCCTTATCTAGGACGGTGGGCCCCTGTCGCCAGCGCTATATAAAATGGTGGGGAGCCGGCAGCACGACCTACGAGGTTAGCCGTGCCCTAGCCGCCCCACCTACAAGCCAATCCGATCTAGGCTAGCGCTGCGCCGACGGGAAGCTCCACCGACGCAGCCCTAACCACACGCTCGCCACACTCACTTCCCCCTTCACCCATGGCCAACGACGGAGGTTCTAGCTCCGGCACCAGCTCGGGGATTCCCTCTGGCTCGTGTTTGTCGAGCCAGGGAGCAGGTAGAGTCCATCTTGGTTCCTTGTCTCTCTCTCTCTGTTCTCGATCTATAAAGGTAATGTACAGTGCTACTGTTAGATCTAGACTAGATCCGTGGTAAAGTCATTTTAACATATACTTGTGCATATCTACGCAACATTTGTTGTGCTTTCCCACGTCTTTTTTGGTACAAGTTGTCCAACCTTTTAAATTCACATAAATTCACATGAAACAGTGGCCTAAGTTTTCGCAAATTCTAATCCTACACCGACCTTTCTCGCATCCAGTGAGGTCAGCATGATCACGAACGTTCGCACTGCCTCTGCTAAAACTGGGTTCCGGCGATTTAAATAAAAATAACCTAAAAATCAAACAAACTCAAAAATTAAACCTTCTCGCAGACTATTTCGCAAACTATTCAGTGGACATAGTATTTTAATTTTAACCCTTATAGCCAGCTAAATAGGCCTCATTGTATTTGCTCTAACGTTTGCAGTGACGAGAATGCATGTCCACATCCAAAAGTGCAGATTTTTTCACCAACTGGCCAAACGCGCCCCTAGTAACCTGCGGTGCCCGCAACGGCCACGACAACGTCTACCGCCCACACGCCACCTGCTTGCTGTCTTGTTTCAAAACATGACCAAAACGCACCTCACAACCATTTTCTCGTGAATCGACCCCACCGGAGGAAATTACACAAACCACCACCTATTGCTGCTTCAGTTGCACAAAACACCAACTGTACGTGTTTTTTTTGCAAAAACCACCAACTATACATGTAGTAATTAGTTTCACAAAGGTCCAAGCCTAGAATTAGGTTGCTTAACAGCAAATCTGATGGTTACATAGTGGCGGAGCTATGTGTAAGTCCGGGGGGGGGGGGGGGGGGGACCGCCCCAGACCTGGCCAAATCTCTGAAAAAATATCGATTTAGGGATTTGGATGAGAAAAATCTGTGTCATTTGCCTCCTCTCCCAAACATTAATTTTTCTTGGTTAGGCATTCACATGCCATTTGCT
This sequence comes from Avena sativa, assembly GCA_916181665.1. NCBI lineage: Eukaryota > Viridiplantae > Streptophyta > Magnoliopsida > Poales > Poaceae > Avena > Avena sativa. The sequence goes on along the minus strand of OV702280.1, from coordinate 388,201,772 downwards.
ACTTTTTTTCAAATATTTCAAAAAGAAGTAACCCTCTGACCCATATTAGTTGACTTTAATTCATTTAGATAGTCAAGTTTTAGTACTAGATACATCCGTATCTAGACAAATTTGAATCAACTAATATGAGTCATAGAGAGTATGTAATTTTTTAATAATTTCAACGATATAATAGCAAATACGAGAAAGTTTGAAACAATCTACATCATCTGTTAAAAATATTTATCACTTTTTTTGTAATGCTCGTCCTAAAAATATTCTAGTAACTTAATTTTTTTAGAGAAGTAAATGTGGTACAAGATATTTTTTATCAACCGTGTACGTTTGACAAAATAATAGCCGATGAGACATGGACATATCACAACACCATTGCCCTGTGGGGGTTCTATCGTCAAATTTACATTTAACCAACTTTATCATTAAGACCTTTATAGAACACATTACATGTATAATTAGTGGTTTGTGCAAAAACATATGTACTCTCTCCGTTTAGAAATAACTAAATTGAGTTTGCCTAGATTTAAATATATATAGGCTCATTTTAGTGTATCAATATATTCAAATCTAAATAAACCTAAATCAATTATTTCTGGACAAGAAAAATGTACCCCTCCGATCCATATTAATTGACTTTGATTTGTTAAAATTTAGATAAACCTATATACTAAATAGTATCTAGATTTATTTAAATCTAGATAAATTTGAGTCAATTAATATAAACCGGAGGAAGTAGTTTTTTTTTTTCTGAAAATCAGAAAGCACAGCCAGATCGCTGGCTACAAAGCTCCTAGCGAGACCTGTAACATCGCCCGACCATTGGTGTCCTGTTCAACTGGACGGTGGTACCCCACCGGCAAGCCGAATCACATGGCCCCACCTGATATACGCCTACGTGTCACCATCGACAAACTTGTATGTAAACGCACACGAATTTTCCCGAAAACTTTTCCCTCCCAGGAGTCGCGCCTCCCGCCCAACCCTAACCCCGCTTCAAATACCGCCGCCCGCTCCGTCTCCAGTAACACATTCCCCCCTCCCGTTAGCCACCAAATCCACCACTCATCGACCGCCCGGACCCACATGGCGGCCACACGCAAGCCCCGATCTCCGTCCGCCGCCGCGGCGGCCGACCACCTCCGCTTCCTCCGCCCCGGCGCCCTCGCCCGCCTCCGCGACGCCAGGCTCCGCCGTCGCAAGCGCGCAGCCTCCCGCGCGGCCCCGCCTTCGCCGGGGTCGCCGTCGCCCTCTCCCCCTCCCGCTCCCGCGGCCGGGGTCGGCGAGAGCGGGCCCTTCCTGCCCTACTACGTGCCCGTGTCGAGGCTCCTCGCGCCGCGGTGCCCTGGGCGGAAGAAGCTCACCGCGGCGAAGGGGGTCACTCTCTTCTCCCTGCCGAGTCCGGACCTGCCCTTCGAGGCGGTTATGGAGTTCCTCAACATCCCGGATATGGTGGTCGCCGCCCACTAGAGCGGCTCGTCGTGTTGTATTAGTTCGTGTTATACTTGTAGATTCAGGGATCTAGTCCACCCTTTGCTTAGTAAATTACTAGCTCCATGTCTCACAGTTTATTGTTTAACTTGTTTGTTTGTACCGATTTGATGTGAAAAACAAATATAAGAAGAAACATAGTTCTGCAAAGGTTTGTGTAATTGCAAAAAAGGGGAACAGAATTGTCAATTTGTTGTGCTTTCCTACTACAATCTGCTCGGTGATCTGTGGATTCAGGATGTTTTGTTCTGGGTTTTCTAATAGGCACATATGCAGTACTAGGGGGAACTCAATTGCTTGTCAGATGTGATTTCATTGAACAATGGACATAATCAGCATGTGGCTACACTTTTCAGAAATGGTAAGTTCCCTGTCTACTCTAGTTCAGCTTATCTGGGCTTAGATTGCATCAATATTGCCGTTACAGTTCTGGAGTAGCTTATTGTGGCTTGTGGTAAATGTCAACAGCTCATGCTTTCAGTATTGGTTAAGAAACACCCTAAATGTTGCATCTGCTGGTATTGCCCAATAATTTCTGGTTTGTGCCACTACTGCCCTTGTATCTCCCTTTTTTGTTATGTGCATATATCTCATCTAGGCATATTTGCACTGCTTTGAGCATCCTCAACTGCAACCATCATTCAGATTTTTCATGCCTGATCTCTTAACAAATGTGACTACCGCATCATTTGTTGATCATGTTGGATTTTTGTATGTGTAGTTTCCTATACACTCATGACTTGTATCATTGATGGTGTATCATTATTGTGTTGGGACATGTTTCGTATCGGACTGGCTGTTAATTTCTTCATTTAGTTAAAAGATAAAGAATAGTTCTGGAAAGGTTTGTGTAATTGCAAAAAAGGGAACAGAATTGTCAACTTGTTGTGCTGGGTGATTTGTGCATTCAGGATATTGTGGTCTGGGCTTTCTAATAGGTACATACATTCAATTGCTTGTCAAATGTAAGACCATTGAACAATGGATATAATCAACACGTGGCTGCACCTTTTTCAGAAATGGTAAGTTCCTTGTCTACTCTAGCTAAACTTCATTGGGTTTAGATTGCATCAATTCTGCCACTAGCAGTTCAGTAGTACTAGCTTATTGTGGTTTGTGGTAATTTTTCGACAGCTCATGCTTGCAGTATTGGCTAAGAAACACTACATGTTGCTGGCTTGCTGCATCTTCTGATATTACCCAATAATTGCTGGTTTGTGCCACTATCGTCCTTTTATCTCCCTTTTCTGTAATATGCATACATCTCATCTAGCATATTTGCACTGCTTCGAGCATCCTCAACTGCAATCATCATTCAGAGTGATCATGCCTGATCTCCAAACAAAGGTGACCATGGCATCACATATATGCAGTACTAAGGAAATTCAATTGCTTGTTAAATGTGATTTCGTTGAACAATGGGCATAATCAGCATATGGTTATCCTTTTAGAAGTGGTAATTTCCTTGTCTACTGTAGTTCAACCCCATTAGTTGTACATTACATCAATCTTTCTGTTAGCAGTTCAATAGCAGACTATCGTGGCTTATGGTTAAATTCAACATCATGGTTTTAAAGGCGCTGAGGCGTCCAGGCGCCCCTCCTCCGCCTTGAAAAAATGGGCGCTTTAGGCGCCTAGGCGTCCAAAGCGCCCGCCTAGGCGTCCAAAACGCCCGCCTAGGCGTCAGAGCGCCCCTACATCGCCTTATGACGCCTTAACGCCTTAAAACCATGTTCAACATACCTCAAGATGCTACAATAGTGCTTGCCTACAGTACTTGTTAAGAAATACATCTTTGTTTCCTTGTGTTGCTGGACACTGCCACACTGGTGTCTTCTGGCATTGCCCATTTATTGCTGTTTTGCGATTGTTGCCCTTTTATCTTCCTTTTCTGTAACATATTTCATCTAGGTATATGTTTGCTTAGCTTCTAGCATCTACACGCTACAATCATCATTTGAAGTTATCATGATTGATTCCACACAAAGGTGTCTAGCATATCTATATCTATACTAATCATGTTTAACTATGTGCCTGCCCTATCACCCTATGACTTGCTGTGTTAGGACACATTTTCTATTGGACCAGCTGTTGTTGTTTATTCATTTAGTTTATTGATTGCACAATGATTCTGTTGGATAGAGACCTACTTAATTTTGCTGCTAGTAATGCCCAATAATGAATGGTGCTATTTTCTTTTCTATTGTTTTAATTTATAATAATTCAGTTCCCAATTGACTAAAGTAGTGACCAGAGGGGTTTGTATACTAGCATTAGCATGTCAGGCTACTGCTCTTACTGTTCCATTGGTCTATCTTCTGGCTGACATCGATCTCCAGAAAGTTCTTTTCCTGCTTAATCACGTAGTCACGCACCTATCATACTGGTTCATTTGAATTAACTGATGCGTTGTTGGCATTCAATGAGTAGTTTAGTATATGACTCTTGGCTTTTAGTCAAGGCCAAATTTGAGCATTTCCCCGGTAGGAGCTGCTTCATGGTTATCTAATCTTTGTTATTAACAAATATATTCTGTGCTGGACTGTTGGTAGTTTATATCGCATCTTATGAATGACACTGACCATGACTCTGAAGTATCAGTCTGCCTATAGCTTCTTAATCATGTTAGAACAGAGCATACAACAGAAGTGATTTGTGAATTTGTGTTGTGCACCCTTACGATTTCTTGTTCTGACGTTAATACTCGTGGACTGCATATGGCTTGAACTATATACTGATGTTGGAATCTCAGGCTTATTGTTCCTGCTGAATCTATGATTCAATTTCTATTACCCTACTGTTCATTTAGTGCATTTCTTCTCTCTGATTTTTTACTTTGTAAATACCCGGGGTTCCTATGCTGTCTTCTTTTGTCTGCTGCATTGTGCGACCTTACCATTTAGCATGTTTCTTTTGCCCTGATCGCCACTTCATAGAATTCTACATGATTTTCTGGCGAACAAATGTAGTAAATATCATGAGTAACCATGCTTGATAATTCCATGTAACTTTTTTATTTAGTATCGGACATGCTTTTTGTCTGTTGGGACATGCTTTGTATCGTACATATATTCCCTTCATCGAAAAATTGTTTTGTATCGGACTGGCTGTTGTAATTTCTTCATTTAGTTAAAAGAAAAAGAATAGTTCTGTCTACGGTTTGTGTAATTGCAAAAAATGGCAAAGAGAAGTGTCAATTTGTTGTGTTTTCTTACTTACAATCTACTGGGTGATTTGTGAATTCAGGATATTTTGTTCTGGGCTTTCTAATAGGAACATATATGCAGTACTAGGCAATTCATTTGCTTTTTAAATGTGATTTCATTGAACAATGAACATAATCAGCATGTGGTTAACCTTTTAGAATTGGTAAGTTCCTTGTCTACTCTAGCTCAACCCTGTTGGGTTTAGATTACATCAATCTTTCCGTTAGCAGTTGAATAGTATTGTGGCTTATGGTCGATTTCAACATACCTCAAGATGTGCTAAAGTAGTGCTTGCCTACTGTATTTGTTAAGAAATACTCTACATCTTCATTTCCTTATGTTGCTGGACACTGCCACACCGGTATCTTCTGGCATTACCCATTTATTGCTGGCTTGCGAGTGTTGCCTTTTTTTATCTTCTTTTTCTGTAACATATTTCATCTAGGCATTTTCTCAGCCTCTAGCGTCTACAAAGCACAATTATCACTCGAAGTTATCATGATTGATTGGCTGATTGCCGATCAAAGGTGACTAACATATCTCCTAGTACTAATCATGCTTAATTATGTGCCTGTCTTATGCCCCTGTGACTTGCTGCGTTGGGAATACATTTTGTATCAGACCAGCTGTTGTAGTTTCTTCATTTAGTTCATTGATTGCACAATGATTCTGTTGGACCTACTTAATTTCACTGCTAGTAATGGCCAATAATGAATGATGCTATTTGCTTTTCTATTGTTTTAATTTACAAAGTATTCAGTTCCTAATCGACTAAAGTAGTGATAAGAGGGTTTTTTGTATACTAGCATTAGCATGTTGGGCTATTGCTCTTGCTGTTCCATTGGCCCATCTTCTGGCTGTCATCGATCTCCAGGAAGTTCTTTTCCTTCCGAGTCACGTATTCTTGCACCTATCATACTAGGTTGTTTGAATTACTTGATGAGTTGTTAGCATCCAGTGCATAGTTTAGGATTTTTGATTCTTGGGTTTTAGTTGTGGTCGAATTTGAGCATTTCCTTGGTAGAAGCTTCTTCATGCCTATTTAATCTTTATTACTCCCTCTGTCCAGAAATACGTGACTTGATTTGTCTAGATTTGCATGTATCTAGTTGCGTTTTAGTGTCTAGATACATGCGAATCTAGACAAATCCGAGTCACTTGTTTCCGGGCGGGGGAAGTATTATTCTGTGGTTAACTGTTGGTAGTTTATGTCACATCTTATGAATGGCACTGATCATGAATCTGAAGTATCAATCTGCGTATAGCTTCTTAATCATGTTAGAACATGGCTACGTTGAAACTGATTTGTGACGTGCACTCTTACAATTTCTTGTTCTAACATTAATACTCATGGACTGCATATGGTTTGAACTATATACTGATGTGAGAATTTGAGGCTTATTGTAAATGCTGAAACCATGATCCAATTTCTAATACCCTATTAATCTATTATGCATTTTCTGCATGTCTTCTCTCTGATTTCTACTTCTTAAATACTTGGAATCCTATCCTGGCAATTTTTTGTCTGGGGCATTGTGTGACCTTACCATTTTAGCATGTTTCTTCTGCCCTGATCTCCATTTCATAGAATCTTGCATAACTGTCTGGTGAGCATATCTAGTAAATATCGTGAGTAACCATGCTTGATAATGACATGTGAAATCATATATAGTTACAATTCCTCACCTGTAAAAGGGATGGACTTCATGCATTTGCTGATTATATTTCATCAGATTTTCTGATCTCAATCAGACAAGCAACTAAGCCTGGTGCCTCTGAAAGAAGATCCATGTCTGACCAATCGTCGTGTTTTCTATGTGAAGTGTTCTTGCATTTGAGAGCTAACAATAGTGGAAATGAAGTATACGAAGCAGAAAATTGGTACTCCCTCCGACCCATATTAGTTGACTCAGATTTATCTAGATACATATGTATCTAGCACTAAAATTTGACTAGATACATTCATATCTAGATGAATCTAAGTCAACTAATATGGGTCAGAGGGAGTATTATCCTCATAGGGGGTATAAAATCAAATAATTCTTCCTGGAAATCTACCAATGACAGATGTACAGAACTAATCTGACTGCAAATACCTACCGCTAACTAAATGCAGTTCTACTGTTAATCTGAAACGAGAATCGCTTCAGCAACCGGCTTCAGTATTGACTGCATAGCTGTATAGCGTCTCTCTGTTTACACATAGTAATGTTTTCTTCATGCCCTTGCATACTACTAGTACACACTATCTGTAGCCTACGGCTCCATCTTATGAATTCCATTATCTGCTAATTCACCTGCTTCAACTTTACGTATATGCCTTTTTCAACTTTACGTATACATGAATCAAAAGCAGCCAGGCAGCTAAAAACTCTTTTTTTATCTATCTTTTTTTCTACTGATCGTTTGTGGAGCATCGATGGTCCCAAGAGCACATTGGAGCAAGGCTCTGAGATTTTGTGAGGTGAAGTATTGGACTCTTTCAGTTGTTGATGCCCTGATGTCTCACTTTGCGCGCAGGGGCAGGAGTACATTTTTTCCTGAAGGAATATTACCATTTGCCGATAATAACTGGAGAGGGATAAACCAATCGTTTAACTAGGCAAGATCTGCATGTGAAACGTACGACTATATCATGCGCGGATCACGGACGGACCTTGGACCGCGAGATGGGAACAGAGGTGAGTCATCGGGGTGACAAGCAGCTCAGACACGTTTCTTTTCTTCACATGTTTATGCTAAGCATCACAGATTCACATCACGCAAATTGTTAATTTTTTTATTTCTTCGGGTAAATACAATTGATTTACTTTTGGGTTTTACTAGTTTTCGATCGTGTATTCATGTGCTCAGACAGACACACAGTTGGAATTAATGTGCTCGCAAAGCCGTGGAGACCACGTGCCTGATCTCTTGACTTTTAAAGCCGTGGAGTACTGCCGTGGCCTAGATCGGTGGGGGCGAAGAGATCTTGCTACAATGACATCATCAGAATGGTGAAATTAAATGGCGAGATCTACAGGAAATACATCATCAGAATGGTGAAATTAAAACGGCGAGATCTACTGGAATGTTCCAGAATTGAGCAGGCAGATTCCCATGGGCGAGCCCAAGCTACACGGCTCATCCTACGTGTCCCTCCCCGACAAAGAAGAGCCGTCCATAGCACAAGCCCCCCGGGCCCACACCCCTGTGAGCGCCCTCCCTCGTGCAGCCGATCCGAGAAGCCCCATCATCATCTTTCCGTCCACCCATTTCCCCACAGGGTAAAAATGAGGGAGAAATCAGTGGGAGGCAATAAAACTCGCCTGATTTTCGCCACACACAAATCGCACGCTGGGGAAAAGCACTATCCCTTTCGATCGAGCGCGCGCGTGTGTACAGACAGTACGGCTGCGCATTCCGATGCGAGTTTTTAGTAGAGGCTAGGAAAAACTAAGGAAGGGGGTCAGCTCTTCCGTGTAGGGGGGCGGGGGAGAGAGAGGAGAGATCAGGGGAGAGAGGTTTTGTTTTGCCGCCGGCAATGGAGATGGCTCTCCGGGCGCAGAGCCCGCTCTGCTCCCGGAGCCGGCCGGTGCTCGTCCTGCGCCCCGCCAGTGCTGCCGCCGCCCCCGGCCTCGCACAGGTGCGTGTTCTTTGCGTCCCCCCCTGTTCCTACTGTTCTGCGTTTTTGGTCCCATTTTGGTTTGGAGAACTTCGATTGATGGGCAGGGCAGGGCAGGCCTGCATGTCTGGTTGGCCGAGTGTTGCGCCACTGCCTTCTTGTTGATGAATATCTGTAGGGGACCTCGTTTCAGTTACCCCAAATACTGCATGTTCTCTCTGCATCTACAGCGGACTTTACAACAGCTTTGCTCTCCTGTCAAGCAATTTTTATTTGGTTTGGCCCGTTTGCTGGTTGCATCCATCGGAGATGTCCTTAACCTGGGGCATTTTGGGGGCAGTACGGGTGAATAATTAGTCCAGTTATAAAAATGTGCTATCACATTCAGGCAGGTGATCTTTACTTACAGCTCTCTGTTTTCCAGTCCATCGTGAAGTGCGGCAGATTTACAAGAAGCAGGCTTGTTCAATGCATGGTATCGAGCTCAGGTTTGAAGATCAATCTTGTTACAAGTAACTGTCTGAGTACTCTGGCCATGCTGCCTAGCTCATGCTCTCATTACATTGCATTATTCAGATTACTCTAAGAGGAATCCGAGGAGATCGTCAAGTCCAAAGCCCAAGGGAACTGCCTCTAAAGGATATGCTTCGAGACCTGCTGCTGAATACAGCACGAAGAAGATCGAACAGAGCAGCACTGACGAAGGTGATGTTGAACAGAGCAGCACGGACGAAGGTGACCTTGGCACAAGCAATGTGACGCTCGGTAGTGAAGCAACATATCAGACAACTAGAACAGAAGAGGAATCTGAGGCTGAGCTGGAGGGAGTGAGTGGGCCTGACACTGAAGAAGATGTCGAACAGAAGCAGCCTCCAGCATTGGCCTCCGAATCCATGGGCATCGAGTCAGTTAGTGAACCAACAGAGGAGACAAGTACCGCAGAAAAATCATCTGAGGTAGACTTCTCAGGAAATGTTTCCAGCAGTGTGACACTGGAGGGAGTGAATGAGACCGAGACTGAAGAAGAGGTTGACCAAATGCAGTCTTCAGCATCGGTTTCCACCTCCATGGATGCTGAGTCAATTGACAGAGAACTTGAGGAGTACCGTCGCAAAATAAGCGCATACATAGGTTTGAAATCCGAGCCTTCATCGATTGTCGATGTCACTGGATTGGATACAGTGAAGCCAACCACCATAGTTAGCGAACAGAATATAACTGAAGCAGCAGTGGATGAAATAGCCAGCAAAACTCTCGAGGTGGGAGAACTTTCTTTATCAGAAGATGGCGCCGGGACAAGTAAAGATGCCAATGAAGAGCCTTTGGTTGCCGGTGATGAACTGAGGATGACAGAGGATGAAGAACAGCAAGAGCTAGAGATGCAAGAACAGGTACCCAAGGATGTTGATCCTCAAGTGCTAAAGCGAAGGCTTGAAGAGCTCGCAAATGAAAACTATTCAATTGGGAATAAGTGTTTTGTTTTTCCTAACATAGTGAAAGCTGATTCAGTTATTGATCTTTACTTAAATCGTAGTATGTCTGCCTTAGCAAGTCAGCCTGATATTCTTATCAATGGGGCATTCAATGGTTGGAGATGGAACCCTTTTACTGAAAAATTGCATAGAAGTGAATTAACAGGGGATTGGTGGTGCTGTAAACTCTACATACCCAAGCAGGCATACAGATTAGACTTCGTGTTCTTTAATGGTGACACAGTCTATGAAAATAACAATTATAATGATTTCGTCCTGCATATAGAAAGTGGCATTGATGAACAATCATTTGAGGACTTCTTGATTGAAGAAAAGCAAAGGGAACTTGAGAGGCTTGCCGCAGAAGAAGCTGAAAGGGAAAGACAGGCCGAGGAGGAGCGCCGGAAGGAGGAAGAAAGGGCTGCAGTGGAAGCTGATAGGGCACAAGCAAAGGCTGAGGTTGAGATGACGAGGAATAGATTGCAGCAAGTGTTGGGTTCAGCCAGCAGATACGCTGATAATCTATGGTATATAGAGCCTAACACATACAAAGGAGGGGATAGGGTCAGATTATACTATAATCGAAGCTCGAGACCACTAGTATATACAAATGAGGTTTGGCTGCATGGGGGTTATAACAACTGGATTGATGGGCTCTCTATTGCTGAAAGACTAGTCAAATCTAAAGAAAAGGATGGTGATTGGTGGTATGCAAATGGTATGTTAATTCACACGTTTTATTTCTTAGGAGTTAGGATTCATAGTATCATAAGGTGGCCATTTTATTATGGTATCGGCATAAAAGAAGCATGGTAACTCAGGCATTATGTATGCCTCTAAATTACACATTGGTGTTTCCTTCCTAAAATATGTGTTCTCTCTTGAATGAGTTTCAAGATCTGATACCATGTGTTTGTTTGCTTTCATACATATAGCTTACACTTGACTTTACTCCCTGTATAGTTACTTTACCTGAAAGCGCATTGCTGTTGGACTGGGTTTTTGCTGATGGACCACCTGGGAATGCAAGGAAGTATGATAACAATGGAAAGCGAGATTTCCATGCTGCCGTTGCAAAGGGCATATCTGATGATTTATTTTGGGTCGAAGAAGAACATAGGTTATTCAAAAGGCTTCAGCAAGACAGAAAAGAAAGGGAGGATGCTCGCCGGAGAAGGGTTAGTTCAAGAGAATCAATGCATATAATTTAGGAGGCTAGGAGCATTATAACTGTCTACTTGACTACGTATTAAAGCAAAAATATTCTTTCTCTTTCTTCTCTTTTGAAATAAAAAGGAGGATCTTCTGACAGAAGATCTTGTGACATTTACCTTTTGTTTGGTTGCAATAGGCTGAGATAACTGCAAGGATGAAAGCTGAGACAAAGGAGAAGACTATGAGAGAGTTTCTTCTCTCACAAAAACACATTGTGTATACCGAGCCACTTGAAGTGCGTGCAGGAACCACCGTTGATGTTCTATACAATCCTTCTAACACAGTGCTGAATGGAAGTCCAGAAGTTTGGTTCAGATGTTCATTTAACCGTTGGACCCATCCAAGTGGTCCTTTGCCGCCACAGAAGATGGTGAATGCAGAAAATGGTTCACACTTACAAGCTACAGGTGTGGATCCTTGTCAGTGACCTTTTCTTGAAGCATTTCTCATGCTAATACACAATCAAGTACCACTAGATCCTCCCTCTAGAATATTTCACTCGAAGCTACTTGCTGATTTGTATTATGTGGTGATGATTTGTACATTTCTAATGTACATGCTCCTATAAACCTTTCTAGACGTCTATTCAGAACAGCTCAAGTTACCACTTTCTCCTTATTTACCAGAAATTTCATAAGACGCAAATCCTGATAAAAGTAAAATAGAGCCTCTTCAAACTTTACCAATTTTTTTATTATGTGGAACTCAATCCTGCTTCTTTTCATGACATATTTTTGGACTATCGATTAGTTGTTGCCGGTAATTATGATAGTATTCAGTCGCAACTAGCCTGTAAATAAATTTTGTATTATGAAGGGATGTTTCTCCTTTTGCATTCCGTTTAATTGATCTGCCTGTTTTCCAGTTAGGGTTCCTTTGGATGCATATATGATGGACTTTGTTTTCTCTGAGTCGGAAGAAGGTGGAACTTATGACAACCGAAATGGGATGGACTACCATATTTCTGTGTCTGATTCCATGGCAAAGGAACCACCTATGCATATTGTGCACATTGCAGTAGAAATGGCTCCTATTGCAAAGGTAAATGTACTTCTTGCAATCTTCTTTTGGTACCTAAAATGATGACATGCTGAACAATGACCAATGTTGTCACAGGTTGGGGGTCTTGGAGATGTTGTTACTAGTCTTTCACGAGCTATTCAAGATTTAGGCCACAAGGTTGAGGTTATTATTCCAAAGTATGACTGTTTAAACCTAAGCAATGTAAGTTGTACACTGCACTTTATCCTGGGTTTCTTTATTTTTTCTTGCTTTTATTTTTTGTCTTATATCTGTAACTGAATTATACTAGTAGAACAGCACACAATTATACTGTGGAAATATGTATGTATGTCTTTTGCATAATTGTAGTCTAGATTTTGGTGTCTCAAAGCTTCCCAGAAACTGAATTGTGCAACCGTTAGTAAGTCAATGAGTGGTTGCAAATCCCAACATGTTCTAAAATTTGCGGTTTCTTCTTTGTGTAGAGCACTGAAGCACCTTTCTCAGAAACAAGTTGTATGTTTTCCTCTGTTTGTATAATTACATGTAGCAGTACTTAATTTTACTTGTCTTTGTTCATAGTGTTTTATGTGCTTGCTTGATCGGTGGGATGGTGTTTGTCAGTACAGTTGTTATTCTTATTGAGTTGCCTTTCTTTTCATGCAGGTGAAGGATTTACATTGCCGTCAAAGTTTTACTTGGAGTGGTACAGAGATAAAAGTATGGTTTGGAAAGGTTGAAGACATCTCTGTTTATTTCTTGGAACCACAAAATGGGTATGCTTATACTCCACATTTTACCAGTATACACTATTTATCAGTTTTATTGCCTGCATTATCTCTTTTCTTTTTTATACACTTTGTTTTGTAGATTCCATATCCCACTTTGTTGATGAACCCTTATTTTATCACGAGTATCCTGTCTGTCCTTCATTTTAAGACCTGATGGTTACTGGCTAGATCATAGAAATCTTACAGCATTATACTTTTTTTTAAATGCTTGCATCACAGAAATCTTGATAACTGTTATCCTTCAAGAAATAGCCTTTTTTAACCAGTCACAACTAAGTAGGAGATGAAGAACTTCTATTTTAGTTAGTTATTTGATTGGTTCTTTTACTGTTTGTTCCAATGAGTTGAGCATGGCTTGAGCTGGCATCCAACTTAAGTATAGATAAGATGTTATTGTATTTTATAACTTTCTTCGAACTAAATGGTTGCATGTTGCTATGCTAGTACACAGGTAGACGAGATGTATAGAGGCTTCAGGCAAACGAGACATGTTTATTTTTGTTAGTAAATGAACGTGATTTCATCACTGAAAAAAGAAGGGGACTGACATTTCTTGTTGTAGGATGTTTTGGGTTGGATGTGTCTATGGAAAGAACGATGAAAGCAGATTTGGCTTCTTCTGTCATTCTGCTCTGGAGTTTCTTCTCCAGAGTGGTTCTTCTCCAGTAAGTACAAGCTATGTCCCATGTCATTATCTGTTATCTACTTACGTAGGTCTTTCCTGAGCTTTTTTTTTCTCATGCTGGTTATGCATTAATGGCAATGTATTCTATGATCTCATCTTATATTAGTGCTGGAATAATTTTCCTGTATTTTTCTCATCGCCAATTTATTCCCAGAACTTTTCTGTATTTTTCTGTCTTTTTGTTAGAACTGTGCAAGTATATCATCAATCACCCATTTCATGTTGTTACTTTTTTGCTTTTATGTCCACATATCGACTTCTCATACAGCTCAAGTGTTGTCATCCTAATAGGATATCATACATTGTCATGATTGGTCAAGTGCTCCAGTTGCTTGGCTGTACAAGCAACATTATGATCATAATGGGCTGCCAAATGGTCGGGTTGTATTTACAATCCACAATCTTGAATTTGGAGCAAATCAAATTGGCAAAGCAATGGCACATTGTGATAAGGCTACAACTGTGAGTACCTGTGTTTTGCTTTATCCCTATCATAAAGCAGATCCTTCAACATATTGCTAAACTATATTTCTTATCTGTTTTATACTGTTTTTGGCCACCCTGTGCAGGTTTCGGACACATATTCAAAGGAAGTGTCCGGGCATGGTTCTATTGCTCCTCACTATTTTAAATTCCATGGCATTCGTAATGGAATTGATTCTGATATTTGGGATCCATATAATGACAGCTTCATCCCGGTAAGTAATTATCATTGGTTCTATTCATCATATTCCATAACTATGATGCATCTTATCAGTTTGGATTCTGTAAAATGTGAGAGCTGTCTTAATACTGTTGTGGATATTGCCAGCTCATCTTTTGTGTCATTCTGTTTCAGGTAAATTATACTTCCGAGAATGTTGTTGACGGTAAGAGTTCTGCAAAAAGGGCATTGCAGGAGAAGCTTGGATTACATCAAACTGATTCCCCTCTAGTCGGAATCATCAGTCGGCTTACTGCCCAGAAAGGAATTCACCTTATCAAGCATGCAATTTATCGAACTCTTGAACGCAATGGACAGGTCTTTTCTTTTGCTTATAGATAATACCTATGTTCAATTGCAAGCTTCTTATGCGTTCTTTTTTGGCATTTAACCTTTGCCAACCTTTTCAAAACTAAAGAACATTATCTTTCTTCAACAGGTGGTTTTACTAGGTTCAGCTCCAGATCATCGCATACAAAATGACTTTATCAACTTAGCTAAAAAACTTCATGCTGAATTTGATGGCCGCGTGAAGCTTTGTTTAACTTATGACGAGCCATTGTCACATTTGGTAAGTCTCAGATTCTCTTTGAAGAGCCCTATACATTAGAACTGGCTTATCTGTGCTAAATAAAATTCTTGTTTTATTTGTAGATATATGCTGGCGCCGACTTCATTCTTGTCCCTTCCATTTTCGAACCTTGTGGTTTAACACAACTTACTGCTATGCGATATGGATCCATCCCCATTGTTCGGAAAACCGGAGGTATTATTATATCTCGACATCTCGATGGTACTGTGTTTTATTGCATTGGTAGTTTGCTGTGAAAGACATGCCGTACTCTGCAGGCCTCTATGACACTGTTTTTGACGTCGACGATGATAAGGATCGTGCCCGTGAGCAAGGCCTTGAGCCGAACGGATTCAGTTTCGAAGGAGCTGACAGTGATGGTGTAGATTATGCTCTTGACAGGCAAGTATAATCCATCCATCCTCTTTCCAGAAAAAAGTATAACCCATGTGGGTTGCACATAATATCATGGTGTTATTGATGCCAGCTGACACCTGCTCCATTTTTAGGGCGATCACCACATGGTACGATGCTCGCGATTGGTTCCACTCCCTCTGCAAGCGGGTCATGGAGCAAGATTGGTCCTGGAACCGGCCTGCTCTGGACTACATGGAACTGTACCATTCTGCTCGCAAGAACTGAGACTTCAACTGACAACGACCAAATGATGTTGTCGAGTTGGTTTGTCAGATTTCAGTGACACGCCATTGTCTCACTGTATATGCTGTTTTCGGGAAGCCATTTTGTCAGTCATTGGGCTTCAGAAGTATTGGCTTCCACTTTTCTGGCGTCCGCGATCACGATACAGCAAATATGCTTTTCACTACATCCAGCGATCACGATACAGCAACCATGCAGGGCACGTATCGAATGTGGCACACGAAGCTCGTTCTAGCTAGAGACAGAGTTTACAGGTTCTGGCAACATGTACCATTGCAAATATGTTCTGTTTTACGGTTCATTCGGATCGATGTACATATTTTGTAAAATGACAGTTAGATTGTTAGGGTCGACGCTCCATGTAGTTGTTTTTCTGCCTCGCTGAAATAATAAAGTGTAAATCAAATGGAATATAACGTTTGTATCTCAAATTGAAAAGTGTGCTAGCTTTAGCAGCATTGACTATGGTAGAGATGAGCTCTCTGGTTCTACCACATGCTGGCACAAGCACATCTAATATCACCGGCGACATCACAGGTGAATCTTTTTGCAGGAAATTGGACAGATCAGTGATTGCTGTAGTTATAATGTAAGCATATGAGTCAGCGACGAGGATTGTGCAGTTCCAACTGTTCTTATTTAGAATGGCTAGATCCGTACGTACGTGCAAGTTGTAATACAAGCACTGAAGCCTCATGAGCAGCTTGATCTAGCTATATATATATGTGCGGCGCAATCTTCACTTGGTGTAGCCGATGCTGACGCCGCTGACAGTGACAAGCTCGCCGCCGCACATGGGCACCAGCGACACGACGACCGTCTTGTCCCCGTCCGCTCCGATGTTGTCCATGAGGTCGCAGACGCCGAACCTCGCCACCGTCTTGACCGACCCCTTCTTCTTGTTCTGCCGGACCATGTGCGGCGTCAGCGCGACGCTTCCGGCGCAGTACCCCGTCGCCGCCCCAGCTCCGCTCTCTGGTGCGTTCACCATCACGTCGAACTTGACGAACTTGAAGTGGTCGGCGATCTCGATGCCCTCCACGATCAGCACCTCCTCCGCCGCCGCCTTCTCCGCGGCGCTCCTAGACACCTCCGGCCTCGTCACCGTCACTCGCACGGTCTCGCTCAGCGTCGCGGGCAGCGAGCCCGAGGCAGGCGCCGGCGTGACGGTGGACTTCGTGGTCGGCCTGGCGTCCAACCACGGCAGGCCGACGTCCTGGTACGCGTACCCCATGGCGGCGGGGTCGAGGCAGTCGCGGACGCGGACACGCACAGGGCGCGCCTCCTCGTCGTAGAAGAGGAAGGCGGCATCGAGCCAGTCGGCATCAGGGAAGTCAGTGTTGAGTCCCGGGCGGAGGCCGCGCCAGACGTGCCAGAGGCGGTCGATGTTGCTGTGGTGCGCGAAGAAGATGGGGTCGCGCGCCGCCGAGTAGAAGTTGCCCATGTCCTCGCCGTTGGGCTGGCGCGCGTCCCCAGTCCAGCGGTGCACCGGGTTGTGCGGCACGCTCTCGATGGAGCCGGCGCCCGGGTCCGGCGCGTCGCCCGCGCGGTACGGCTGCCCCATGAACAGCTCCGTCTTCTTGGAACTGGACACCATCTGGCGGTACATGATCATGAGGTTCTCGTCGATCTCCTGGTCGGTCGGGATGCTGGGGTCGGTGCCGTTGTAGTCGAGGTCGAGCGGGAACGGCGGCTGGTGGGCGGGGTGGCGCCTCTCGTTGTAGAGCGGCGACGACTGGTTGGCGTAGATCGGCGGCAGGGTCATGCCGCCCGGCGCGTCCCAGTTCCAGAACGGCAGCGCGAAGGTGTCGTCGCCGATGAGCTTGCCCAGGATCCGCTCGTGGAAGTAGACGTAGAACCTGCATATGTAGTAGAACGCGTCCAAATTAAGTCAAACGCGCACAGGAAAGGTGCATGTCGCTACCCACACATACTCAACTGCTCATGCTACGTTTCTCAAACAAAAAAAAAACTACTCATGCTACTAAACATCCAATGGTAAATTGGAGAGCTGATGGATATATAATTATATGTCATGCATGTATGGGTGTATAAAAGACACGTGTATGTGTGTATTGTACCGTACGTACCTGTGCCACGGGAAGAAGAGCCAGCAGTTGTGTATCTGGAGCTCCAGGTCAGGAAAGCCGACCTGGTCGTACGCGCCGTCGCAGTAGGCGCAGTGCACGCGCCACTGCTGCTCGAAGCTGCGCGGGTCGTCGGCCGGCAGCTGCTTCATCAGCGCCACCGCCCTCTCGTACTTGGCCAGGTACTGCGCGTCCACGAGGTGCGCCGCCGGACGAACACGTAGCGGCTGCGATCCCTGCTGCGGCAGCTGGAAGTCGACGATACCGGTGCCGAACGCCGGGCAGCAGTTGGTGTCCGGGGCCGTGTCCGGGAGGTCGGGCGGGTTGCAGTTGCCGAGGTCCGGCGCCTGGATCGGGGCGGCGATCGCGGCGCCTCGGCCTCGCTGCATGCCCAGCCCGGCAGCCGCGGCGCCGCCGAGGCCAAGCAGCAAGTCACGGCGGTCGACGCGGCCGCCACCGCCACCAGCTGCGTTGCATGCCAGACGCCGTGGCTGCCTCGCTTTCACGATGTTGTCGAGGTGGACGGCGCGCTTGCACCCGAGGGCTTGGAGGCTGCACGGACTGCGAGTGCCAGGGGCGGCGCTCCGTGCCAGTACGCTCGTGCCGATCTCCATGGCGCGCGCTAGCTTTGCTACCTCCAGCTCTGGTCAAGGATACTCACTCAAGTTACCGTGGTGAACCGTGCTATTCCGTCGGCAGTGTTGCTACATATACTGCTCGCGCGCGACGCACCGACGCACCGGTGTGCACGTACAAGGCGGCCGGCCGGCCGAGGCTGTTAGGTTTGAACGTTCGGTTTAGTGGGAAGGGTGTGACGGCTCAGCTGCATCCCTACTGTTGTTTGCTAAGGTCGATACGAGGATCGATGGCAGGTACGTACGAAGGTCGATGGCAGTTCGCGGGAGAGACTAGGCAAAAAGGTTCATTGAGGCGATAATGCGTGGCAAAGTGTCTAGCTAAGACGACAAATCACTGGATCTCAAAGGGGATCGTGACAAATCACCGGATCTAGTTATTAATACTAGACTGCTTGACCATTAGGTTGCCTTGCATACACACTGCATTGCGACATATGAATGGATGCATTAGAAATATTCAGTGTACGTGGTCTAAGAGAAAGATATTGGTCAACCAGAAAAATCAGGAATTGCTAATTTAGAGACAGAATGGTCTCATTTCAGGAGAGAGAGAGATGGTCTCATTTGAGGGGAGAGTTAGAGAGAGAGCTACTAATACTACAATACGGTATCGTAGTGCGCCTATAAATAAAGTTAAATAATATCCACAATTTTGTATTACGATTCTATAAATTAAAAAAATGGAGTGTGAGTATGATACTAGTGTATGTAATGTGAATGTAGTAACCAAGTTAGTATCACGCTCTCATACTAGATCATGATACTATGCAGTGTGAGGTGTACAAGACCGGATGTGGAAATGTTTGTTGTTGGCCTAATAGACAACGCGGGTTTTCTATTGAATAATTTACACATGCGGTTTTGGTTGTTTAGAAACATGTAATCTTAAAATTAGCGTATGTCGTAAATAATGTCATTACCAAAATCTTGCAAAATTCCGTTGTTTAGAAGCATGTGATCTAAAAATCGGGTTTACTTGTATTCCATTGCATACTCAATAAAATGATTTTGCTAAGCAATATTTTGTGAGATTTGTTGGATTGAAATACCTGTTTTCTAAGAAAACTTAAGAAATAAGTAGTAAAACCTATACCAACCGTTCAACATTCCCCCTCATGTCTCATACACAACTTAGGTAAAAAAAATGATGTACATGTTTATAAACTTCATATTTAAGATATATTTTTTATTATTTTCACATGTTTCCTACCATAACATGGTTTAATTGCATTGTGTGTATATTTTACTATTCATTGTACCTCGTATATGTGGCAACCCTTAATCCGGTCATGACGTCGATGAAAGGTCTGTGTCTGACATCTATTACCTTCGAGCCCAATGTAAATCCTCTAAGCATTTTCACAGGTGAAACAAGAGAAAGTGATATGACTAAACATATCACAAATATTCTTTTATTATTTAGAGTTATTTTTAGAGTAAATTCCATGTATAGGCAATGTAAATCCTACCATTTCGCCCTCCTGTTCTGCATTTATGACACCAAGTAACACATCAAGTGTAAATCTTTGTCTAAATTACCCCCATTTAAGAAATCTACCCTCTTTCTGATGCATGCCTATAGGCAACGTTTGAGGTGATGTTAGAGGTTTGAGGATACCAGGAGGGCGATGAGAAATGAAAAATATGGAGAAGATGAGTATGGACATGATCC
Organism: Avena sativa; assembly: GCA_916181665.1. Classification (NCBI taxonomy): domain Eukaryota; kingdom Viridiplantae; phylum Streptophyta; class Magnoliopsida; order Poales; family Poaceae; genus Avena; species Avena sativa. Next base: position 388,181,981 of record OV702280.1, on the reverse strand, counting down.
ATGATGCCGCTCTCCGAGTTTTACACATTATTGTCTCTTCACACCAACCTAATTAACATGTTGGTTCTATCTAACAAGGGCCCAAATGTTAAGAATATGGTAATACCGGGTTCAAAGCCTATTAGATAGGTGAGTTTCTCCATATCTCCTAAAAAAATTCCTTTACAGATCCCGCCCCTTCTCCCCCCGAGTGCGAAGGGGCTCACCCACACCTCCGACCGCCGCCCCACCTCCACCCCTCCCTCCGTTGTTGCAAACGAGAAGTGTTGTCGTGCCATGCCGATGGAGGCGGCCTTTCTCTCCTCGCATCTGTAGGGTGGTGCAGGACCCTTTCCTCCTTCGTAGCAGTGCACCTCGGAATGCCTCGGTCTGGCCCGACTGGTGTTGCTAGGGTCATCGTCTCGCGGCAGGGCTCCAGGACTACAGTAGTCTGGGAACTTCCAGCCCTAGATGGGCTTGGGAAGACCTTAAATGGGCTCGAGCGGTCCGGGGCGCTTCGGCTGCAGGGTTGCCTGGAGGTGGCGGTGGTGACTAGTCCAGGTCTGGGAATGGTGGCGTTGTGGCCTTCCAATTGTAGCAGGGCGTCCAGGGCTTTACGGTTCCATCTGTGCCTGACCGGGCCTGACTAGGCCCGATGTGCCCTCTATCCGGCCGATGTCTGCCTCTAAGCGGTGGAGGTGGGTCCCTCCCGCGTGGCTGTAAGACTGATGTTCCTCATCCTGACGATATTACGTGCCTCCGTCTTCCAGGGCACATGCAAGTGTCACGAAGAGACTAGTGATGGTGACTATAAGATCATGGAGCATGCTGGTGGGCGGCGAAGTTGGTGATGGTGCTCTGTTGGGCCAGGTTTTTTTTGTGGACTAAGGTCAGGAGAAATCCCAGTCGGCTAGTCTAACCCTGACGTGGTGTCGCCTTCGAGTGGCACCATTCCTTCTTGGAGAGTGTCATGGGAATCCCTTGTCCACTGTACTCTATGTGCTAGGGAAAACCCTAGGACTAGTCTGGTCCGGACAGCAGCTCTGTGTCAACGTGCTTCCCTTATTGAAGGTGTTGCTTTGTACGTGACGCTTTAGGGTGCTTGGAGCGTGGTGGGCCGAAGTCGGAGGGCGCAGCAGTTGCGGGTAATTATCGTTTCATCGATTCGTCATTGCCTCATTTTTTCTTTTTGGGTATGTATGTGGTGCTTCCCCAACATTTCCTTTGGTTCAGATTCTTATATCGACGTGGTTGCTATATTAATATAGCGGGGTGAAAGACTGTTTCGACTTTCGAGAGAAGCTTCTTAGATAGTAGGATATTCCGGTAGATTAGATTTTCTTGACTAATTGGATAAGATTGTGTTGCAAATGCATATCTGAGGTGAAACGTGGAGTTCACTCTTATTTTTATTTTAAGTCAAAGTATATACTATAGGTAGGTTACTTTCTTTCTTTCTTTCCGTGGAAACATGTAAGGTCAAAGCGCTAGCTTGTGTGGCAGTAGCAGCTAGTGATATACTTTTTTTCTTTTAAAAATATAAGACATCTAGATATTCGATTCATAAATCTAAAACATCTTATATATTCAAATGAAGAGAGAGTATGTGCACGTTTGGTTACATATAGCTTTTTTGGAGCTCGGATACATAAGCTCCCGGCATGACCATCTATTTGAAACCGTGGAGGAGCTCGAAGGGAAGGAAGAATGGTGGATTTCGTGTTGTGGGCGAATTTTACGCGATTGGTGACCAAATCTTCCGCCAGTTTTTCGCCTTAGTGATAACCTCACGCCATCACCCACCACTGCATCCGCAAAGACACCAGATTCTTGATTTCTACCGCCGCAGGATGGCTCGCTGGAAATGACGAAATCGGCAGTTTTTAACGGGTTGGGCCCTGGGGTGATTTGAGACACGTGCTTAGCTAGGGTGGCATGTGAAGATTTTGATGGGATCCCACTTGACAACTTACGCGTGCTGAATACAACGTGGACGGAGCTCAGTAATCTGAGGATATATTTCTTTCTGTCCAGAGCCTGACTGGAGTTCCTAAAACCTACCAAACGCGCCCTATAGCTCGATGCGACCTCTGAACTCTGAAGAAGGTAGCTAGCTAGTCGATCGACCGGGTCGTTGCGCGCGTGCGCATTCAGTAGTGGCGGTAACAGCTTCCGGCCGGGTGCTGTCGCTAGCACCTCTGCTGTTTAACTTCTGCACGTAATCCTAGCTAGGCAGCTAGCTAGCCTCCTTGAATGGCCAAACTGATCGTCAGCACGCTACCACGATCGCGGTTTGCTTTCAGTAACCTGCACTGCACTGGTAGCTTTCGGGTGGGAAGAGTGAATCTCAGGGCCGATATGATCTCCGTTTTCTTCTGTTTGTACCGTAGCCGCGAGCAGCTTTGCGGGAAGGAGGCGACGCGGATCGGGTTGACCGCACGGGGTCGCTTTGCACGCACATATACGCACCGGTCGTGGTCGATGCCGCCGGCCCCTCGTCTCTCGTGACCTGCATGCGGCAGCGTGCCTAATTAATCTTGACTACAGTATTCTGGTGAGGTAGGGTTAGCTAGTAGTAGCAGCAGCAAATATCGTGCTGTTTTGCCCTTTACATGTGTCATGGCCCATGTCATTATTTTCTTATCCACTTATATAAGTCTTTTCTTGTGGTGTTTTGCCTTAATCTATCTCATGCTGGTTATGCATTAATGGCAATGCATCCTATGATTACTGCTGGAGTAATTTTCTGTATTTTATGTTGAAAATATAAGCAAATATTCATATGATTTAATCCGAATAAATAATTGATAAAGCATGTTCATACAAATAATAATTAAATGGATCATGCAAACTAATATAGTACATGAACATATTATTGCATCTAAACTAGATAAACCAATCATATCTTCTCCAAATGCCAGTACAAGAAACTCTAGCAAAATCTAAAAGAGAAAGTCTAGGATCACGTGCGGTGCAGTATGAGCAGCGGCGGCGGCAATGTTATCAGCAACAACAGTAGTAGCATCGTTCGTGTTGTTGCCCATGCTGAGGTTGCCGAAGAGGTCTTTGACGTCCAGGAACAAGTTGTCGTCGGGGAACTCGTTGTCAGCCGACGTCGTGGTTGCTAGTAGTCGCGCTAGAACGCTCTCCAAAAACTTGATCGCCCCTCACCAATACAGGTTTACTAGAGGCAGGGTTCTATAGGCCTACTGTTCCAATCTACGGCACATGCCGCAAGTCGGGATGGGGAAGACGAAGGCCGCGGTGCAAGATTCTAGAAGTAGGTGTATGTGATTCGTACCGATTAGGGTTCACATCTGGGTTTATATAGTGCATGTGGGGAGGTCGTGGGGCGCAACCCACGTCCGAGTCGGTAATAACTCATGATCCATAAAATCCGCAAACAGATGATTAGCGCGTCCGTTTATGACTCATAATAAATAATTTTTCCGAGAAGTAAACATAAACATCATGCATAAATATGAGCTCGGCTCACGTATCGTGACAAGGAGAGGCATGGAATGCGACATTGGAGGAGGAGTGCGCGAGAGATGCTCCTTTTCTAACACCTTAGTGAGTGGTACAACATCCTTGTAGGTAAGGAGGTGCAACACCCACTCAAGTAGCAATGTAAGACTAAACTTTAGCTCTACTATCACAGCCATGAGCTGCCATGCATAAATAGGCCAAAGAGAATTTTAGAATTTGTATTGTGGGCCAATGGCCCAACACCAAATTCAAACAATTCCCCAATAAAGTCTCATTGGTACATCACATTACTTTTATTCCGGAATATTGTTTTATATACCGGTGCATAGTAAAAACTGTTAAGTTGAACTTCCATATTAAACTTAATGCTACACCATCTAGCAACTTGAACAATGGACTATGTCTTGAACTATAAGTTTTCTATACACTAGTTTCACATAAAGTTCAGACTGATACTCGGCTGCCACAGTTCTTCCCCGCGGTTTGAAGCTTATGCGTCATACTCGAAGGCCTTTCATGAGTTTATTCGAAAGCATCCAAATCTCACGGACTACAATTTTTTACGATCATACTCATATAGCTATGTTATTTAAGGAATGTTCTTCAGAACAACATCTCAGCTTATTAGATAAGCCACTTAGAACATATTAAGATAAATATGGATCTGCCATGTAGAATAGGAGAGTATAGCATCTTTACAAAGAGGTAAATTCAGTATAGAGATACTCTCCTTCCAGTTGTCCAATAACTTGTCTCCCAACTCTAATTCACGGGATCTCCGATCACATAGAGTGGTTTACCATTGGGGAAAACTCATAGCTATTGGGTTCGTTGCATGGAAACAAAAAATTCCTAGGAAATAACAAGAGAGAACCATGCAAGATCTAATCTACTAGATGAAAAACAAGTAGAATATATCTAATCTACTTACCCTCTAAGAACACGAGTGGTAACGATTTAGAGATCATGGATGATATACTCATTCACTTGCGTCGGTTCAAACCAATGTAGATCTTGACCTTTTATATCCTCGTGCCGGACGTACGACACCTCAGCGGTATCCAAATGTTCCGCTCCGATCTCGTCTCCCATTCTTGATCCCGCAAGAGATAGAGAAGATCTCCATGATAATCACGCAACACAACTGCAACACTATTATGGTGGTGGAGAGTTTCTGCATGGCTTCGCTTTGCGTCAATAGGGGAGTGAGAGATGTATCTAAGAGAGGGAGGGAAGCGCCAAGAGCAAGATGTAGCCAGCCCCTGCCCCTCCTTATATAGGGGGTGGGGCGGACATCCCCTTTCCCCTCCTCCAAGAAGGGGGGAGGCAGCGGCCAAGGGGGGAACCCACCCCCAAGCTAGGGTTTTCCCCTCTCTTTTCCCTATCTGCATGGGCCTTATGGGGTAGGGGCGCCCTGGCCCATCTAGGGCCAAGATGCCCTCTATTTGGCCCATGTGGATCCTCCTGGCAGGTAGGGCCCATTGGTGGCGCCCAGAACCCCTTTATAACCTTCCCGTACTATACCAAGAAATTCTGAAGTTTTATGGATTCTCAGAAATTACTTTCCCATATAGAATTCTTAATCTCACTACAAAAATATCCCCATGCGCGACACATTTTTTGGGACGACACAAGCGAAAAGTACATGCGGAAGTTGATTACTAGGGGGATCATGGTTTCGTGGTAGTTTTCGAGGGCAGCACTGTTGGAGATATGCCCAAGAGGCAATAATAAAGTGGTTATTATCATATCTTCATGCTCATGATAAATGTTTACATACCATGCTATAATTGTATTAACCGGAAACATTAATACTTGTGTGATTTGTAAACATAAAAGAGTCCCTAGTAAAGCCTCTTGTTAAACTAGCTTGTTGGTTAATATATGATCATGGTTTCCTGATCATGAACATAGAGATGTTATTAACAACATGGTCATATCATTAGGAGAATGATATGATGGACATACTCCTATAGATAAGCGTAGCATAAAGATCAAGTCATTTCAATAGTTCATTTGCTATAAGCTTTCTGATACATAGTAACCTAATTCCTTCGACCATGAGATCATGCTAATCACCATCACCGGAAGGATGCTTTGATGACATCAAACACCACACCATTACTAGGTGGCTATAAAGGTGGCATTGAGTGTTCGGAAAGTATGTATTGAGGCACATGGATTAAGAGTGGGATTTGTCCATCCATATGACGGATAGATATACTCTGCGCCCTCTCGGTGGAATGTCATCCAATTGGCTTGCAAGCATGTGACTGGCTCACAAGGGATCACATATCACGGGAACGAGAAAAGAGTACTTATCAGTAACGAGGTTGAACTAGGTATGCAGAGATACCGACGATCAAAACCTCGGATAAGTAAACTATCGTGTGACAAAGGGAAATTGGTATCGTATGTAAGTGGTTCATTCGATCATAAAGTAATCGTAGAAATATGTGGGAGCCATACGAATTTCCAGATTCCTCTATTGGTTATTGATTGGAGAAGTGTCTCGGTCATGTCCGCATAATTCATGAACCGTAGGGAGACACACTGTAGCACCCCGGGTGAAACCACTATTAGAAAATTGTTGTTGTTTAGACTTTGAGCATCATCATGACATCAGCATGCATCTTTTTTCCTAAAACTACTTTGCTAAAAGCCCTATTTTTGTTTTTTACAAATACCCCTTCTCTAATTCAAATATAAAACCATGTTCCTCTCGGATCCTTATTTTTGCCTAAAAACATATTTGTAAATGTTTTGTTTCAAAGAAAAGAAAAGAAAGTAAATAATTTCAATATTTTGTTAGGGGGAGGCAGTCCATCGGGTAAGGCCCAAAGGCCCAACTAGACAGACCACCTACTACCCCATATATAAAACCCTAACCCTAGACCCCCTACCCCAACCACCACCCCATCTATTCCTTAGCCGCCGCCAGCCACACACCCTACCTGATCGTGTGCGCAGCCACCTCCATTGCGGTGCACCGCAACCACCCACCTGCAGCGACACACACGCACCCAACCCAGTGAGCAACATCACGCACGCACGCACCTTCCGCTCCCCGACACGATCGCCAACACGTCCACCCCACCTGCCCGTTCCCCATCGCTGGACCCACCCTGTCGCCCCGCTCCTGGCCCTCTCCCGCAATCCCTAGCCTCGCGTCGTCCTCACGCATCGCCCTTTCCCTCCCTGCTCTCAATTTCCGCCGCAAGGGCCGAGCCCTTCCTCCTCGATCCCCCCGTTGCCAGGCATGTCGTCACAGGACCGCGCGATCCCTGACCCCGTCCCCTCCCTCCTCTGGCTCGCTGACCACCCCGCCGCCACCATGCGGGCTTCCCTCGCCGCCGTCCGAGTGCCTCCTTTCGTCCTCCTCCTGCACCAGCGAGCTCTACGCTCTGGGCCGCCGTCGGCCGCTCCTCCAGGCGCATGCCGACGCCCCTCACCTCCGGTGCCACGCGACCCCGCCTCTGCCGCCAGCAGCCGCCGGCCCTGGCCATGGCGCCCTCTGCGTGACCGCCACCTCTCGGCTCCTGCAACACCAGATGCCCCGCCTGTGACCTCCCCGCCGCTGCAAGGCCACGCCCGTCTCCGCTGCACTCGTGCTTCCTCGCCGGTGCGTGTTCCGCCAGCCGTGCCTCCATCCGTGTGACCCCTTCAAGCTCCTGTGCGTGTGTTCATGTATGAGCATGCGTGTTTGTATGTTTTAATCAGTTGCCGACACCTATCTCTATGCATGTGTACTATGTGAATCAGGCCTATATTCTGGCAAGTGTAGCTACGACATGTTCTGCCGACAACTGCCTCATTCGAACTCCGTTTCACGCCAAGCTCTCCGTCTTCGGTGTTTTCATCTCGTCCACTCTAGTCAAGTTTTCCTCGTCACAAGATCTTCCGAAGGCCGGCACGTCCAAGTTTTCCTCGTCACAAGATCTCCTTCCCGGAACGCCAAGATTCTCGATCCGATGGTCGAGACCCCGAAGCCCCGACGCCCCGGACCCCGAAGACCGATCCCGCTTTGACCGAGCCCGAACACCAAGTTCGCCGAACCCCAAAGTGTGACCCTCTTTTCCGTGACCTATATTTTATAAATGATATTACTTGTTGCATATAAAACTGCCATGCTTGCATACATATTGTCATGTGGATTGGGGGCCTTATGCCGATTCACCGTATAATTAAATATGGAGGCCATATGCGGGCGAATCTAGTCTAATATTGGCTCCATTTAAATTTGTGTAGCGAACCGGTGTTATATTTTTCCTTGTTAAGACAACATTTAAATTGTGGGGTATCTAAACAATATGAACTTAGTAATTAATCGTCGGGGCCCCGGTTCCGCTTAATATTGCTTAATTGCATCGCATGCTTGCCATGTCATACATCATACATGCATCATGCCCGATCTTCTGCCGTAGTATTAAATATTGCATCCGGTGTTTCTGCTAGTGCTTTGCCTCTTCACGGATTAGGCCGATGAGTTGATGCGAGTGTCGACCTGATCCCCGGTGAACCTTCGGCAATGTTTTTCAGGCGAGCATCTCCCCCTTTCTACCTATTTTACATTTCTAGTCTTTATTTCCTCCTGATGATCTATTGCTATCTGTGATGCGATGCTCTAGTTTTCGTACCCGTGATATCCCTTGCAGCCATTAAATTGCCTTGGACACATCCTATTATCTGTTGTTTGGTAGATAGTCAGCCTTGCGAGTCGTAGTTGCTTGCGCAGGTGTTGCGTCGCGCCGTCGATGTTCCACAGTTGTTGGAGTAATGCCTTATGTTTAATGTTGGAGATGATCATGGCTTTAATTATCGTTTAATAACTAAAATTGAAGTAGGTAAATGCAGAGGCACCGGTGGGTAATAGACAATATTTGATTTTTAACCGCTCACTGGTGTCCCGTAGGACCCCGAGTTCTTGACACCTGTTCCGAGATCGAGCGTGCTAACCACAGGTGGGGTGTGTGGGCACCCCCATCGATTAGTACTTGATTTCAAAGTACTGTACCGGGGCCACAAAGTAGTTTGGGGCTTTATTACTATCCTGTACTTATGCCATGCTTTACTGCTTTATTTACGATTGCGCGTGGAGCGCCTGTACTGTTTTGGATCGCGGCATGATTTCGCGGTATCGACAAGCCCAGTCACACTTTCGGGTTCCCAGTCGTTTACAGCCGTTCTCGCAAACCCTGGGTCCGTCTCGGAGACCGGCCGACTTCGTTACGGGTAGCTTAGTGGGGTGGCCCCCCCATGTGCTTGCTTTGGGTCTGGGAAACGTCGTGTCCGAAACCCCGTCGACATACCGTTGGGTGTATGTTTTGTGATCTTGTACCTACCTGATCTGACAACAAGGGTGTAGGTGCGTGTGGAAACTTTGGTGCACCCCTGCAGGGTTAAATCTTTTCGAGAAGCCGTGTCCGCGGTTATGGACGACTTGGAGCACAGTTCTCGATCATAGACAACTACAACTAAAGTTTACTGTTATAATTTGACTTGTATCCGATATGACTAGTAATCAGCTTCACTACAACGGAATGGATAAATAAAAGGACCAACAACTGCTGGGTTTGGGATATCTCATGCAAATTGTATCTGACTAGTAAGTGTTGCAACTACAACGGAATGGTTAACTAAAAGTGCCCACTGCTTATTACATCAGGACGACTATCTATACCTGACTAGTAACTGCTGCAACGTTAACCGAATAAATAAAACTGCCAACTGTGTGAGTTCCTTGGTTGACTTTCTCGTTTGGTCTCGAGGGGGAAATACCAGGATGGGTATGTTTGGTGGTAGTATCAGGTTGGTTCCGAATAGGTCTTTCTTATCCCTATCTGATAGCCGACAGTTATATTGAGTCTCTATAGGTTGTTTAGTGCATGCTGCGCTGCCGCTTCAGTCCACCATACCTATGTAGGCGAGGACCGCCGAATTCTAGTCTCGCTGTGTACTGGCCTCAGTACTGACCGCTCTCTCTTTTTCCTTTGCCCTTTGTCGGCACCCCTTTTGTTTAAGCAGGTTTTGAGATCGACGTCGTTAGCATGGTTACCCTTCCGGCTTGGCCTGGGCAGGGTTATGGACGCCATTGGTTATTCTTCAGGGCTCTTAGCTCAATTTGCATCTTGTCCGTACTCGGACGCTGTATTGTTTTCAAGGTGATTTGGATCTTTGTATTGTATATCTGTATTCTTGAATCTTTGAGTCATTGTTGTATATATCTGTTCTGTGGGTTCCATCGTGGACTAATGTGTAATGATATTACTTCGTTTTCCACCCGCACGCAAGTGCCTGGTGGGCACCTTTGAATCGTTTCTATGCGGGTTTGGCGGGAATCGCTGAGACTTGCATAGGGTCGATTCTGAGGGTGTTACACACACTTAAGGATTCGATGTTTTTTAGTAGATATGGAATGTTAGTAGGGATACCGAATGTTGTTCGGAGTCTCGGATGGGATCCGGGATATCACTAGGAGATCCGGAATGGTCCAGAGAATAAGATTCATATAAGATGTTTTTATCGGAGAGGTTCTAGAAGGGTCTAGAAGGTTCACCGGTCCAGAAGGGGAATGGTCCATGAATGTGTCATGGATATGTGGAATGATTGGATCATATCCTAGGTCACTTGGTGTTGGCATTTGCAAGTGAGAATTAAAGCTCTAAATTGAAAGTCAAACGGGAAGTTTGAAAAGTCAAACTGGAACAATGGTTTCCTAGTGGAAGAAGAAACAAGTCCTTCTCTCAATCCAACTTGGGTTTGGGTTTGGATTAAAACCCACCACTCCCAAGGATGCCCCTCCCTCTCATAAATAGAAGGGGAGGGCTTCCCCAACACCACAAGCCCTAGCCCCCTCTCCACCGTGCGCTGCCGCCGCTGCCAGCCGCCGCCGGTCCGTCGCCAGCCGCCGTCGGTCCGTCTCCGCCGCCCTAGCCGCTGCCGACACCTCATCCTCCTCCCGGTCTTCTAAACCCTAGATCTCCAGGAAACCCTTATCCACCATAACCCGCACCGGCTTAGGCGAAGCCCTGCGGGATCTTCCCTCTACTTTCGACACCACACCGCCGTGCTGCTGGAATCGCGAGGGGAGAACTACAACCTCCGCTGCCTGCTGGAACAAGGGAGAGGAAGGTCTTCATCGAGTACCGAACGTGTGACCGACTGCGTAAGCGCTGCCGGAACGCAGTGCCAGAAGGATCGTCTACACGATCTTGAGATCGGCAAGTGTACGACTACATCACCCACGAGAATCTGCTCACGTTAACCGCTTTGGAATCTTCGAGGGTGAGTGCTTCTATCGACTCGTTGCTACAATCTAGTAGATAGATCTTGGCTTGTTTGTGTGCATGCGGTAGAAAATTTTGTTTCCATGCTACGAACCCCTACAGTGGTATCAGAGCCGTGTCTATATGTAGATTTGTTGCACGAGTAGAACACAATGGTCTTTGTGGGCGTTGATGCTTTTGTTGTCGATTTCTTCTTGTGTACTTTGCATCTTGCGGGATGGTGGGATGAAGCGGCCTAGGCTAACCTTACATGACATCGTTCATGAGACTTGCTCCACGCTTGACATGCAACTTGTATTGCATAAGTGGCTTTGCGGGTGCCTGTTTCTCCCAACATAGTTAAGATTCAATTTACAGCGGGTGATTGACAATACTATTATCAACGTTGTGGTTCTTGTTCGTAAGTTAGAACGACACTTGATGAAAGCCCCAAACCACGTAAAACATGCAAAGAAAATTAGAGGCGTCTAACTTTGTTTTGCAGGGGTGTGTTGTGATGTGATATGGCCATGATTGTGATTATATATGATGTATGCAATGTTCCTTATTGTAAGTCGGCAACCGGCAGGAGCCATATGGTTGTCTTTTAATTTCGTCTAGACCCGCGTGTCTATTATTCAAAGTAGTTGATGTTGGTGGACGACAACCATGGAGAGGCGCCATTGACCTTGACGCCACGCCGGTGATGATGGAGATCATGTTCGTGCTTGAAGATGGAGATCGGAAGCACAAGAAGAAAGGCCATATCATATCACATATTATGAATTGCATGTGATGTTAATCCTTTTATGCATCTTGTATTGCTTAGTTCATGACGGTAGCATTATAAGATGATCCCTCATGCACACATTTTCAAGTTTTAAAGTGTTCATCCTTAGTAAGCACCGTTTCTAAAGCTCGTTGTTTCGAAGCACCACGTGATGATCGGGTCTGTTAGATTCTGCGAGTGTATACAACATGAGCAAGCCAGATTTTCTCATGCGGAAGCTAAGGTTTGATCTTGACAAGCCTAGCATGTACATACATGGTCTCGAAACACGGATCACCGAAAGGTAAAGCATGAGTCATATAGTAGATATGATGAACATGTTGATTGTTCGCCTTTGAAGCTACATCATCTCTCGTGATGAACGGTTTTGATATGGTGGATTTGGTTCATGTAATCACTAAACCAATGTGAGGGATATTGTTTTGAGTGGGAGTTCACCAACAATATGATTAAAAGTTGAACACTATTTATCATAAATTAAATCAAATTGAATTTGCATAGTTGTTGTAGTCATTGGCATCCGTTTACCACCTTGCGCTTAGTTATAATTGAGATGATAGAACTATAGAATTCTGGTTAGTTACTTTACGAACTGGTATCGTATTGTTTTGAAGTGTTAATATAAAGTTTAAAAGTCCCATTGCAAACTTTCAGTAAGTTTCGATTACTCCATGAAGTTTAATAGTTGGTATTAAATCAAGAGTAACAATTCCAGTGTTAGTATATAAGTATCATGTTTATCTCCATTATTCTTGATATTCGAAAGATAGTTTCAATATCAAGGTAATCTAGGAGTTGAAAGAGTTGTTTCAGAAACCATCATATGTGGAAGATATTGCGATATCTGAAACAATATTTTGTTTACAACATGATAGAGTATAATATGGCAAAGTTTATGTTCTCATATTTGATGAGAATTTGCAAAAGGTTGGAGACACTAGTTGTCCTAATCCTCCAAAAGGTTTTGGAGAGCAACATTATACTCGCGATTCACCGTTATAAGCTAAAGTAGCTTGATCATGAATAATTCCATGATAAGGGTGAATTGATTATAGGTAAAATGTTTACTACACCAAGAGATTACTAAAGAAAGGAATTTGAAAGAACACCAAACATTTGATGATGGTGATCTACTTCAAAGTGCAAGTCCAAAGACATTGGTATTTAACTATACATGCTTTGGACTATGTGTCATGTATATGGCTCCACTATTGATGTTGATAGATTCTTTCAAACAGAAAAAGACATACCGAAAGAGAATCTCATAAATATATGGCAGAAAAGAAAAGACTAGAATTCTTCAGTTTAGGTATATAGAGGATATACGTGTTATGGCTGTATTCTTTGCTTGTTAAATAATGTGGTTCTTAAGTATTGGATACTGAATTTGTTGGTCATACGAAACAACAGAATTCATGAACTACAATGGCCTAAGTAACTAGCAAAAGAATATGTGATGATGTTCATCGAGAACAAATAAAGGGTTATTGTGTTGCTCGTTAACATCAAAGCTTGCCTTCAAGATTTGTTTTATCAGGTATTATGAGAACAGAAGGATTGTTCAAATAATTGTTGTAATCCATAAAAGATGGATGATTTACAAATCTCGTTCGAGAAATCACATCCATAAAACTAGTGCTAAAATGTCGAGATACAAATTGATTGAAAGATCACTTAGGAAGTGACATCGCCGTTTAAATTATAAAGAAAACATGAAGATACTCCATGTGGATGGAATTTTGGAGTCTTTTGATTTTTGATCAAATTACGCTTGTGAAACTTTCCTAGAGATAATTAAAACTTCGTTCATAGGCCAAAAGGGAACGAATGACTAGCTTATTGGAACTTGTACATATTGTTGTATGAAGTCCATTATGTGTAGTCAAGAGCGATGGATTTCAACTTCATATGCTTTCTCCGAAAAATTTGAGTGAATATATGAATATTTACTTAATAAGGATGAAGTATGAAACATTTGAAAAGTTCAAAGACTTTCAAGATGAAGTGCAAAATCATTGTAACAAGAATATAAATAGTTTATGATAAGATCATAAAGGAAGATATTTGAGTTACAAGTTTAGCATAATACCTAAGATTTAAGGAATCGTTCCGTGGATTTGCATTTCCCGAAACACCATAAGAGTATGGAGCGTTCGAGATATGTAATTAAACCTTGTTTAACATGGTAAGATCAAAGGTGTAATTCATAAAACTGCCATTATATTTTAAAGATTAAAAGCTTTAGAGACTACCATTTTTCCACTGAAAAGAGCTCCATCATAATCCGTTGAAATGACACCATATAAAGTTATGATTTGGGATAAAACCCAAGTTGTCCTTTCTTAAACATTGGTATGCTATGCATAAGAAAGATGTTTGCAACCAAAGTTGGATGAACCTGTCTTTGTATGTTATTTCGAATAATTGTTAAGTATTCCTCCATAACATCGGAGACAAAAGTGTTTGTCGCTTAGAACGTTAAGTTTCTTTGAGAAGGAATTTTTCGTGAAAAGATAAGTGGCAGGACAATAGAACTTTGATAAGGTTAAAAGAACCTTAGCTATATGTGCAAAGTTGCGCAACGCCGAAAAGTGTTCCGGAGGTAGCAACAATGCGCATGGCTCACGTGCCTCAAAGGTTATGGTTACAGAGGTCAAAGTTTCTATTGAATCAAGTAGGTCGGGTAAATAATCAAATACCAAGATTTGAGGGTTGAATCATTATTTGAGAATAATGAATGGACTACATACAAAGAAGTAATGATGAGCCCTAACTCAACAAATGGCTTGAAGCCATAAAATCCGTGATAGTTCCATACACGAGAAATTAAGCTTTGAACTTGAAGGACCCTCGAGAAAGGTGTAAAGACCTTACAGTCGTGTTTGGATCTATAAAGAAATAGACATGGATGTTTCACATCTATGAAATAGTCGACATGTTGGGAAAGAGTTCACAACAATGTTCAAAGGTTGTATATGACAAGATTTGATCTTTCATAGCGATATTTAGTCTAGACGGATTAATGAAGCAACCACTACATATAATTTTGTTATGTGGTAGTTGAATAAACAAAACAAGTTCTTCTAATAGAATTGTTACCTAGGACGTGTGCATAACACGGTCCATAGGGTTTTGTTAATTCAAAGGATGCTAAAAACGTATGCAAACTACAATGGTTGAAGTGAGCATCGCAGAGTTGGAATCTTCACCATGATGAAATTGTTAAAAGAGTTTAAATTCATCAGAGACAATGAAGATGCTTGCATTTGCAAGAAATTAAGTGGGAGCGCTAAGACATATTTCTAATACATTATGTGGAAGACATATTGTTGATTGGAAATGATGTATCTTTTATTAACACATATTAAGAATTTCATCCTAATGAAATACTTAGGCAAAAACCCAAATATTTGGCATCAATAGACGCTAATATGGTTGTGCCGAAAGTACATAGATGATGTATTGAATGGGTACAATATAGAAACTACAAGAAAGGTTCTTGTCGCACACAAAGGATTGAATGAGTTTAATATTGATGATATATTCAAGTGTATTGACACTTGGTAAGTGAAACAAAGATTCAAGTATAGATTGATACTTGATGTATGAAATCACAAAGAGTATATATACCAATCATACTGTGATATGTACAAATCCAGATATGTCCTATGCTCTAAATGTTATGAGCATATACCAGAATGATTCATAAGATGATCATTGGACGATAGTAAGGATATTCTTATGATCTTTTGGAAGAACTAAGAATATATTATTTTTAGAAGTGACAAATAGATGGTTAGTTCATTGTAAAAGTACTACATTGATACTAGTTTTGTCAAAAAGTACAAATTAAGTTTATCTCAATCTAAACTAAGGGTGGCATGATATAATGGAAAGTAAGTTCCATAATGGATTTGGATGAGTTCCAAATTTAAGACATTGTGACAGATACTACAACAAAAGGCTAATTATATGACTGCTATTATAGCAACAAAAGAGGGCATTTGTGTCAAGTAGTTTGTTATCAAACTAGGTGTAGTTCACAGCGGGATAATACTATGAAGATATATTGTACGACAATATTGTCAACATGTTTTAACCCCTAGGAACTAAAGGTCTCACCAAAGGACCAAATTTATACAAAGTCATCTCATTAGAGAATGAGTGATGCGTATAGACGCAAAGACATGCAATTACACACGGACCTGAAAGTGTCGGATCCGGAGATCAGTTGACCACTAGCAATCGTGTAAATACAACACCGGAAAGCCATAGGTGTTGAATGCACAAAGGTTTGAAACTAGATTATTGACTCTAGTGCAAGTGGGAGACTGTTGGAGATATGCCCAAGAGGCAATAATAAAGTGGTTATTATCATATCTTCATGCTCATGATAAATGTTTACATACCATGCTATAATTGTATTAACCGGAAACATTAATACTTGTGTGATTTGTAAACATAAAAGAGTCCCTAGTAAATCCTCTTGTTAAACTAGCTTGTTGGTTAATATATGATCATGGTTTCCTGATCATGAACATAGAGATGTTATTAACAATAGGGTCATATCATTAGGAGAATGATATGATGGACATACTCCTATAGATAAGCGTAGCATAAATATCAAGTCATTTCAATAGTTCATTTGCTAGAAGCTTTATGATACATAGTAACCTAATTCCTTCGACCATGAGATCATGCTAATCACCATCACCGGAAGGATGCTTTGATGACATCAAACACCACACCGTAACTGGGTGGCTATAAAGGTGGCATTGAGTGTTCGGAAAGTATGTGTTGAGGCACATGGATCAAGAGTGGGATTTGTCCATCCATATGACAGATAGATATACTCTGGGCCCTCTCGGTGGAATGTCATCTAATTGGCTTGCAAGCATGTGACTGGCTCACAAGGGATCACATATCACGGGAATGAGAAAAGAGTACTTATCAGTAACGAGGTTGAACTAGGTATGCAGAGATACCGACGATCAAAACCTCGTATAAGTAAACTATCATGTGACAAAGGGAAATTGGTATCGTATGTAAGTGGTTCATTCGATCACAAAGTAATCGTAGAAATATGTGGGAGCCATATGAATTTCCAGATTCCTCTATTGGTTATTGATCGGAGAAGTGTCTCGGTCATGTCCGCATAATTCACGAACCATAGGGTGACACACTTAAGGATTCGATGTTGTTTAGTAGATATGGAATGCTATTAGGGATACCGAATGTTGTTCGGAGTCTCGGATGGGATCCGGGATATCACGAGGAGATCCCGAATGGTCCAGAGAATAAGATTCATATAAGGAAAGTCCTATTTCGGAGTTCGGGAAAGTTTCCGATGTTTTCATCGAAGAGGTTCTAGAAGGGTCTAGAAAGTTCACTGGTCCGGAAGGGGAATGGTCCATGAATGTGTCATGGATATGTGGAATGATTCGATCATATCCTAGGTCACTTGGTGTTGGCAATTGCAAGAGAGAATTAAAGCTCTAAATTGAAAGTCAAACGGGAAGTTTGAAAAGTCAAACTCGAACAATGGTTTCCTAGTGGAAGAAGAAACAAGTCATTCTCTCAATCCAACTTGGGTTTGGGTTTGGATTAAAACCCACCCCTCCCAATGCTGACCCTCCCTCTCATAAATAGAAGGGTAGGGCTGCCCCAACACCACAAGCCCTAGCCCCCTCTCCACCGCGCGCCGCCGCCGCCGCCTCGCACCGCCGCCGGTCCGTCGCCACCGCCCTAGCTGCCGCCGACACCTCCTCCTCCTCCCGGTCTTCTAAACCCTAGATCTCCGGGAAACCCTAATCCACCATAACTCGCACCGGCTTAGGCAAAGCCCTGTGGGATCTTCCCTCTACTTCCGACACCACGCCGTCGTGCTGCTGGAATCGCGAGGGGAGAACTACAACCTCCGCTGCCTGCTAGAACAAGGGAGAGGAAGGTCTTCATCGAGTACCGAACGTGTGACCGACCGCGGAAGCGCTGCCGAAACGCAGCGCCGGAAGGATCATCTACGCGATCTTGAGATCGGCAAGTGTACGACTACATCACCCACGAGAATCTGCTCTCGTTAACCGCTTTGGAATCTTCGAGGGTGAGTGCTTCTATCGACTCGTTGCTACAATCTAGTAGATAGATCTTGGCTTGTTTGTGTGCATGCGATAAAAATTTTGTTTTCCATGCTACGAACCCCTACAAGCACACAAATATACGCCGTGGAATTATCAATATCGGCACAAAATGGTGTCATGATAGGTGGAAGGCAAGTACGGAGCTTTGTACTTCCATGCTTGATGTGGCCATGGTATAATTATCGGCGCCATGGATTATACAAGGCATGCACAATGGGTCCGTCTAAGCTGGCAAGTTAACCCCGCCCCACTGATCGCTGAGCAACACTGTCAACACCCGGGTTTTTAATCCCAGATGCCTGTTATGCCATACATCGCAATCCCAGGATTACCATTTTTGCGAGACATAACAGATTGGTACCATAGTTCACCATCCATTATAAACCATAATAAAGGTCTTACAAATAAAGAATCTCATGATCCAGTCTTAATACAATCAACACAGCGGAATAATAATAAGGGTAACGTGGTCGAAGCTCCATCTTCAGGGTCACAGGCAATAGTGACGATGGGAGATGATCCTAGTTGTCATAGACTTCCTGCTGTCCATCATCCTGGTAGTCCTCCTCATAGTCTGGCCATAGGAATAGCCAGGGACAAAGCCATGATTACTCTTTAAGTACTCATAAACTAATACTAAGCTCTAGGTTGATTTGCAAAAAGCCAGGTTTATCTCTAACTGAGTTTAGAAGTAAAGAAAACTAACTTAATGTTTTACAACACCTAAGTGGGAACTTAGTTTTCATGTTCACAACCCTGTTGTGGTCAAGTCAAAGTCATAGTTCATTTCATAAGTCACTTTGAAAACATATGACGACGGAACAGTATGTCCACTCCAACTGTCCATAACCGCAGACGCGACTATTCGAATAGTTTGACACTCTGCAGAGATTGTACACTTTCACCACAACATTCGATACATCCGTTAGGAACAATCCTGAATCACCATATTTATTATGCGGATAATCAATCCTAACCTTTCAATTGCACACCCTAGTATAGACACCTCCCCTATGAGTTTGGCCTCCCAACCATGACCATCTGTCATCTTGGGAACTGCACATGTGGACATTCATCATGAGGTAGCCTCAGCTCAAACCTCTTCCGCAAGGGAACCCATACTAAGATATATAAACTTCCAGTCAAGCCTACCCAAATTCGGGTATTGTGGTTGTACGATAAAATTGGAATGGTATCGCATCCGAACCCAACCATCAATTTTATAAAGGGATAAGGCTCATGCCTCAACATTTTCATCAAATCATCTTGTGTTCATAACACATGTCAAAACATTTCATTATAATGACTCATCATTCCAAGGTTTTCATAATCATTTTCACCAAGTATTCCCATCTAGTGATCAAGTTTTATGCTTAGCACTAGCCACTAAAGGTGAGGTTAATCACTAATGCGGGGTGATAATCAAGTGTGACTTATCCAAAATCTAGATCTCATGCCTCAGTATGACATCTAGTTCTATCTCACTTAGGCCAAGTTTTATGCTCTTTATGCTACCTATAATATCTTTCCAAAACTCACGAGTCACTAAGTAAAAGTAATAAAGAACTTTGATAAAGAAATAAAAGAATAAAGCTTGAAAGTAAAACTGGGATTTGGTATAATAAAGGTTGCATAACCAAAGCATGCCTAATGCATTGCATAAGTTAACTGGTAGTTTTAAGCTTGCAAGTAGGACTTGCATGGTTTAGCTTAGCTTGCATAGTTAGTATCTTGCCTTGAGTAGTGCAGTGATTGAAGTTCTGTTCTTCTTCTTCTTCTTCTTCTTCTTCTTCTTATCCTTGGTCGGTACTAGAGTCTATAAATAAATACGAGATACTCAATCACCAAACAATACTTAACTACCTCTATTTAGCACACAAAGGTTCACACTAGATGATCTAGCATCATCACAATCATCACATGAATTAAAGACCTAGTCTTATTTATTTTATTTTAGAAAAGTAATGTCTACTCATTGAAAAATACTTAAGATTTAATATTCTCCAATTAAAATATGGGATCATGTTGACACATGTCATCACCACATATTTTAATACTTGGGAATGTGATTTAAACTGGTGTCACAATTTAATAAGGTTTAACATCATTATTTTAAATAATTAAAGTGACTAGAAATGCCTATGGGGCATTCTTTTAATACTTGTTCAAGATCACTGCATGTAAACCTATATATTTTTACATAATCTGAAAGATCTTGTCAAATGTGATTTTTGAGAGTTGTAATCAACTCAAAAGCATTTATGATTGATTTTTTAAAAATGTTTGAATGTGTAAAAGTTTTTGTCTTGTTATTTTTACTATAGGTGATCTATAATTTCAAATGTTTTGAATCCAACGGGCTTGGATTAAAAATTTCAATACCTTTCTAACAAAATCAGTTTCCTGCAATTTGGTTCAGTGAATCTCTCTCGATTGATTTTTGAATCTACTGATAGAACTAGGTTTGAACTAAATTGGAAAATCTATATTTGAATTACTGGGATGAGCGCAGAAACTAAACTGGGTCGACCCAATTGCACAGCGCGCGCAACAGGCTGCTACCAGAGCGGTCCCATGGGTCAGCGGCTCTATCTACGCGAAGCGATAAGTTTCACTCTGGGCCGTGCGATTAGATTAGGATCCTACGGCTGTGGTTCATTGTCGACGACGAACAGCTCCGGCGAGGTCTAAACCCTAACGCGGCGGTGGGGGTCGTGTGTGGCTCACCAGGGATCCAGCTAGGGTCGGTGATGGGGGCGAACGATGTTGTCAATGATGGCGGTTCGAAAGGTGGTCGTGGTGGCTCCTGGGGTGGCCCCAATCAACGGCTCCGCTCCTCCTCCGCAGCGGTAGACTCCAGACAAATTCTGGCGATACGGAGCTCGCCTTGCTCCGGGGAAGGGTCAGTGGTGTTCTGTGAGGAGTGGGGAGTGAGGTGTTGTGCATAATTGAGGCGGGGGTGGCCTCCTTTTATAGCCAAGCGAGAGGGGCAGTGCGGCATGGGCAGAGCTTCACGGGGTCGACGACACAACAAGCTATTGGCATGGCGGAGGGTGTAGGCCGGTGCGTTGTCTCCTGGCGATCCTCAAGGTCTTAATGGCGCGGCAAGGGGCAGTCGAGGATGGTCGGAACGGGTTGACGCTCTGAGCGGCACCGACAACATTTTTGACGATGCACAAGTGCTACGGGTCACGCGACGGCGAACATGCATGTCTAGGGGGTAGCTGGTGTCGCGGTGATTGCAGGCACGGGCGGTGAGGGCAAGGCGCGGCGTGTTCGCGCGTGTCGGCTGCGACGCTCTGGCGTGCTCTCGGCATGGCAGAGAAGAGCTGGGCGCGTCGTTTTCTCTGTGGTCCAGGGCCTAGCTGCATTCAAGGGTTGGACATGGGGTGGCGATGGACAGTGGTCTGCCTCCTGCACATGGTGGACGGGCGCGACATTTGCTCTAGCATGCTGGACATGGTCGGCTGGCAAGGGGGGGGGGCTCGGGTGGCATGGCACTGGTGCAATGGCAGAGGTAGTAGCTGCTTCAATGCGAGTGTGATCACTGGGGGAGACAAGGGGAGAGAATTGGGGACACGAATTGGACAAAGCTTTGATTAAAAACAATAGAAGTTAGGCAGTGATTACTGTGCTCACCATCTGTTTGATGAAATGGCCGCATGAAATTTAGTTTTTAATTTTTAAATGAATTTTGGTGAGTGCTCTGGTCACATGCTTGGTAGTATATGGTTTCTTGGGTTTTTCAAGGTGAACTGGTTTGAGTGGTTTTTGAGAAATGGTGATCTTAGTACCTACACTTGATTCAGTTTTGAATTGTCATTTGAATAGATTTGAAATCTGCTTCTGTTGGTTTGTAAAGTGGCCTTGGGTTCATATGTACTTGTTCTAGCAAGGGGTGAAAAGATTTGGATTTGTTTCTGTTAGAAATCTTGGACTAGAAACACTCAAAGTGGTCTAGTGGTTAACTTTGGTCAAAATGACCATTTGCTTATATTGTTTATTTTTTATTTTTCTCTTTATTTGACTCTGCTTTGAAATGATCTAGATGATGTTGTTTTCATATTTAAACCAATCCTTGCCATTCATAGCAATCAAACATGGCAATATCAATCATTCATGCATTCATCACACACACATGCATTCATATTGATTTTAATAACAAAAGTTTTTGTTTGCCCTAAACTTGGGTGATTGGAACTTGATAATCTTGATTAATATTTTTGGGATAATACACACCAGTGAAGGAAAGCATATGATGGGGATGGGCGGTTGTAAATATATTCTTCGTTCTCTTTGACCTCTCCCCACTTCTCTTCAGTCTCTCTCTGTACGAAATCTTCAGCCAGCGGTGAAGTGATTCCGAATAGTATTTGCAAATTACGAATGAATTCAGTCACGTAGAGAATGAATTCTTTTATCCAACTAAATAAAGTATTTAGAAATTATAAAATATTTTTCTTTTGATAAATAGTAGAATACTATTTTACCTATAATAACTTGAGAAGAATAATTATCTTAGGTTATCAAGCCATTGTATCCTTAAAACCACTTCAACTGTTTCTTGAAAGATAAATCAAATGAAAATCTTATAAAGGTAGTATAGTGACTTATATGATAAATGCCATCATTCCTTTATTTTGGAAGTTAAGAATTATACCTTTACTATTATGCCTAGTAAAACTTTAATACATCAGGTCTTGAAATCACTATTTCTATAGTTATTCTTACACATCCTTCACTTACATTGGGAGTGAATGATCTCACCTCATTAACCATACTCAACATAAATCTAGAGCCTTGTAGTACCTAATTAAATCATGTCCTAGGTTTACATGTATTTCATAGTTAATTTTATTCATGTAACCTACCTATAATGGACATGATAGATCTAAATCCTTAAAACTATACCCAATAACTATAAGATTACTTCTTTGATCATGCTTAAGAGAACCCTAGAGCTCAATCTAACTATAACAACAATATGTCTTAAGTTTGTTTGTATTTTATAGTTAACTTTGGTCTAATACTTATTTAAGAAGAAGGATATTAACTTAAGATCGTTAGGACAATACAAATACCTATTGATTATATCATGATGATCTTAAGAATTAATTAAACTTGGTACAAGAATCATTTTCTTCAAAAGTTAGTCTTTTGCCACTTCAAACAAAAACATTAGTATACCACTCAAGTCTCGTTAACTTAAAACATGACCATTCTTAAGAGCTGATACTAAACAACATCCAACTTCGACTATTATTGTGCTTTACTCTCATACCTTGTATGTTACTCTTAGAATCTTAAAATGTACTTTTGGTTGTAAAATAAAATTGAGTATGAACAAGATCTTTAAGAAATCACCCAAACTCAATCCAAACTTAAACATGGGGATTTAATTTGTGATTTATACAAAATGCATGTCATTACTTATGCATAATAGCACATTACTTCTTTAAACATTGTCCTTATCGGGCAATGATGGTATTTTGTAGAACCCAAGGTCCACGGTCAAGTCGAGACATTCGACTACATTACTTCGAAATATCAAGGCAAGTTCATACTTTCTCATGTCTTTTGGTTATTTTCTATCAAGTATTTGCAATATACTATTGTTATCATCTGTATTTCAAAAAGGATGGAAGAAAATAATATTTTCATAATAATATGACTTATCGATTATCGGCCCGAGTGGTGATAAAATATTATGGCTGGCAATGAACCATGGTATGGTATGTGATTGGTGGAAGCTACATTTGCACGGGAAACTATCATATAAAATTTAACGTCCAATGTCTCTTGTGATTATTACGCCGTATATTACACGTTAACCATGAGATCTATATGGCTCTGGGGAAGTCAGCTGGATCTTCTTCCTTTCGTATGTCAATGGACAACTTTACCGGAGTCGTGTTCCTACATTATACACATG
Organism: Avena sativa; assembly: GCA_916181665.1. Taxonomy (NCBI): domain Eukaryota; kingdom Viridiplantae; phylum Streptophyta; class Magnoliopsida; order Poales; family Poaceae; genus Avena; species Avena sativa. The sequence goes on along the minus strand of OV702280.1, from coordinate 388,158,389 downwards.
CACATGGGTGGTATCCCTTAATTCCCCTGGTAAATGTTGTCTATGATGGATTGTTCCCTTCAAGAGTGTAAACCAGCATAGCCGTTGTCCTGAGTGAGCAAAAGGGTGGGCATATGGGGTTGCGGAGAAGGACGGTGGTTGGCTTGGGTTCTTATACTGGGCCCCATACCAAAGGAAGTGTGGACGTGTAAGATGCCTGGATGTGCAACATGGATAAGGATCTCTCATGGGTAAAGAAACACACTTCTGCGGAGTATTTGGATTGTGCCTTCACTCCTTGTTCCGGGAAGGAACTGCAAATGCGGAAGGAATGAAACTCCACGAAGATCTAATCAATCTGTAACATCCCAAAAATATTGAACAAGGATTATCTTTTCTAATAACCAAAATTAGGGTTAACAAAAACTTTTGGTTAATTCAAATCAATATGAATGCATGTGTGAATTGGATGATTGTATGAATGAATGGACTTGTGTGATTGTTCTAAATAGCAAGGAATGGTTTAAATATGAAAACAAAATATCTAAAACATTTCCAAGCAGAAACAAATCAAGAGAAAATAAAAAACAAATCAAATAAAGCAAATGGTCATTTTTGCCAATCTTGCTCACTAGGTCACTTTGAGTGTTTCGAGTCCAAGATTTCAAACAGAAAAATTTCCATTTCTTTTCACCCCTTGCTAGCCCAAGTAAAATTGAATCAAAGCCCACCTTTCAAACTCATAGAAACATTTGGCAACTTGATTCAAATGACAATTCAAAACTGAATCTAGTTCATATGGGAATCACCCAATTCTCAAAAACCAAGCAAACCAATTCCACTTGACCTTTCCAACTAACCAGAGACTACTAAGTATGTAACTAGTACACCCACAAAGTTTGAATCAAAAATTCAAATTTGAATCTCTTTCGGCCATTTCATTAAACACCTTGTAAGCACCAAACCAACAAACATTAAACACTATTGTGAGCAGTGATTAGTGTCTAACTTGTTCCCTATCTAGATCACACTACACCCTCAGTAGATCATCTAACTTGTTTAACCACTCTAGCTCACTGTAAACCAGACCATGCCATCAATGGCAAGCATGCCGAGAGCACCCTTGCCACCCCAATGTCGCCAGCTAGCTAGGAGCCTCACTAGCCTCGCCAACCTTGTCTAGCAGTCACTCCACCGTCCACCGCCACCCTTTGTACAAGCCCCGAGCCTTGCCAGCCACTGGACCACACATCCCGAGCATGCCCAGCCTCCGTGCGAGCGAGCCGAGAGCGCGCCAGAGCGCCACCCGCGACACACGCCCACAGACCGCGCGCCTCCCTCACTGCGTGCAAGCATGATCGCCACCAGCCCAGCAACACCACAGAAAAACCTGTTCGTCACCGCGCGACCAGTACAGCCCATGCGCCATGAATTTTCCCGTCAGACCCGCTCAGAGCACCACGACGTTCTCACCGTCTCGCACCGCCCCACGCCGCGTGACCATGCTGTTGAGCTTTGCCAGGGAGCACAACACCGCCCCTATCGTCGCCCATGCCTTTAGCTTGGTGTGCCGATGACCACGACGAGCTCCACCCGCGCCCGTCGGTCCTCTTCTAGAACTATAAATAGAGGCCACTCCCAATCGATTTATTCACACCATCTCACTCACCTCTCTCTCAGAATCACCCCAACTCACCTCCGGAGAAAGGCGAGCAGCACATCGCCAGAATTTGGCCGGAGTCTGCCGCGGAGGAGGAGGAAGAAAGGAGCCAGCAGTTGGAGCCGCCCCAGGAGAAGCCGCCGGTACCAGGAGGTTCGCCGTCGTTTAATTCGTTGTTCGCCCTCATCGCCGACCTTCGTCTGAGCCCGATGAGCCCCCGTAGACCCCCACTGTACGCGCTAGGGTTCTGTCTTGCCGGTGTTGCCCGACGTGGACAACCGTAGGATTAGAGTTAGATCGTGCGGTCCACATCACCCCATACCGCTTCGCACCCCTCTGTCTCACTGACTGGTGGGGTCGTTCACTTAAACCCACCCGCGCGTGCGCTGTGCATCATGGGACGGCCCAGTTAGCATCCCGCACAACCCAGTTAGTTTGAATTTGTATTTCCCAATTTAGTTTCAAACCTAGTTCTGTACCTAGATTCAAAAATCAACCCAGCTCGATTCACTGAACCAAATTGCAGGAAACCAATTTTGTTAGAAAGGTATTGGAATCCTTAATCCAAGCCCGTTGGATTCAAACCAATTGGATTTGTAGATCAACCTTGGTAAAAATAACAAGGCAAAAGCTCTTCTGCATTCAAACATTTTTCAAAATTCAACCACAAAAGCTTTTGAGTTGATTCCAACTCTCAAAAATCACATTTAACTAGAACTTTCAGAATATATAAAATATCTAGGTTTACTTACAGAAATAATGGACAAGTAATAAAAGAATGCCTCATAGGCCATTCTATTCACTTTAATTAATTAAAATAAAAAGGTTAAACCTTATTAAATCGTGACACGACTTTAAATCACATTCCCTTGTACTAAAACATGTGGTGATGACATGTGTCAACATGATCCCATGTTTTAGTTGGAGAATATTAAATCTTAAGTATTTTTTCAATGAGTAGAAATTACTTTTCTAAATAAAGGAAATAAAACTATTGCTTTGATGATTGTAATGTTTGTGATGATGCTAGATCATCTAGTGAAAACCTTGGTGTGATAAATAAAAATAGTTAAGTATCATTTGGTGACTGTGTACCTCGTATTTATTTATAGACGCTAGTACCGACCAAGAATATGAGGAGGAAGGAGAATACTAGAGGAAGAAGCCCAGGAGAACTTCAGCCACTGCTCTGCACAAGGCAAGCTAATACTTGCAACTTAGCAAGCTACTATCTACAAGCTACTATCTAAGGAAGCCTAATACTACCAGTTGACTTGGCAAGCTAATATTTTGAACTATGCAAGCTAATCCTTGCAAGCTTACACCACTTCATACCCCATCCTAGTTTTACTTGCAAGCTTAGTATTTTATTTCCTTATCAAATCTTCTTAGTTTGGTTTACTTAGTGACTTGTAGACTTTAGAAAGATATCTGAAGGTAGCATAAAGAGCATAAAACTTGACCTAAGTTAGATAAATCTTGATGTCATCCTGAGGCATGAGATTGAACTTAGATAATTCACACCTGATTACCACCCCTCATTAGTGTTTACCCCCACTTGTAGATGCTAGTGCTAAGCATAAAACGTGATCACTTTAGATGGGAATACTTGGTGAAAATGGTTATGAAAACCTTAGAATGATGAGTCATTCTAATGAAATGTTTTGCCACGTGTTCTTGAACACCAGATGATTTTGATGATGAAAATGTTAAGGCATGAGCCTTATCCCTTTATAAAACTGATGGTTGTCTGGATGCGATACCATTCCAATTTTACCGTATAACCACAATACCCGAAACTTGGGTAGGGCTTGACTGGAAATTTATATACCTTAGTATGGGTTCCCTTGCGGCCAAGGTTTGAGATGAGGCTACCTTGTGAAGATTGTCCACCTGTGCAGTACCCAAGATGACAGTTGGTCATGGTTGGGAGGCCAAACTGACAAGAGAGGTGCCTATACTAGGGCGTGTAATTGAAAGGTTAGGATTGATTATCTGCATACTGAGTATGGTGAATTCAGGATTGTTCCTGACGGATGTATTGAATGTTGTGGTGAAAGTGTACCACCTCTATAGAGTGTCAAACTATTCGAATAGCCGCGTCCGTGGTTATGGACAGTTGGAGTGTACATACTGTTCCATCGTCATATGTTTTCAAAATGACTTGTGAAATGATTCATGACTTTGACTTGACCACAACAGAGTTGTGATATGAAATTCAAGTTCCCACTTAGGTGTTATAAAACTTTCAACCAGCTTTATTTGCTTCTGAACTCAGTAGAGATAAATCTGGCTTTTTGCAAAACAACCTAGAGCCTAGTACTTCCTATTCAAAACCACTTCACTTGTTAGTATTAGTTTGCGAGTACTTAAAGAGTACTCATGGCTTTGTCCCTGGCTATTCCCGTGGCCAGACTATGAAGAGGACTATCAGGAGGATGGACCGCATGAAGGTTATGACAACTAGGATCATCTCCCATCGCCAGCATTGCCTGTGACCATGAAGATGGAGTCTCGCCTACGCTATCGTTACTATTACGTTATTCCGCTGCTATGATTGTATTAAGACTGGATCATGAGATCCTTTATTTGTTGTAAGACCATATGTATGGTTTGTAATGGATGATGTACTGTGATATCCAATCTGTTATGTCTCGCAAAAATGGTAATCCTGGGATTGCGATGTATGGCATAACAGGCATCTGGGATTAAAAATCCGGGTGTTGACAAGTTGGTATCAGAGCCAAGTTGACCATAGGAGACCCTAGTTTAGAATGGACGTTTGAATCAAAAACTTAGTTTCAAAACCAAAGGAAGTGAGTATTTATGAAAACTTATTCTCATTCTTAACACTTAGACTCTTTCATGAAAATTCATGTTCCTCAAAAAAAAATTCTTGCAAACTTACTTAAAATTTGACACACTTGATCACTCTACTAAATTACTCATCCTATATTCTTATAGATGGACGTGAAGTATAGCAAGTTTTATCAGTTGGGGAATGGAGGAGACCTCATATTTGAGCGTGACTTGGACCGGCTTTCGAAACTTCTGGAGCATCCGCACCCTGAGTTCTTCGGATCTCAGCTCAATGATTAGGAAGGAGAGGAATTGCAATGGCTAGTTGTTGCAAGTCCCTGAGGAAAGATTAAATCCCACACCTCAGAGGGAATTCAGTTCATCTTAAGAGAAAACAACTTGCTCGATGGACTTCACAGGGCCATGCAGGAAGCTCTTGCCCTTCTATGTGGGCAGAGTATCAATCAGATCAAGGGTACCCTCTTTGAGTTCTATCCAAGGCGTGATGTTATGGGACAGCCACTGGAGGCCCCGTATCACCACGAGCTGAAGAGTCAATTGGATCACCTCAGTTTCATGATGTATGACCGTTAGAAGGAGTTGGACAATGCCGCTCCTATGCCAATCACAAGTACGCCATCGCCGACAAGAAGGATCAGACGATTGCCATGCTAGTGAAGGATCGTCAATCTCGTCGCCGTCAGCTCGAGAAGAAGGAGCGCATCATTGCCCATCTTCGCCACCAGATCACGGATTTGGAGGAGACCATCCACGAGAGAGACATGCAGCTTGAGGAGAGGGAGAATGCAGGGGAAGACCTTCGTGGAGACCCCCACTCCTATCTCAGTGACGATGATGACTTCCTGGAGGATCAGGCCATGGACTTCTTCATCGATGAGGATGACTTTGCCTTCATTGATGATGATGACGATGATGCCGCCGACTCCGAGGAGTAGTAGCACTTGAGCACTAGCGTTAGTGAGTTGTATTCGGTCCCACTGTATCGTAGTTTCACAGAATGGTTCTTAAAACCATCTGTTTTCTTTGTTATGGTGTGTGTTGTATGATGTGTGATGAATGAATGAAAAGCAAGTTGCTAGAAAAATCTGAGTCAAACTTCAAAAACTTTACAAAACCCGAACCTTAGGAATTTCCCTCTTTTCTAATGATCTATCTCAATCTTCAAATGCCTCGCGGAGGAAGCAATTCATCCCCGGACTCGATGTTGCAAATCTTTCAAATGTTGGTTTCTGACCGCGAAGCTGAAAGAGCCGAACATCAAGCCAACTTAGCCACCCTTCAGCACATAGCTCAGATGGCGAACAACAACAACCAAGGCCATGGAAATTAGGACAACCATGGATCTAAGCTCAAGAATTTCCAGAACACCAATCCACCCATTTTCACTAACTCGGAAGAGCCCCTAGATGCCGATGATTGGCTGCAAACCATGGAAAACAACCTATAAGTTGCAGGAGTGGAAGCTAATGAGAAGGTACTGTTTGCCACCCACTATCTGGCCGGAGATGCAAGAGCATGGTGGAACAGCGTTCGTGCCATGAATGGAGGTCAAATGATGACTTGGGAGGAATTCAAAGTCAAGTTTAGCAGAACCCATGTGCCACCGGGTTTGATCAAGAGGACGAGAGATGAATTCAGAGAACTGAAGCAAGGGAGAATGACCGTAGTTGAGTACCGTGACAAATTTTTGTATTTGGCTAGGTATGCACCGGATGAGATAGATACCGAAGCCAAGAAGAAGGAAAGGTTCTTGAACGGTCTGCATGATGAGATGCATACAGTGTTGGTCAATATCCCATTTGCTGATATTGAAGCCTTAGTTGACTCTGCCATTCAGATGGAAGGCAAGATCAACCAAGCCAATGAGAATCGCAAGCGTCGCATGATGCATCAACCAGGAACCCATCATACACCAAAGTATCGCCCCAACCCATATCCAGGATTTGCCCCAAGAACCAATAGACCCCCGATGAACCGTCCGACCTATCCCAACCATGGAAACCCAAGGCCCGGAGGAAATCACAACAACCCCGGCAACCCTAGAAATTTCAATAGTGCACCACCAAAGTTTAACAACAACAATGTCGCCACCAACACCAACACCAACACTGCCCCAAGGACTGGAAGCAATGTTGTGCCTGTTGCAGCGAAGGACAAGTCCCAAGTGACTTGTTATGAATGTGAAACCAAGGGTCACTATTCCAATGAGTGTCCCAAGAAGATTGCCGCAGCCCCCAATGCAAATGCCCCAGCTCAGCAGCAACGCCGTGTTCAGCCCGTAAGAAGGTTTGCCCTAGGGAATGCGCTCAACTGCAACGGCCGTCTCTTTCTCATGCATGCTGAAGAAGCCCAAGAAGCGCCAGATGTTGTGCTGGGTATGTTTTCTATTAACTCGGTACTTGCAAGAGTGTTGTTTGATTATGGAGCATCACACTCGTTTGTTACCGAAGAATTTGCATGCACTAGTAAGATTCAACCAACCAAATTGAAGCATGTTATGATAGTTCAAATACCTGGTTCAACCACCAAAGCTAGACAAATTTGCAAGGCCGTACCTATCCGAATCCATGGCATAGATTTTTATGCTAATCTAATAGTACTTGTAACAAAAGGTTTGGAAGTAGTACTAGGAATGGATTGGATGTCCAAACATAAATGATTAATTGACTATGCCAAAAAAGCCATAACCATGACCAGTACAGCTGGAATATCAGTAGAGCATGTATCTGAAACCTTGCCCCGCCAATTAAAATGCAACAAGAGTATAGCCCAACCAACCATTAACCAAGTCCGGATAGTCTGCGAATACCCCGATGTATTTCCAGATGTCTTGCCCGGTATGCCCCCAGATCGGGATATCGAGTTTATCATTGAACTAATCACTGGAACCGGCCCCATAGCCCAGAGACCATATAGTATGAACCCGTATGAATTAGTGGAGCTGAAGAAGCAACTAGATGCTATGCTGGAGATAGGATTGATCCAACCAAGTGCGTCGCCATGGAGATCACCTGTTCTATTTGTGGACAAGAAGGATGGAGGTAATCATTTGTGTACGGATTATCGGAAGTTGAATGATGTCACCATCAAGAACAAGTACCCGTTACCAAAGATAGAAGACCTGTTTGACCAGTTGACTGGTGCCAAAGTGTTTTCTAAGATTAACCTTAGAACTGGCTATCATCAACTCAAGATTCGTGCAGAGGATATTCCAAAGACTGCCTTTACCACCAGATATGGACTGTATGAGTATACTGTCATGTATTTTGGATTAACCAATGCCCCCGCTTATTTCATGAACCTCATGAATAAGATTTTTATGGACTTCTTGGATAAGTTTGTCGTTGTTTTCATCAATGACATTCTGATCTATTCCAAATCAGAAGAAGAACATGAGCTACACCTAAGGACCATTCTTGGAACCCTTAGGGAGCATCAATTGTATGCCAAGTTTAGCAAATGTGAATTCTGGTTACAAGAGGTAGTATTCCTTGGACATATCATATCAGCCGGAGGAATTGTCGTTGACCCTGCAAAGGTGAAGGATGTTGAAGATTGGCAAGCCCCGACCACCCAAACCCAAGTTCGTGCATTTCTCGGATTAGCGGGATATTACCGCAAGTTCGTAGAAGGATTCTCGAGTATTGCCAGACCCATGACCCAATTGTCTAAGAAGGACAAGAAGTTTGAATGAACGAAAAAATGTGAAGCGAGTTTTTAGGAACTCAAGAGGAGATTGATTTCAGCCCCAATCTTGATCATGCCGGATATCACAAAGATCGGTCTCGGATGTGTGCTAATGCAAGAGGGAAAAGTTATATCTCATCTATCTCGACAACTGAAGCAGCATGAACAGAATTATCCTGTGGCATCCCGCAAAAACCACTACTAGAAAATCGTGTTGTTTTGTGCATTGCATCATCATGACCGCATGCTCATGTCATCATGCCTCATTGCATTTGTGCACCGTCATGTCATCATGCATGTGTTTGTCTGAAACTATTTTCGTAAAGCCTGATTTTTGTTTTCAAAACGCCCCGTCTTGATTTCAAATTAAAACCCAGGTCTCCGGATTATTTTGTTTTGTCTGCCAACGGATTTCAAACGCCCTGTTTTAAATAAATAAAATGTTTAAATATTTTTAGGGGGCAGCCGAACCGGGCCGATCCGACCCAGACGGCCACCCCAGTTCAAAAACCCTACCTACCCAGAACACCCGAAACCTATGCTACCAGATAACCTACCCAGCCCCCCCTCCACCTCACCCTGACCAATCCCCTCTCGCCACCTCATCTCTCATCTCTCCTCCACCCACTCTCAGCCTGCCACATCACCCCCAGCCACCACCCTCCCTGTACACACGCGCACACGACCCCCCACTCATCTCTCTCCCGGCCCCATCCCAAACTTCCCCTGGCCCCACTTGCAGCGACCGAGGCCACCAACCTCTCTCCCCGACGCGTCTCCCTCTGGCCTCTCTCGCCTCGCTCCGCGAGCCTCGCCCCATCGCGCCCCCGTCTCCACCTCCTTCCGCCGCCGGCCTTCTCTCTCCGCCTCGCCGGAGACGCCTCTCCCGGCTTCCTCCTCTCAGCCGCGCCCCGGCGCCCTCCCTCTCTCCTCCCTCCTCTCGCCCGCCGCCGGCCCCGCCCGCCTCTGCACCGGCGCCGGCCTTCTTCCCCTCCGCCGCCACTCTCCTGTGAGTTTCCTCCTCTTCTCGCGAGCGCTGGCCGCCACCGCCGGCCTCCTCAGCCGCCCCGCCTCCCTCGTGCCTCTCTGCCAGCGAGCCCCTCCGTCGGTCGCCTCCTCATCTGACCCGGCCGCATCCGGCCGCTGCCTACCTTGCCGTGGCCCCACGACGCCGTCGTGCTCGCTCGCACCCTGGTGCCTCGTCCCTGGCCTCGGCCTCCCTCACTCCGACGCCTCGCCAAGCTCCGCTTCCTCGCGGCCATCTCCGCCTGCGCCTCCATTCGCAGCAGCCACGTCAGCGGTAGCCCTCTCCCGCATGAGCCAGGCCGCCACCGGTGCGCCTACCGCCGCCTTGTCCTCGCCTGGTCGCGCGGCTCCCTGCCTGATGAGCTCCACCTTCGGCCCCTCCCTTGCAGTGGCGTCCTAGAGCCTGTCGTCCTCCTGCTCCGGTCGCACGGCCCCGTACCCCGCCTCCGTCCGGCCCCTGTTCCTTGGCACACTCGTGTCTTGTTCTTTAGCAGCGCCCGAGGGCATGTTGTCCCTGTTGCTCGGCCAAGGTGTAAGCAAAGCTACCCATCACGTTTTGTGTGAGCACCAACGGCCATGTCAAGTATCAGGAGTAGTGCAGATCATCATCCCGAATTTTGGCAATCGACTCTAGTACCCGAAGAACATCAACTAGGCTTGTCAAGATCTCCATCATGGAACTCGGAGGCGATGACGCCAATTCGACAAGGTCCCGTTCCTGAAGTCCGAAGACCGATCCCGGCACGCCGAACCCCGTCGAACACCAAGACCCTCGGAATCGCCAAGTTCTCCTTCTCGGATCAGAAGACCGAACCCGACACGCCAAGTTCTTCCTCTCGGATCCGAAGATGCCGAGACCCGGGACACCAAGATCTCCGCCGTGAAACGACAAGACCGACTTGATGGCGCGGACCCGACAAGATCTTCGCAACGACAAGATCGACACCGACCAGGACAAATCCGATGCGCCCCGACGCCGAACCAAGTCCTTCTTCGCGGAACGCCAAGATCTACTCTGTTATCCGAGAACGATCCCGCCGAGACCGAACCCGAGATCCGGACCCTGAGACCGACCCCGAACCCCTCGGAGCCCAAGTTCGCCGACCCTAATGTGATTCCCTATCCGAGACCCCATTATTTTATAATACGACATTACCAACTGATGCATATTAAATTGTTCATGCATGCATACTTGTCTGTGGTTTGGGGGCATTATGCCAATTCATCTCATAATTAAATATGGAGTCTATATGCGGGATATCTTTGTCTTATTCCGGACTCCATTTAAATTGGCATAGCGAACCGAAGCCATGTTTGGTCTTGCTAATCCAACATTTAAATTGCGGGGTATCTAAACAACATGAACCACCTATTTAATTGTCGGGACCCCGGTTCCGCTTAATATGGCCTAATTGCATCGCATCCCTGCCATGTCATACATCATACATGCATCATGCCCGATCTTCTGCCGTGGTAGTAGTGCATCCGGTGTTTATTCTAGTGTTTTGCTTCTTCGCGGATAAGGCCGTTGAGTTGATGTGAGCTTCGCCCCGATCTTCGGATGTACCTTCGGCAATGCTTTTCAGGCGAGCACCTCCCCCCTTTCTACCTATCTTACTTTTATAGTATTTATTCCCTCCTGTTGATCTATTGCTATCTGTGTTGCAATGCTCTAGTTTTCGTACCCGTGTTATCCCTTGCAGCCTTATATTGCCTTGGACACCTCCTATTACCTGTTGTTTGGTAGATAGTTGGACCTGCGCGTCGTAGTCGCTTGCTCAAGTGCTGTTGCGTGTCGTCAAGTACCACAGTTGTTGGAGTATTGCCGTGTGTTTTTATTGTTGGAGATGATCAAGACTTTAATTACTGTTTAACAACTAAAATTGAAGTAGGTAAATGCAGAGGCACAGGTGGGCAATAGATGTTATTTGGTTGTTAACCGTCCACTTGTGTCCCGTAGGACCCCGAGTACTTGATACCTGTTCCTTGAATATTCGCGCTATCCACATCCGGGAGGATTATGGGACCCCCCTGAGCCAGAGCTTGATTCATTCTTATTTCTTGGGGCCACAAACTAGTTTGAGGTTTTATTTACTATCCTGTACTTATGCCATGCTTTACTTCTTTATTTAAATTGTGCGATGTACTGCACCTGTACTGTTTAGGATCGGGACACGATTTCGCGGTATCGACAAGCCCAGTCACACTTTCGGGTTCCCAGTCGTTTACAGCCGTCCACCCAAACCTTGAGTCCGTTTCGGAGTCAGCTAACTTCGTTGCGGGTAGCTTAATGGGGTGGCCCCCTGAAATATTTCTGAATCCTGTGATTGCTTTGTCGTGAAAGCCTCGTTGGGTTTTGATTTGGTTTTTCCGAGGTTGATCGAGTGTGTGTTGCTATTTGTGCACCCCTGTAGGGTAAAACTTTCTGAAAGCCGTGTCCGCGGTTATGGACGACTTGGAGCACAGTATCTCGATCATAGACAACTATAACTAAAGTAGTGCTATAAATTTGACTTTATAATGACTAGTAATCAGCTCCACTATAATGGAATGGCTAAATAAAACTGCCAACAATTGCTTGTTTGGGTTGTCGCTTGCTACCATTGTATCTGACTAGTAAGTATTGCAACTATAACGGAATGGCTAAATAAAAGTACCAACAACTGCTGGGTTTTTGGGATATCTCATGCTATTTGTATCTGACTAGTAAGTGCTGCAACTACAATGGAATGGTTAACTAAAAGTGCCCACTGCTTATTATATCAGGATGACTATCTATACCTGACTAGTAATTGCTGCAACGATAACTGAATAAATAAAACTGCCAACTGTGTGAGTTCCTCGGTTGACTTCCTCGTTTGGTCTCGAGGGGGAAACACCAGGATGGGTATGTTTGGTGGTAGTATCAGGTTGGTTCCGAATAGGTCTTTCTTACCCCTCTCTGATAGCCGCTAGTTGTATCGAGTCTCTATAGGTTGTTTAGTGCATGCTGCGCTGCCGCTCAGTCCACCATACCTATGTAGGCGAGGACCGCCGAATTCTAGCCTCGCCGTGTACTGGCCTCAGTACTGACCGCTCTGTATTTTTCCTTTGCCCTTTGTCGGCACCCCTTTTGTTTAAGCAGGTTTTGAGATCGACGTCGTTAGCAGGGTTACCCTTCCGGCTTGGCCTGGGCAGGGTTATGGACGCCATTGGTTATTCTTCAGGGCTCTTAGCTCAATTTGCATCTTGTCCGTACTCGGACGCTATATCGTTTTAAAGGTGATTTGGATCTTTGTATTGTATATCTGAATTCTTGACTCATTGAGTCGCTGTTATATATATCTGTTCTGTGGGTCCCATCGAGGACTGTTGTGCAATGTTATTACTTCGTTTTCCACCCGCACGAAAGTGCCTGGTGGGCACCTTTGAATCGTTTCTATGCGGGTTTGGCGGGTTTCGCTAAAACTTGCATAGGGCCGATTCTGAGGGTGTTACAGAGTGGTATCAGAGCTCAGCTGTTACGATACCCCACAAGTCCAGCCTGTAGGATAACCTAGCTAACGGCCGAAGTAGAGTGTCAAAACTATTTTTGCAAAATCGGTTGGATAGATCTGATTAGGTCTGCTTTTACTCCTTACCCCTCTGCTATTCGCCTCTTACCTCTACGCGTTTTGAATCCGCTCTCTTATCTCTCTTCGAGTCCAGGATTTCTCGTGGCTGGGTTCCATCGTACCTTCAGGGTTTCGCTTCCTCCTTTGGTAACGGTGTTGCTACATCTGGTCATCATGCTATCCGAGGAATCCTTCGTCTGGTGGACTTCTCTTTGTTCCTTCTCGTGCCTTCCGGTGTTTTCCGACACGACGACATCATCTACGCCAGATCCGATGCAGAGTCTGCATCACCCCTTTGTTTCTGAACCTCGCTTGTCGAGATCTACAATCTGAATTCTGAGAGTTGGTTGCATAATTTCCTATTCATGTGCAGAGTAATGCTTTGGGTGCGCGATGGACTGATCACCATCCGACTACTCTTATCATTCGCTCTTGCACATTGAATGGTGAATCATTGCAGTTATACTCCTTCCGCGGAAGTTAGAGGTGGCTTTACCCTCTTGAGACCTTTACCTTCATCTTTGTTTCTCCGGAGTGATCTCTCGACGAATGGTGAACAATCCTTGTTAGTGGTGTCGCGATGATCTACCCGAAGCGAGAAGACGCAGATCGCCGACCTTCCTTCCGGTACCATGAGGCGGATCTCGAGGGCGAGATCCATTGTTAGTGGTGTCGAATTGTGGCATCCCGCAAAAACCACTACTAGAAAATCGCGTTGTTTTGTGCATTGCATCATCATGACCGCATGCTCATGTCATCATGCCTCATTGCATTTGTGCACCGTCATGTCATCATGCATGTGTTTGTCTGAAACTATTTTCGTAAAGCCTGATTTTTGTTTTCTAAACGCCCCGTCTTGATTTCAAATTAAAACCCGGGTCTCCGGATTATTTTGTTTTGTCTGCCAACGGATTTCAAACGCCTTGTTTTAAATAAATAAAATGTTTAAATATTTTTAGGGGGCAGCCGAACCGGGCCGATCCGACCCAGACGGCCACCCCAGTTCAAAAACCCTACCTACCCAGAACACCCGAAACCTATGCTACCAGATAACCTACCCAGCCCGCCTCCACCTCACCCTGACCAATCCCCTCTCGCCACCTCATCTCTCATCTCTCCTCCACCCACTCCCAGCCTGCCACATCACCCCCAGCCACCACCTTCCCTATACACACGCGCACACGACCCCCCACTCATCTCTCTCTCGGCCCCATCCCAAACTTCCCCTGGCCCCACCTGCAGCGACCGAGGCCACCAACCTCTCTCCCCGACGCGTCTCCCTCTGGCCTCTCTCGCCTCGCTCCGCGAGCCTCGCCCCATCGCCCCCCCGTCTCCACCTCCTTCCGCCGCCGGCCTTCTCTCTCCGCCTCGCCGGAGACGCCTCTCCCGGCCTCCTCCTCTCAGCCGCGCCCCGGCGCCCTCCCTCTCTCCTCCCTCCTCTCGCCCGCCGCCGGCCCCGCCCGCCTCTGCACCGGCGCCGGCCTTCTTCCCCTCCGCCGCCACTCTCCTGTGAGCTGCCTCATCTTATCGCGAGCGCTGGCCGCCACCGCCGGCCTCCTCAGCCGCCCCGCCTCCCTCGTGCCTCTCTGCCAGCGAGCCCCTCCGTCGGTCGCCTCCTCATCTGACCCGGCCGCATCCGGCCGCTGCCTACCTTGCCGTGGCCCCACGACGCCGTCGTGCTCGCTTGCACCCTTGTGCCTCGTCCCTGGCTTCGGCCTCCCTCACTCCGACGCCTCGCCAAGCTCCGCTTCCTCGCGGCCATCTCCGCCTGCGCCTCCATTCGCAGCAGCCACGTCAGCGGTAGCCCTCTCCCGCATGAGCCAGGCCGCCACCGGTGCGCCTACCGCCGCCTTGTCCTCGCCTGTTCGCGCGGCTCCCTGCCTGATGAGCTCCACCTTCGGCCCCTCCCTTGCAGTGGCATCCCAGATCCTGTCGTCCTCCTGCTCCGGTCGCACGGCCCCGTACCCCGCCTCCGTCCGGCCCCTGTTCCTTGGCACACTCGTGTCTTGTTCTTTAGCAGCGCCCGAGGGCATGTTGTCCCTGTTGCTCGGCCAAGGTGTAAGCAAAGCTACCCATCACGTTTTGTGTGAGCACCAACGGCCATGTCAAGTATCAGGAGCAGTGCAGATCATCATCCCGAATTTTGGCAATCGACTCTAGTACCCGAAGAACATCAACTAGGCTTGTCAAGATCTCCATCATGGAACTCGGAGGCGATGACGCCAATTCGACAAGGTCCCGTTCCTGAAGTCCGAAGACCGATCCCGACGCGCCGAACCCCGTCGAACACCAAGACCCTCAGAATCGCCAAGTTCTCCTTCTCGGATCAGAAGACCGAACCCGACACGCCAAGTTCTTCCTCTCGGATCCGAAGACGCCGAGACCCGGGACACCAAGATCTCCGCCGTGAAACGACAAGACCGACTTGATGGCACGGACCCGACAAGATCTTCGCAACGACAAGATCGACACCGACCAGGACAAATCCGATGCGCCCCGACGCCGAACCAAGTCCTTCTTCGCGGAACGCCAAGATCTACTCTGTTATCCGAGAACGATCCCGCCGAGACCGAACCCGAGATCCGGACCCTGAGACCGACCCCGAACCCCTCGGAGCCCAAGTTCGCCGACCCTAATGTGATTCCCTATCCGAGACCCCATTATTTTATAATACGACATTACCAACTGATGCATATTAAATTGTTCATGCATGCATACTTGTCTGTGGTTTGGGGGCATTATGCCAATTCATCTCATAATTAAATATGGAGTCTATATGCGGGATATCTTTGTCTTATTCCGGACTCCATTTAAATTGGCATAGCGAACCGAAGCCATGTTTGGTCTTGCTAATCCAACATTTAAATTGCGGGGTATCTAAACAACATGAACCACCTATTTAATTGTCGGGACCCCGGTTCCGCTTAATATGGCCTAATTGCATCGCATCCCTGCCATGTCATACATCATACATGCATCATGCCCGATCTTCTGCCGTGGTATTAAGTAGTGCATCCGGTGTTTATTCTAGTGTTTTGCTTCTTCGCGGATAAGGCCGTTGAGTTGATGTGAGCTTCGCCCCGATCTTCGGATGTACCTTCGGCAATGCTTTTCAGGCGAGCACCTCCCCCCTTTCTACCTATCTTACTTTTATAGTATTTATTCCCTCCTGTTGATCTATTGCTATCTGTGTTGCGATGCTCTAGTTTTCGTACCCGTGTTATCCCTTGCAGCCTTATATTGCCTTGGACACCTCCTATTACCTGTTGTTTGGTAGATAGTTGGACCTGCGCGTCGTAGTCGCTTGCTCAAGTGCTGTTGCGTGTCGTCAAGTACCACAGTTGTTGGAGTATTGCCGTGTGTTTTTATTGTTGGAGATGATCAAGACTTTAATTACTGTTTAACAACTAAAATTGAAGTAGGTAAATGCAGAGGCACAGGTGGGCAATAGATGTTATTTGGTTGTTAACCGTCCACTTGTGTCCCGTAGGACCCCGAGTACTTGATACCTGTTCCTTGAATATTCGCGCTATCCACATCCGGGAGGATTATGGGACCCCCCCTGAGCCAGAGCTTGATTCATTCTTATTTCTTGGGGCCACAAACTAGTTTGAGGTTTTATTTACTATCCTGTACTTATGCCATGCTTTACTGCTTTATTTAAATTGTGCGATGTACTGCACCTGTACTGTTTAGGATCGGGACACGATTTCGCGGTATCGACAAGCCCAGTCACACTTTCGGGTTCCCAGTCGTTTACAGCCGTCCACCCAAACCTTGAGTCCGTTTCGGAGTCAGCTAACTTCGTTGCGGGTAGCTTAATGGGGTGGCCCCCTGAAATATTTCTGAATCCTGTGATTGCTTTGTCGTGAAAGCCTCGTTGGGTTTTGATTTGGTTTTTCCGAGGTTGATCGAGTGTGTGTTGCTATTTGTGCACCCCTGCAGGGTAAAACTTTCTGAAAGCCGTGTCCGCGGTTATGGACGACTTGGAGCACAGTATCTCGATCATAGACAACTATAACTAAAGTAGTGCTATAAATTTGACTTTATAATGACTAGTAATCAGCTCCACTATAATGGAATGGCTAAATAAAACTGCCAACAATTGCTTGTTTGGGTTGTCGCTTGCTACCATTGTATCTGACTAGTAAGTATTGCAACTATAACGGAATGGCTAAATAAAAGTACCAACAACTGCTGGGTTTTTGGGATATCTCATGCTATTTGTATCTGACTAGTAAGTGCTGCAACTACAACGGAATGGTTAACTAAAAGTGCCCACTGCTTATTATATCAGGATGACTATCTATACCTGACTAGTAATTGTTGCAACGATAACTGAATAAATAAAACTGCCAACTGTGTGAGTTCCTCGGTTGACTTCCTCGTTTGGTCTCGAGGGGGAAACACCAGGATGGGTATGTTTGGTGGTAGTATCAGGTTGGTTCCGAATAGGTCTTTCTTACCCCTCTCTGATAGCCGCTAGTTGTATCGAGTCTATATAGGTTGTTTAGTGCATGTTGCGCTGCCGCTCAGTCCACCATACCTATGTAGGCGAGGACCACCGAATTCTAGCCTCGCCGTGTACTGGCCTCAGTACTGACCGCTCTCTCTTTTTCCTTTGCCCTTTGTCGGCACCCCTTTTGTTTAAGCAGGTTTTGAGATCGACGTCGTTAGCAGGGTTACCCTTCCGGCTTGGCCTGGGCAGGGTTATGGACGCCATTGGTTATTCTTCAGGGCTCTTAGCTCAATTTGCATCTTGTCCGTACTCGGACGCTATATCGTTTTAAAGGTGATTTGGATCTTTGTATTGTATATCTGAATTCTTGACTCATTGAGTCGCTGTTATATATATCTGTTCTGTGGGTCCCATCGAGGACTGTTGTGCAATGTTATTACTTCGTTTTCCACCCGCACGAAAGTGCCTGGTGGGCACCTTTGAATCGTTTCTATGCGGGTTTGGCGGGTTTCGCTAAAACTTGCATAGGGCCGATTCTGAGGGTGTTACATATCCAACCCATGACCTTGAACTAGCAGCCGTAGTTCTAGCCCTGAAGACATGGAGGCACTACCTGATGGGAAACCATTGTGAGATTTATTCGGATCACAAGAGCCTGAAGTATATATTAACACAGAAGGAGCTGAATACGAGGCAGAGAAGATGGATAGAGCTAATAAAGGACTATGATCTGGACATTCACTATCACCCCGGTAAGGCCAATGTGGTAGCAGATGCCCTTAGCAGATTGCCATGCCGCTTGAACTCCATGATCCTGAAGGAGCAACCAAGTCTGCACAAAGAGATGGAAGATTTTAGAATGGAATTAGTAAGTGAAGGATTTTTGGCTAGCATAGAACTTCAACTCACTTTGATCAGCCAGATCAAGGAGGCGCAGAAAGGAAATGCTAGCATCGGTGGAATTAAACGTCGTATCGGTACAGGCAAAGTACCCGGATTCACCGAGGATGAAGAAGGAGTTCTGTGGTACAAAGGACGTATCTGTGTACCAGCAGATTCAGATTTGAAGGAGACTATTTTGAAAGAAGCCCATGATACTCTTTATTCTATCCACCCCGGAGGAACAAAGATGTATCAGGATTTGAAGGAACAGTTTTGGTGGCATAAGATGAAGAGAGAAATCGGAAGCTATATCGCCAAGTGTGATATTTGCCAGAGAGTCAAGGCGGGACATTAGGGACCCGCGGGACTGTTGCAACCATTACAGATTCCGGAATGGAAGTGGGATTCAGTAGGAATGGACTTCATCACCAGATTGCCTACTTCTAGTAGGGGAAATGACTCCATTTGGGCCATAATAGACAGATTGTCCAAGGTAGCCCATTCCTTACCAGTCAAGACCACCTACCAGAGTTCAAAGCTAGCAGAGTTGTACATCGCTAGAATCGTCAGTTTGCATGGAGTCCCCAAGGATATTGTATCGGATCAAGGAACCCAGTTTACCTCGAGATTTTGGAAGAAAGTCCAAGAAGGATTGGGAACAATATTGGATTTTAGCACATCTTATCACCCTCATATAGATGGACAAACGGAGCGAGTAAATCAAATACTCGAAGATATGTTGAGAGTATTTGTGCTAGAATATGGATCTAAATGGGAAGACTATCTGCCATTCGCAGAATTTTCATACAACAACAGTTATCAAGCTATCTTGCAAATGGCCCCATTTGAGTTCATATATGGAAGGAAGTGTCACACCCCTTTGAATTGGTCGGAAGTAGGAGAGAATCAGATTTTCGGACCTGACATCCTACGATAAGCAGAAGAGAAAGTTCACAAGATCCGTGAGCACCTCAAGACTGCTCAGTCAAGACAGAAGAGTTATGCCGACAAGAGACGTCGAGACCGAGCTTTCAATATCGGAGATTTTGTGTATCTCAAGGTGTCGCCTTTGAAGGGAATGCAACGTTTCCAGCTCAAAGGAAAGTTAGCCCCCAGATATATCGGACCCTTCAAGATTCTGAATCGTCGAGGAGAAGTATCGCATCGACTGGAACTGCCAGAGGAGATGTCAGCAGTGCATAATGTGTTCCATATATCGTTACTTCGCAAATGCCTTGAAGTCCCGAAGAATACTGAAGTTTTCAAGAACATTGATCACCGGACCATAGAGATCAACGATGACCTGACGTATCCTGAAGTACCCATCCATATTCTGGAGGAAGCTTTCAGGACCACCAGGACCCGAAGCATCAAGTTTATAAAGATTCAGTGGAGTAACCACACTGAAGAAGAAGCTACCTGGGAACAAGAAGACTACATCAAGACGGAGTTTCCCGATCTTTTTAAATCCTAGTTTCTTCTTTCTTCTTTCTCAAATCTCAGGACGAGATTTTGTTTAAGGAGGTAAGGTTTGTAACATCCCAAAAATATTGAACAAGGATTATCTTTTCCAATAACCAAAATTAGGGTTAACAAAAACTTTTGTTAATTCAAATCAATATGAATGCATGTGTGAATTGGATGATTGTATGAATGAATGAATGGACTTTTGTGATTGTTCTAAATAGCAAGGAATGGTTTAAATATGAAAACAACAACATCTAAAACATTTCCAAGTAGAAACAAATCAAGAGAAAAACAAAAAGAAATCAAATAAAGCAAATGGTCATTTTTGCCAATCTTGCTCACTAGGTCACTTTGAGTGTTTCTAGTCCAAGATTTCAAACAGAAACATTTCCATTTCTTTTCACCCCTTGCTAGCCCAAGTAAAATTGAATCAAAGCCCACCTTTTAAACTCACAGAAACATTTGGCAACTTGATTCAAATGACAATTCAAAATTGAATCTAGTTCATATGGGAAGATCACCCAATTCTCAAAAACCAACCAAACCAATTCCACTTGACCTTTCCAACTGAGAGACTACTAAGTATGTAACTAGTACACCCACAAAGTTTGAATCAAAAATTCAAATTTGAATCTCTTTCAGCCATTTCATCAAACACCTTGCAAGCACCAAACCAACAAACATTAAACACTATTGTGAGCAGTGATCAGTGCCTAACTTGTTCCCTATCTAGCTCACACTACACCCTCAGTTGATCATCTAACTTGTTTAACCACTCTAGCTCACTATAAACCAGACCATGCCATCAATGGACAGCATGCCGAGAGCACCCTTGCCACCCCAATGTCTCCAGCTAGCTAAGAGCCTCACTAGTCTCGCCAACCTTGTCTAATAGTTACTCCACCGTCCACCCTTTGTCCAAGCCCCGAGCCTTGCTAGCCCCTAGACCGCACGGCCCGAGCATGCCTAGCCTCTATGCGAGTGAGCCCAGAGCGCGCCAGAGAGCCACCCGTGACACACGCCCACAGACCACGCGCCGCCCTTGCCGCGTGCAAGCACGATCGCCACCAGCCCAACAACACTGCAGACAAGCCCGTTCGTCGCCGCACGACCAGGACATCCCATGCACCATGAATTTTCCCGTCAGACCCGCTCAGAGCACCGCGACATTCCGAATGTCTCGCACCGCCCCACGCCGCATGACCATGCCATTGATCTTCGCCAAGGAGCACAACACCGCCCCTATCATCGCCCATGCCTTTAGCTTGCTGTGCCGACGACCACGATGAGCTCCACCCGCGCCCGTCGGTCCCCTTCTGGCACCATAAATAGAGGCCACCCCCGCTTGATTTATTCACACCATATCACTCCCCTCTCTCTCAAAATCACCCCACCTCACCCCCGGAGCAAGGCGAGCAGCACATCGCCAGAATTTGGCCGGAGTCTGCCGCGAAGGAGGAAGAAAGGAGCCAGCGATTGGAGCCACCCCAGGAGAAGCCTCCATACCAGGAGGTTCGCCATCGTTGACTTCGTCGTTCGCTCCCATCGCCGACCTTCGCCTGAGCCCCGTGAGCCCCCGTAGACCCCCACTAGTCGCGCTAGGGTTCTGTCTCACCGGCTTTGCTCGACGTGGACGATGAACCACAACCGTAGGATTAGAGTTAGATCGTGCGGTCCACATCACCCCATACCGCTTCACACCCCTCTGTCTCACTGACTGGTGGGGTCGTTCACTTAAACCCACCCGCGCGTGCACTGTGCACCGTGGGTCGGCCAAGTTAGCATCCCGCGCAACCCAGTTAGTTTGAATTTGTATTTTCCAATTTAGTTTCAAAACTAGTACTGTACCTAGATTCAAAAATCAACCCAGCTCGATTCACTGAACCAAATTACATGAAACCAATTTTGTTAGAAAGGTACTAGAATTATTAATCCAAGCCCGTTGGATTCAAACCAATTGGATTTGTAGATCACCCTTGGTAAAAATAACAAGGCAGAAACTCTTCTGCATTCAAACATTTTTCAAAATTCAACCACAAAAGCTTTTGAGTTGATTCCAACTCTCAAAAATCACATTTAACTAGACCTTTCAGAATATTTAAAAATATCTAGGTTTACGTATATAAATAATGGACAAGTAATAAAAGAATGCCTCATAGGCCATTCTAGTCACTTTAATTAATTAAAATAAAAGGTTAAACCTTATTAAATTGTGACACCACTTTAAATCACATTCCCTTGTACTGAAATATGTGGTGATGACATGTGTCAACATGATCCCATGTTTTAGTTGGAGAATATTAAATCTTAAGTAGTTTTTCAATGAGTACAAATTACTTTTCTAAAATAAAGGAAATAAACTATTGCTTTGATGATTGTAATGTTTGTGATGATGCTAGATCATCTAGTGAAAACCTTGGTGTGATAAATAAAAATAGTTAAGTATTGTTTGGTGATTGTGTACCTCGTATTTATTGCAACTTAGCAAGCTAATATCTGCAAGCTACTATCTAAGCAATCCTAATACTACCAGTTGACTTGGCAAGCTAATACTTGCAACTATGCAAGCTAATCCTTGCAAGCTTACACCACTTGATACCCCATCCTAGTTTTACTTGCAAGCTTAGTATTTTATTTCCTTATCAAAGCTTCTTAGTTTGGTTTACTTAGTGACTTATAGACTTTACAAAGATATCTGAAGGTAGCATAAAGAGCATAAAACTTGACCTAAGTTAGATAAATCTTGATGTCATCCTGAGGCATGAGATTGAACTTAGATAATTCACACTTGATTACCACCCCTCATTAGTGTTTACCCCCACTTGTAGATGCTAGTGCTAAGCATAAAACGTGATCACTTTAGATGGGAATACTTGGTGAAAATGGTTATGAAAACCTTAGAATGATGAGTCATTCTAATGAAATGTTTTTCCATGTGTTCTTGAACACTAGATAATGATGACGAAAATATTAAGGCATGAGCCTTAGCCCTTTATAAAACTGATGGTTGTGTGGATGCGATACCATTCCAATTTTACCGTACAACCACAATACCCGAAATTTGGATAGGGCTTGAATGGAAATTTATATACCTTAGTATGGGTTCCCTTGCGGCCAAGGTTTGAGCTGAGGCTACCTTGTGAAGATTGTCCACCTGTACAGTACCCAAGATGACAGTTGGTCATGGTTGGGAGGCCAAACTCACAGGAGAGGTGCCTATACTAGGTCATGTAATTGAAAGGTTGGGTTTGATTATCCGCATACTGAGTATGGTGAATTCAGGATTGTTCCTGATGGATGTATCGAATGTTGTGGTGAAAGTGTACCACCTCTGTAGAGTGTCAAACTATTCGAATAGCCGCGTCCGCGGTTATGGACAGTTGGAGTGGCCATACTGTTCCGTCATCAGATGTTTTCAAAATGACTTGTGAAATGATTCATGGCTTTGACTTGAACACAACAGACTGGTGATATAAAATTCAAGTTCCCACTTAGGTGTTATAAAAATTTCAACCAACTTTCTTTGCTTCTGAACTCAGTAGAGATAAATCTGGCTTTTTGCAAAACAACCTAGAGCCTAGTACTTCCTATTCAATAGCAATTCACTTGTTAGTATTAGTTTGCGAGTACTTAAAGAGTACTTATGGCTTTGTCCCTGGCTATTCCTGTGGCCAGACTATGAAGAGGACTATTAGGAGGATGGACCGCATGAAGGTTACGACAACTAGGATCATCTCCCATCGTCAGCTATTGTTACTATTACGTTATTCCACTGCTATGATCGTATTAAGACTGGATCATGAGATCCTTTATTTGTTGTAAGACCTTATGTATGGTTTGTAATGGATGATGTACTGTGATATCCAATCTGTTATGTCTCGCAAAAATGGTAATCCTGGGATTGCGATGTATTGGATAACAAGCATCTGGGATTAAAAATCCGGGTGTTGACACAATCTGTGAATACTGACAGACATAGATCTTCAGAAAAAAATCAAGCTTTAAAGAAATATTTAAAAAACTTTCATAGCCTATGACCTATGACTGTGGCTGTAGTTAGTGCATCAAACAGTCCTTTTTAATGAACTTGCTGAGTACGCTCGTACTCAACCGTACCTTCTCAACCCTTGCTAGATTCCGAAGACTTTTAAGACCAAGAAGAGACAACATTCTACTCTATTGAATACCAAACAGAATTCCACTATGAGGAGTTAGAAATATCCGACAACATCGCAGGAGAGCGCCATTGAAATTCCTTCGCATGACCCGCAAATTCCTTCTAGAAGACCCATCACAAGCCCGGAGTTGAGCGCTAGGGTTAGATCGAGGGTTCTTGTTCGGTGCTAGGGTTAGATCGACTGTCCCTGTTCAGCGCTAGGGTTAGATCGATGGTCCCTGTTCGGTTCTAGGGTTAGCAGGGTTTGGGACACACTCAACGGGGTTTTGAGATGTTTGACCAAATTTCAAATGGCTATAACTAATTCAAAAAAATCGAAAAATACAAAACCTTCGCACATAGTCATGTTATGTGCCATAGTTTCACTAACAAATCATATACTTGATCAACTAACATTTGCACAAAAAAACCTTCACAAATTGAACAACTCTTGACTAAGGTTGCAGAGAGTTCAAACGAGAGTGTAGAGGTTTTGGGGTTTTGAAAATGTAAAATATCAAAAACCTCAACATAGCTTCATTTTGGAACAACTATGGAGGATCTGAAGTTAGTTTTGCATTTTCATGTCTAAAACTTTTTTATTGATGATTTTCAATTAAAGCATTGTTATGAAAAAAATTAATAAATAGGAGATTAATCCAAAAATTAGTGAAACTTCGGATTTTTACTATTGAGGTAGAATGGATGCTAATATAAATTATTTGTATGATTTAGACAATGTGGAAAAAAGTTGCTTATAAAAGGGCCATTTTCCTAATTTTGGAGCTCTTTTGGAGCACATTTGTCATGACTTGGTCTTTTACGCTGCAAATGGGATCAGATTGATCAAGAAAGCTATATTATATTTGAGAAAACATTGGAATCTCAAACAAACATTGAAAAGTACAAATAGGTACATTGTTTGAAATTCAAATTTAGCATCATATTTGAATTTTGTCTCAAATTTGAGTATTATTAAAAATCACAAGTTTTCAGGAATCAAAGTACTAGTAACAATACATCACAATGTCATAAAATATTACATTACTTCCTGTTTGCACTCGGAGTTTCTTCTTCTTTGCTTGTTTCTTCAACTTACCCTTTGGCTGTTTCTGGTTCTATACCAAGAAGATCACTAATACTCCTTGTTTTCTTTGGATCCTCAGTTTCAGGAGGGCCCCCACCACAACACGCTTTTGAGCTGGAATAAAATCCAAAAATGCTTCATTTTGCATCTGAAGAGATTCAATTTGTACAACTTCAGTCTGAACAGATTCACTTCCATGCAAAACTTCAGTTTGCACAACATCCAAAACTTTAGTTTGCACAACATCCAAAACTTCAGTTTGCACAACTTAACTGGGCACATCCACAACTGGTTATAGTGGAAGAACTTCCACTGCAAGATCAACTTCAGGTGGCTCACTTTCCACTATTTTAGCACAACTGAAGATAATCTGCTCAGTTCTCTTTTTCCTAAAGCCCCCAATTCTTGCCATTCTCGTTGGCCAGCAAGTCTCAACTACAAGGGACTCAACTGCACGATTCCTCCTAAAAACAAACCATGTTAGTAAGTGAAGAAAATCATCAAAAAATATAAACAATCCTTCTTACCCTTGGATGTTGGTTCGGTGTATCTACACTTGGCTTTGGTTCGGTGTATCTACACTTGGCAGATCCAGCTCGGTATCCAAATTCTTCATAGTGCTTTCACCTATTTTTGTTACCTTTTTGTGCCCTTTTTTGGCTTGGCTTCTTTCTTTTCATCCTTCTTACCCTTCTTACTGCTCCCACCTTTCTCAAACCAAGCCTTGAATCTACTTTGCTTAGATCTGCTAGCCTTTCTTCTCGTCAAATGTGGGGACAAAGTGAATAGAATGTCCATTTCAGGCCACTGAGACTGATCTGTAAGTGGTGGAATTGGAGTTGCATATGTAGCTCTGAATTTTGATACTGACTAATACTCGTGCAAATATGGGTGCATATTTATCCTGGTTTAGGAGGCCAAAAAAAGTATTGCATGTTCACATGGTTTTCCAGTGTGTTGCCACTCAAGGCAAGTACATTCATGCAATCATTTTTCACAACATGTCTCCTTCCAGTTTTTGTATCTCTAACTTCAGCACACCATAATTAGGATTTCTCAACACACAAATGTGAAAGATTTCTGATCATGTTGACTACCTGTTGCACTACATCAGGAAGCTTATCCTCTTGCAAAAGCTGACCAAGCCTTGCTCTCAATTCCCAAACCTCATGATAAAGATCCTGATCTGGTCAACCATGTCATGGATAGGCAAATCTTTTAACTCCTTGACTCTGTTGTTAAAACTTTCTGTCAAGTTGTTGTTGATATGGTCACACTTGATGGCAGTGTTAAATCCTGACCTATACCACAACAAAGAATGGTAGGTGTTCATCCAAGTTATAAACTCACTATTTGATGCATTTATCTTAGCAAGATGATATGCATGTGTCTGCTGAGTGTAAGATCTTGTTGTTGGCCATAGGCGGCCAAATTCATCTCCTCTGATTTTTTTGATCACGTTCATCCACATATGACCAAAAAAAGCCTCTGCTCAGCATGGGGGAAACATTCTTCACTGCATTTTCTAGCCCTTTACATGCATCAGTATGAATAGCAAAAGGGTACATTGGCCCTATGCATCTTTTCAACAGCATCATGAACCATGTCCATGAAGCCTCTATTTTAGACTAAAACATGCCAATATCTACAGGGAACATCCAATTGTGTCCATCTAAAGCATTGCAAGCTTTAGTTGACCATTCAACTTTCCAGTCAAAAATGATGCATCTATGCTCAAATATGGACGACGCCCTGCTTTGAAGCCATCTATGCAAGGCTTTAAAGACATGAAATTTTTAGAGAAATAGGCTTTTCCATTTGCTGCAACTTCAGTATCTATATCAACAACACTGCAAGGTGACCTCTTTTTCACTTCTGCCTTGAAGCTATAAAGCATTTTAAAGGTATTAGCCCAATCACCATATAGCTCCTTCATGGCCCTTTGCTTTGTCTTCCACATTGTTTTATACTTTAGCTTAATTAGGTAGATCTTTTCCAAATCTGTTTTTAGTTTCTTTGCAGTGGTGTTTGGTGTCTTGGCTAAAATTGGCTTGATTTTCTCTGCAACCAAAAGTTGTGATGTCATTCTTGAAAATTTATGTGAAGTTGTAATACAAGTATGTGCTTTCAGAATTTGATTCACTCTTACTGTCCTTCCATCAGGTTGGCGTCTAGCAGATATATACCACTTGCAAGCCTTTGGACCACCATCATAGCCTTTGCACCTTGCATAGAATTTCTTTTTATATGTCCACATTGTCTTGGTTTCAAACTCACGTTTGACCGCTCTTTCGTGGTGGTGTCACGTCAAATGCCATGGGTAGGCTTAAGTTGGGAGCCGGATGGACGCTTGAGGAATCCGGGGATGGTGTGCGCGGCTGAAGCCGCACACGAAGAACACGATGAACTTGTGGTTTTACTTCTCCTTGGAAGTTACAAGTGCTCCTTGAGCTGTTTTGGGCATAGCCCTGTGGCACTAGTTGTCCTCTCTCCCTAAATTCTAGCTATGACCCTCCTTATATAGGTAACAGGAATAGCTAGATTACAGTTTGGGCCCTAGGGTTTACTATTTGGATCTTTGTCCTTACTATGCGGGCTGGGTCACGGGCCAACCCTAGGCCCTTGGCCCGGTCAGTAAAGCTGTACAGCCAACGGTCCTTCCGTACGTAAATTCCATCTCTATGGCGTCATACGGTTCTTTATACGTCACTTGGCGCTTTTGGCGTCACCCGGCTCCTTTGTTGTCACCTAGCGACGCCCTTCTCTTTTGACCATGCTTTAACATGGTCCCTCCTGGATCTTACTCGAAAAGAAGCCACGCTTCCTTCCTGACTCAGCTTGCCTTGTGAGATCCGACTCGCCATTCCCTGCAAGTTAAACTTCTTTGTCCTGTGCGGGCCGACATACTCTCTATGTCGTCCTTACACAAGCTCCATATCCCGACCTTTAAGATCCGACTGGTATTTTCTTGACTCGGCCTAAGCCAAGCTGGGTAATGTTTTACCCCTTATGACCCTACCGGGGGTTATCCCCCCGACATTAGTCCCAGAAGTTGTTGAGGCCTAGCAGATTTTGTTGTTAGGCATCTCCAGGTTCCTTTAATATATCTGGAACTTCTATTTTCCTTCTTTATCTCATATGCGGAATGACCTATTTGGCCCCAACTCGATCTTTGCAGAGTTTTCCTAGGTACTTCCGAGTCTCGTTTTTGACTTAGCGAGGTCTTTTTGACCTCCACCGAGTCACCTTTCGCTTTGTCGGGTCATCTTCGCCTTTTTATATTAACCTTAGTCACTCACAGATTGTAATCATAGCGGTTTGCCTCAAATTTGTCTCAAATCCAGACAGCACAGTGATGGCAGCGCAGTAACACCCGTCACTGTGGTAGTACCATCATGCAGCTCCTCGGGCCATTCTTTGTGTGATGCGGTGTGGCCGGTTTTGTGTACTACGCACACGTGGCATTTTCTGATGCGTCCAGTGGCTGCATACATGGCCACACTGCACATTTGGATCCCACGCTTGGGGTTTTTACCCTTCCTTAAATAGGGGCGTGGGGAAAAACCGCCTTGCCGCTTCGGTTTACCCCACCCCTCTTCTTCCTTGCACCGTTCCAATCTCCAATTGCTCCATTATTCTTCTTCTTGCTCGCACCACTGGCTAGGCGATTCCCTCTACCCTCTTTCTTCTTCGATCCCTCGACGGGTCCTTGTCAATCTAGGCCGCTTCTGACGGAGGAAGTGCCAGAGGCTATGGAACACATGGATGCACATGACGGTGGCGAGGAGGTGGAGGAGCACGAGACTGCCGGCGAGCGCGGTGCTTGGGAGGGCTCGGAGGTTTCCTCCCTGGAAATCGAGTGGTTGCGCTCCACTAGGTGCATCACTCTAGGCGTTGGTTGCCACCTCCCTCTTGGTGATATTTCTCCCAAGCCCGATCCCGACGAGCGGGTGGTTTTTCTGTCTCATTTTGAGCATGATTTTGCTCTCCCTATCTGCGATTTCTTCAAGTCTTTCTTGTCTACTTTTCACTTGCAAATGCATCATCTCCCCGACAATTCCATTGTCTCTCTTTATTGCTTCATCTCTGCCTGCGAAGGCTATCTCGGGATTTGGCTCACTATTCTTCTTTGGGCGAAGTATTTATCTTTTTGCATCCAAGTTATTCCAGATCCTGGAGTCCCTTCTTCTGAGAAGAGGCCTACCCAGTGTGGTGCTGCTAGCATCACACCTAGGAGGGGCTCCATTTTTCCCCGAGTCACGGGTTTGGATTCTTGCAAGAAGTGGCATAGAACTTTTTCTATGTCAAGAACACTGGGATCAATGATTTCATCCGTCTTCCCCCCTTTAAAGATGAAGTCCCTAACAAGGATTTCTGGAAGTTTGATCCACGGGACAAGTACCCGGCTGTGAATGAGGCTAACGCCATTATTGAGAGGTTGCTCGACCCGAAGGATGGGTTCAACTTGACTGAGGAGGACCTGATGTGCACCGTCATCACCCGCCGAGTCAGTCCCCTCCAAGCCAGGTGTCACAAGATCTGCTTCATGAGCGCCCTACATGATCCCACTCGCCACTAAACTTTCGAGCTCCCCAACGATGATGTTGCCTGCTAAGTTAGCTCTATCTTCAAGCTGACGCTGGCGGACAACTGGACTTGGAGATGCCCCTCTTTCAGCCGCAAGAGACTCGTTCCTTGGGTAAGCCTCCGAGTAACCGAACCTTGCTGACATACTCTTTTACTCGACACTTACTTGACATTTGTTATCCATCTTTCCCGTATTGACTTTATTCTGTTTGCTTTTCACTGAATCTTGTGCACCAGGTTGACGACAGCGTTCTTCCTCCCATTGGTTATTATGGAGATCAAACTGAGGAGGATGAGGAGGAATTCGACTTGGAATGTTTCATGCCAATTCCCCATTCTGCTGCTGCCTCGACTCCGGGTAAGAATCCTACCCTAAACGCTTTGAGGGATTGGCCAGACGATGATGATGATGACTGTGAGATTATAGAGGTACTTGACCTTTGCCTTATGCTTTTGGATTATCCCGTTGAATCTTGCATTTGCTGATGTAGCCGGTCAGGTAAATGAGGTTGCTCCTCTCGCTACCGGTGGTCGTGGCAAGATCCCTGCTACCAAGCCGGGTAAACGGCGTGGGGCCTCTACCAGTGATGCCCCTCCTTCTAAAAAGCACCGATTCGATGGTGCCGCGGCCCCTGAAGCTGGGACTTCGCAGCTCCGCAAGACTCGGAAAGCGGGTCAATGCGTGCCATGCGATCCCGTCGTTTCTGGGTAAGTTTTGCTACCTTAAATTCCTCCTTTTCCTTAGGGTGCTTCCCTTATGAGCTTTTGCTTTTGTTTTCAGCGCTGCCATGTTCGTGAACCAGTCTGCCACCTACATGGCATCCTCTATCCCCTAGCCAGTCTCCCCTGCTCGTGCAGTTCCAGAGCCATGGAGCCTTGTTCGGGTCTCTGCTTCTATGGTTTAGGCTTCCGAGCCTCACCTTGAAGCCGACCCGGCAGGACAATCTGCAGGGGAGACTCGGCTCGCATTGCCAGTTTCCTCTGATAGTTTGAATCTTGGACCCGGCGCCAGCAACGTCGGCGCCAAGTCCGCCCAACATGTCTCTATTACAACTCCCCTTGCCAGTGAACCAAAGGAAAAGTCTGCCTCTTCTTCCTAGACAGTTATTCATCCTTCTCACCCGGCATCTCCTTCGCAGCAACCACTACTAGGAAAATGGCTGTTAGTGGCGCACATGGTTTCCCCTTCCATGGCGCACTAGGGGTGCGCCACTAACTGTACACTACGGCTAAAAAGTGCCCGTAGCGCACTGCCCTAGTGCGCTACGGTTATATGGGGTTAGGCATAGCGCATTACCAGGTGCGCCACGGGTAGGGGAACATGTGTGCCACAACTGTGTTTTTCAAAAAACAAAAAAAATGCAAAAAACACCCTTATTTTGAATTGAAAAAGCAATCGAGTCCGCATCACCGTCGTCGTGTCGCCTCGCTAGAGCATGGTGGTCGTGGCCACGACCTACCACCGCAGGGAGATGTAGGAGGTTGTGGCCGCGCTAGTCCTCGTCACCGTCACTGGTGTGGCTGGAGAAAGGGAGGAGGAGGTGTGGCTGGAGAAAGGGAGGGAGAAAGAGAAGAGAGGGAGGAAGAGAGGTAGGAGAGGAGAAGGAGGTCGCCGTCGCTCGTCGTCACTACAAGGAGGAGGAGAAGGCCGCCGTCGCTGTCGTCACTGCAAGGAGAGGAGGAGGCCAGAGCAAGGAGGAGGAGAAGGCCGCCATCGTCACTACAAGGAGAGGAGAAGGCCGGAGAGAGGAGAAGGGGAAGGAGGAGACGGAAAAGGAGGAGGAGAAGAGAGAAGGAAAAGGAGGGAGGAGAATGAAAAGGAGAAGGGGGAGGGAAGAACAGAGGGGTAGGTGGGTGGGGTGGGGATTCAAATTTTGAATCCCGCACAACTTACTCGTGGCGCACTAGGTGGTGGTGTGCTACGGGTAAGTTGCCCTCGATTTTTTTCGCAGGAAAAAACGATCTTTTGACCATAACTGTTTACTCTTTTCAAATTTTGAAAATTTAAAAAATTGCTAAACGACCGAAGGTCATTGCGAGCGGATGCGAAATCTCGTTCTCGTATTTTGGTATATTAAACGATTTTTTCGACATCGTATGCAAGAGTTATAGCCGTTTTACTGTGGCATGAATTTTTTTGCAGAAAAAGTCAAAATTCATGTTTGTTAATTTTCCTAAAAACTAGACCACATTATCTATCTAAATCTGAAAGGATTTTATTTTTTTAAAGTTTTTTCCATTTTCTTTTATTTTTGCAAGGCTAAAAAGGCGATCCACGGGGGGTGGAGATGGTGCAGGCCACTTAGCCGTAGGGAACTAGGCAGAGTGCCCTACGGCTAAGTTGACCTAGCTACTGCAGCACACATACCTGTAGCGCACTAGGCCAGGGTGCACTAGGGCTAAGTTTCACACCCGTGGCGCACCTTGACCTAGTGCGCTACGGGTATGTGTGATGTGGCCACCTGTTCTCTGGCCCACACATAGCTGTGGCGCACCACCCCCATGTGCGTCACGCTTACGACAGTTAGCCGTAGGGCACCTGTGGGCAGTGCGCCACGCCTGTTTTACCCATGGGGCACCACTAGCACGTGCGCCACGGATGTGTGGATTACCTATACCCGTTTTCCTAGTAGTGAACAGCAGAGGAGACCTACTCCTCCACCGCCAGCAGCAAAGAGCCAGACCCAGCCTGCTCCAGCTGGACAGAATCGGACTGCGCCCATCAAAGCAACGGGTTCCAAATAGTAGACCCTAAGTTTTGGCCCAGGCTTAGCTCCGCAGAAAAAGCCAATCACATCAACAAAGACACCTGCTTCGGCGGGTCTATTGGGTAAATCTGCGGCTGCTCCTGCTCCTGGAGCCAGCACTTTGCACGCTAGCCCCGCTGCCAATCTTGACGTTGTAGGAGTGGCTTTGCAGAAAGTCCAAGTCCTTACTCGGACGATCAGCGGGTATAGCCTTGGTTCTGCTGAGCCCTTTGATCTTGAGTGGAATGCTGCGGGCGATCATGAAGTGAACTCTGGCCTTCCTTAAGGTTCTGTTCAACACCAAGTACATCTAGGCCCCAATATTGTGTCGGAGATGACCCATCAAGCCATTGCGATCGTGACACGAGTCGATCGGGTGAATGAGGTATGCAGCTGTTTTACTCTTTTACGTTCTGAGTATTTTTATATCCATACATTTCCTTGTCCCCGAGGTTACTGTCGAGTAAGGAAGTTACTCGTCTGTAAGCTCGTAATTAAGGCATGTATTTTCTTCCTTTTGCCAAGATCGTATGTCGAAAATCTGACCCCTAGCCCCCAAGGTTTAAGCTCAGAACTAGTTTACCATTCTTTTTTGTTGTTTCGCCGAGATCAACTGTTTGGTGAAAATCGAACCCTAGTCCCCGAGGTTACTGCCGAGTAAGGAACTTACTCGGCTATAAGCTCATGAATAAAATGCATTCCCTTTTAGTTTTCTGCCGAGATTGAATATATTGACCCATCGCGGAATTCTTTTTTATATCTCATTTTCTCAGCTCACGCACAATAAGCGCACCAAAGTACAACAAGGCTTATTATGGAAGTACAAGAATCTTGCTACTGCTCATCGCGATCTCATTGTTGCAAACCAAGGCCGAGGTATATCCTCTTACTCAGCTTCCTTCTGGCTTATCATCTTTTTTTATATTAATTTTTCTTGCTACTCTTGTTTTGCAGCTACTGCTCAATCTACCGTGGATGCGCTCCAGAAGAAGATCTCTGATGTCGAAGGTATTGCTCTTTTCCTTAGTAATTTCAGAGTTACCTAGCTCTATGCTTTTCTTGTCAATTTGTTATATCTCAGAGTAGCCGAGAAACTTTTGCTCGCATAACAACTCCGGGATAGTGTTTCCATGCCGGAACTAATGGAGCACTGTCTCAAACAAGCGGGGCAACACCAGATCGAGATCCAAAAGGAGCGAGATGAGGTTACCCGGCTCAAGCAGCAGATCACGGAGATGGAGTAGAAGCATCAATCTGATCTCGAGTGACTACGCCAGGAGTTTGCCGAGAAAGAAGGACAACTTTCTGGTAAGGATGAGAAGATGGACACGTTGCTTAAGTAGGCCGAGTCAGCTTTAGACTCAGCTCACCAAGATCTTGATGCCCTCAGCGCCACGTCCAAAACCTGGCAGTCCAAACTCGGGCGCATCAACTCGTTTATCGGTAGTGAGTCCCTACTCTTTTCACTACGCTTTTTGCTCTTATTTCCATCTTTTTGTTTTTTGAAAATTTATTATTTCCTTGCAGAGAACTTCCCCGAAGCCAACATGTTTGCCCTCAGGGCCATGAAGAAAGTCCGAGCCGAGTCTGGCGAGCCAGTGGATGGCGAGGTGACTATTGATGAGCACTTGGCTACGCTTTTCGAGCGGGTGAACACCCTAAAGTCCCGTGGGGTCGACTTAATTAAGTCGGCAATCCAAGTCTTCAGAACGCTCTGGCCGGATGAGGATCCTCCTCAACTTATTGACCCGCTTGCGGCCAGGCTGTTGCTTTCTAAGGAACGGCTAGACCAATGGCGTGAATCAGTCGGCCGCACTGCTGCAGACAAGGCCTTGTCGTTCATGCTATCTTAGTATGAAGATATCAACCTTGATGTCTTCAGAACATGAGAGCCGGAGGCAAGTGGACCCATGATGTAGAGCTTATCAAGAAGCGCCAGGAGCGAGCTTATGCCATGGTTGAATATGCCCTTGTTCATGCTTGGTGTGACGTGCCAAGTTTCCTTGACACCGCTGAGCCTACCGAAGAAGTTGCAGAAGAAGGTGCTGCTGACAGCGAAGAAACCGAGTCAGATGTGTCTGCGTCAGCCGACATAAATGACTCGGCTAAGACTGATTATGCACCGAGTTCTAAGCCTAATGAAGCTCCTCCGAGTCCATCTGCCTCTTAGGATGGATAAAAAACACTTAAGTTTTATGAGATCCCCGGTTGCCGGGTGCAGATGTAAATGAGTACTGCAGTTCTTTTGGTTATGTGCCTTTGTGAAGGCAAAGACTTATATTTTGGCTTGAATGTGAATCACTCTAGGGCAAGTCCCCGAGTTTCATTTGCCATTCCCTTGATTCCTTGATTTTGGCTCTTGTATACCTTTTTTGGCGTTTGACATTAGAGTCTCAAAACCTTGAGGATCAAGTTAGTGGTTATGAAACTAAGAAACTTGACATAGAGTCATTCGACATAGAAGCCGACATATCCTGCAATGGGTTAGTTATACACATATACATAGAGTCGGCTCGCATTTTTTTCCTTTCCTTACTCGTTGTTCATGTTTACCCGTCTTTAACCTTTTTCTCTTACTTGCCATGAAGCCGTGTTTTCGGACAACAGCTAAGTCGAAGATTTGGCCTCGGACGAGTATACATTACTATCTCGAGATACGTTCAGGCGATAATGCCAATCGACATGAATATTAAATACTGAATAGAAAACAATAAGTATGAGGGGGAGTCCCCGAGTCACTTCTTCGAGTCATACCACTTTTATTATTAGCACACAACCGGCATAAGCATCCGACATATGAGAGTTTGAGAGATACATACATTGATTTCCCAAGGTATAAAAAGGACGAAGCAATGCCACATTCCACGACCTTTTAGTTTCA
Source organism: Avena sativa (assembly GCA_916181665.1). Lineage (NCBI taxonomy): Eukaryota > Viridiplantae > Streptophyta > Magnoliopsida > Poales > Poaceae > Avena > Avena sativa. The sequence goes on along the minus strand of OV702280.1, from coordinate 388,123,358 downwards.
TCACCTGACTTGTCCGCCTTGTTCGTTTGTGCCTCGCGGGCATCTATTAGATAGTATGAATCATTGTGCAGTGCTTTGCTTACAATGAATAGACCTTCCCATGGGGGTGATAGCTTGTGCATCCCAGCAATGTGTTGCACTAGTCTGAGCACCAAATCCCCTTCTCTAAACACACAAGGGTGGACTTTCCGGATATGATAGTGTTGGAGACTTTGTTGGTATATGGTGGACCTGGATAGTGCCAGTTCTCGAGCCTCTTCAATTAAATCAACTCCATCTTCTCGGGCTTGTTTTACCTTGGCTTCTAAATATTGCCTTACTCTTGGAGAATCATGTTCTATGTCAGCAGGCAAAACTGCTTCTGCCCCATAGACAAGGAAAAATGGTGTATAGCCAGTTGATCGATTTAGAGTTGTTCTTAGGCTCCACAATACTAAGGGTAGTTCCTCTATCCAACAACCAGGTGTTATCTGGAGTGGTTCTATTAGTCGAGGTTTTATATTGGACAAGACCAACCCATTGGCTCGTTCAACTTGCCCATTTGATTCTGGGTGAGCGACTGATGCTACATCAAGTCTTATTCGGTTGTCCGCACAAAATTGAGCAAAATCTCCTTCGATAAAGTTTGTGACATTATCTGTAATTACGCTGTGCGGGTAGCCATATCTTAGGATTATATCCCTTAGGAATGTGACAGCTGTTTTCCCATCAACCCTTTTGATGGGCTTCACCTCTATCCATTTCGTGAATTTGTCAACCATCACAAGTATGAGAGTCATGCCGCCACGCGCGGGTTTGAATGGTCCCACCATATCTAGGAACCATATCGCAAATGACCAAGTGATTGTATAGTCTTAAGCTCTGATACCGGTAAGTGTGTTTTTGCCGCGTATCGTTGGCACCCATTGCATTTTCTTACTAGATCCTGTGCCTCCATGAGTGCACTTGGCCAATAGAATACATGTCGGAATGCCTTGGCTACCAATGCTCTCAACGAAGCATGATGTCCATATTCTCCTTGGTGAATATCAAAAAGTATATCTTGGCATTGCTCTGAGCTAACGCATCGCTATAACACACTTGTCACACTCCTCTTATATAGTTCTTTGTTAATGATAGTGTATGCTTTTGATATTCTCTTTGTTTGTCTTGCTAATACCTCATCATCCGGCAACATTCCATCTTTTAGGTAGTTGAATATTGGTTGTGCCCAAATTGGTATCACTGGTGTTGGATCTATAGTTTCATCAATTTCCATTGGCTAAGCCGACATTGTCTTTGCTGACATAACATGAGGAGTCCCCGAGTTTGATTCGGCAGTCCCCGAGCCCTGTTGAACAGTCCGCGGGTTACTCAAACCTTCCCCTGTGTTGATATCCATTGGCACAGCCTCTGAATCCTGGCTTGCCGGGATGAAGATTGACTCGAATTCGGGTAACGGTTTGGTTGATAGCTTTCTTAGGTATTCCAATGCTACATATGGTGGGATTGCTTGATGAGATGATCCTAACTTTGATAGTACATCAGCTGCTTCATTTTCTGCTATGGGTATGTGATGAAACTCACATCCATCAAAGTATCCCAAATTTGCTGAACATGGAAACGATATAGTGCCATATTCACGTGCAGCGCGTCCCAATGCCCAGATACTTGCTGAATCACTAAGTCCGAGTCGCCAAAGCACATGATCCGTTTGATGCCAATTTCGTTAGCCACTTTTATTCCATAAACAAGTGTCTAGTACTCGGCAACATTGTTGGATGCAGCGAAGTGAATCTGCAACACATATTTGAGTTGATCCTTCTTTGGCGAGGTAAGAACTATCCCGGCACCCAGACCCATCTTTGTTTTGGACCCGTCAAAGTGCATCTTCCAGTACTTCGGGTCTGGTAATGGCGGTTCATATTGCATCTCCATCTAATCCATGAAAAAGACTACCACAACTTGAGATTTAATGGCATCTCGTATATTGTACCATGGAGTATATGGTGCTAGTTATATGGCCCATTTTGCTACTCTACCGTTGGCATCTTTACTGCCCAAGATGTCCGAGATTGGTGCCTCGCATATTACCCGGATTGGGTGCTCTTGAAAATAATGCTTTAGCTTCTTGGCTGCCATGTATACCCCATATGTCATTTTCTGATAATGGGGGTAATTTTGTTTTGACATAGAGAGCACTTCGCTCAAGTAATAAACTGGTCTTTGGACTGATTTGCCCTCCTCTTCACGCTCTACCACTATCACTGTGCTGACCACTCAATTAGTTGCTGCGATGTAGAGCAGCATTGGCTCTTTGGATAGTGGTGAGGCTAATATTGGTGTTGTTGGCAACATCTTTTTAAGTTCATGGAAAGCACTATCAGCTTGTTGTGTCCATATGAACTTGCCTGATTTTTCATCAGCTGTTATAATGGTAGGGCTTTTTCGCCTAGACGACTCACAAACCTACTCAATGAGGCCAGGCACCCTGTGAACTTCTATACATCATTGAGGGTCTTTGGAAACTCCATTCTTTTGATGTCCCTGATCTTTGTCGGGTTAGCTTTGATTCCTCAGCTGGATTCAAGGAATCCGAGTAACTTTCCAGCCGGGACACCAAAGGTGCATTTTTCCAGGTTAAGTTTCATTCGGAATCTTCTTAAACTTGCGAATATTTGACGCAGCTCCTCAATTAGAGTATGACTTTGCTTGTTTTTTATTACCACATCGTCGACATATATTTGGACGTTTTTGTCAAGTTGATCTTGCAAGCATTTTTGCATGCATCTTACATATGTTGCACCTACATTTCTCAATATGAACGACATAGTACGATAGCAATAAGCCCCGTCCCGGGTGATAAAGTGTGGTGACCCAGCATACCACTGCATGTTGTAGATACTATAGTCATGGACATAACACTCACGGAGCACCATTCCGCAAATATTGCATCCTTAGAGTGATACAACAGAAACAAAGCGGTCCACAACATACATTATCATTATTACAAACAGAAATTACATGACGACTTAGAGATCCTCCTAGGTCCATAGAGGTATCCCGATGACTCGGGGCTAAACTATAATAACTCTAAGAACAAGATAAAGAAGCAAACTAAACTTTAAGGTTTATACGAGATTTAATATAGATAGAGGATAGAGATCTATGCTACTAGACTTGATCACTATATGTGATACATCTATTCTTCAGATACTTGGGTATCCATTCCATAGATGTTTTCGTAATTGTTCCCTTCGACGCTTCTGGATACTTCTGGGTTTTCATAGAGGAATTCTTCTTGGTCTTCAATTGGATATAGTATTTCCTCTTCCTGACCGTTAATGTCTTCAGAATCTAGCAAGGGTTAAGAAGATACGTTGAGTACGAGCGTACTCAGCAAGTTCACTAAAAAGGAGTGTTCGATGCACTATATCTATAGCCACAGACCATAGGTCGTAGGCAATCCAGGTTTTCGTAAACATTTCTTCAAAGGTTGCTTTTATTCTGAAAAGCTATGTCCGTCAGCCTTCATAGGTTTACGAAAACTTTCATGGAGTTCCTTTCCTGCAGCGTTCGCAACTTCTTCCCGGAACAGGGAGTAACAAGTTATAGTTCTTACACTATGTATAGGTGCGTTACTTTACCCATTAGAGATCAAATCCTTGTTGCACAACCGAGCGATCTTTCCCGTCCACACTTCCTATGGTGTGGGGCCCAGTAGATGATCCAAGACAATCACTGTCCTTCTCCGCGACCCCGCATACAGCGCAATTGTTGTATGTCCAAACTCAAGGTAGACCTTTCCCCGTATAAAACGGCTATATCTTAGTTGGATACACACAACAACCATTAACACTAGAAATATGTCTTTTGTAATCCCAGATCCATGGTGGACCTTTCCCCATATAAAACGGCTATACCCACGATCTCCAACTTGCAAATGCCCAGAACAGTGTCCGATGCATGCGAAAGGGAGCCGATCCAGCTGACTTCCCCAGAGCCATATAGATCTCATGGTTAACGCGTAATATACGGCACGAGAATCACTTTCGACATTGGTTGTTAAGTCCTAGACGATATTATCCCTGTGCAGTGGTATTCCAACTACCAGACTTAATAGATTAGCTGATCACCCTGGATCAGTAACCGATACTTCAAGTTTATTATGAAAATAGTGTTTTCGGCCTTTTTGAAATGTAGGTGATGACACAATAGTTTGCAAATATTTGGTAGAAAATAATCAAAGGACATGAGCAAGTGTGAACTTTCCTTGATATAGTGAAGTATTGTAGTCGAATGTATCGACTTGACCATGTACCTCGGGTTCTACAAAGATACCATCATTGCCTGGTAAGGACAATGTTTAAAGAAGCAATATGGTGTTATGCATAAGTAATGAGATGCATAATGTAAAGTCCCAAGTAATTCCCCAACATTTCAAGTGGGTTATTTTTAGATCATTTGCTTAAGATTTGCTTTATTTTAAGTTTACTTCATAAAAAAGTATAGTTGCTAGGACTCTAAGATAAACACATAAAACATGAAAAGTAAAGTACAATCATAATACAACTCTAAGGTTCAACGGTATTATGTAATTATTATAAAGTTCATGTTTTAAGTTGTTATGGCTTAAAATAAAAGGTATAGTGCTTCTTTTGAAGTGGCAAAAAGAATAACATTTGAAGAAAATATTATTTATGTTAAGTTAATCAACTCTGAAGATTAGTAGGATTGAAGCTATGGTTTTGTAATAAGATTCAAATGATCTTGAGTCATCATATACCTAGCTTAGGGTGTATTAGACCAAAGTAAACTACAAAAATATAATCGGACTTGAAATAGAACACTTGTAGCATTATCAACTATTAGGTTTTTTTTTCATAAGCATAATCAAAGATGGAATCTTAGAGTTATGAAACTTTGTTTTAAAGATTTAATTCTAGCATGTGTAGTACTTATAGATTGTACTATAACATTTTTCTATATAAAGAAAAATAGGTGAATTATTTTATAATTTATTTAGTGAATACCAAGTTTGCTAAATATGATTATATGAATTGAGATCACTTACTTCTAATATAAGTTAATGAATTGCAAAAAATAAATTTGTAGATCTTTGACTTATAATTAGTTAAATATTTTAAAGGAATATTATAAGTTAATTGTTTACACCTGGATAGTATCCTAAATTATAATTATGGGTTTAGACTACTTAGAGTTAAAAGATTGTGTTTTGAATATGATTATTTCTTACTTAGGAAATAATTTAAAATGATTAACAAAATAACTATCTTATTTTAATAATTTAGATAATTGAAGTTATATGATCTAGGGGCTTTAAAGTGTTTTTGGAATAATATACTTAGTATTTATCTAGCAAATATACTTACTTAAAATCTTAAAAATGAATTTTATTTATTTTTAGGCATTATCTTTATTTTTTGTAAAATTTCTTAATTATTTAATGTCTTTAAATATTTGTTTTAAATTTTATTTATAACATTTTAAAGTTAGTATATTTATGAGATAACATATTTCTTTTTATGCATAAAAATGATTTTTATTTATTTTTTAGATTTTTTTCTAAATTTATTAAACTTCATTTAGATATTTAAGGGTGTTAATATTTATTTGCATTTTATTTCACTCAAATAAGTAGTATAATATTTTTCTTAGGTAGGTATTATTTTAATAAACATTTTGATGTATTAAATACATTTTTAGGATTTTTCTACATTTTTCTAGAGCTTGAAAGGGTATTTTGGTAATTTTTTATTTTACAAACTGTTTTTTGTTTGCTAATTTCCTTATTACCCAGTCTCGGGCCCACTGTTCAGTCTAGCCCACTGGTTTGGCTAGACCACCAGGTTCGGTCCAGACCACACTTATCACCCCCGAGCTTCCTCCTCTTCTTCCTCACGCGATGTTGCGGGGTTGCCGCCGTCGCCGCACAACCATGGCCGGCTCCGGTCTCCTGGGCCACCACCATGGGTCGCCCTCGACGCTTTCCGCCCCGCTACTCCTTCCTATCCAATTCGGTCTGTTATTCAAACCCTCTTTCGTTCGTCCCCGTTGCATCTTTGTTGCTAGGGTTGCAGCCTTCAACTTCGATGTGCTCCGGTGACCCCCGGATAGTGATGGTGGCGAGGTGGTGGTGCTGTTATGGTTGTTGGCGGCCATCACTGTTGTGACGATGAGCTAGTGCTACCAGAGTGGCTTGGCGCAGGTTGAGCGCTGTAGTGCTCCTTGTGTCGCCGTGCTTGGCTCTCCGCAACCTCCCTGCTACTACTCCGACGACCTATGTCTCGCCTCTAGGTAGGTGTTCCCTCTCTCTCTGAACCTTTCTGGTACCATCCTTGGTTAGAGTTTACCCCCTTTCGATTCATGTGTAGTTTACAGTAGCCTTGCTACTGATCTTGCCGAGTAAGTTTAATTTGGACTAGATTATAGATGGATATCAAATTTTCTAGTGGCCTGGTAATGTTGTAGATCAATATTGTTTTGCGGATCTTGCCGTGGAATTGTGCTGATGTGAATCCTAAGTGACCCCAAGTAATTTCCTGGTATCTAGCTAGTTGCGGACTAGTTTGGATTTTTGGTTGTTGGAATGCTTATTCAAAATTTAATGATTATTGTTAGCTTCCAAATCATGTACATACATGATCTTGGGTGGATTACTGTTGATATGTGATTTACTTAGCTACATGATTATGCTAATTGTGAAACAAAGAATAGGGTGGCTGGTTAAGTTACTAGAGAATGTAATTCTCTTTTATGTGGATCTGCTCTGTAACAAAGCTTGCATGTGCTCTTTACTGCTGCCAATCTATCAGTGGAGCATTCAAATGATTCTTAGAGTTCTAATCTGAGAAGATGATCTATTTACTTGTATGGATAAACTTTGCAAGTAAAACTTGCTTATGATCTTGTTGCTACCATCATGGCAGTGTTTATGTGATAAAGCAATAATCCTTTTAAGATGATTTCTGTTAACTAGTAGATAACTTCAAGTTATACAAAGTTGTGCCTAAGTTATCCCTGTGGTAGTAAGCTGTGTGGAAAACACATAATGGCCTGGTACTATTCTTCTTTACTGTCATTCCTATATACATATATGCTTGATTCCTAAACTGGTTGTTAGGAAGATGATAGATTTTATTTGGAGGGTTTTTACTAAATGGCTATTTAGTTATTAAAGCATCTACTGGTTGTTTCTATGTTGTTTGCCACTGTGGTGCCTTCTTCTAGATTGAGCACAATGGTAAACAATATAACAGCCATGTAGGAGGCTTGACTGCTTTGCAAGGAATCTAAATTTAGCTGCCAATGATGTATGTATTGATTGAGGCTCAAATGGTAATAAGAACAATTTTTATGGTTTGTTTCCTTGGCTCAATGATGAGTTTTGGAGCTATGTATTGGCTGTCAATCAAGTATCATTAAAAATATGATTCCTAGTGTATACTAGGGAAATGATTAATCTTTTCCTAATGGGATTTTCCAGAGTGACTTCTGGTAGTGTATATACCACTGTGGTACCTCTAATTAGAGTTTGAACAGTGGGTATATACCTAACATGATTTGCTACACTCAATCTTTGAATGGATGAAGTTGGAATCATTTACTGGATATAGTTTGCATGTAAGATAAGGATTTTGGAAGTTCCTGGCCAGTGATACAAAATATTGAGGCCAGCTTCTTAGAGAGATAAGAATAGATTTACACATGTGTTACCAAATCCTGGGATGATCTTGTACTCCATTTGAGTACAGATCTAAGGATACAACCCCTATTCCAACAAGCATGCCTATAATTGTTAAGAATGGATACTATGCATGATTTCTGGATGTTAACCTGCTATGAAGAGTAGACAGATGGATGAATCTGGATATGTTTGTGGTGATCTTGATGATCTGCTCCTTCTAGCACTCCTGACTTGTCCTTCTTATTTTCCTGATTGTATTCAACTCCTTTTAGCTCCTGCCTGATCTTGATCACCTTCTTGTTCTAGCTCATGGATGGCTCCTCTGAGCAACCAGAGTTAGAGATATGATAGTGGTTTGATCTGTGTGTTATTGAGAGAAATATAATAAGAACAAGTGGTGTTATTTGTGGTGTTCTTGAGCTAGTGGAGGAACTATGGGTCTGATGGTGGTGTGTGAGAAGGATATGATAGCAGCCATGCTACTGCTGGTGCTTTCTCTCTATTTGTTGTTTTGTTGTGGTGTTGACAACACATAGAGTTGCATGGGTTGCGGGAGCTGCTTGTGTGCTTGCCTCCTGTGTGTGGATAAGATCAAGTGAAAACTGGATATTTTGCTGGGTATTACTGTTTGGCTTTTTACCTTTTACTAAATTGGTGAAACTTGCCCCAATTTGCCTATGATTTGGTTCTGAGGCCAGATTTGCAAGAAGAATAGATTCTATTTCATTTTGCCCTCACTTTACTCTGCTCAATGATGTAAATAGCAATGCATTTCATTGCCAAACTGAGAGCAAACTAATTAGCACTAACCCCTTTCTTGTCTTATTAGTATTTGTTTGCAGGTACCAAGAGGAAATACAGGAAGGTCCATACTAGATGTAGAAATTTAGTTTTAGGTGTTTTCTTTTTATCCAATTTTGTAATTTCCTTTTCTGTCAAAAAATAATGTAAAGACATTGTATTACATTAGTTTACCTTATTATTATTGTAACCATTTCCTATTATTTCTTTATTTTAAAAGGATAATGTGATATACATATATTCGTTTAATAAAGAGTTCTTCTATTTGTTTCATTATTATAATTCATTTTCTTTATTCACTTATTTGTTTCATTGTAATTTTCCTTTATTCTTTTATTGTAAAAGAATACTGTAATGTTGGTCTTAAATAATCTTTATACTTTTGTTTCTAATACTTGTATTTGTCTTATTGAGATTAATTATTTATAGTTCAAATTTCTCCCCTCATAATTCCAGAAAACAATAGAGGTCATGTTAAAATTCATCACACTCCCCCTTGGATGACACTAAACCTAATTCATCGGAGTGAGAATTCTGATCACTCTAGTCTTATAATTTGGCGAAAAATTTCCCCGGATTTTCAGATGCATGCATGCAGATGCACAAAATCCTCAATCTACCCTTCGTTTAGTCCTAAATGCTGGGATGTTACATAAAGGATGTCTTTATTTGTTCATTTGGATCCAGTGGTATCTGGTGGAAACCAGAGTACGTGTCTACAAATGATAACAACTCACACCCGGTAGTCGAATCAATGACTTGATCGATCCGTGGAACTGGAAATGGATCTTTTGGACACACCTTATTGAGGTTCGTGTAGTCAATACACATGCGCCATACCACCGCCACGTTCGGGTCATCCTTCTTTTTCTCGACCAAAATTGGATTCGACAACCAATCCGGATGCAGCACTTCCATGATGAACCCAGCATCCAAAAGCCTGGCTATCTCGGCATCTATTACTTTCCTCCTATCTTCGGCGAAGCGGCGGAGGGGTTGCTTCACCGGCTTGGCATATGGTCTTACATGTAGAGAGTGCTCAGCCAACTCCCTCGGAACACCTTGCAAATCTTGTGTAGACCATGCAAAGATATCCCAATTATCACGGAGGAAGTTGGTGAGCTCGCTTTCCTATTTGTCAGATAACCCGGCGCCAATAGTCACAGTACGCTCCGGGAAAGCCTCATAAATTTGTATCTTTTTTGTTTCCTTAGTAGCTTGGAAAGACACACTGCCATGCGGGTTAGTTAACGACATAGACAACTATGCTTCTTTAGCCAATGCTGCAAACTCCATCATTTGCTGCTTTTCCTGTGCTATCACCGGAGACTCGGCCAGCGAAGAGCCGGCTGAGGCACATGCAATAGATCGCTTGTAGTCACCTTCAACTGTGATAACTCCACATGGACCTGGCAACTTCATCTTTAGATAAGCGATATGGGGGGTGGCCATAAACTTTGACATAGCTAGTCTGCCGAGTAACGCATGATATGAGCTGACAAGGTCTACCACCTCAAACTCTATGGCCTCAGTGTGACAGTTCTCCCTGTTGCCGAATAACACATCTACCCAGATTTTTCCAATTGGCTCGCATGATAATCCCGGCACAATGCCATGGAATGTTGTCTTAGTCGGCTCCAACATGTTCATGGTGATGTCTAATTTGAGCATAGTGTCCTTGTACATGATATTGATGCTACTTCCATCATCTATCAGCACCTTGGAGAATTTCACATTGATATCTGGGCCCATAAAAGTAGGATCTAGCACCAGAGCGTATCCTCCTGGTGTTGGCATGATTTTGGGGTGATCCTTTATGCTCCACATTATCTCTTGCTCAGACCAATACATATACATTGGTATCGCTGGCATCATGGCATTCACTTCCATCATTCTCCTCTTCTGACTCTTCTTGTCATTTGGTTCTATAACAAACACAACATAACTCTGGTGATTCTCTTTGTACTCGTTCCTGCCTCCATGGCCGACATTAGCGCCATCATTTCTTGGATCGTGCACTTTATGCATAGCTTCTCTCCTTTCTTGATTACGGTATCTTGGCTGTTGATTCTCATATCTCTGCTCAATTCCAATAACCTGAGCATTTCCCCCTGTAAGTGGTGGTGGGAGAGGTGGTGGTAGCTGCTGAGTTGACGAGTCTACTCTGTCACCCTTCTGAAACCAAGTACACTATCGAGTTGTGTGATTTGTCGGCTTACTTGGACTCGGCGTCTGAAACTTGCATGGATGATCTAACATCATCTCATAAGTGTACTTCTGCCTTTCTTGCCAAGGCTTCTTCTGTTCATATGGATTTTTGCCATCGTTCTTTGGTATCCACTTCTATTGGTCACTTGTTCTTTGGCGCTGACTACTTCCAGCATCAGGATGATCTTGACTTACAGCTGCGACTTGAGTCGAACCGTATCTGTAATCCGGCCTCTCTTGTCTTTTGCTCCTGTATTCGCTGCGGTCGTGACGCCTTTGTGATCCGGCTGCATCATAGGTTTGAGTTTCTGTGTTCCCAACTGCCGACATAAGCAGAGGTTGAGTCGAATCCCCTAGCGCATATGGGTCGGCAATTTTTATCATCTCGTCTAGACTTGCCGGTATATCCCTTTGCTATCTTTGCCATAGCACACTTTTGTGCCCGCATCCTTGTGTAAACCACGCAATGGCCCGAGATTCAATTACTCCTTTGAAAGAATTGCGCATAGTGCACCCTCTGGTAAGAAACTCTCTATCAGTCTCATTCGGCCTTTGTTTGCACGTAGCTAATTTTTGTGGGCGATTTGGCCTCTTGTAGGTACTCGTGAAATTACTCGCAAAAGCCTCCTGAAAATCAACCCAACTATTGATGCTTCCGGGTGGCAAGTTATTCGACCACACCCTCGCTGGTCCTTCCAGCATCTGCGCCACGTACCGCACTGCCCATCTCAGGTTGCATGCGCAATATTCATTACAGTCCCGTAATCGATAAGCTAATCTTCTGGTTTGGTGCTGCCATCGTATGTCTTTGTTGCTCTTGCCAGCTGAAAGTTTGGCACTGGTGGCTCTCTCATGATCCTTGGGCCAAAGCACGGTGGACCCGGCGGACCTTGAGACTCGACAAGTTCTGTCATTTTGATTCGGTCAAGCTTTAGTCTTGCATCGTCTGGTTGGAGGTTCCTGCCTCCTAGCCGAGATCCCATTGCGTTGTACACGTAATCCGGCATTTCATACCCGGCATTCATTATGGCCGAGTAACCATCGTATACCTGTTAGCATTTGGATCTGCGGGTTGCTGCACCGCTCGTCTTGCACTTTGATGTCTTCTTTAGGGTTGTGCCGGTAGCGGATTCGGAGGTTGGTTTCCTCCTCTTTCCGAGTGAGTCCCACGCCTAGGTTTTGGCGCATAGTTCTGGCCTCCATTATCATTTATTTGTCCGACATGCTTTTCCCGACCAGCGTTTTCTTGGTTCTCATTTCACTGGCCAACATTTTTTCCTTGTGCCTTGGGTACGACCTGGATTTCCTTGAGCTACTACTGGGTCGTAGGCTACCATCTGTTTGTTTTTTCCTGAATCCACACTTTTTTATTTTCTCTTCTTCGGCACATCCCCTGGCGAGGAAGCTGTATGCCCAGCGGACCTGGTCGGGATTGGAGTTGCCGAGTGGACGAGCTATGACCTGCCAGCTATACCTGGATTTTCCTTGTAATACGCTTCATTCAGCTTGCTTGCTGCTCTTACCAGCTCGTTTACTCTTTCCTGTTGTTTTCTCTTTGCCTCACCTATTAGGTGGGGTAATTCGGTCATCGCTGCTTCTGCCGCTCTCAGGTTAGCTGCAGCTGTATTGTATGTTGGCTGTATGGCTGTTTCATGACTACACTCCGGGGTTAATTTAGACGTGGCATCTGCCAGCTCCTCCTTGAGGTTCCTTCCCCTTATCCTCGTTGCGTCGAGCCTGGTGTTTGGTCCCTTGACTCGATGCACCAAGTTATATTCCCGGAGGGTAATCTCCCAATCCTGCTATAGCATGGCGAGCTCCTTAGCTTTTTCCAACACCTTTTTCCTGGTTTCCTCCAACTCGGCTTGCGCGTGTGCTGGGTCAGCTGCCTGCACCACTGGCTCTGCCAGCTTGGCTATCGCTTCCTGCAACTCTTTGGCTCTTTTACTTGTGGCTATGTTCTCCGGTTTCTCCAGCGATACCTTCGCAGTTCTTGCTGCCCTTGGCGTGACATCCGGGTCTTCCTCCTCAGCTGCCTCGTTCACCACTGGACTACTAGAGGTGCAAGGGGACGAGAGGCATTGGGTGCAGTGATCATTACCTCCGCAGAAGTGACCTGGTGAAGTTTTCCCACGACATGGACCGCGGGTGGATCCGACGCCAAGACGACTCGCTCAGATAAGGCGCGCTCCACGTGCACCACGACGTAGACTTGATGCTCGCCGAACTTGATGAAGCGACCGCCCCTATGGAACGACCTGGTACCGAAGCATCCAACATTGTCGCTGACGAAGTTGAGCGCTCCAAACCTCTGGATGAGACCGAAGTAGATGCGCTCTCCTGTTGATGCGATGATGTTGCATGTAAAGATGAAGACTCCAGCAAGCGCCGCTGATTGCCCCATGGTGGGCATCAACTGTCGTGGTGGTGTCACGACATATACCATGGGTAGGCTTAAGTTGGGAGCCAGATGGACGCTTGAGGAATCCAGGGAGGGTGTGCGTGGTTGAAGCCGCACACGAAGAACACGATGAACTTGTGGTTTTACTTCTCCTTGGAAGTTACAAATGCTCCTTGAACTATTTTGGGCATAGCTCAGTGGCACTAGTTGTCCTCTCTCTCTAAATTCTAGCTCTGCCCCTCCTTATATAGGCAACAGTTTGGGCCCTAGAGTTTACTGTTTGGATCTTTGTCCTTATTATGCGGGTCGGGTCACGGGCCATCCCTAGTCCCTTGGCTCGGTCAGCAAAGCTGTACAACCAACGGTCCTTCCGACGTAAACGCCAGCTCTACAGCGTCATATGGTGCTTTATACGTCACTTGGCACTTTTGGCGTCACCCGACTCCTTTGTTGTCACCTAGCGGCGCCCTTCTCTTTTGACCATGCTTTAACATGGTCCCTTCTGGATCTTACTCGGAAAGAAGCCACACCTCGTTCCTGACTCGGCTTGCCCTTGTGAGATCCGGCTCGTCGTTCCCTGCAAGTTAAACTTATTTGTCTTGTGCGGGCCGACATACTCTCTATGTCGGCCTTACACATGCTCCATATCCCGGCCGTTAAGACCCGGCTGGTATTTTCTTGACTCGGCCTAAGGCAAGCTGGGTAATGTTTTACCCCTTATGACCCTACCGGGGGTTATCCCCCGACAACTGCGGAAGTCCTGAAACACATCATAAACTCATCGATGCTTGGAAATAATATTCCTACCTCAATAAATGGATTTTCTTTGTCATAAACATTGACTAGCTCATCATGATGTGCATCATCTACATCAAAAACAACATTTTTCATCAATAGTGGATCTATATCTTCATCATCATCTCTTGAATGGCTGTTACCATCTACTGTAGCTCCATCACTCTCCTTCTCCTTATATCTCTCATCTACAGCAACTCCAAAAAGTTTTTCCATTTTAAAGTCAGATATTGGTGCAATGACCAAATCAGTGCTGGCATTTATATCAACTATATTCCAATCGACAGTTATAATACTTTCAGTACCACTATCCATCTCTTCACCACCTGTAGCAGCCTTCCCTGTTAGCATTGTTAGTTCAATAACAATGGGCATAATCCTCCTATGTGCAGCCCAGTCATCTTCTATCATCCGAGAAGCCAATTTTGAGGGCACATATCCTACCCTCGAGTCATTGTTCAGTGATATAAGCTCTGATGAAAACGTAGCACGTTTGCTTGTCCAGCCGTCTTGCCGATCGATTTCATCCACTATATCTTCCCCATTCTCAATCCTAACATACTCACCTTTCGAATCAGCAAAACACAACACACTCATTTCTTGTTCTGGCCTGCAAAGAACACTCTCCCCAATTTTTTCCACAATATCCCTCACCGCCTTATCTTTCATGATTTGTAGTTCTTGGGGATCAAGATCAGCAAAATCGATCTGCAATTTCACAATCGTGTCTTGCTCAATTGGGTGCATGCTACCATCAACTAATATTGCTTGAGAGGGCCAGAATTTCATGGACAACTCGAACTTGCTGGGAACATCATCGTCTCCCCTGTTTTTGATGGTGGCGGGCACTGTCAGCTAGTGGAAGTGGACGAGGCTCAAATCAAACCAAATGTAAGGTGCAGAGATACAGGATGTATCGATTAGAAGTTCCCTCTCACGGCTCCATCTCGTTCCCCTTGTTTAGCACACCCGGCCGCTATCTAGGATTCAAATGGAATGCTCAGATCTAAATTGAGAAGGATGGGAGGGGAATTAGGGTTCGAAAAGCCACTCACCACGTTCGCCGTAGAATGAAAGCGTCGTCGCCTTTGAGAATGCGCCGCCGCGGCCGCCAGGAAGGAGGGGTCAGCTCTGCCGCCGCCGGAGAAGAACAAAGCTATAGGGGGAGCTACAGGGGAGGGTGATACGCGGGCTCGGTCGAAAGTGGGTGTGGTTGGTCTGACTTGGTCCGTCAATTGCTACTAATTGTGAGTAATTTATGTCAACGTTAACTGGACTTAACATAAACGTGTCGGTTAAGACCGTCTTAGCGCTCGTGTGTTCCTGGGCTATTTTGTACCGAACAAACGTCACGAGCTATTCCCTCCAACAAAGTTGCTCTGCTTCCAATTCCGCCCAAAGACGCCGTACAGAAGCTATTTATACCAGTTACTGTATAACGTAAGCATATGAGTTAGCTAGATCTTCCGTTCGTACGTGCAACTGTGCAAGTTGTAATACAAGCACTGAAGCCTCTGGAGTATATAGAGCAGTAGAGCACGGGGGCACACAGCATATATGTGCGGCGCTATCTTCACTTGGCGTAGCCGATGCTGACGCCGCCGACGGTGACCAACTTTCCGCCGCACCTCGGCACCAGCGACACAACGACCGTCTTGTCACCGTCCGCTCCGATGTTGTCCATCAGGTCGCAGACACCGAACCTCGCCACCGTCTTGACCGACCCCTTCTTCTTGTTCTGCCGGACCATGTGCGGCGTCAACGCGACGCTTCCGGGGCAGTACCCCGTCGCCGCCCCGGCTCCGCTCTCGGGCTCGTTCACCAGCACGTCGAACTTGACGAACTTGAAGTGGTCAGCGATCTCGATACCCTCGACGATCAGCACCTCCTCCGCCGCCTCCTTCTCCGCGACGCTCCTCGACACCTCCGGCCTCGTCACCGTCACGCGCACGGTCTCGCTCAGCGTCGCCGGGAGCGCTCCCGAGGCGGGCGCCGGCGTCAAAGCGGACTTCTTGGCCGGCTTTGCGTCCAGCCACGGCAGGCCGACGTCCTGGTACGCGTACCCCATGGCGGCGGGGTCGAGGCAGTCGCGGACGCGGACACGCACGGGGCGCGCCTCCTCGTCGTAGAAGAGGAAGGCGGCGTCGAGCCAGTCGGCGTCGGCGAAGTCGGTGTTGCCGGGGCGGAGGCCGCGCCAGACGTCCCAGAGGCGGTCGATGTTGGTGTGGTGCGCGAAGAAGACCGTGTCGCGCGCCGCCGAGTAGAAGTTTCCCATGTCCTCGCCGTTGGGAAGCCGGGGGTCCCCAGTCCAACGGTGCATCGGGCCGTGCGGCACGCTCTCGATTGAGCCTGCGCCCGGGTCCGGCGCGTCGCCCGCGCGGTACGGCTGCCCCATGAACAGCTCCGTCTTCTTGGAACTGGACACCATCTGGCGGTACATGATCTTGAGGTTCTCGTCGATCTTCTGGTCGGTGGGGATGCTGGGGTCGGTGCCGTTGTAGTCGAGGTCGAGCAGGAACGGCGGCTGGTGGGCGGGGTCGCGCCTCTCGTTGTACAGCGGGGAGGATTGGTTGGCGTAGATCGGCGGCAGGGTCATGCCGCCCGGCGCGTCCCAGTTCCAGAACGGCAGCGCGAAGGTGTCGTCGCCGATGAGCTTTCCGAGGATCCTCTCATGGAAGTAGACGTAGAACCTGCGCGTCCAAATTATCAAGTCAAACGCATGAACCTAGCTACATGTTCGTTACCCACATGTACTGACGCTACATGTTCGTTACCATGCATGTGTGTGTATATAAAAGACACGTGTATGTGTGTGTATTGTACGCTACCTGTGCCACGGGAAGAAGTGCCAGCAGTTGTGTATTTGGAGCTCCAGGTCGGGGAAGCCGACCTGGTCGTACGCGCCGTCGCAGTAGGCGCAGTGCACACGCCATTGCTGCTCGAAGCTGCGCGGGTCGTCGGCCGGCAACTGCTTCATCAGCGCCACGGCCCGCTCGTACTTGGCCAGGTACTCCGCGTCCACGAGGTGCGCCGCGGGACGAACACGTAGCGGCAGCGAGCCCTGCTGCGGCAGCTGGAAGTCGACGATGCCGGTGCCGAACGCCGGGCAGCAGTTGGTGCCCGGGGCCGTGTCCGGGAGGTCCGGCGGGTTGCAGTTGCGGAGGTCCGGGGCCTGGATCGGCGCGGCGATCGCGCCGCGGCCTCGCTGCATGCCCAGCCCGGCCGCCGCCGCGCCGCCGATGCCGAGCAGCAAGTCACGGCGGTCGACGCGGCCACCACCGCCGCCAGCTGCGTTGCATGTCTGACGTCGTGGCTGCCTCGCTTTAATGATGCCGTGGAGGTGGACGGTGCGCTTGCGGCCGAGGGCTTGGAGGCAGCACGGTCTGCGAGTGCCAGGAGTGGCGCTCGGTGCCAGTACGCTCGCGCCGATCTCCATGGCTCTCTAGCTTTGCTCTGCCTCTAGCTCTGGTCAAAGGATACTCACTCAAGTTACCGTGTCATGTGTTGCGCTATTCCGTCGCCATAGTGTTGCTATATATACTGCCCGATCGCGCGCGACGCACCGGTGCACGTACAGGCCTGCCGGCCGAGGCTGTTAGGTTTGAATTTTCGTTTTAGTCTGGTCATATTAGGGAATAATTTAGAGTAGTAACATGCATATGTTACTAGTCTAATTTACTACCTTTATATAGTTAAAATAACATAGGTGTGATATTATGCAAAGCCTTATTTATTGTAATTTAGACTCTTTCTGTTTTGAAACGTGTGATGTTATGGTAATATAGTTAGTTATCACAAGTGTCTCTCTCATCATTTAATTGCATGTCATCTCATCTAAATGCTTAGTTGGCAATACATATAGAACTATGTTATTATCCCAAGTTACTCCCACTATGACTAGCCATAGTACGAATAGTGTGATGGTTCAGCTGCATAACTACTGTTCGCTATGACTAGAGCATCTCTAACCTATCCCCTCTAATATTTTTTTTCGAAATGAAGAGTTCTGCCCTGGCCTCTGATCCCCTCTAATCGTATTGCTTAGAGAACTTTTTTTTCCTCCTCTAACGGCCTCGAAGCCGCACCTAATTGAAACCTAAAAAATGTTTAGGGGAGATTATTTAAAAAACCCTCCCTTAAAATTCCACTTCACTCTCCTATTTTTACTCGGCCGCGAGGTCGATGACTAAAAATTCTCAACTGTGCCGACCACCTCCACCTGCGCTCCCGCCGCCGTATCCGACCTACTCCACGCCGCCGCCGACTGCCCTCTCTGCCGTTGGCCATCGCCGCCGGCCTGACCTCCAAATCTTCTCCTCCGCCGGCCCTGGGAAGGCCTCCGCCTCCCTCTCCAATGTGAAACGCCGCCAGGTTCTATACTACTCTGTCGCCTCCATCCTTCGTCGGCTCAAATAGACTAGTACCTCAGGGACCTCGCCCCTTTCCCCAGTCGACCACCACCGGAGGGAGTTCTACTCTGACCTCTGTTGTCGTCGATTTGTCATCCCCTAGAGTTCGTGCTACCGCATGCTGCCCCTGGAGTTCCTGCTCCCGCACGTTGCCGTTTGGCCAGGAGCTCCACCTCTGCGGCGACCTGCTGCCCCCCGGCACGCGAAGGCCGTCTCCCGCCGCTTAGTCAGTTGCTTTCATCCCCTCTCTCCTTTGCTGCAACGAGTACATAGCCTCTCGGTGGCCATTGCAAATTTTAGCTAGCTATTGCAAAAAATAAGCTAGTTATAGCATGTCTGACTGATCTAATATGGCTAAAATTGTTTAGATAGGAAGTGTTAGTACAAACTAGACGCACAGAAAAATGCTTGATATAATATTTGAGCCAAATTAAAATTTTGGTCCTCTAAATATTACGGATCAGTTCTGCAGCGCAAAACTTAGAGTAACAGATATAGAAAGTCCTCTAAGTTTTTTGGGATGGTTAGAGATGCTCTAAGATTGATACGAGGATGGATGGGGGTTTGCGGGAGAGACTAGGCAAAATGTTCATTGAGGCGATGCGCCGGCAAAGTGTTTAGCTAAGACAAATGACTGGATCTAAAAGGGGATCGTGACAAACCACTGGATCTAGTTAGTCCTAGACTGCTTGACGATTAGGTTGCCTTGCATAGACACTGCATTGCGACATATGAACGGATGCACTAGTAATATTCAGTGTACGTGGTCTAAGAGAAAGATTTTGGGCAACTGGAAAATCAGGAATTGCTACTTTAGAGACAGAATGGTCTTAGTTGAAGCATTCAAGAGGAGATTGGCAACCCGAAGCTGCTAAAAATTCTTGGACACCCCGGGCGCAAGTTCACAGGCAGACGTGGCATTGCAATAAGGACGCTAGATATATAGAGAGAGAATTCTACTAACACGGAACGGTATCACAGTGCGCCTATCAAGCAAGAAAAGTTAAATCATATCCACAATTTTGTAGTAGTAACGATTCTAGAATTTAATAAATGGAGTGGGAGTATGATACTAGTGTACGTGCTTAATGTCAGTGTAGTAACTAAGTTAGTACACACACTACAATACTTGATCATGATACTGTGCAAGGCTAAAGTACCTGTTTTCTAAGAAAACTTAAGAAATAAGTAGTATAACTTATACCAATTGTTCAACATCCCCCTTCATGTCTCGTATGTAACTTAGATAGATCCTATGAAAAAAACATGTTTATAAACTTCATATATAAGATATATTTTTATTATTTTCACCTGTTTCCTAGTAAATGATTTGCTACCATGGCATATATATATATATATATATATATATATATATATATATATATATATATATATATATATATATATATTACTTTTATTGTGCCTTGCATACGTGGAAACCCTTAATCTGGTCATGACCCGATGAAATGTCCGTATCTGATATATATCTATATTACCTTCGAGCCCAATGCAAGAGCATTTTGACAAGTGAAACATACAGAAGTGATATGACACATCTACTTCTATTATTTAGAGTTATTTTTAAAGTAAATTCCATTTGCTTATGTCATAATTTTGCCTAATATGGCTCAACCCATTTATTATATTGCACTCATGGCCACTTTCTAGCTCCCACCCATCGCAAAGGATCTCTAGTCGTTCGGGGTCCATGAGGACAATGTCATGCGCATCTGGACCTTTAGCCCGCGGAGGAGCGGATGAAAAATGGTGTGTTTCTTCCTCGACGGGCGCTACGGCCGCCGCATGATCGACGCATGTACGACCTTGAGCACAACTTGGACTCAACGCTGACGGTATGCTTCGTCAATCCCAAGGACGCCACTCTGATCTACGTCCGCGTCTACCGGCTGCGAGATGATGGCGTTCATCCGGGCCAAATTGCACACCAACTACTAGGACCAGTTCCCCAAAAGCGGCACATTCATCTAGTACGTCCTTCCGGAGCTGCCGATTGCGGAGGTAGTGGTGGCGACGGCAGAGGACAACCTAGCAGTGATGCCAGAGGAGGCTGTGGACCAGCGGTAATGCAGAACTAACTGGTGTACTATCAGTTCTGCTGGTATCATGTGCTCCCTCTGTTTTAAAATATAAGATATTTTAAGTTTGTGAAGCAAATGTATCTAGACTATTTTTAGTTTATAGGTTCATTCATGATTGGAATGAATCTACACACTAAAACAAGTCTAGATACATTCTCTTCACAAACTTAAAACATCTTATATTTTAAAACGGAGGGAGTAGTCGTTTATTTTTATTGTGAACTTCTGCACATAATAATGAAAGTTTCTGCTTTTTCTGTTCGAGTAGTGTTCTACTCATAATCATGATTATAAAATTTATTTCAGCATCATCAAATAAGCGCAAACTCTTTTTTATTCTAGTTTTGACTGAAGCGCATAGTCAAACACACCTAAACTTATTCCTAGTATAATCATACTCACTTCTACTTGGTCCCTTAGCGTCAAGTGCATACGAACTTGGTCACTTTAGTGTCAAATACCAAAGAACTAACCCCAGGAGTGGCAAGGTTTGAACCTAGGAACCCTCCCAAAGTAGTACGAGCTCGACATCATTCGTGACGTACTTGGATTGCCATTCTCCTTGAAGCATTGGGTCACCATGGTTGTCGCCGACGGTCTCAGTAGGCCACCCCGCGTGGCTAGTGGACATGACTGTAGGCCTTCAGCGAGTAACAAAGAGAGGCGTATAAGATCCTGAAGATGGGCAAGCACATAACCATCGCCGACCTTGTATATTATGATCTAATCGTTGTACTTGTGTTTGTGATGGTTTAATAAACTAAGAAATTTAAGTTTTGTTCGATTAGTTCTCATCTAATTCATCAACAAACACCTAACGTGCACTGCTCACATTGGATCAAAAATAGACCCACGGTCTTTTCTGTCCAAGAATGTAATGTTCTTGTACCAATAGATGTATGCTACCGAGTGGGTAAGATCAACTGTATTGTGGTGTCGGGATCAGGAGAACTTGATTGACATGGTTGTGTAGCCATTTGACACGCCTAGAGCGGCCACTACGAGGCTTGGGAGGGCTCGGGGATAAACTTTTTTGGGCGTTCTTTCGACACAGCTGACGCGGCTATGTGTTGGGTCCTGCAGGTCTCATGGTCTTGTCTAGTTCATTCAGCAATCACCTAGAATGCAGTACTCACATTCGCTATAAACTAAGCTCAAACTTGTTTTGATCCATGGATACAATGTTCCTGAACCAATAGACGCATGCTGCCGAGTGGGTAAGATCAATCATATCGTGGTGCCGAGATTAGCAGAACGTGAACGACATGGCTATATAGTGGTTCGACATGCCCGGAGCAACCGCATCGGGGCTTGGGAGGGCTCGGGGATAAACTTTCTTGAGCATTCTTTCAACGCTGCTGAAGCGTCTATGTGCTGGGTTCCGCAAATCTTGTCTACTTCATTCAATAAGCACTTAAAATGTAGTACTCAAATTCGCTATAAACTGAGCTCAAACCCATTAATTTCCATGGATCAATAGACATATGTTGTCGAGTAGGTAAGATTAATCATACCATGATACCGATATCAACAAAACGTGACCGACATGGCTGTGTAGCCTTTCGGTATGTCCAGAGCGGCCACGTCGGGGCTTGCGAGGCATCATGATAGACTTTATTGACCGTTATTTCCCTCTGCTGACGGGGCTAAGTGATGGGTCAAATCTAATTTTTTTGACCTTGTTGGTGGGTCGTGTGTTGATTCCTACATGTCGGAAGGCGGAATATCTATATTAGTTTGCATCGTCTCTGGCGAGGCAAAAGGGAGATCCCACATATAAGAAAACAAGTCAAACAGACGGTAAATAAATCCAACGTAACGGTTGTTGGCGTCATGTTTGCCCAGGGGCCGGACGTAACGAATCGCATCGACTAGTAATATTTCTCCAATTGACCGATTCGTAATAACACAGTCCCAAATTTCAAGTGAGCTGGGGACACAGTCTTAATAAACCCTTTGTATAAATATATTCAAACTTAAGAGGTTCCAAGGAGTTAGAATTATACTCTATTGTGGATGGAGGGAGTATATGTATGCGCGATCATTACACACTAGTGCCTTAATTAGCCATGATAAGTTCAAGTACATGTAGGAAACTTCATGTAATTAACTTCACGCATCTAAGATGCTGCCCCCGGGGTCGCTCACGTGAGGCGACTCCGGGGCACCCACCTCAAAACCCTAGCAGGCCGCCGCCGGGTCCTCTCCCTTCGGCTGCTGCCGCCGCGCCCTCTTCTCGGTCGGCGGTGGCGGCCACGCCTTAGTCACCGAAGGTGACGGACGGTTTGCGAGGCCTCTGTCGATCTCCTTCGTGCGGGAGATAGGCACCTTGGGGCTGTGTCGGTGGATTCGGGTTGCGGGCGGAGTTGCTACAACGATGCAGGATGGCTGCTCGGATGGGAGGTGCGGAAGAGCAGAAGGGGGTCTGGTGTGGACCTGGCGGCGGTTGCCCTGCAGCGGTGTTGCTCTCGGAGTCCCGCTCAATCTTTGGGTTCGGCCATGGGCTCGAGAGGGCTAATGGCCGACACGCTCGTTCCGATTGCCGGTAGCCACCAGCGGTGTGGGGACTGTTGGTTCTGCCCGAATAATGGAGGCATTCCTAGGGTTCCTCCCGCGCAAAGAAGTAGATCTGCTTGATGCTTGCCCTCGTGGATCTGGCTGGAGCGTCGAGTTCTGGAAGGCTCCGCCGGCGAACTCCCTTGGGCGCATCAGGCCTGGAGATTCCTGGATCGAAAGGTATTCGGTCATGCGTACCTTTTTTTTGGCTTTTTGGTTTCAGCGGAAACGTTGCGAAGCTCTGTTGTTTGTTCCCACCAAGTGTCATTCAACGAGCCATGGTGAAGTCTGATACGGAGAATGTCAGGAAAGCGGAAACATGAGGACAACGATGGTGATTTGAGTCTTTGTGGCGACGACGAACTGATTACGTGATCCGTGACTCGCAGTAGCGACTTTTTTTGGGAAGGGGAGACAGTACAAGAGGAGTTCCCAGTGTCTTACCTTGCAGGGTGAAAATCCAAGGTCGGGCATTAACTGGTTGTGCCTGACAATGACCTTATTGAAGGCATTGTTTTACGAGCGAGGACTTTCTCCAGAGTGAAATCCTATGATCTTTGATCGGACAACGACTGCGCGTGTGCACTATTTCCTTCTTAAAGGCGTTGTTATTGGAGTGGAGGACTACTGGTGTTGTTGTGGTGTCAGTGTCATTGTTGTGAGGAATAATTCTCTGTAGCAAAACTTTTCTCTTTTGTAATTTTTTTTAGACCGTGTGCATCCATAAGACCGTTAGGATGTGTGTTGTTGTATGTAATTGGTATCCGTGATATTAATATATACTCTTTTAAAAAAATTAACTTTAGTCTACAGACACAGACGTACTACTAATCGTAACCGTACGGTAGTGAAGACGATCTCGTCACCCCGGCCGGCCCAGATAGAGCTCATTTTTTCTTTCTTTTTTTTGGAAACATGTAAAGTGAGAGCCCTGGCTGTGTGGTATAGTAGCAGGTGCAGCGTGTGGTTCAATCTCAAAGGAAAGTACAGGTAGCCATACTATAGCTCGATGCGACGTGTCCGAACTGAAGAAGCTAGCTATAGCTACTCGATCGGGTCGTTGCGCGCGTGCGCAGTCGCTAGTAAGCACCTGCTGTTTAGGTTCTGCACGTAATCCTTTCCTAGGTAGCCTCCTGGAATGGCTAAGCAGTAAGCACACACTACCACTATCACGATCACGGTTTTGCTTCCATGAACCGATCTCCGTCCCTTTCTCTTCTGCTTGTACCGTAGCCGCGAGCACGCAGCTTTGCGCGGGAAGGAGGGGTTGACCACACCACACGGACACGGCCGGGGTCGCTTTGCACGTGTATGGCACGTACGGAACTCCTACGCAGACCAGACTGTTAGGCTACGGACGGAAAACTCTACAAATTATATATACCGCTCCGAGTTTGTTGGTACGGAAAAAATCTACGGGTTACCCTCGATCGTTGAAAATCGGACCACGTTTTTATTCTCACGCCTCCGTACGCAGTTTTGGTGGCCCGCACGGACGCAGGCACTGGTCGGTGCCCGGCCATTTCGTCACTCGTGACCTCCATGCATGCAACTGCGTGCCTAATCTTGCTTACCTGCTGGAGAGGTTGGGCACGTACATCACTGCGTAGGATTTGCCGGTTATTTAGTCAAAATTCAACGATTTCAATGTTTCACTAATATTTGAGACGAAAAATTGGACAATGACAACACAAAATCTGTGCCAACAAATTCAACATAAATAATTTTTTATAATATATTTACTTCATATCTTAGATGTCGATACTTTTATATATTCAGTTAAATTTAATAAGATTTTATTTTTTAAATAAATTTATAAGCTTTATTCGTTGTTGGAAAGAAGGTAGTAGCAAACAAACATCGACAGAATGACAAAGCTAGAGAAGTAGCGAGTCTGCAAGTTGATTATGGAGTCGCACTACTAAAAAACAGTTATAGAAAATTTACATACCCATGGCGCACATACTATGTAGATCCCCACCGATAAATAGTCGTGGCGCACCGGTTAATAGTATCCCACAGGTAGGTCACTTACACGTGGCGTATTTGCCAGAGGTGTGCCACCACTATGTGTGGGCCAGGGTGTCTGGACAGCACCCCACTTCTCCTCTCTTCGTTCTCCTCCTCTTTCTCCTTTCCTCCTCTCTTCTTCCTTCTCCTCTCCTCTGTCCCTCTTTCTCCTACCCCTCCTCTCTTCCTCCTCCTTCTCTCTTTCTCCTCCTTCTTCTCCTCTCCTCTCCTCTCCTCTCCTCTTCTCTTCTTCCTCCTTCTCCTCTCTGGCCACAGCTTCCTCCGACAGCCACCTCCTACCGCATCGGACTGACACCTCCCGCCCGCACCCGCTCGACGCCGACGAGGACTAGCGCGGTCACGGCCTCCTGCACCTCCCTACGGTGGTAGGTTGTGGCCACGGCGGCCACGGCCACCATGCTCCGGTGAGGCGAGGCGCGGGCTCGATTTCTTTTTCCAATTCAAAACAAGGGTGTTTCTGCAAAAAAAATCGAAAAACATACCCATGGCACCTAGACCCCTACCAGTGGTGCACCGGGTGGGCGTCACGGGTAACTTCTACTTGTAGCATGGGCTTTGTGGCGCACGGTTAGTGTGCCACGGGTAACGAAAATCGGTGCGCCACGGATAGCTTTTTTTCTAGTAGTGTCGAGTTCTTTCCCTTTTTTGAGGAAGAGGTAGGATTTTATTCAACATCAGCAAACATATTTACGAAGTCGGGTGGTTCCAAGAACCATACTCTACACCCAAATTGGCCAGTTATATATAGAGTTCCTGCAACAAGATGAGCTAGCATCATTATTCAGTTCCCTATTTTCATGCTTGAATTTCACAAGAACCAAATTCCTAGAACGATTATTAATTTCTGATAAGGTAGATACATGTATCTACATGGATTTTTTAGATAACATTCGATTTACAATGCTAAGGCGTTTTATATTTCCAAACGGAGAGAGTATAAAACATGTTCAAATTCATACGAATCTAGATTAATGCACGTACGTCACTTTTATTTTGAGACGGTGGGAGTAGAACGAACGGTAGTACTCTACGAGCAGGCTAGTGACGGTGCTACGGCATATCGTAATATACCTAGCTAGTGGCCAAAGAAGAGCAGTCGGTGGAGTTCTGAGACGTCGCAGTGCAGTGTCCGCGCAGTTTAACTCGGCCGGCGTCAACCCCCTACGACGCACCCTATTATATATGTATCGCGTGCTGATTGTGATGAACTGAAGATCCTAATCTCATTGAGAGTGACAGTCTATGGCTCGACTTCAAAGAAAGTACAGGACAGCCGTAGCGTTCGTTCGAAGTCGCGATCGACCCACCGATCTCGTGCTTAAGTACGTGTTTTTTCGGATGTCGTTTGCTTCCGACCTCCTCGCACGATCGATGTTAGTTTGTTTTAATTTCGCGCCATGCATATGATACTAGTGTATGATACTATGTTTCTAGTTCATTGTACTCTCTCCGTCACGGTTTGGAGGACGTCTTATAAAATTTATATGTTTTCAAAACTCCTCTACTTTTAGACGCGTTAGACTTAATCATATAATTAATACCCTCTTTTTCCTCCCCACTTCCTACTCCATGCATCCAAGAAATTAATTCTTGCATTCAACTCCACCAATGCATGCGTCTAAATTCCTCGTTTCTATTGAGTAATTACGTTTAATAGGGAACAAAATAATTAATGGCCTATTTTTCCCCAACGAATATGCATGTTTTTGGCATAAATCTGGTCCTAATCAGTATCCATCTAGGTCACAACAATTTGTCTAAAACGCTCTCCAAACCATGAAGGAGGGAGTATCATGTAGTAGTATCTGTTGGATTATTAGGCATAATTTTCACGATTAATTCCAGAATATAAATCATAACAAAACCAGCTACTAGCTCATGTAACTCGAACATACTAGCTGTACTAAACAATAGGATGATCGGAAACAAACAGCAGCCTAACATGTACTCGCAGAACATGATGAACAACCAAACAGGATCACGTAGCGCGTACCGTTCGGTTGTAGTAGTAGAAACTTTGGGGAAGAGGGATCGCAGCAGATGGCGACGAAGACGACGGTAGGCAGCACCGCCTGACTTGGATGGAAGACGACCCGTGATGAAGAACTCGAGCAGTCGCGCATAGCGCTTCCCAAAAACCTTATTCGCCCTCTCCCGAGATTCCCGCAACCCGTAACCCGCGGCGCGCGCGTCGTGACGTGACGAGGCGAGCGTGCGTGCGAGCGGCGGCGTCGTCGGAGGAGGAGCGCGCGTGTGTATCTCTCTTATTCCCACTTACTTACAAAGTGGTGCAACACTCCACCTTATAAGGTGGTGCAACTCTCCTCCAACTTTTCATGTGGGACTAAACTTTAGCTCCCACTCCACTCCCATGTGAGCTGCCACAAACATGGGCCCAAACACATATGGGCTGCCACAAATTTGGGCTTTGAGATTTAGGGAAAATCTGAAATACTCATGGGCCTAAATGGATTAGCCCCATTATTTCTAACAATCCCCCACCAGATCTCAAATGCCCATTTGAAGATTTGCCAATCCTTGCTACTTGTTTATATACCAGTGTTTCAGCAGAGACTGTTAAGTTGAACTTCCGCCTAGAAACTTGAACTACGTCTATCAACAACTTGAACAATGGACGAACCTTGAATTGCAAGTTTGGTGCCAATAGATTTCGCTCAAAATCATAACTAGTACTTGGCTGTCAGTAGCCTACCCCGCGGGTTGGAGCATATGCGTCATACTCCCTGGTCTCTTCATGAGTTTACTAGAGATCACCCAGATCTCATAGACCGCGACGTTTACATTCTAGCTCATATAGGTGTGTTCTTTCAAGAATGCCCTGTAGGACGGCATCTTTGCTAATTAAAGCCAACAGAAACACATTAAGGCATGTTGCCAACCTGCCTTACAGATTATGAGAGTCATGCATCTTAACATAGAGAGGGTTTTCAAAATACTCTCCTTAGTCAAACCACTAGCTTGTTCTTCCCAGGTCCTAATTCACGGGATCTCCGATCACATAGGTTGGGTTACCACTAAGGTGTGACATCCATGGGTCTCAACCCCATCTCCCTCGATGCACTTTCTATCACATTTCGTGATAGTCCCTTTGTAAAGGGATCTGCCAGGTTTTTGTCTGTTTGAATATACGTAACAGTTATTACTCCGGAGTTTCTCAATTTCCTGACAGATTTCAAACGTCTCTTCACGTGTCTTGATGACTTCGCGTTATCCTTAGAATTGTTCACTTTGACAATAACAGTTTGGTTGTCGCAATTCAAAAGGATTGCCGGCACAGGTTTTTCAACCACAGGCAAGTCCATCAAGAGCTCACGCAGCCATTCTGACTCAACAGTGGCTGTGTCTAAAGCAGTAAGTTCTGCTTCCATAGTTGACCTCGTCAATATGGTTTGTCTACGAGACCTCCATGACACTGCGCCACCTCCAAGGGTAAACACATACCCGCTCGTGGCGTAGAGTTCATCAACGTCAGAGATCCAATTCGAATCACTATATCCTTCAAGCACAGCAGGATTCCCTGAATAGTGAATCCCATAGCTCATTGTACCACATAGATAGAGCATGACCCTTTCAAGTGCATGCCAATGATCAATACCCGGGTTAGACATGAACCTACTCAACTTGCTCACAGCAAAAGAGATATCGGGTCTTGTAGCGCTTGCTAAGTACATGAGAGAACCAACAACTTGTGAATATTTTAGCTGATTTGTTGGTTCCTTCTTATTCTTTCGTAATGTCAAATTGGGATTATAAGGTGTTGGAGAAGTCTTGCCATCATTAAAGCCAAACCGGCTCAAGACCTTCTCAACATAATGAGATTGCGTTAAAGTAATCCCATTCTCGTTCTTAATAAGCTTGATGTTCAGAATGACATCAGCCTCTCCCAGATCTTTCATATCAAAACTCTTTGATAGGAAAGACTTGACCTCATTTATCACTTTCATGTTTGTACCAAAGATCAGAATGTCATTCACATACAAACATAATATAACGCTATCGCCCCCACCATGGCGATAGTAAACACACCTATCAGCCTCATTAATGACAAAGCCAGCAGAAAGTAGAGTTCTGTCAAACTTCTCATGCCATTGCTTAGGTGCTTGTTTCAGGCCATATAAAGATTTCAATAACTTACACACCTTTGTCTCTTCACCTTTTACCACAAACCCATCCGGCTGATCCATATAGATCTCCTCTTCCAACTCTCCATTAAGGAAAGCTGTCTTCACGTCCATTTGATGAACGAGAAGACCATAAGAGGCAGCCAGGGATAGTAGTACTCGAATGGTGGTCAGTCTAGCGACAGGTGAATAGGTGTCGAAGTAATCTTCGCCTTCTTTCTGTGTGTAGCCCTTAGCTACAAGCCGTGCCTTGTACTTCTCAATAGTACCATCAGGCCTTAGCTTCTTATTGAACACCCACTTACATCCCACAGGTTTACAACCATAGGGTCGTTCTGATAATTCCCAAGTTCCATTAGAAAGAATCGAGTCCATCTCATTTTGGACAGCTTCTTTCCAATCATCTGCATCAGGAGATGCATATGCCTCAGTAATGGATCTGGGAGTATCATCCACAAGGTACACGATGAAATCATTGCCAAAGGATTTTGCAACCCTCTGTCTCTTACTCCTCGTGAGAGGTTCATCGTCATCCTTCTCAAGAAATTCCTCATGTGGTTGTTCAGAATTATCAATAGATGCACTAGATTCAGGAAGTATTTCAGAAGAAATCCTACCAATGCTATGCATATCTTTCATAGGAAAAATATTCTCAAAGAATGTTGCATCACGAGATTCCATTATAGTATCAACATGCATATCAGGTACCTCAGATTTAACCACTAGAAATCTATAGCCTACACTCCGTGGAGCATATCCTAGAAAGATACAATCCACTGTCTTGGGTCCGAGCTTGCGTTTCTTGGGAATCGGTATGTTGACCTTCGCCAAACACCCCCAAGTACGCAGATACGAAAGTGATGGTTTTCTCCCAACCCACTCCTCATAAGGAGTCTTTTCTTTATTCTTGTTAGGAACTCTATTCAGGACATGACATGAAGTCAACAAAGCCTCCCCCCACCATGCCTTTGATAAACCAGCAGTGGCTAACATGGAATTCACCAAGTCAGTCAGCGTGCGGTTTTTCCTCTCGGCAACCCCGTTTGATTGGGGCGAGTAGGGAGGCGTCCTCTCATGAATAATTCCGTGTTCCTGACAGAATTCATCAAATATTTTGGGAAAATACTCACCACCACGATCCGACCTAAGACGCTTGATCTTTCTCTCTAGTTGATTTTCAACTTCGGCCTTATAGATTTTAAAGTAGTCTAAAGCCTCATCTTTAGTTTGCAACAAGTAAACATAGCAGAATTTAGTAGCATCATCTATCAACATCATGAAATATCTCTTTTCACCTTTTGTCAACACACCATTCATCTCACATAGATCAGAATGTATGAGTTCTAGAGGTGCCAAGTTTCTCTCCTCGGCAGCCTTGTGAGGCTTTCGAGGTTGCTTTGATTGCACACAACTATGGCACTTAGAACCTTTGGCAATAGTGAAATTCGGAATTAAACTCATGCTGGACATCCGAGAAATCAAACCAAAATTAATGTGACATAAACGAGAATGCCAAACACTGGTACCATCATTAACACCACCACAAATATGATTCACGGATTTATTACAAAACTCTGAAAGTGAAAACCGGAACAAGCCTCCGAACTCATAACCTTTACCAATAAATTGTCCATGTTTCGAAACAACGACTTTATTAGACTCTAAGACAACCTTAAACCCATCTCTGCAAAGAAGGGAGCCACTAACGAGATTCTTGTTCATAGTAGGGACATGCTGCACGTTCCTCAGCTGCACGATCTTTCCGGAAGTAAACTTCAGATCCACCGTGCCAACACCACGAACAGAAGCATGTGATCCATTCCCCATTAGGACGGATGAATCCCGAGCGACCTGATAAGAAGTGAACATAGAGATGTCAGCACACACATGAACATTAGCACCCGTATCAAGCCACCAACACGGTGATTGAAATACTGAAAGAACAGTAAATAAATTACCATACCCATCAGTATTGCTAGCGGTCACGACGTTGACAGTCTTGGCCTTTTTCCCTCTGCGGTCTGCGCGTTCTGGACAGTCCTTGGAAAAATGGCCGGGCTCTCCACAAGTGTAACAAGACAGTTCACTCTTGTCCCTGTTCGTCTTCTTCTTCTTGAAGGTTGTAGTCTTTACAGGCTTGTTAAAGGAGGGTTTGAAGTTCCCTTTGTTCTTGCCTATGGATTTGCCTTTCTGCACAAAGTTAGCAGTAGCAAGACCCTCTCCTTTCTTAGTAGTGTCCTTAGCCCGAGCCTTCTCCTCAACATCAAGGGACGCTATCAGATTTTCAACTGATATCTCCTGTCTCTTGTGTTTGAGAGTTGTGGCAAAGTTCCTCCATGAAGGGGGCAACTTAGCAATAATGCATCCCGCCACAAACTTGTCGGGTAAGGTACACTTAAGGAGTTCGAGCTCCTTGGCAATGCACTGTATCTCATGAGCTTGTTGAACCACAGGAAGGTCCTTAGTCATCTTAAAATCATGAAAGCTCTCCATGATATACAGTTCACTGCCAGCATCTGCAGCACCAAACTTGGCATCCAGTGCATCCCAGAGCTCCTTTCCGTCTTTTATGTGCATAAACACATCACACAGACGGTCAGCAAGAATGCTCAGAATACATCCCACAAAGACAGTATTAGCATCCTCGAACTTCTTCTGATCCTCGTCAGATATAGTTCCCTCAGGTTTGCCTTTACTGATGTGGAACACTTTCATCGTGGTCAGCTAAAGCTCAGCCTTGTACTGCCACCTCTTAAAGTGCACACCGGTAAACTTATCCGGCCTCAGTGCATCGGTAAAACCAGCCATTGTTAATTCAGGAAATTGCCTACAATAAGGTTTTTGGATTGTTGGATTATTAGGCATAATTTCCACGATTAATTCCAGAATATAAATCATGACAAAACCAGCTACTAGCTCATGTAACTCGAACATACTAGCTGTACTAAACAATAGGATGATCGGAAACAAACAGCAGCCTAACATGTACTCGCAGAACATGATGAACAACCAAACAGGATCACGTAGCGCGTACCGTTCGGTTGTAGTAGTAGAAACTTTGGGGAAGAGAGATCGCAGCAGATGGCGACGAAGACGGCGGTAGGCAGCACCGCCTGACTTGGATGGAAGACGACCCGTGATGAAGAACTCGAGCAGTCGCGCAGAGCGCTTCCCAAAAACCTTATTCGCCCTCTCCCGTACAGGATCACAAGGGCGAGTGGTTCCGGAGACCTGCTCTCCCGTCCGCAGAGGAAGGCAAAACCCTAGATTGGTTTTCGGTGGTGTTGTGGCAAAATAAAGCTCGGCTCAGCGAGATTCCCGCAACCCGCAACCCGCGCGCGCGCGTGCGAGCGGCGGCGTCGTCGGAGGAGGAGCGCGCGTGTGTATCTCTCTTATTCCCACTTACTTACAAAGTGGTGCAACACTCCACCTTATAAGGTGGTGCAACTCTCCTCCAACTTTCCATGTGAGACTAAACTTTAGCTCCCACTCCACTCCCATGTGAGCTGCCACAAACATGGGCCCAAACACATATGGGCTGCCACAAATTTGGGCTTTGAGATTTAGGGAAAATCTGAAATACTCATGGGCCTAAATGGATTAGCCCCATTATTTCTAACAGTATCATAATAGTGATATATTTATTGATTTATAGAATCTCTATGTAAAATGTGTGTATAAGATTATTTGTCATTATGATTTCTAGTTTTACGTGATATAATACGGTATCTACCTATAATAGGACTCTAATCACCTCTCTCTTCAATAATTATGATGTCATATCAAATTTTTGCTAAGTTGAGATGCATGATATACTAGCACTATTGCAATAGCGTTTCAATAACCCTGTCAAATATGAAACACTATTGCATTAATTAGGCATGATAATTCGAGCATTGTAAGTTCATGCAATTAACTTCACGTCAATCAAATGTCTAACGTACTTCTAATCGTACCCGTACGGCAGCCAAGACGATCTCGTCAGTCGTCACCCCGGCCGGCCCAGATAGCGCTCCTTTTTCCTTTCTTTCTGTGGTAACATGTAAATTCAAAGCTAGCGCTAGCTGTGTGGTAGTAGCAGCTAGCAGGTGCAGCGTGCGGTTCGAGCTCAAAGGAAAGTAGTACAGCTAGCTAGCTCGATGCGACGTCCGAACTCTGAAGAATCTACGTAGCTAGCTACTCGATCGATCTCGATCTCGGGTCGTTGCGCGCGTGCGCGTGCAGTACTCGCGGCAACTGTAGTTTTCGGGTGCTGTCGCAACCACCTGCTGTTTAGGTTCCGCACGTAATCCTAGGTAGCCTCTGGAATGGCTAAGCACACACTGTCCACGATTAAACCCGTGCAAAAAGTAAAACCATTCAAACCGTCTAAACTAGCCAAAAGTTTTCTAGTTTAATCTCATTCATAAATCTAATCTAAACTTTGAAATTAGTATAAATTTTTAAACTAGTCTAAACCGGTCAAACCGGCTAAACCATTTTTGCATAGGCTTACCCACGATCACGGAAATGAACCGATCTCCGTCGCTTTCTTTTGAGAAACGATACGCTTTCCTCGGGATCAAACGAGAACGAAACGATCCCCGGGTCGCTATCTCTGTGTGAACGCGTGAGCAGTTCGTCCTCTACGTCCTTTTCCCAAATCCCACGTGAGAATGCGCCCTTCTCCTCTCCATGGCCGTCGCCTGCGGACCAGGCACCCACCATCGTCGCCAGACCAGATCCCGGCCACGCATGTGTCCCCGCGTCCACGCCCATCTCAAAATCCACCCCTCCCCCTCCTCCCCCTTCCCGCGTAAGAGCTCTCACCGGAGGAGGCACCTTCCTTCGTAGTCGGATTAGGTCCGTCGGAGCATGCACCGCCGCCGTCGAAGCATGCACCGCCGCCGTCGAAGCATGCACCTCCGCCGTCGGATCAGATCCTCGGCCGCGGATGTGCCTCCACATCCACAACATCTCGCCGCCGCCGATGTGCTTGCATCAACCCAATTGTTGTGCGCCCAACGACGGTGGTGCTGCCATAGGGGAGATGACAACGATGTTACCATCGGTAGCCGGAGATGCTACCGACAACAGCCGTCAGTGTTGCCAAGGGCGAGGACTCCTGCTACATGGGGGTACCAACACTGCTACCCGGCGGTGCGCGGCGCTGCTACTGACCATGCACGACGTTGCTACCGACGGCAGGACGTTCTGCTGCAAGAGGGTACCGACTTTGCTATCGGAAAGCTACCACCCGTGATGGCGCGCGCGGCTGTTTATGACGGCGGAAATCTTTTGCTAATTTTGTTTTCATATTTTGCAACAATAGCATAATTTTTTTTGCTACGAAGTATCCGATGAAGTCACTTTTTAACATATGTTTTGCTATATTATCACATATGTTTTTGCTACCACCCATTCTATAATTTGCTACAACAGCGTAAAGTTTTTTTTACAGGTCTCCGGCGAGGTTTGCCGATGAAAGTCCCCGGCGAGTCTCCGACGAGGTCGGTCTGCTACATTAGCACAACCTTTTGCTACAAGGTCATCGACGAGGTCTACAGGGAGGTCTAGTTTGTCTGTTCTTTTTTCTAGACCGAACCGTTTTCTGCTGCATGTAACAAAAGTAATACTATTTTGTCGCAAAAGCAAAAAAAAAATTTGCGAAGGTGAATCATATTGCATTAACCAAGATTCTTACAGAAAAGCACTGAAACAAAGAAAAATACAACGAGGTCCTCCAGCACTCCAGCATCGCCCTCATCGCACGGCACGCTGCGTCGTCGAAACCCGCCGCCACTCCTCCACTCATTGTTTGGACTGGGAGGAACCCCCGAGTGGTCGGGAAGTCGACGCTCCTCGGCACCTGAGTGCCTCCATCCTGCACCACGCACGACGACCCCGGCTTGGTCAACAACAACAACACCACCTAGATCTTCGACGACCGGCTCCACCATCTCTCGGACACCGGCTTGAGGGAGACACGCACCACAGCTTCGACGAGTCGCGGTCGCGCGAGGGACAACAGATCCATCACGACGCTCCATCAGGAACACCACCTAGATCTTCGACGACCGGCTCCACCATCTCACGGACACCGGCTTGAGGGAGACACGCACCACAGCTTCGACGAGTCGCGGTCGCGCGAGGGACAGCAGATCCATCACGACGCTCCATCAGAGCGACCAAGACGGAGGAGAGGGCCGCTTGACGAGGTTTGATCTCGTCAATGCCCATTGTTATGGACTTGGGTTTTGGAGAAGATGGGGATGCTGGAGATCGTGGAACGGTTAACAGACAAACAACAAGGGGACACGAGATTTACCCAGGTTCAGGCCCCCCGGAGGGAAAACCCTACTCCTGCTTGTCTGCTCTTGATTACGGCGGAACCGAAAGTTACAGGGTGCGCAGATTCGATCTGGCGTGGAGGTGTGTATGCGAAAGTATGAGTCAACAGATTGTAAGAGAGATCTAGATCTGTAGATCTATTGTGGTCTAGTCTATCGGGGTTATGGCGTGTGTAGGTCGTCTAGATCGGTAGATCTATTGTGGCGGTGGAGATCGTAGATCTATCTATTGTGTACGTGTCCTCCTCGTTGGACCCTCCTAGCCTTTATATATGGGGAGGCTAGGTCTCGGGTGCCAATACGATTTGGTTACAAGTTGTATTCAAACTCTAGTCTTGAGGTTTCCTTGTCTTGTACGCTTGAGAGTCCGTGTCCACATGGGCTTCATAGCAGCCGAAACGTCATAGGAATCATGGACCCTGGCAGGTCGTCGAGTGGGCCTTCCGTCGGGCTGGACCAGGTAGGCTAACATCGGGTACCCGTAGGGTATAACCATGTCAGTAGTCCCCGAGTGTTCAGTTGAATCGTAGATTCGGCTGAGGACTCTTCAATCCTTCGGGTGCAACTCTGTCTTTCAAGAAAATGTGTAGGGATTGTTGATGCATGTGCGTGACTCTCCCGACGGATCAGGGTCAGTTAACTGTCTTAGGACAAAACAACACGATCTTCTTCAGGTTCGAGTCCCTCGACTCGAACCCGGAACATATGCTGGCGTAATTCGACTCAGGCCGTGGAGGACTTACACGAGTGGAATTCCAGTGAATTTAATTGATGTACCCAACGCGTCCGTCGGGATTTTTCATCGCGCCTGTTGGCATGGGTACACTAGCAGAGCGCAGTCATGTACGTTACCAGGCCATCAGATGATATCTGTAGGTCTTATCTTTGCATCGCAGACACAGCATCCGAATTTTATCACCGCGGAGGTGTTTCGGGTAGCCAAGGAGAATGCTACTCACTTAGCGTTTAATTGGGGAAGACTTGCCAAAAAGTTTTTTCTTTCCTGATCCGAAGGATCGCAGTCGAAATTTTATAGGGTGCGCGACCAGCGCTCCCTATGGGAGTAGCCCCTGAGTGTCTGTTCGAGTCGTAGACTCGAGCAGAGACTTTAATTCAGCCGTT
This sequence comes from Avena sativa, assembly GCA_916181665.1. Taxonomy (NCBI): domain Eukaryota; kingdom Viridiplantae; phylum Streptophyta; class Magnoliopsida; order Poales; family Poaceae; genus Avena; species Avena sativa. Next base: position 388,086,778 of record OV702280.1, on the reverse strand, counting down.
GTTCAGCTTTCGGTCCGTAGGACACAAATTTTTCGGATGCTTGAATCCATCCTCCCTATGGGAGTAGCCCCCGAGTCCGTAATGGAGTCGCAGACTCGATGTTGGACTCGAAGAATAGTTTAGTGGTGTAGTACACTATTCATGCTTCGGGTGCGCGGCCAGCGCTCCAGTTTGGAGTAGCCCCCGAGTGTCTGGCGGAGTCATAGATTCGGGCAGAGACTCGAGTCTTGTATCATGTAGTTGTAGCCGAAAATCTCGTGGGCGTACCGCTGACCCGGAAGTACATCGGGTGCGCGACCAGCGCTCCTGATAGGAGTAGCCTCCGAGTGTCTAGTCGAGTCGCAGACTCGAGTGGAGACTCATGCGATGACAAACCAGTGACCCGGAAGTGCATCGAGTCAGCGTCTCACACATAAGGAGCCGAGGAGTTGACGTAGCGGAGTCGCGCGACGTTTAATCGGAAAGACTCGACGTTCCGGATGAATTCGACGCCGTTTCCTCTGTCAGGTGCACGACCAACGTCGCGTTTGTCGGGTACGTGGCCAACGTCGCGTCTTTGTAGCATCAAGACATGCAACCATCCGAGGAGTGACTCAACTCGGGTCTTGAGTGTATGGCGTTGACATGGTTATACCCTACGGGTACATAACTTCAGCATACCTAGTCCAGCCCAAGGAAGGCCCACTGCAGGCATACGCTGGCCCATGAAGATTTTCGGGTGACCAAGGCCCAGGACGTCATCGGATCCTTGGGGAACAAGACTAGTTTAGATAGGAAACTCAAAAGGGCAACGCCCTAGAACTTGTAACCGACTAGGACTGTGCCCGAGACCTGCCTAAGTCTATATAAAGGCCAGGAGGGCACGTCCTAGGGCAACTCAACCCACCTCGACTCATACTTTCGCACACGCATCCACGCCAGATCGAATCTACGCACCCTGTAACCTTCGGTTCCGCCGTAATCAAAGAGCAGACAAGCAGGAGTAGGGTTTTCCCTCCGGGGGCCTGAACCTGGGTAAATCTCGTATCCCCAGGTTGCTTGTCTGTTAACCGTGCCACGATCTCTAGCATCCCCATCTTCTCCAAAACCCAAGTCCATAACAATGGGCATTAACGAGATTAAACCTCGTCAATTGGCGCCGTCTGTGGGAATTGGGGCTGCTGATTGTGCGGTCGTGACGGTTCCGACCCGATCGATCTACAACTCTGCAACGACGGAGAATCACCTCCTCTTCGGCACTTTCGACTTCACCGCCCACTCGCCGGCCACCATGAAGGATTTCGAGCCCGTAGGCGACGGACTCGAGATTTTGTTCGGGAGTTTCTGCTTCCAGGTGGGACAAACTGGCACCCTCCGCCTCTCTGAGCGGGTGCCCGTGCCGTTAATCAGGCCCGCTTCATGGGCTCCGCACCCCGTGCTACGCATGTCGCCATCAACAAATGAGTTCCACAGCAGCAGCAGCTGCAACTCTGATCTGTGCAGTCCACCCTCGGATGAAGGAACCTACGGTTTCGGATCCGAAAGCTGCGGCAGCAGCCAACCAATCTGCAGACGCTACCTGTGCGCCGCAGTCATCTAGGCCGACGAAGAAACGCCTAACCCACCGCCCAACCCCAACCCGCAGGACGGGAACGGCGAAAACAGGGAAAACAGAGGCCACCTCATCCAACTTAGCAAAGAAGGATGGGTCGAGGCACGCCGCGTCGTCGCAGGCGAAATAGTCCTACCGCTGGACTCCCCACGTGATCTGCTAAGGGCATACCACTACCTTCTCATCGAGGAGCACAAGAAACAGGTCGAGATGCAGAAGACGCTCGACAAGCGCAAGCAGGCAGCCTCTGAGTCGAGCGCGCGACGAGCTGCGCTCTCCGCCATGGAACCTGGATCTAGTACAAACATAAATCAAGGAAACAAGCACCGTTCTCGGATGGAAAACATGGACCCCAAAGAGCGGCGTGATGTGACCCGAACTCTCCACACATCATTCATGGATATGGACGCTGACGGCAACATCACCTCGAAGACGCCACAAGCAGCGATCATGGCAGCCACTGCGTATCTCGCAGCTCACCCACCTCCGGAGGGAGACCCGAAAAGGGCCATGCATAAGTCCGCACTCACCGGACTAGGACTAATCGGAGTTGCGCTCCATGAAGACGCTCCTACGGAGCCAAAGAAGAAAGCTCCGGCCAGACGCGACCGGAGCCCCACGCCCTCATCCGAAGAGGAAGAGGAGCACGATCTTCCTCGAAGGAAGAAGAGCTCCAACCGCCACAAATATGACTACGACGCTAGAGACAAGCTTACACAACGCAAGATCGACAAGGCACGCGCCAAACGCGCATGCTCGTCTGAATCTGAGATGGACGAAGACGAGGGAGAACTCTGCGGGGCTCGATGCTTCAGCAGATCCGCCTGGCGAACGCAGATGCCACACAACTTCAAGCTTCCCTCGGATACTCCGAAGTTCAACGGCACACAAGATCCAAAGTCCTGGCTCAGTGACCATCTGTCATCCGTCAAGCTTCACGGAGGCAACAAAGAAACCGCCATGCAATGCCTTCAGCTACAGCTGACAGGCACGGCACGGGTCTGGCTCAGCAGCCTATCATCAGGATCCATTCGAAGCTGGGAGGAGCTTTCTTATAGCTTCATCCGAAATTTCAAAGGCACCAGTAAAAGGCCCGCCTCAATCGAAGAATTGCGAGCCTGCACTCAAAGAACGGGTGAATCTATTCGCTCTTACATACTACGCTGGTCTACGACCAAAAACTCCGCAGCACACATCTCCGAAGAAAGGGCCATCGACGCCTTCAGGGACGGCGTTAAGCGCCCAGACTTCAAGGAGGAACTTGGGCGTGTAAAGCCCAAGACACTTGACCACCTCATGGAAATAGCCAACAGCTGGGCAGACGGCGAAGATTGCATCCAGCGACCACAATCAGATGAAGAGGACGACTACGGCCGAAGACGCGAACGTCGTAGCAAGAGGAGATCACGCGTCTACGAGGACCGCGACGGACCCGACATGGTCGCGGCCGGCTACGCCGACCGCCGTAATGACAACAGCCGCAACAGCGGAGGATATCGCAGCGGAAACTTCCGCGACAACGGACGATCAACACAATCGTGGCAACGCCGCGACCGCGACAACGGACCCTCAGCATTCGACAAACTTTCGGGTCCATGCACCATCCACTTCTACATCGACAAACAGGATGGCAAAAAGAAGGCTAGCCACATGCTCAAGGATTGTCGCGAGTTCCAAAAACTCAGCGAAGGCATGATGCAGATGAGGCAACAAGGTCCAATCCCTGCGTTTGGAAACACACCTGCGCCAGGTGAAATAGCACACGGAGCTCCTCCGCCGCCGCCTATTGGAGGCCAAAACCAACCAGTCGCACCAGCGCAAAACAACACCGGGGTCCCATATCCCCCATCAAAAGGAGCACTCAATATGATACAGAAGGGACGCCCCACAAATAGGGTGCAGAAGAAAATCACCCGACAAATCAACTTGGCCGTGGCAACTCCGCCCGCAATCCCTGAGTACCTCAGCGGATCAGAGTCCTGCATCACTGTGGCATCCCGCAAAAACCACTACTAGAAAATCGCGTTGTTTTTGGTGCATTGCATCATCATGACCGCATGCTCATGTCATCATGCCACATTGCATTTGAGCATCGTCATCATCTTGCATTTTGCTTGCATAAAACTATTTTCAGGAAAACCTAATTTGTTTTCTAAACGCCCCGTATTTATTCAAACGCAAAACCCGAGTCTCCGGATTATTTTATTTTGTCTGCTATCGGTTTGCAAAAGCCCTGTTTGAAATAAATAAAATATTTAATTATTTTTAGTGGGGCAGTCGAACGGGCCGATTCGACCCGGACGACCACCCCTAGAATAAACGGTCCACCCCAAACCCTTTTTCTACCCAGTCCTATTCTACCCACCCCTCCTCCACCTCACCCGGGCCAATCCCTGGCTGCCACCTCACCCTCTCCCTTCCCCCTAACCTATCCCAGGCCGCCACCTAATCCTAACCCCACCCCCCTTCCCTGCCCCACACCGAGCCAGCACGCACCCCACGCCCGGCCCCACCCCATCTCTCCTCCCTCCTCCTCTCACGCGCGCGCGTCTCCCTCCTTCCTCTTCCTCCAGCCCGACGCCGCAGCCTCCTCCCTCCTCCTCCGCTCGGCTCGCCCTCCCCCAGCGCCGGTCCGCCTCCCGCCGCTCGCCCTCTCGCCTCCGCGCTCACCGGCACCCTCCGCCGCCGCGACGCCCCCTCTGCCTGCGCCGCCTCCCCGCCTTCCTTCGAGCTCTGCCCCTCCTCGACCTTGCCCCCGCCGCCGCCCGTCTCCGGCGTCCGCAGCCGTCCGCTCCTGCGCCTCCTCCTCCGGGCCACGGCCGGGCTCCGCCAGCCCCTTCCTCCCCGGCGCCGCCGCGCAAGCCCCGAGCTCCCCCTCCCGCCGGCTCCTCCTCCCCCGTCTGCCTCTCCCCGCTCGCCCCCGAGCTCGCCACCGGCCGCTGCCGCGTGCCCGCCGCCGGCGACCCCTCTCCCGCACCACCGCCTCCTCCCGCCGCTCCTCCTCCGACCTCGCTCCGGCCTCCCTCGCCGCCGGCATGCTCCTCCCCCACCCCGGCTTTGCCTCCGCCTCTGCGCCTGCCGGAGCCGGCCGGTACCCCTCTCCGGCCTCCCCACCGCGTCGTCCCCGAGCCCAACCGCCCTGGGCCATCCTCCTCGCCGCCTCCGCGCTCATCCCGCCTTCCCGCGGCCGAGTCCTGCGCCGCCCCGGCCACCTCTCGCCAGCATGCTCCGCTGCCGCCTCTGCGCCCCTGCCGTCGCTCGCTGCCCGTGCCCCCTCGCCGCATCCTGGGTGCCGACGACGTCGCCTGGCGAGCCGACCCTGAGGCCTGCCTTGGCGCGTCGCTCGCGGCCGTCCTTCGCCCTCGGCTCCCCTCCGCGTCTCCTGTGGGCCATGTCGCCCTCGTGCCCTCTGTTGTTCTGCTGCTGAACGAGGCGAGCCCAGGACCGTCCCGCGTGAGCGCATGGGTGCAAGCCAGGAGATTTGAGGACCATCTACATGGAAAGCTAAAAGGTCATCTACACCTGATCCTCTCGGGTTGTCAAGATCTTCGTCATGGACCCTGATGGTCGAGATTGGACCGAACCCTCGGACGCCAAGATCTCCCTCTCGGACCCGAAGGCGCCAAGACCCCGGACCCCAAGATCTTCGCCGTGAGACGACAAGACCGTCGGCACGACCCGACGACCGCGGATGCGACAGGATCGTCCCCGGAACGCCAAGTACTTCCTCTCGGACGCCAAGGCCCGAACCTGAAGAACGCCAAGATTGCCACGAGAACGCTCCCGAACGCTAACACCGACTCGATGGCGCGGGCCCGACAAGACCTTCGCAACGGCAAGATCGACCCCGTGGGACCCGACAAGATCTGCACGACGACAAGAACGACAGCGACCAGGCGAGTCCGATGCGCCCCCGACACCAAACCAAGTCCGGCTTCCCGGATGCGACAAGATCTACCTCAGATATCCGAGACCGATCCCGTCGAACCCTGAGACCGACCCCGAACCCCCGGACCAAGATCTTCGACCTCTAATGTGTGAACCTTTTCTCGAGCCCTATTTTATAAATGCTAAATATAAAACTTGTTGCATATTGAATTGTTCATGCATGCATACTTGTCTGTGGTTTGGGGCCTTATGCCGATTCACCTCTAATTAAATATGGGGCCCATATGCGGGCAAATCTAGTCTTATATTGGCCTCATTTAAATTTGTGTAGCGAACCGGTGATATATTTTGCCTTGTTAAAACAACATTTAAATTGCGGGGTATCTAAATAACAGGAACCATCTAATTAATTGTCGGGGCCCCGGTTCCGCTTAATTTGACCTAATCGCATCGCATCTTTGCCATGCCATACATCATACATGCATCATGCCGATCTTTTGCCGTAGTATTAAATATTGCATCCGGTGTTTATTCTAGTGTTTTGCTTCTTCGCGGATAAGGCCGTTGAGTTGATGTGAGCTTCGCCCCGATCTTCGGATGAACCTTCGACAATGTTTTCAGGCGAGCATCTCCCCCTTTCTACCTATCTTACTTTTATAGTATTTATTCCCTCCTGTTGATCTATTGCTATCTGTGTTGCGATGCTCTATTTTTTTTCGTACCCGTGATATCCCTTGCAGCCTTATATCGCCTTGGACACATCCTATTACCTGTTGATTGGTAGATAGTTGGACTTGCGCGTCGTAGTCGCTTGCTCAAGTGCTGTTGCGTGACGTCAAGTACCACAGTTGTTGGAGTATTGCCGCACGTTTATTGTTGGAGTTGATCAAGACTTTAATTACTGTTTAACAACTAAAATTGAAGTAGGTAAGCAGAGGCACAGGTGGGCAATAGATGTTATTTGGTTGTTAACCGTCCACTTGTGTCCCGTAGGACCCCGAGTGCTTGATACCTGTTCCTTGATTTATCGCGCTATCCACATACGGGGAATTATGGGCCCCCCCTGAGCCAGAGCATGATTCATTCTTATTTCTTGGGGCCACAAACTAGTTTGAGGTTTTATTTACGATCCTGTACTTATGCCATGCTTTACTGCTTTATTTACGATTGTGCGAGGAGCACACTGTACTGTTTAGGTAAGCGGAGTGTTTTCGCGGTATCGACAAGCCCCGTTTTGGGGTTCCCAGTCGTTTACAGCCATTGACGCAAACCTTGAGTCCGTCTCGGAGTCAGCTAGCTTCGTTACGGGTCTACTCAATGGGGTGGCCCCCTGAAATATTTCTGAATCCTGTGATTGCTTTGTCGTGAAAGCCTCGTTGGGTTTTGATTTGGTTTTTCCGAGGTTGATCGTGTGTGTGTTGCTATTTGTGCACCCCGGCCGGGTTAAAACTTTCTGAAAGCCGTGTCCGCGGTTATGGACGACTTGGAGCACAGTATCTCGATCATAGACAACTATAACTAAAGTAGTGCTATAAATTTGACTTTATAATGACTAGTAAACAGCTTCACTATAATGGAATGGCTAAATAAAACTGCCAACAATTGCTTGTTTGGGTTATCGCTTGCGACCATTGTACCTGACTAGTAAGTATTGCAACTATAACGGAATGGCCAAATAAAAGTACCAACAACTGCTGGGTTTTGGGATATCTCATGCTATTTGTATCTGACTAGTAAGTGCCGCAACTACAACGGAATGGTTAACTAAAATGGCCCACTGCTTATTATATCAGGATGATTATCTGTACTTGACTAGTAATTGCTGCAACGATAACTGAATAAATAAAACTGCCAACGGTGTGAGTTCCTCGGTTGACTTCCTCGTTTGGTCTCGAGGGGGAAATACCAGGATGGGATTGTTTGGTGTTAGTATCAGGTTGGTTCCGGATAGGTCTTTCTTATCCCTCTCTGATAACCGCCAGTTGTATCGAGTCTCTATAGGTTGTTTAGTGCATGCTGCCGCTGCCGCATCAGTCCACCATACCTATGTAGGCGAGGACCGCCGAATTCTAGCCTCGCCGTGTACTGGCCTCTGTACTGACGCTCCTCTTTTTCCTTTGCCCTTTGTCGGCACCCCTTTTGTTTAAGCAGGTTTGAGATCGACGTCGTTAGCAGGGTTAGCCTTCCGGCTTGGCCTGGGCAGGGTTATGGACGCCATTGGTTATGCTTCAGGGCTCTTAGCCCCATTTGCACCTTGTCCGTAGTCGGACGCTCTCTCATTTTCAAGGTGATTTGGATCTTTGTATATTATATCTGTATTCTTGCCTCATGGAGTCGCTGCTGTATATATATCTGTTCTGTGGGTCCCATCGAGGACTGTTGTGTAATGTTATTACTTCGTTTTCCACCCGCACGAAAGTGCCTGGTGGGCACCTTTGAATCGTTCCTATGCGGGTTTGGCGGGTTTCGCTAAAACTTGCATAGGGCCGATTCTGAGGGTGTTACAATCACATTCACCCGCGCGGATCACCCTTGCCAGATCCCTCGCCCAGGTCATGCCGCCCTGGTGCTGGAGGCGCAAATCGGAGGCTTCGAAATGAGTCGCGTCTTCATGGACGGCGGCAGCGGCATCAACCTAATATTCGCAAGCACTCTAGCAGCCATGCGGATCCCACAATGCAGCCTGGAACAATCAGACACAACGTTCCATGGCATTGTCCCAGGGAAGGGCATCTTCCCCCTGGGCAAAATAGGGCTCGATGTCATCTTCGGGAAGCCGGACAACTTTCGGCAGGAGCGCCTCGAATTCGAAGTGGTAGACTGGCCATCGCAATACCACGCCATACTGGGACGTATAGCATTTACACGGTTCTTGGCCGTCCCACACTATGCATACCTACTACTCAAGATGCCAGGACCAAGGGGCGTCATCACAATCCACGGGAGCTTCACTCGATCGGACCAATGCGACAGGGATTTCAACAAAATCTCCCAGTCCTTCGGCATGCAAGACGAGCTCGTAAGGCTCCGCGAGGAGACGGACAATGGGCTACCCCCAGTCACAAAGCAGAACGCACCCGACATGTCCTTCGACTCCACCGTCAACACAAAGAAAGTGAAGGTCCATCCGACAGACGCCTCCAAGACGGCGCTGATCGCCAACGACCTCAGCACCGCATAGGAAGGCGCGCTCGTCGAATTCCTCCGTGAGCGCTGGGAAATATTCGCCTGGTGTCTTGCGGACATGCCAGGAGTTCCCAGGGAATTCGCCGAGCACGCACTCAATGTCTTCCCAGACACCAAGCCAGTCAAGCAGTCTATCCGAAGACTGTCGGAGCCACGAGCCGAAGCTATCTGCAAGGAGATCAACAGATTACTCGCAGCAGACTTCATACGGGAAATCAAGGAAAGCGAGTGGCTAGCAAATACGGTGATGGTCCCGAAGAAGGACACGGACATCCTGCGGATGTGCGTAGACTTCACGTCACTCAACAAACACTGCCCTAAGGACCACTTCCCTCTTCCTCGGATCGACCAGATCATCGATTCGACTGCAGGATGTGAGAAACTCTCCTTCCTCGACGCCTACTCAGGCTATAACCAGATTCGACTCAAGGTCGAGGATCAAGAGAAAACGGCGTTCATCACACCGTTCGGAGTATACTGCTACAACACAATGCCTTTCGGGCTAAAGAACGCGGGTGCCACGTACCAGCGATGCATGCAGGCCTGCCTCAAGGACCAGATCGGTCGCAACGTCCAAGTCTATGTCGACGACATAGTCATAAAAACCAAGGAGGCAAAAACACTAATCGACGATCTCCGCGAGACGTTCGACAACCTTGATCGCTACAGGATCAAGCTCAATCCAGAAAAATGCGCCTTCGGCGTCCCCTCGGGTCAGCTGCTCGGATACTTCATCTCTCAATGAGGAATTGAAGCGAACCCGAAGAAAATCAAAGCTATCATGACAATGGAGAAGCCAAAAAACCTGAAGGGCGTTCAGCAGCTCGCAGGGCGAGTAGCAGCACTAAGCAGATTCATCAGCCGCATGGGCGAGAAAGACCTACCATTCTACCAGCTGCTACGCAAAACAGACAAATTCGAGTGGACACCAGAAGCAAACGACGCATTCGAAAGCCTCAAGCGGCTCCTCTCTACCTCGCCTGTTTTGGTCACCCCAAAAGAGCGCGAGCCCCTGTTGCTGTACATAGCAGCCACACACCAGGTGGTCAGCACAGCACTAGTGGTCGAACGACCCGAAGAAGGCAAGACCCACGGAGGTACAACGCCCAATTTACTACCTCAGCGAGGTTCTCACTCCAACAAAACAGCGGTACCCGCACTACCAGAAGCTAGCCTATGGCGTATTCATGACGGCTCGACGACTGAGCCACTACTTCCAGGAGCATCAGGTGATGGTCGTCAACGAGGCGCCCCTGAACAGCATCCTGAATAACCCAGAGGCCACAGGACGCGTGGCCCCGTGGGTCATCGAACTATCACCCTTGGACATCGTTTACGAGAAGCGACACGCAATCAAATCTCAAGTCCTTCCGGACTTCCTAGTGCACTGGATGGAGCTGCAGCTGCCTGACACCCCAGACATGTCGCAGTCCTGGACAATGCATTTTGACGGCTCCAAACGCGAAGCCGGAGCAGGGGCAGGAGTCATACTGACCTCGCCGCAAGGTGACAAGATGAAGTACGTCCTTCGGATGAAATTCAGAGCCTCCAACAACGAAGCCGAATATGAAGCCCTGATCCATGGCATGAAGATGGCAAAAATATGCGGCGCAACGCGCCTGGTCATCTATGGTGACTCCAACCTCGTCGTACAGCAAACGATGAATGAGTGCGACGCACACGCCGAAAACATGATCGCGTACCGGGCGCTATACAACGCACTCGAAGGCGAATTCGACGGCTGCGAACTTCGGCACGTTGGAAGAGAGAGCAACGAGGAGGCCGATAGACTCGCCAACATCGGCTCCACTTGTGCCAAGGTACCCCCAGGTGTGTTCCTCGAACAGATCTGCGTGCCATCCATCAAGCGGAAATTCCCTAAAGGATCACCCGAAGAAGCAGAACACTCGGGGGCTACGCTACCCGAAGGTCAGGAAGGACCCGAAAAATTGGATACCGAAGTTGCCATGGTCAACCTGATGCAGGTCATGGTAGTCGAAGAAACTTGGACACGTCCATACCTCCAGTTCCTGACAAATGGAGAATTGCCTGACAGCCCGACAGACGCTAGGCGCATATCTCGTCGGTCCAAAGCCTTCACCATCATCAACGGCGAACTGTACAAACGCAGCATTACGGGTGTACTACAACGGTGCGTCACCATCGACGACGGCAGAGCTATACTCCAAGATATACATGAAGGCATATGCGGCCACCACGCAGGCAGCCGCTCCCTTGTTGCCAAAGCTCTACGAGCAGGATTCTATTGGCCAACGGCCATGAACGACGCGAAGGACATCGTCCGAAGATGCAACAGGTGCCAGCGGTTCGCCGACAAACCGCACGCACCTGGGTCCGAACTACGACCCATACCCATAGCCTGGCCTTTTGCCCAATGGGGCCTCGACATGATCGGCAAACTGCCAAAATCCTCAAAGGGAGGACACGTTTTCCTCCTGGTGGTAGTCGACAAATTCACCAAGTGGATCGAAGCCATGCTAGTCACCAACCAGAAGGACACAACCGCCGTCAAGTTTTTCGAATCCATTGTCTACAGATTTGGTGTACCGCACAGCATCATCACCGACAACGGATCGAACTTCATCTCCGAAGAATTCCAGGACTTCTGCGAAGGCCTCGGGATCAATATCACATATGCCTCAGTGGCACACCCGCAAACAAACAGGCAGGTGGAAAAGGCCAACGACCTAATCGGCGCTGGCATCAAGAAACGCCTCATGAGCTCACTTGAGCACAAAGCTGGAAACTGGACGGAAGAACTACAGTCTGTCCGGTGGAGCTTACGTACTACGCCAAACAGCTCCACCGGCTACACACCGTTCTTCATGGTTCACGGAGCCGAGGCAGTGCTACCAGCCGAAGTACGCCATCAGGCTCCACGAGTCGTAGCGTACAGCAAAGCCGAGTCCACGACCGCGCTCGAAGATGCCGTCGACACACTCGACGAAGCACGGGACATAGCAGCAGCTAGATCAGCGGTGTACCAGCAAAGTCTCCGCAACTACCACAGCCGACGGCTGCGCCCAAGGTCCTTCGTCGAAGGAGACCTCGTCTTGCGACTCAACCAAAAGCGCCCGAACAAACTCGATTCACCATGGGAAGGACCCTACGCCATCACCGAGGTCATCCCAGGTGGCGCCTATCGCCTCAAGCACGTGGAGTCTGGAGTCGCATACTCCAACCTATGGAACGTCTCGCACCTGCGATGATTCTACCCGTAGCAGCCTACCCCTTATTTTTACTTTCAATAAGGCTTTCAGCCAAGGCTATTCAGCCGAACCATGTACCTCCTCCATTACGATATAAATAAAGCTAAGTGTCTCGCTCCCAACCTTCGGTTGACTATTTTTGCAACTTTCCTACATGCTACAAACGCACTCGGGGGCTCCCCCCACCTCACGATTTCATTGACTAAGGACCAAACGTGTACACCTGAGTAGCTGACTACGTCAGGCAAACGAAAAGGACACGTACTCAATCAAAGCACTACGTGCTCACACACATGCAAACCTTTACAACAAAGGGCACATACACGCCCATCCGCAATACACAAATTTTACATCTATCTGTTTATTTTCAGGTCCTATCTACTCTGAAGAATAACCTGCGCACGCTGCTCAAACAAGTCTACAATTTGCTCGGCATACTGCCTTACAGCCGCGTAATGTGGACACATGTTCCACTCGCCACCATCTGGTCGAGAAGGTGGCCCAGTCGCCACAGCAGCCAAATCTACGTCAGGGCGATGCACCCTCACAAGAGACAAGGCAGCCTTCACCCCTGCGACGAGTTGCTGCCGCACCAACTCCTTGACATTTCCGGCATTCCGAAATTTCGTCAGAAGACCCGCAAGAGTCGTTGGCACGGCATCCAGCGGAAACATGACGTGCAACACCGAAGACAACAATGTTTGCACCTGGCGGAGCACCCGCGAAACCTGGTAGACGCGATCCTGCACCGTTGCCAGAACCATGGCGCGATCTCGGTCCATCCAGAAGAAGCCGCCGGCCTCCATATCCTGTTGAGTCAAACAATTGACCCGAACAGCAATACGCTCCTTCTCTTCCCTCAGAGCAATATTGGCACCTAAGACAAACGCACAAAAACAAAGAGTAAGGCCAGCAGGCTCACCCGAAGAACTGGGCTACAGCCCGAGAGAAGGGTCAACTTACATTGCAGCTGCTCAGACAGTCGACCCAGCTCCGCCATCAAATACTCCTCTCTGGCCGCACCACGGTCTGCTTTGGATTTCCAAACATCAGCACGACCGCGTACCCAAGCAAATCCCTCTCCAAGCTACGCACGCGATCCCGAAGAAAAGCAAGCTGCGAGGAACCATCCAATGATGCTCGCAAGGGCCTTTCGGATGAAATGCCAACTGGGTCAACACCCGAAGGAACCTATAGCAGCAAAAAGGTACTCAGACATTCAGCCAAGGATAAAAGCACAACACGGAGGAATTCATTAAAATAAGGCCACTACGTGGCACAATGATGGTACTACAAAAGATATTTACAAGCAGACTACAAACTACTCTACGCCTACTATGCCTAAGGTGCAGGGCACTGAGTCGCCTCAGATCCAGACTGCCTAGCCTTAGCCTCGCCCTGCTGCCGCAGCGCATACTCAGACAACAAGTCGATAAGCTTGGACCCGTATCGTCGACAGCGAGCGGAGTAGGCGGCGAAGGCTACCTCGGATCCATCCGCGGCCGTCGGCATCCGAGAGGTAATCTGGGGCAGGTCCAGCTCCGCCCCAGCCGCCATGGCCATTGCCAGCCCAACGGACGCGCCGATGCCCTTCTGCTTGCGCTTGTACGCCGCAGGCGCTTCGCCCGACAGAGCCTCCGCCAGGGCATCCACATCTTCAAGAGACGCACCCTTCGGGAAGAGCTCCTGGTAGAAGCGACCAAGGACTTCTTTCGCCTTGGCGAGGGAGTTGACGACGATGCTGCAGCGGTCTTCGACCGCCACAGTGGCATCATCCAGAGCACTCCCGTGCTCTAGAGCACCGCGGTCGAACTCAATGCCTGCGGCATCTGCGACAAAACGAAGAAAGCATGAAGAAAGGCAACATAGGAGAATACCCGAAGGAAAAGAAGCAAAAGAAAAAACCTCACCCGAGATAGCCTTCGCAGCAGTCATGAGCTTCTCCGCCACCCCTTTCTCACGAGCAGCCGCAACGGTGGCCAGCTGCTCCTCACGATCGGCGGCCTCCTGCTGCAGAAGCTCTTTTGCTTCGGCTGCCTTCGTCAGCTCCAGCTCAAGACGCTCTCGCGCACCTGCAGCAGCTTCGGCCTTCTGCTCCGCTTGGCCAAGGCTCTTCTTCAGAGCATCAACCTCGCGGAGAGAGTCGTTATGCTCCTCTGCATTTACAACAAGCAAGTGTCAAAGAAAAGGATCAGAATACGCAAGAAAAATACTACAAGGCAGACGAATACCTTGCAGCTGCCGCAGTTTCGCCTCCAAAGTCAGGCGCTCCTCCACCAGCCGCTTGGCCTCTTGGACAAAAGGCTATAAGAAAATACAAACATCAGCGCTCGAAGACACTCGGGGGCTTCCCCCCATAACATCAAGAAGGACAACTTACGTGCTCCGAAGGCGAACCCGCAGGCCCGCCTCCGAAATTCTGAGGCGCAACCACCAGCCTCTTCTGCACAGGAGGAACTGGCGGAGCGTCACCAGAACTCGCCACCGTCGGAGGAGGAGGCGACGCAATGTTCGACTCCCTCATCATCTCGTGCGCTCCATCACTAGAGCCGTCGGAAGATTGCCTGCGCACGAATAAATCAACACAGGTGCCAAAATCGCAAGGAAAGAAAGGAAAACAATGGCCCGAAGAAAACTTACGAGCCCAACGCGCTCAGGTCGAAGATAGGAGAAGCCCTTCGGGCCCTCTTCTCTTCCTTCTTTTTTTCCTTCTTCTCCTCCTTCTTTTCTTCCTTCTTCCGCTTTGCTGGCGGCTGCGGAGCAACAGCCCGCACAGGAATGGCATGAAGGGGAGAGGAAGAGCCTCCCTGAATATCATCATGACGCTCAAGGCCCAGCGGATTTCTGGGAGTCGGAGGAGTCGAGGCATCCGAAGACTCGCTGGAGCTCCGTGATCGCTTGCGCGAATGGTCCTCACTCGACTCGTCATCCTCCGCTGGAGATCGCGCTGATGGCAGCTCGGACACGGAGTCCACCACTTCATTATCCGGGGCATTCGGATACCTTTCGGGCAACGGTGGCGCCATGCCCGGAACTTTGAAGCTCTACAAAAAGAGACGAAGCTTTGTTAGCAAACAAAGAAAAAAGTACACAGCCGACAAAACAAAAGGGGAGCACTATGTGCGCAAATCTACACCTTCGGTACGACCAACGTCGAAGAAAAGGGAAGAGTCTGCGACTTCCCCGGAATTTCTTCGTCTGCCTTGAACTTCAACAGCGTGCGAAGAGTCTTGTCAAGTTCCGCCTCGGAGATTTTCTCACTCGAAACCCTCGTCGGATCACGGTGCCCAGAGTAAAGAAACATCGGATGCGCCCTCGCTTGGAGAGGCTGCACCCGACGCTCTAGAAACGTTCGGATGACGTCGACACCGTTCACCTCCTTCTCAGGAATCAGTTGGAGATCCTCCACTCGACGGTACAGGGCCTCTATCTCCGCCACCTCACCGTCTAAGATCTGGTTTTTCCAGGATCTCTTCTTCTCAATCAACTGGGAGGGGTCAAAAGGAACGAGACCAAAATCTTGCCCAGGCATTACGGAGTCACGGATGTAAAACCATTTCCTCCGCCAGTACTGGACAGATTCAGACATGGAAAAGAAGAAGAATTGGACATTGGGACTGAGAGAGATGATGAAACCCCCAATGGGATACACACCATCCGACCCAGATTGCCTCTTCACGGAATAAAGCTTCCGGAAGAGGCCAAAGTGCGGCTCAATGCCAAGCCAACACTCGCAAAGCGTGATAAAACACGCAATGTGGAGAAGGGAGTTGGGAGACAGATGATGCAACTGAACCCCATAGAAGAAGAGCAGTCCACGAAGGAAGTCATGGACTGGATACGAGAAACCACGCAAGACAAAGGCAAGAAACATAACCCGATACCCAGCTGGGGGACGGGGGATTACCTCATTGCCAGGGAGACGCACGGCTGTCGCATCTTGCGGGATCAGGCTCCGCTCGCGCAGCTTGCGGAGATCGCTTCGCGTCTCCGATCGCCGCCAGCCACCATCAGTGACGCGAGCGGCGGCGGCGCCCTTCTTGCCTCCAGCGGCGCTGGTCCCAACTGCGGACGAGGATTTCTTTGTCTTACCCATGACGCTGCAGCGGTGGTGGCGTTGGCAACGACAAAAAACAAAGGAAGTGTGGAAGAAAAGCTAAGCGCGCAAGCACGAATCACTCAAGAACAAGAGGGCAGCAAACAGATGAACTGGTGCGGTGAAAAACAAAACATGATTTCACCCAGGATTATAACAGCGAGGACGATGCACGCCAGCCGTCCATCAAGAAGACCTAACGCCAACGGTAGATCTGACCGTACACGTGTCAACACCACAACGAACCGTCGTTACCACGCCGTCCACTACGCGCGGAAATCGAGGAGGCGCCGTAATCATCTCCACGCCCCGCGTGACCGGTCAAATCAAAGTCAGCAAGTGGGACCCACGCTTCGTCCCGTCAAGTCATCTTTGGCGCAGCAGACGCTTGAGGTCATCAATCGTAAGCACTGACGTTATCTAAAGCTATACTAGCACCACTTCGGCTCCACAGCTAAAAGTACTCACTCGAATCTACGATTCGACTAAATACTTGGGGGCTACTCCTCTCAGGAGCGCTGGCCGCGCACCCGACAGACAAATGAGGGCAAAATTGCTTCTCTGAGTCCTACATCGAGTCTACGACTCCACTAAGGACTCGGGGGCTACTCCCATAGGGAGGATGGATTTAAGCATCCGGAAATTTTCGAGTCCTGCGGACCTAAAGACTTAAACAATGCTTGAACTAAAAGTCTCCGTTCGAGTCTACGACTCGAACAGACACTTGGGGGCTACTCCCATAGGGAGCGCTGATCGCGCACCCTATGAAATCTTCGACTGCGATCTTTCGGATCAGCACGCAAAAACTTTTTGGCAACTCTGCCCCAACAAAACGCTGAGTGAGCAACAATCTCCTTGGCCACCCGAAACACCTCCGAGGTGATAAATGTTCGGATGATGCGTCCGCGACGCAAAGATAAGACCTACAGATATCATCTGATGGCCTGGCAACGCACCTGACTGCGCTCTGCTAGTATGAATCCGTACCAACAGGTACGATGAAAAATCCTGACGGACGCGTTGGGTACACCAATTAAAATCACTGGAATTCCTCTCCTGTAAGTCCTCCGTGGCCTGAGTTGAATTACACCAGCATATGTTCCAAGCCCGGGTTAAGGGACCCGAGCCTGAAGAAGATCGTGTTGTTTCGTCCTAAGACAGTTAACTGACCCTGATCTGTCAGGTGTTTCAGGCACGCGTATCAACAATCCTTACACATTTTCTCTTGAAAGACAGAGTTGCACCCGAAGGATTGAAGAGTCCTCAGCCGAATCTACGATTCGACTGATCACTCGGGGGCTACTGACATGGTTATACCCTACGGGTACATAACTTCAGCATACCTAGTCCAGCCCAAGGAAGGCCCACTGCAGGCATACGTGGCCCATAAAGATTTTCGGGTGACCAAGGCCCAGGACGTCTTCGGATCCTTGGGGAACAAGACTAGTTTAGATAGGAAACTCAAAAGGGCAACGCCCTAAAACTTGTAACCGACTAGGACTATGCCCGAGACCTGCCTAAGTCTATATAAAGGCCAGGAGGGCACGTCCTAGGGCAACTCAACCCACCTCGACTCATACTTTCGCACACGCATCCACGCCAGATCGAATCTGCGCACCCTGTAACCTTCGGTTCCGCCGTAATCAAAGAGCAGACAAGCAGGAGTAGGGTTTTTCCTCCGGGGGCCTGAACCTGGGTAAATCTCGTGTCCCCTGGTTGCTTGTCTGTTAACCGTGCCACGATCTCCAGCATCCCCATCTTCTCCAAAACCCAAGTCCATAACAATGGGCATTGACGAGATTAAACCTCGTCAGGCGTAGCCAGTTGCTTTGTCGACTCCTGTTAGAGGACCCGATATAATAGCTCGACGCAGTCGACATCCTTGTAAGCTGCAGAAAACATAAAAAGTTGTGAAGTACTTGTATCTTGTAAAGAATATTTGTCTTTCGGCTTGTATAGCAAGATTCTGATGCCGATCGAGTCGACACTGTTGCACTGTATGCTAGGCCTTTTTGTTAGCCTGATTACCCTTAGTCTCAGTACCTTGCCGAGGCACTCGGAGTTCAAGGATTCGACGATCAGGCAGAATCAGCTACTCGGGCTGTCGCGTTCGAGGTGCTCGAGTGCGTAGAGCCGATGGCACATTAGGTTACTCGAAGAGGGCTCAGCCCCCGAGTGTTTCGAGTGCGAGTTAAAATAGGAAATAAATAAACTCTAAGTAGAGAACTTAGCTTTGTTGGTTGTCGTGGCGAAGTTGACGTGGTAGCGGGTCACGCGGCGGACGTAGTCGCGGCGGACCGCAATCATAGCGGCGACGGGTTTCCGGAGTTGATGGTGGTAACGAGCTCCGCATTCGAAGATTGCCGGCATCCGAAGGATGTATTGTGTCATTACAGCCGAAAGCCGCATCGGGTTAGTGATGCCGAGAGAGCCCCCGAGTCGAAGACCACACTGGGTCGTCTCATCCGAACAATGCAGCGGGTCACTACATTCGAAGAATGCAGCAGGTCGTCGAAGTCGAAGACCACGGCGGATCGCCGAAGTGGAGGGAGCCCCCGAGCCCCTAAGTCGTCAGAGCCGAAGATCGTAGAGGGTCGCGCGCTAGAGTCTGCGCAACCCCCGGGCGTAGAGTTATCACGTTCGACTGAGTCATCGGGCAAACATGTGGTCGAGATCGCGCGTAGAGGACGTAGTCGATGCGGCAGTTGGGAGTCGACGCGGTCGATGAAGCAGGCGTGGCGGCGCCATCAGATTTTTTTTTGTCATCCGAAGATGACGCGCGTGGACGATGCGGCTGATAAGGTTGATAAGGTGAGGCATCCCGACGAATTAACCGCGCGGATGGACGTCAGGTTCATCTTTCCGCGGATGCTATTTAGGATCCAGGTTTCCTCGTACGTGCACACACAAGATATTAGATAATTAGTCAATAAAGTATTCTAGTAGTAATCATAGTAATTAGTGGATATAGTAATTAGTGGAGAGAGATCGATGCATTGTCGATCTGATGCATGCGTTTAAAGCACTCCACGTCGTCGATCTGATGCATGCGTTTAAAGCACTCCACGTCCTTGGCCTTGCTTGATTGTCCTTGCTTGATCCAGCGACAAAAGCTGGCTTCTTTATCCCTTGAGCGTGACCGATTGACAAGATCTGACATGGGCCTTTTCTTTTTGCCTTGAATCAACTTAAGATCCACTACCGCATACCAATTTACAGACTCGACGCAGCTGTAGACTCCAGATAACAGCGTGATCCCCAAGAGAAGCCAATGGGTTCACGAGCTTAATCGGATCTGGTGTCCTCCATGACGCCGAGCTCGTGACACTCTGCCATGATAAAGATGTAGTAGACTGCGGCGATGCCGCACGCGATGAAGCCCACGGTTGAAGTTGTTGACGAAAATCGGCGAGTCGTAGATTGTTGGTGATGGGACTGTCACGATCGCACAATCAGTGCCTCCGATTCCCACAGACGGCGCCAATTGACGGGGTTTGATCTCGTCA
Source organism: Avena sativa (assembly GCA_916181665.1). Classification (NCBI taxonomy): domain Eukaryota; kingdom Viridiplantae; phylum Streptophyta; class Magnoliopsida; order Poales; family Poaceae; genus Avena; species Avena sativa. The sequence continues at coordinate 388,067,281 of OV702280.1, read as the reverse complement.
ATACCCATTGTTATGGACTTAGGTTTTGGAGAAGATGGGGATGCTGGAGATCGTGGAACGGTTAACAGACAAACAACCAGAGGACACGAGATTTACCCAGGTTCAGGCCCCCGGAGGAAAAACCCTACTCCTGCTTGTCTGCTCTTGATTACGGCGGAACCGAAAGTTACAGGGTGCGCAGATTCGATCTGGCGTGGAGGTGTGTATGCGAAAGTATGAGTCGAGAGATTGTAAGAGAGATCTAGATCTGTAGATCTATTGTGGTCTAGTCTATCGGGGTTATGGCGTGTGTAGGTCGTCTAGATCGGTAGATCTATTGTGGCGGTGCAGATCGTAGATCTATTTATTGTGTACATGTCCTCCTCGTTGGACCCTCCTAACCTTTATATATGGGGAGGCTAGGTTTCGGGTGCCAATACGATTTGGTTACAAGTTGTATTCAAACTCTAGTCTTGAGGTTTCCTTGTCATGTACGCTTGAGAGTCCGTGTCCACATGGGCTTCATAGCAGCCGAAACGTCATAGAAATCATGGACCCTGGCAGGTCGTCGAGTGGGCCTTCCGTCGGGCTGGACCAGGTAGGCTAACATCGGGTACCCGTAGGGTATAACCATGTCACCGCTTCCCCCAAAACTCTCTCCGGCCATGCCACCAACTCCTCAGCGCCGCCGGGGCGGCCGCCGGAGGGTGAGAAATTGACCGGATCGACGCCAGCGAGGTGGAAGCAGAGAGAGGGTGCACAAATCGCCTCTTATCACTATAGATGGGGATAAGAAGAGAGGTTCGGGCTTTAAAAAACGAAACTATTTATAGCAAAAACGGAATGAAGGGATGGGAAGGAGATCTAACCGTCTATCTACCTGGATGAGATGGGGACCCGGTTTTTTTTTTTTTTTGCGATTCAACCATATTTCATTCATTAATCAAAGGGATTACAGTCATCTTGCATACACTTAGCTAAAAAAGGTGGACTATAGTTAATCCAAATACACCTTCTCCTAGAGCTAGACGCCTGCTTAGCACACAAATGTGAAGCAACATTAGCCTCTCTCCTAATATATTTTAACCGGAAAGACTCCATATTACTAGCATAACTTTCAATTTTAGACAAAATAGACGCAACTTCAGATCTGTTGCAACGCCGGTTGTGCCATAGCTTCACCACTTCACTCGCATCAGTTTCCACCTCAACACGAGATAGACCAAGAGCTGCTGCAAGTTGCACTCTATTCATGACAGCCAGTGTTTCCACAACCAGGGAATTGGCAGCATATTCGTATCAAATGGTCTGACCTCGTACCAAGATCCCTTCATAATTCCGCACCACCAGGCCGGATGAGACGGGGACCCGGGTTGCTTGTACCGTAGCCGCGCGTGAGCAGCTTTGCGGGAAGGAGGCGACGTACGCGCATCGGGTTGACCAGGCGGGGTCGCTTTGCACGTGTATGGCACGCACGGAACTCCTACACCTACGACGGACTTTTTAGGCCACGGAAAACTCGTACGCAGTTTTAGTGGCCCGCACGGACGCACCGGTCGATGCCCGGCCCCTCGTCACTCGTGACGACCTCCATGCAGCTTTTTTTCTTTTTTTTTTTTTGCGGGGCGACCTCCATGCAGCTGCGTGCCCAATCTTACCACCTGGAGAGGTTGGGTACATAGCATACCACGTAGGATTTGCCAGTAATAATTTAGTCAAAATTCAACCATTTCACTGATTGACTAATATTTTAGACAATAACAGCATCAAATTATCGTCAACAGATACACCGTAAATATATTTTTATAATGTATTTCTGTCAAATTTGTTTCATATTTTTCTATATGTTTAGTTAAACTTAATAAGATTTGACATTTGACTAAATTTTTATAAGCTTCATTCATTGGAATGGTGGTCGTAGCAAACAAACATCGACAGAATGACGTAGCTAGCCAAGTAGCGAGCCTGCAAGTTGACCGCGGAGTTGAGTTCTTCCCCCTTTTCGAGGAGTATCAGCAAATACATGTTTATAAAGTCAGGTGGTTTCAAGAACCACACTCTACGTCCAAATTGGCCAACCATAGAGTTCCTGGCAATAATATGAGCTGGCATCATAATTCTAATTCTAATCCCTAGTTTCATGCTGAAATTTCACATGAATCAAATTCCTAGAATGATTATTAATTTCATATATATGATATATTTGTACCTACACATGTTATTTATCTAGAATTGATGAATCAAAATTCCTAGAATGAATGCATGCATACTTGTTTTATTACTTACGACATGTTTGGTAGTCTGCATGGAGTCGGGGCAGTGCATGAAGTCAGTGGAGGGCCGTTGGTGTGCGTTGTGACCCGCACGAACCTCAAAACATCCCCGCGCCAGGCCCTAGAGGAATTGCTGAATCGGTAGTTTATGTGGAACCATGTCCGGCAGAGCAGGAGTAGACGCCTCGGCTGCACGCGTGGGGAAGGAAGAGAGAGAGACGGGAGGGGAGGGGGGGGGGTCCCCTCGCGAATACACGTTCTAAATTCTCTCACCGCTCACCCCAGGCCATGGTTGACATATTTCTATTTCTTTTTATTCAATTGCAACCATGGTACAATTGGGGGAAATCAGTTTAATAAAATCCGTTGCAGCCATGCGCTGAAAAGGTTCATTTGGAACCATAATGTATCCAAAAATAAAATTAGTTGCAGCCACGGTGTGAAAGCGCTACGCAACTCATTAGCACAAATCTCTGTACGTGCGTCAACATCCAGTTAACAATCAAGGAGTTCATCGAGTTCTAAATTAGTTCTCGTACGGACCGAGAACAGACAAAAAATGAATTTCAATACTGAACGAACGGTAGCACTCTACGAGCAGGCTAAGCTAGTGGCGAAAGAAGAGCAGTCGGTGGAGTTCTGAGACGCGTGTGTGTGTATATATATATATATATATATCAATACCTAATAATAAATGACGAAGTGTTTCTTTCGGTCCAACACTTTTTTGGACCGTTTTACCCTCCCACCAAATCACATATTATATACTAATACCATAGGTAAGTAAATAAAAAAAACTCTTCGTACCATATGTTCCTACGCTTTGGCCGGCCCTGCCAATTGATGTATGTCCTGCAACCAGTACGACTGAAACAATCAGGGTTATAGTTGGGACCTGAACAAAATCACAACCGGTTTTCGATTTGTAATTATATATCAGTACGTTCCTATGTTGTACAAATATACAACACCGGCTACGTGCGTCTCGTTCGATCTGGTCCACAGGAGTCAGGCGACGCAACATTGTTGCCCAGATCGATCTCGAACAATAGGAATCAGGTGGCGACGTCGACTTTGTAGATGGGAGACGGCCGGTTGGCGGCAGACAGGGGAACGACGCTGGCCATGGATGGGTGGCGACAGAGCAGGTGCATTGGGCATTGACACTGCATTCCCATCCGTGCTCCTTTCGATCCAATCTTGTCGCCGCCTGCACGGCTGCACCTACCTACCTCGCCAACGCGAGCCGCCGGAGCTAGGCCCCACAGCTGAGCAGATCCCACGCGGCCTGCGGCCTACTGCTCTGACACGCTAATCCTGTTGCCAAATCGAACAGGAGTTACTCCAATCGAAGGAGGAGGGCGTTGTGCATCTAGACCTACGGCGTCGTCGTCGCTCTGTGAGAAGACGCCACGCTCGTCATCGAGTCTGGTGCGCCTACGCATCAACCTGCTGCCTACAGGAATATCCCAAGGCTATCTGTCAAGGGATCCGGTGTCTGATCTCCTAAATCAACGACTCGATCCTGCATATTTGGGCCCTGGCCTGGAGGGAGAAGAAGGAGAGGAACAGCCGAAGACTGTCCGGGAGAGGAATCAACCGACAGTTTTAAGGGGTCGAGTTTTTCACGGTTGGGAGAGCAAGCAACATACAAGTATCCATGGTGCCTGACGAGTATTCAAGTAGGACTTGCCAACCCTGTCCAATAATTGATTAATTCATAATCATCTTGTGTGAATTCAATACTCAGAAATCAACGTATGACCATCTCACCTTGAAGCTTGAATCACTGAGATTCTATCTGAACTCCCTCTGATGTACTTCTTTCTACTGCAGTTAGGCAAATCACTATGCACCATCATATTGAAATGTTATTTTTCTTTTTTTCTTTGTTTGCAGATTTGACTAGCACATTATCAAGTGGTCTTACTCCCAGTTTAGTATAATATGATATACAAGACGAGGTGGTGCAGAAAAAGGATTTGAAATGACTCTAACGGTATAGAAGAAAAGCTCTGCACAATAAGGTAAAATTAAAACTACTCCTTCCGTTTCAAAATATAAGATATTATGAAACGGAGTATAAGGTATCATCTTTTGGATGTATATAAAAAAGAGTGTGATGTTGTGTTATAATTAATGAGTTTAAAATTTCTGAAAAGTCATGACTAATGGACATGAGCTTAGGTAAGCTATTGCTTGATGTAGCCTGCTCTTTTGAATTGAATTATATTCGCAACATGAGCAGGTTGTCGCAGCCCTATCTTCTGGCATCTACTATTTTGCGCATTTTCAAATTGACATTTTTCCCATAAGGAAAATACGATACTTCAATTTTTGTTAGTCTAGCTTACCAATTGAGGCCCCATATTCCATTTGTGGCCCGTGGCTTCAAGCTGAATATACATGTCCTGATTATGATCGGAAAGTTAAAATAGAAGTTCATGTGTTGCCTGTTGCAACTAATTTACCGGTACAACCTTTCTATTTACTTATTTTTCTATTTACTTTCCTTATACTGAATTACTTCAATGGCTGCCTGTACACAAAGTATGTGTGTTGACTGTGGAATTGCTTGCTGCTTTTTGTGAGCATATTTTTTTCTGTTGCAACGCACGGGCACTTTTGCTAGTATATATATATATATATATGGGAAATAGCCTGCTAAACACGGGCATAGCTGCGCATAGCCTATCCACCGTTGATTCTATCCTTTTTTGATATAGGGAGCACATGTATCGAGACCCAGGATTTGTCTAAGAACTAACGCCGTTAGTGTTTCTTTGGCATGCATGCATGAAGCCCTAGCAAAACAAAGCTTGTCTAATTTCGTTTGCATGAGACAAAACCTAACGAGCAACATGCAAAACAAAGCTTGTCTAATTTCGTTTGCATGAGGCAAACCCTAACGAGCAACATGCAAAACAAAGCTTGTCTATTTTCGTTTGCATGAGGCAAACCCTAACGAGCAACATGCAAAACAAAGCTTGTCTAATTTCGTTTGCATGAGGCAAACCCTAACGAGCAACATGCAAAACAAAGCTTGTCTATTTTCGGTTGCATGAGGCAAACCCTAACGAGCAACATGCAAAACAAAGCTTATCTAATTTCGTTTAGGTGAGACAAACCCTAACGGACAATATGCAAAATAAAGTTTATCTAATTTCGTTTAGGTGAGGCAAACCCTAACGAACAACATGCTGAGAAACCCTAACTTATTTAGTCAACCCTAACTTATTTAGTCTCTCTTCAACTTTTCTTGCTCATTTGAAAAACTAGGTGGAACCGGTTATTGCTTTCTTCCCTCTACCTCATCCCTCCTCGTGCACTTTTGTTTGGTACGTACAATTGCTTTCTGTAATCACAAGCTATTGTTTTACATCGTTATTATGGACCGGTTATTGTTTTAAAAAAAATATGGAGGGATGCGCGCGACAAGTAACTCTCTCCCGCTAAAAAAAAAGACACTAAACCACTTAGATGAAAGTTTAGGTTTTGCATAGTACCACAAACCTTCACTAGAGTTTGCATACTATGTAGAACTCATTTTAAGCCTTGTTGACTTATCTTTCCATTTTAGATGCTAAAAGTTTCTTTGCCAAACAGCGAGCTAAAATTTTTAGGGTTTTCACGAGCCCCTAGGCATTGCATGCATGTACACACACGCGGTGCTGCAAACGCCGTTAGGGACTGTTACTACTTTCAAGAGCCAGCCATTACCATCTAAACTAGTAGTGTATGTGATCTCTTTATCCAACGGTCCTAAGCCTATGCGCAGCTATGCCCGTGTGTAGCAAATCCGCGTCGATATATATATATATATATATATATATATATATAAACCCTATTCAGCACCCAGGGTGTAGAGTAGTTATTTTGCACCCAACATATTTTTACGTTGTTAGATTGAAAAAATTATGTTTTATATACGAATAATTATGTTCATATATTCACCACAACCAAAAAATTTGAAAAAAATTAATGTTATGAGCCATTATAGTGTAAAAAACACCTAAAATATGTATTTTATGTCCAATTTTTTTATGGCATGTAAACAAAAATAATTATGTCATTTCTAAATTTTATTATGTTCTTCTCGATTTATAAAGTAATACAAAATTTACGTGATGTAAAAATAATATATGGTTCTAAAGATAGAGGGTGGATGTAGAATAACTATTCTACACCCTGGGTGTCAAATAGCGCCACCCTATATATACTTATATTATATATATATATATATATATATATATATATATATATATATATATATATATATATATATATATATATATGTATATGTATCGCGTGCTGATTGTGATGAACTGAAGATGGCAATCTCGTTGAGAGTGAAGCGTATGGCTGGACCGACTTCAAAGAAAGTACTACAGGGCAACCGTTGCGTTCGTCCGAGGTCACGATCGACCCACCGATCTCGTGCTTACGTACGTGCGTACGTACTTACTTGTTGTTCATGATGTCGTTCGCTTTCGATCTCCTCGCTCGCACGATCGATGTAAGTAGCAGTTTGCTTTTAACTTTATATGTCCTGCAAGCAATAGCCTAGCTAGATCTAAACGGTGAACGCATGTCCTCTATCGCGGTTAATTTGCTTTCCTCAAATGGCAGCACTGATGGACAAATATCGGTGTGGCGGGTGAATGTCGGCACGGCACGGCACAGGTCTGTTTCCTATCTCTTGTACCGTAGCCGGCCGCTAGCAGCTTGCACCAACGGAGGCAGCGCGCGCAGGCATCAGGTTTCCAGACAGATCGAGGCGCTTTGCGCACACATAGTCGTCGCCTGCAGCGGCATAATCCTTTCCCTACGTGGAGTAGTGCCATTGTTAGTTGGTCCGGCAATTAGGAGTAGTATTTTAGATCAGGGAGTCCTTGGTCTGTTCTTGGTTTCTGGACAAGTCACAAAATGACAAAGCTACGAATCTAGTACTGCAGATCTAGGTATCGTGTATCTATCTGTTCCATCTAGCAGGGAGCCAGGGAAGAGGTTAGCCGGAGGACAGAAGGAAGCCTCGTCGACCCATACCGGCGACGAGTAGGACTGCCAGGCAGCGGAGTCCAGTTCCAGTCGACTGGGTTCAAGCATGACGATCTTCCGTGGTGGCTTCGGCTTCTGATGGGCTACACAAGTCCGCTGAGATGACTGGGCTGTGCTGGCCGTGAATCACTCGGACACACACATGTATGTAGTCGTGGAAATTTGTTCGATGGGCCTGAAAATTAGTTTCGCCAAGACACACTGCTCGCGATGGAACTGAATACACTGCTCAATGCGGCGCGGTACGCTCGCGCCGCACACCCCGTGTTGGCCCAGCCCATTTATCCTCATTTTCTCTTATTTTTTCCTTTCTGTTTCCTTTTTTTCTTTCTTGTTTTCCTCTTCTCTTCTTAGTTTTTTTCTGTTTCTTAAAATGTTCATATTTTTGTAGTTTTTTCATGACTACGAAACATGTTCATGTTTTTTCAAAAAAAAGTACAGAATTTTTAGAATATTTTGTTTATGAAATTCAAAAATTGTTTCATGATTTTTCAAAAAATGAAATGTTTATGATTTTCAAACAAGGTACATGCTTTTTAGAAAATTCTTCATGAATTTTGAAATTGGTTCGTGAATTTCAAAATTTGGTTCATGATTTTTCAAGAAATGATTATTTAAAAAAATGTTCATGATTTTTGAAAATTATTCATGAAATAAAATAGCAAACTAACAGGAACTAGCGACAAAGCGAACATTCAAGGAAAAGGAACCAACGAATGAACACGATTTCTATGATGGCTCATCTCACAATTTTCTTCAGGCAACGCGCACCGGCAGTGGCGGGCACAAAATTTTGACAATGGGTATTCAAGATAAAAAATGTATTCCAAAACAACATCCAAAAGTGATGAGAGTAGCAGCGTTTGATCTTATGATCTTGTGATCAAAAGGTTCCCACACTAATATTCTAATCAACTGCACCACCACATGCTTGTATCATAGTTTCGGTGAAGGTTTATACATACTAAAACATAATTTTTGGTTCTAATATATAATTTGAAACATTTGGCAATTTTTTTGGGTATTCAGTTGAATACCCATGAATCAACGTGTGCCTGCCCCTGCGCACCGGGGGGGGGGGGGGGGGGCATAGCACCCCCTAGCTTTCTATGCACTTAAAAAGGCCAACATGTTCCATCTTTGAAGAAGAATTATATAGCACATGATAGTCAACACATGCTCTGACGTGAAGTGAAGGCTCTTCAACATGATGGAATGTCTTCCGTGCGGCTGTAGCTACAACGTTGTCCATGCGGACAGCTTGTGCTTCCCAAAAAGATGTATTTTAGAACCAGTAGACGACCTTTTTGGTTTGCAGAATGATTTTAAGAACACTACAATGAGGAAAATGATAATACTGAAACCGCAATAGAAACTGTTTAGTTGCATCATATGGGAAATACATGAATTTATATGTAGTATTAGGTGCATGTTGTAAATGCCATTGAAACAATGAAAACATTTTAAGAGGTTCGACCCAACAGGAATACTATAGATTTGCATGGAAAGGACATAATAGGAAAATTTATATCCTACATACCAAAGTATAGTTAAAATTTCTAAGAAATAAAATTCTCCAACATTCCTTTGAACCAACAAGGACCTTAGCAAATTTTGAGTGCATGTAAGGTATATCCAAAACCTCGGAGAACCAATGATTAAAGCCGGTAAAGAAGAGCAAAGTGGTATGTCCAAAACCTCGAGAACCTATGATTAAGCCGGTGAAGAAGAGGAAAGTGAAGTCTCTAGTCCGTTTTAACAAGTTGTGGATCTGGTATGATCGAGGAAATTGAATCTGGTGGCACAATGGTACGAGATGGACATCATGGCATGATTTGACATATTATCCTAGGATGAGTACAGGGTGATACAAGAGTGGCTTATAACACCCTCAGAATCGGACCTATGCAAGTTTGAGCAAAATTCGCCAAACCCGCATAGAAACGATTCAAAGGTGCCCACCAGGCACTTTCGTGCGGGTGGAAAACGAAGTAATAACATTACACAACAGTCCTCGATGGGACCCACAGAACAGATATATATAACAGCGACTCAAAAGAGTCAGGAATACAGGTATAATATACAAGATCCAAATCACCTTGAAAACGGTAGAGCGTCCGACTACGGACAAGAAGCAAATGGGGCTAAGAGCCCTGAAGAATAACCAATGGCGTCCATAACCCTGCCCAGGCCAAGCCGGAAGGGTAACCCTGCTAACGATGTCGATCTCAAAACCTGCTTAAACAAAAGGGGTGCCGACAAAGGCAAAGGAAAAAGAAGGAGCGTCAGTACTGAGGCCAGTACACGGCGAGACTAGAATTCGGCGGTCCTCGCCTACAAAGGTATGGTGGACTGAAGCGGCAGCGGCAGCAAGCACTAAACAACCTATAGAGACTCGATACAACTGGCGGCAATCAGAGAGGGGTAAGAAAGACCTATTCGGAACCAACCTGATACTACCACCAATCAAACCCATCCTGGCGTTTCCCCCTCGACACCGATCGAGGAAGTCAACCGAGGAACTCACACAGTTGGCAGTTTTATTTATTCAGTTATCGTTGCAGTAATTACTAGTCAGTTTAGATAATCATCCTGATAAAGTAGGCAGTGGGCACTTTTAGTTAACCATTCCGTGATAGTGGCAACACTTACTAGTCAGATACAATTAACATGAGATAAACCCAAAACCCAGCAGTTGTTGGTACTTTTATTCAGCCCTTCCGTTGTAGTTGTCATACTTACTAGTCAGGTACAATGGTCGCAAGCGACACTCCAAACAAGCAATTGTGGGCAGTATTAATTAGCCATTCCATTATAGTGAAGCTGATTACTAGTCATTATAAGTCAAATTTATAGCAATAAACTTTAGTTATGCTTGTCTATGGTCGAGATACTGTGCTCCAAGTCGTCCATAACCGCGGACACGGCTTTCAGAAAGTTTTACCCGGCCGGGGTGCACCAATAGCAACACACACTCGATCAACCTCGGAAAAACCAAATCAAAACCCAACGAGGCTTTCACGACAAAGCAATCACAGGATTCAGAAATATTTCAGGGGGCCACCCCTTGTAGTACACCCGCAACGAAGTAAGCTAGCTCCGAGACGGACCCAAGGTTTGTGGGGCCGGCGGTAAACGACAGCAGATCCCCAAACGGGGACTGTCGATACCACGTAAACGGGTCACAATTCCTAAACAGTACAGTGTGCTCCTCGCACAATCGTAAATAAAGCAGTAAAGCATGGCATAAGTACAGGATCGTAAATAAAACCTCAAACTAGTTTGTGGCCCTAAGAAATAAGACGGAATCAAGCTCTGGCTAAGGGGGGTCCCATATACCTCCCGGATGTGGATAGCGCGATAAATCAAGGAACAGGTATCAAGTACTCGGGGTCCTACGGGACACAAGTGGGCGTTCGGAAAACCAAATATTATCTATCACCCACCGATGCCTCTGCTTATTCAATTTTCGTTGTTAAACAGGAATTAAAATGAACGATAAGTAAAACTATGATCATCTCCAACAGCAACATGCGGCAATACATCAACATCTGTGGCACTTGACGACACGCAACAGCACTTGAGCAAGCGACTACGACGCGCAAGTCCAACTATCTACCAAACAACAGGTAATAGGATGTGTCCAAGGCAATATAGGGCTGCAGGGGATATCACAGGTACGGAAACTAAAGCATCGCAACACAGATAGCAATAGATCAACAGGAGGGAATAAATACTATAAAAGTAAGATAGGTAGAAAGGGGGAGATGCTCGCCTGAAAACATTGTCGAAGGGTTCAACCGAAGATCGGGGCGAAGCTCACATCAACTCATCGGCCTTATCCGCGAAGAAGCAAAACACTAGAAGAAACACCGGATGCAATATTTAATACAACGGCAGAAGATCGGCATGATGCATGAATGATGCATGGCATGGCAAGGTGCGATGCAATTAGGTCATATTAAGCGGAACCGGGGTCCCGACATTTAATTAGATGGTTCAAGTTGTTTAAATACCCCGCAATTTAAATGTTGTTTAACAAGGCAGAAAGTATCACCGGTTCGCTACACAAGTTTAAATGAGGCTAATATGAGACTAGATTTGCCCGCATAAGGCCCCATATTTAATTATTAGGTGAATCGGCATAAGGCCCCAAACCAATGATATGCCTGCGAGATGACAATTAAATATGCAACAAGTTGATATTATTTATAAAAATAGGGTATCGAGGAAAAGGGTCACACATTAGGGTCTCGACGGTCTTGGTTCCGGGATCCGGGGTTCGACAGGGTCCAGGGTTCGACGGTTTCGGTCTCGGTGGGATCGTTCTCGGTTAGCGGGGGTGGGTCTTGGCGCATCCGCGGCGAAGTACTTGGCGTATCCGGTGGTGATCTTGGCATCCGGGTTCTCGGTCAGCGGTAGATCTTGTCATCGCCCTGGTCTTGGACACGACACCTACGATGGAGATCTTGGGGTTCCGGGGTTAGGTCTTCGGATCGGGGTAGTAGATCTTGTCGCTTGGTATCCGTGAAGTGGAACTGGTAGTCCGTATTTGTCGGTGGTGAACCTGACCGATGGTCTTCTAGTCCGGGAAGGAGAGCTTGGTGTTCTGAGGCCTTGACGTCCCTGACGATGATCTTGTAGTTCCGTGTCCGGGGTTCTTGTCGTACCATGTAAGAAGATCTTGTTGTCCAAATAAGGGGAACTCGGCGTTCCGGGGACTTCGGTTCCGGGTTGGCGTTCGAGCTCCGGGAGAACTCGGTTTCGCATCTGGTGGTTGAGGGTGCCATCGCTGCCGGTGCCGACTTGTCGTACCTGAGCCGCAACAGTACTATCCCGTTGCTTATCCTCTTCGCGTCCGCCATCGACATGAGTACTACCTAAGTAATACATGGAACACACACTGAGCAGGCACAGGGGCATGGCTCGCGCGGGGCCTGACGCGCAGAGGAAACCAGGGGCAGCGGGGACGCAGGCCCGGCGAGGCGACGCCGGCGGCCAGCACGCAGGCGGACCGAGCCGCACCGCGGCGGTGGGGTCTGGCCGGAGACGAGGGAGGCGGGCCTGGAGCGGAGGGCAACGGCTCGGCGGCAGGGGCTCTGGCGGAAGGCGCTGTCGAGGCGGAGGCGACCGGCGGCGAGGGCGGCTCCGGCGACGCTCGCGGAAGGGCTCGCCGGCCGAGGCTCGGGGGAGGCGAGCGAGGCACCGGAGAGGAGGCCGCGGTCGACGCCGAGGGCGCCGGAGGGGACGAGGCAGCGGGCCCGAAGGCGGGAGGGGCGGCGAGGAGGGTCGTCGGCGAGACGGTTTGCCGGCGGCGGCGGGCGCGCTCGGGGAGACGCGAGGAGGAGGGGGGGCCCGCGCGGCGCGGTTGACTGGGGACGGAGGCGGTGGCGCGCGAGGTTGCGGAGGGCTCCGGTGGCGGGACGCGGGGCCGGCGAGGGGGCGACTGGCGGCGGCGGAGGCGAGGTCGAGGAGGAGTCGGCGAGCGGGCGCGGCGAGAGGAGAGGGTGGCGGGCGCGGCGCGCTGGAGGAGAGACGCCAGGGGAGGGGAAGAAGGCGACAGAGCGAGCGCGGGGGAGGCAGGCGCGCGCTGAGGAAGGAGAAGGAGGTGGGGGGGCACGCGGGGAGACTGGGTCGGGGTGGGTCCCGCGCGGCGACAGGGAGCTGACGCGTGGGCCACTGGGGAAGACGGGGCCACGGGCAGGGAGAGGGGGGGTTTGCGTGTGGGTGAGGGAGGGAGGCACTGGGCCGGCTGGTGGTGGGGTGCTGGTGGGGCCAGGCGCCAGGGGTGGGGTGCGTGTGTCGGTTTGGTGGGGTGTGAGCTGGAGAGAGAGAGAGGAGAGAGAGGGGGGTTGGCTGGGTAGGTGGCAGAGGGTGATTGGAGGATGGGGGAGGGACAGCTGAGGTGGCAGCGTGTGAGAGGCCAGGGTGATGTGGAGGGGGTGGGCTGGGTAGGTAATTTGGTAGTTTTAGAAAATAGGTGGACCGTTTTAATTTCTGGGGCGGTCGTTCGGGTCATTCGGCCCGTTCGACTGCCCCGCTAAAAATAACTTAATATTTTTATTTACTTTATTTGGAACGTTTGCAAACCGAAAGCGGACAACAAAATAATCCGGTGACCCGGGGTTTGATATTTGATTAAAGTTGGGGCGTTTTAGAAAACAAAACGGGCTTTGCGAAAATAGTTTTCGACAAACAACATATGATGATGACGATGCAAAGCACAAATTCAACGCGATTTTCTAGTAGTGGTTTTTGCGGGATGCCACATGGCTCAATACACGCGTGGAGGATTCAAATTAGCGCGGTTGATCAGTCAAGGGGATTACCGACCTGGAAGCCATCGTATGTGCCAAGGCACTGGCAAAGAGGAGTTGGCGTGACACAATAGTTGTAGGGCCATTAGTTTTTATCACCCATATTATGTTATTTTCTCTAACCTATATTAGTTGACTCAAATTTATCTAGATTCGGATGTATCTAACACTAAAACATATCTAGATACATTCGAAATTAGACAAATTCAAGTCAACTAATATGAGTCAGAAGGAGTACATGATTTCTTAGTAATATAAGAGAGTTTTGAAGAAAAAAACTTGAAAGGTCAGCTCAATGCCACTGATTGCTTTGGATTGTCTAGAGATAGGTGGTTGACAACATGATGTGTGGTATCCACAAACTTCTGCTTATAGACTTCTTTCGGGTCTTGAAGACTTTGTTGGCCTAAACATACAACCAAACCTACATATGCAAGCAAGAAACCAAGCCTAAACTAATAAAGCTCTCTGATTGCCATAAAATAAGCGATGATGATACAGATGAATTTCACACGATACTGTGAATCGAAGTTAGAGGTTTACACACCAGGAGAAAAGAGTTGGTCAACACGCATAAATCACCCGAAGTTGCAAGATTTTTTTGCACTCCGGCGACAATTTCCATGAAACCTAACGAATTCGGATTGCAATATTTGGTCGAAGACTAGTGGAGCACGGTAGTTGGTTCCGTTTCCTTGGGGGAGACGTACCCGTGTGCTAGTAGTGTTTATTTTACAATTAAGTTATCTATTTCCCTACGTTTCGTGCGCGTCTAGCCTTGCTACTTAACCAACCCCAATCCCCACTCCTCCCCCAACCCGCCGTCCCGTCTCCCCGCCGCTACCCTCGCATCAGAAACCCTCGGTCCAATCCGGCAAATCCTGCGATTCACGTAAGCTCCCGGCCTAGTTTTCGATCGATTCACCTCCGGCTTTCGTCGATTAGGGATTCGCTCCGGCCTATATCTCGTAGGGTTTCGATTGAATCGATCGGTGCGTATTTTGTGGTTGATTCGGTAGTTTTTGGTGCTTGCAGCAAGGAAGGAGATCGATGGCTAAGAGCTCGTTCAAGCTGGAGCACCCGCTCGGTTCGTCTAATCTTCTCATGCTCCTTTATTTTTTTTTTCGTGCGGAAGTTTGTGCTATCTGTTGTGTACTGCGGGGTTGGGGATTGGCTGTACCGATTCTAGAATTACTTTGTGGAGATTTCTAGTAATTTAGGACTGGAGCAAGTACCTCCGTAATAGGGAAACAGTTTAGGGAAATCACATACACCTCCGGGGTCTGTTTTTTTTGGGAAAACATAGCAGGCGAGGATTCAGGATGGTAGGTCTCTTCGATATTCTTGGTGGCAACTGCTTGTAGAATTGATAAGTTGCCAAAGGGGGTGATCACATAAATGTGCATCCACTTATTTAATCTTGGAGGGTGGTTAATAAATGGGGACATGTTTGTCACTTTTGATAGATCAATTATATGCTTAACTGAGTTTTTGTTTTTGATAAATTGGTTTTGTGTAACATTGCCTGATCTACATATGTCCAGTAGATCATACAGGTTGGGCTGTCAATCCAGCTTCACAACTTGATTATTTGGTTTGGTTTATCATTAATCTAACAGATATTTAGTAATAGATTAGAGTTCTATCACCATTCCCTTGTCGAGTTTAGAGGAAGTATTGAGGATTTGGTATTCTAATTACCTCGTGGGACTTTTATCATGCCGTGCGAAGCTAAATTTTACAGATAAATTTATAGTTGGCCATTGCACTGTTAGCTGTTAACGTGTTTGTTTTACTTGACTTCCATTATATTTTGATGATTCCACTAGTTACATTTCTCTCTACACTTTGTTGACTGTAGAGCATAATATCATATTTACTCTAGTTCTCTATGTGCTAATAGCCTTGATTTTAACTTTTTCTGTAGATGTTTGTCCCCTATAGTCAGATTAAAATAACTGAAATCTAATGTTGTTTGCACCGTGCATGCATTACAGAGAGGAGGCAGGCTGAGGCTAACCGCATCAGAGAGAAGTACTCTGACAGAATTCCTGTAAGCTTATTTTTATGATTGTTATAAAGTATAGACTGTATATTTATGGTTTCCTTATGATTTATTTTGTTCTAATCTGTAAACAATCCATTTAATGTAGGTGATCGTTGAGAAGGCTGGGAAGAGTGATATTCCCGACATTGATAAGAAAAAGTGAGTTCTGCTCAATCATTTCATACTCATTAGAATATCTACATCTTTACTTTTTCATTAAGTTAATGCTAGCTGGAGTGTTGCTAAGGTTGTCCTCTAGGCTCTTGAGTTATTATGCGAATCATAGCCACTGTACGCTATTACTCCTGTGTGTTCCTTAAATAGCAGGGATCTTGATGGGTTCCTGGCGATAACTAATGGTAGTTGTTGCCATGAATTTCTCGTTATCTTGATCTATTTCAGGAATAGTATTTACTGTGGCCTGTGGGTCTGTGGACACAATTTATTCCAATTGTTTTCAAGAACTAAACCATCATTAGCGTCGTCACTGGAAATTGGTGTTGCTACTAGCAGTACAACATTAGCACAGCAGATAAATCCCATTAAATCCTTTCAGTTTTTATTTCAAACATGTAACAGTACTATTTATCTTGAAGTCATTATCAGTATGGTCCAAAAGCAGTTGATCTTGATGCATCAAAATATTGTTGGATGGCACATCAAAGCACTATCATACCATGCTAGTCATTATTGACTTTAACCTGTTTAATATTCTGATACCAATCACCACCATACAGGTACCTTGTCCCTGCCGACCTTACCGTTGGACAGTTTGTGTACGTTGTGCGGAAGCGGATCAAGCTCAGCGCTGAGAAAGCGATCTTCATCTTTGTGAAGAACACGCTTCCACCGACAGGTATGGGAAACAAATGCAGCAACCGACTATCTTTCTGAACAAACCTATGTCCAATGTTCTCACCCAAAATCCCTTTTTATGTTTCTGTTTTGCAGCTGCTCTGATGTCTGCAATCTACGAGGAGAACAAGGATGAGGACGGCTTCCTCTACATGACCTACAGCGGCGAGAACACCTTCGGGCAGCACTAGGTGGTGCCTCGGAAAGCAATCGCTCAAAATGGCCCCTGTAAATAAGGCGTGCCAAAGCAACTGTGTATATTCTGGTTTGCCTCGTTTGGAAGTCCTTGCATTATTCCGTAACCAAGAAAAAACATATTCGGGTGTTCTAATCTCACATTGCTTATTATCAAGTTAATTGACTCTTCTGAAATTTGGTTATTTCTACTGCTCCTGCGGTGTTCGTGCATGTCAGCCAATTCATGGTAATTGCTGTAATGTTTCATAGCTGTAGTCTGTCTAGGTCACATCGGTGCCATTAAAACTGGGTGCTGTTGCCGTGTTATTGCGTGGCTGTACTGAGAGAGGAAGGTTGCCGGCAGCACGGGGGCCTTTTGCCCCCGCTGTCATAACTTTTTAGCTCTGTTTCGGTTCTGTTGCTGCTGATCGCAGAGCCTGGACGTGGTTGTCCATCATCCTCGTCTGCTCTTGTTGCATGGTAGGGCGAGAGGGTGTCAGGTTGCTGCAAGGAATTCCTGGTTCTTGCATTATAGTTATAGCAGCATAGCCATGTTTCTCCAGTGTAGAAGGTATGGGCGGATGTGTTGCAGCATTCATTCTCCTTTGTTGTTATTGCCTTGTCTGGATGGTTTCTGAAGATGAGGCTCGTGCGTCTCTCTTTTCCTTAACTTGCAATTTGGGGAATTTGCCGTGAAATTCCTGTCTTTAAGCAACTTAGATGCGTGAGTAAAGTTTCCTGTCTTACAAACTTTGCCTTGTACAGATCTAAGTTCCATGTAAAGGCACATAGAGAATTATGGTTGGGCCATGTCCACCAGAAAATACACTCTGGGCAATGTTCTCCACTTTGTTTGGTGGCCTAAGTTGCACCACTGGGTATCTCGGTGCCACTTTATTTGACTGTCTGCAGTAACTCACTCTTTAAGGTTTAGCAGATGGAAACCACAGTTGTTTGGTTGGCAACTTTTTTGTGGCACACACATGGTATATGGTCACCTCTTTTAAAACGGGTGAGGTTACCATACCACCAACACACACATAGAACAACTAACAAGCATACTACATAATTAACAAGCATACTATATAATTCACAGGAGCAGGTTAACAGAGTACCTAAGTTAATATTAGGTGCATCCCATGCGATTTGACTACTGATTGCACCAAGGGCACACACCACTGACACACATCCCAAGAGATGTTTTTCAGCCTCTAGAGACCGGCATCACAACAGCAACAACAACAACCAGAAACAACTTAGCAACTTCATCATCAGAAAAACATTAGCAAGAGCAAAAGAAGATCACCAGATCATGGCGGCATGGTATTGCAGTCGGACACCACCTCCATAGAGGCGTTGAACAACTCGTTCTTGTACTTGAACACAAGGATGTTGCCGACGACCATCTTGATCTTCCTTGTGAACTTCATCCATCCCTTGAAGAACACCAAGTTTCTATTGAACCAATGTTGCACACGGGTCTCGCTGAATTTAGTGGTCCGGATTGGCGCCTTGACTCCCTGATTCATGATCTTCATCTGCTTGGCAAGCACCTCCGTTGTTGGCGGCATAGCCAAGGTGTAACATCCTAAGATTAGCACCTAGAAATAGAGAGGACACAGGTTTGTGCATTGCATTTATGCATAAGAAAATCCGGAAAATTTTCGCGCAAAACTAAAGAAGCTATAGAGGGATCGAGATCTCTCTTGTACTGATGGAAACTTCGGAGCAAGTGCGATATATTTCGACATGACCTTTGTAGAATTCTTTGTTTTGGGGGGAAATTGCTCAAACATGTATTTGAATTTCAAATATGAATTCAAATGAATTTATAAAATTCACAAATGGAAATATTTAATAACTTGAAATGAAATGATTACAGAAATGATATAAAAAGAATTCTTTATTAATATATATATATAATATAGTATTACATTGATCTTTTGCAATAAATAAATAAAAGTAAAGTATCAGGAAACAAATAAGTAGAAAAAGGAATTACATTACTAAAATAAATAAAAGAATTCTTTATTACAAGAAAATAAATATTACGTTGTCTTTACAAATAAATAAATGAATTACAAAATAATAAACATTACAGAAACAAAAATCTAAACTATATCACTACAATGTTTTGGTATTACCCAAAAAGAAAAGAAATACAAGAAGTTATTAAAAGGAAAAATTACAACAAGAATAATAAAGAAATCCTAAGCTAAATCTTCATGTCTTGAAAATTCTCTTCCTGATCTTGATTCCTGCAAGAAGGAAAGACAAAAAGAACAAATCCAATGAAAAAAATAAAAGATTGGTTAGTGTGTTGATTTTACTCTCAGATTAGGGCAAAGTAATGCTTTGCCTAAACTCATCACTGAGTATGTTTATGTAGGGACCAGATTGTAGTATCTGTTCATATCAGTATTTTTGCCTCAGGACACCATCATTGGCTATTTAAGAAATCCACTTGGCAACACCCAAAAATATAGCTCAACTCCAGATAATACCAAACCAGTCGAGCACATTCATAGCAAAAGATCTCACTGATGAAACCTGGACAGGGGAAGGTTCCTGGACCAGCAGCACACAAACAAGCATCTTACACATGCATGCAGACATATGTGCTGTCAACACCACAAGGCAACAACAAGTAGAAGAAAAGTACCAGCCGTAGTAGAGCTACTACTATATCCTCTCTTCACATACACAACCAGACCAAGTCTCACACATATGTTCTTATCTCAAGCAATACAGCCACAAGGAGCACTGCTTGTTTTCCCATAATTCCATAGCACCACACCATCTCACCACATGTCTGGCTCTGGTTGCTCCATGGATCCATCCAAGAGCTAGAATAAGGGGAAGACAAGATCCAGGAGCACCAGCAGAAGAAAAGCAGTAGCAGATTCAATAGATCAAGTCAGGAGCACAAGGAGGAGGCCTAGGTGCCAAGGAGAGTACCAACAGTAGATACCTCGGAAAAGGGAGGAAAGCATACACCAAATCAACAGTGGTTGATCAAGATCAACACCAGCCCAGCAGTTGTAACAACTCAACAAATCAAGATCAATATTATCTTTCCCAACTTAGGGAAATCAAGAACTAGTCTTGATTTCCACAATATTGTCTAGAGGGATCAATTTTCAATCTAAGACAACAATAGCTTATGGATCATGCTGGGATCATCTAGATCAATGGATACATCAGGGACAAGAAGACAACAAGGCAACATTGGATGATCCATATCAGGGAAGGAATAGAGGCAACAACCTTTGATCCATTTAATCATTGGCAACAATGCAACTAATCAATCCCTCTAACCAAGTTTAGTTCCTAGATAAAAAGGCAACTTTTGAATTTTTGAGTATTTCTCTATTGGTATTGATTACCAACAAGAAATTTAGGAGCCACTAATTTTAAAATGGCACAAGTAAAAGCTTATTAAGAAAAGCTATAACAGATCAGATGTGTAGCAGGCCAAGCACAACACCAGGGTATCTATAAAACTTAGGGAATTCTATAAATCATTTTCCCAGATCATCTGATCTAGGAATCATTTATCTAGTTATCAAGCAATTAAGTAGATAAAGAAATCTACTTTAAATCTTCCGATTCATATTTATCCAAGATCATGCCTTGCATGATATAACATCATCATTTTATTCTCTAGTTTTCACTAGACAAGCATTACCATAGCTTCTAGGCTACATGGCACATTCCTAGAGGATAGCACCTCTATACCTAGCATATTCAGAATGTCTTGAGCACAAACTCAAGTACATTTTAAATAAACCACAATCTCACTTATTAATGAGTTCATATCATCTCCCTAGATTATAGTAGGAATCAACTCAAAGGTTATGCTCTATCATATTGACAACAGATAAATGTTTCACAACAATTGGATTCCAATCTGGGAAGTTTTAATCCCAAAGAAATTATATCCCAACATGTCAAATGAGCATGAAGCCAGAGCTAAGATACCTCAACAAGTCACAGGTATAGCAAGTCCTATAATCATAATAGAAACAAGTCTAGGAACTTGAACAGATAAGCAGCACAACTATGCACTACTAAATGGACATCGCCATAGCCAGGGTCCATACTAGCCAACATACCAAGTAAAATATTTGTTCTCAAATCATAAACTTTATGTGAATCTCCTATTAAATTTAGGATTCAGCAAAGAGTAACTCTAGCATATTCAGGTAACAGCATAAGTAACAACCTGAATGCCACACACAGAAAAGTGAAGAGTAAGCCAAGACAGAGTACCAGTACCAGCTCTAGAGCATAGAGATGTTTTAGTATAGAAGATAAAACATGGCCAACCTCCACACCAGCAAACCATAACCTCGAGCTCACAATCAGGATATTACCATTCTCATAATTTCACAACCAGTACAGTTCATCGACTCGATGGCCGGTAACAAAGAGGAACTCATCGTGCCATATGAGGGTGTAGTGAAGAGCCGATGCCGGGGTTGCGCCGTGGCACCGTCCCACCGGCGTCGGGGATGGAAGTAGGCCGTGATGCGTGCAACTAGTGTTGACGTGGGACACTTCGTTGGAACCCCAAGAGCAAGGTGTGATGAGCACAGCAACAAGTTTTCCTCAGTAGAGACCGAGGTTATTGAACCTGAAGGATGAAAGAAACGTCTCAAAGGTGTTGCAAGCAACGTGGAGACCTGCACAACACAAACTCAAGACTTTGTTCCAACGAATCAGTGAGGTTGTCAAGCTCACCAGTTTGATGTAACGAAGGATTAAACGTATGGTGTGGAAGGTAATGGTTTGCAGCAAGTAAACAAGTAACAGTGGATGTATGAATGGTAAAGATTGGATCGGGGTCCATATTTCACTAGAGGTGCTCTCCTTAGATAAATAATAAGGCATGAAGGGTAAAAAAATTACAAGAGGGAAATTAACAAGAACTGAGCAAGGCATAACAATGCAATTACTAGTCAGAAAGATCCTATGAGATTCGATTGAGCAATACAATAAGATACATAGACCGCCATCCAACTGCATCTATGACTAGAGGTCCACCTTCAGGTTATCATCCGAACCCCCTCCAGTATTAAGTTGCAAGCAACAGACAACTGCTTTAAGCAAAGTGTGTAAGGTAAACAGTCCACATGTTCCATGAACAAGAGACCGTTGTTTTCTCGCTAGTAGCAATAGCACATCTACAGCTGAAGATATTATTATCACTTCCCTTGGAAACTAGAGGCATGAAATCATTATCGAGCATAAATACCCCCTCTTGGAGTCACTAGCTACTACTTGGCCAAGATAGCTACTAACAACGGAGAGCATGCAAGAGCACAAACAACACAGACATGATAGAATCATAAAGACAAAACCATTAATCAAACCAAAATAATAATCTCAATATCCATCGGATCCCCGCAAACACAACATGCATGATTACAAATCTTGATCATGAAAGGAGCTCACGAGATCTATACATGAAAGCACAAAGGAGGAGATACAACCATCTAGCTACTACATGGACCCATAGTCCAAGGTGAAACTACTCACGCATCATACCAGAGAGAAGGCCTCCGGGATGATCTCCCCTCCGGCAGGGTGCCGGGAAGAACTTCAGATCCCCCGATCTAGGGACGATGGTGGTGGCGGCTACAGACGGCTTCGTGGAGATTTGATCGGGTGCTTAGGGTTTCTGCATCGGGGGCTTCTTATAGGCAAAGGGGGAGGCCGAGGAGGCGACCAGGGGGTCAAACCCTACCTAGGCGCGGCCCCACCCCTGGCCGCGCCTAGGGGGGTTTGGCCGCCCTGGCACGCTTCCTCGTCTCCCCTCTTAACTTCTTGTTCCCCACGGAAAGTAATTGACTTTGACGTTTGTCCCATCTAATTTCGAGAATATTTCTTTACTAACTTTTCTGAAACCAAAAACAACATAAAACAAGCATCTGGCACTGTTGCAACTTGTTAGTAGGTTAGTACAAGAAAACATGTAAAAAGCACCTCAAAGTGTAGACAAAGCAAAGCAAAGTAGATAATAAACAAGCATGGAACATCGAAAATTATAGATACGTTTCCAACGTATCAGCATCCCCAAGTTTAACTCTTGCTCGTCCTCGAGTAGGTAAGTGATAAAAGAATAATTTTTGAGGTGACATGCACCCTCACAATAAAGATCCAACCATTTGAAAGCATTGAAAGCTGGGATCAAAGAACTCTAAACATGTGCATGAAAGATGGAGTTCTAACAATAGGACATAGTAACTATGCATGTAACATGTCAAGCTACAAACAAAGATCATGAATAATATGCAATGAAAAATGTTTGTTTGTTTCACATACAGAAAACATAGCATAGTGGCAATCAGCTTGTCCCTCATAGAGTAGCAATATAGATGCATAGGACACCTTCAAATTTTACAAGGGTGACTAAAAACAAATAGCACAAGAACAAGTAATATCACAATATGCATCAATCAATAAGCTTTGGAACACTGCACACAGAATGACAACTATGCTCTCTTAATGGTGCCTAAAGGTAGAAGGTGGAGACTCAATAGTGGTGGAAGAAAGGCCTTTTTTATAAAGGAAGCAGAGATTACAAGTTTTAAAAAGAGCTTTCAAAAATTATGGTACTTGTTAGCTTTCATCCCTCATTGCCCCTATCATAAGCATCTTGAAGTGGTTAAGGTTAAAGTGGCAAAGATGGAGTATATGCTTGACGAAGTATAAGTTGGCAATCTTAAGTCCCTTGAATATGAGGGCCGCACCTCATGCATACTCAACTTTGGGCCCAGGCAAGTTCTTGTCATTGTAACTATTTGCATATCATTGAGAACCGCCAACGGGGTACCCCTTGCACATGGTACAGGAGCTTTCCCATAACCAAAATGACAAGGCAAGCAGACAATGATCATCTTAGCAATCTTTTTATTTACCATATGCATAGATTTTTATTGAGGATGCTTCATAGATAGCTCATTATGGTGATGCTGCAAGTTTCCACCATGATTAGGCATGGCTTAGGCTAGCGGCCCAGGCGTTTCTCTAACACAGGATACAAACTCCATGGACTTACAAATTCTCTCTTTATTTCACACCGGCGACATTCATAGACAAAAGAGCATGATATCAACTGAGTACAAAGTACAAGTGCAATGTTGAAAAGTTTCCCTGTGACAGCATGATTCTGTTAATTCCAACTTATAAGTGCAAGCATATACAACAAAGTTGTCACAATGGTTCAAGTTTATTAGGGGCAAAGAATATAAAGTGTGCCATCAAGTTCGTGAGGGCTTTAATCACTAAGTTTTCACATAACAAAATAGTTTTTAATTGGAAGATAGTTGAAAACAAGAATATACTTGAAATGGTGTAACACACCATGCATAGGAGTTTATAGTGGACACTTTGGAAAAACTTGGTTTCTTGGGAGTTGGAAGCATGAGTAGAGTTTACTCATAGAAGTGGAGGCTATCAAAAGACTGGGATCAACCAACTAAGAGAACATAATGGCCATAATCATGCAGAGCAACAAAACATACTAATCAAAGCAAAGAGTGGTAACACAAGTCAAGGACTAAATGATCATAGAGGCTAATGGTGACTTGTCATAGTCATAACATGGTGTAAGCATGTGCCAAGTCAACCCAAGCAAAGCATCAAAGGAGAATACCACAATACTATGCTTTTGCATGCTAAAACAACGCATAATTTCTTCAAGGCACACTAAGCAATCCCAATTGTTTGGAACAAGACATGCTACAGCAATAATCACTAAGCATAAGGTCAAAACAACACCTAGCATATCATGCTAAAGTCTAAGTCAATGCAAGCTCCTCTTGCACTTCAAGCAAGAACTTACTACTTCTTTCCAACACCAAGCAACTTATTTGCAAAACAACACAACGAGAACGGGGGTCCAAACTTCTTTATTCAAGCAAACTAAACAACCTAAGCAAAGCAAACGAAAACTAAGACGCTCTAAGAACAACACAACTAAGCATGAAACAATAAAAACGAAGTGTCTAGACAGACCTGAGCTTTTTATTGATGAAGAAGGGAATGCCTTGGGCATACCCAAGCTTTGACGCTTGTACCTCTTGTATATTTATTGGGGTGACACCATGGTGGCATCCACAAGCTTGAGCCTTTGTCCATTCTTCATCTCATTGCATCATTCTCTCTCTACACCTGAAATTTTTCCTTCATACAAAACTTCACACAATCTTCATTAGCAACATTAGTTTATTCAAAAGATATTAGACCTCTGGCAAAGCTTTGGAACAGTAAGATTTTTCACTAAAAACACAAGCTACTGTAGTAACTCCTTAAAAAAGCTCAATTCACCTAAAGAGAACTCAAAATGGAATCAATAAGAAGCAAATGCAAATAATGGCAGAAATCTGTCAAAACAGACCATCAGGTAGAAACCGATTTTTTCGAACATCTTCTGTTGCTCAAATCAAAGAGTTTTGAACTAACGAAATTTAGCTAACATATTGGGGGATTTATTCGTAAATTTTGAGCTCAATCCGAGTTACAGAGACTCCTCACGATTTTTTTGGTCGAGAATAGAAATCTGTTTTGGGAGAGCAACTCTCCAAATCTTACTTCCCTCTCATTAGAGCTCATTCTTGGCACAAAAAAGCAAACAAAAAGGAAAAAGGAGAGGTCATTACTGAAGTAATAACTTCCAAGACTCAAGAAAACTCTTGAGTTATCTTCCAACAAGTACTTTTCTTTAACGCCTTTAAGTTAGGCACAAGAAGCAAGAAGAATCAAGTATTTTCAAATGAAGAAGCATTATCCCTCTTGTTCTTTCCTTTCTTACCTTTGTTCTTCTCTTTAGGGAATATATGATTGCTTACCGGGGGAGAAAAATGCATGATGCCTTTTCCCACATCTATTATTGCCCCAAGGTGTTTCAGCAGAGATCTTCCAAGTGTGATTTGTCCTTTACCTACACATTCAATAACAAGATAATCAGTAGCCACCATTTTTCCTGAAATTTTTGTAAACACACCTTCAGCTATTACAATAGGTAATATAGTGGCATTGTTGGTAAGAGAGATTTCCTCTCCTCCTTTAATAAGCCCCCAAAGACTCAAGGAATCATAAATATCTTTAGGCATGAGACAAAATTCAGACATGATATCACAACGAGCATCAAAAAGTGTAGTGTTTATTGAGACTTTGATTGTGGGAAACCACTTTGAGGGCTCAGAATTTATGGGAACATAATCATGGTAAGCCCTAAGCGTGTGATAGCAACTATTCATAGCAGCAATACCGGTCTCAAGAGTGTTCAACCTAGAAAAAATATTTGTGAAAGAGGAAGCAGACTTGCCAGGTGTACCATAAATCATGATTAATTTCCTTATGGCATAAAAAGCTTCATCCTTAGTACATAGCAAAAAATCTTTCTTAGCCACAACATCCAAAGCATATCTATAACGAAGAGCAATACCGCGGTAGAAACTATCAATGACCAAGCTAAGGCTTACCTTAGGCTCAGTTTCCCTCTGGAAAGCAGAGATTCTAGACCAAGATTTTTTAAAACTTTCTTCACTTTTTTTGCTTAAAAGTGGAGATTTCTATCATAGGGGAAATAAAGGTTGGTCCAAAACCAGACATGGTAGCAACTAGAGCAGGAACTATTTTTTTGTGTTTTTGAATAAAGAAAGCAAACCAAACTAGACTAATTTGTTTGGGTTTTTTGAAAAGAGGCAAACAAAACCAAGCAAAAGAAACAAAGCAAACTAAAAACAAAGTAAAGAGAAAAGAAGTGAAGGACTCCCCTTGTGAAGACGTCCTTAGCCTCCCTGGCAACGGCGCCAGAAATCTTGATGCGTGCACCCAATGTTGACGTGGGACACTTCGTTGGAACCCCAAGAGCAAGGTGTGATGAGCACATCAGCAAGTTTCCCTCAGTAGAGACCGAGGTTATCGAACCTGAAGGAGGAAGGAAACATCTCAAAGGTGTTGCAAGAAACATGGAGACCTACACAACACAAACTCAAGACTTTGTCCCAACAAATCATTGAGGTTGTCAAGCTCACCGGTTTGCTGTAACAAAGGATTATACGTATGAAGTGCAAGGTAATGGTTTGCAGCAAGTAAACAAGTAATAGTGGAAGATGTATAAATGGTAAAGATTGGATCGGGGTCCATAGTTCACTAGAGGTGCTCTCCTTAGATAAACAACAAGACATGAAGGGTAAACAAATTACAGCAGGTCAATTGACAGGAACTGAGCAAGGTATAACAATGAAATTACTAGTCAGAAAGATCCTATGAGATTCGATTGGGCAATACAACAAGATACATAGACCGCCATCCAACTTCATCTATGACTAGAAGTCCACCTTCAGGTTATCATCCGAACCCCCTCCAGTATTAAGTTGCAAGCAACAGACAACTGCTTTAAGCAGAGTGTGTAAGGTAAATGATGACCCACAAGTATAGGGGGTGTATCGTAGTACTTTCAATAAATAGGAGTGTCGATCCCAACGAGGAGCAGAAGGTGCTGAACAGTGGTATGAAGCAGGAAATCCCTGTGAATACTTAGCAAACGTATTTTTAGTGGTTTTCTGACAAGGCAACAAAACAAAGAGCAAGTAACAAAGGTAACAAATAAACGGAGCAAGTGGCCCAATCCTTTCTTAGCAAAGGACAAGCCGATGGAAATACTTATAAGGACACATGGGAATTCTGTCAAGTGCTTTCGCTTCAAATAGCTGAGTACTCTTCTCTAGTGTTGTAAGTGTTGTATGGGTGAACCTGTGCTAATGTACCGACCGTACTTGTACTAATACATACTTGTGATTAAACCCCCTGCAAACATCCATAACTACAGGAAAGTAATTAAGATATAAATCTAACCATAGCCTTAAACTCTGAGATCCTATGATCCCTTGTGCAAAGGTGTCCTAATGGGGGTTCAGGTTTCTGTCACTCCGGCAACCCCAAAATTAGTATCCAAATACACAATGCATCCCCCTAGGCCCATAAATGGTGAAGTGTCATGTAGTCGACGTTCACATGACACCACTAGAAGAATAGCACCACAACTTAAATACTAAACATTTAATAATAACTCATCACAGATTCACTACTAACAACATGACTTCTCCCATGTCCTCAAGAACTAAACGAACTACTCACAAGACATCATATGGATCAAGATCAAAGATGATATGATAATGGATAACAATCTGAACATAAACAATAATCCAATGGTTCCACTCACAAGCATCAACTACAATAGTAATCAACACCGGGAAAGTTTCCCCTAAGAACTAAAGCAATATCCAACACAATTGTTACAGCGGAACGGAGTGGTGATGATGGTGATGGTGGATATGATGGTGTGGATGATGATGATGATGCCGATGAAGCCTAGCTTGATGACGGTGTTGATGGCGATGATCTCCCCTCTCCGGGAAGGAATTCCCCCGGCAGAAATTTGACTGCCGGAGAGATCTTTCTCTCTCGGTGTTTTCCGCCCCCAGAGGCGGCGGAAATATATCTGTGGTCGCTCCCCGAGGCTTAGGGTTCCTTAGGGAAGATATATGCGAAGGGGCGGAGTCGGAGGCTGGGCAGGTGGCCACACCTGCCCTAGGCACGGGGTCAAGTGGGCCCACGCCTAGGGGGGTGTGGGCCCCCTAAGGACCTTCTTCGTCCCTCCTTCTGGCTCCCTCATTCTTCTGGAGAAATAATATGTTTCCATATTTTTCTGGTATTTTTTTGATCTTTGCGAAATTGCACCAATACGCCTTCTTTTCCATCAGAATCCAGACTCCAGCAGTCCATCCTCCCAGAATCATCCAACATGCATAAACAGATGAAAAATCCATAAGTAATACCTCATAATAAGACAAATATCAATGAATAGAGGTAAATTATGATATAGAATGGTGATGCAAATTGGGCGTATAAGTAAACAGTCCACATGTTCCATGAACAAGAGACCGTTGTTTTCTCCCTAGTAGCAACAACACATCTACAACCGAAGAGATTATTGTCACTTCCCTTGGAAACTAGAGGCATGAACTCACTATCGAGCATAAACACCCCCTCTTGGAGTCACTAGCAACTACTTGGCCAAGATAGCTACTAACAACGGAGAGCATGCAAGATCACAAACAACACAGACATGATAGAATCATAAAGACAAAACCATTAATCAAACCAACATAATAATCTCAATATCCATCGGATCCCCGCAAACACAACATGCATGATTACAAATAGATTAGATCTTGATCATGAACGAAGCTCACAAGATCTATACATGAAAGCACAAAGAAGGAGATATAACCATCTAGCTACTACATGGACCCATAGTCCAAGGTGGAACTACTCATGCATCATACCAGAGAGAAGGCCTCCGGGATGATCTCCCCTCCGGCAGGGTGCCGGGAAGAACTTCAGATCCCCCCGATCTAGGGACGATGGTGGCGGCAGCTATATACGGTTTCGTGGAGATTTGATCAGGTGCTTAGGGTTTCTGCATCGGGGGCTTCTTATAGGCGAAGGGGGATGCCGAGGAGGCGACCAGGGGGGTCAAACCCTACCCAGGCGTGGGCCCACCCCTGACCGCGCCTAGTGGGTTTGGCCGCCCTGGCACGCTTCCTTGTATCCCCTCTTGACTTCTTGTTCCCCACGGAAAGTAATTGAATCTGACGTTTGTCCCGTCCAATTCCGAAAATATTTCTCTACTAACTTTTCTGAAACCAAAAATAGCATAAAACAGGCATCTGGCACTGTTGCAACTTGTTAGTAGGTTAGTATCAGAAAACATGTAAAAATCACCTCAAAGTGTAGACAAAGCAAAGCAAAGTAGATACTAAACAAGCATGGAGCATCAAATATTATAGATACGTTTCCAACGTATCAGGCCGCGGTGGCGGCTGCAATAACACCTCACCGTGGGGGCGTGCACGAGAGGCAGAGAGAGGAAAATTGAGCTAGAGGAGGCTGTAGATCACAGCACGGCGGGCCAAAGCCCCATATGGATGGCGCTAGAGAGTAGAGGAAGCAGCCATGGCGCAGGGTCACTACTGCGCCGGCGACCAACCGTACCTCACGGCTAGGGTTAGCAGAAACGGGGGACCGGAACGGGGGCCCGTGCGAGAGAGCAAGCGCCGGTGGTGGGCGCTGGCGGTGACGGCCGGAGAGGAGGCAGACAGCGGCGCACCGTGCGCAGGAGTAGAACGAACGTGATGCTTCCCGTGTGTCTATGAGCGATGCGTGAGGGAGAGAAGAGGCCAGGGGTGGGGATTGACCCCAATTCGATTTGGGCTGGTCTATTGGGCCAATTCCATTTGGTCCGGTTAGACTAAATACGGATTTAATCAACCAGGCCACAACCCAACTACTTGCCCACTATCAAATTATTTTTCCATTAAATAAACTCTATAAAATATTTCCAATGCATATTAAATTCATATCAAATCCTAAAAATACTTATAACATATAAAATTCTTATATATATTCATATATAAGACTATCCAATAAAAAATATATATTAATTTATATTTTAGTATAATAAAACTTAAATTAAATATTTTAGTGTAAGAAATCCTTTAAGGAATTTTCTAAAAATAGGGATAAGACATAAAATATTGAAAAATATACATATATAATACTTTTTGAAAGAAAAATATTAGCTTGCATTTTAATCTAATAAAATAAAAAATATATTTAAAAACACTTATAAATTTATGGAATTTTAGGAAAATGAGAATGAGCCCTAAAAATGTGTAAAAATCAATCTTGTGTATAAAAATAACTCTACTATTTTATAAAAAATACTAACTTAGAGTTTTACAAATAAAACATAAAGCAAATACTTAAAGACACTTAATTCTTTGAAGAATTTTATAAAAATAAAGATAATACTTTAAAATCAAATAAAATCTATTTTTAAGATCTTTAATAAGTATATTTTACTAGAAAAATACTATCAATATTATTCAAAAACATTTTAATAACCTAAGATAATAAAATCCATTTACTTATTTTTACTAAAATCAAATAACCATTTTGTTAATTCTTTAAATTTATTTACTAAGAAAGAAATAATCACATTTCTTAATAAAACACTAAATCCTTTAAATTTAATTACTAAGTCTAAATCCATAATCATATTTGTCAAAACCCTAAAACTAGATGATGTTCTAAAACTCACTACATCTTAAGATTCACTTCTATTTTTATAGTTAACTTTGGTCTAAACAATCATAAACATCTCATTTAAAGTTTATTCATGTTTTTCTAGTTAACTTTGGTCACTTGTACCATTAATTAAAATATGATAACTCAACATCATTCGTAACCATCACAAACCCTAATGTAAAACCTAATAACCCTCAAGACTGATTAACCTTAACTAAAACACTAGTTTCTTCAAATGTTATTCTTTTTGCCACTTCAAACAACAAGTCTATAATAGTTCTTTCAACTCTTAACAACTCAGCCCAAGGACTTTTATCCTAAGTCACCAAATAACAATTAATCATAATCACATTACTTTATCCTTACTTGTATATTTTGGATTGTTAACACTTAAGTTCCTTATAAATGCCATTGCTTATGAAATAAACTTAAAGATAAACCCAATCTTAAAGAAGATACCTAAGATCAACTCATTTATAATGTTAAGAGTTTCACTTTGGGAATTATAAAATTGCATAGCATTATTTATGCATAATGGCATCTTGCTTCTTTAAACATTAGTCCTTACTAGACAAATGATGCTGATTTCAGATATTTGATCTTCTATTGTCTTGAAGACCGTGAGTGCATAATCTTGCAATCACAAAGGGAAAGTTCACACTTGCTCATGTCCTTTGATTATTTTCTGTAAAGTATTTTGCAAATCCAGTGTTGTCATTACCTACATTTAAAAAAGGGTCAGAAAACACTATTTTCATAATAATACGATTATATGTTATTTACCATGAGGTAATAACCTTCTATGGAAGTTCCGGAGGTAAAGGAACATATTATCTAGGACTTAACAACCAATGTCGCCAGTGATTCTTGCGTCGTATATTACGCGTTAACCATGAGATTTGGAATGGGACAGAAAAGTCAGCTGGATCGGCTCCCTTTCGCATGCCAACGGATGACCGGGCCGTTGTTGCAACTCCTCTTGTAGAGGGTTAGCAGGTTATGGGTGGGATCCCTCGACGTTCCACGACTTCTGGTATCTATGAGGGTTGTACACCTTAGGCTGCTATTGGAAACAAGTTTTATCCTAGGTTTGATATGCAATCCATCGGGTATGCGGGGTCACGGAGAAGGACAAAAGCGATTGGCTTGGATCTTAGTCTGGGCCTCATACCAAGAAAGTGTGAACAAGCCTATAACTCGGATGTGCAACAAAGCTAAGATCTCTCATGGGTAAAGTGACGCACCTCTGTAGAGTGTAAGAACTGTAACTTGTTACTCCATATTCTGGGAAGGAGCTACGAACGCAACAGGAAAGGAAATCCATGAAAGTTCTAGTAAACCTGTGAAGCCTGACGGACATCGTTTTTCAGAATAAAAGCAACCTTTGAAGAAATGTTTTCCAAAACTTGCATTGCCTATGACCTATGGTCTGTGGTTGTAGATAGTGCATCAAACACTTCTCTTTAGTGAACTTGCTGAGTACGGTCGTACTCAACCGTATTTTCTTAACCCTTTCTAGATCTCAAAGAAACCAATGGCGTTTCCAGGAAATAAGTTACTTGAAGAGCTAAGGATATCTGATGGAGATCAACGGAGTCGAAGTCCTTACCGGAAGCTAAGGAATTCAAGCTGAAGCGTAGAGTATAAATAAAACTCCTAGAATCTAGAACCTACTTCTATAGAACTGTACTATAGTAGCACTTTCAAGCCTTATATATATACTAATAGTAGTACTCTTAAAGTAAACTTCGAGTAGATCTTTCTGGTTCCTTCTGCTGTTCGCGGAAGTTCTCTAGATCTTTTGTAATCTGTTATATGTACTCTAAAGTAGGTTTCCTTCATGAAGACCTCGCTTTGATGGCTTCTCTCTCCTCCTCTCCTCCTCTCCTTCCTATCTCCACGGCGGAGGTTTTCTCCGATGATCATCGTGGGTTGATCGGGAGCTGGAGGGCCATAATCCGTGAGGTGGCTGGGGCTTTGATCAGTCCCTGCCAACGGGGCCTGATCTCGAGAGAGAGCTCGGGACAGGTGTCACTACGGGATGCTTCGGGGCGGATCCTGGCGAGTTGGTGTTCGGTGGTGGGATTTTCGTAAGGGGCGCGCCTGGTACACGGAAGATGGCACGTTCTCGTGGGTCCGCCGATGGTGGTGGGGGCAGTTCCTCGCGGTATCGCTGGTGCGTCGCCCTACGTGTGTACGTGCCAGGTGATACGGCTCGGTGGTTGTGGGAGGGCAGTGTGCGCTGACGGTGGGGCTTCGCTGGAGGAGGGCCACCTGCCAGGGGAGGCGCGGGGTACTAATACGACGGCGCACGATCCACGGTCAGTTTCGCCTCCACTTCGCGTTTCCTCAAACCCTAGATTGGGAGCCATTTCCCCTCTCGCCATTTCCAGATCTCGCGGTGTGTGTGGTGTGGTGTTCGTCCGGGAGCCTCCTATTCTTCAACCATCGTCGCCGCGGATTGCTTCTCCGGTGAAGTGGAGCGGAGTTGTTTCGGGGGATTGTAGATCATTTGCTCAGGTGGTGGCTGCGGAGTCTGATATGGATCGGCGATTTCGCGGTGGTCGTGGTTCACCTTCTCGTCCTCAAGTCCGATCTGGTCCCTATGCGAGCAGATTCGGTTCTGGGTACAAACAAGGCCGTTTTCCTGTCGATCGCAGAGGTTTGGAGGGGGATCATAGGGAGAGTGGCTGGATCCGCGAGCAGGAGCGGCGCCGCGAGGAGCAGGATGCTCGGCGTCGTGATGCATGGCATAGGGATGAGCTGAGGCAGGCGGAGATTGAGGCCAGGATGGAGGATCAACGCAGGGAAGCTTTGGCGCGAGAGCGGGCACTGTCGGAGGCTCGTCGTCGCGAAGCGGAGCAGGATCGCAATCGGGGGCGGTGGAGCCATCGCCCAGAGATGCAACAAGGTTCAGGGTCTGATGCTACTGCGTCATCGTTCCCAGGAAGATCAGGTAACTCTGATTCGAATCCTAGAAGGGGGGAGCCGGTTTTTGCATGAACTGTTGAACAAGTTAATGTGCCTCGGGTTGTGATGAACACTTCTGTGCCTGTAACTCGATCTGCTTCTGGCTTGAACACCTCGGCATCTACTTCTGTTAATGTGCCTGTTGGGGGGAGTCGCCCTGTGAATTTGTCACCAATTTTGTCAGTTACTCAGTCTGATGCTGTGGCTACTACTCTGGTGGGGTCCTCTGTACCACCACCAGTAGTGAGTAGGCCGAGGGATGGTGCTGTGGCTGGAGGATCTGGGGATGTGCAGTTGCTTGATGTGATTGAAGAAGAGGTTGTGTGTGATAATTGTGGGAAAGATCATAGCAATTTGGTCTGTCAAGAGAGGAAACCATGGGAGTATGTTCCTCTGTTCTTTGGCAGTACTGACTTTGAGCAGGGTTTTCACTCTATTCCTGTGGTGGAGTCGAATGTTCAGTCTATGGAACAGTTGCATTATGCTCATATAAGTGTGGTTAGGGGTGATGTCACTGGCAAGGATTTGGAGAAGGAGTTTCAAATGTGGGCAGATGCTCTGGGATCTGGATGGAGGTTTAATGCCAGGTCTATTAATGATGTGGAATTTTTGATGAGGTTCCCCTCTGCTAGATCTATTGATGACTTCCATTTTGGGAAGGTCTTCATGAAAACAATTCCTGATGCTGTGATCCAGTTATCTAAGTGGAATGGGGATTTGCAACCTGTTGACTGGCTGGAAGAAGCCTGGTTTAGAATTGTTGGCATTCCTATGAAGTACAGGGATAAATCTACTGTCTTCTATGTTGCTTCTTTGGTGGGTAAACCTGTGGCCCTGGACAGGAATAGCTTGAGGAACTTGGCTTATGTGAGAGTTAAAATTGCTTGCTTAGATGTTTCTTTGGTTCCTAATACCAGAAGGGGGGAGATGCAGGGTGGAATCTATGAATTTAAATACACCAGGGAGATCTTCGCTCCAGATGCTGTATCCACTGTGCCTTCTGCTATGGGGATTGACGGGCAGGGTGGTGATGATGGGGTGGATAAGGAGAAGGAGGGTGAAGCTAAACATAGGAGACCTGATAATGGTAGTGGACAAAGAAATGTTCCTGGTGCAGGTGGTGATGGAGGTGCTGGGGGTCGTCAACATGGTGGGAATGGTGCTGGTGAAGCTGGGTTGGACAAAGGAAAACAGGTTGTGGTGGAGCAGGAAGATTCTGGGGGGGTTTCTTTTGGGACTAAAATGGCTAACATCTGGGCTAGCTCTGGAGGTGATGGTCGTTCAAGGGGGATTGTGATTAGAGAAAATGTTGCAGGTGGTTCTGGTGGTGGTGGTGGAACAGGTATTCAAACCAGAACAGCTGTTGTGGGGATGCAAGGTGATACTCAGGAAAATGTGGCTGATGGGGGTGGGCTGGGCAGTGTTCCCATGGATGTGGAACAGAATTTATCTTCTACTGTGGTTAAAGAGGTCAGTACTGGGATTGCTGCTGGTCCCCAAAGATTTGATGACTTTATCAGGGGTCTGTTAAAAGATAAGAGCAGTGACAAGCACTATGAACTTATGAAACAGTATGGTCATTTGCTGGATGAGGAGGAAGAGCAAAGTGAGGGTGCACAGGCAAAGAATGATAGTGTTTCTACTGATACCTCTTTTGGTTCCTCATCTAATAGTGGAAAAAAAGGAACTGTTGGGGGGTCTGGATTGGAGGGTGCTCAGGACATGGAAGTTGCCAATCAAGATCAGGAAGTAGTGGCTGTTGATTTGTCTCAACCGGATGGCTCTACTCAGGAAAGTGTGGAGTCTCAATCTGAACAAGTGGCTGATGTGGAAGAACAGGGTGTTAGAAGGAGCTCGAGGGTGGTTGATCAAGGAGGTGCTAGGAACATGGCTGAAGGGCATTTGACTCAGCAAAATCCTAGAGATCTTTCAGGTACAAACCTAACTTTGCATAACTCTTTTGCTGTTCTGGATGATGATATTATTATGCATAGAGCTTTGGAAATGGGGATAGATGCTTCTTCTTTATCTTTGGAACATATTAATTCCTTAAAAGAATTAGAGATTGCTAGACATAGTTTACAGGATAGGAGGCAGGTAGTGAATGAATGTGATCCTGATATGAATGAGAAGGTTTTGTTTCTGGATTGGAAGGATGCTAGTAATGATGAGGAAGATTTTACTCCTATGGTTTCTAGGAAGCAAAAGAAAAAGTTGAGAACTGGTTCTGTTATGAGGGAGAGAAAGTTAAAGGCTGCTGCTGTGAAGGTTCACAATTATCACCCTATGAGTGGTATTGTGACTGGAACAAGAGAGAGAAAATCTGTATTATGATAGGTGCTATTATGAATATTAGGGGTGTGGGGAAGAAAGGCGCAGGGGCTTATCTGAATAATCTGCTGAGACAGGAGAGGGTGGATTTTATTGGTTTACAGGAAACTATTAAGAAAGACTATCCTGAAGCTTTTTTTAGGAGGATTGATCCTATGAATCAATTCTCCTGGAGTTGGTTGCCTTCTGTGGGAAGGTCTGGAGGCATTTTGGGGGG
Organism: Avena sativa; assembly: GCA_916181665.1. Taxonomy (NCBI): domain Eukaryota; kingdom Viridiplantae; phylum Streptophyta; class Magnoliopsida; order Poales; family Poaceae; genus Avena; species Avena sativa. The sequence continues at coordinate 388,030,891 of OV702280.1, read as the reverse complement.
CCTACGTTCCTCCAAATTGACTCAGATGGGTGTGTCGGTGGGCAAATTTCATGTTAAGATGAAGGTGTTTGATGTTTTGAAACAGATTCAGTGGCATTTGGTGATTGTGTATGGGGCTGCACAAGAGGATAATAAAGAGGAGTTTTTGGTTGAGTTAGCTGAGGTTTGTCAGGACCAAACTATTCCGTTGTTGGTGGGTGGCGATTTTAATGTGATCAGATGTGTTTCTGAAAAAAATAAGGGTCATGTTTTGAACAAGTGGGGGCACATGTTTAATTCGATTATCAATGCTCATGGGTTAAGGGAGATCATCATGTCTGGAGGGCAGTTTACTTGGTCCAACAACCAGAAAAATCCAACTTTGGAGAAATTGGATAGAATCTTAGTCTGTAAAGAATGGGAGAAGTTGTTTCCTCTTACTACTGTACACAAGTTGTCTAGAGAGGTCTCTGATCATATTCCTTTGATTCTGGATACTATGGAAGGGCAGGAAACGGGGGGAAGAGAATTCAGATTTGAGAAAAGTTGGTTACAGTGTGATGATTTTTTGACCAGGGTGGAAAAAGTTTGGAAAAAACGGGTGAATGGCAAGAATAGTTTTGATAGGTTGCAGAAAAAACTTAAAAATGTCAGAAATGATTTGAAAGGATGGGGTATTCATTTGAGGGGGGAGGATAAAAAAAGGAAGAAAAGGTTGGTGGAGGAGTTGCATGAACTTGAAAACATTGAGGAGCTGATTTTGCTTACTGCTGAACAACTTAAAAGAAAAGCAGTTATTCAGAAAGAGTTGCTGGAGGTGTATGAAAATGAGGAGAGATTTTGGCAGCAAAGATCGAGGGACAATTGGTTGCTTAGAGGGGATAATAATACTGAATATTTTCATAGGATTGCTAATGGGGTGAGGAGAAAGAAGATGATTTTTTCAATGAAGTATGGGGAGAATGAGATTCAGGGGACCTGTGATCTCCTGAAGCATGCTACTAGTTATTATAAATCTTTGTTTGGGCCTGCTGGTGGGTTTTCTATTAGGCTTGCAGATGACAATTGGCAGGACTGGGAGAAACTTAATGATGAAGACAGGGAGAAAATGGGGATACCCTTTACTGAGAAAGAGGTTAAAGGGGTTATTGATCAGATGGAGAAAAATAAAGCTGCTGGTCCTGATGGGTTGCCTATTGAATTCTATCAACACTGTTGGGCAGTTATAAAACAGATGTTATGGCTGTGTTTGATGATTTTTTTGCTCATAAGATTGACTTGAGGAGTATTAACTATGGTGTGATTACTATGCTGCCAAAAGGTGATGATGCTGATAGGATTCAGAAGTATAGACCTATTTGTCTGCTCCAGGTGTTGTTTAAGATTTTTACCAAAACTCTGATAGTTAGAACTGAGCCTGTGATGGGGAAACTAATTAATACTTGTCAGACTGCTTTTATTAAAGGGAGGTTTATTGCAGATGGGGTGACTTTATTACATGAGATTTTGAAAGAGTCGAAAAGTCAGAAGCAGCAGGGTGTGGTTTTAAAAATTGACTTTGAGAAAGCTTATGACAAGGTTAACTGGGACTTTCTGTTTTACTGTTGTAAGCAGAAAGGTTTTAGTGATGATTGGATGATTTGGTTAAAATGTGCTGTGACTCAGGGTACTCTCAGTGTTAAGGTCAATGGGGAAACTGGTCCTTACTTTGGCAGCTTTAAGGGGGTTAGGCAAGGGGACCCCTTTTCTCCTTTTCTGTTCAATTTGGCAGGGGAATGTTTGGCTAAGATGGTGCTTAATGCTCAGGCTGGTGGGTTGTTTACAGGTTTGGTTGATAATATGTTTGATAAAGGGATTGCCATTTTACAATATGCTGATGATACCATTTTGTTTATTAAGGATGATCCTGAGGGGGCTAGAAACTTGAAATTGCTGTTATATTTGTTTGAATCCATGTCTGGTCTCAAGATTAACTTTGAGAAGAGTGAGGTGATGATGGTGTTAGAGGATGAGGAGAAACTGTCCAATTATTCTGAGATGTTTAACTGTCAGAAGGGCAGTTGGCCTATTAAATATTTGGGTTTGACGGTTTGTAGCAGGAGATGTACAGTGGCTGAAATGAGCTTTATTGGTGAGAGGTTGAAGAAAAAGTTAGATGGCTGGATGGGGGGAGCTTTGTCCCTGGGAGGGAGGCATGTTAAAATCATTGCTTGTGTATCCAGTGTGGTTGTTTACCCTATGACTATGTTTCTCCTACATAAGTCAAATGTGTAAGAAATTGAGAAACAGACTAGAGCCTTCTTTTGGTATGGGAAAGTGGGGAAGAAGAAATATCATCTGATTAAATGGAAGTATGTGTGTAGGCCCAGGAAAAAAGGTGGACTGGGGATTAAAAGCATTAGGCTTTTTAACATTTGCTTGTTGTGTAAGTGGTGGTGGTGCCTCGAAGCTGAGGAGGGTCTCTGGCAAGTTTTTGTGAGGAAAAAAATATCTGAAGAAAGGTGGAATCAGTAATGTGAAACACAGGCAGAGTGATTCTCCATGTTGGCATGATTTGATTAAGATTAGGGATCTCTATTTGGCTAGTAGGAGAATGAGAATTGGTAATGGGGAATTGACTGATTTCTGGCATGATGCTTGGTGTTTGGACTTGCCCCTGAAAGATAAGTTCCCGGATTTATTTGATATTTGTCAGAATCAAAGGATTACAGTGGCAGACATGGCGAAAAAGGGGTGGAGACTTTCTTTTAGGAGATGGCTGGATACTGATGGGTTGAATCATCAGGAGCAGATGAGAAAGTTGCTGTCTGGGGTGAGTTTGAATCAGGAAAAGGACAGGCCAGTGTGGATGTGGAGTAAATCTGGCAAGTTCTCTGTTAAGTCAATTTATACACGCCTGTCGAATGTTGGGATTGATAGAAGTTTTAAACATCTGTGGAAAGCAAAAATTACCTTGAAGATTAAGATTTGGCTGTGGCTTATCTGGCACAATGCTATTCTCACCAAAGACAACATGAGAAGAAAGAATTGGGTTGGAGATTTTACTTGTAGGTTTTGTAGGAAGGATTAGAGCATTGGACACTTGTTCTTTTCGTGTGTGGCTGCTAAATATGTTTGGGGGGTGGTTGCTAGAGCTGTTGGTGCCGCGAATAGACCTGGATCTTTTTCCCAGTATTTTTGGTGGGCTTCTCAGTATGTGGGGGTTAGTAGGAAATGTGCAGATTACGGTGGTGGCGGCAATATGTTGGGCTATTTGGAAGCTTAGGAATAGAGCTTGCTTTGAAAAAAAACTTATTAACTCGTCTGTTGATTTGGTCATATATGCTTGTGTGTTTATTCGTTATTGGGCAGGGTTGCATGGGGAGGACGACAGGGCGGTGCTACAAGCTGGAGCAGATACTCTTCAATAGAATGCGTTGGCTGATGCGGCAGCTATGGATGTGGCCCCTGTTCCTTTCCTGGGACTGCCTGCAATTCCTGGAGATCGTGGTCATGAAGCTCCGGAACTGGAAAGAGGGAGGGAGAAAATAAGGAGAACTGGAAGATAAAAAAGGACTGGCTGCGTGAAGTTGGTGTTGGCTTTCAGTATTTTAGTTCCTTGATGGTGTTTTGTTTTGGACGGTTCCCCACTAGCCTGAGGGCGGTGTTCTTGCGTCTCCAGCCTCCTTTATTTCTATCTAGTTTGTTTAGTGTGTAAAAGTTGAACCTCTTGCTTTTCCTGTTTTGACCCCCTAGGTGGGTCAGTACTATGCCGTTATGTGTGGTTGTTGTTCCGTTGTCTGATGATAATGGAACCCGATCCCTCTTCCTGGGGGATTGTATGAAAAAAAAACTCTAAAGTAATGTCTTGGACCCATACCACTCTGAGGGATGTAATATTAGTGAACGGTGTTTCATTGGTGTTATGTCAACGACTATAGTGTACTACATCATGCAGTGGTATGCTGGGTCACCACACAAGGAGTCTAGGTGCCTCGTTCTCACCTGCATGTAGAATGAGACAGACATAGCATCATGCCATAGACCTGAAGGCCGCCCCATCTGCTTCTTCGGCTGCTCTAGTGCTCCTCCACAGCCTCCACCGGGCCTCAACTCCATGCTAGAGATGAAGTCTGCCATCTCTGGCAGAGAAGGGTTTTAATTGTTTAGGAAGCCATGGGGTTTCGTACTTGGCAACCTGGCTGGTGCTCGCTGTGGCATGCCGGCGGAGGAGGCGAAGAAGCCATCGGCCTCGTCGTCGCTTGGTCGGCTAATGGGACCATAGTATGGATGGGAAGTGAGAGAGACATAGGATGGTGACAATATTGATTGAGGGTATGTGCATTTAGTTACTACTGTGTCCACTGACGGACCTTCGTGGAGGCGAAATGGATCATCGCCCCCTAGCTCATGAAGAAACATCCTCCCTCCGTTCCAAAATAGATGGATTCATTCAAATTTGGAAAATGTGAGACATCTATTTTGAAAGGGAGAAAGTACTATTATTTATAGGTATTTGGCTCGTTTTCCAAAAAAAAATCAGCTTGCGCCTCAACTTTAAGACTCCCCCTAAGAGCATCTCTAGCAGACACAGAAAAAACGCGAACCTAAAAACGCATTCCCAGGTCGCGTTCGAGCTAGTTTTTGCTTGAAGAACATGATGGGCAGAACAAAAACCACAATTTCGAACCATAAACGCGAGATTTTGAATATCCGCGGAAGATTTCAAAACGCGAGCATAATTCATACATAGTACTGACGCGATCATATGTACAAAACACGAATTCAACCTAAATACTAAGGGGAGGGAGGGGTCTCCCGTCTCTGCCGCTAAACCCTAGCATGTACACAAAATCGGGCTCACCGGAGCCCAGGGATCGACGGCGATGCTTCCGGCGGCGGGCTTCACTCCTCGTCGGAGAAGTCGAAGTCCGACATCCTAGAGCTACCGTCGGAGACGAGGTCGATGACCTCCACCTCCTTCGTGCGGGAATCGCGGTCGACGACGAGCCCCTGCTCGAGGAGGATGTCATCGATGAGCTCGTCACGCTAAGCTCAACGGGCCTCCGCCTCCGCCTCGACGATGCTCCGGTGCTGGGTGACCTCGACCCAGTGGTCGAAGGAGGCGTCGTCGAGGGCGTAGTCGGCCTCCATGACAACGCGGCCCTCCGGGAGCTCCTCCTCCTTCTTCACCGCCGACGGCGGAGTGCTCGGCGCGCGCGAGGAGCTCCCCTCCCTCCCGCGGGCGCGGATGCGGGCGTCGAACTCCTCCGTCTCGCGATGGAGGAGCGCGGCCGGCATCGGCGAGCCCCACCTCTTGTAGTGGAGGGCGGCGCGCTTGCGCGCCCTGCGCGAGCGCTTGCACCAGCGGTGCTCCTCCTCCTCCGCGGGCGTCAGGCGACGGAAACGCGTCGTCGAAGCTCCCCGACGGTCCATCGCGGCATGAATCGGGCGGATCTGCTACCGCCGGCGTGAAATTGCTCGCCGGTGCTCGGCAATTTGAGCGGTGGTGCGCGGCGGAGGCGTCGAGGGGGCGGTGGTAGAGAAATGGATCGAGACCTGGGAATCGAGCTTGGAACCAGGGATTTATGGGTCGAGGGGGTCGATTCCCAGGGCCCGAAAAAAATTCCTAGGTCATGCCGTTTTTACGGTGTCTGTTCGAAAAAAAATTCACGATCCGACCCAAAAAACCGTCGGAATTTTCTAGGTCCGACTTTTTTTCAAGAGATTCTCTAAGGTAGTTTCACGGTCTCCCACGCCTGACTCCGCAGTAACTAGGACTGTGCTTGGCCTGGAGACTACCAAACACGCCTATCTATGATGTATAGTGTCGCAGGCCGCGCGCACATATACGAGCGTGTCGTTTGTGAGTAACACCCAAGATGCCGGCCGGGCTTTGAAAACGTAGGTTCCACATGCACGCCAGAGATAGATAACCAAGCCTGCATCCAGTCAGTCACACGATTCGCGTGTAAGTGTACGTGCATACTCCCTCCCAGACCCAGAGATAGATGATGCATGAGTATCATTCATCACTGCCTGCTTAAAGAGTACTAGTACAGTGTCGCTCCGTATACAGATAACCAGTCAGTCGATGCACGTACAGTCGCACGACGATGCTGTGAGCTTAATAATGAGTACGTACTGTACACATGCATGTATGTACGCTAGCTACGCGTACGTATATACTACATGTGCTGGCGCTTCATTGCACATGCATGGCGCGTAGTAAAGCAAGCGCAGTACTCGATCGTAGCATTGCTTTATTGACTGCGCTTGCTTTACTGAAGCAAACGGAGTATGTCTGTATACGTGTATGTACGAACGTGTAGCATTGTGTGGTCCATCTGTGTACCAGATAATGGATGTAGCTTGTACGTAGAGTAGTAATAGAACACACACAGTATGCGGCAACATACATATGCCGGCCGGCGTGTGTACCTTATCGCCATATTTGGTCGAGTTGTACAACGATCACCGTAGTATGCAGGTCCATGCTGTGTTTGGTCGAGTGCAGTGACGCTAACTTATTTAGCATTAGAACGCGGGTGCAACAAGCCGGCGGCGAATGCTACGTGTCGTGTCCAATAATCTAAGAGCGGGCAGTGCATGGAAACGTGCAAACTTTGGACACATAGAGCAAAGAGAGAATAGAAGCAAGCATTCATATGTGGGAATTTGAATGGCCGGATTGAATTCGCTGCCTTTGTTCATTTGTGCTTTCTTTTCTCTTGTTTTCCCCCCTTTGGTTCACCTGCTTTGTAATCTCCTTGAAACAGACTTTTGTCACGCTTTACAAATAAAGCAACCACACAACAATTCGAACAAACAAAAATGCTAGGACAATACCTTAAACATGCCCAAAAGAAAAGAAAATGGAACTAATGGTGAATCAATGAAGCTAGGAAGACCAGCCGAGGTCAGGCACGACACACGCCCTCGTTCCCCTCCTCGTCGCTCCCGTGGGCGACGGGAGGGTCCCTTGCCGCCGCCTCTAGGTCCCCTCCTCCTTCTTCCTCCCTCCCCTTGCCGCCGCCGGCCGAAGGCCGGGCGTTGGCGTTGGCGGGGCCCCTTCCCCCCTCGTCGCTCTCGTGGGCGACGGGAGGGTTCCCTTGCCGCCGCCTCTTGGTCCCCTCCTCCTTCTCCCTCCCTCCCCTTGCCGCTGCCGGCCGAAGACCGGGCGTTGGCGGGGCCCCTTCCCCCCTCGTCGCTCTCGTGGGCGACGGGAGGGTTCCCTTGCCGCCGCCTCTAGGTCCCCTCCTCCTTCTCCCTCCCTCCCCTTGCCGCTGCCGGCCGAAGGCCGGGCGTTGGCGGGGCCCCTTCCCCCCTCGTCGCTCTCGTGGGCGACGGGAGGGTTCCCTTGCCGCCGCCTCTAGGTCCCCTCCTCCTTCTCCCTCCCTCCCCTCGCTGCCGCCGGAGGGCGTCGACGACCGAAGGCCGAGCGTTGGCATTGGCAGGGCCCCTTCTCCCCCTCGCGCGGGGCTCGCGGCGCGGGCCTGCAGCCTCGTCTTGGGCGGCGCGCTGGGCTTGGGGCGCGTCGGCGTGGCCCTCCGGTGGCGACGTGGCGACTAGTGGTGGCGGGGCACATCCAGGCCGACTGCCGGGTTCCTGGACGCGGCAGACGGTGATGGTGCCGCGGTGCGGCGGGGTTCTGGCAGGAGCTGGTGGCCAGGGTGGCGCGGCCCAGATCTGGGCCCATCCGGGCCCGATTTGGTCCTATGCTGCCTCGGCCCGTCTCCTAGGAGGGCCTATGTCGGCAGGGGGCGAGCCAGTGCGGCTGCGCGGTCTTGGGCGGCGGGGCAGTGTGGCGCTTCCGCGGCAGGCAAAGCTCGGGGCGGGGACGTCCATGGCGGCCCAGATCGGGCTCAGTTGTGCCCGTATCTGGGTTAGACGGGCCGGCCGGCTTTGCTTTGACTGTGCTGTAGATCTTGGCAGGTTAGGGTGGATGGGATCCTTGGTGTCCTCGGTCGGTCTGTGTCAGCGCGGTGGCGGACTTTACAGGGCCGCCGGGGTCCCGCCGGGCCGCCATGGGATTGGTTTGCCTCCACGGAGGATTTACGGGCCTGCTGGGCCTGGCCAGACCTATGGAGGACTGGTTTGTCGGCGGCCGCGACCGGTCGACTACCGCCTCCGGTGGTGGAGGAAGTTCCCTCCCACGCGACCATGATACTTTGGTCCCCGTTTCATTTCTACATGTGCCGCGATGTTGCAGACCTCGTGACGGCTTGCTCGGTGAGACAATGATGAGAAAGTCGTAAATGGAGTGGCGCATGCTCGTGGGCGGCAAGTTTTGGTGGTGGCGAGGCCTTGCCCTCGCGGGTCTCCTGTGCCTCGGCTCGTCCGGGGGTTATGGATAGGGCCCTCGGGAGAAATCCTTGTCGGCGCGACCGACACCGACGCAGTGCCGCCCACGGGTGGCATCTTCCTTCCTGGAGGGCGTCGTGTCTTCCCTTCATCCATTCCCCTCTGTGTGCCGGGGGCCCTAGGGTTAGTCTCTGGTCCGGGCAGCAGCGGTCGCTTTCCCTCTTGAGGGTGCTACTTAGTGCTTGGCGAGTCGGGGCAAGGAGCGTGGTGGGCATTCTTCGGAGGGCGCATCGGTTGCGGTCTTCCTCGTCTAGTCGATCTGTCTCTGTTTTTATTTCTTTTTTATTTTTTCCTTGGTTTAGTTCGGACATGTGTGTGCGCTACTGTCCAGCATCATGTATCGTGTTATGTCTCTGTCTTTAAATATTATGCTGTCTGGCCTAACAACGGTTTTATCTATATGTTTTATTTATAAAGCTGAACTGAAAGCCTGGGGGTGTCCTCCAGATTTGTGCCATCCCGCTCCTATCACACCGAAGAGGCCAGCACCAAAACAACACCTTCAAAAGGGATCGGAAGCGTGTCGTCGGTGTCGACACGGCGCTTCTGCCCTCCTCTGTAATCTCGTGCACGTAAAAACTTTCGTCCTCAACTTTCCACCTCGCGCGCGATCGCAGTCGCAGCCAGCTCTTGGTCAAATTAGTTAACCTCAGATAGGACAGCGGTTAGCAGTACGTACGCATGCATGGATTGATGGATGCCGTTCGATCGGCCGCAAGACGCCAGCACCACGGTTGCGGTTGCGGCTCATCTCGTCGGTGACGACAAGCACGATCGAAGCGGTTCCTTGGAAGGCATTCTCACCGCCAACGTCGTCGTATCGTATGCCTCCATCACCGGAAGGCATGCACGTACACGGCACTCCTTCCGTCAAGCCACGGTTCACTTCACGCGCGCGTGTGTCCCCCCTCCAGTCGTACTACAACCACGTACTACTACTGTATCCTGTAAACATACATGTCCACACTTGTAACGCCGAAACAGCGACCCCAACACGACGACACTTGATAACGATTATCGAAGGAAGAGGCGTGTCAGAGATACCATGAGAGAGTAGCACCAGGCCAAACATCCCATGCCATGCCTGCAGCTAGCAGCAGGCGGCAGGGGATGGGGAGCTACTACACACACCGCAGAAGCAGAAGTGCATTCAAGCCAAAGACACAGCATACACAGTGCTGTCCCTGCCCCGTCTATGTCGTAGCATATGTAGCCATCGTTGCAAATCAATCAAATCGATCGGCAGTACTAGTACTACGTCGATCGATCGTTAGGCTCTCGCATCGCGCGCATGGCATGGCATGGCATGGCATGGCATGGGCATGAGCTCCACCTCCACCAGCTCCAGGCATGTCGTAGCGTGAGCTCCCTGTTAGAAATAGTACAATTGTATTAGGACACGGTTAATCAAACCGACTAGTTGTATACCAGGATTGTACGACGCTGCATATAAATATACCATGAGGGGTATCGGCCCAACTATCCAAGCTATACGAACTCATTGTACCCTGTTTACATGGTATCAGGAGCCTAAACTCTTCCCGACGTATCGAGCAAAAATCGGATCGCTAAACTCGCCGCCACATCCAGAACCACCACCGCCGCTGCCGCCATGGCCTCATCGTCCACGCCCCTGCCATCCCTTGGCAATCCCCCCACCGACAAGCTTACCCGTTCCAATCACCCGATGTGGCGTGCCCAGGTTCTTCCTGCCATCCGTGGCGCCCAACTTCTCGGCCTCCTCGATGGGACCGATGTCGCGCCGCCCCCGATGCTGACCGTCGAAGCGACGGCGCAGGACACCGACAAGACGGCGAAAACTGTGCCGAACCCAGCATACGCCACCTGGCTCGCTCGTGACCAGTTGGTGCTTTCCTACCTCTTCGGATCAATCTCTCCGGGAGTCATGGCGCACGTCATGCGGCTCGAGCACTCCGCAGGCGTGTGGAAAGCGCTGGAAACTATGTTTGCCTCGCTGAGCACTTCGAAGATCACGAATCTTCGGATCGCGATGGCTACAACTAAGCGTCTTCAAGACCCTGTCGACGTCTACCTTGCCAAGATGCAGTCCATCGCCGACGACCTCGCTGCCGCCGGCAAACCTGTTCCGGAGGATGAACAGGTGTCCTACATCATGGTGGGACTCGGCCCCGCCTACGATAATCTGGTGGAGGCCTATGGGATCTTGAAAGTGCCACCGACGCTGGAAGAACTATATGCCCAGCTTCAGGCGCACAATGAGCGCCAGGTCCTCACACACGGATCTGCCACAACCGGAGGCTTTGAGACATCTGCAAACGCTGCTTCCCGTCAGCAGCGCCCCCGCGGATACTCCTTCGACGGAAGGGGTGCTCCCCGCGACGACCGCCGAGACAGGCGGGCTGATCGCCGCGACGATCGGCCAGAAGGCCGACGCGATTACACCCGAGATCAACGGGATGACCGTCCTCCTCGCCAAGGGCGGGGCCGTGGACGTGCGCCCTCGGGAGGGGGGCGTGGACGGGGACGCGCTCGCAAGCGCACGACGCCTTGGGTTGATGTCACCTGTCAGATTTGTGGCCGAGAGGGTCACCCGGCGAAAGACTGCTGGTACCGGTTCACGGATGATGACGACGACTCCTACGATGACAAAGAGGCCAATGCCGCCTCCTATGGTGTGGATACCAACTGGTATTCCGACACCGGGGCTACTCACCACGTCACTGGAGAGCTCCACAACTTGACTATGCGTGAGCAATACCGTGGCAATGACAGGGTCAACACCGCCAGTGGACAAGGTATGGAGATTTCCCATGTTGGTTCTTCCATTATTCGCAACCCTGTTCAGAATTTCCATCTCCATGATATTCTTCATGTTCCCAATGCCTCTAAAAATTTGCTCTCTGTTCATCGTTTTACACTTGACAATCGGGTTTACATAGAATTTCACCCTTTCTATTTTTTGATCAAGGATCAGGTCACAGGGAGGATAATTCATAGAGGACGATGTGTTGGTGCTTAACAACCACTACTGAAGAACCATCAAAGTTGGAAGATGCTCTTGCTAGTCAGCAGTGGCACGCTGCAATGGATGAGGAGTATGATGCCCTTATGAAGAACCGTACTTGGCGATTGGTTCCTCCTATGCATGGTAAAAACGTTATTGACTGTAGATGGATATACAAAATTAAAAGAAAGTCAGATGGTACCATTGACAGGTACAAAGCCAGGTTGGTAGCAAAAGGCTTCAAGCAACGTTATGGCATAGACTATGAAGACACTTTCAGTCCTGTTGTTAAGATTGCAACAGTCAGACTTGTTCTAGCCATCTCTGTGTCCAGGGGATGGAGTCTTCGTCAGCTCGATGTCAAGAACGCGTTTTTGCATGGTGTTCTGGAAGAGGAGGTCTACATGAGACAACCACCAGGGTATGAGGATCAACATAAACCGAACTATGTTTGCAAACTTGATAAAGCTATTTATGGTTTGAAACAAGCACCTCGGGCATGGTATTCTCGACTGAGTGCTCAGTTAATCAGCTATGGTTTTGTTGCCTCTAAATCTGATACATCTCTCTTTATTTATCATAAACTTCACATCACCATCTTCATGCTCATATATGTTGATGACATCATTGTTGCAAGTTCTTCACAAACAGCAACTGATGCTCTCTTGAAGGATTTGAGGAAAGAGTTTGCGTTAAAAGATCTAGGAGATCTAAATTACTTTCTGGGAATTGAGGTAAAGAAGGTATCTAATGGTCTGATATTAAGTCAAGGAAAATATGCTCGAGATGTGCTCGGGCGTGCATGCTTGCTGTTCGCCAAGGAGGTGCCCACTCCTCTGTCATCCTCTGAAAAGATCTCGGCCAATGAAGGTGAACCATTGGGTCCCGAAGACATCACAAAATACAGAAGCATGGTAGGAGCTCTTCAGTATCTCACTCTCACAAGGCCAGATATTTCCTATGCGGTAAATAAAGTGTGTCAGTATCTACATGCTCCTACTACTGTACACTGGGCAGCAGCCAAGCGAATTTTGAGATATATCAAAGGAACAATTGGTACAGGGATAACGTTCTTGAGATCTGATTCCACATTAGTCAGTGCTTTTTCTGACGCTGACTGGGCAGGATGTGTGGATGATCGTCGATCAACAGGTGGTTTTGCTGTGTTCTTTGGTCCAAATTTAATTTCTTGGAGTGCAAAGAAGCAAGCCACGGTCTCAAGATCTAGTACAGAAGCAGAATACAAATCACTAGCCAATGCAACAGCAGAAGTAATTTGGGTTCAGTCATTGCTTGAAGAACTTGGAGTAAAAGCAAGACAACCACCTTGTTTATGGTGTGACAATCTGGGTGCAACATATTTGTCAGCTAACCCAGTGTTTCATGCTAGAGCAAAACATATTGAGATTGACTTTCACTTTGTCAGAGAGAGAGTTCTGAACAAAGAATTGGAGATACGATTTGTTCCCTCCAAAGATCAAGTGGCGGATGGATTCACAAAGCCGCTTCCTATACGAAACTTTTTAGAGTTTAAGCATAATCTCAACTTAAGCAAGTTGTGATTAAGGGAGGGTGTTAGAAATAGTACAATTGTATTAGGACACGGTTAATCAAACCGACTAGTTGTATACCAGGATTGTACGACGCTGCATATAAATATACCATGAGGGGTATCGGCCCAACTATCCGAGCTATACGAACTCATTGTACCCTGTTTACACTCCCACCTCCTTCAATGCGGACCATAAATGCGCCAACCTCCCCTTTGTTTCTCCGGTTGGTTGCCCAATTCAATTCCTTGCCGCGAGCGCGAGTACGTGCCAGTTCTATCTAGTATATCTATCCATGCCATGGACGAGCGAGCGCCGGATACTACCAATGTGCTTTGCTCCTTCCTCCTCGTCCTCTTCCTCTTCCTCGTCACCTTCCTCCCCTCTTTTGCATTGCCTCCATAAAGAAGCCCCCTCTGGTGTCTTCCTCTCGCTCCCTCCCCATACATGAGTTCAGCTCTGCTTTCGCCGCCGGCCATTTCTCTCCTTGGTCAGAGATTAATTGTACGCTAATTCTTCTTGGCAGATCATGTTCCTGGTGAGTTGGGCTGTAGCTTCAACTCATCATAGTATTCCTGCTGATCGACGAGCTCACTAGCTAGCTGGGCGTTCATGGTTTCTGGGCACGAGGTATTGGTGCGGTTCAATCAGAGACCCGGCGCTCCCGATCCAGGCAAGCAGGGGGTTCCGCTCTTCGATTGAGCCGTGCCAATATCACGTGCTGCTGATTTTGCTGCTTACTTCGCATCTTGCAATTTCGTGAGGTACTGTGTGTGTGCCCGAGGATGTGTAATTCCTTGTTTTGATGTCGTCCTTTTACAAGCTATAGTAGCGTCGTCCGATCTTGCATCCATGGTTATTTAAGCTAGCAACTGGATACGACTTCGTCATCAGCCAAGAAATGTTGATTGATCGGATTTGTAGGATGGACTCTTTTCTTTTCTTTTCTTTTCTTTTCTTTTGGAAGAACATCATATCTTGGAAGATTTCAAATTCGTAATACAATATGTGTGATACTCCCCCGTCTCGAAATAGATGCCGCGAGTTTGTCAAAATTTAGATGAATCTATGCATAAATTCATCCAAATTTTGACAAATCTCTGACATCTATTTTGAGACGAAAAGGGAGAAGAATTCATGGTAGTGGTAATAAACTACGGATCCGTTGTCCAACACAAACATATATATAGTCCTATACAATTAGTATATCGAATCTGCGGCACATGTTATATTTCAAGTCCGGTTTATTATTATTTTCTTACATGCGACACTGCCATCCTTGATTTCATGCTGGCAAACTTTGGTTGCCACACGTACGTCCCAATCTCCAATCTAGAAGAGTGAAAGATCACTAATTCTTGCTAGCTGCTTTTTTTTCCTTGTTTGTCGGGTGTATGTCAATTCATGCAGTGAACTTGGCCAGGTTTCGCTCACTATAGCAAATGGCTCCTGAGGAACAGCACAAATTAAAGACGGTGCTGCAAGGGTAGTGGTACTAAGGTAAGATCATCTGGAAGGACCAAAAGATCCTAGTACAGATTTTGGCAAAAAAAATTGATCCTAGTACAGATACAGACAACAGGATGATGCACGCGGCCCATTGTTCCGTGCGAGTAATTAATACTATTAGCACCGTCTGTAAACTTTAAAATTTTGATCATAATTAAGTGGCCCAATTGGGGGTGACCAGTCCAATCAATTCAACTGAGTGTTACCTATGAAGTTCTTTGTTAGAAATACAGCTGTTTTGTGAAATTACACCAATCCTTTGTTAGAAATATAGCTGTTTTGTGAAATTACACCAATATCCAGGCATCCAGCTTCCATGTGTCTTTCCTTTAGTTTACTGTCCTTAATTCGTTTGTAAGTAAAAAAAATAACTGGTACTCTACTCCGGTTTCTCAATGTAGTGGTATTAGAGCATCATAACGGTAGTGCGCATAACAAAAACTGGATAATCAAACTGCAAATCAAAAAATGAATTGGCGCCGAAAAAATCAACATACAAATCTCATCACCGCAAGTTCATCGCTCATTCAAACTAGTTCGTACAAAAGGATCTAGATACTTTGCTAGATCTAAAGAAATCCTATTCCTACCCGGGCTGGCCGTGGCGCTCATAGACGCTTCTTGTGAGAGGCGCGGTGGTGTCATCCTCCTCCTCCTTCTTGCAGCCGAAGCCGCTCGCCTCCGCCAGGGAGACGCGGATCGCCTTGAGGAGGTCGAACTCCTTCTGATCCTCATCGACCGCGCGCAACAACGTCATCGGGGTGCGCCGCCGCCTCCTATGGCCGCTCCATGAGGCCGTCCTTGGTGGCATGCTCCTCCAGGACCGCCAGGAGGAGGATCTCCCCTAGAACCTCCCATCATGACCCCCATGCCACTGATGTTTCGCTCTGGGAGAGGGCGCCGCAGTTGTGAACCTGGACGAAGTGCCCGTGCTCCACGTCTCCGCAGTTTTCGGCCGTCGTCGTGCTTGAGCTCCCGCCTCCACGTCATGGCTCCGAGTGGGTGCGCTGGAGCTTCCTCCACAGCCTTCGGTTGCCCCCTGTATGAGAAGTACCCCCTTCCCATGTCATGCCCGACAACCATGGATTGCTCGCCGAAGATTTTTGGGTGGAGCGGTAGAGGCGAGAGATTGCAACGAAGGGGTCGCAGAATGGAACGAGATATTGCCCTCTGACCCAGTATATAGGGGGTGATACAGCCGATATGCCATTTTACGGGATTTATGCATGGCCGATATCGGTCCAAAATTTGAAAACCGGCCGGAGTTATCCAGTTTGGGCCTAATATTAAGGATCTCCTAAAGATGCTCTTAGAGCAACTCCAACAGAAACTAGAAAACCTGCGCACGAAAATCGCTATGCAGCGCGCGATCCAGTTTTAGCGTGCGCGATGTGCTTCTCCTTGGGCGGAAGCACTAAAAATGTCACGCAAAAATAGAGCCAAAATCTCCACTCGAGCCGACGCGGCAAAACGCAGCGCGCGGCCCCAGCGCAAACAACTTTCACAACGCATATATGCATCAACAAGGTCAAAGAAATCAAAATAAATAGAACAAAAAATTGTCTAGTTATTATTATAACACAACCAAATGGTACATGAATAATACAACAAATATAGGAATTGTTTTCACAATACAACACACAACAACTAAAATAAGACCTCAACGTTGTGCCCCAAACCATTTCCACCACTCCTCGATTAGATCTTTTTAAAGATTATCATGGGTCTCATTGTAACAATGGCATAATATGAGGCAATGAAACGCGGCACCATGTTCTCTCTCCTATGCACTTGCACAGGAATCCTCATCAAGTCATACTGGTGGCTGCGATCTATATCTTTGCCACGATTATCCTCTATGATTATGTTATGCATGATGACACAAGCTGTCATGATGTACCAAAGGTATTTTTGGTCTCAAATCTAGCCGGTCCTCTGACAATAGCAAATTGGACTTGCAAAATCCCGAAGGCTCTCTCCACATATTTTCTAGCCGCTGCTTGTGCGGCGTGGAAATCCTTTTCTTTCTTACCTTTGGGTTTGTGAACCGGTTTCATAAAAGTTTGCCATCTTGGATAGATGTCATCGGAAAGATAATAGCCATAGTTGTATGTGCGGCCATTTGCTTCAAACTCCAGTTGTGGACCTTCACACAATGCAATCCTTGATATAAGAGGAGACCTTGAAGAACATTTATGTCATTGCAGGACCCGGGCATTCCAAAAAATGCATGCCAAATCCAAGTCTCATAATCTGTCACGGCTTCAAGGATAATAGTGCAATCCTTATTGTGACCTTTGAATTGTCCATGTCATACCGCGGGACAATTCTTCCAAATCCAATGCATACAATCAATAGAGCCAAGCATTTCAGGAAACCCCCGAGCCTTGTTCTCATCCAAAAGCCTAGCCGTGTCTTAGGCATTGGGGGCTCTCAAGTAAACGGCGCCAAACACATGCACAATTGCAACGACAAAGCGCTTGACACACTCAATGGTTTGACCCTCACTCATTTCCAAGTGTTCATCAACAAGATTTGCTGGTATACCGTATGCCATCATACGCAAGGCGGCGGTCACCTTCTGGTAGGTGCTATGTCCAAGCTCTCCGGCAGCATTCCTCCTCCGCTCAAAGAACCGATCATACTTGGTCACCTCTTCACAAATGCGCCTAAACAAACCGATGCTCATCCTAAAACACCGACGAAAATACTCCTCCGGAAAGGTGGCATTGTCGTTGAAATACATCCGCATCAACGTCTCGTGCCCTTCGATCCTTTCCCTCCACAACTTGCGCCTACCAAAAACCGAGCCATTGTGCTTTGGCTTTTTCATCACTCGCCAAGCTAATAGCATCGATATGTTATCCTCTTCCTAAAGATCTAGTTCATCGCCGAATAAATCATACGAGATCCTCTACAAGCACAAAAATACACTCACTTCGTCTATCGGAACTAAAATATGGTGCAGTCGGCGGCGGAAAAACATACCTTGTGATGGTCTGTTGTGTCGAGCATGTAGCGTGCGCCAAGTAGCGTCCCGGCTTGAGGAGGACATGTGGGCGCGGACAGAGCGGCGCCGCGGCAGCTCCAAGATGGCCGAGGCGCGGCGGCGGTGGCGCAAAATAGAAGCTCACTGGAGCCCGTCCTGCAAAACGACGCTCTCATATTTTGGTAGCCTATTGTGGCCTATCAAAACGTTTTCTATTTTGGAACAGAGTTAGTAGCAGATAGTATTACAAAGGATGAATGAGATGGTTTTTGTTTCTGTTTGCTATACATGTAATCTTGAAGTAACAAAAAAAACCTGTTAGCTTAGTGAGCAAGAAACTTTAATTATTCGAAAATTTGATTTTGAAGTTTCAACAAAATCAACTAAAACTTTGATGTAGCCAATAATGTTCACTAAAAACGTGCAAATATTGAATGCGAAATACCTTGCATTCTGGCTAACAAAAAATGATAAATCTGAACATTTTCAAAGTTTTAAAAATATGCACCGTTCACCGGTTCGCACTTTTGTCATTTCTGCTGAGCTCAAAATAAAATGTCTTTTGCATCAGTTTTTCTCAAACTGGTAAACGAATACCTAGTTGAAATACATCAAGATTTTTTCAGAAAATTTTGAATTTTTTCAAATTTTCAAAAAGACAGAGCTCCCTATCCCCGGTGCTCTCACCTTGCGTTACTGCTGCCTATATGTTTCTGCCTTCAATTTGGAGACCAAGCAGAGAGAAGTGGTGGTGAAGACTTCATTCGGACCGAGTACCGCACCGTGTAAGGTAAGTACTGTACAGGCCACAGGGCATGTATTACATGGCATGCAGATTCTGGCTATCTTCATTTGAACAGGACACCACCATGGTTCCCTCACGTACGCGGCCACAATTATTCGCAGCACAATGCACGGGCCAGGGAATTGTTAGCAAAGATTATTGCACCCGGCAATACCGTTAACTTTTTTCCCTATAAGATTGTATTGTACTATGTTTTGAAGTAAAATATCCATCCACTCAAACCTTATGTTACAACTCCTCTGTTTTCTCTACGAGTCAAACGCTCGTTGAAGAAATTTCCCGTTGGCTCCAAATCATGTAGGATTCAAGTGTACCTAATCTTGCGATTTTTCTATCCAGAATTTCGTAGAATTATGTGTATCAAAGAGGCCAAAATAGAGTTTGCACGGAGTACCATCATATGGTAATTGTGAATATTAGAACTACTATGTCAATGGCACCCGTCATGCAGGTTGATCACTGAGGGCGTGTTTGTTTACTCGGGCCAAAATTTCACGTATTTCTCACTTGATCCAGTGAATGTGGGGGGAGATTGCCCTTGAGACAGGATGAGCATTTTATTTGGTTGGCTGTTTTTTCGTTTTCCTACTAGGAGAGCACATACGTCCACTTTGTTTGGTTTCACATATTGGGCTCGACCGGTGCAAAGTTATATGTTTGGTGGCCCGCATCCGACCCGATATGGTTATCTCGCATGGTAAAATAGTGAGCTTATCAACGACTCATCGGGGTTTAAGAGCTTACAAACATATAACTTTTTTTTTTCATGTCTTGTAGATTTCTGTCTGCCTGCCTTAGTAGAGATATACTAGTTATATTTTTATGCGCCATAACACATAAAAGGATCACAACTAAAAACAGACGAATAAAGTTCACAAACACAAGACAATAAACTTAAACTAGTTTATCCATGTGCCGCGGGAACGGCATAGTATTGCAGAGCAGCAGCTTATCATCTGTGCGCAGATTTTTTTAACAGCCCGCATGTGCTCCATCTATCTCTCGCAGTCGCAGATCCAGCACGTACAAGGAAAACTGTAAATTTAGTTGGGGCCAAGCCAATGCATGGGCAGCGTCGTCTGCTGCATGCATGCATGCCCAGCACTGAGGTGTGAGTGATGTGCATAGACATAGATGCAGCTGGAGCTTGGAAGGGCTTCCGTCGCCCGCGGTATATATACTCAGGTTAACAGTTTCAGAGATCGAGCAGAGCGCGCGCGGTCTGGATCGTGGACGACGACCAGCTGTGAGGCCATGAACAACTCAAGTGCATGGATATATATGTGGTATTACGAACAAGCAGAGGCTTGATTTGGAACAATGCTACGTAGTACGATGTTGATGTGATGGAATTAATTGTACCAGCTGGGGAGCCTGGAGCTTTTGAGTTGGTGGGGTTCCCCAGTGTTCGTAGGGCGACGGGGAGTTGATGCGGTGGAGCCCAAGCCGTCCGTGGCCTGGCCCGACACCAAGCATAATGTGGCAGTGGAGGCTCAGGCACCCGGAGCGCTGAGACATGCAGTCGTGGGCGATCCTGCCGCTGCCCTCCCTTTCCTCTAGGGTCTGTTTGTCTTGAGCTGCATATGTTGGAAAATCAGCTGTAGAAGATCATCTCTGGGTATGTTTGGTTGGGCCGACGCCCGTTTCTCACACCGCGCGGGCAGAAATAAGCCCCCCGCCAGAGTCGGGGTTACCCTCGACTCGGATAGGGTTTTTTCGGCCGCGCCGGCGGTCCCAATCCCCGCGCCCGGAGCTTCTTGTCTCGCTCCGGCGGCGCATTCTACGACTCCCTCGTCACCGACTGCACCACCGACGACCAAGGTAAGTTCCCGATCTATACAAAACTATAGACAAAATAAACTCAGCAGATAGTAATAAAAGCCGTATGCATCCGTGGATGCAGAGGCTGGAGTTAAGTCTCCCTTTCAAAAAAAAAGAAAAAATGGCAGTTAGTACCTATATAGAAATGAGAGAACGAGATATACAATTTTTTTGGAGGAGGCAATTCGGCTCATAGGTGCAAATGCACCCATTGCGAGAAAACTTATTTTCAAATGTCAAAAAATTCAAAAAAATATTTCGACATATACATTCGAACATTTTATGTTGGTTTTTAGGATGAAAGAACATTTTATGTGTCGTGTAACACGACACATAAAATGTTCTTTCATCCCGAAAACTTGTGAACCAACATAAAATATACTAATGTATATGCAGAATTTGTTTTTGAATTTTTTGACATTTCAAAATATGTTTTCTCACAATGGGTGCATTTGCACATGCGAGCCAAAGTGAATATCTGATTTTTTTTCAAGGATACACAAGATATACAAATTTCATAAGAAAAATACTTTGAAGGTTTGATATATCTAAACCACCCACACACGATGTTTGACTTAATAATACCGTTAGCACTTGTACGAAGTTTCATAAGTATAAAAAAGAAAGTAAACATCGATATTTTGACGGAACCTTTTTGCCACAAACCCAGTAATGATTGCTGGCCTTCATCGATTTCTTTTTCTGAATACTGGCCTTCTGTCCTCGAGTCTCTCCTCCCATAGCTACTGGAACGTGTTTTCAGCCCTTGGGCCCTTGGGATACGAACTCGAGACATGCATCCTTGAGCCGTTTGCAGTGGTGTTGTTCCGCCAACTTCAGCGTGCTGCTTATGATCTTGGTATCCAACATTTTGCACAGCTCTTCTTCGCATATCAGTTTCAGCCTTTCCAGCCCATACCTATCTGCTGCAACCAGCAAATGCTGCATCGCCGCTGCACCGTAGGCTCCTCCTTTTTCTCCACATCTTGGCAGCGAGCCCGTGTAGATGTAGCGAAGCATCTTCTCGAAGATAAAAGGCACCATGTCTATGACGTCGATGCATCGCATATCCTTCTCCTTCATCGGACCAAACAGCTGCGCCATGAAGAATGGCAATTAATCGTGCAGCCAGGACGAACCTGTGTGCGCGATACTCCTGCCGGCACACGCTGAACGCGACGTCCATGCCTCTCTCGTCCCCGAGCATGCGCTCCAGGTCGCCGGGCAGTTCCAGTGGCGCCCGCGGCGTCTCACCGGTCTCATTGGTAACGGTGAGGACGCAGAGTATCGTGAAGCGGTCGTCCCCCTGTTGTGACAGGGACTCCAGC
Source organism: Avena sativa (assembly GCA_916181665.1). Lineage (NCBI taxonomy): Eukaryota > Viridiplantae > Streptophyta > Magnoliopsida > Poales > Poaceae > Avena > Avena sativa. The sequence continues at coordinate 388,009,581 of OV702280.1, read as the reverse complement.
TTGGCCTTGTCGACGAATTTGGCGTAGCCCCAGCTGACGTGGCTGTACTGCTCCTTGGAGAAGACGCGCTCCGACACGCTGTGGCTGGCTACTTCTTCTTCCTGCAAGCCCTTTTCCCCTAGCATGCTGAACGTGCACTTGGCGCTCACATCTTCGGCTGCTTGGCCGAGATAGTACAGGTAGCATGAGGCGTTGCCTTCGCAGTCGGGCTTGTCCTCCCCGTCCGGGTAGAACTTGATCTCCCAATCGTAGCCGCCGACTCTGAAGACGGGCGACCGAACGACGCCGCCCATGTCCTTGAGCTGCAGGTAATTGCTTACCTCCAGACTCAGAGTCGCGGTGCTCTCCGTGCAGTTTCTGAACCACTTGTTGATCTCGGGCACGCATTCCCCTGCTGCCATCTGATATTCGCACATCAGCTTCAATCTGTCTAGCCCGTACCTAGTCGCAGCACCCAGCAAACTCTGCATCGCCGCGACACTGTGGTGGCCTCCTTCATCCCGGCATTCCGGCAGCGAGTCTGTGTAGATATAATGTAGCATCATCTCGAAGATGTCAGGCTCAACGTCGTCGACGACCTCCACGCGCGGGCGCAGCACATCCTTCCCCGCCGCCGCCGTCGGCCCAAATAACTGCACGACAAAGACAGACGATCGCGCGGCCAGGAGAGACCTGTGCGCGCGGAACTCACGGCCGGCCACACCGAACACGACGTCCGTCCCTATCCCGTCCCTGAGCATCCGCTCAAGGTGAGGACCGGGCTGCAGATCCAGCGGCGGCGGAGACTCGTGGCTGACGACGGTGAGCACGCACTGCACCGTGAAGCAGCCGTCCCCGAGCTGCGACAGCGATTCGAGCTTGGACTTCTCCACGAATCTGTGGTGGCCCCACAGATTGTACCGCGGACTCGTGAAGACGCGCTTCCTCTCGTTGAAGCTGGCAACCTGCGCCCGGCTCTTCTTCTCCACCATGGTCAGCGTGAACTTGGTGCCCACATCTTCGGCTGGTTCGCTGACACACCACAGGAGCACCGAGGCGTTGCCGGCGCAATCCTCCTTGATTCCTTGTGGGTAGAACCTGATCTCCCAATCGTAGCCGCCAACACTCGAGACGCGGGAGCTGACGTACTCGGCGACGTTCAGCCCCTTGAACTGCTGCAGGTAATCGGTCACCTCTAGACTGAGCGTCGCGGTGCTCTCTGCGAGGCATGCCGACGATATGATCTCCTCTGCAGCCGAGGTCGAGATGTTAGCCATGGCGAACGTCTCTATGGGGCGTACGCGTTGGCGCCCTCCCAAAAGGTAAACGCGGCGACGGGTCACGGGAAAACTCGATCGTAGTGTTGTTTGCACGCGTAGGCGTCTGATACTAGAGACAAAAAGAGGTAGCGGTAGATTGGAAAGGGAAATCGTTGAAGTACAAGGACTCTTACGGCCCACGAGAGGATACCGATTGTTTCCCTGCATGCATGATCCGTAAACAGCCAAAACTGTAGGTACCGTCTTTATTCTTTAAGGAGCTAATTACATTTTTAGTCCCACAATTTACACCCCGGTACAAAATAGTCTCACTTCTTGCAAAGTGGACGATTCTAGTCCCACAATTTGCACCCCGGGTGTAATCTAGTCCATTTTGACGAAATTTGACCGAATTCAATCAAACCCGAATAAAAACAAACGTGGTTCACCGGCGTTTTTGCAAAACGGTCCAGGGGAAAAATCTGCCGCGAACTTGGGCCCTTCCACGCGCTGAGTAGTTGGACGCGACCCCCCTGATCGACCGGGCTTATAGCTCCTATGCGACGTCTTTACGTGGAATTGGAAGGAAAGCGACATCGTTGAAAAGAATAGCTCGCATACGATGGTTGTGAGGCAACTAATATCCCAGGGCCACACGGGCCTTAAAACGATCGTAATGACACATTTAACTTTGTTCCAAGATTAGGGTTAAGCCAAACCGGTTGGTTGGGACAACCAGTCAAGCCAGTCAAACCAACCGCTTCCGACCGAGAGCGCGCGTCACACTGACTGTAGCTTTCCCGACGGCGGCGGCGGACCTCACCCATCGTTTTCGGCGCCGGCGGCAGCGGCACGACAATTAATTTAGGCAGCGGCGCTTTCGTTCGACGGCGAAGGTGGTGAGTGCCATTTGAAAGCTAATTCCTCTCCCATTCTTCTCAATTCGAGATCTGAGCGTGCCTATTGATGCTAGATTGTGGAGGCGAGGGTGTGCTAAACGGGGCGAGGGGGACGATGTGGAGCATGGAGAGGGGACTTCTAATCGGTATATCCCGTATCTCTGCACTTAATTTCTCGAAGGTTGAGCTTTTTATTCGCTTCCGCTAGCTCACAGTGCCCGCCAAAAACAGGGGAGACGATGTTGCGCGCCAAACCTTCGAATTTCGCATCAATTTCTTTCCCTCTAGGGCTGTTTTAGTTGATGGCAGCACGCAGATCATTGAGAGAGACACGGTTGTTAAATGGGAGGTGGAATTAGAACATGTTGATCCCCAAGAGCTAATAAACATGGGAGAGGAGGCGGTGAGGAAAATGGTGGAAAAAATTGGGGATAGTATGGTTTGGGGCCAGAGCAAGAAGTTTCTTTGTTACGATTTGATGATTACAAATGTGACTATGTTAGGGTTGAGACAGGTGAACATATAGTTGATGAAATCGATGAGCGAAACGGTTGGATAAGCAAAACTGTTCTGTTTTTAGCACAACTCATTGATCTGGAACCTGATTCGAGGGTTGGATATGTGGCCTCGAAGCTGGCTGCTCAGATGGTCGAGGATGATTGGGCTGCACAAAGGCAAGTAATGACTATACTTACTGAGTTGGAAGTGTTAACAGTGGAGGATGATGATGCTAATGCACAAGGGGAGGCTGCAGATGGTAATGCACAAAGGATTGTAACTGTTGATTGGAATTCAGTTGAGATACATGACCGGACTGATTTGTTCATTGCACCAATAGATGACATTGAAATGACAAAGTTTTTTGGCATTCCTATAGATGACAGAGACAAGGAGAAAAAGAGGGATGAAGCTGCAAATGATGGTGACAACCATTTAAGAGATGAAGAGGCAGATATAGATCTAGAGTTGTTGAAAAATGGTGCAGTTCATGTAGATGATGCACATGATGATGAGCTAGTAACAATTTATGACAAAGAGGACCCAATTATTGAAGTTGGGAGATTGTTTCCAAGCATGGATGAATTCAGGATGTGTTTCAGGATATATGCAGTCAAACGTGAGTTTGCTACCAAGACTATGTGGACTGATAAAAAGAAGTTCTATGCAAAATGCATAGGTTATGATGGTGGTGCCAAGCCTTGCAAGTGGTATATATCTGCTAGACGCCAACCTGATGGAAGGACAATAAGAGTGAATCAAATTCCAAAACCTCATACTTGCATTACAAGTTCTCAAACAGTTACAAAGATGACGTCACAATTATGGGTTGCAGAAAAGATCAAGCCCATTTTAGCCACAACACCAAACAACACTGCAAAGAGACTGAAAATAGACTTGGAAAAGCAGTACCCCATTAAGCTGAATTATACTACAGTGTGGAAGGCAAAGCAAAGGGCAATGAAAGAGCTATATGGTGATTGGGAAAATATCATTCGAATGCTTTATAACTTCAAAGCAGAAGTAGAGAAGAGGTCACCTAGCAGTGTTGTGGAGATAGATACTGAGGTAACAGCTGATGGGAAAGTCTTCTTCTCTAAATTCTTCATGGCTTTAAAGCCTTGCATCGATGGCTTCAAAGCAGGGTGCCGTCCATATTTTAGTATAGACTCATCTTTCTTGACTGGAAAGTGGAATGGTTAACTAGCAGCATGCAATGCTTTAGATGGACACAATTGGATGTTCCCTGTAGCTATTGGCATGTTTCAGTCTGAGACAGAGGCATCATGGACATGGTTCATGATGCAGTTGAAAAGATGCATAGGGCCAGTCTCTCCATTGGCAGTGCACACAGATGCATGTAAAGGTTTAGAAAATGCAGTGAAGATTGTTTTCCCTCATGCTGAGCAGAGGGAGTGCTTCGGCCATATGTGGATGAATTTGATCAAAAAATTCAGAGGAGATGATTTTGGACGCATGTGGCCAGCAGCAAGATCTCACACCAGGCAGACACATTCATATCACCTTGAGAAGATTAAGGCGGCATGCTCTGAGGAGGATAGGGTCAAGTTATGTACATGGTTGGAAACCTACCATTCTCTTTTATGGTACAGGTCTGGTTTTAACACTGCCATCAAATGTGATCATATCAACAATAATTTGGCAGAAAGTTTCAACAACAAAGTGAAGGAGTTAAAAGACTTGCCTGTCCATGACATGGTTGACCAGATCAGGATCATGATCATGAGGTTGTGGGAATTGAGAAGAAGGCTTGGTGATGTTCTTCAAGGAGATAAGCTTCCTGATGTTGTGCAGCAGGTGGTCAACAGGAGCAGAAATCTTGCACATTTGCGTGTTGAGAAATCCTCATTGTGGGGTGCTGAAGTCAGAGATACAAAGACTGGCAGGAGGCATGTTGTTGACACTCAATTGCATGAATGCACATGCCTTGAGTGGCAACACACTGGGAAGCCTTGTGAGCATGCCATACTTTTCTTGGCCTCCAAACACAAGCTAAATATGCACCCATATTTGCATGAGTATTATTCTGTAGCAAAATTCAAGGTTGCATATGGAACACCAATTCCAGCACTTACAGATCAGTCTCAGTGGCCTGAAGTGGACATTCAGTTCTCCTTGTGTCCTCCTTTGATGAAAAGAAAGGCTGGCAGGCCCAAGCAGAGTAGATTCAAGGCTTGGTTTGAGAAAGGTGGGAGCAGCAAGAAGGGAAAGAAAGATGAAAAGAAAGATGCCAAGCCAAAAAGGGCCCAAAAAGGTAACAAGAATAGATGCAAACTCTGTGAAGAACTTGGACACCGAGCTGGCTCTACCAAGTGCAGATACACTGCTGAAAAGCCAAAGTATGTTCATCCAAAATCTATCCCATTTCTTGTTGATGATTTTTCTCCCCCAGCTAACTTGCTTGTTTTCAGGAGGAAGCGTGGAGAAAAGGCCCACCTCTTGTTGTTGACGAATGCTGGCCAGTGAAAAGGGCAAGAATCAATGGCCAAAGAAAGAAGAGAACTAACCAGATCATGTTTGGTGCTGCTAAGGTGCAATCTGAACTTGTTTTGGAGGATGATGTGCAAACTGTTGAGGCTTTAGGGCACACCGTTTCTGATTTGGAAGCTCTGGTGCAAAATGAGGGGCAAAATGAGCCTGTTGTTGAGGCTCTAGTGCAAAATGAGCCTGTTGTTGAGGCTCTGGTGCAAAATGAGCCTGTTGTTGAGGCTCTGGTGCAAACTGACCATGTTGTTGAGGCTCTGGTGCAAAGTGACCATGTTGATGAGGCTCTGGATCATGATCATGAGGTTGTTGAGGAGGTGTAGGAGGTGAAGGAGACTCTTGGACGTGCTGGGGGAGGCCAGATGGTAATGGTAAGAAAAAGAAGAGCATAAACCTGTTGTGTGGTGTGAAACTTGTGAAGGAGAAGAAAACGAGGGGTAAGAAGAGCCAAAAGAAATAGACTTTGAATTTGGCACTTGTTGTTGTAAACATTTGTTATTGTAATAATTTGGCAGTTGTTGTTGTTGTTGTAAACATTTGTTATTATAATAATTTGTCACTTGTTGATAATTTGGACAAAATTCAAATATGATGGTAAATTTGAATTTTAACAAATGTAGATATGTCACTTTTCTATGTTTGTATGAGCTTCCAACATTTTTATCATATGTACAATACAACTCATCCTCACCCTGATCCCTTTTGTAAAGTACAACTCACCCTCACCCAAAATGGGGTAGAAATGGGCTCCAAAGCTAGGGTAAACCACCCCATTTCTAAGCAAGTCTTTTTTCGACCATTTCTAAAACCAAGTTTGATATTTTTCCTCAGAACTATGTCACATAACATGACACCATGCGAAGGTTTTTTATTTTTTTTGAATTAGTTATGCACATTTGAATGTCTGGTCAAACTTGAAGGGTTTTCATAAATATTCTTTGCTAGGGGCTGAGGCTCACAAAACTAGCATTGGATCTCTGATGAAATAGCATGTTGTGAACCTAAAAATGATTTTTACAAAAAATCATCAGCATGAAATCATGTACCTGTAGTTCATATCTTACCCACTTCTAGCCGATTCGGCAGGATTTATCTTTTTCACCAGGGACGGAATAAAAGGTTTGAGATACTCAAGTTGGGAAATTGTACATGCTAGGTGGTCTAGTATTTTTGAAAAATAGTATGTTACCATTTTGAAACTTCAATTTGGTGGTTGCTTCACAAATCCCTCCTCTTTCGGCACTCAGAAAATAGAAAATGCATTTTTTGTGCATCGAAAAGGAAAACTTTGTGCTACAACATTGTTAGTCATCCCATTATAGACATGCATGCCCAATATGGGCATATTATCACAAACTATGCCTTGATTCTATCCATATCATTGGTCATTTGACCCGAAGGCCAGAAAACCTCGGAGGAGATAGGTCATTTTCTGAAGGGTTTTTTGAAATATGATCAATAGACCAAGTTTGATATTTTTTCCTCACAACTATGTCACATAACATGACACCATGCGAAGGTTTTGTATTTTTTTGATTTTTTTTGAATTAGTTATGCGCATTTGAATGTCTGGTCAAACTTGTGAGACCCCGTTGACTGCATCCTAAACCCAGCTAACCCTAAGGCCGAATGAGGAACGTAGATCTAACCCTAGCGCGACACTGTGGCCGTTCGATCGTGTCTTCTAGAAGGATTTCGCGGTGGCTCTCGGCGTTCCGTGGAAGGGCTTGTTCTGCAACCTGATTGGTTGGCGTCTCTTAGAAGGATTTCGCGGCTAGCTCTTGGAGATCCGTGGGATGGATGATTCTGAAATCCGATTGGCTTCATCGTTTTTCGATGAACAGATAAGGTACAGCGTGGCACACTCCATTGACCGTTGAACCGAGCGTGGCATGCGATGGCGCTGAGCGGGGCAGGCTGCACCATGCATGCAGCTGCCCCTAGCGTCGCAGTCTAGCTATTTTGCATGCAACAGCACTGCAGCGTATTTACTCCCTCTGTCGCATTAAATAAGTGTACGTCTAACAACTTTCTTCAGTCAAACTTACTCCCCTTAAGTTCATTGTAATAAATGAGACTTTGCATGATACCACATCTATGTTATTTTGCACTATGGAGTAGTAACTTAGACTATTAACATATGCATGATACCACATCTAAGTTACTCCCACATACTCTCTCCGTCCGCAATAAATTGAAGAGACCATTTGCTAAATGTTATTGGACTTGATTTCCGTGAAGCAATTTTTTCTACTTTAAAGTGCATTGGAAAGGTAGAAGTACACTTTTTGTGGACAAATTTTGTAGCCAAACGTATACTTATTTGTGGACAGAGGGAGTATGCATGTCAGTATGACCAGCCTAAGAAAAATATCAAAATCTAAAATATATACTAAATATAACGTACAGCGTGGCACACTCCATTGACCGTTGGACCGAGCGTGACATGCGAGGGCGCTAGGCGGGGCGGGCTGCACCATGCATGCATGCTATGCAGCTGCCTCTCGCGTCATAGTCTAGCTATTTTACGTGCAACAGCGCAGCGTATTTACTCCCTCCGTCGCATTAAATAAGTGTACGTCGAACAACTTTCTTCAATCAAACTTACTCCCATCCGGTTCATGCGCCATACAAAAAGTCAATATTTATAAATCTGAAATATCAACTTTGACTACGTATATAAGAAAAAAAATCAAAATATAAAATATTATAAACTTAGTTTCGTACTCCCTCTATTCCCTCCAATTGACATCCCTCTAATTACTCCCCACCGATTTTTCTTGCGTGTGTAAAAACGAACGAGTTTGTTGCATGTGGTGTGTAAAAAAGAACGAGTACCTTGTTACTAGATTCCTGCATTTATTATCAAGTAAATCAAGGCCAAATTCTATTTCCTCTTTTATTTTTTACTGCCAATGAACAACTACCTTGGACATTTTTTTTCTCTTTCGTATTAATGCATGCATGCATGCAGGGGCGGGGGCGACAGTGCAGGGGTCACGTCGCATCCTAGCAATTTTTTTCTTTCTTTCACATTGATCATGCACGCGGCTACGCCCGCTGCCCACACGCAACGCAGCGCACGCGGCTGCGCCAACGCTGGATTCCCACGCCGTCCTTCACGCTCCGCCCTCAATAAATAAGCAAAACACCTTTGCCTACTCATCTCATCTTGCCCCTCATCTTCAACCTCGAGCCCGTCCCTTTGCCTCCTCCCAGACCCCAAACACTCCGGCGACCATGGCGACCTCCCCCCTCTGCTTCCCTTCCGACACCGAAGTTAGCGACGAGGACAACTACCCGGACCACAAGAAGGTCTGGGAGCAGGAGGCGCCCACGCGCCCCAAGCGTGGCAAGAAGGGACGCAAAGCCCCGCCCTGCCCCTGGGCGAGGGCCCCTTCGTCCACAACCCCGTCCCCGGCGGCGGCAACCTCCCCGATGAGGGCCCCTCCAAAGAGTACTGGAAGGCGGCGGAGAAGAAGGAGGCAAAGGAGGAGGCTGCCTACGCTAGGTGGGAGGAGAAGCAGGCCAAGCGCGCCTTGAAGAAAAGGCGCAGACGGGAGGATGAGGAACGACGGGAGGCCAATCGCTGGGCCTTCTAGGAGGAGCAGCGGCGGCGGGAGCACCGAGAGAGGCTGGCGGACTGGAATGCCGCGGCGGCTCGGAGGGCGGCGGCACCGTCACCGCCTCCATCGCCGATGGAGTAGGGTAGTTAGGGTTAGGGTTTAGGGGCTAGCCCAGGGTTTAGGCGGGGCGCCTATTCCCTTCTATGTTATTGTACTTTTTTCTTTTTATTGTAATGTTATCCCAATGTTATCGATCCGGCTATCTAATATAAGGAATGTTATCCCAATATTATCTATCCCCTTGTTTTATTATAATCTGTGTTTTATTGTATTGTCATTTGTCAAAACACCCAAAACAACAAGTGTATAAAACAAAAGACACAAAAACAAGTTCTCATATAATACTCGTGCAATATTTATAAAATGAGTAAAATTAGAAAAGCTCAAAAGGAAGAATAAGTTAACGTAACGATGATTGATTATTTTCAAATAACACATGGTTCATTTTCAAACAAGACATTTACATATTTACATAAGTTAAAGGAGCGCCGAAGTTATGTTAGTTAAATGGATGCCCTTGGACTTCATTTATATATTTGCTTTCGCAAAAAAAAAATTGCGACCTGAGCACGAGTATCTGCAGATCCACACGTCCCTATTTAGATTGTAACGTGAGTACCATTTTTTTGCCCAATCAACATATAGTTATTATTGGGCCTGGATACGTCCATTTTTGCCTGGCTAAGTTCTACTTGGGTCTGACCTTTTTCAATCCTCGTCAATTGTTTTTCTTTTACTTTTCAACCCTCCCCCTCCCCTGCACACGGGCGTCCCTGCACACTGATAAAAGGAACACTGACGAAACTGAAGGAACACTGATTTCGAAAACAGAGCAGTTCAAAATTAGCCCGAATTTGTGTTGCATTTTATTCAAGCCAAAGACATAGACCATTACATCCATTACAAAGCATCACTCGAACACTGACTGCGATGTCTAATGACTAACGATCAAGAGATAAACTAATTCGAGAGAAATTACACAAAAATAAAAAAACCGGCCATCAGATTATCCTGCTTCTTCAATTCGATGATTTGCCTTAGGTGTTTGTTCATCTTCTTCAGCTCGGCCTTCACTTCCGCATCCACCATAGTACCAGCGGAAATGGGGTTGCCACATCCCAATTGCTCCACCACGGACGGGTTTTCGAGCTCCCGGGATGCTACCTCCACCCCAATTCGCTCGATGTACTCATCAAGCCACTCAAAATGCCCATATTTTGGTAGTTCCTGAAATCGCAGAGATGAACCCTAAATCCAAAATTCGATGAAATGCATGAAATTTCGAAAGAAAAGCGAGAAATTGACGCTCGGAACACTCAGATCTCACCTTTCCCGGCTCGGGCTTGCTCTCACACTTCACAAATTTCCGGCCAATGTTGTCGTTCTTGTCGGTGGATGTGACAAGCCGCTTCAGGGGCGCGGTACGGGGGCAATCGGGGCACCTCCTCATCGGCACCGCACCATACCGAGGCCATGAGCGGTGGGAGGAAGCAGAGCTCGACATCCCTCGCCGGCGTTGCCGCACTTGCTCGCCGGAGAAGAAAACGGAAGGGGATGAGATGCTGGAACGGTGGCGGGAGTGCTCGGGTGCGGGGACGGATCGGGGCCAATGGCTCTCTTCAACCACAGGGTGGGTCCCACGATATGAGGTGGACATCAGGTGAGTTCCGCCGTGACGTGGAGAGGCTGTGGGTCCTACTGTGCTCAGCTGATTCGAATTCGTTGACGGTCTCATGGGGTTCAGTAGAAGTGTCGCACGGGAGCTATTTGCCGCTTCAGAAGTGTCGCATGCGAGCTATTCTTTGCAACGATGTCGTTTGCCTTTCAATTCCATGTAAAGACGTCGCATAGGAGCTATAAGCCCGGATCGACCAAACTGCATCGCACGCGTACGACTTTCCCTTGCTTAGCTTGGCGCCTTTCCCTTGCTCAGCTCGAGGCCACTGATTGCGGCGGCGACGGCGATTGATTCCGGCGGCGACGGCAATTGATTGCATACGCGATCACGCATCGGCGTTAATGTCATCTGTTTTAGGGTCGCCGGCCACGCACGCACACCACACGCAGTGCAATATATGCACAACATCCCCCCAGGCTCCATCCATCGATTGATGGTATCTTACTGGTTGCACGCGTCCGAATCTAAAGGAGTAGAACTGAAACTGTTATATATCTGAAATAACTACGTTCCTTGCTGACAGAACATCTCTTAGATAACTGACACAACATCTCTATTATTCTCGAAATAGCATTTCACCCCGCTTTATAAATAAAGCACACATGTGAGACCGCTGCTGGGCCAGACAGCACATCGCCCAAAGGAACAAACACCACAGGATACAAGGCGCAGGGGCGAACCCAAGCCCTACACGAAACGCAAGAAGAAATAAAAGAAAAAGGAAAGCCGAGAACGGCGGTGTGCCGAAAACGGAAACAACTCGCGACCGGAGCGCCCCCAGAGAAGTACCACCACATATCTCGCAGACCAAAGCGCCTGCGAACCAAGACAGCACCTCCAAGAAGGGGAGTGACGACGACGACACTGCTGTCCGGCCGAGGGCCTAGGGTTTCCCCCGGTACGCAACGGGGGGTGGGGAAGGGGGGCCCGACACCCTTCAAGAAGGAAGGTGATACCCGCGGGCGTCACCGTGCCAGTGTCAACAGACAAGGATTTCTCCCGACCCCTCCAGACCCACCCGCCTGAGCACTTTGTAGAGCGCCACCCATCATACCACCCACGAACACGCGCCACCCTGGTCTTGAAGTCGCCACCGCCGTCACACCGGGAACCATGGAGCGAAGCCGGTAGGCCGAGAGAGCGGAGACTTCGGTGATGGCCGGCATGCCAACAGTACGCGGGAGGGAGCGACCTCCACCACCAGCAGGTGGTAGCCGACCGGATGCAGCAACAAGACAAACCAAGCTCTCGGGCCCGGCCGAGCCCGTGGAGACTCGTGAAGTCCCGCCGCCGCACTGCAGCAAGGGTACCACCGAACACGCTAGCCTCCACCCCATTCCTACTCCTTCCACCAGGGGATCCACCACCACGGCAAATCCCGGCCGCCAAGCAGCAGCACTGACGCCACTGAGCTCCCCCGGGCCTGCCGAACTGCCACCGGTCAGGGAATCTCACGCCACCTCCCGGAGCCTCCTCCACCGGAGGGACGTCGAAACCGTCCACCTTCTGAGGCCGCCGCCCTGGCGTCCACGAGCTCGAGTCCTTACCTCCGCCAGCCTCACACTCTAGAAGCCGCCGAGGAGGGTAGGGCGATCGGGCACTAACTCCAAAGGATGTAAGTCCGCGCAGCCACCGAAGTGCGGGGTACTACCCACCACCACCCGAGGTGGCCGCTGTCCGGACGCGGTTGCAGGGCCGATCAACCGGGATCAGGCCCACATCAGCCCATAGACCTAGATCTGGCCAGGATCAGCCCCGCTGCGGCGCTGCTGCGCCTTGGTCGCCGCCGACCCAGCCCCGAAGCACGTCCTCCTAGCACCATCCCCACCGAACCGTCTCCATTGTGCTCCGTCGCCGCCGGCAGGGACATCGCCGCTGCAGGACCTCCCCGAGCCAGCAAGGGCAAAGGGGAAGAGCCCCCCGCGGCATCCAGAGGCAGAAAGTGCCGAAGCCGACCCTCTCTACCGCCGGCCGAGCCCCCTGCTCCGCAGCGACGCCCCGGGCCCCCGGCCCGTAGCTGCCAGCACGGGGCCAGCCCAGGCCGGCCGCCACCGTGGCCACAAGGGCCAGCGGCAGCGCACCAGCTGTCACCAAGCCCCACGAGAGCCCGTCGCCGCCAGAGGACCGCCACCACCACTGCGCGCCGCCGCCAAGCCGGGAGCCCCCGCCACCGCCAAAGTACCGCCGCCACCACTGCGCGCCGCCGCCAGGCCGGGAGCCCCCGATCTCCGCTCCTAACGCGTGCGGTAGGGAGAATCTGCCGTCGCCGACGCCGCACGAGCTTTGCCCGGCGGCCCACGCCGGCGCCGGCGGATGGGATGGGGAGGAAGGGGAAGTTGGGCTAGGGTTTCCGGGGCGAGCTCCCGTCGCCCTCGGGGGGAGGGGTGGCGAGAGGAGCTATATTTCGGTATCGGGGGGAAGAGGGGTCGAGACCTTTTTTCTTTTTTTTTCACATCTCTATTATTTAACTGAACTGAACCTCTACGTATGTCTGAACTGAACTGAACCTCTACGTTCCAACAATTTTTCGAGCCGATCGTGCACCAACAAACCTCCGCTGAAACTACTGATCGCTCCACCTCGCCTAGTACTGCCTATTCCGACAATTTTCTAGGTTGAAACTACCTAAATTCGAGCTGATCTATGGCGCCCACATCCGCCCTCCATGGCACCGCCGCGAGAAGACAAACCATAGAGGTTACAGAAGATAGAGGATACAGTAGGGCGGAGGGTCCTCGCCATGCTCACAGTAGTGCATCTCCGCCGAGAACTGCCGCGTCGTTGCCGCCACGATCGGCCGTGCCATAACTGCCCTAACTGCTTCTTCTTTCCTGTTCGTGGCGAGCCAGGGGTCATGGGCTAATAATCCAACTACTGCTCGTGGAACGGCATAAGTTCGCGGCAGATTTTTTTTTCCCGGACCATTTTGCAAAAATGCCGGTCGAGACAGCTCAACCACGTTTGTTTTCGTTTAGGTTTGATTGAATTCGATCAAATTTCTTCAAAATGGACTAGATTGCACCTGGGGAACAAGTTGTGGGACTAGAATAGTCCGCTTTACAAGAAGTGAGACTATTTTGCACCCCGAGTGCAATTTATGGGACTAAAAATGTAATTAGCTCGTCTTTAAGCTCCAGAGTATATGGAATGGAGTTTTTTTTTTCTTAAACACGTAGATATATTAATACGGAATTGCTAGCGCTCGGTTGACCGAGATGGATGCGCACTCGGTCGATGCACGCTTCGCTTTCTCGTGGTGGTTTTTCTTATCGGGCTTGTTCTTTTGTACGTGGGCTCTTTTGTCGGGCTGCTATTTTTTTTTTGAGATAGCTACTGTATGTGCTTTGTGAGTTGGACGGGCTTTGTTGCTGTTCCAGTAGCTTTTGGGTTGTAACTATGGAAGGGTCACTAACAGTTAGGATTTAATTACCCCTAAAAAAGTTAGGATTTTATTTTATTTTTGTTTTTATTTGGCCCGTACTTTTTTTATTTTTCTTCCCATTTTATTTCCCCGCTTCTATTGCTGATTAAACAAGTGCACAAATTTTCTTCTACATTTTTTCTCGTGTTAATATGTTCTACACTTTTTTTAGCTATTATTCTTGAAGAGGGTTGCAAGTGAGAAAATATTTTCAGCCATTCTATTATTCATGATCCGTGTTAGCTATGGGTTGCAAGTGTGTTGTAACTATGACTTTCAAGTTGCATGTGGGTTGTAACTATTTTTTTCGGTTTTGTAAGCAGGTTATAACTAACATAAAATATTCCCGACCATTGTATTAACCTTGTGAAGTCGTGATTCTTTCTGACTAGGAATTGCAAGTGAGTTGTAATTATGATCTTTTAGTTACAACTGGGTTACAACGATGTTTTTCTAGTTGCAAGTGAGTTGCAACGGAGTAAAAATGTTTTGGACCATTATATTAGCGTCATGATTCTTGTTGGTTAGGACTTGCAATTGAGTTGCAACTAAGTTTTTCTAAGTTGCAAGTGGGTTGCAACCAAGGAAAAATGTTTTTGGAACATTGTATTAGTGTCGTGAATCATGTTGGATAGGAATTGCAAGTGGGTTGCAACTTTGATTTTTCATTTGGAAGTGGATTTTTGAGTTACAGGTGGGTTGCAACCGATGAAAAATGTTCCCGTTCAATGATTCATGCTATATACAGGGGTGAAGCTCTGTCCTACCTTGATTTTTGGCAAAACATTTCATGTGCATATGTTTACTCTGAATATTTTGAGTGGTCATACGTCAAAAACAGACTCCGTATGAGAAAGTTATACTTGTTTTAGTGAAAACTGCGCAAAACCGATTCTGAAATGAAAACAAGGACTTGGTCTAATCTCTTCCAAAACCAAAACTTTCTATTTGCAATAATTAATTCTCAATTTAACAACAAATAGGACTTAAGTGTATTTTTATCAGGATATGACGTGTGACCGAACCAAATCTAGGTATGTGATGGATTGTGTTTTAAGGTCCTGCTTTGTCTTTATATATTTTAGTGATTGAGAATTCTCATTCTATTTATTCATTCAATGTATCCCCTTAAAGATGTGAGTATATGCTTCCTCAATTGGAGAATTCATGGTTGAGATCCCCTCTTCAAGGATGTCAATTTGCGCACAAAATGACATCATGATCATAAGTACAAATAAAATGGTAAGAAATCAGGAAAATCAACAAAATGGGGAAGATAACATGTCACTATTGATTATGTTTATGACGTGGACACTTCCTACATTGCCATACATTATATTACCATTGATTTTGACCATTATTTAAGTGATCTATCTTTAGAACTGTTTCAGAACTTTCCTGTCTTGATTCAAGAGACTCATTTTTATGTTCAATATGAATAAGATTGCTCGTCTTACATAATTATATCATGGATATTTCTCTTATTACGAGCATGACGAAGATGTTTATTATTCATACTCTGAGAAATTAAGACTTAATATGTTTTCTTGATATTTGAAAGACAAATCGTGTTTCCTATAGTTTATAGCCTCATTGAGTTGGCATTGGTTCTATGATGCCGACGAAAACAATTGAAACGGTTTGGTGGCGACAAAAAATCATGCAGCAAGGCTGAGTTGCGCAACGTCTTCTAGAGGACTTGATGATGTCCTACATCGAGCGTGGGATATTCAGAAGTCATGATCGTGTAAACTTATCGACGATTTCAAAAAAGATGTAGAGTTGTGTCATTGCCTATGACCTCTTATGTCATTAAATTTATTTATGAGTATATTTTTAGGTTATACTTCTATTACTATGTGATTATGTGATTAATTTTAGGATATTTTCATCTTTGTGTCATTTTTATAGACTTCACCCTACCTCGAATTTTGGTCATCCTTCGCCACTTGCTATATAGGACCAACTCTTATTTTTCAATTAAAAATGGGTTAGAAAAAATTGTTCCCGGTCATTGTATTAGTGTCGTCATTCATGGGTGCTAGAAGTTGCACCCGAGTTGCAACCATGATTTTTTAGTTGTAAGTGAGTTACACTTGGGCTGCAACTGGAAAAATATTTTCGACCATTCGGTTAACATTATGATCCATGTCGACCGAGAGTTGCGAGTGGGTTGTAATTGTGATTTTCAGTTGGAAATGGAAAAAATGTTCCTGGCCACTAGATTAGCGTCGTGATTTAGGATTGTTGGGAGTTGATATGTACAAGATGACTATAGTTGTGGCAAAATTGTATGTCGACTAATAAAACTGCATGAGATTATTAACAAAGAGACACAACATAACTTTAGATGTGATTATTGATCGATTATTAAAATGAGTTTTCACGCGTTAGGAGCTGTGACGGGGATCACGAGGGTCTTCCAAACCAGCGCGTTTTCACGCGTCAGTAGCTATGACGGGGGCAAGCCGAGAGCAGCGGCAAGGGCAGTGGCCGACATGGACGTGGAGGAGGCCATCGGATCGACGATGTCATGGGTTTTTGGGTTTTGGTGTCTAGGGTTTTTGAAGCGGCAGAGGCGCCACAGAGCAGCTGCGGCGAATGTTTGTTTTTGGCTTAACGTGGTTGTGGGCGGCGCCGCAGGAATGATCTGTGGCGGCGACGGCTAGGGTTTTTGTTTTGGCTTGGTTTTGGGTCGTAGGCGGCGACCCGGATGAGCTGCGGAGGCGGCGGTGTCGTGGTTGTGTTTGTGGGCGGCGGCAACAGATGCGGCGGCGACAGCTGGGCTGTAGCGGCGGCGGCTTAGGCTTAGTGTTTTTTTCAGCTAGAGGAAAGAGGTCTGCTATGATACCATGTTGATTTTAATGGAACGATGTGTGCCCTCTAGGGCCATCGGTTGCGTGTTATATAGACATGGAAGAGCCCCCTGCATGGCCATACAAAGAAGGTGCGTGTACGGTCGGAGTACTACTCCGTACATTGTACACGTGCAGTATTACGTACTCTAACATGCTCATTCTTCGACAATTTGGATCCGAAAGTGTTGGAGATATGCCCTAGAGGCAATAATAAATATAGTTATTATTATATCTTTGTGTTTATGATAAATGTTTACATTCATGCTATAATAGTATTAACAAGGAAACATTAATACTTGTGTGATTTGTAAACTTAATTTGAAGTCCCTAGTAAAGCCTCTATATAATACTAGCTTGTTGGTTAATAGATGATTGTGGTTTCCCTATCATGAACATTGAGATGTTATTAACAACAAGATCATATCGTTAGGAGAATGATATGGTGGACATACTCCTATAGATAAGCGTAGCATAAAGATCAAGTCATTTTAATAGTTCAATTGCTATATGCTTTCTGATACATAGTAATCTAATTCCTTTGACCATGAGATCATGCATATCACCTTTCCCGGATGGATGCTTTGATGACATCAAACACCACACCGTAACTGGGTGGCTATAAAGGTGGAATTGAGTGTTCGGAAAGTATTGGTTGAAACACATGGATCAAGAGTGGGATTTGTCCATCCATATGACGGATAGATATACCCTGGGCCCTCTCGGTAAAATGTCATCCAATTAGCTTGCAAGCATGTGACTGGCTCACAAGGGATCACATGTCATGGGAACGAGAAAAGAGTACTTATCGGTAACGAGGTTGAACTAGGTATGCAGAGATATCGACGATCATAACCTCGGATAAGTAAACTATCGTGAGACAAAGGGAAATTGATATCGTATGTAAGTGGTTCATTCGATCGCAAAGTAATCGTAGAAATATGTGGGAGCCATATGAATTTCCAGATTCCTCTATTGGTTATTGATCGGAGAAGTGTCTCGATCATGTCCGCATAATTCACGAACCGTAGGGAGACATACTTAAGGATTCAACGTTGTTTGAGTAGTTATGGAATGATGACAAAGAGTCTGAATGTTGTTCGGAGTCTCGAATGGGATTCGGGATATCACGAGGAGATCCGGAATGGTCCGGAGAATAAGATTCATATAAGGAAAGTCCAGTTTCGGAGTTGGAGAATGATTCCGGTGTTTTCATCGGGAATGTTCTAGAAGGTTCCGGAATGTCCGGCACTCCGGAGGGGAAGGGTACATGAATGTGTTATATCAAGTTGGTATGATTGCATCATGTACTAAGTGTCATCGCTGAACAAAATAAAGGATTAAATCAAATCCTTGTTTGAAAAGTCAAACGCCAAGTTTGAAAGTCAAACGGCTATTTTTGGGAAGTGGAAAATGGTCATTGTGGGCGTTGATGCTTTTATTGTCGATTGCTTCTTGTGTACTTTGCATCTTGCGGTATGTTGGGATGAAGCGGCCCGGGCTAACCTTACATGACATCGTTCATGAGACTTGCTCCACGCTTGACATGCAACTTGTATTGCATAAGTGGCTTTGCGGGTGCCTGTTTCTCCTAGCATAGTTAAGATCCAATTTACAACGGGTGATTAACAATACTAGTATCAATGTTGTGGTTCATGTTCATAAGTTAGAACGACACTTATTAAAAGCCCCAAACCACGTAAAACATGCAAAGAAAGTAGAGGCATCTAACTTTGTTTTGCAGGGGTGTGCAGTGATGTGATATGGCCATGATTGTGATTATATTTGATGTATGCAATGTTCCTTATTGTAAGTTGGCAACCGGCAGGAGCCATATGGTTGTCTTTAATTTATGTTAAGACCCGCGTGTCTATTCAAAGTTGTTGTAATAGTTGAAGTCGGTGGACGACAACCATGGAGAAACGTCATTGACCTTGATGCAATGCCGGTGATGATGGAGATCATGTTCGTGCTAGAAGATGGAGATCGGAAGCACAAAGAAGAAAGGCCATATCATATCACATATTATGAATTGCATGTGATGTTAATCCTTTATGCATCCTGTATTGCTTAGTAGACGACGGTAGCATTATAAGATGATCCCTCATGCACATGAATTTCAAGTCATAAAGTGTTCACCCTTAGTTAGCACCGTTGCTAAAGCTTGTTGTTTCGAAGCACCACGTGATGATCGGGTGTGTTAGATTCCGCAAGTGTATACAACGTGAGCAAGACAGATTTGCTCATGCGGAAACTAAGGTTTGATCTTGACGAGCCTAGCATGTACAGACATGGTCTCGGAACACGGATCACCGAAAGGTAAAGCATGAATCATATAGTAGATATGATGAACATGTCGATTGTTCGCCATTGAAACTATATCAGCTCTCGTGATGATCGGTGTTGATGTGGTGGATTTGGTTCGTGTGATCACTAAAACAATGTGAGGGATATTGTTTTGAGTGGGAGTTCACCTAGATTAATTTTATTATTAATTTGAACTCAATTTGTCATAAACTTAGTCTAAACTATTGCAAATATGTTGTAGATCAATGGCAGCCCCTGCCATCAATTTTAATGCGTTCCTAGAGAAAGAAAAGTTGAAAAACAATGGAAGCAACTTCGCGGATTGGTTCCGCAATTTGAGGATTGTCCTCACAGCTGGTAATTTGACCTATGTGCTGGATGCACCGCTGGGTGACCCACCTGCAGGTGATGCTGCCGATGAAGTAAAGAATGTTTACCTCACTCGGAAGACTCAATACTCCACAGTTCAGTGTGCTATCTTGTATGGTTTAGAATCGCAGCTTCAGAAAAGGTTTGAGAATTCAGACCCATATGATATTGTCGAGGATCTCAAATTGATCTTTGAGACTCATGCGGCAATTGAAAGCTATGAGGCTTCTGAAAAGTTCTTTAACTGCAAGATGGAAGAGGGCAGCTCCGTCAGTGATCATGTGCTTAAGATGTCTGGGCACGCAAACAAACTTCAAAGCTTGGGTATTGTGATTCCTAATGCTTTGGGGATTTACCGTGTCCTCCAATCACTACCACCAAGTTACAAGAACTTTGTGATGAACTACAACATGCAAAACATGAACAAGACGTTGCCAGAACTCTTTGCCATGTTGAAATCTGCAGAAGTGGAGATTAAGAAAGAGAACCAAGTGTTGTTGGTCAATAAGACCACCAAATTCAAGAAAGGCAAGTCTAAGCAGAAGGGACACTTCAAGAAGGGTGGTAAGAAAGTTGCCACGCCGACGAAGAAGACCAAGGCTGGACCTAAGCCTGATACTGAGTGCTTTTACTGCAAGGGAGAAGGTCACTGGAAGCGGAATTGCCCAAAGTACTTGGCGGATTTGAAGAACGGCAACATCAAGAAGAAAGGTATATCTGATATACATGTTATTGATGTGTATCTCACTAGTACTCGTAGTAGTGCCTGGGTATTTGATACTGGTTCGGTTGCTCATATTTGTAACTCGAAACAGGTGTTGCAGAATAAACGGAAGCTAGCGAAGAACGAGGTGACGATGCGCGTGGGAAACGGATCAAAGGTTGATGTGATCGCGGTCGGCACGCTACCCCTTCATCTACCATCGGGATTAGTTTTATACTTAAATAATTGTTATTTGGTGCCTGCGTTGAGCATGAACATTATATCGGGATCTTGTTTATTGCGAGACGGTTACTTGTTTAAGTCCGAGAATAATGGTTGTTCGATTTATATGAGTAATATGTTTTATGCACATGCACCTTTGATAGATGGTCTAATCTTTTTGAATCTCGATAGTGGAAATACACATATTAATAACATTGAGGCTAAACGTTTGAAATCGAGCGATAACTCGACCTATATGTGGCATTGTCGTCTTGGTCACATTGGAGTGAAGCGTATGAAGAAACTCCATTCCGATGGACTTCTTGAATCACTTGATTTCGAATCACTTGAAAGATGCGAAGCATGTCTGATGGGTAAAATGACTAAGACTCCATTTTCTGGTATGATGTTGCGAGCTACGGACTTATTGGAAATCATACATACCGATGTGTGTGGTCCAATGAGTGTAGCATCGCACGGTGGTTATCGTTATGTTCTTACCTTCACGGATGATTTGAGTAGATATGGGTATATCTAGTTCATGAAACATAAGTCCGAAACTTTCGAGAAGTTTAAGGAATTTCAAAGTGAGGTAGAGAATCAACGTAACAAGAAGATTAAATTTCTACGTTCTGATCGTGGAGGTGAATATCTAATTTACGAGTTTCGCGAGCATTTGAAGAAATGCGGAATACTTTCACAATTGACACCGCCGGGAACACCACAGCGTAATGGCGTGTCCGAACGTCGTAATCGAACTCTCTTAGATATGGTTGTTGCAGATATGCCCTAGAGGCAATAATAAATGTAGTTATTATTATATCTTTGTGTTTATGATAAATGTTTGCATTCATGCTATAATAGTATTAACAAGGAAACTTTAATACTTGTGTGATTTGTAAACTTAATTTGAAGTCCCTAGTATAGCCTCTATACATCACTAGCTTGTTGGTTGATAAATGATTGTGGTTTCCCTATCATGAACATTGAGATGTTATCAACAACAAGATCATATCGTTAGGAGAATGATATGGTGGACATACTCCTATAGATAAGCGTAGCATAAAGATCAAGTCATTTTAATAGTTCAATTGCTATATGCTTTCTGATACATAGTAACCTAATTCCTTCGACCATGAGATCATGCATATCACCTTTACCGGATGGATGCTTTGATGACATCAAACACCACACCGTAACTGGGTGGCTATAAAGGTGGCATTGAGTGTTCGGAAAGTATTGGTTGAAACACATGGATCAAGAGTGGGATTTGTCCATCCATATGACGGATAGATATACTCTGGGCCCTCTCGGTGGAATGTCATCCAATTAGCTTGCAAGCATGTGACTGGCTCACAAGGGATCACATATCACGACAACGAGAAAAGAGTACTTATCGGTAACGAGGTTGAACTAGGTATGCAGAGATACCGACGATCATAACCTCGGATAAGTAAAGTATCGTGAGACAAAGGGAAATTGGTATCGTATGTAAGTGGTTCATTCGATCGCAAAGTAATCGTAGAAATATGTGGGAGCCATATGAATTTCCAGATTCCTCTATTGGTTATTGTTCAGAGAAGTGTCTCGATCATGTCCGCATAATTCACGAACCATAGGGAGACACACTTAAGGATTCGACGTTGTTTGAGTAGTTATGGAATGAATGAGAAAGAGACCGAATGTTGTTCGGAGTCTCGGATGGGATCCGGGATATCACGAGGAGATCCGGAATGGTCCGGAGAATAAGATTCATATAAGGAAAGTCCCGTTTCGGAGTTGGGAAATGTTTCCGGTGTTTTCATCGGGAATGTTCTAGAAGGTTCCGGAATGTCCGGCACTCCGAAGGGGAAGGGGTACATGAATGTGTCATTACAAGTTGGAATGATTGCTTCATGTACTAAGTGTCATCGCTGTTCCAAATAAAGGATTAATACAAATCCTAGTTTGAAAAGTCAAATAGCTAAATTGAAAAGTCAAACGGCTAAATTTGGAAAGAGGAAAAGAGGAGGAGGGTGAAACCGAGTTGGGGAGGGAGTCCCTCCTCCCCAAGCCGGCGCACCACCCAAGCCGACTTGGGGAGGGACTCCACTCCCTCCCCTTGGCCTCCGGCCCCTCCACCTATATAAGGAGGGGCAGGGCTCCCTCCTAGAACACACAAGTACCTCTCCTCCAAACCCTAGCTTGGCGCCTACCACCATAGCCGCCGCTGCCCCTAGTGTTTTTGCCCTAGCCGCCGACTTGGGGTGCCCCGAACCCTAGCCGCCGGCTCTAGCACCTCCTCCTTGGTGTGTCTAAAACCTAGATCGCCGAGGAGCTCTCTCATACTCCACCATACTCGCTCCGGCTTAAGGCGAAGCCCTGCGAGATCTCCCCTCTGCTTCCGGTACCACGCCGTTGTACTGCCGGAATCGCGAGGAGAGTGCTACAACCTCCGCTGCCTGCTGGAACAAGGGAGAGGAAGGTCTTCGTCGAGTACCGAACGTGTGACGACTGCGGGAGCGCTGCCGGAACGCAGCGCCGGAAGGATCGTCTACGCGATCTTGAGATCGCGAAGAGTACGACTACATCACCCACGAGAATCCGCTCTCGTTAAACACTTTGGAATCTTCGAGGGTAAGTTATTCCATTGACTCGTTGCTACAATCTAGTAGATAGATCTTGGCTTGTTTGTTTGTATGCGGTAGAAAATTTTTGTTTTCCATGCTACGAAACCCTACAGTGGTATCAGAGCCGTGTCTATATGTAGATCTGTTGCACGAGTAGAACACAATGGTCATTGTGGGCGTTGATGCTTTTATTGTCGATTGCTTCTTGTGTACTTTGCATCTTGCGGTATGTTGGGATGAAGCGGCCCGGGCTAACCTTACATGACATCGTTCATGAGACTTGCTCCACGCTTGACATGCAACTTGTATTGCATAAGTGGCTTTGCGGGTGCCTGTTTCTCCTAGCATAGTTAAGATCCAATTTACAACGGGTGATTAACAATACTAGTATCAATGTTGTGGTTCATGTTCGTAAGTTAGAACGACACTTATTGAAAGCCCCAAACCACGTAAAACATGCAAAGAAAGTAGAGGCGTCTAACTTTGTTTTGCAGGGGTGTGCAGTGATGTGATATGGCCATGATTGTGATTATATTTGATGTATGCAATGTTCCTTATTGTAAGTTGGCAACCGGAAGGAGCCATATGGTTGTCTTTAGTTTATGTTAAGACCCGCGTGTCTATTCAAAGTAGTTGTAATAGTTGAAGCCGGTGGACGACAACCATGGAGAGGCGTCATTGACCTTGATGCAATGCCGGTGATGATGGAGATCATGTTCGTGCTAGAAGATGGAGATCGGAAGCACAAAGAAGAAAGGCCATATCATATCACATATTATGAATTGCATGTGATGTTAATCCTTTATGCATCTTGTATTGCTTAGTAGACGACGGTAGCATTATAAGATGATCCCTCATGCACATGAATTTCAAGTCATAAAGTGTTCACCCTTAGTTAGCACCGTTGCTAAAGCTTGTTGTTTTGAAGCACCACGTGATGATCGGGTGTGTTAGATTCTGCAAGTGTATACAACGTGAGCAAGCCAGATTTGCTCATGCGGAAACTAAGGTTTGATCTTGACGAGCCTAGCATGTACAGACATGGTCTCGGAACACGGATCACCGAAAGGTAAAGCATGAATCATATAGTAGATATGATGAACATGTCGATTGTTCGCCATTGAAACTATATCAACTCTCGTGATGATCGGTGTTGATGTGGTGGATTTGGTTCGTGTGATCACTAAAACAATGTGAGGGATATTGTTTTGAGTGGGAGTTCACCTAGATTAACTTTATTATTAATTTGAACTCAATTTGTCATAAACTTAGTCTAAACTATTGCAAATATGTTGTAGATCAATGGCAACCCCTACCATCAATTTTAATGCGTTCCTAGAGAAAGAAAAGTTGAAAAACAATGGAAGCAACTTCGCGGATTGGTTCCGCAATTTGAGGATTGTCCTCACAGCTAGTAATTTGACCTATGTGCTGGATGCACCGCTGGGTGACCCACCTGCAGCTGATGCTTCCGATGAAGTAAAGAATGTTTACCTCGCTCGGAAGAATCAGTACTCCATAGTTCAGTGTGCTATCTTGTATGGTTTGGAATCGGAGCTTCAGAAAAGGTTTGAGAATTCAGACCCATATGATATTGTCGAGGATCTCAAATTTATTTTTGAGACTCATGCGGCAATTGAAAGTTATGAGGCTTCTGAAAAGTTCTTTAACTGCAAGATGGAAGAGGGCAGCTCCGTCAATGAGCATGTGCTTAAGATGTCTGGGCACGCAAACAAACTTCAAAGCTTGGGTATAGTGATTCCTAATGCTTTGGGGATTTACCGTGTCCTCCAATCACTACCACCAAGTTACAAGAACTTTGTGATGAACTACAACATGCAGAACATGAACAAGCAGTTGCCAGAACTGTTTGCTATGTTAAAGTCTGCAGAAGTGGAGATCAAGAAAGAGCACCAAGTGTTGTTGGTCAATAAGACCACCAAATTCAATAAAGGCAAGTCTAAGCAGAAGGGACACTTCAAGAAGGGTGGTAAGAAAGTTACCGCACCGGCGAAGAAGACCAAGGCTGGACCTAAGCCTGATACTGAGTGCTTTTACTGCAAGGGAGAAGGTCACTGGAAGCGGAATTGCCCAAAGTACTTGGCGGATTTGAAGAACGGCAACATCAAGAAGAAAGGTATATCTGATATACATGTTATTGATGTGTATCTCACTAGTACTCGTAGTAGTGCTTGGGTATTTGATACTGGTTCGGTTGCTCATATTTGTAACTCGAAACAGGTGCTGCAGAATAAACGGAAGCTAGCGAAGAACGAGGTGACGATGCGCATGGGAAACGGATCAAAGGTTGATGTGATCGCGGTTGGCACGCTACCCCTTCATCTACCATCGGGATTAGTTTTATACTTAAATAATTGTTATTTGGTGCCTGCGTTGAGCATGAACATTATATCGGGATCTTGTTTATTGCGAGACGGTTACTTGTTTAAGTCCGAGAATAATGGTTGTTCGATTTATATGAGTAATATGTTTTATGCACATGCACCTTTGATAGATGGTCTATTCTTATCGAATATCGATAGTGGAAATACACATATTAATAACATTGAGGCTAACCGGTTGAAATCAAGCGATAACTCGACCTATATGTGGCACTGTCGTCTTGGTCACATTGGAGTGAAGCGTATGAAGAAACTCCATTCCGATGGACTTCTTGAATCACTTGATTTCGAATCACTTGAAAGATGCGAAGCATGTCTGATGGGTAAAATGACTAAGACTCCATTTTCTGGTATGATGGAGCGAGCTACGGACTTATTGGAAATCATACATACCGATGTATGTGGTCCAATGAGTGTAGCGTCGCGCGGTGGTTATCGTTATGTTCTTACCTTCACGGATGACTTGAGTAGATATGGGTATATCTATTTCATGAAACATAAGTCCGAAACTTTCGAGAAGTTTAAGGAGTTTCAAAGTGAGGTAGAGAATCAACGTAACAAGAAGATTAAATTTCTGCGTTCTGATCGTGGAGGTGAATATCTAAGTTACGAGTTTGGCGAGCATTTGAAGAAATGCGGAATACTTTCACAGTTGACACCGCCGGGAACACCACAGCGTAATGGTGTGTCCAAACGTCGTAATCGAACTCTCTTAGATATGGTTCGTTCTATGATGTCACTTACAGATTTACCGCTATCATTTTGGGGTTATGCATTAGAAACATCCGCATTCACTTTAAATAGGGCACCATCTAAATCCGTTGAAACGACACCGTATGAATTATGGTTTGGGAAGAACCTAAATTGTCGTTCCTTAAAGTTTGGGGATGCGAAGCCTATGTAAAGAAGTTACAGCCGGACAAGCTTGAACCCAAAGCGGAAAAATGCGTCTTCATAGGATACCCGAAGGAAACTATTGGGTATACCTTCTATCATAGATCCGAAGGCAAAATCTTCGTTGCCAAGAATGGATCCTTTCTAGAGAAGGAATTTCTCTCGAAAGAAGTGACTGGAAGGAAAGTAGAACTCGACGAGGTTGTCGAACCTTCTCTCGAAATTGCGAGTAGCGCAGTGCTGGAAGAAGTTCCTGTGATGCCTGCACCAATAAGAGAGGAAGCTAATGATGATGATCATGAAACTTCGGTTGAAGTTGCTACAGAGCCTCGGAGGTCAACGAGAACTCGTACCACTCCAGATTGGTATGATCCCGTTATGAGTGTCATGTTGGTGGACAACACCGATGACCCTGAGACATATGAGGATGCAATGATGAGCCCAGATTCCAATAAATGGCAAGAATTCATGAAATCCGATATTGGATCCATGTACGAAAACCAAGTATGGACTTTGGTGGACTTACCGGATGGCCGGAAGGCTGTCGAGAACAAATGGATTTTCAAGAAGAAAACAGATGCTGATGGTAATGTTACTGTCTATAAAGCTCGACTTGTCGCAAAAGGGTTTCGACAAATTCAAGGAGTTGACTACGATGAGACTTTCTCACCAGTAGCGAAGCTAAAGTCTGTGAGTATTATGTTAGCAATCGTTGCATATTACGATTATGAGATATGGCAGATGGATGTCAAAACAGCATTCCTCAATGGAGACATTGATGAAGAGTTGTATATGATGCAACCCAAAGGTTTTGTCGATCCTAAAGATGCTAACAAGGTATGTAAACTTCAACGGTCCATCTATGGATTGAAGCAAGCATCCCGAAGTTGGAATCAACGTTTTGATAAGGTGATCAAAAGTTTTGGTTTTATACAAACTTATGGAGAAGCTTGTTTTACAAGAAAGTGAGTGGGAGCTCTATAGCATTCTTAATACTATATGTGGATGACATATTGTTGATTGGGAATGATGTAGACCTTCTTAATAGTGTCAAGGAATATTTGAATAATAGTTTTCAATGAAGGATCTTGGCGAAGCAGCTTACATATTAGGCATAAAGATTTATAGAGATAGATCGAAACGCCAAATATCATTGTCACAGAGTACATATTTGGACAAAGTTCTAAATAGGTTTGGAATGGAAGATAGCAAGAAAGGGTTCTTGCCCTTGTTGCCCAATACGACCTTGAGTAAAACTCAAAGTCCGACATCGGCAGAAGATAGAGAAAGGATGAGTAAGACTCCCTATGCCTCAGCCATAGGATCTCTAATGTATGCCATGCTATGTACTAGACCCGACATTGCATATGCTGTTAGTTTGACTAGCAGATATCAAAGTGATCCAGGAGTGGATCATTGGACAGCGGTCAAAAACATCCTTAAGTACTTGAGAAGAACTAAGGATATGGTTCTTTCTTATGGAGGTGATGAACAGCTCGTTGTTAATGGTTACACCGATGCTAGTTGGAACACCGATCCGGATGATTCTAAATCACAATCTGGATACGTATTTATTTTGAATGGTGCAGCAGTTAGCTGGAGGAGTGCAAAGCAAAGCGTTGTGGCGAGATCTTCAACTGAATCGGAATACATGGCTGCTTCGGAGGCTTCACAAGAAGCGATATGGATGAAAGAGTTCATTACAGAGCTGGGTGTGGTTCCTAGTGCGCTGGACCCAATGTCTATCTACTGTGATAACATGGGCGCCATAGCCAATGCGCAAGAACCAAGGTCACACAAGAAGCTGAAGCACATCAAGCTACGTTTTCACGCTATTTGAGAACATATCCAAGATGGGGATATAAAGATTTGCAAAGTACACACAGATCTGAATGTGGCGGATCCGTTGACTAAACCTCTCCCGAGGGCAAAACATGACCAGCACCAAACTGCCATGGGTGTTCGGTATATTACCATGTAATCTAGATTAGATGACTCTAGTGCAAGTGGGAGACTATTGGAGATATGCCCTAGAGGCAATAATAAATGTAGTTATTATTATATCTTTGTGTTTATGATAAATGTTTGCATTCATGCTATAATAGTATTAACAAGGAAACTTTAATACTTGTGTGATTTGTAAACTTAATTTGAAGTCCCTAGTATAGCCTCTATACATCACTAGCTTGTTGGTTGATAAATGATTGTGGTTTCCCTATCATGAACATTGAGATGTTATCAACAACAAGATCATATCGTTAGGAGAATGATATGGTGGACATACTCCTATAGATAAGCGTAGCATAAAGATCAAGTCATTTTAATAGTTCAATTGCTATATGCTTTCTGATACATAGTAACCTAATTCCTTCGACCATGAGATCATGCATATCACCTTTCCCGGATGGATGCTTTGATGACATCAAACACCACACCGTAACTGGGTGGCTATAAAGGTGGCATTGAGTGTTCGGAAAGTATTGGTTGAAACACATGGATCAAGAGTGGGATTTGTCCATCCATATGACGGATAGATATACTCTGGGCCCTCTAGGTGGAATGTCATCCAATTAGCTTGCAAGCATGTGACTGGCTCACAAGGGATCACATATCACGGCAACGAGAAAATAGTACTTATCGGTAACGAGGTTGAACTAGGTATGCAGAGATACCGACGATCATAACCTCGGATAAGTAAAGTATCGTGAGACAAAGGGAAATTGGTATCGTATGTAAGTGGTTCATTCGATCGCAAAGTAATCGTAGAAATAAGTGGGAGCCATATGAATTTTCAGATTCCTCTATTGGTTATTGTTCGAAGAAGTGTCTCGATCATGTCCGCATAATTCACGAACCGTAGGGAGACACACTTAAGGATTCGACGTTGTTTGAGTAGTTATGGAATGCATGAGAAAGAGACCGAATGTTGTTCGGAGTCTCGGATGGGATCCGGGATATCACGAGGAGATCCGGAATGGTCCGGAGAATAAGATTCATATAAGGAAAGTCCCGTTTCGGAGTTGGGAAATGTTTCCGGTGTTTTCATCGGGAATGTTCTAGAAGGTTCCGGAATGTCCGGCACTCCGGAGGGGAAGGGGTACATGAATGTGTCATTACAAGTTGGAATGATTGCATCATGTACTAAGTGTCATCGCTGTTCCAAATAAAGGATTAATACAAATCCTAGTTTGAAAAGTCAAATAGCTAATTGAAAAGTCAAACGGCTAAATTTGGAAAGAGGAAAAGAGGAGGAGGGTGAAACCGAGTTTGGGAGGGAGTACCTCCTCCCCAAGCCGGCGCACCACCCAAGCCGAGTTGGGGAGGGACTCCACTCCATCCCCTTGGCCGCCGGCCCCTCCACCTATATAAGGAGGGGCAGGGCTCCCTCCTAGAACACACAAGTACCTCTCCTCCAAACCCTAGCTTGGCGCCTACCACCATAGCTGCCACCGCCCCTAGGGTTTTTGCCCTAGCCGCCGACTTGGGGTGCCCCGAACCCTAGCCGCTGGCTCTAGCACCTCCTCCTTGGTGTGTCTAAAACCTAGATCGCCGAGGAGCTCTCTCATACTCCACCATACTCGCTCCGGCTTAAGGCGAAGCCCTGCGAGATCTCCCCTCTACTTCCGGTACCACGCCGTTGTACTGCCGGAATCACAAGGAGAGTGCTACAACCTCCGCTGCCTGCTGGAACAAGGGAGAGGAAGGTCTTCGTCGAGTACCGAACGTGTGACCGACTGCGGGAGCGCTGCCGGAACGCAGCGCCGGAAGGATCGTCTACGCGATCTTGAGATCGGGAAGAGTACGACTACATCACCCACGAGAATCCGCTCTCGTTAAACACTTTGGAATCTTCGAGGGTAAGTTATTCCATCGACTCGTTGGTACAATCTAGTAGATAGATCTTGGCTTGTTTGTTTGTATGCGGTAGAAAATTTTTGTTTTCCATGCTACGAAACCCTACAATGGTTCGTTCTATGATGTCACTTACAGATTTACCGCTATCATTTTGGGGTTATGCATTAGAAACAGCCGCATTCACTTTAAATAGGGCACCATCTAAATCCGTTGAAACGACACCGTATGAAATATGGTTTGGGAAGAAACCTAGATTGTCGTTCCTTAAAGTTTGGGGATGCGAAGCCTATATAAAGAAGTTACAGCCGGACAAGCTTGAACCCAAAGCGGAAAAATGCGTCTTCATAGGATACCCGAAGGAAACTATTGGGTATACCTTCTATCATAGATCTGAAGGCAAAATCTTCGTTGCCAAGAATGGATCCGTTCTAGAGAAGGAATTTCTCTCGAAAGAAGTGACTGGAAGGAAAGTAGAACTCGACGAGGTTGTCGAACCTTCTCTCGAAATTGTGAGTAGCGCAGCGCCGGAAGAAGTTCCTGTGGTGCCTGCACCAATTAGAGAGGAAGCTAATGATGATGATCATGAAACTTCGGTCGAAGTTGCTACTGAGCCTCGCAGGTCAACGAGGACTCGTACCACTCCAGATTGGTATGATCCCGTTATGAGTGTCATGTTGGTGGACAACACCGATGACCCTGAGACATATGAGGAAGCGATGATGAGCCCAGATTCCAATAAATGGCAAGAAACCATGAAATCCGAGATTGGATCCATGTACGAAAACCAAGTATGGACTTTGGTGGACTTACCGGATGGACGGAAGGCTGTCGAGAACAAATGGATCTTCAAGAAGAAAACAGATGCTGATGGTAATGTTACTGTCTATAAAGCTCGACTTGTCGCAAAAGGGTTTCGACAAATTCAAGGAGTTGACTACGATGAGACTTTCTCACCAGTAGCGATGCTAAAGTCTGTGAGGATTATGTTAGCAATCGCTGCATATTATGATTATGAGATATGGCAGATGGATGTCAAAACAGCATTCCTCAATGGAGACATTGATGAAGAGTTGTATATGATGCAACCCAAAGGTTTTGTCGATCCTAAAGATGCTAACAAGGTATGCAAACTTCAACGGTCCATTTATGGATTGAAGCAAGCATCCTGAAGTTGGAATCAACATTTTGATAAGGTAATCAAAAGTTTTGGTTTTATACAAACTTATGGAGAAGCTTGTATTTACAAGAAAGTGAGTGGGAGCTTTGTAGCATTCTTAATACTATATGTAGATGACATATTGTTGATTGGGAATGATGTAGACCTTCTTAATAGTGTCAAGGAATATTTGAATAATAGTTTTTCAATGAAGGATCTTGGCGAAGAAGCTTACATATTAGGCATAAAGATTTATAGAGATAGATCGAGACGCCAAATATCATTGTCACAAAGTACATATTTGGACAAAGTTCTAAAGAGGTTTGGAACGGAAGATAGCAAGAAAGGGTTCTTGCCCATGTTGCCCAATACGACCTTGAGTAAAACTCAAAGTCCGACATCGGCAGAAGATAGATAAAGGATGAGTAAGACTCCCTATGCCTCAGCCATAGGATCTCTAATGTATGCCATGCTATGTACTAGACCCGACATTGCATATGCTGTTAGTTTAACTAGCAGATGTCAAAGTGATCCAGGAGTGGATCATTGGACAGCGGTAAAAAACATCCTTAAGTACTTGAGAAGAACTAAGGATATGGTTCTTTCTTATGGAGGTGATGAACATCTCGTTGTTAATGGTTACACCGATGCTAGTTGGAACACCGATCTGGATGATTCTAAATCACAATCTAGATACGTATTTATTTTGAATGGTGCAGCAGTTAGCTGGAGGAGTGCAAAGCAAAGCGTTGTGGCGAGATCTTCAACTGAATCGGAATACATGGCTCCTTCGGAGGCTTCACAAGAAGCGATATGGATGAAAGAGTTCATTACAGAGCTGGGTGTGGTTCCTAGTGCGCTGGACCCAATGTCTATCTACTGTGATAACATGGGCGCCATAGCCAATGCGCAAGAACCAAGGTCACACAAGAAGCTGAAGCACATCAAGCTACGTTTTCACGCTATTCGAGAACATATCCAAGATGGGGATATAAAGATTTGCAAAGTACACACAGATCTGAATGTGGCGGATCCGTTGACTAAACCTCTCCCGAGGGCAAAACATGACCAGCACCAAACTGCCATGGGTGTTTGGTATATTACCATGTAATCTAGATTAGATGACTCTAGTGCAAGTGGGAGACTGTTGGAGATATGCCCTAGAGGCAATAATAAATATAGTTATTATTATATCTTTGTGTTTATGATAAATGTTTACATTCATGCTATAATAGTATTAACAAGGAAACATTAATACTTGTGTGATTTGTAAACTTAATTTGAAGTCCCTAGTAAAGCCTCTATATAATACTAGCTTGTTGGTTAATAGATGATTGTGGTTTCCCTATCATGAACATTGAGATGTTATTAACAACAAGATCATATCATTAGGAGAATGATATGGTGGACATACTCCTATAGATAAGCGTAGCATAAAGATCAAGTCATTTTAATAGTTCAATTGCTATATGCTTTCTGATACATAGTAATCTAATTCCTTTGACCATGAGATCATGCATATCACCTTTACCGGATGGATGCTTTGATGACATCAAACACCACACCGTAACTGGGTGGCTATAAAGGTGGCATTGAGTGTTCGGAAAGTATTGGTTGAAACACATGGATCAAGAGTGGGATTTGTCCATCCATATGACGGATAGATATACTCTGGGCCCTCTCGGTGAAATGTCATCCAATTAGCTTGCAAGCATGTGACTGGCTCACAAGGGATCACATGTCACGGGAACGAGAAAAGAGTACTTATCGGTAACGAGGTTGAACTAGGTATGCAGAGATACCGACGATCATAACCTCGGATAAGTAAACTATCGTGAGACAAAGGGAAATTGATATCGTATGTAAGTGGTTCATTCGATCGCAAAGTAATCGTAGAAATATGTGGGAGCCATATGAATTTCCAGATTCCTCTATTGGTTATTGATCGGAGAAGTGTCTCGATCATGTCCGCATAATTCACGAACCGTAGGGAGACACACTTAAGGATTCAACATTGTTTGAGTAGTTATGGAGTGATGAGAAAGAGTCCGAATGTTGTTCGGAGTCTCGAATGGGATTCGGGATATCACGAGGAGATCCGGAATGGTCCGGAGAATAAGATTCATATAAGGAAAGTCCAGTTTCGGAGTTGGAGAATGATTCCGGTGTTTTCATCGGGAATGTTCTAGAAGGTTCTGGAATGTCCGGCATTCCGGAGGGGAAGGGTACATGAATGTGTTATATCAAGTTGGTATGATTGCATCATGTACTAAGTGTCATCGCTGAACAAAATAAAGGATTAAATCAAATCCTTGTTTGAAAAGTCAAACGCCAAGTTTGAAAGTCAAACGGCTATTTTTGGGAAGTGGAAAAGGAGGAGGAAACCGAGTTGGGGAGGATTCCCTCCTCCCCACCGCCGGCGCACCACCAAGCCGAGTTGGGGAGGGACTCCTCTCCCTCCCCTTGGCCGGCCGGCCCCTCCACCTATATAAGGAGGGGGAGGGCTCCCTCCTAGAGACACACAAGATCCTCTCCTCCAAACCCTAGTACCAAGCCGCCGCCGCCTCCATAGCCGCTGCCGGCCCTAGGGCAAACCGCTGCCGCCGCCTAGCTAAACCCTAGCCGCCGGCTTGCCCCTCCTCGGCGTGTCTAAACTCTAGATCGTCGAGGGACTCTCTCATACTCCACCATACTCGCTCCGGCTTAAGGCGAAGCCCTGCGAGATCTCCCCTCTACTTCCGGTACCACGCCGTTGTGCTGCCGGAATCGCGAGGAGAGTGCTACAACCTCCGCTGCCTGCTGGAACAAGGGAGAGGAAGGTCTTCGTCGAGTACCGAACGTGTGACCGACTGCGGGAGCGCTGCCGGAACGCAGCACCGGAAGGATCGTCTACGCGATCTTGAGATCGGGAAGAGTACGACTACATCACCCACGAGAATCCGCTCTCGTTAAACACTTTGGAATCTTCGAGGGTGAGTTATTCTATCGACTCGTTGCTACAATCTAGTAGATAGATCTTGGCTTGTTTGTTTGTATGCGGTAGAAAATTTTTGTTTTCCATGCTACGAAACCCTACAGAAAGTAGCGCAACTGCAGTCTTTAAAGGCCTCAATAACGCAAACCAATTGGTGCCCTGCGGGTGGCTCTCCCGCCAGTCTATTTGGCTTATGCATCTGAGAAAAGGGAGTACTGAGATGTAGATATTGATTATCCAACACCAAGATCGAACTCAAGGGTCCCTGCCTTGAATCTAAGGAACCTCAATGACAATGTTATCATCCACTGCCGAAGGACCAACCCGAACAACAGGGACAATGTCAACACCATGCTTCTCATCAAACCAAGATAGCCATGTGCAACTGAACTTTGAAAGTAGACCTTGCTCATTTGCATATAAAACTGTGCCAACGATATGCATCAGGGTGGGTCATATACAGATAATGCAGTTACGACTTTGATTCAGCAATCAAGACTATTTATTCTAAACGGAAGCGGCCTCCTTTTGGGTCTCGCCCATGGCCACTCGCATCGCCCGAACCGGGTGTGTTCACTGGACCATTGCACACGAATGGCGAGGGAAGCAAGCTAAGAGGAGGCGGGGGCTGGAAGAATAGATAAACTATCTAGCACATTGCTTAGAGAGGAAAACACGAGGGGTCTTATACATAGCCGAGCTGGCCATGGCGCGAAACTGCATGATACCGCCGTGAGAACTCGCGGACGCCTACAATCTATGTTGTCAGCTCGACTATGAATATGACCCACTATATGATCTCGCCGCGAGAACCCGCAGACGTCTAAGGTTTACGTCGCCACGTCGGCCTATTGCGGGCCCTACGTCCACGAGAGCCCACGAGAAACCGCGTCTGGCATGGGCGGGCTCACGGTGCCACGCCGTCTTGTTGCATGCCCTACATCCACGAGAGCCCGCAAGAAACGACGTCCGACATGGGCTAATGGCGCCATGTCAGCTTTAGGTGGGCTCCATGACCGCGAGAGTCCGTGCTCGTCCTAGGCTCACCGCTCCACGTCGGCTCGGGCCTTCGCCATTCGGCGGGTGCGGAGGCGTGTCACGCTGGGAACATCTCTCATCGAGCGCGGTCCTGCCCGTGTACGCTGATGGTGGCCCAGGGCACACACGCGGTCCATCGTCCTATGATGCGGGGTACAATGGCACCCGTCCACGGTAGGAAATCTTGCGCCCTGGCCCGCATCAGGTCCCCCCTCCCGAAAAATCAGGGCACCAATGCGTGCGCGCCGCAGTGACCTTTCTGGCGTCCATCACAGGGCCGAAAAGAATCATGACGGCATGGTAAATAGTTTGGACCAAAACATTATATCGCTATTATTTACTCTGATACCGTGGAATTTTTGCAAATAAAATGTTCATATCTGATTTGTATAAAATGGAAATTATTATACATAAACAGTCGTAGTACTAAGTCTTAAAATCTATAACTCAACTTAAAAAACTGATCTCAAACGCAAAATGAACGGTCTGAAGCCGGGTGTAAATCAGTCACACACCGCCAGTAGGCAGTAGCCACCTACACCGATCTACGTACCGATCGACCTGGACTCCTCCTTAATTAGATGATGGTGACCAGAGCTACCTGCCCCCTATCCTCCGCTCACTTGTCCGCAATCCAGAAATAGACCAAAGGACTCTCCAACTGAAATACGTGCTTACGAGTATATATGTATCACTCGACGTGCTAAACAGTTATTGCCTTGCCACACATGCATCATGCATGGAGCTGGGAGGATTTTCGCCAGGTAGGTAGCAGCAGGTGACGATCGAGTGAGGGGTCAGCATTAGCGTATCCATCCCGATCATATCCGAGGCGCACGTTCGTACGGACAGTTTTTTTTGCATATATTGATATACTAGTAGCTATGCACGCGCACGACGCGTCTCAATTGTTCAATTATCCACTATATCAAGTGAATCACATAATATGTCCAACAGTTTCTTGGTATAACTTTATGACTTCCAGCCAACATGATACAACAATGTACTTTGTAAATTTAGATGTTATTATCACCCGATGTAAATGTTTTACATAAATATAAAAATGACATGGTAGAGAGCTTTCCTCATTGTTTTTCATCAAAAAATAAGTTTAGATGTTATCGTTTATAAATGAGCAGGCAATCTTCACTTGTTTTGCTACACCATAATATATGGAGATCTGTAAATAGAAAACTCTGATTTCTGTTGTTCCTCTTCATGATAACACATATAGTCCCTGTATTCTTGCCGCGGTGATGCTGACCTGGGGATGTTCTGTCCTATCCAAATTTCCTGAAACACAATCGATTTCCCATTGGGGAGTGTAGTGGTTAATCAAAATCAGAACACAAAATTACCCATACCCATCAGATTTCAGCTCACCCATATTCAAAACTACTCGGTATTATCCAATTGATATAGGGAAACCCATGGGTAAGGACTAAGAGGAGACAACCACGGTGAATCCTTCAAACTCTAGAAGCGCTTTGGGTCATGGAGGAGTTCACTACCATCCAGAGGGAGCTCGCGGACGGTAAGTCGCACGCGGCAACGACGACGACAGCGCCGTTAATATGCTTGCCCACCTGCGTGGAGTCACCTGGCTAGCGGCTGCAACGCCGACTGGCACATGCATCCTGCGTGCGCTAGCTCCTTCTCCATGGCGCAACGTGTTCGTGCTAGCCAAGGCGTCCCTCGACGGCACTCTCGGTAAAGCGGAACAGAAAGCTAGAGCTAGGCATCTCGCGATGACAACCGTGTCCGTGAAATCAGGCACGACTTGATTAATTTTATTTTTTTGAGATTGCTTGATCTTTTTGCACGCGTGAAATCTGGGCATAGGGCTGGTGGGATGGGAGTTTTCTTTCAGCGCATATTTTCCTCTGGGTGGAGTAGGGTCAGTCAACATAATTTGCTAAGTGCACACCAGATAACAATTAGATTAATACTAGCGGTTAGATTGAGTTTACTGAGCCTAATCATACGGTTGTAATAGGTTTGTGTACGTTTTATCGGGTGTACTTAGAAAAGATAATATTTGCTCTTTTATTAGTAGTAGAGATAATAGGTTTGTGTACGTTTTATCGGGTGTACTTAGAAAAGATAATATTTGCTCTTTTATTAGTAGTAGAGATATACCGTTCGGTGCAAACTGCTCACGACGTCTACGGTACAAGAGAAAACAAGGGCCATCGGGTCATCACACGATGCACTGTCACCTCAAAGTGCTTGAACGAGATCTAGTGTACCCTTTGACGTGACAGTGCGTGTCATCATTAACCAATGGCCAGCGGCCACGCTAGCTAGTTTCAAGCGCTAAAATCATCGTCCTTTCTCTGTGCGGATAGCGTTGGTTGGTTGGCGAATTGTAACGCGCAGAGGTAAACAAGATAGAGCACTCGACGTCTGGTTTTGCGCCCGCCCCTGAGTCAAATCCCAAGATCAGGTAGGATTTTGACAAAACTGCTGGGAAATCTTTCCTAGCGTCCGTGGTTAGCGTCTCTGTTGTACATGCTCTAAACCTCCCACCCATGCTTGTGGGTCTCCTTTTTATAGAGCTACTTACATCATATATATTTTTCTCCACTAATCTCTAAGCCATGGCTCAGCTAAATTTTATAATGTAAACTAAAATTGTACGAGCCAACTGAAGATTATCGGTATCTTAGAGCATGTCCATTTTTTTGGTAATCGCTAAAACCACTGGGATTTCTTTCCTAGCACCGACGTCCGCGCTTAGCTAACTAAACTTCTAGTAAAATTCCATATTTACCCCCAATAATTGGCATCCCTATGATAGATTCTATACCATTTTAAGAAAACTTGCACATTTTACATGCTCCTTGTAAATTTGTGACTGACTGTCCTTGCTTTACTATTTGCCAAACTAAAAAACAAGAACCACATGTTAGGATCATGTGGCAACTAATCGTGAGAATAACTTACGGGATCATGTAAATTTTTCTTCAAATTATACAGAATTATGTAACTTGTAGCCCTAAAAGGCCCAATCGTGAGTATAAAAGGTTCCAAATGCTATTACACAAGCGATAAATAAAAAGGGTGTTGATTAGCCTTTCTTCTGTGAACTAGTAGATGAAATCCTCTTAAAATCTAAAAGAAATTTCTAACACTACAACATATAATAAGTACTCCCTCTATTTCTAAACATTAAATGTTTTGGTACTCCCTCCAATTTATATTAGGTATTGTTAAGTCGGATATATCTTGCACTAAAACATGTCTAGATAAGTCTGATTCAGCAACAACTAATATG
Source organism: Avena sativa (assembly GCA_916181665.1). Lineage (NCBI taxonomy): Eukaryota > Viridiplantae > Streptophyta > Magnoliopsida > Poales > Poaceae > Avena > Avena sativa. The sequence continues at coordinate 387,971,055 of OV702280.1, read as the reverse complement.
GATCGGAGCGAGTATATAACATTTAAATATAGTAAGATGGGCGGTACACTATACAAATTTTTATAATGGATATGTTGGATGCGATATTGGATATTAAAAAAAATCATATACTTCCTCTGTTCCAAATTAGATGTCGTGGACTATATTTGTATGTATACATATATTAAAACACGTCTAGATGTACGTGTATTTAAACAAATCTGTTATAAGTAATCTGGGATGGAAGGGGTATAGGTATTCACCTTTTTACTAGATTTATAGGTCTTGTGTTTGTAGACGTGGGGAGTGATAAATCTGCCGCATATGTACACTCATAAATCATAACTAACCAAATAAAACCTGGTTTCGACACACTCCATCGATTGATTAGTGCATTTGAACATAACATGCACGTGTGAAAGCACTCCAACAAAACAATTACTGTACGCGCACGCTCTATATATAGGGACACTCCGAGTTCACAACAACTCGCGTATCATCCCCTTAGGCCAACACCGGCCGGCCGGCATGGAGAGCTCTGGCATGCCACAGAGTGCCACCCCTCGCATGCCATGCAGCCTCCAAAGCCTTGCGCGCCGCAGCCTTCTCCTCCGCCACCGCAAGGAGGCGAGACAGCCACGGCGTATCTCATGCGAGGCAACCGGCGGTGGCCACGTCGACCGCCGTGATGTGCTCCTCGGCTTCGGCGGAGCCGTGGCTGCCGGACTGGCCACGGACCGTGGCGCCGCGATCGCCGCGCCCATCCAGGCACCGGATCTCCGCAACTGCCACCGGCCCGACCTCCCCGACACAGCGCCCGACACCAACTGCTGCCCGACGTACCGCGCCGGCAGCAGCATCATCGACTTCAGGCCGCCGCCAGCATCCACGCCGCTCCGTGTGCGCCCGGCGGCGCACCTGGTGGACAGGGAGTACCTGGCCAAGTACGAGCGAGCCGTGCGGCTGATGAAGCAGCTGCCGGCCGATGACCCGCGCAGCTTCGAGCAGCAGTGGCGCGTGCACTGCGCCTACTGCGACGGCGCGTTCGACCAGGTCGGGTTCCCGAACTTGGAGATCCAGGTGCACAACTGCTGGCTCTTCTTCCCCTGGCACAGGTTCTACGTCTACTTCCACGAGCGGATCCTTGGTAGGCTCATCGGCGACGAAACCTTCGCGCTGCCGTTCTGGAACTGGGACGCGCCGGGCGGCATGACGCTGCCGGCGATCTACGCCAACAGGTCGTCGCCGCTCTACGATGAGAGGCGCGACCCCGCCCACCAGCCACCGGTCCTGATCGACCTTGACTTCAGTGGGACTGACCCCAACATCCCAAGAGATCAGCAGATCGATATGAACCTGATGATCATGTACCGCGAGGTCAGTACTACACTCCACTGGGCAATATGTAGCACCCGAGTATAATAAACCGGTCATTAAATAACGCAAATACTGGAGTACTCCATCAGATGATTTCGGGTGCCAAGAAGACGGAACTGTTCCTTGGACAACCGTACCGCGCCGGCGACGAGCCGGACCCAGGCGCAGGCTCCTTCGAGAACGTGCCGCACGGCACGGTCCACTTCTGGACGGGCGACCCGAGGCAGCCGAACGGCGAGGACATGGGCAATTTCTACTCCTCGGCGCGCGACCCGGTGTTCTTCGGCCACCACGGCAACGTCGACCGGCTGTGGCGCGTCTGGCGCGGCCTCCGCCCCGGCAACACCGACTTCGCCGACCCCGACTGGCTCGACGCCGCCTTCCTCTTCTACGACGAGGATGCCCGCCCCGTGCGCGTCCGCGTCCGGGACTGCCTCGACACGGCCGCGCTGCGGTACACGTACCAGGACGTCGGCCTGCCGTGGATCAACGCCAGGCCGGCCCAGACATCCGCCGGGACGCCGGCACCTGCCGCCGGTTCCTTGCCAGCCACCTTGGACAAGACGGTGCGGGTGACGGTGACGAGGCCCAGGGTGTCGAGGACCCGGAAGGAGAAGGACGAAGAGGAGGAGGTGCTGGTCGTGGAGGGGATCGAGATCGCCGAACATTTCAACCGGTTCGTCAAATTCGACGTGCTGGTGAACGAGCCCGAGAGCGGGGTCGACGCCACGACGGCGGCGGCGACGATGTACTGCGCCGGGAGCATCGCGCACACGCCGCACATGATGCGGCACGACAAGGAGAAGGAAAAGGGGTCAGTCAAGACGGTGGCGAGGTTCGGCGTCTGCGACCTCATGGACGACATCGGGGCTGACGGCGACAAGACGGTGATCGTGTCGCTGGTGCCGAGGTGCGGGGGCGAGCTGGTCACCGTCCGTGGCGTCAGCATCGCCTACGTCAAGTGAAGCACGTAATGCACGTTGCTATATATGTGATCGTGAATCGCCTAGCTACTTTCTTCCACGTCAGAGTTCACCGTGGTATAGTACGTCTCAGTTGTACTGCCCGTGTGTATGTGTAACTGAGATTCTAAATAAAAGCGACCGAAATGGGACCCGGTGCGTGCACGCATTGACACGACGGACCCATTGTATCGTAACAAACACATAAGAAATCAGCCATTGAAATCCCTGGGAGTACTCCGCCAGTCAGAAGTTCAATGAATTTTGAATTTCAGTTTCAGAAATATTTAGGCCACCGCCAAAATCACTAAAATTCAGCGATTTTGGTTTTTATTTCGGCCAAAGGACCAAATAGTTTCACTTAAAATTTATTAATATTCGATTTTTTTAAAAAAAAATATTTTTTAATTCATGTGTAGTTCTGAATTGTCCAAAAAATTTAAGCCAAATAGAAAATATTTTTTCTACCGGACTCACTGGAATTCAGTGAATAGTGTTGACTCTAGAAGTAATTTCGATGGTAAGAACCATTGAGAACAAGCATCCTACGAGTCCGAGTTATTTATTTTTTATGGAAAAGCCAGAATTTTTTTTTGAACTGCGGAGTGCCCTCGAAGGGGCTGGAACCTTCAATTAAATTAACAGTGGAGGTACAGAGAAATTATAGAGAACCCCATAAGAAAAGAAAAATATACATGAGCCCTGGCATTTGTAGAAACAACCTTGCTAAAAAATCTGAAATTACAAGCTAGTCCTTCCTCTTTCCCACTACGGAACAAGGAGGTCAGGCTACTGCAGCCATGGACAAAGACTGGGACTACGCCACTTGCATCCGGCCCGGCGACGCGCCCAGCGTCTGAGCTCGAACAGGGCCTCCCAATGGAGGTTGTAGAGTCACCGGAGCACACCGGCATGAAGAAGGCCTTCTCGACCAAGGATTTTAGCGTCATCCAAATCTACATATAAGAACAGGTTCCAAAACTCCAAAACCGCCCCCGCTGAGCCTCAACCTTGCCATAATCTCTCCCCATCTCCACCTTGGAGCTCAAGAAGAAGAAGAAGAAGAACATGGCAATCAACAGGACAGGGGTAGCAAAGGTTGTTGGAGATATGCCCTAGAGGCAGTAATAAATGTAGTTATTATTATATCTTTGTGTTTATGATAAATGTTTACATTCATGCTATAACAGTATTAACAAGGAAACATTAATACTTGTGTGATTTGTAAACTAAATTAGAGTCCCTAGTAAAGCCTCTTCATAATACTAGCTTGTTGGTTAATAAATGATTGTGGTTTCCCTATCATGAACATTGAGATGTTATTAACAAAAAGATCATATTGTTAGGAGAATGGTATGATGGACATACTCCTATAGATAAGCATAGCATAAAGATCAAGTCATTTTAATAGTTCAATTGCTATATGCTTTTTGATACATAGTAACCTAATTCCTTCGACCATGAGATCATGCTTATCACCATCACCGGAAGGATGCTTTGATGACATCAAACACCACACCGTAACTGGGTGGTTATAAAGGTGGCATTGAGTGTTCAGAAAGTATGGGTTGAGACACATGGATCAAGAGTGGGATTTGTCCATCCATATGACGGATAGATATACTCTGGGCCCTCTCGGTGGAATGTCATCCAATTGGCTTGCAAGCATGTGACTGGCTCACAAGGGATCACATATCATGGGAACGAGAAAAGAGTACTTATCAGTAACGAGGTTGAACTAGGTATGCAGAGATACTGACGATCAAAACCTCGGATAAGTAAACTATCGTGAGACAAAGGGAAATTGGTATCGTATGTAAGTGGTTCATTTGATCGCAAAGTAATCGTAGAAATATGTGGGAGCCATATGAATTTCCAGATTCCTCTATTGGTTATTGTTCGGAGAAGTGTCTCGATCATGTACGCATAATTCACGAACCGTAGGGAGACACACTTAAGGATTCGATGTTGTTGAGTAGTTATGGAATGATGAGTAAGATACCGAATGTTGTTCGGAGTCTCGGATGGGATCCGGGATATCACGAGGAGATCCGGAATGGTCTGGAGAATAAGAATCATATAAGGAAAGTCCTGTTTCGGAGTTGGAGAATGATTCCGGTGTTTTCATCGGGAATGTTCTAGAAGGGTCCGGAAGGTCCGGCACTCCGGAGGGGAAGGGTACATGTATGTGCCATAACAAGTTGGAATGGTTGCATCATGTACTAGGTGTCATCGCTGAGAAAAATAAAGGGATAAATCAAATCCTAGTTTGAAAAGTCAAACGCCAATTTGAAAAGTCAAACGACAAGTTTGCTTGGTGGAGGGAGAGTAGGAAACCTACTTGGGGAGGAAGTCCTCCTCCCTCCACCGCCAGCCAAGGAGGCCGAATTGGGGGAGGACTCCCTCCTCCCAACCGGCGCCCTCCCACCTATATAAGGAGGGGTAGGGGTGCCCCTCTAGGACACACCTCTCACCACCCAAACCCTAGCCCTAAGCCGCCGGCGCCAACACCCCCTGCTGCCGCCGCCTAGGGCACCACCAACTCGCCGAGTTGGGGTGAAACCCTAACCCTATCCGCCGGCTAGACTCCTCCCTTGGTGCCTCCAAACCCTAGATCGCCAAGGCCTCTCTCATAGTCCACCATACTCGCTCCGGCTTAAGGCGAAGCCCTACGAGATCTCCCCTCTACTTCTGGTACCACGTCGTCGTGCTGCCGGAATCGCGAGGAGAGTGCTACAATCTCCGCTGCCTGCTGGAACAAGGGCGAGGAAGGTCTTCATCGAGTACCGAACGTGTGACCGACTGCGGGAGAGCTGCCGGAACGAAGCACCGGAAGGATCGTCTACACGATCTTGAGATTGGCAAGAGTACGACTACATCACCCACGAGAATCTGCTCTCATTAAACACTTTGGAATCTTCGAGGGTGAGTTATTCTATCGACTCGTTGCTACAATCTAGTAGATAGATCTTGGCTTGTTTGTTTGTATGCGGTAGAAATTTTTTGTTTTCCATGCTACGAACCCCTACAGTGGTATCAGAGCCAGGTCTATATGTAGATCTGTTGCACGAGTAGAACACAATGGTCATTATGGGCGGTGGTGCTTTTATTATCAATTGCTTCTTGTGTACTTTGCATCTTGCGGTATGATGGGATGAAGCAGCCCGGGCTAACCTTACATGACATCGTTCATGAGACTTGCTCCACGCTTAACATGCAACTTGTATTGCATAAGTGGCTTTGCGGGTGTCTGTCTCTCCCATTATAGTATAGATCCAATTTACAACGGGCACTTGATAGTTCAAACATCAACGTTGTGGTTCTTGTTCGTAAGTTAGAACGACACTTATTGAAAGCCCCAAACCACGTAAAACATGCAAAGAAAATTAGAGGCATCTAACTTTGTTTTGCAGGGGTGTGCTGTGATGTGATATGGCCATGATTGTGATTATATTTGATGTATGCAATGTACCTTATTGTAAGTTGGCAACCGGCAGGAGCCATATGGTTGTCTTTAATTTCTGTTAAGACCCGCATGTCTATTCAAAGTAGTTGTAATAGTTGAAGCTGGTGGACGACAATCATGGAGCAGCGTCATTGACCTTGATGCAATGCCGGTGATGATGGAGATCATGTTCGTGTTTGAAGATGGAGATCGGAAGCACAAATAAGAAAGGCCATATCATATCACATATTATGAATTGCATGTGATGTTAATCCTTTATGCATCTTGTATTGCTTAGTTAACGATGGTAGCATTATAAGATGATCCCTCATGCACATAAATTTCAAGTTCTAAAGTGTTCATCCTTAGTAAGCACCGTTGCTAAAGCTTGTTGTTTCGAAGCACCACGTGATGATCGGGTGTGTTAGATTCTGCAAGTGTATACAACGTGAGCAAGCCAGATTTTCTCATGCAGAAGCTAAAGGTTTGATGTACAGACATGGTCTCGGAACACGGATCGCTGAAAGGTAAAGCATGAATCATATAGTAGATATGATGAACATGTCGATTGTTCGCCATTGAAGCTACATCAACTCTCGTGATGATCGGTTTTGATGTGGTGGATTTGGTTCGTGTGATCACTAAAACAATGTGAGGGATATTGTTTTGAGTGGGAGTTCACCTAGATTAATTAAACTATTAATTAGAACTCAATTTGTCATAAACTTAGTCTAAACTATTGCAAATATGTTGTAGATCAATGGCGGCCCCTACCATCAATTTTAATGCGTTCCTAGAGAAAGAAAAGTTGAAAAACAATGGAAGCAACTTCGCGGATTGGTTCCGCAATTTGAGGATTGTCCTCAATGCTGGTAATTTGACCTATGTGCTGGATGCACCGCTGGGTGACCCGCCTGCAGCTGATGCTACCGATGAAGTAAAGAATGTTTACCTCGCTCGGAAGAATCAATACTCCACAGTTCAGTGTGCTATCTTGTATGGTTTGGAATCGGAGCTTCAGAAAAGGTTTGAGAACTCAGACCCACATGATATTGTCCGTGAATTCAAATTGATATTTGAGACTCACGCGGCAGTTGAGAGTTATGAGGCTTCTAAAAAGTTCTTTAACTGCAAGATGGAAGAGGGCAGCTCCGTTAGTGAGCATGTGCTTAAGATGTCTGGGCACACAAACAAACTTCAAAGCTTGGGTATAGTGATTCCTAATGCTTTGGGGATTTACCGTGTCCTCCAATCACTACCACCAAGTTACAAGAACTTTGTGATGAACTACAATATGCAAAGCATGAACAAGCAGTTGCCAGAACTCTTCTCCATGTTAAAATTTGCAGAAGTGGAGATCAAGAAAGAGCACCAAGTGTTGATGGTCAATAAGACCACCAAATTCAAGAAAGGCAAGTCTAAGCAAAAGGGACACTTCAAGAAGGGTGGTAAGAAAGTTCCCGCATCGACGAAGAAGACCAAGGCTGGGCCTAAGCCTGATACTGAGTGCTTTTACTGCAAGGGAGAAGGTCACTGGAAGCGGAATTGCCCAAAGTACTTGGCGGATTTGAAGAACGGCAACATCAATAAGAAAGGTATATCCGATATACATGTTATTGATGTGTATCTCACTAGTACTCGTGGTAGTGCCTGGGTATTTGATACTGGTTCGGTTGCTCATATTTGTAACTTGAAACAGGTGCTGCAGAATAAACGGAAGCTAGCGAAGAACGAGGTGACGGTGCGCGTTGGAAATGGATCAAAGGTTGATGTGATCGCAGTCGGCACGCTACCTCTTCATCTACCATCGGGATTAGTTTTATACTTAAATAATTGTTATTTGGTGCCTGCGTTAAGCATGAACATTATATCGGGATCTTGTTTATTGCAAGACGGTTACTTGTTTAAGTCCGAGAATAATGGTTGTTCGATTTATATGAGTAATATGTTTTATGCACATGCACCTTTGATAGATGGTCTATTCTTATTGAATCTCAATAGTGGAAATACACATATTAATAACATTGAAGCTAAACGTTTGAAATTGAGCGATAACTCGACCTATATGTGGCACTATCGTCTTGGTCACATTGGAGTGAAGCGTATGAAGAAACTCCATTCCGATGGACTTCTTGAATCACTTGATTTCGAATCACTTGAAAGATGTGAAGCATGTCTGATGGGTAAAATGACTAAGACTCCATTTTCTGGTATGATGGAGCGAGCTACGGACTTGTTGGAAATCATACATACCGATGTGTGTGGTCTAATGAGTGTAGCATCGCGCGGTGGTTATCGTTATGTTCTTACCTTCACGGATGACTTGAGTAGATATGGGTATATCTATTTCATGAAGCATAAGTCCGAAACTTTCGAGAAGTTTAAGGAATTTCAAAGTGAGGTGGAGAATCAATGTAACAAGAAGATTAAATTTCTACGTTCTGATCGTGGAGGTGAATATCTAAGTTACGAGTTTGGCGAGCATTTGAAGAAATGCGGAATACTTTCACAATTGACACCGCCGGGAACACCACAGCGTAATGGTGTATCCGAACGTCATAATCGAACTCTCTTAGATATGGTTCGTTCTATGATGTCACTTACAGATTTACCGCTATAATTTTGAGGTTATGCGTTAGAAACAGCCGCATTCACTTTAAATAGGGCACCATCTAAATCCGTTGAAACGACACCGTATGAATTATGGTTTGGGAAGAAACCTAAATTGTCGTTTCTTAAAGTTTGGGGTTGCGAAGCCTATGTAAAGAAGTTACAGCCGGACAAGCTTGAACCCAAAGTGGAAAAATGCGTCTTCATAGGATACCCAAAGGAAACTATTGTGTATACCTTCTATCATAGATCCGAAGGCGAAATCTTCGTTGCCAAGAATGGATCCTTTCTAGAGAAGGAATTTCTCTCGAAAGAAGTGACTGGAAGGAAAGTAGAACTCGACGAGGTTGTTGAACCTTCTCTCGAACTTGCGAGTAGCGCAGCACCGGAAGAAGTTCCTATGGTGCCTGCACCAATAAGAGAGGAAACTAATGATGATGATCATGAAACTTCGGTTGAAGTTACTACAGAGCCTCGCAGGTCGACGAGAACTCGTACCACTCCTGATTGGTATGATCCTGTTATGAGTGTCATGTTGGTGGACAACACCGATGACCCCGAGACATATGAGGAAGCGATGATGAGCCCAGATTCCAATAAATGGCAAGAAGCCATGAAATACGAGATTGGATCCATGTACGAAAACCAAGTATGGACTTTGGTGGACTTACCGGATGGTCAGAAGGCTGTCGAGAACAAATGCATTTTCAAGAAGAAAACAGATGCTGATGGTAATGTTACTGTCTATAAAGCTCGACTTGTCGCAAAAGGGTTTCGACAAATTCAAGGAGTTGATTACGATGAGACTTTCTCACCAGTAGCGAAGCTAAAGTCTGTGAGGATTTTGTTAGCAATCGCTGCATATTATGATTATGAGATATGGCAGATGGATGTCAAAACAGCGTTCCTCAATGGAGACATTGATGAAGAGTTGTATATGATGCAACCCAAAGGTTTTGTCGATCCTAAAGATGCTAACAAGGTATGCAAACTTCAACGGTCCATATATGGATTGAAGCAAGCATCCCAAAGTTGGAATCAACGTTTGGATAAGGTAATCAAAAGTTTTGGTTTTATACAAACTTATGGAGAAGCTTGTATTTACAAGAAAGTGAGTGGGAGCTCTGTAGCATTCTTAATACTATATGTAGATGACATATTGTTGATTGGTAATGATGTAGACCTTCTTAATAGTGTCAAGGAATATTTGAATAATAGTTTTTCAATGAAAGATCTTGGCAAAGCAGCTTACATATTAGGCATAAAGATTTATAGAGATAGATCGAGACGCCTAATATCATTGTCACAAAGTACATATTTGGACAAAGTTCTAAAGAGGTTTGGAATGGAAGATAGCAAGAAAGGGTTCTTGCCCATGTTGCCAATACGACCTTGATTAAAACTCAAAGTCCAGCAACGACAGAAGATAGAGAAAGGATGAGTAAGACTCCCTATGCCTCAGCCATAGGATCTCTAATGTATGCTATGCTATGTAATAGACCCGACATTGCATATGTTGTTAGTTTAACTAGCAGATATCAAAGTGATCCAGGAGTGGATCATTGGACAGCGGTCAAAAACATCCTTAAGTACTTGAGAAGAACTAAGGATATGGTTCTTTCTTATGGAGGTGATGAACAGCTCGTTGTTAATGGTTACATCGATGCTAGTTGGAACATCGATCCGGATGATTCTAAATCTCAGTCTGGATACGTATTTACTTTGAATGGTGCAGCAGTTAGCTGGAGGAGTGCAAAGCAAAGTGTTGTGGCGAGATCTTCAACTGAATCGGAATACATAGCTGCTTCGGAGGCTTCACAAGAAGCGATATGGATGAAGGAGTTCATTATAGAGCTCGGTGTGGTTCCAAGTGCGCTGGACCCAATGTCTATCTACTATGATAACATGGGCGCCATAGCCAATGCGCAAGATCCAAGGTCACACAAGAAGCTGAAGCACATCAAGCTACGTTTTCACGCTATTCGAGAACATGTCCAAGATGGTGACATAAAGATTTGCAAAGTACACATAGATCTGAATGTGGCGGATCCGTTGACTAAACCTCTCCCGAGGGCAAAACATGACCAACACCAAACTGCCATGGGTGTTCGGTATATTACCATGTAATCTAGATTAGTTGACTCTAGTGCAAGTGGGAGACTGTTGGAGATATGCCCTAGAGGCAATAATAAATGTAGTTATTATTATATCTTTGTGTTTATGATAAATGTTTACATTCATGCTATAACAGTATTAACAAGGAAACATTAATACTTGTGTGATTTGTAAACTAAATTAGAGTCCCTAGTAAAGCCTCTTCATAATACTAGCTTGTTGGTTAATAAATGATTGTGGTTTCCCTATCATGAACATTGAGATGTTATTAACAACAAGATCATATCGTTAGGAGAATGGTATGATGGACATACTCCTATAGATAAGCGTAGCGTAAAGATCAAGTCATTTTAATAGTTCAATTGCTATATGATTTTTGATACATAGTAACCTAATTCCTTCGACCATGAGATCATGCTTATCACCATCACCGGAAGGATGCTTTGATGACATCAAACACCACACCGTAACTGGGTGGTTATAAAGGTGGCATTGAGTGTTCAGAAAGTATGGGTTGAGACACATGGATCAAGAGTGGGATTTGTCCATCCATATGACGGATAGATATACTCTGGGCCCTCTCGGTGGAATGTCATCCAATTGGCTTGCAAGCATGTGACTGGCTCACAAGGGATCACATATCATGGGAACGAGAAAAGAGTACTTATCAGTAACGAGGTTGAACTAGGTATGCAGAGATACTGACGATCAAAACCTCGGATAAGTAAACTATCGTGAGACAAAGGGAAATTGGTATCGTATGTAAGTGGTTCATTTGATCGCAAAGTAATCGTAGAAATATGTGGGAGCCATATGAATTTCCAGATTCCTCTATTGGTTATTGTTCGGAGAAGTGTCTCGATCATGTACGCATAATTCACGAACCGTAGGGAGACACACTTAAGGATCCGATGTTGTTGAGTAGTTATGGAATGATGAGTAAGATACCGAATGTTGTTCGGAGTCTCGGATGGGATCCGGGATATCACGAGGAGATCCGGAATGGTCTGGAGAATTAGATTCATATAAGGAAAGTCCTGTTTCGTATTTGGAGAATGATTCCGGTGTTTTCATCGGGAATGTTCTAGAAGGGTCCGGAAGGTCCGGCACTCCGGAGGGGAAGGGTACATGTATGTGTCATAACAAGTTGGAATGGTTGCATCATGTACTAGGTGTCATCGCTGAGCAAAATAAAGGGATAAATCAAATCCTAGTTTGAAAAGTCAAACGCCAATTTGAAAAGTCAAACGGCAAGTTTGCTTGGTGGAGGGAGAGTAGGAAACCTACTTGGGGAGGAAGTCCTCCTCCCTCCACCGCCGGCCAAGGAGGCTGATTTGGGGGAGGACTCCCTCCTCCCAACCGGCACCCTCCCACCTATATAAGGAGGGGCAGGGGTGCCCCTCTAGGACACACCTTTCACCACCCAAACCCTAGCCCTAAGCCGCCGGCGCCACCACCCCCTGCTGCCGCCGCCTAGGGCACCACCAACTCGCCGAGTTGGGGTGAAACCCTAACCCTAGCCGCAGGCTAGACTCCTACCTTGGTGCCTCTAAACCCTAGATCACCAAGGCCACTCTCATAGTCCACCATACTCGCTCCGGCTTAAGGCGAAGCCCTGCGAAATCTCCCCTCTACTTCTGGTACCACGCCATCGTGCTGCCGGAATCGCGAGGAGAGTGCTACAACCTCCGTTGCCTGCTGGAACAAGGGAGAGGAAGGTCTTCATCGAGTACCGAACGTGTGACCGACTGCGGGAGTGCTGCCAGAACGAAGCACCGGAAGGATCGTCTACACGATCTTGAGATCGGCAAGAGTACGACTACATCACCCACGATAATCTTCTCTCGTTAAACACTTTGGAATCTTCGAGGGTGAGTTATTCTATCGACTCGTTGCTACAATCTAGTAGATAGATCTTGGCTTGTTTGTTTGTATGCGGTAGAACATTTTTGTTTTCCATGCTACGAACCCCTACAAAGGTAGGCCAACACCACGTCGTGAAAAGCGTATCGCCATCAGACCCAGTGAACCTGCCACGGACCCGGGGAGGTAAGAGTAGGAGATGGTGGTGAACACGAACCGACAAGATCCGCTTATTGAAGAGGCATTCACCAGTTATGTTGTTGTCGTCCAACTTCCACCTCGGAAGCTTGACGAGCAACCACGTTGGTGACCGCCTGACGTCGCGGAGAAGCCTCAACTCGGTAGACCTCGGAAGAAAGGGGAAGACGACCTTATTGATGGAGATGCCTAGCTCCAGACTCCATTCTTGTCGCCGCTCTTGCCACCAGAGCGGAGCCAGGAGGAGGAGGAGGAAGCATATAGGATGCGCCAGATCCGGATGATGGGATCCGGTGGCCTACTCCAAGACGCCACACGGGAAAAAATCCTAGAAAAAGAAACCCTAGATCCTAACCTACTAAAGTCGGCGTCTCTCCTTTGGCACCTCCGATCGGCATCGCCGCCGCGAGGTGCATTGGATTGGCCCGATGGGCAGTTTGCGACTCACAAGGGAGGGAAACAGGGGAGATGCGGGGAAGGTGGTAAGAGATGGTGACTTCCCGTATATGCTGGTAATTACAGAGTTCAGGAACTTCATTCAACTTGGACAAAAAAGGTACATCAATTGGTGGTTCAAGGATCTACATACGGCCTCCAAACTCTGCTAAAATAGTATTTCTAGCTAACAATTGAGCTTCGCCACTCCTATCCCTCTGCTTCAAGCTTAAACTTAACTTCTAGGAAGAAACTAGATCGCTTATCTATCTTACATAAAATCATGTTATATCTATGGAGGTTCTTCGATTTCATCATATTTATCACTTCTAAACAATCTGAAGAAACCTGAAGCCTTGTAACTCTCAAGTCCTCATCCAGGCCTAGCGCCTCTTCACACGACATTCAGGAACGGAGCCAGGTTCTCACCTTGAGGGGGGCAAAATGGACATGAGGGGACAGAGTTAACTAAATCAGCAGGATATTAGATTTCTAATGCCTACTCCCTCCGTTTCAAAATATAAGATGTTTTAGGTTTGTGAAGAAGATGTATCTAGACTTGTTTTAGTGTATAGATTCACTCCATACATGAGTGAACCTACATACTAAAACTAGTCTAGATACATTTGCTTCACAAAGCTAAAACGCCTTATATTTTGAAAAGGGGGGAGTAGAATTCTTCCTAAAATTCCAACCTTGGAGATGGCTAAGACCCCCTCGTCTCCCTTTGTCTCCGTTCCTGAAGACATTGCTTCGAGAGTTGCTAGATCCGAAATCCTTGTTAGAAGTACCCAAAAATTGCCCTCGTTGTCTCTATAATCAGCACTCACACCTCCATGATCTGAATCACGAGAGACCGCACATCCACATTTATTTTCACTAAACCTAGAAGGGCAAGAGATCAACGACATGGTCGTCTGACCACTAGCATCTTCTTCTTCTTTTAGACAGAAGGAAAGGCTTCCCCCAAGTCTACCAAAAAACATGGATATGAACTTTTTTTTAGGGAGAACTTTTTAAGATCAAACATATCCATCATTGCAAACAACCACTGCCTTGCATCTTGGCATGAATTTGAAGACATGTTCTATATAATATCTTCATAAACAATAACCGACACAAATCTGGCCATATTGCAATCAATAAGAGAGTGATCACATGAGTCTTCTGAAGCATTGCATATCAAGCAGGACATGTGTTGCCATATTCCTTTTGTGAAGTACATCAGCAGATGGTAAAATTTTATGCGCTAACCTCCACACAAACACTAAATATTTAGGGAATATAGGTATTCCATAGTTTTGTCCGATTCTTGCTCCCTGCCGCCCTATTTGATGCAGTCGGATGGTATACCAACCAATCTCCCCTCCTCCTCTTAGTCTCTACCAACATCCGATAAGAGGAACGTACCGAAAATAATCCATTACTATGCCCATCGATTCAATTGGGTTACTATACTAAATGGAATTTTCATGATTTCCTCGACACCCATTGAAAGAAACGCATCAACAATTACCTCTTCCTTCCAGCATGCATTACTATCGTCGATTACCTCTAGAACCTTCAACAATTATGAATCACCCAGACTAGTAATTAGACGCATATGTTTTCTCCATGGATCCAATTATGGTACCAAATACTTGTTGACCTCTCATCACCAATTCTTCTAATTAAAACATTGTCTCAAAACCCTATTATCGTCATGAACAGCCTGCCAAATTTGAGATGGTGAGCTTCCAGGCTGAGCATCAAGGAGATCATCATTAGGAAATAAAGGGCGTTCAACACCCTTGAGCTCAGCGCGTCTTGAAGAATTCTCCATGCTTGGCATGCTAGCATAGCTGATTAAATATTTCCTTATCACGGAAACCCAATCCTCCCATATACTTTGGCTAGATCATAACATCGTATGACATCCATGTAGGTTTCCTTTTTCCTTCTTTACTGCATCCTACCAAAACATTCTGATCATAGAATTCACATGCTCAGGTAGACCCCTAGGAAGCTTGAAACAAGACATATCAAATATCTAAGCATATTGTGCAACTAATTTGATAAGAACCTCCTTGCCTCCCGTAGATACAATTTGTTCAATCCAGTCTAGAATCTCCTTTCATATGCGATCTTTTAAAAAAATGAGAACAGAACAACACAGAAGCTCTCATTCAATGATTCATTAGCAACCTGCAAAATACCTTTGACTTCAGTTCTAACTCCTCCTTGACAGCACTTACTAAAGAAAATAGATGACTTTTCTCTATTAATATGTTGCCCAATCTAAGCAATATAACTAAAGAGTATCATCTAACTTCACTTTGGTTTCTTGATTTGCTTTGAAGAATAAAATACCGTCGCATGTGAATGACAAATGATTTATGGATGGCACCGAATTAGCCACCACTAAACCCTCAATTCTGCCGATGTCCCTCTATGTTGGAGCAAACACGACAATCCTTCATTTTTTTTTTTTGAAAGGAGCATATATTAATATCAGGAGATACCAATTACACCCAGTCTATGCAACAACGCAATACCCTATTGGCATTGGCATTACGGATGCACACAACCAACAAAATAAAAAAGAATTACAAAAAAGAAAGTCCCGCTACAGTGATTAGTTCCTTGAAACAGCGGACAAAACACCATGAAAACAACACCAGAAATCCAAAAACTCCAAAAGCGATGCCTCCAAGAAGGGAACAGTGCTCAAGCGCCATCATCGCCCTGATCAAAGACAATCCTTCATCTAAAAGCAATATCAAGTACGGTGAAATAGGGGGTTCCTGACGGATGCCCCAACATGGACGCCCCTTGTTGGTGTAAATTTCTCCGTTCGTTCACCATTTACTAGAATTAAGAAGACACTGAGCAAAAACGTCTCATCACCATCTCCATCCAAAGTCTATTAAAGTCGAGCTTCAACATAATAGCCTCCAAATAATCCCACTCCACTTTGTCATATGGCTTCACCATGTCAAGCTTTAAAGCACCAAAGCATCTATTATGTTCCTTCTTCTTCACAAAATGTAGGCACTCACACCGTAATAATGATGTTGTCAATAATTAAATGGTTAGACACAAATGCTCACTGTTTAGGAGAAATAATATCTGGCAGAATGAATTTTAGCCTGTTTGCAACTACATTGGAGGTAATCTTAAATAGAACATTACACGGGCTAATAGGAGAATACTATATAAGAGATGTTGGAGATGGAACCTTTGGAATGAGAACTAGTAGAGTCCCATTCAAACTATCAACGTTGTCCTCTCCCGCCAAAATTCTCAATTATGCCTTCGTCACATCTGGCACATGCATAATCAGTGTCACTTAAAAAGTTGGTTTGATAGCCATCCAGCCCAGGTGCCTTAGATGGATACATTTGTAAAAGACCCCCCCCTTAACCTCTTCAATCGAATGATGTCGACTTCACATTCATCTCACCGGTTGCTTTAACAGGGACATAGGAAAAGACCTTGTCAACCCTCGAGATGCCTTTCTGTTATGTATAGTGTCTTATGAAAATCCCTTCTTAAAGTTTGTATTTCCTCCACATCCTCCCTACTTGATCCATCTGGCTTGGTAATCATAGATATCTTATTAATTTTCCTCCTCCCATTAGCCAGTTGATGGAAAAATTTGTGTTTTGGTCTCCCTCGGAGATCCACTAGATCATATACCTTTGGGGACACATAATTTTTCTCACGGTATCTTAATTCAACTAGTTGATCATGGACTTTTATATCTTCATGTGCAGGGCCTACCCGACCAGGAGCATCACGCAAGATATACTTGATGGTGAGATCGAATATTGATTCGGAGTAGCGGATGGGATCTAGGATATCACGAGCGGCTCCAGAATGGTCCATAAATAAAGTTTCATATAAGGAAAGTTGGATTTAAGGTTTCAAAAAAGTTCCAGGATTTTTGTTAGGGTACCGGAATATGTTAGAAAGTTCTATAGGGCCCCACATGGGGCCCATGTTCCCTAGAGGATCCACATGGACTGAGGGGAGGCCCCACATGCCTACATGGTCCTAGGATCCCAACCCACTTGTCCCATGTGGCCAAGGGAGAGCTAAACCCTAAGTTGCCTTTGGGGGCAAGGAAACGAAGACTTAGGGAGTAATTCCCCCCTTTTGGATGCCCCAAGAGGCTTGGGGGCCTCTTGGGGGCCAAGCCTCTCCAGCCCTCACACTTATATAAGAAGGGGCGTAGGGGGCCCTACCTCAAGCTCTAGCCACCAGAGCCCCTATTGCCCTCTTTCTTCCTCCACGTAGTTCTGCGCCAGCGAAGCCCCGTCGGTGGAATTCTCCACCTTATCTACCTCGTCATCATAGTGGTGGCCTAGACCCCCATCTACTTAAGGGATTCACGACATATAAAACAAAAAATTCTAAGGAGTAGTGAACAAAAGACAAAAATCGAAACTACTAGATGCAAGTAACGAGGTGGATCAGATCTACATACCCTTGTAGAACACAGGCGTTAATGATCGGGAGATCATGGGATAATGTAGTCGCACTATCGTCGGATCAATCTGAATGCAGTACCGCACGAGCGACACCTTTGAGTTTCTCATGCGTACGACTTGATGGCGTCTCCACCTTCTTGATCTAGCAAGCAAGGGAAGTGGATGAGATCAATCTCGAGAGCACGACGGCGTGATAGCGGAAGTTTGGTGAGAATCCTGCAGGGCTTCGCTAAGCTACTATAGAGAGGATGGAGGGAGAGAGGGGGTAGGCAGAAGCCGGGGGTCAGGTGCCACACCCCATCCCTCCCCTCCCTCTTATATAGGCATGGGAGGGATGCTAAGGCTTGGCTGCACTCCAAGTTGATGCCCCCTAATCAGTGATTTGATCTTATCCCTCTATAGGGGGTTGGTGCGCATGGGCTTAGGGCTATGGCGCCTTGGCCCACTTGGGGCTGAGGTGCCCCACCCAGGTCCATGTGGTCCCCTCCATGCAGGTGTGCCCCACCACAGAACGATATCGAAAAAATCCTAAACTTTTATGGAATCCTAAAATCAACTATCCTTATATGAAATTTTATCTCTGAACCATTCTAAAGCTCCTAGTGATATAGTGGATATCATCCGAGAATCTGAATCACAATTCGACAAAACCAACTTATTATCTTATCGAACCCTATTGACATCAAAACATTAAGTCTGTGACCCTACGGGTTTAAGAATATGTGGACATGATCGGGACAACCTCTCGGATCAATAACAATAGCGGGATCATGGATATACATAATAGTTCCCACATATTCTATGAAGATATTTTATCGATTGAACATGATGTCGATGATTCAATTAATCTCGTATTCAATTCCCTTTGTCTAGTGATATGTAACTTGCTCGAGATTTGTCCGTCGGTATCACCACTCATTACTAGCAAGCTCTCTTTACTCGCTCTATAATACAATATCCCCGTGACTAAACTCATTAGTCACATGGAGTGTAAAATCCCAATCTTGATCATGCAACCCAACAAGTACCTTTCGAGATACCTAAAAGTCACCTTTATAGCCACCAATGACGAAGCGACGTTTGATGTCCACAAGGTATTCTTCCTGAATATCTAAGGAAATGATACGAGACATTAAGAAAGTACAACAATCAAACTTAGTGATATGATAAAATTACTATGCTTAGGTTGGGTCTATCCATCACATCACTCTCCTAATGATATGATCTTGTTATCAAATGACATAACATGTTCATACGTCCATAATCTTATATCTACTATATAATTTAAGCTACCACTAGAGGAAAAAGGGCCATCCGTTCGCGACCCCTGGGAGCATTAGTCCCGGTTGCGCCACCAACCGGGACTAATGCTGGCACGCGTCCCGGTTGGAGCGGGCACGGGGCCAGGGGGCATGGGTCCCGGTTGGTAAGGGGGCATGCGTCCCGGTTGGAGCCACCAACCGGGACTAAAGGTTTGGCCACAGCCACGTGGCGTGGCACGCACCTTTAGTCCCGGTTGCTGGCTCCAACTGGGACTAAAGACCCCTTGCCCTCTATAAATGCAACGCCCCAGCCCCCTCTGCCTCCACTCTGTTTTTTCGAATGGTGTAAGGTGTGAGGGTGTGTGCTAGTTTTTTCTCATGCATGCATTGAAGGTGTTTGTTGAAATGTTTGAGTGAAAAATCCAGTTGAATTTCTCATAGAACAAAAATATAGAAGGTGTCCGAGACGCACTTGAGCTTTCTCCTCTTTATTTCCCTCGATCGAGGTTAGCAATCCTATCTTTTCTAGGTCATTGATACAATTCATGTGTCGGTGTGAATTGGTTATTTCACTATTTATGATGTCCTGTTTTTTGATAAACTTACTTATATGATGCAGATGAACGGTCGGGAATGGATGTACGGTGACCGGCGGGTAGCCAGGTATATCAAAGGCGTGGATAAATTTATCGATGTGGCTACGGCAAACAAAGAGAATGGATTTATACGTTGTCCATGTGTTCAATGTCGGAACAACAAGGAGTACTCTTCCTCGAAAATCATTCGCGGCCACCTGATTATGAAAGGTTTCATGCCCAACTATAATTGCTGGACCAAGCACGGGGAAAGAGGGGTTATGATGGAAGATGGTGAAGAAGAAGATGATGATAACAACTATCATCATATGTTTCCTGAATACGGTGATACTGCAATGGAAGACAATGGAGAGGAAAAAGGTGAAGAACGGGCATCAGATGAGCCGGCTGATGAACTTGGTAGGGTCATTTCTGATGCAAAGCGAGACTGTGAAACAGAAAATGAGAAGTTGAAGTTAGAGGGCATGTTAGAAGATCACAAGAAATTGTTGTACCCAAATTGTGAAGATGGCAACACAAAGCTCGGTACCACACTGGAATTGTTGCGATGGAAGGCAGAGTGTGGTCTAACTGACTCCTCATTTGAAAAGATGCTGAAAATAATGAAGCCAAAGTTTCCAAAACATAACGAACTTCCCGAGAGTACCTACGAAGCAAAGAAGACTCTCTGTCCTCTGAGATTAGATGTGCAAAAGATACATGCATGCATTAATGACTGCATCCTCTACCGCGGTAAGGAGTATGAGAATTTAGATAAATGCCCGGTATGCAACGCGTTGCGGTATAAGATCAGACGAGATGACCCTGGTGATGTTGAGGGAGAGCCCCTCCGGAAGAGGGTTCCTGCTAAGGTTATGTGGTATGCTCCTATAATACCAAGGTTGAAACGCATGTTCAGAAACAAAGAGCATGCCAGGTTGTTGCGATGGCACAAAGAAGACCGTAAGAAAGACGGGGAGTTGAGACACCCTGCTGATGGGTCACAGTGGAGAAAAATCGAGAGAGACTTCCCAGACTTTGCAGGTGACGCAAGGAACTTATGGTTTGGTCTAAGTACGGATGGCATGAATCCTTTTGGGGAGCAGAGCTGCAGTCACAGCACCTGGCCCGTGACTCTATGTATCTACAACCTGCCTCCTTGGTTGTGCATGAAGCGTAAGTTCATTATGATGCCAGTGCTCATCCAAGGCCCGAAGCAACCGGGCAACGACATTGATGTGTACCTTAGGCCATTAGTTGAAGAACTCTTACAGTTGTGGGGCAAACCAGGTGTACGTGCGTGGGATGAGAACAAACAGGAGCCATTTAATCTACGAGGGTTGTTATTCGTAACCATCAATGATTGGCCTGCTCTTAGTAACCTTTCAGGACAGACAAACAAAGGATATAAGGCATGCACCCACTGTTTAGATAAGACCAAAGGTACATATTTGCATAAATGCAAGAAGGTTGTGTACCTAGCGAATCGACGATTTCTTCCGACCAATCATCCCGTAAGAAAGAAAGGCAAGCATTTTAAAGGTGAGGCAGATCACCGGAAGAAGCCTGAACTCCCTGCTGGTGATGATGTATTTGGTATGGTCAAGGACATAGAAGTAATCTTTGGAAAGGGTCCCGGTGGTCAATCAGTTCCGAACGACGTCGCTACAGGACACGCACCCATGTGGAAGAAGAAATCTATATTTTGGGAGCTGCCATATTGGAAAGTCCTGCGTGTCCGCTCTTCAATCGACGTGATGCACGTGACGAAGAATCTCTGCGTGAACCTGCTAGGATTCCTAGGCGTGTATGGTAAGACAAAAGATACACCTGAAGCACGGGAGGACCAACAAATTATGAAAGACCCAAAGAACATGCATACAGATAACAAGACGGATAAAGGGCGTCACTTAAGTCGTGCCAGCTATGCTCTTACCAAAGCAGAGAAGGAAATCTTTTTTGAAGTCCTTTACAGTATCAAGGTGCCGTCGGGCTTCTCATCTAATATAAAGGGGATAATAAACATGGCAGAGAAAAAGTTCCAAAACCTGAAGTCTCATGACTGTCACGTGATTATGACGCAGTTGCTTCCGATTGCATTGAGGGGGCTTCTACCGGAAAATGTTCGAGTACCCATTGTGAAGCTGTGTGCATTCCTCAATGCAATATCTCAGAAGGTAATCAATCCAGATATTCTGCCAAGGTTACAGAAGGATGTGGTACAATGTCTTGTTAGTTTTGAATTGGTGTTCCCACCATCCTTCTTCAATATTATGACGCATCTCCTGGTTCATCTAGTGGAAGAGATTGCCATTCTCGGTCCGGTATTTCTGCACAATATGTTCCCCTTTGAGAGGTTCATGGGAGTCTTAAAGAAATATGTTCATAACCGTGCTAGACCAGAAGGAAGCATCTCCAAGGGATATGGAACAGAGGAGGTCATTGAGTTTTGTGTTGACTTTATTCCTGACCTTAAGCCGATTGGTGTTTCTGACTCGCGGCATGAGGGAAGACTAAGTGGAAAAGGCACGCTGGGAAAGAAAGCAATGATATGTAGGGACGGGGATTCTTTCACTAAAGCACACTACACAGTTCTACATAATTCCACCTTGGCAGCTCCGTATATCGAGGAACACAAGAATATTGTACGCTCCAAAAACCCGGGGAAGCCTGAATCATGGATTACAGATGAACACATGAAGTCTTTCGATGGTTGGATGCGGACACATCTCTTGAATGACACCACTGTTGGAGATCAGCTATACTTGTTGGCCGCGTCACCATCTTCTACTGTATTGAATTTCCAAGGGTACGAAATAAATGGGAATACATTCTACACGATCGCCCAAGATAAAAAGAGCACCAACCAAAATTGTGGTGTCCGCTTTGATGCAATAGACGAGAATGGACAAAAGGACACATATTATGGTTACATAGAGGAGATATGGGAACTAGACTATGGAGTCTCTTTTAAGGTCCCTTTGTTTCGCTGCAAATGGGTCAACCTGAATGGGGAAGGGGTAAATATAGACCAGTTGTACGGAATGACAACAGTGGATCTCAACAATCTTGGTTATAGAGATGAACCATTCGTCCTAGCCAATGATGTGTCTCAGGTTTTCTATGTGAAGGACATGTCCTCCAGACCGAAAAAAAGAAAAAATATGCAAACGAATACATCATATGATGAGCCAAAGCGTCACATAGTTCTTTCAGGGAAAAGAAACATCGTGGGAATCGAGGACAAGACAGACATGTCAGAAGATTATAATAAGTTTGATGAAATTCCGCCCTTCACAGTGAAAACTGACCCAAGCATTCCGTTAAGTAAAGAAGATGCTCCATGGTTACGTCTGAAGCGGTCATAAGGAATGACATATGCCAAGAAGTTCATGCTCATATTATGTAACTCTAGTTCATGTCTTTCGCGGTTTGTGGCTTGACCGAAGGATATCTTTCGCGGTTTGTGGCCTTTAGTCCCGGTTTTGTAGTCTCAGTTTTTAATATTAATAAATGTCTTGAGTGTTAGTCCCGTTTTGTGGCTGGACCGGGAGTGCCTCTATGACCAGTTTCTTGGAGATGCCGGAGGACTGGGCTCCGTCGGCATCTCCCTGAAACTGGTCGTAGTGGTGGCCCTGCTCTCGAAAACCATCTTGCAGCTTGTAACTTCACTAACTAGATCAATACGCCTCGGAGCTAACTAATTTCACATATTAGGGAGTGCCTCTATGACCAGTTTCTCGGAGATGCCGGAGGACTGGGCTCCGTCGGCATCTCCCTGAAACTGGCCGCAGTGGTGTCCCTGCTCTCGAAAACCATCTTGCAGCTTGTAACTTCACTAACTAGATCAATACGCCTCGGAGCTAACTAATTTCACATATTAGGGAGTGCCTCTATGACCAGTTTGTCGGAGATGCCGGAGGACTGGGCTCCGTCGGCATCTCCCTGAAACTGGCCGCAGTGGTGTCCCTGCTCTCGAAAACCATCTTGCAGCTTGTAACTTCACTAACTAGATCAATACGCCTCGGAGCTAACTAATTTCACATATTAGGGAGTGCCTCTATGACCAGTTTCTCGGAGATGCCGGAGGACTGGGCTCCGTCGGCATCTCCCTGAAACTGGCCGTAGTGGTGTCCCTGCTCTCTAAAACCATCTTGGAGATGCCTCAAACTGGCTGGAGGACTGGACTCACAAGGATGCATATTTATAGTACAAGCAGCTCGGCATAATGTCGACACTCACGACATAATGTCGACACTCACCCCTATTATTAGTGCTGACTCATCTTTAGTCCCGGTTGGTGTCTCCAACCGGGACTAAAGGTTCATCTTTAGTCCCGGTTGGTGACACCATCCGGGACAAGGTACAAGCCGCACGACATAATGTCGACACTCACCCCTATTATTAGTGTTGTCTGGCCCACTCTGCCGCAATCCCTTTAGTCCCGGTTTGTGACTACATCCGGGACTAAATGTGTGCCGAACAATGATCATGTTTCGAAAAAACCTTCACAAAATGACCTATCATGTTCGAGGTTTCATGGCTTTCGGTCCAAATGACCGATGTTATGTGCTGAATCACGGCATAGTTTGTGATGTTGTGCCCATATTATGCATGTGTGTGGACATTGGTATGTAGAACAATGTTGCAGGAGGAAGTTTTCCTTTTTGTCGCACGGAAAATCCCTTTTCCATTTTCCGAGCGCAAAAAACGGGTCGTTTTGTGAAGTAACCACCAAAATGCCGTTTCAGAATGCTACTGTCCTATTTTCCTAAAATACTAGACCACCTTACATGGACTATATCCCAACCGGTACATCTCAAACCTTTTCGTCCATCCCGGGTAAAAAGGACAAATGTCTGCCGAATCGGTAGGAAGTGGGTCCGGTTTGTACTACAGGTACATGATCTATCGCCCGTGATTTTTTGAAAAAATCATTTTTAGACTCGCAATATGTGGTTTCTTCAGAGATCCAATGCAAGTTCTAACGATGCCCGTCCCCTATCTTCATGCACACCGGTTCGACCATAGTTAGAAATTCAGATAATTCAAAACGGGCATAATAAATTCAAAAAAAATCCGAACAATGAAAATCCTTCGCGTGGTGTCATATTATGTTACATAGTTGAAAGGAAAAATACCAGACTTGGTATATTGATCATGTTTCGAAAAAACCTTCACAAAATGACCTATCATGTTCGAGGTTTCATGGCTTTCGGTCCAAATGACCGATGTTATGTGCTGAATCACGGCATAGTTTGTGATGTTGTGCCCATATTATGCATGTGTGTGGACATTGGTATGTAGAACAATGTTGCAGGAGGAAGTTTTCCTTTTTGTCGCACGGAAAATCCCTTTTCCATTTTCCGAGCGCAAAAAACGGGTCGTTTTGTGAAGTAACCACCAAAATGCCGTTTCAGAATGCTACCGTCCTATTTTCCTAAAATACTAGACCACCTTACATGGACTATATCCCAACCGGTACATCTCAAACCTTTTCGTCCATCCCGGGTAAAAAGGACAAATGTCTGCCGAATCGGTAGGAAGTGGGTCCGATTTGTACTACAGGTACATGATCTATCGCCCGTGATTTTTTGAAAAAATCATTTTTAGACTCGCAATATGTGGTTTCTTCAGAGATCCAATGCAAGTTCTAACGATGCCCGTCCCCTATCTTCATGCACACCGGTTCGACCATAGTTAGAAATTCAGATAATTCAAAACGGGCATAATAAATTCAAAAAAAATCCGAACAATGAAAATCCTTCGCGTGGTGTCATATTCTGTTACATAGTTGAAAGGAAAAATACCAGATTTGGTATATTGATCATGTTTCGAAAAAACCTTCACAAAATGACCTATCATGTTCGAGGTTTCATGGCTTTCGGTCCAAATGACCGATGTTATGTGCTGAATCACGGCATAGTTTGTGATGTTGTGCCCATATTATGCATGTGTGTGGACATTGGTATGTAGAACAATGTTGCAGGAGGAAGTTTTCCTTTTTGTCGCACGGAAAATCCCTTTTCCATTTTCCGAGCGCAAAAAACGGGTCGTTTTGTGAAGTAACCACCAAAATGCCGTTTCAGAATGCTACCGTCCTATTTTCCTAAAATACTAGACCACCTTACATGGACTATATCCCAACCGGTACATCTCAAACCTTTTCGTCCATCCCGGGTAAAAAGGACAAATGTCTGCCGAATCGGCAGGAAGTGGGTCCGGTTTGTACTACAGGTACATGATCTATCGCCCGTGATTTTTTGAAAAAATCATTTTTAGACTCGCAATATATGGTTTCTTCAGAGATCCAATGCAAGTTCTAACGATGCCCGTCCCCTATCTTCATGCACACCGGTTCGACCATAGTTAGAAATTCAGATAATTCAAAACGGGCATAATAAATTCAAAAAAAATCCGAACAATGAAAATCCTTCGCGTGGTGTCATATTATGTTACATAGTTGAAAGGAAAAATACCAGACTTGGTATATTGATCATGTTTCGAAAAAACCTTCACAAAATGACCTATCATGTTCGAGGTTTCATGGCTTTCGGTCCAAATGACCGATGTTATGTGCTGAATCACGGCATAGTTTGTGATGTTGTGCCCATATTATGCATGTGTGTGGACATTGGTATGTAGAACAATGTTGCAGGAGGAAGTTTTCCTTTTTGTCGCACGGAAAATCCCTTTTCCATTTTCCGAGCGCAAAAAACGGGTCGTTTTGTGAAGTAACCACCAAAATGCCGTTTCAGAATGCTACCGTCCTATTTTCCTAAAATACTAGACCACCTTACATGGACTATATCCCAACCGGTACATCTCAAACCTTTTCGTCCATCCCGGGTAAAAAGGACAAATGTCTGCCGAATCGGTAGGAAGTGGGTCCGGTTTGTACTACAGGTACATGATCTATCGCCCGTGATTTTTTGAAAAAATCATTTTTAGACTCGCAATATGTGGTTTCTTCAGAGATCCAATGCAAGTTCTAACGATGCCCGTCCCCTATCTTCATGCACACCGGTTCGACCATAGTTAGAAATTCAGATAATTCAAAACGGGCATAATAAATTCAAAAAAAATCCGAACAATGAAAATCCTTCGCGTGGTGTCATATTATGTTACATAGTTGAAAGGAAAAATACCAGACTTGGTATATTGATCATGTTTCGAAAAAACCTTCACAAAATGACCTATCATGTTCGAGGTTTCATGGCTTTCGGTCCAAATGACCGATGTTATGTGCTGAATCACGGCATAGTTTGTGATGTTGTGCCCATATTATGCATGTGTGTGGACATTTGTATGTAGAACAATGTTGCAGGAGGAAGTTTTCCTTTTTGTCGCACGGAAAATCCCTTTTCCATTTTCCGAGCGCAAAAAACGGGTCGTTTTGTGAAGTAACCACCAAAATGCCGTTTCAGAATGCTACCGTCCTATTTTCCTAAAATACTAGACCACCTTACATGGACTATATCCCAACCGGTACATCTCAAACCTTTTCGTCCATCCCGGGTAAAAAGGACAAATGTCTGCCGAATCGGCAGGAAGTGGGTCCGGTTTGTACTACAGGTACATGATCTATCGCCCGTGATTTTTTGAAAAAATCATTTTTAGACTCGCAATATGTGGTTTCTTCAGAGATCCAATGCAAGTTCTAACGATGCCCGTCCCCTATCTTCATGCACACCGGTTCGACCATAGTTAGAAATTCAGATAATTCAAAACGGGCATAATAAATTCAAAAAAAATCCGAACAATGAAAATCCTTCGCGTGGTGTCATATTATGTTACATAGTTGAAAGGAAAAATACCAGACTTGGTATATTGATCATGTTTCGAAAAAACCTTCACAAAATGACCTATCATGTTCGAGGTTTCATGGCTTTCGGTCCAAATGACCGATGTTATGTGCTGAATCACGGCATAGTTTGTGATGTTGTGCCCATATTATGCATGTGTGTGGGCATTGGTATGTAGAACAATGTTGCAGGAGGAAGTTTTCCTTTTTGTCGCACGGAAAATCCCTTTTCCATTTTCCGAGCGCAAAAAACGGGTCGTTTTGTGAAGTAACCACCAAAATGCCGTTTCAGAATGCTACCGTCCTATTTTCCTAAAATACTAGACCACCTTACATGGACTATATCCCAACCGGTACATCTCAAACCTTTTCGTCCATCCCGGGTAAAAAGGACAAATGTCTGCCGAATCGGTAGGAAGTGGGTCCGGTTTGTACTACAGGTACATGATCTATCGCCCGTGATTTTTTGAAAAAATCATTTTTAGACTCGCAATATGTGGTTTCTTCAGAGATCCAATGCAAGTTCTAACGATGCCCGTCTCCTATCTTCATGCACACCGGTTCGACCATAGTTAGAAATTCAGATAATTCAAAACGGGCATAATAAATTCAAAAAAAACGGGCATATAAGTTAATTCATTTTAAAAGGTTACATTAATTATTTTTTAAAAATAGAATATGTTTTTGAATTATTTATTCAAATCCATACACTTCTTATGTTTAAAGTTTTTCTAAATTCCAAATTGATATTAAAAAAATATAAGTTAATTCATTTTTAATTGTAAATGGTTCATATTTTAAATGGTTACATTAATTATTTTCTAAAACAGAAAATGTTTTTGAATTATTTATTTAAATCCAAATACTTTTTACGTTTAAATTTTTTCTAAATTCCAAATTAATATTCAAAAATATAAGTTAATTCATTTTAAAAGGTTACATTAATTATTTTTTAAAAATAGAATATGTTTTTGAATTATTTATTCAAATCCATACACTTCTTATGTTTAAAGTTTTTCTAAATTCCAAATTGATATTAAAAAATATAAGTTAATTCATTTTTAATTGTAAATGGTTTATATTTTAAATGGTTACATTAATTATTTTTTAAAACAGAAAATGTTTTTGAATTATTTATTTAAATCCAAACACTTTTTATGTTTAAAATTTTTCTAAATTCCAAATTAATATTCAAAAATATAAGTTAATTCATTTTAAAAGTTACATTAATTATTTTTTAAAAATAGAATATGTTTTTGAATTATTTATTCAAATCCATACACTTCTTATGTTTATAGTTTTTCTAAATTCCAAATTGATATTAAAAAAATATAAGTTAATTCATTTTTAATTGTAAATGGTTCATATTTTAAATGGTTACATTAATTATTTTTTAAACAGAAAATGGTTTTGAATTATTTATTCAAATCCAAACACTTTTTATGTTTAAAGTTTTTCTAAATTCCAAATTAATTATCATTTAAAAAACAATACAAATTTAAACCCCAAAATAAAAAATAAGGCGGGAACAGAGAGAAAATACCTGAAATTTTTTGAAAACAGGGGAATATGTCCCGGTTGGAGCCACCAACCGGGACTAAAGACCCCCTGCGCGCCAACCCTTGGTCTGCTGAAAATATTGGAGTATAGGTCCCGGTTGGTGGCTCCAACCGGGACGTATAACCCTTTAGTCCCGGTTGGAGCCACCAACCGGGACTAAAGGTCCTTTGGTTATAACTGGGTGCCCCTCCTCTTCTTCTTCCCCCATCTCACCTCCTCTTCTCTTCTCGCGCACGACGCCGTCAGGCTGCCCCGCCGCCGTGCACGCCCTACCGGCCGCCCCTCGCCCAGCCAAGCGTGCAGGAAGCTTCGCCTCGTCGCCCCGAGGCTTCTTCCTGAAGGAATCGGCCCCGCTCGCTCCCAATCATCGCCAACGACCCTCGAGCCCGACGATCGCCGCCGTCGATTCGTCGGCTCCTGACCTCGCCTCGCCTCCCCGACACCACCACCGCACACCTGGTATGCTGCTGGTCCTCGTGGACCCTCTCTCTCGCCCCCTCTCGCTCTGGTTCATCCTCCCCGTCGACTCCCTGCCACCACCGCCGCTCACCGTCGTCGTGCTCTCTCTCCGGTGACCTTTTGGAGGCGGCGCCGCTACTCGTTGGCTCGCCTCAACCTCCTCTCTCTAACGCGCGCACGCACGCGCCCTAGATCGCACCCTAACGCCGTGCCCGATCACCGTCCTGCAAGCCACCGCCGGCGTCGGGAGAGAAGAGGTCGATGGCGATGATTCGAAGAACGCGGGGCTGATTCCTCCGGTGGATATGATCTTCGCGATGAGGCGGTTCCAACGGCGGCCTCGACTGGCCGTGAGGTGGCCAGAGACGGCGGGGCGACGCAACACCTACGCAGCTAGGGTTCGGGCAAAGGGGGAAAACGGGGAAGAAGAGAAGCTAGGGTTGTTGATGGCGGCGCTGGAGCTCTTATAGGCTCGCGGGGGCCGCGACGATGATCTTGGCATGCGGCGGCGCATCGGGTGGCCGGCGGCGAGCCACCGAGCT
The DNA here is from genome assembly GCA_916181665.1 of Avena sativa. Taxonomy (NCBI): domain Eukaryota; kingdom Viridiplantae; phylum Streptophyta; class Magnoliopsida; order Poales; family Poaceae; genus Avena; species Avena sativa. The sequence goes on along the minus strand of OV702280.1, from coordinate 387,941,397 downwards.
GCTTGCGTCGGGGAGGAAGAAGACAGAAACAGAAAGGCCGAAGGGGTACGGGCCTGGCTGGGCTGCTCTTGGGCCCCGGGTGGGCTTCCTGCTAGCGCCAGAGAGAGAGAAGGAGAGATGGGCTCGGCCCAGTAGCTAGGTTGGATACATTTTTTATTTCCAGAAATTTTTTTCTATTTCTATTTCTGATTTCCCTTTTGTAATTTGAATTTCAAATCTGTTTTGAATCTTTTCAACTTACAGAAACTGTTATAAAGTATATGAAATAGTGTGAGACCCTTTTATACACTTTGGGCTCAACTCATGTAGTTAGTTGTTTAAATACAAAACTCATTTGAATGGTTTTCAAATGGAGGGGGAAGTTAGGGTTTAGGGTTTGATTTGTTCTTTCTTTATTAAACCAAAATGCAAGTTCAACAATTTAAATGACAAGTATAATTAGAAGAACAAATGCACCCCTCTCATATGTTCCGGAGTTTCCCCGAGTTAGGGTTTTCACCTGTCGGAACCCCGATTAAATCGTCGAGCATGTCTTAGGGTTACATTCCAATGCAAATTAACTTGTCATATCATCATACTTGCTTGAGCATTGCATTGATGCCATGTGTTGATTGTTTCCCTTTCTTTTCGGTGTTTCGATTATTAGGTTTATTATTAGTTAGGTATTATTAGGTTTATTAATTAGTTTGGTATTATTGGTATTCGACCCCACTGGTCAGTCAATGTGGGTAGCCCCAGACCCGATTCACATTGTCAGTCACTGTGGTTAGATAAGGAATCATTAATACCCCTTAGGTGCATGTGGGTTCGACGATGTGCCTTCGCCAGGGCATTCTGAACCCTCTTAAATCGATTCCAATATGGTATTTTGTTAGTATCTAGTGTTACCTATCTGCTGGATAGTTTCCCTTTTGTAGCCTTATACTCATGTTCCCCTCTCATATGCATCGGAGGTTTCTCCGAACTAGGTTACACCCCTCGGAACTACGGAATATTGATTTTAGTTGATTTTAGCTAGAGTTACCTATCTACTACACGGTTTCCTTTTTGTAGCTAGGTTTAGGGTTTCTCTTCATTTTTATTATTGTGTATGTATATATTAGGGTTTCTCCTTAACTTTCTCCTTTAGCCGCTTTGACTTATTCGTTTTTCCACCTATGCAGAAAATATGGACCCACACGTCAGAGACGAAGAAAAGGAAGAGTTGATCCAAGGTGTGATCCGTGGGGAAGATAATTTAGACGTATCAACGTTTCTGAACAACTCCGGTGAGGGTGATCCTCTTTTTACCGGAGTAGACAACTTGTTTGAGGTTGAAGGTGTTGCCTTCCGCGAGGGAGAAGGCGATGCCTTGTGTAATCGAGAAGACGACCGCTCCGGCGAGGTGCATGTAATATAAATCAATTCATTAATTAATCATCTGCTATCTATATAGAAATAGTAACGACGATCTTTCTTCTTTTAGCCCTCCGGATCGAAGGAATCTACTGAAAAGAGCAGACGAGGCCCAACCAAAAAGTTGCAAGACCATGAGAGGTTTAGGATCGAAGATGTCGCTGAAGACGGCAGACCGACAGCTCCCGAAGTTGTCGCAACCAAATTTGTGGCACAATGCGGAGTAATCGTTAGGGACTTAATCCCGATCACCATTAGAAATTGGAATAGGCCTGCTAAAGCGGATGAAGAGGGAACATGTTTATTTGTCCCTAACCACGCCAAAGATTTACTGTGGAAGAGGCTCATGGTTAATTTCAAACTACCGAAGATAGAGCTGGATCCAAATGCGGAGGATCCAGTTGAGGACGCCTTACAACATGGGAGAGCCATGGAGGCTAAGGTCAGGGAGTGGGCTTTGAAGAAGATGGCCCAGTGTTTCACCAACTGGAAGAAAAGATTGCACCTTGACTATGTCGTGAAAGAGAAGACTCCGGATTTCAAGAAGACTCAGTTTCAGAAGATAAAACCATTCTGGGTTGAGTTTGTGGAATACAAGACATCGGAAAAAGCTAAGGAAATGTCTGCAAAGAATAAGCTGAATGCTGCTAACAAGAAGTATCACCATACTATGGGGCAAGGTGGCTACAGGGCTGGCATTCCTAAGTGGGAGAAACTTGAGGAAGAACTGCGTGCTAAAAAGATCACCCCAGAGACAGACGATTGGGTAGAACGTGCAAGGAATTGGTTTTACGGGCATGGGGGCACGTTGGACTCGGAAGGGAGGTGTATATATAACATACGACATAAAGAAGACCCCTTGCCAATCGAGAGGATGAGAAAAGCAGTAAAGGCTGTTAAAGATGGGGACTTCATTCCCGATAGAGAGAATGATGAGCTCACACTCGCCCTTGGAAATAAGGAACATGATGGACGAACACGAGGCACAATAGGCTCCCAATCATGGAGGACTGGGTTTCCCGAAGAGAGGAAGAAATATCCTGATAGAAGCCGTCAGAGGAGTAAGGACAGGGCGGCAGTTGAAGCAGAAAGTCAGAAAGAGCGAATGCGTTTAATTGAAGAACGATTAAAGCAACAACAAGATGAAATTAACTCACTTAAAGAGCAAAGTACTACCGGCCCATCTCAGCAGCACACTGCATTCGATGCTACCGGCCTATCGAATAATCGAAAAAGCAGTGTGGCTTCCACCGAGGTCCCGGGTGATGACAATGGCGATGCCGATGATGCACCGACGATGGCTCCTGTTGGCTACCCAGTGGATGATATCACAGAGATGACACACTGTGAGCTACATGTCAAAGTTGTGAACATATCAATGAAGGTGGCGGTCGGCTATGCCTTACCAATTGGACCCACACCAACTTACCACAGTCGTCCGGTTCCAGAGGGCTACGCTGTTGTCGGCGTGGATGAAATCATGCCCACCTTTGAGGTTTTGGATCTTCACTACCCTGCTGGTGAAGGGGATGTGACTGTGCTGGGTGACGCAAAAAACGTCACCATTCTATGTCCGAAGGATTGTATCGTGCTTCGAAATCACACGCCAAGGCCATCTTCGCCGCCGCCTCACCCGTCTTCAGCGAGGTCGTCGCCGCCGCGGCAGCCGTCTTCGTCGCCTCACCCGGCTCCGTCGCCTCACCCGTCTCCGGTGCAGCCATCGCCGCGGGAGCCATCGCCGGCGCCTCAGGATAAAAAGCGTAAGCGTACCGCTACTGTGCGTCGTAAGCGATCGCCGAAACGTAAACAAGAGCCTCTTCCAAAAGTACCAACGGTTCCTCCCAAGAGAGCTTATGACTGTACTGAAGAGGAGACTGCGGCGATCGTTGATGCGGAAACGACAGCGTTTTTCGCTAAGCTGAGGCGGCCGAAAGAGCCAGAGTTCCCCAGCACCAAAGAAGAAAAAGCCAAAGTGTTGAAAATGCTAAAGACTCTTCATCAACCCGAGCCAAAGCTGTCATCTGACTATGAGCGTTCTATTCTCAAGTCACATGCAGCACAAAAAGCCTCGAAGAGCAGTACTGATGCAAGCGGGAAATCTGTTGCCCAGCTCGGAGAACAAGCAAAATAGACTTGCGCCCCTCTCAAGGTGATTTCTCAAACCAATGTGGGGTCGAGCAAATATGGGGCCGAAGAGCAGTATGATCCAGAGGTAGTTGCACAATACAGAGAAGCTGCCGCTGCTCAAGGTATGAGTATTGCCCAGTACTTATCCCAGTTAGAGTTCTTCCCCGTGAGTGAAGTAGCATACCAATACCAGTACGGAAAACCTCTCGTCAAACCTGAGGAGGTAAACAATCTTCCAACAAAAATGCGAAGATTGCATAACTGGTACTTGCATGCCACAAAGGCCGGGGCTAACTGGATAGTGCTGAGGGTTATAAAAAAGCATCAAGGGAAAGAAAGGGATGACATGATATCCATTGAATTTGATGAACTATTTCAATTATTCAATCAAGACGCCTTGGACAAATCGATCATGAGTGCCTATTGTCTGTAAGTACTAATTTTGTAATTAATTTAGTCTCCATCTATATTATTTTGTTTATTGCATGTATATAATCATACTTTAATATGCAGAATGAAGATTCTCGAATGCAGCAGAGGACAAATCTATGACATTGGCTTCGTTGACCCATATTGGGTTCATGAAGCTAATCTCAAAATAAGCCCCCAGGATACGGAGAATAATATAGTACACGCGTTAAGGTTTCAAGAAACCAAAAGGGAAATACTATTTCCTTACAACTTCCAGTGAGTGTTATTGTCTTGTATACACTTTCTATTTCGCTTACTCGATGTTAAGTATATAATTGATTAGTTCTGCATTCGCAGGTACCACTATATTCTGTTAATCATTCAACTTGATAAAGGGCGTGTACTAGTCATGGACTCGAAACATAAACCCCTTGAGACGTGGAAGGACATGCAGATACTTCTCCAGCGGTAATTCTAATCATTACGACACTATATCGGCAACGTTCGTGAATTTTATGATATCAAGTACTTAATAACTTATTTTATTCGTTTTCTACGCCGGGCAGCGCTTGGAAACGGTTCACCAAGAAGGCTAGGGGTGTTTGGAAAGAGGAGCTTACATTTCAACCACTAGATGTAAGCACCACTAGCTATATCCGCGCATCTCTTTGATTCTAGTTTTGATACTGTTATTATCATGTTTGATTATTATTTTGATTGAACTCTGTTGTCGTAAAGTGCCTGACGCAGGGACCAGGTAACAATCTATGTGGATAGTATGTATGCGCAGACGTGCGATGAGAAGGGCAGAAATTTAGAGCAACTCCACGTACGTAAACAATTTCTATAGTTTTTAATTACAATCAAATTGTGTTTAGTTTCATATTCATATAGGCTGACTCCTTTTTTAAATCAGATCGAACGTCTACGGGACGGTCTTCTGCCAAAGGACCGCATACGAGCAATACAGGAGGAATTGGCGGGATTCTTGGATGCAGAAGTCCTAGACCCAAAAGGGGAATACTATTCGGCTGTGTATAGACAATATGGATTATAAAAATAGCAACTTTCAAGGAATTGGCCGATAGCATCGAATAGCAACTTTTGTATGTAGTGCATGAACTCGATCCGTGTATTGAATGTAAAATGTTGTCATGATGATCTTGTGTAATATAAGGTTCCTTCATTGATAAGTGCAAAACACTAAATAAACAATAAAACAACCTAAATGAATTCTCTGCCGCGGCACAAAAAGTGGCGAAAATGCTGCCGCGACAACAAAATGTGCCAAAATAAATTCTCTGCCGCGACAGAGAAATGGGCCAAATCTCTGCCGCGGCAGCAGGTTATTAGTCCCGATTCCTGTTACGAACCGGGACTAAAGCTCCACCCCCCTCGCGCTCTGATGCCGCCACGTGTGCCCCCATTTGTCCCGGTTGGTGGGGCAACCGGGACTAAAGGTTAGAGCTTTAGTCCCGATTGCCCCGTCCCGGTTGGGCAACCGGGACTAATGGCCCTTACCAACCGGGACGCATGGGGCGTTCTCTACCAGTGTACGGTGGTTTTTGTCGCCTCGTTCGTCGTCCGTTGTATTCCGTACGTTGTCCGTCGCGCTTCCTTTCCGTCCCTGTTAGTCCATCGTGTCCTACTCGAACATTCCCTCCATATAAGATAGTACAAGGACTCATCAAGTATAGACAGGCTCCCTCCATATAAGATAGTACAAGGACTCATCGAAGATTAGGCCAGGCACACGCCGGATGAAGACCGGGGGCTGCAAACCACCGCCAGAACTAAAAATACCCAATATACTCCGGCGGAGTACTTGTTAAACCCAGCCGAGGACACAACAATAGAGGCGTCAGGTGTGCCGATCTCGACGGATTATGAGAAGGCCATGGCCTTGGTGCACATGAAGTCAGCGGTTTTTTCATATCGGAGGATCTCGGGGAAGTTCAGAAATAGATCCCACCATGAATTGATGATTGGGTTGGTCCTCTCTTTTGCAATTGGGGACGCGGCCATGGAATCGGGCAAGCCGCGGCGGGCGGCGGTGCTGTGGGGAAACGCCGACTACGGGCGGGTGGGACAGGGTCGTTGGAATAGTGATGGAGCCCCATGGAGTGCTCACCGGCGTGTCGTCTCATCCATGGCCACGGACCCGGCGCCCTGGGCACAGCCATGCCGTCTCTGGACTTCAACACCATGGTGTTCAAAACAAGAGGACACCTCACTGCTCCGGAAGAATTCAAAGGCGTCAAGCGTACCGGACTAATCTGATGGGGCTCTCAGGTTTAGTGCCAACTCTCTTTGATTTAGCATGTCTATCTACTTGTGCGACCGAACACTGTGTTTGGATTAACAAATCAGTGGTAAAAAATAAGGACTGATTTCACACAGGTTTGGTCTGTTATTGGGTTATAAGAACTAGAGAATCATTTGGTTTGCAAGTATGCTAGCTATAAGAGTTCATGGTGATTTTGCAGAGTCCAGCATAGGAAATCTGAGATATTCTTTGTTGCCTAGATTTAAACATGAGATTGAAATTTGTACATGACGACGTCTCACTGATCTGCACATGTCACCACCCCTGTCGCCGGAACTCTGTCCGTCAGGTACGGGACAAATCATCAATTTGCTCCTGTGAACAAGCATCTGCTCCCCGCTAGACAGGTGAGCAACGGAGCAAGAGCTCTTCCAGGATGTAGAACATCTTCGGGACGCCCCTCTCTATGCTTTTATGGTCCTGTCCTTGATGAATTCCTCAGTGAGGAGCGCATGGGCATCTACTGCCAGGTTCCATATGTTGGGGTTAGCCATGCCAACGAGCTTATATATTGTAGGGGGACCGCTACACTGGTAATCTCCATCTTTATTTTTAAGGAACATTTACTTTTCGAAGTGGCTTATTGTGGCATCCCGCAAAACCACTACTAGAAAATCGCGTTGTTTCTGTGCATTGCATCGCCATCATCTTGCATTGTTTGTCTGAACTATTTCGAAAAACCTAGTTTTGCTTTGTACAAATGCCCCTCTTTATTTTAAAGGCAAAACCCCGATCGTATCGGATATTTTATTTCCCTAAAAACTATTTGCAAAGTGGCCTTGTTTTAAAATAAACAAAACCAAACAAACACATATTTACAAAACCTAAACCCGAAATCCTATTCCCACCCAATCCTAATCTACCCACCACTCACAGCTCGCCACCTCACCCTCTCCCCCAATTCCTACCCACCCCGCCACCTCATCAATCCTAGACTTTCCCCCCCTCTCTCTCTTTCTCACCCAGCCCCCTCCTACCCCTCTCCCTTACAGGCTGGCCCCACCCCGCAGTCCTCCCTCTCTATCCCCTGGTCAACTCTCTCCTCCCCCCTGGCCCACGCGTCAGCCACACCCCCCACCCTCTTGGACCCGGTCCACCCCACCCGCCGCTGTCCCCTGGACCCCACCGCGCCCCACCTCTCCCCTGGGTCCCACCCCCCACCACACGCGCCTCCCACGCGGCTCTCTCTCCCCCACCTTCTCCCTTCCTCCTCTCGCCAGACCCCCCCTTTCCCGCGACCGACGCGGCCCCTCCGTTCCCCCCCCCGCCACCGCGTTTCCTCGCCGGAGTCTCCTCTGCGGCCGCCGTCCGCCGCCCGCGGCCGCTCCCCCCTCGACCTCTCCCCTCCTCCGCTTGCCGGCCCCGCCCGCCTCGGCACCGGCGCCGCCCCTCCTCCTTGCTTCGGCCTCCACCCGGACCGCACCCTCTCCACCGCCGGCGACCGCTTCCCCGCCGCCCTCTGCTCCTCCTCCGGCCGCGCCGCCGCGGGCCCCTTTTCGCCGGCGGCACGCGACCACGCGCCGTCGGGCCTCCTCCTTGGTTTGGGGGCCTTATGCCGATTCACCTCATAATTAAATATGGGGCCCATATGCGGGCAAAGCCAGTCGTATATTGGCCTCATTTAAATTTGTGTAGCGAACCCGGTGCTATCTTTTGCCATGTTAAGACAACCTTTAAATTGCGGGGAATCTAAATAACTTGAACCATTTAATTAATTGTCGGGACCCCGGTTCCGCTTAATATGACCTAATTGCATCGCATCTTTGCCATGCCATACATCATACCTGCATCATGCCAGATCTTCGGTCGTAGTATTAAATATTGCATCCGGTGTTTATTCTAGTGTTTTGCTTCTTCGCGGATAAGGCCGTTGAGTTGATGTGAGCTTCGCCCCGATCTTCGGTTGAACCTTCGGCAATGTTTTTCAGGCGAGCATCTCCCCCTTTCTACCTATCTTACTTTTATAGTATTTATTCCCTCCTGTTGATCTATTGCTATCTGTGTTGCGATGCTCTAGTTTCGTACCCGTGATATCCCCTGCAGCCTTATATTGCCTTGGACACCTCCTATTACCTGTTGTTTTGGTAGATAGTTGGACCTGCGCGTCGTAGTCGCTTGCTCAAGTGCTGTGGCGTGTCGTCGAGTACCACAGTTGTTGGAGTATTCCCGCACGTTGAATGTTGGAGATGCTCATGGCTTTATTTATTGTTCACTTTAATTATTGTTTAACAACTGAAATTGAAGTAGGTAAGCAGAGGCACAGGTGGGCAATAGATGTTATTTGGTTGTTAACCGTCCACTTGTGTCCCGTAGGACCCCGAGTGCTTGATACATGTTCCTTGATTTATCGCGCTATCCACATCCGGGAGGCTTATGGGACCCCCCTGAGCCAGAGCTTGATTCATTCTTATTTCTTGGGGCCACAAACTAGTTTGGGGTTTTATTACTATCCTGTACTTATGCTATGCTTTACTGCTTTATTTACGATTGTGCGAGGAGCACACTGTACTGTTTAGGATCGTGGCACGATTCCGCGGTGTCGACAAGCCCAGTTTTGGGTTCCCAGTCGTTCACAGCCGTCCCCACAACCTTGAGTCCGTCTCGGAGCCGGCCGGCTTCGTTGCGGGTCTACTTTAAGGGGTGGCCCCCTGAAATATTTCTGAATCCTGTGATTGCTTTGTCGTGAAGGCCTCGTTGGGTTTTGATTTGGTTTTTCCGAGGTTGATCGAGTGTGTGTTGCTATTTGTGCACCCCGGCCGGGTAAAACTTTCTGAAAGCCGTGTCCGCGGTTATGGACGACTTGGAGCACAGTATCTCGATCATAGACAACTATAACTAAAGTAGTGCTATAAATTTGACTTTATAATGACTAGTAAGCAGCTCCACTATAATGGAATGGCTAAATAAAACTGCCAACAATTGCTTGTTTGGGTTGTCGCTTGCGACCATTGTACCTGACTAGTAAGTATTGCAACTACAACGGAATGGCTAAATAAAAGTACCAACAACTGCTGGGTTTTGGGTTATCTCATGCTAATTGTATCTGACTAGTAAGTGTCGCAACTACAACGGAATGATTAACTAAAAGGGTCCACTGCTTATTTTATCAGGATGATTATCTATACCTGACTAGTAATTGCTACAACGATAACCGAATAAATAAAACTGCCAACTGTGTGAGTTCCTCGGTTGACTTCCTCGTTTGGTCTCGAGGGGGAAACACTAGGATGGGTTTGTTTGAAGTTAGTATCAGGTTGGTTCTGGATAGGTCTCTCTTATCCCTCTCTGATAGCCGACAGTTGTATCGAGTCTCTATAGGTTGTCTAGTGCATGCTGCCGCTTTAGTCCACCATACCTATGTAGGCGAGGACCGCCGAATTCTAGTCTCGCCGTGTACTGGCCTCAGTACTGACGCTCCTCTTTTTCCTTTGCCCTTTGTCGGCACCCCTTTTGTTTAAGCAGGTTTTGAGATCGACGTCGTTAGCAGGGTTACCCTTCCGGCTTGGCCTGGGCAGGGTTATGGACGCCATCGGTTATTCATCAGGGCTCTTAGCTCAATTTGCATCTTGTCCGTAGTCGGACGCTCTATCATTTTCAAGGTGATTTGGATCTTTGTATATTATATCTGTATTCTTGACTCATTGAGTCGCTGTTATATATATCTGTTCTATGGGTCCCATCGAGGACTGTTGTGTAATGTTATTACTTCGTTTTCCACCCGCACGAAAGTGCCTGGTGGGCACCTTTGAATCGTTTCTATGCGGGTTTGGCGGGTTTCGCTAAAACTTGCATAGGGTCGATTCTGAGGGTGTTACAGAGTGGTATCAGAGCTCAGCAGTTGCGATACCCCACAAGTCCAGCCTGTAGGATAACCTAGCTAACGACCGAAGTAGAGTGTCAAAACTATTTTTGCAAAATCGGTTGGATAGTTCTGATTAGGTCTGATTTTACTTCTTACCCCTCTGCTGCTCTCCTCTCACCTCTGCGTGTTTTGAATCCGCTCTCTTCTCTCTCTCCGAGTCCAGGATTTCTCGTGGTGGGGTTCCCTCGTACCTTTAGGGTTTCGCTTCCTCCTTTGGTAACGGTGTTGCTACATCTGGTCTTCATGCTGTCTGAGGAATCCGTCTACTGTGGTACCATTCTTTGTTCCTTGTTTGTTCCTTCCGGTGTTTTCCGACGCGACGACATCATCTACGCCAGATCCGATGCAGAGTCTGCATCACTCCTTTGTTTCCGAACCTCGTTTGTCGAGATCTTCAGTCTAATTCCGAGAATGGTTGCACTCTTTTCTACTGATTGTGCAGAGTAATAGTTTGGGTGCGTGATGGATTGGCCCCCATGCCGACTACCCCTTCTATTCGCTTTTGTACATTGAAGTGGATGAGAATGCATCGGTTCCCTTTCTCCATCGGAGTTAGAGGTGGCCTTATTTGTGGATACCTCTACCTTCACCCTTTTGTTTCCGGAGTGTTCCCTCGATGATCACGGACAACGACCTCTTGTTAGTGGTGTCGCGAAGATCTACACGAAGCGAGGAGATGCAGATCACCGACCTTTCTTCCCGGTACCATGAGGCGGATCTCGAGGGCGAGAGCCATTGTTAGTGGTGTCGAATTGTGGCATCCCGCAAAACCACTACTAGAAAATCGCGTTGTTTTTGTGCATTGCATCGCCATCATCTTGCATTGTTTGTCTGAACTATTTCGAAAAACCTAGTTTTGCTTTGTACAAATGCCCCTCTTTATTTCAAAGGCAAAACCCCGATCGTATCGGATATTTTATTTCCCTAAAAACTATTTGCAAAGTGGCCTTGTTTTAAAATAAACAAAACCAAACAAACACATATTTACAAAACCTAAACCCGAAATCCTATTCCCACCCAATCCTAATCTACCCACCACTCACAGCTCGCCACCTCACCCTCTCCCCCAATTCCTACCCACCCCGCCACCTCATCAATCCTAGACTTTTCCCCCTCTCTCTCTTTCTCACCCAGCCCCCTCCTACCCCTCTCCCTTACAGGCTGGCCCCACCCCGCAGTCCTCCCTCTCTTTCCCCTGGTCAACTCTCTCCTCCCCCTGGCCCACGCGTCAGCCACACCCCCCACCCTCTTGGACCCGGTCCACCCCACCCGCCGCTGTCCCCTGGACCCCACCGCTCCCCACCTCTCCCCTGGGTCCCACCCCCCACCACACGCGCCTCCCACGCGGCTCTCTCTCCCCCACCTTCTCCCTTCCTCCTCTCGCCAGACCCCCCCTTTCCCGCGACCGACGCGGCCCCTCCGTTCCCCCCCCCGCCACCGCGTTTCCTCGCCGGAGTCCCCTCTGCGGCCGCCGTCCGCCGCCCGCGGCCGCTCCCCCCTCGACCTCTCCCCTCCTCCGCTTGCCGGCCCCGCCCGCCTCGGCACCGGCGCCGCCCCTCCTCCTTGCTTCGGCCTCCACCCGGACCGCACCCTCTCCACCGCCGGCGACCGCTTTCCCGCCGCCCTCTGCTCCTCCTTCTCCGGCCGCGCCGCCGCGGGCCCCTTTTCGCCGCCGGCACGCGACCACGCGCCGTCGGGCCTCCTCCTCCCCGCGTCTCCCCGACGCCGGCCGCCACCGTCCCGCAACCTCTCTGCCTCACGCCGCCGCCTGGCCTCAAGCCGCCGCCGGCCGCGACGCTCGCCACCGGCCCGGCCTCTGCCTCCCGTGCGCGGACGACCCCGGCCGCGCCCTCCGCTCACCTCCAAGCTCGTTGCCGCCCTCTGGCTGGAGTCCGCCGCCCCGACCTCTCCCCTCCTCCACGCCGGCCCTGCGCCCCCAGCGTGCCCGCGTGATCCGGCCGCCCCCGCTTGGCCTCGGCGCCACCCGCGGGCCGCCTCGCTTCAGCCGCCTCCGGCGCCGCTGACCCCGAGCCCGTCGACCCTGCCCCTCTTGGCGCTCCCTCCAGTACGGCCGGCCACCCGCGAGACCCTCCTCATCTTGGGCGCCCGTTTTTCCTTTTGCAGCTGCTCGGCAAGCTCTGCGCGTCCTTGCTCCGGTTCTAGGACGCCTCTAGCTATGCAGAGGTGGGATTGATGATCATGGCATGGTGATGCGAGAGTGGCATTGGATTGGTAGCCTCCAGATCAGACGCCCGAAGAACAATGTTTTGACGATGTGGTTATATGAGTTAGATCATGCGACAAGATCTCGAGGACAAGCCAACCCAACGCCGAGTTCCCTTCGCGGAACGCCAAGCTCTACTCCCCGGGATTCGACGCCCCGAGACCATCACGAGGAGGCGAAACGCCAAGGCCTTCGACACGGAACACTGAACCCCGTCGAACCTCCCTGACACCAAGTTCTTCGACCCTGGATCCATAGAACGTTCCGCCGAAGCCACGGACCCTCGGGATGACAAGCTCTCCACCCAAGGGCGACAAGGCTTTCGTCACGGATTTCAAGACCCCGACATCGAAACGACAAGATCGACACCGACCAGGGTGAATCCGATGCCCCCGACACCGAACCAAGTCCTTCGTCCCGGAACGCCAAGTTCTCCCCTTGAACGCCATGACCGTCTACACGGGCCAAAGACCACGGATGCGACAAGACCTACCTCCGTTATCCGAGAACGTTTCCGTCGAACCCTGAACCCGAACCCCCCCGGAACCCCAAGTTCGTCGAGTCCCCCTAATGTGTGAACCCCTTCCCGAAACCCTATTTTATAATATAATAAACTTGTCTCATATTAAATTGTCATTCTCGCATGCATATCATTGGTTTGGGGGCCTTATGCCGATTCACCTCATAATTAAATATGGGGCCCATATGCGGGCAAAGCCAGTCGTATATTGGCCTCATTTAAATTTGTGTAGCGAACCCGGTGCTATCTTTTGCCATGTTAAGACAACCTTTAAATTGCGGGGAATCTAAATAACTTGAACCATTTAATTAATTGTCGGGACCCCGGTTCCGCTTAATATGACCTAATTGCATCGCATCTTTGCCATGCCATACATCATACCTGCATCATGCCAGATCTTCGGCCGTAGTATTAAATATTGCATCCGGTGTTTATTCTAGTGTTTTGCTTCTTCGCGGATAAGGTCGTTGAGTTGATGTGAGCTTCGCCCCGATCTTCGGTTGAACCTTCGGCAATGTTTTTCAGGCGAGCATCTCCCCCTTTCTACCTATCTTACTTTTATAGTATTTATTCCCTCCTGTTGATCTATTGCTATCTGTGTTGCGATGCTCTAGTTTCGTACCCGTGATATCCCCTGCAGCCTTGTATTGCCTTGGACACCTCCTATTACCTGTTGTTTTGGTAGATAGTTGGACCTGCGCGTCGTAGTCGCTTGCTCAAGTGCTGTGACGTGTCGTCGAGTACCACAGTTGTTGGAGTATTGCCGCACGTTGAATGTTGGAGATGCTCATGGCTTTTATTTATTGTTCACTTTAATTATTGTTTAACAACTGAAATTGAAGTAGGTAAGCAGAGGCACAGGTGGGCAATAGATGTTATTTGGTTGTTAACCGTCCACTTGTGTCCCGTAGGACCCCGAGTGCTTGATACCTGTTCCTTGATTTATCGCGCTATCCACATCCGGGAGGCTTATGGGACCCCCCTGAGCCAGAGCTTGATTCATTCTTATTTCTTGGGGCCACAAACTAGTTTGGGGTTTTATTACTATCCTGTACTTATGCCATGCTTTACTGCTTTATTTACGATTGTGCGAGGAGCACACTGTACTGTTTAGGATCGTGGCACGATTCCGCGGTGTCGACAAGCCCAGTTTTGGGTTCCCAGTCGTTCACAGCCGTCCCCACAACCTTGAGTCCGTCTCGGAGCCGACCGGCTTCGTTGCGGGTCTATTTTAAGGGGTGGCCCCCTGAAATATTTCTGAATCCTGTGATTGCTTTGTCGTGAAGGCCTCGTTGGGTTTTGATTTGGTTTTTCCGAGGTTGATCGAGTGTGTGTTGCTATTTGTGCACCCCGGCCGGGTAAAACTTTCTGAAAGCCGTGTCCGCGGTTATGGACGACTTGGAGCACAGTATCTCGATCATAGACAACTATAACTAAAGTAGTGCTATAAATTTGACTTTATAATGACTAGTAAGCAGCTCCACTATAATGGAATGGCTAAATAAAACTGCCAACAATTGCTTGTTTGGGTTGTCGCTTGCGACCATTGTACCTGACTAGTAAGTATTGCAACTACAACGGAATGGCTAAATAAAAGTACCAACAACTGCTAGGTTTTGGGTTATCTCATGCTAATTGTATCTGACTAGTAAGTGTCGCAACTACAACGGAATGATTAACTAAAAGGGTCCACTGCTTATTTTATCAGGATGATTATCTATACCTGACTAGTAATTGCTACAACGATAACCGAATAAATAAAACTGCCAACTGTGTGAGTTCCTCGGTTGACTTCCTCGTTTGGTCTCGAGGGGGAAACACTAGGATGGGTTTGTTTGAAGTTAGTATCAGGTTGGTTCTGGATAGGTCTCTCTTATCCCTCTCTGATAGCCGACAGTTGTATCGAGTCTCTATAGGTTGTCTAGTGCATGCTGTCGCTTTAGTCCACCATACCTATGTAGGCGAGGACCGCCGAATTCTAGTCTCGCCGTGTACTGGCCTCAGTACTGACGCTCCTCTTTTTCCTTTGCCCTTTGTCGGCACCCCTTTTGTTTAAGCAGGTTTTGAGATCGACGTCGTTAGCAGGGTTACCCTTCCGGCTTGGCCTGGGCAGGGTTATGGACGCCATCGGTTATTCATCAGGGCTCTTAGCTCAATTTGCATCTTGTCCGTAGTCGGACGCTCTATCATTTTCAAGGTGATTTGGATCTTTGTATATTATATCTGTATTCTTGACTCATTGAGTCGCTGTTATATATATCTGTTCTGTGGGTCCCATCGAAGACTGTTGTGTAATGTTATTATTTCGTTTTCCACCCGCACGAAAGTGCCTGGTGGGCACCTTTGAATCGTTTCTATGCGGGTTTGACGGATTTCGCTAAAACTTGCATAGGGTCGATTCTGAGGGTGTTACACTTATGGTGCATGCATTTATAATCTTCTAATGTGAGCAAATTGATTTTTTATCCTATTAATGCCATGTACTGCTCTCAAATAAAGAAAACATGGGTGAATTAGCCCGTTTCATGTTAATCTTGTTATTTGCTACTTGCTCACTGATTGTTCGCTTGATTCTTGATGGATTCTTGATGGATATTGCAATTATTTCTAGACTATATAAAAGCTAGATATCATCATAACTTATGTAAATGAGAGCTAGCAGGAAAAGTATATGTGTGAAAGAGAGGTGGAGGAGAACGCACCACGACGAACATCCAGGCTCAGTCGAGGCAAAATATATCATCGGAAAAGATATTGTGATAAAGAAAAACTAACAAAGTCGTGACAGCGCACGGGCATTTAGCTATCTATATACCTACTAATAATAAAGAAAGAAGTGTTTCTTGTAGTACCTACATTTTTCTGGACAGATTTACCCTCCCACCAAACCTCATATTACTACCAAACCACCGGTAAGTAAATTAATTAAGAAAACTATTCGCCCATTGTAAAAAAAACTGTTCAAAAAACTGTTCGCCCGGTGGAAGGGTTCATGTGCCAAACTCGGCAGGCTCAAACTTCCGTGCGATCGGGATGTGTTCATCGTGTGACACTTGTCGTTCGAGTCGAGGTAGGCATCACTGTTCGACGGCACCAAGGAGTAGATGGGGGAGCACGAGCAGAGGGGGCGCCGGATTCCCGTTTGTTATGCCCTCTCTGCCCCAGCGGCGCGCGGCCGCGGCAGCACCAGGGAGGGGATGGGGTGCACGAGCCAAGGCAGGCGCTGGAGTCGCAGCTAATGGAGCTCCGGGAGGCGCTGGAGTCGCAGCGAAGAATGGAGCGTGGTCACGCAGATGCGCGTGTCAGCTGCTGCGCTACACCTCGCCCCCGGTGTGGGAACCAACGCCGCCGCCAACAACGGTACGGTGCCGCCAAGGTCGCTACGGTGCCGATGGACAACGATAGGGTGAACAGAACTAATTAACTGACGCGTCCATGGATCCAATTTTTCTCCACGCCATGTCTGAACCGCCATGCATCTGGTTTGAACTGGTACTACCATGCACGAGCTGCTGGCGGTTGCTTTCCGGGATCAATCATCATGCATGACGCCTGCATGTATTGCGCTACGCCAACGACCTTCCTGCGATCCACCACGTGGTCGACAGTCTTATATCTCACATGGCCAGAGGGAGTAGAAAACAAGTACAGGCTCGTGTGCTTGGTACGTATCAGGCTGGATGTTTGTGTGGCATGAAGCTACTGCTGCCAAGTGCTCACCTACTAGCTTGTAAAATTCACATCAATTTTGTTGGTTAGTGTGGTATTTATCCAAACCATATCAAAATAGTTTAGTATTTGTTGAAACTGAGACGTATTATTACCTCTCGCATATCTACCGAATTATCAAAACATAAAGAGATTGACTACATACAACACAAACATGTAACGTAGACCCTTTTCCAAATACAAGGCTCTAGATACAATGGCAAGCACCAACAGTTCGTGAAGCTATAAGACTAGAGGCATGAACGAGATGACAAAACATGACCGGCGAGCTTCACCACACCATTGAAGGTGTCGGCGATAGAGTCTGGTATGCTCCCCGATGAAGGTACACCAGTGCACAAGTGTCTTCGTCGCGGACGTCTATATTTGGCAGTGTGTAGAGCCAACGGGCGACATCTGACGACCGAAACAAACTAACACCAGGGATATGTCTTCCTCTAGAACGACCATGAGGTTGTAACCGTGGCGATGCAAAGGTCCCCGGTAGGGGGCATGAAGAGTATCTACACAGAGTATGAGCTCATTGACATGATGCCGCTCCCGCGAGCATTGCGGGTCTCTCCCGTTGCAATCGCACGGGCACTTTTGCTAGTGTATCTATAATTTTTGATGGTTTTATGCTATTATTATACTTTTTACACTCCTTTTTATATAAAGTTCATGAGTTATTTGGACTAACCTACTAATAGTTGCAAAAGTGCACAATGTTCTTGTTTGCACTTTGATATGTAGGAATTATCAAGAATACAAGTGAAACCCTTGTTGGAGTCAAATTGGGATTTTTCATAAATCTATCTCAGAACTCTTTTTAAAGATGGTCACGTTTCGGGTCGAATAAGGCATCAAACGGAAAACTCTTCAACTACAAAGTTGTAGGAAATTTCGCGACAATCATTCTGGACATATAATTTAGATGATTCCGAGTCCATACGGGCCCGTTATGCCCGATTTACTGAAGCCCAAGATATGGTGACGGGAATCCGAGAAGCTATATAAAGGGACAAAACCTAATTCATGGGAGACACCTCCACCCACGAATTTGCAGCCACCAAAACCACGTTTTTGCCTCTCCCATGGATCCCATATCCATGGGGGAGGTCTCCCAAGAAGCCATGAAGGAAGGGGGCTAAGGACCGGTGCTCCCCCACGATATCGGTGGCGGGGAAGGAGTCCCCCGCGCCGCCGCCCTTTTCACCATCTTCACCGCCATCTCCATCACCTAATCCTCCTAATATGCAGTGGTTCATCCTCCCACACACCTATGTACCGTCCTATGTAAATATGGTATTTGATGTTATAAGTTATAATCCTATGATCTATGTCATGTTTGTGTAGTTTCTTTGTTCTTAGATTGCATGTTGAACGTCTTTGGTTCATTAGAGTTGTATGTTGATATGGTACAGTCCTTTCGTGTCCATTATATTTATGCGCGCATGGATTAAATATCATAGGGTTTGTAATATGTGTAAGAGGAAGGGGGAAGTTCTACCAGAGTGACAGAAACATAAGGACGCGAACCAGAACGTTGCATGTATGGGAGTAAGAGAACCATTAACTTAAGGCTATGTTTGGCGAAACCTTAATTCATTGTTAGTAGTTACGGATGTTTGCTAACAATCCAATCATACAGTACATGTAATTCCAAGTAGTGAAGCACATGTATATTTAGCCTCTTCCACATAGAAAACTGCATCGAAGACAATGAACCTGATTTATTCGCTACTTAAACTTGTACAAAGCCACCACAATTACCACCACTATTCCACACTCATGGTTCTGTTAGTTTAGTGTATTTTATTGCTGTAGCAACTAGCTTTACTTTCTTGTTGTTTATTATCTTGCAAAGCTTTCTCTAGTGCTTGTTTTGTTGCTCTAGTTTTATTTCCTAAATAATGCAAACGTTTAGTGTGCGTAGAGTTGTATCAGTGGTTGATAGAATTTGAGAAAATATTTATCCTACCTTTAGCTCCTCGTTGGGTTCGACACTCTTACTTATCGAAAAGGCTACACATGATCCCTTATACTTGTGGTATATCAAGACCTTTTTTGGCGCCGTTGCCGGGGAGCAATAGTGTGTGGGTGAATATTCTTGTGTGCACTTGTTTGGTTTATCTCTAAGTAGTTTTTACTTTCAGTTTAAAGTTGGTCTCTATCTTAGTATGGATAGGGATTGTGAATTGCAAAAAAAATTAGTTGTAATTGTTACCTAAAAACATTTTCAAAAAGGAAAGTGATTGGAAAGATGAGTAATGGTTTGGTGGGGGTCGACCTTGAACACTTGTGTTCATGCCTATGAAACCAAAACAAATCTTTCCAAGGAAGCTTTTCAACTGAAGGAAGACACCATTAAATATCAATTCTCATTCAAGAAAGGTATAGGATACCTTTTGCCTCTCCTATTAAAACAAAAGTTGCTTTTAATGCTTCTTTATTTGAAAATACTTGAATCTTGCTTCTTGTGCCTTACTTAAATGCGTTAAAGAAAAGTACTTCTTGAGAGATAACCCAATAATTTTCTTCAGTCTTGGAAGTTATTACTTCTGTAATAACCTCTCCTTATCCTTTTATTTGATTTTTGTGAAAGAATAACCTCTAATGAGAGGGAAGTAAGATTTGGGGAGTTGCTGTCCCAAAACAGATATTTGTGCTCCACTGTAAAAATTCTTGAAAAATCTCTGTAAGTCGGATTGAGCTGTAATTTTCTAAATAAATCCCCCAGGTTGTTTGCTAACTTTTTTAGTTCAACGTTTTTTGATTTGAGCAACATAAGGTCTTCAAAAAAATTAGTTTCTACCTGCTGGTTTGTTTTGACAGATTTCTACCATTATTTGCATTTGCTTCTTATTGATTCCGTTTTGGCTTCTTTTTTGGGAAATTGAGCTTTTTGAGGGACTTGCTATAGTAGCTTGTGTCTTTAGTGAAAATTTTTCTGTTTTGAAACTAAACCCAAAGGTCTATTATCTTTTGAATGCACTAATATTGCTAATGAAGATTGTGTGAAGTTTTGTATGAAGGAAAATTTTCAGTTGTAAGAAAAGAATGATTAATAAGATGAAGAATGGACAAAATCTCAAGCTTGGGAATTCCACCCCGTGTCACCCCAAGAAATATTCAAGAGTTACAAGCATCAAAGCTTGGGGATACCCAAGGAATTCCCTTTTTCATCAATAAAAATATCAGGTCTTCTAGACACTTCATTTTTATTGTTTCATGCACTTTTGTGTTGTTCTTGGAGCGTCTTAGTTTTCATTTTTGGTTTTTGTTTGCTTAGTTTTCTTGAATAAAGTGGTTGGACCCCTGTTTTTGCTGTGTTGTTTCAAATAAGGTGATTGGGTTGGAAAAGAGTAGGAAGATTCATGCTTATAAGTGGTACAAAAGGAGTTTGTTTTGACTATGGCATAGACCTTATCATGTCATGTTCGATGCTGTTTTGACCCTATGCTTAGTTGTTATTGTTGTAGCATGACTTGTTCCAAACAATTGGGATTACTTAATGTGCCTTGAAAGAATCCTGCATTGTTTTAGCATACAGAAGCATAATATTGTGGTATTCTCCTTTGATGCTTTGTTTGGGTTGACTTGGCACATACTCACACCATGTTATGACTATGAACCAGTCACTATAGCCTCTATTATCATTTACTTTTTGACTTGTGGTACCACTTTATGCTTTGATTAGTAATGTTTTGTCGCTCTGCATGATTACGACCATTATTGCTCTCTTAGTTGGTCTCTCCCAGTCTTTTGCTAGCCTCCACTTGTATTGAGTAAGCTCTACTTATGCATCCAACTCCCAAGAAACCAAGTTATTTCAAAGTGTCCACTATAAATTCCTATGCATGGTGTGTGACACCATTCCAAGTATATTCTTGTTTTATCTATCTTCCAAATTAAACTTGTTATGTGAAAGTTAGTGATTAAAGCTCTCACAAACTTGATGGCACACTTTATTTTTCTTGCCCCTAATAAACTTGAACCATTCTATCATCTATGTTGTATATGCTTGCACTTATAAGTTGGGATTAGCAGAACCGTGATATCACGGGAAACGCTTTCAACACTTGTAAATATCTACGTAGTTGATATCATGCCCTTTTGTTTATGGATGTCGTCGGTGTGAAATGAAAGGGGGGCTTGTAAGTCAATGGAGTTATGTATGTGTGTTAGAGAAACGCCTGGGCCGCTAGCCTAAGCCATGCCTAATCATGGTGGAAACTTGCAGCATCACCACAGTGAGCAATCTATGAAGCATTCTTCTTATACAAAAAAGAAATAGAGATTGAGAAAAAAAGAGATGAGAAATGAGGAAAGAGAGAAAAAACACCATTTTCCCATGGTAAATAAGAAGATTGCTGAGATGCTCATTGTCTTCTTTCTTTGTCATTTTGTTATGGGATAGCTCTTGTATCATTGGGCAAGGGGTACCCCGTTGGCGGTTCTCTATGATACACATGTACTTACTATGACAAGAACTTACCGGTGACTAAAGTTGAGTAGCATGAGGAGCGGTCCTCGTACTCAAGTGACATGAGATTGATAGCTTATACTTTGTCAAGCATATACTCCATCTTTGTTCACTTTAACCTTAATCACTTCAAGATGCTTATGATAGGGGCAATGAGAGATTAAAGCTAACAAGTACCATAATTTTTGGAATCTCTTTATGAAACTTGAAATCCCTGCTTCTCTTTGAAGGGCCTTTCTTGCACTATTATATTGAGTCTCCACCTTCTATCCTTAGGCACCAATTAATAGAGAATAGTTGTCATTCTTAGTTCTATGTGCATTGTTCCAAAACTTGTTGATTGATTCATAAGGTTGATATTGCTTGTTCTTGAACTATTTGTATCTAGTCACCCTTATGAACTTTGAAGGTTTCATATGCATTTATGATTTGCTATACCATGAGGGACAAGATGAATACCACTCTTATTATGTTTTCTTTATGTGAAATAAACAAATGTTTTTCAATGCATTGTTATTCATGATCTTTGTTTATAACCATTTCATGTTGCAACTTGGTTGCTATGTCTTATTGTTAGAACTACATCTTTCATGCTCTAGAGTACTTTGATCCAGCTATCCACGCTTTGCGAATGATTTGATCAAGATTATGATGGTGCATGTCACCTTAAAAATTATATTGTTTTTATCGTTTACCTACTCGAGGACGAGCATGAACTAAGCTTGGGGATATTGATACGTTCATAACGTATCTATAATTTTTGATGGTTTTATGCTATTATTATGCTTTTGACACTCTTTTTAATATAAAGTTCATGAGTTATTTGGACTAACCTACTAATAATTGCAAAGTACACAATGTTATTGTTTTACACTTTAATGTGTAGGAATTATCAAGAATACAATTGGAACCCTTGTGTGGCATCCCGCAAAACCACTACTAGAAAATCGCGTTGTTTTTGTGCATTGCATCATCATGACCGCATGCTCATGTCATCATGCCGCATTGCATTTGAGCATCGTCATCATCTTGCATTTGCTTGCATAAAACTATTTTCGGGAAAACCTAATTTGTTTTCTAAAGCCCTGTCTTTATTCAAACACAAAACCCGGGTCTCCGGATTATTTTATTTTGTCTGCTATCGGTTTGCAAAAGCCCTGTTTGAAATAAATAAAATATTTAATTATTTTTAGTGGGGCAGTCGAACGGGCCGATTCGACCCAGTCGACCACCCCCAGAATAAATCGGTCCACCTAGAACCTAAATCCTATTCCTACCCAAAACTATCTACCCACCAATCTCAGCTCGCCACCTCACCTCTGGACCCAATCCCTACCCACCTTGCCACCTCACCAATCCTCTTCTTTTCCCTCCACTCCTTCTCTCACCCCAGTCTGTGGCATCCCGCAAAACCACTACTAGAAAATCGCGTTGTTTTTGTGCATTGCATCGTCATCATCATGCATTGTTTGCCTAAAACTATTTTCGCAAAGCTTGTTTTGTTTTCTAAAACGCCCCGTCTTGTTTTCAAATTCAAACCCGGGTCTCCGGAATATTTTGTTTCGTCTAAACACAGATTGCAAACGCCCCGTTTTAATTAAATAAAATGTTTAATTATTTTTGTGGGGCAGTCGAACGGGCCGTTTCGACCCGAACGACCACCCCAGTCCAAACAAAACGGTCCACCTAAAATACCTAAGCTACACAGTCCTAACCTACCCAACCCCCTCCACCTCACCCCAGCCTATCCCTGAACGCCACATCACCTCTCCCCTCCCCCTAGCCTATCAAACCATGCCACCTCACCCCCAAACCACCCTCTCCCCTCCACCTCACCCAGCACACCCACACAGCCCCACACACGCCACACACGCACACAGTACCCGGTCCACCAACCCCCTGCCCCAATCCCAGCGCCCCTGGGCCCCACCGGCGCGACCCACCCGCATCGCCCCGTGGCCCACCCCCCACCGACAGCCTCCCTTCCCGCGTCCCCCACGCGTATCCCTCTTCCCCCACCTTCCTCCCTCTGCCCCTTCCTCGCTGGCCGACCCCGGCGCGCCCACCTCGCCGGCACGCGCCCTGGCGCCGCCCCTCCAACCACCGCTCGCCGCTCCACCCCAACCACCTGCTCCCTGCCCCGCGTCGCCCGCTCGCCTCCCAGGGCCTCTCCCCAACCTCCGCTCCGGCCTGCTTCGCGCCGCCGGCGAGCTCGCTTCCCCGCCGCCGGTCGCCCCCTCGTCGGCCTCCCTCACCCCGACCCCGCACGCCCCCGGCCACGCCGACCCCGCCTCCATCCGCAGCCCGCCGCCGCCTCCCCGTCTGCTCACCACCGCTCCCCGCTCTGCTCCGCCCGCCTCCGCGCCGGCGAGCGCCGCGCCCGCCCGCGCTCACCGCCTCTCCGCCCCTCCGCGCCTCCTCCTCCGCCCGCGGCCGCGACCGCGACCGCCGTCGCCGATGCGCTCCCTCTCGCCTCCCCGAGCCCCGGCGCCGCTTCGCCGGCCACGACCGTCCGTCCTCCTCCGCGCGCCCGCCGGCCACCCTCCGTGCTACCTCGCCTCCCCCTGCCTCGTCTGCGCCTCGGCCGCCCCCGACAACCACCTCGCCGCCGGGCCCACCCTCGTCCGTCGCTCCTTCAGCCAACCGCAGGACCCCATCGAGCCGGCGACGCACCTTCCTCGCCGTCGTCAGTCAAGCCCAAGACCTGGCCGCTCCCTCCTCCTCGTTTTGGCCCTGGTGCCTTAGTGTTGTTGCAGATGCTTCATGTTTGAACCGTCCGCGTCAGAGGTTGCTTCAAACAGGCCCTTGGATTCGATGTGGCGTTTGTGTGTATAGATGGACCCGATGCACGAGTAAGGACCAGAGAGATTAAGGTACTTGAACACCACCGATGTCGATTCAAGATCTCCATCCGGGACTCCAAGGACTCCCTCACGGACATCGAGCGCCAAGATCGTCTCCCGGAATCCGAAACGCGAACCGACAAGATCTCCTTCTCGGGCCCCGATGACGCTAAGTTCTTCGTCGTAGATCTACAAAAGGCCTTCGACAAGACAAGGAACGCCAAGATCTTCGACCGAACTCCAAGACCGATCTGGTTCGAGGACCCGACAAGAGCTTCGCAACGACAAGAACGACACCAACCCGGGGCGAGTCCGACGCGCCCCCGACACCGAACCTAGTCCTCCTCCGCGAATGCGACAAGACCTACCTCCGATATCCGAGGACGACCGTCGACACCGAACCCGTCGAACCCTGGACCCTGAGACCAACCCCGAACCCCGGAACCAAGATCTGCCGAACCCTAATGTGTGACCCTTACCCGAGAACCCTATTTTATAATTTGCCAACTATATAAATTGTTGCATATTAATTGTTCATGCATGCATCCTTGTCTGTGGTTTGGGGGCCTTATGCCGATTCACCTAATAATTAAATATGGGGCCCATATGCGGGCAAATCTAGCCTTATATTGGCCTCATTTAAATTTGTGCATCGAATCGGTACCATATCTTGCCATGTTAAGACAACATTTAAATTGCGGGGTATCTAAATAACATGAACCATTTAATTAAATGTCGGGACCCTGGTTCCGCTTAATATGACCTAATTGCATTGCACCTTTGCCATGCCATGCATCATACATGCATCATGCCGATCTTCTGCCGTTGTATTAAATATTGCATCCGGTGTTTCTTCTAGTGGTTTGCTTCTTCGCGGATAAGGCCGTTGAGTTCATGTGAGCTTCGCCCCGATCTTCGGTTGAACCCTTCGACAATGTTTCAGGCGAGCATCTCCCTCTTTCTACCTATCTTACTTTTCTAGTATTTATTCCCTCCTGTTGATCTATTGCTATCTGTGTCGCGATGCTCTAGTTTCCGTACCCGTGATATCCCTTGCAGCCCTATATTGCCTCGGACACACCCTATTACCTGTTGTTTGGTAGATAGTTGGACTTGCGCGTCGTAGTCGCTTGCTCAAGTGTTGTTGCGCGTCGTCAAGTACCACAATTGTTGGAGAAGAGTCGCATGTTCAATGTTGGAGATGATCATGGCTTTAATTATTGTTCACTTTAATTACTGTTTAACAACTAAAATTGAATTAAGCAGAGGCATCGGTGGGTGATAGATAGTATTTGGCTTCCGACCGCCCACTTGTGTCCCGTAGGACCCGAGTTCTTGACACCTGTTCCGAGATCGAGCGCGCTAACCACAGGTGGGGAGATATGGGCCCCCCATTGATTATTACCTGATTTCAAAGTATTGTACTGGGGGCCACAAACTAGTTTGAGGTTTTATTTACTATCCTGTACCTATGCCATGCTTTACTGCTTTATTTACGATTGTGTGAGGAGCACGCTGTACTGTTTTGGAAGCGGAGTGTTTTCGCGGTATCGACAGTCCCCGTTTGGGGATTTGCTGTCGTATACCGCCATTGTCGCAAACCCTAAGTCCGTCTCGGAGACCGGCCGACTTCGTTGCGGGTGTCGACTTGGTGGGGTGGCCCCCATGTACTTGCTTTGGGTCTGGGAACGTCGTGACTTAGGCCCCGCCGACATACCGATGGGTGTATGTTAACTGATCTGGCAAAAAGGGTCGAAGTGCCTGTGGATACTTTGGTGCACCCCTGCAGGGTTAAATCTTTTCGAGAAGCCGTGTCCGCGGTTATGGACGACTTGGAGCACAGTGCTTGATCATAGACAACTATAACTAAAGTTTACTGTTGTAAATTGACTTGTATCCGATTTGACTAGTAATCAGCTTCACTACATCGGAATGGCTGAATAAAAGTACCAACAACTGCTGGGTTTCGGGTTATCTCATGCTAATTGTATCTGACTAGTAAGTGTCGCAACTACAACGGAATGGTTAACTAAAACGGCCCACTGCTTATTTTATCAGGATGATTACCTATACCTGACTAGTAATTACTGCAATGATAACTGAATAAATAAACTGCCAACGGTGTGAGTTCCTCGGTTGACTTCCTCGTTTGGTCTCGAGGGGGAATACCAGGATGGGATTGTTTGGTGTTAGTATCAGGTTGGATCCGAATAGGTCTCTCTTACCCCTCTCTGATAGCCGCCAGTTGTATCGAGTCTCTATAGGTTGTTTAGTGCATGCTGCCGCTGCCGCTTCCGTCCACCATACCTATGTAGGCGAGGACCGCCGAATTCTAGTCTCGCCGTGTACTGGCCTCAGTACTGACGCTCCTCTTTTTCCTTTGCCCTTTGTCGGCACCCCTTTTGTTTAAGCAGGTTTCGACGCCGTTAGCAGGGTTACCCTTCCGGCTTGGCCTGGGCAGGGTTATGGACGCCATTGGTTATTCTTCAGGGCTCTTAGCCCCATTTGCATCTTGTCCGTAGTCGGACGCTCTATCATTTTAAGGTGATTTGGATCTTTGTATATTATATCTGTATTCTTGACTCATTGAGTCGCTGTTGTATATATATCTGTTCTGTGGGTCCCATCGAGGACTGTTGTGTAATGTTATTACTTCGTTTTCCACCCGCACGCAAGTGCCTGGTGGGCACCTTCGAATCGTTTCTATGCGGGTTTGGCGGGTTTTCGCTAAAACTTGCATAGGGCCGATTCTGAGGGTGTTACAGAGTCCCACCTACCCCTCTCCCTCTCCCTCACCGACAGCCTGGCCCCACCCCAACCCGCTGCCACCTCCCCTCCTTCCTGGCCCCACATGCCGGCCCCACTCCCACTCACCCCGCCTGGACCCACCCCGGCCCCACCACTTCCTCTCTCTCCCTCCCCACGCGAGCAGCCCGACCCCGTCCTCTCCCACTTGCCGCCTCCGCCCCTCCGGCCGCTCAAGCCGCAACCGTGTGGGCCCCGTCCGCCACCGGCCGCCTCCCGTCGGCCGCGAGCCGCCGCCTGGGTCTCCCTCCTCCCGCGCCGGCGCCTCTCGACGAGCTCTCCGCGCCTCCCTCGCCAACCACCACCGGCCCTCCCCATCGCGTCGCCCACCTCCACAACCTCCGCTGCCGCTCGGACCCGCCGCCGCCAGGAGGCCCTCCTCCTCCGTGCCCCCCCGCTTCAGGCCGCCGCCCTTCCAAGGCCGCCGGTCGCCGGCCGTCTCCCCACCGGCACCTCCCGTGGCCTCCCTGTCGCGCCTCCCTCGCCGTGTCCCCGTGCCTGCGCTGCGTCGCCGCAGGCCGCTCCTCGGAACTTCTGCCTCGCCGAGTCCCTGTATGCCGACGATCGCCTCGAGTGGATGCCTCTGCTCGTTGCGGGTACGGCTCCAAGGACGCACGCGGTCTGCTCCAGTTTCGGGTCGTCGTCATCTTTCCGGCTATGCTTCTCGCAGTACTTTTGTTGCCGACCAAGGTCTGCTAGTGAACAAGCCCAACAGATTAGACAAGGAGGTCCATCGACAAGTTTTCCAAGATCCTCTCGAGCTGCCGTCTGTTTGACCAAGGTCGACACCGAACCCAAATAGCGCCCTTTTCCAAGATCTTCGTCCTGGGCCAACAAGATCTCCATCGCGGGCTCAAGTTCCCCCTCGAGTCCACCAAGATCTACTTCACGGATCCGAAAACCGATCCCGAACCCGGCGCCACGCCAAGTACTCCTTCCGGACCCGAAGA
Source organism: Avena sativa (assembly GCA_916181665.1). Lineage (NCBI taxonomy): Eukaryota > Viridiplantae > Streptophyta > Magnoliopsida > Poales > Poaceae > Avena > Avena sativa. Next base: position 387,913,740 of record OV702280.1, on the reverse strand, counting down.
CCATCGGTCAAGTTCACCACCGACAAAAGACGGGCGACAAGTTCTACTTCACGGGCACCGAGCGTCAGGATCGCCTTCACAGGAAACCGCAAAACATCCTTCCCGGGGAATTGAAGACCGCATCCACGGAACGCCAAGATCTTCTCCTCGGAACGCCATGACCGTCTACGCGGACCCGAAGACCACGAATGCGACAAGATCGACACCGACCAGGGCGAGACCGATGCGCCCCGACACCGGACCAAGTCCTTCTTCCCGGAACACCAAGCTCTTCCTCTGGTATCCGACCGTCGAAGACCGATCCCGTCGAACCCTGAACCCTGAGACCCGACCCTGAACCCCGAACCCCGGAACCAAGATCGTCGAACCCTAATGTGTGACCCTTATCCGAGAACCCTATTTTATAAATTGTCAACTATATAAATAGTTGCATTAAATCATTCATTTCGCATGCATATTGTCATGTGGTTTGGGGGCCTTATGCCGATTCACCTCATAACTAAATATGGGGCCCATATGCGGGCAAATCTAGCCTTATATTGGCCTCATTTAAATTTGTGCATCGAACCGTTGTCATATCTTGCCTGGTTAAAACAACATTTAAAATGCAGGGTAGCTAAACAACTTGAACCACTTGAATATTTTTCGGGACCTCGGTTCCGCTTAATCTTGCCTAATTGCATCGCACCTTTGCCATGTCATACATCATACATGCATCATGCCCGGTCTTTTGCCGTAGCATTAAATATTGCATCCGGTGTTTATTCTAGTGTTTTGCTTCTTCGCGGATAAGGCCGTTGAGTTGATGTGAGCTTCGCCCCGATCTTCGGTTGAACCTTCGGCAATGTTTTCAGGCGAGCATCTCCCCCTTTCTACCTATCTTACTTTTATAGTATTTATTCCCTCCTGTTGATCTATTGCTATCTGTGTTGCGATGCTCTAGTTTTCGTACCCGTGTTATCCCTTGCAGCCATATATTGCCGTGGACACATCCTATTACCTGTTGTTTGGTAGATAGTTGGATCTGCGCGCCGTAGTCGCTTGCTCAAGTGCTGTTGTGTGCCGTCAAGTATCACAGTTGTTGGAGTATTGCCTTATGTTTATTGTTGGAGTTGATCATAACTTTAATTACTGTTTAACAACTAAAATTGAAGTAAGTAAGCAGAGGCACAGGTGGGCAATAGATGTTATTTGGTTGTTAACCGTCCACTTGTGTCCCGTAGGACCCCGAGTACTTGATACTTGTTCCTTGGTTATTCGCGCTATCCACATCCGGGAGGCTTATGGGACCCCCCTGAGCCAGAGCTTGATTCCGTCTTATTTCTTGGGGCCACAAACTAGTTTGAGGTTTTATTTACGATCCTGTACTTATGCCATGCTTTACTGCTTTATTTAAATTGTGCGATGGATAGCACACTGTACTATTTAGGAAAGCGGAGTGTTTTCGCGGTATCGACAAGCCCGAGTTTTCGGGTTCCCGGTCGTTTACAGCCATTGACGCAAACCTTGAGTCCGTCTTGGAGTCAGCTAGCTTCGTTGCGGCTGTACTCAATGGGGTGGCCCCCTGAAATATTTCTGAATCCTGTGATTGCTTTGTCGTGAAGGCCTCGTTGGGTTTTGATTTGGTTTTTCCGAGGTTGATCGAGTGTGTGTTGCTATTTGTGCACCCCGGCCGGGTAAAAATTTTTGAAAGCCGTGTCCGCGGTTATGGACGACTTGGAGCATAGTATCTCGATCATAGACAACTATAACTAAAGTAGTGCTATAAATTTGACTTTATAATGACTAGTAATCAGCTTCACTATAATGGAATGGCTAACTAAAACTGCCCACAATTGCTTGTTTGGGTTGTCGCTTGCGACCATTGTATCTGACTAGTAAGTATTGCAACTACCACGGAATGGCTAAATAAAAGTACCAACAACTGCTGGGTTTTGGGTTATCTCATGCTAATTGTATTTGACTAGTAAGTGTCGCAACTACAACGGAATGGTTAATTAAAAGTGCCCACTGCTTATTTTATCAGGATGATTATATATACTTGACTAGTAATTGCTGCAACGATAACTGAATAAATAAAACTGCCAACGGTGTGAGTTCCTCGGTTGACTTCCTTGAATTAGGTCTCGAGGGGGAAATACCAGGATGGGTTTGTTTGGCGTTAGAATCGGGTTGGTTCCGAATAGGTCTTTCTTACCCCTCTCTGATAGCCGCCAGTTGTATCGAGTCTATATAGGTTGTTTCGTGCATGCTGCCGCTGCCGCTTCAGTCCACCATACCTATGTAGGCGAGGACCGCCGAATTCTAGCCTCGCCGTGTACTGGCCTCAGTACTGACGCTCCTCTTTTTCCTTTGCCCTTTGTCGGCACCCCTTGTGTTTAAGCAGGTTTTGAGATCGACGTCGTTAGCAGGGTTACCCTTCCGGCTTGGCCTGGGCAGGGTTATGGACGCCATTGGTTATTCTTCAGGGCTCTTAGCCCCATTTGCCTCTTGTCCGTAGCTGGACGCTATATCGTTTCAAGGTGATTTGGATCTTTGTATATTATATCTGTATTCTTGACTCTTTGAGTCGCTGTTGTATATATCTGTTCTGTGGGTCCCATCGAGGACTGTTGTGTAATGTTATTACTTCGTTTTCCACCCGCACGAAAGTGCCTGGTGGGCACCTTTGAATCGTTTCTATGCGGGTTTGGCGGGAATCGCTGAAACTTGCATAGGTCCGATTCTAAGGGTGTTACAGAGTGGTATCAGAGCCCAGCAGTTGCGATACCCCACAAGTCCAGCCTGTAGGATAACCTAGCTAACGGCCGAAGTAGAGTGTCAAAACTATTTTTGCAAAATCGGTTGGATAGTTCTGATTAGGTCTGATTTTACTCCTTACCCCTCTGCTATTCTCCTCTTACCTCTACGTGTTTTGGATCCGCTCTCTTCTCTCCCTTCGAGTCCAGGATTTCTCGTGGTTGGGTTCCATCGTACCTTCAGGGTTTCGTTTCCTCCTTTGGTAATGGTGTTGCTACGTCTGGTCTTCATGCTATCCGAGGGATCCTTCATCTGTTTGACTTCTCTTTGTTCCTTCTCGTGCCTTCCGGTGTTTTCCGACGCAACGACATCATCTACGCCAGATCTGATGCAGAGTCTGCATCACTCCTTTGTTCCGAACCTTGTTTGTCGAGATCTTCAGTCTGCTTCCGAGAGTTGGTTGGATAACCCGCCTATCCGTGTGCAGAGTAATGGTTTGGGTGCGCGATGGACTGATCACCATCCGACTACTCTTATCATTCGCTCTTGTACATCGAATCAGTGGATCCAGCAATTATACTCATTCCGCGGAAGTTAGAGGTGGCTTTATTTGTGGATACCTCTACATTCGACCTTTTGTTTCCGGAGTGTTTCCCTCAACGATCATGGACAACGACCTCTTGTTAGTGGTGTCGCGAGGATCTACACGAAGCGAGAAGATTCAGATCGCCGCTCTTCCTTCCGGTACCATGAGGCGGATCTCGAGGGCGAGATCCATTGTTAGTGGTGTCGAATTGTGGCATCCCGCAAAACCACTACTAGAAAATCGCGTTGTTTTTGTGCATTGCATCATCATGACCGCATGATCATGTCATCATGCCGCATTGCATTTGAGCATCGTCATCATCTTGCATTTGCTTGTATAAAACTATTTTCGGGAAAACCTAATTTGTTTTCTAAACGCCCCGTCTTTATTCAAACGCAAAACCCGGGTCTCCGGATTATTTTATTTTGTTTGCTATTGGTTTGCAAAAGCCCTGTTTGAAATAAATAAAATATTTAATTATTTTTAGTGGGGCAGTCGAACGGGACGATTCGACCCAGTCGACCACCCCCAGAATAAATCGGTCCACCTAGAACCTAAATCCTATTCCTACCCAAAACTATCTACCCACCAATCTCAGCTCGCCACCTCACCTCTGGACCCAATCCCTACCCACCTTGCCACCTCACCAATCCTCTTCTTTTCCCTCCACTCCTTCTCTCACCCCAGTCCCACCTACCCCTCTCCCTCTCCCTCACCGACAGCCTGGCCCCATCCCAACCCGCTGCCACCTCCCCTCCTTCCTGGCCCCACATGCCGGCCCCACTCCCACTCACCCCGCCTGGACCCACCCCGGCCCCACCACTTCCTCTCTCTCCCTCCCCACGCGAGCAGCCCGACCCCGTCCTCTCCCACTTGCCGCCTCCGCCCCTCCGGCCGCTCGAGCCGCCACCGTGTGGGCCCCGTCCGCTGCTGGCCGCCTCCCGTCGGCCGCGAGCCGCCGCCTGGGTCTCCCTCCTCCCGCGCCGGCGCCTCCCGGCGAGCTCTCCGCGCCTCCCTCGCCAACCACCGCCGGCCCTCCCCACTCGTCGCCCACCTCCACAACCTCCGCCGCCGCTCGGACCCGCCGCTGCCAGGAGGCCCTCCTCCTCCGTGCCCCCCCGCTTCAGGCCGCCGCCCTTCCAAGGCCGCCGGTCGCCGGCCGTCTCCCCACCGGCACCTCCCGTGGCCTCCCTGTCGCGCCTCCCTCGCCGTGTCCCCGCGCCTGCGCCGTGTCCCCGCGCCTGCGCCGCGTCGCCGCAGGCCGCTCCTCGGAACTTCTGCCTCGCCGAGTCCCTGTATGCCGACGATCGCCTCGAGTGGATGCCTCTGCTCGTTGCGGGTACGGCTCCAAGGACGCACGCGGTCTGCTCCAGTTTCGGGTCGTCGTCATCTTTCCGGCTATGCTTCTCGCGGTACTTTTGTTGCCGACCAAGGTCTGCTAGTGAACAAGCCCAACAGATTAGACAAGGAGGTCCATCGACAAGTTTTCCAAGATCCTCTCGAGCTGCCGTCTGTTTGACCAAGGTCGACATCGAACCCAAATAGCGCCCTTTTCCAAGATCTTCGTCCTGGGCCAACAAGATCTCCATCGCGGGCTCAAGTTCCCCCTCGAGTCCACCAAGATCTACTTCACGGATCCGAAAACCGATCCCGAACCCGGCGCCACGCCAAGTACTCCTTCCGGACCCGAAGACCATCGGTCAAGTTCACCACCGACAAAAGACGGGCGACAAGTTCTACTTCACGGGCACCGAGCGTCAAGATCGCCTTCACAGGAAACCGCAAAACATCCTTCCCGGGGAATTGAAGACCGCATCCACGGAACGCCAAGACCTTCTCCTCGGAACGCCATGACCGTCTACGCGGACCCGAAGACCACGAGTGCGACAAGATCGACACTGACCAGGGCGAGACCGATGCGCCCCGACACCGGACCAAGTCCTTCTTCCCGGAACACCAAGCTCTTCCTCTGGTATCCGACCGTCGAAGACCGATCCCGTCGAACCCTGAACCCTGAGACCCGACCCTGAACCCCGAACCCCGGAACCAAGATCGTCGAACCCTAATGTGTGACCCTTATCCGAGAACCCTATTTTATAAATTGTCAACTATATAAATAGTTGCATTAAATCATTCATTTCGCATGCATATTGTCATGTGGTTTGGGGGCCTTATGCCGATTCACCTCATAACTAAATATGGGGCCCATATGCGGGCAAATCTAGCCTTATATTGGCCTCATTTAAATTTGTGCATCGAACCGTTGTCATATCTTGCCTGGTTAAAATAACATTTAAAATGCAGGGTAGCTAAACAACTTGAACCACTTGAATATTTGTCGGGACCTCGGTTCCGCTTAATCTTGCCTAATTGCATCGCACCTTTGCCATGTCATACATCATACATGCATCATGCCCGGTCTTTTGCCGTCGCATTAAATATTGCATCCGGTGTTTATTCTAGTGTTTTGCTTCTTCGCGGATAAGGCCGTTGAGTTGATGTGAGCTTCGCCCCGATCTTCGGTTGAACCTTCGGCAATGTTTTCAGGCGAGCATCTCCCTCTTTCTACCTATCTTACTTTTATAGTATTTATTCCCTCCTGTTGATCTATTGTTATCTGTGTTGCGATGCTCTAGTTTTCGTACCCGTGTTATCCCTTGCAACCATATATTGCCGTGGACACATCCTATTACCTGTTGTTTGGTAGATAGTTGGACCTGCGCGTCGTAGTCGCTTGCTCAAGTGCTGTTGCGTGCCGTCAAGTATCACAGTTGTTGGAGTATTGCCTTATGTTTATTGTTGGAGTTGATCATAACTTTAATTACTGTTTAACAACTAAAATTGAAGTAAGTAAGCAGAGGCACAGGTGGGCAATAAATGTTATTTGGTTGTTAACCGTCCATTTGTGTCCCGTAGGACCCCGAGTACTTGATACCTGTTCCTTGGTTATTCGCGCTATCCACATCCGGGAGGCTTATGGGACCCCCCTGAGCCAGAGCTTGATTCCGTCTTATTTCTTGGGGCCACAAACTAGTTTGAGGTTTTATTTACGATCCTGTACTTATGCCATGCTTTACTGCTTTATTTAAATTGTGCGATGGATAGCACACTGTACTGTTTAGGAAAGCGGAGTGTTTTCGCGGTATCGACAAGCCCGAGTTTTCGGGTTCCCAGTCGTTTACAGCCATTGACGCAAACCTTGAGTCCGTCTCGGAGTCAGCTAGCTTCGTTGCGGGTGTACTCAATGGGGTGGCCCCCTGAAATATTTCTGAATCCTGTGATTGCTTTGTCGTGAAGGCCTCGTTGGGTTTTGATTTGGTTTTTCCGAGGTTGATCGAGTGTGTGTTGCTATTTGTGCACCCCGGCCGGGTAAAACTTTCTGAAAGCCGTGTCCGCGGTTATGGACGACTTGGAGCACAGTATCTCGATCATAGACAACTATAACTAAAGTAGTGCTATAAATTTGACTTTATAATGACTAGTAATCAGCTTCACTATAATGGAATGGCTAACTAAAACTGCCCACAATTGCTTGTTTGGGTTGTCGCTTGCGACCATTGTATCTGACTAGTAAGTATTGCAACTACCACGGAATGGCTAAATAAAAGTACCAACAACTGCTGGGTTTTGGGTTATCTCATGCTAATTGTATTTGACTAGTAAGTGTCGCAACTACAACGGAATGGTTAATTAAAAGTGCCCACTGCTTATTTTATCAGGATGATTATCTATACTTGACTAGTAATTGCTGCAACGATAACTGAATAAATAAAACTGCCAACGGTGTGAGTTCCTCGGTTGACTTCCTCGAATTAGGTCTCGAGGGGGAAATACCAGGATGGGTTTGTTTGGCGTTAGAATCGGGTTGGTTCCGAATAGGTCTTTCTTACCCCTCTCTGATAGCCGCCAGTTGTATCGAGTCTCTATAGGTTGTTCTGTGCATGCTGCCGCTGCCGCTTCAGTCCACCATACCTATGTAGGCGAGGACCGCCGAATTCTAGCCTCGCCGTGTACTGGCCTCAGTACTGACGCTCCTCTTTTTCCTTTGCCCTTTGTCGGCACCCCTTGTGTTTAAGAAGGTTTTGAGATCGACGTCGTTAGCAGGGTTACCCTTCCGGCTTGGCCTGGGCAGGGTTATGGACGCCATTGGTTATTCTTCAGGGCTCTTAGCCCCATTTGCCTCTTGTCCGTAGCTGGACGCTATATCGTTTCAAGGTGATTTGGATCTTTGTATATTATATCTGTATTCTTGAATCTTTGAGTCGCTGTTGTATATATCTGTTCTGTGGGTCCCATCGAGGACTGTTGTGTAATGTTATTACTTCGTTTTCCACCCGCACGAAAGTGCCTGGTGGGCACCTTTGAATCGTTTCTATGCGGGTTTGGCGGGAATCGCTGAAACTTGCATAGGTCCGATTCTGAGGGTGTTACACCTTGTTGGAGTCAAATTGGGATTTTCTAGAAATCTATATCATAACTCTTTTTGAAGATGGTCACTTTTCGGGCCGAAGACTGCGTCAAACGGAAAACTCTTCAACAACAAAGTTGTAAAAAAAATCGCGAAAATTGTTCTGGACATATAATTTAAATGATTCCGAGTCTGGACGGGTCCGCTAGGCCCAATTTACTGCAGCCCAAGATAGGGTAGCGAAAATCCGAGAAGCTATATAAAGGGAGGAAACCTAATTCGTGGGAGACACCTCCACCCACGAATTTACAGCACCAAAGCCACGTTTTTGCCTCCCCCATGGATCCCCCCAAGAAGCTATGAAGGAAGGGGGCTAAGGAGCGGTGCTCCCCGACGATATCGGTGGCGAGGAAGGAGTCCCTCGCGTCGCCGCTGGCGTCGCCGCCGCCTTTTTAACATCTTCACCGCCATCTCCATCACCTAATCCTCCTAGTATGCAGTGGTTCATCCCCCCCCCCACACACACACCTCTGTACTGTCCTATGTAAACATGGTGTTTGATGCTATAAGTTATAATCCTATGATCTATGTCATGTTTGTGTAGTTTCTTTGTTCTTAGATTGATTGTTGAACGTCTTTGGTTCATTAGAGTTGTATGTTGATATGGTACAGTCCTTTGATGTCCATTATATTTGTGCGCGCGTGGATTAAACATCATAGGGTTTGTAGTATGTGGAAGAGGAAGGGGAAGTTCTACCGGAGTGACAGAAACCTAAGGACGTGAACCGGAACGTTGCATGTATGGGAGTAAGAGGACCATTAACTTAAGGCTATGGTTGGGGAAACCTTAGTGCATTGTTAGTAGTTACGGATGTTTGCTAACAATCCAATCATATAGTACATGTAATTCCAAATAGTGAAGCACATGTATATTTAGCCTCTCCCACATAGAAAAATGCATCGATATAATGAACTCGATTTATTCGCTAATTAAACTTGGACAAAGCCACCACAATTACCACCACTATTCCACACTCATGGTTCTGTTAATTTAGTGTATTTTCTTGCTACAACAACTATGTCAGGGATATGACCACGGATACCCCAGAGTTGGGTCGTAAGTAGGTCAATAAGGTACATGTATGAGAAAAGGATATCCAATATGAGAACATAAGTTAAATAGAAAAGGATAAAGGAAAAAGCTAGACTGGGCCGAATTATAGATATCTCGGCCCAGCAAAATACTTCCCTAGCCGGGTTTACTTTTTCTTGGGCGAATTAAGGAAAATACTAGTCGGGCCGAGTCAGTATACCTCGGCCCACTTGGTCCAATGGCCGAAACAGGCACCACCTCGTCGCCAACTCCCCTCCAGCATCGGCAACGTCGACACCCCTCACGTACCTCGGCGCGAGTCTTCTTGCCAAAGAGTTGTGCCTCGGCAACCACTCCGCCCCCCGTCGCTCATCACCCCCGGGTGGGCCGAGACAGGCGCATTTTGGACCACCGCGGGTCGCAGGATCTAGCTCTCCCCGCCAAGAAGCCACCCGGCTAGGCCACCTCTGGATTCAGCCCATCGCTGGAGACAACAAGTCCAGGCCGAATAAGGAGAAGTCCGGCTAGGACCTTTTTACTAGGATGGTTTGGCTAGGCCTTTACGAATAAGTCGGCTGGGCTGCTAAAACTCCAAGCCGAATCAGAGTATGGGAAGGCCGAATTTCCTTTTCCTCTAGGACTTCTGGGCCGAATCAGTTCATCCCGGGCGCCCTTTTATTTATCTCTGGATGAACCCTCAACCTCCACGAGAACACGCCATCAAGCCAGGACAAGCTCCTCAAGAACCGTGCCAGTCTTGGGACGCCCATGGCTCAGACTGGCAAATGGCATATGGAATATTCCCTTGGCATCTAAGAAGATGCTAGGGAATTGCCAGGCATCTCCAGAGATGCCAAAGCATATGCTGAGCATCTCCAGAAGATGCCCGGAATATGCTGAGAAGATGCCAATCGTAGGTAGCAAGATTTTTCCCCTGGGCTCCCCTTGATAAGGAGCACCAGGGGTCGTTCAAGGAGAGACCCCTAAGGGCTCCTGTCCTCTCTGCTCGCTAGGATCTCTCTCTCTCTCTCTTCCTCCTCCACTCTCACAGAGAGATCTAGATAGAGGCATAGAAAATACAACTCAAGGAGCATCATTGTAGCCACAAGCATGGCAAGATTGTATGAGATTAGATGTAGGGAAAGAGGTGTTATCTCAACATGAGAGCCTCTACCCTAGATAAATTGTATTTCTCTTTGTTCTTATGAGTGCGGTCTTCACTACATCATCCCTCCCCGGATTCCTCCATGTCCATCTGCCCCAACTTTAGCCTACCCATGGCATATGCCGTGATACCACCACGATATTTGGCGCCCACCGTGGGGCCTTTTAGTGGCGTTGGTTGGGACCCCATCCGGACGGGAGCATATTCATCAACTTCTTCTTCATAGAGATCCTTTAGCCCCTCCAAGCGAATCGAGAAGAGAGAGGTAACAGGAGTCTCCAAGTCTGACTCAGCAAGGCAAGTAAGACTCCGCGAGCATGACTCAGACTCTTCTCCAAGCACACTGTGAGTATGAGATAACTCAATCACCCACATTCGATCTTCCACCCCGGGAAGGAAATAACTCAACCCGGGGACTAACCAACGCGTCCATAGAGTCACCCTTAGATGGAGAAAGCATCATGTTGATTCAGATTAGTTTCTGACTCAGGTTATTTATGATTCGGATTAGTTTCTGACTCAGCTTATTTATGATTCAGATTAATTCCTGACTCGGCTTATTTATGATTCGGATTAGTTCCTGACTCGGCTTATTTATGATTCGGATTAGTGTTTGATTCAGCTTACCAGCTCACCTCTGATTCGGATTAGAACTTGATTTAGCTTACCAACTTATCTTTGATTCGGACTAACATTTGATTCAGCTTGCTAGGGTATATTATAACTCGGATTTATATTTTGACTTAGCTTACCAGCTTATCTTTGATTCGGATTAGAGTTTGATTTAGCTTGCCATCTTGCCAGCTTAGGTAATGACTCGGATTGATATTTAACTCATCTTGCCAGGTTATCTTATATCTTGGATGGCTATTTGCCAGCATATCATAACTCAAATTTATATCTCGGATCTACATCTCAAATCACATCACTTGGCAATTATCCCTATTATCATATCCCAAAACTTTATCTTGGATCCATATCAAAGGCAATTTGTCACCATCTCATCAGATCAAATTATATCTCAGTAATCAGATGACTCGGATTTGAGTCATATAACTCGGATTTTGAGTTAGATGACTCAGATTTGAGACATAAGTCAAATTTGAGTAGTATAACTTGGATGTAAAAATAGATAATTCGGATTTGTAATCAGATGATTCGGATTTGAGTCATATAACTCGAATTTTGAGTCGGGTGACTCAGATTTGAGACATAAGTCAAATTTGAGTAGTATAACTCAGATGTAAAAATAGACGATTCAGATTTGAAATCAGATGACTCGGATTTGAGTCATATAACTCGAATTTTGAGCCAAATGATTCAGATTTGAGGCAGACGTCAAATTTGAGTAATATAACTCAGATGTAAAAACAGATGATTCGGATTTAGAATCAGATGATTCGGATTTGACTCATATAACTCGGATTTTGAGTCAAATGACTCAGATTTGAGACCTAAGACAGATTTTGAGTAATATAACTCAAATTGAGAATCAGATGACTCGGATTTGAGTCATATAACTCGGATTTCGAGTCAAATGATTCGGATTTGGAACGTAAGTCAGAATGGAGTAATATAACTCAGAAAAGGTAATTCAGATGGAAACATTCCCAAAGGGGTTAAAAGACCAGTGCCTAAAAATGGCAAGAAGTCACAACTTAACCAAAAGGGTTAAAAGAGCAGTGCCAAAAATGGCCAGAACTCGTAACTTACCCAAATGGGTTAAAATACCAGTGCCTAAAATGGCAAGAAGTCACAACTTAACCAAACGGGTTAAAAGACCAGTGCCTAAAAATGGCGAGAAGTCATAAACTCACCCAAAGGGGTTAAAAGACCAGTGCCTAAAAATTGCCAGAAGTCATAAACTTATCCAAGGGGTTAAAAGAGCAGTGCCAAAAATGGCCAGAACTCATAACTTACCCAAAGGGGTTAAAAGAGCAGTGCCAAAAATGGCCAGAACTCATAACTTACCCAAAGGTGTTAACAGACCAGTGCCTAAAAATGGCCAGGAGTCATAAACTTACCCAAAGGGGCTAAAAGACCAGTGCCTAAAAATGGCAGAAGTAATTAGCTTACCCAAAGGGGTAGATGCCACAAACTTACCCAAAAAAGGTTATATGAACCAGAGGTATGTGACAAAGAGATTATACGACGAAAAACAACTATGTGAATATTTTAATAGAGCCTATACTATGAGTCCCCCATAGCCTCGGGGACTAATGTCAGGGATATGACCCCGGATACCCTAGAGTTGGGTCATAAGTAGGTCAATAAGATACATGTATGAGAAAAGGATATTCAATATGAGAACAGAAGTTAAATAGAAAAGGATAAAGGAAAAAGCTAGACTGGGCCGAATTATAGATATCTCGGCCCAGCAAAATACTTCCCTGGCCGGATTTACTTCTTCCTGGGCGAATTAAGGAAAATACTAGTCGGTCCGAGTCAGTATACCTCGGCCCACTAGGTCCAATGGACGAAACAGGCACCACCTCGTCGCCAACTCCCCTTCAGCATCGCCAACGTCGCCACCCCTCACGTACCTCGGTGCGAGTCTTCCCTCCTTAAAGTACAATGGACGTCGCCTAGAGGGGGTGAATAGGCTTTTAAAATTATTACGGTTTAGGCTCAAGTAAATGCGAAATAAAACTAACGTTTAATTTATTGAGAACAAAACCTAGTTCACCTAAGTGCACCAACAACCTACGCTAAACAATACAAGCAACAAGGTGATAGTAAGATATGAATACTTCAAGCATGATGGCTATCATAAAGTAAAGTGCATAAGTAAAGGGGTCGGTTGAGAGATAACCGATGGACACGGAGACGAAGATTTGTTTCCCGAAGTTCACTTCCAAAGAAGCTATGTATCTGTTGGAGAGGTGCGATGGCGCAATGCTCTCCGAACGCCACAAATGCCTCACCTCGAGGTGTGGTGGCTCGGTGCTCACCAAACGCCACACAAGGCCTCACCCTGGATGCGGAAGCACGCAACTCACCGACACTACAAAAGGTTCACCCTATTCTCCCGAGTGTGCACCACAAAAGGCGGGCACTCGCTCCACTATGGGACTCTTGAGGGAGGTCACCGAACCCGTACAAGATTGGGGCTATCTCCACAACTCAATTGGAGGCTCCCAACAACAAAGCCACAAAAGGATACAACGTCACAAAAGGCCAACAAAGCCACAACAGGCTACAAGACCACAAAATATCAACAAGACCATAAAAGTTCAACAACCCAACCACACAACCGTCTAGGGTTCCAAGAACCCAAGAGAAACAAGCCCACAAGCTTGAACTCACCGAATATCCAAGGAGAACTCAAACCTATGCACAAAATGCAAGGGAAAGTCCTTCTCTCTCAAATTCCAACAAAGCTACAAAATCTATTAGGGGAATAAGGGAGGAACAACACAAGAGGAGAACACAAAACTCTCCAAGATCTAGATCCCAATTTGATTCCTTCACAAAGAAGGGATTTGACTTGGGGGGATTGTAGATCTAGATCTCCTCTCACTTTTCCCTCAAAAATATGTAAGAATCATGGGAGAGAGAGGGAGTAAGAGAGCTCAAATAGGTCAACAATGGTGGGCAAAAACGAGCTCAAAAGATGGGGAACCATTGGGAAAGAAGCCCCCCTTAAATAGGAGAAGGAAAAACTGACCGTTTGGGCCAGATTTGTGCACCACCGGAACTTCTGGCCCTCCACCGTAACTTTCGGCAAATAGAAACACAAGTTACTGAACTTTACCGGAACTTGGGTCGGATCTTGGGCCGTAACTTCCGCTCAAGCAAAAATGCAGGATAACATTGCACGAAAACTTCAATAACTTTTGATTCCGGACTCTGTCTTTGATCATTTTGGGCTCGTTTTGAAGAGAACGAAAAGCTCTATAAGATTATGCAAAGAAACATCATAGTCTAGCATGGAAGTATAAAAAAATTGAGAAATGTATGACCTCTCTAGAAGCGATGAACCGGTAAAACCTCCAAAACCCAAAACACAAGAAGTTGAGTTTGGAAACTCCGATTGGGATGAAACCAATTTTGTTGGGAAGATAAAACCAAGAGAACCCAACAAAATGTTAAATATTGGATACCAACAAGGGAGAAAATATCAATTATATATATGTGAAGTATCCCCCAAGGTGTGGAGCCGGAAAACTTGCAAGATCAAAAATCACAATAAGATATGCAAGGGAAATCCTTGGACGATGAACTAGAGCTTGTTATGATGATGACCACAAGATATAGATCCTCTCATGGACAAGTACAAAATAACAACCAAGAAATATGATGCTATGAATGCAAAGGTTTGAGCTCTCTCCGAACGATGCAATCGAGACACCCGCTTGAGAGCCCCTCTTGATAGTATGGCTATCTATCCTAAACCCGGTCTCCCAACTAACAAGACGAGACCGGCAAAAGAGAAGCCCTATCAAGAACATACCTTTGCCTTGAGCATCCCACTTGAACTTGATGTAGACCGTCTTGTTCTTCTATAGTGGGAACACCTTTCTTGTTTGCTCTTGCTTGATGAAGATGAAGACTTGCAAATTTCTCCCCCATACTCCATGGGGAAACCTCTTCTTTGAACTTGTCTTCATCACCCCATGATCATGAGGATGGCAAGATTCAAGCATGAGATCTTATAGAGATGGCGCATCTTGAGCTTGCCCTTCTTCATCCCTTCTTGAGGTTGATCCATCTTGATGCAAATCTTTGCACTTGTCTTGATCAACCTTCAAGCTCCTTCTTTCTTCATGATTCCAATGGCACAAAGCCCTTGGACATTTCTTCAACTCTCAACCTTGAGACCAACACATGGCCCAAGCGACGCCAATGGACAAACCTACAAGTGAAACTCAATTTACACTTTAGTCCAAAGAGATTGTCATTAATTACCAAAACCACACATGGGGGCATACATGCCCTTTCACCGCCAAAGAGTTGCGCCCCGGCAACCACTCCCCCCCCTCCCCCGTCGCTCGTCACCCCCGGGTGGGCCGAGACAGGCGCAGTTCGGCCCAACGCGGGTTGTAGGCTCCAGCTCGCCCCGCCAAGAAGCCACCTGGGTGGGCCGGATGAGGAGTAGTCCGGCCCACCGTGGGATATGCCTCGCCAACCCAACTACAATATCCAGCTGGGCCACCTCTGGATTCAGCCCATCGCTGGAGACAACAGGTCCAGGCCGAATAAGGAGAAGTTCGGCTAGGCCCTTTTTACTAGGATGGTTCGACTGGGCCTTTACGAATAAGTCGGCTGGGCTGCTAAATCTCCAAGCCGAATCAGAGTATGGGAAGGCCAAATTTCCTTTTCATCTAGGACTTCTGGGCCGAATCAGTTCATCCCGGGCACCCTTTTATTTATCTCCGAATGAACCCTCAACCTCCACGAGAACACGCCATCAAGCCAGGACAAGATCCTCAAGAACCGTGCCAGTCTTGGGAGCCCATGGCTCAGACTGGCACATGTCATATGGAATATGCCCTTGGCATCTAAGAAGATGCTAGGGAATATGCCAGGCATCTCCAGAGATGCCAAAGCATATGCTGAGCATCTCTAGAAGATGCTCGGAATATGCTGAGAAGATGCCAATCGTAGGTAGCAAGATTTGTCCCCTAGGCTCCCCTTTATAAGGAGCACCAGGGGGGATCGTTCAAGGAGAGACCCCCGAAGGGCTCCTCTCCTCTCTGCTCGCTAGGAGCTCTCTCTCTCTTCCTCCTCCACTCTCACAGAGAGATCTATATAGAGGCATAGGAAATACATCTCAAGGAGCATCATTGTAACCACAAGCATGGCAAGATTATATGAGATTAGATGTAGGGAAAGAGGTTTTATATCAACATGAGAGCCTCTACCCTAGATAAATTGTATTTCTCTTTGTTATTATGAGTGCGGTCTTCACTACATCATCCCTCCCCGGATTCCTCCACGTCCATCGGCCCCAACTTTAGCCTACCCATGGCATATGCCGTGATACCACCACGAAAAACTAGCTTTACTTTCTTGTTGTTTATTATCTTGCAAAGCTTTCTCTAGTGCTTGTTTTGCTGCTCTATTTTTATTTCCTAGATAATGCAAACATTTAGTGTGCGTAGAGTTGTATCAGTGGTTGATAGAATTTGAGAAAATATTTATGCTACCTTTAGCTCCTCGTTGGGTTCGACACTCTTACTTATCGAAAGGCTACACACAATCCCTTATACTTGTGGTATATCAAGACCTTTTCTGGCATCGTTGTCGGGGAGCAATAGCGTGTGGGTGAATATTCTTGTGTGCACTTATTTGATTTATCTCTAAGTAGTTTTTACTTTCACTTTTAAGTTGGTCTCTATCTTAGTATGGATAGGGATTGCGAATTACAAAAAAAATTAGTTGTAATTGTTACCTAAAAACGTTTTCAAAAAGGAAAGTGATTGGAAAGATGAGTAATGGTTAAGTGGGGGTCGACCTTGAACACTTGTGTTCATGCCTAAGAAACCAAAACAAATCTTTCCATGGAAGCTTTTCAACTGAAGGAAGGCACAATTAAATATCAATTCCCATTCAAGAAAGGTATATAATACCTTTTGCCTCTCCTATTAAAACAAAAGTTGCTCTTAATGCTTCTTTATTTGAAAATACTTGAATCTTGCTTCTTGTGCCTAACTTAAAGGCGTTAAAGAAAAGTACTTCTTGAGAGATAACCCAATAGTTTTCTTGAGTCTTGGAAGTTACTACTTCTGTAATAACCTATCCTTATCCTTTTATTTGATTTTTGTGCCAAGAATAACCTCTAATGAGAGGGAAGTAAGATTTGGGGAGTTGCTGTCCCAAAACAGATTTGTGTGCTCCACTGTAAAAATTCTTGAAAAATCTCTGTAAGTCGGATTGAGCTGTAATTTTCTAAATAAATCCCCCAGGTTGTTTGCTAACTTTTTTAGTTCAACGCTTTTTGATTTGAGCAACAGAAGGTCTTTGAAAAAATCAGTTTCTACCTGCTGGTCTGTTTTGACAGATTTCTACCATTATTCGCATTTGCTTCTTATTGATTTCGTTTTGGCTTCTTTTTTGGGAAATTGAGATTTTTGAGGGAATTGCTACAGTAGCTTGTGTCTTTCGTGAAAGTTTTTCTGTTTTGAAACTAAACCCAAATGCCTATTATCTTTTGAATGCACTAATATTGCTAATGAAGATTGTGTGAAGTTTTGTATGAAGGGAAATTTTCAGGTGTAAGAAAAGAATGATGTAATGAGATGAAGAATGGATAAAAGCTCAAGCTTGGGGATGCCACCCTGTTTCACCCCAAGAAATATTCAAGACGTACAAGCGTGAAAGCTTGGGGATGCCCAAGGAATTCCCTTTTTCATCAATAAAAATCCCAGGTCTTTCTAGACACTTCGTTTTTATTGTTTCATGCACTATTGTGTTGTTCTTGGAGCGTCTTAGTTTTAATTTTTGGTTTTTTTACTTAGTTTTCTTGAATAAAGTGGTTGGAGCCCCGTTTTCGGTGTGTTGTTTCAAATAAGGTGATTGGGTTGGAAAAGAGTAGGAAGCTTCATGCTTATAAG
The DNA here is from genome assembly GCA_916181665.1 of Avena sativa. Taxonomy (NCBI): domain Eukaryota; kingdom Viridiplantae; phylum Streptophyta; class Magnoliopsida; order Poales; family Poaceae; genus Avena; species Avena sativa. Next base: position 387,896,193 of record OV702280.1, on the reverse strand, counting down.
TGGTACAAAAGGAGTTTGTTTTGACTGTGGCATATACCTTATCATGTCATGTTCGATGTTGTTTTGACCCTATGCTTAGTGGTTATTGTTGTAGCATGACTTGTTTCAAACAATTGGGATTACTTAATGTGCATTGAACGAATCATGCATTGTTTTAGCATACAGAAGCATAATATTGTGGTATTCTCCTTTGATGCTTTGTTTGGGTTGACTTGGCACATACTCACACCATGTTATGACTATGAACCAGTCACCATAGCCTCTATGATCATTTACTTTTTGACTTGTGGTACCACTTTCTGCTTTGATCAGTAATGTTTTGTCGCTCTGCATGATTACGGCCATTATTGCTCTCTTAGTTGGTCGCTCCCAGTCTTTTGCTAGCCTCCACTTGTATTGAGTAATATCTACTTATGCATCCAACTCCCAAGAAACCAAGTTATTTCAAAGTGTCCACTATAAATTCCTATGCATGGTGTGTGACACCATTCCAAGTATATTCTTGTTTTATCTATCTTCCAAATTAAACTTGTTATGTGAAAGTTAGTGATTAAAGCTCTCACAAACTTGATGGCACACTTTATTTTTCTTGCCCCTAATAAACTTGAACCATTCTGTCATCTATGTTGTATATGCTTGCACTTATAAGTTGGGATTAGCATAACCGTGCTATCACGGGAAACGCTTTCAACACTTGTAGATATCTACGTAGTTGATATCATGCTCTTTTGTTTATGGATGTCGTCGGTGTGAAATGAAAGGGGGGCTTGTAAGTCAATGGAGTTATGTATGTGTGTTAGAGAAACGCCTGGGCCGCTAGCCTAAGCCATGCCTAATCATGGTGGAAACTTGCAGCATCACCACAGTGAGTAATCTATGAAGCATTCTTCTTATAAAAAGAGATAGAGATTGAGAAAAAAAAGATATGAGAAAAGAGGAAAGAGAGAAAAAAGCATCATTTTCCCATGGTAAATAAGAAGATCGCTGAGATGCTCATTGTATGCTTGACTTGTCATTTCGTTATGGGATAGCTCTTGTATCATTGGGCAAGGGGTACCCCATTGGTGGTTCTCTATGATACACATGTACTTACTATGACAAGAACTTACCGGTGACTAAAGTTGAGTAGCATGAGGAGCGGCCCTCATACTCAAGGGACATGAGATTGCCAGCTTATACTTTGTCAAGCATATACTCCATCTTTGTTCACTTTAACCTTAATTACTTCAAGATGCTTATGATATGGGCAATGAGAGCTAAAAGCTAACAAGTACCATAATTTTTGGAAGCTCTTTATGAAACTTGAAATCCCTGCTTCTCTTTGAAGGGCCTTTCTTCAACTATTATATTGAGTCTCCACCTTCTATCCTTAGGCACCAATTAAGAGAGCATAGTTGCCATTCTTAGTTCTATGTGCATTGTTTCAAAACTTGTTGATTGATTCATAAGGTTGATATTGCTTGTTCTTAAACTATTTGTATCTAGTCACCCTTATGAACTTTGAAGGTTTCATATGCATTTATGATTTGCTATACCATGAGGGACAAGCTGAATACCACTCTTATTATGTTTTCTTTATGTGAAACAAACAAATGTTTTTCAATGCATTGTTATTCATGATCTTTGTTTGTAACCATTTCATGTTGCAACTTGGTTGCTATGTCTTATTGTTAGAACTAAATCTTCCATGCTCTAGAGTACTTTGATCCAGCTATCCATGCTTTGCGAATGGTTTGATCAAGATTATGATGGTGCTTGTCACCTCAAAAATTATATTATTTTTATCGTTTACCTACTCGAGGACGAGCATGAACTAAGCTTGGGGATGTTGATATGTCCATAATGTATCTATAAGTTTTTATGCTTTTATGCTATTATTATGCTTTTGACACTCTTTTTATATAAAGTTCATGAGTTATTTGGACTAACCTACTAATAGTTGCAAAAGTACACAATGTTCTTGTTTTACACTTTAATGTGTAGTGATTATCAAGAATACAAGTGGAACCCTTGTTGGAGTCAAATTGGGATTTTTCAGAAATCTATCTCGGAACTCTTTTTGCAGATGGTCACTTTTCGGGTCGAAGACGGCGTCAAACGGAAAACTCTTCAATTACAAAGTTGTAGAAAATTTTGCGACAATCGTTTTGGAAATATAATTTAGATTATTCCGAGTCCGGACGGACCTGCTAGTCCCGATTTACTGCAGCCCAAGATAGGGTAACACGAATCCGAGAAGCTATATAAAGGGAGGAAACCTAATTCGTGGAAGACACCTCCACCCACGAATTTACAGCCACCAAAGCCATGTTTTTGCCTCCCCCATAGATCCCATCTCCATAGGGGAGGTCTCCCAAGAAGCCATGAAGGAAGGGAGCTAAGGAGCGGTGCTCCCCCACGATACCGGTGGCGGGGAAGGAGTCCCCCGCGCCGGCACCACCCTCTTCACCATCTTCACCGACATCTCCATCACCTAATACTCCTAGTATGCAGGGGTTCATCCTCCCACACATCTCTGTACCGTCCTATGTAAACATGGTGTTTGATGCTATAAGTTATAATCCTATGATCTATGTCATGTTTGTGTAGTTTCTTTGTTCTTAGATTGAATGGTTGAATGTCTTTGGTTCATTAGAGTTGTATGTTGATACGGTACAATACTTTGGTGTCTATTATATTTGTGTCTGCCTGGATTAAACATCATAGGGTTTGTAGTATGTGTAAGAGAAAGGGGGAAGTTCTGTCGGAGTGACAGAAACCTAAGGATGCGAATCGGAACATTGCATGTATGGGAGTAAGAGGACCATTAACTTAAGGCTATGGTTGGGGAACGAATATTTGCTAACAATCCAATCATATAGTACATGTAATTTCAAATAGTGAAACACATGTATATTTAGCCTCTTCCACATAGAAAACTGCATCGAAGACAATGAACCCGATTTATTTGCTAATTAAACTTGGACAAAACCACCACAATTACCACCAATATTCCACATTCATGGTTTTGTTAGTCCAGTGTATTTTATTGCTACAACAACTAGCTTTACTTTCTTGTAGTTTATTATCTTGCAAAGCTTTCTCTAGTGCTCGTTTTGTTGCTCTAGTTTTATTTCCTAGATAATACAAACGTTTAGTGTGTGTAGAGTTGAATCAGTGGTTGATAGAACTTGAGAGAATATTTATCCTACCTTTAGCTCCTCGTTGGATTCGATACTCTTACTTATCGAAAAGGCTACACACGATCCCCTATACTTATGGGATATCACATGTCCATGGTTAGGAAACATTAACCATCATTTAATCAATGAGATTGTCTAGTATATGCTTACTAGGGACATGGTGTTGTTTATATATCCACACATGTATTTAGTGTTCGGTTAATACAATTATAGCATGGATAATAAATATTTATCTTAAACAAGAAACTATGACAGTAACAACTTTATTACTGCCTCTAGGTCATATTTTCAACATCTACTACTTCCTCTCTCTTGTTGGATCAAGTAGAAAGAACTACCATGAGTATTCATATATGTGGGAGGTGACGTTGGATCGATAAATCTGTTGTATGCGTATGTAACGTTGGATCGATTGAATCACGGAGGGAACACCTACATCAAACACGTTATTAAAATGTTCCCGCTCGTGTTTTTCAAGGGTATAAAGATCTAACTTCTCTCGTTACTTGCATTTCATAAATTAAATCTTCTATTTTATTTGCTCTCTCGTAGAAAAAAATTGTTTACTATGCTGTGAATCCCATCAGCATGGGCGACACGTGCACCCTTATCCTATTTAGGTACCAGCCGCCTGGGAGGTTCACGTCTCGATGGGCGCAGTGCACCCTATTCTCCCACTGCCAACGTGCCTCATCCACAGGGATGTACAGGTGGTCACGGTCCGCGCAACACACGAAGATGGAGGGAGCGACACACGTATGGTCGGAGGTGGAGGAAGCACGCAGAAGAGGCGAGATCAGCGATCAGAGTGGCACACATAGGCTCGGAGGCAGCATCGGTGAGGAACGCCGGCTTGACGAATGAGTTGGCCTCATTTTCATTCTTCGTATACTTCTTCCACCAAGACGACATGGATGCGTGCTTTGTGGGGAGCACACTTGGTTTGAAGTGGCGATGACGTAGGTGGTTGATGTCTACGCACTTCTATTCTTGTAGACAGTTGTTGGGTCTCCAAGTGCAGAGGTTTGTAGAACAACAACAAGTTTCCCTTAAGTGGATTACCCAAGGTTTATCGAACTCAAGGAGGAAGTGCTCAAAGGTATTCCCTCTCAAGCAACCCTGCAATCAAGATACAAGAAGTCTCTTGTGTCCCCAACACACTCAATACACTTGTCAGGTGTATAGGTGCACTAGTTCGGCGAAGAGATAGTGAAATACAAGTGGTAACGGTGCCAGAAAAGAGCTTGACGGTGAGGTAAAGACTAAAGCAAGCAAATATGCAACAGATCTAGATGTGAACGGTGTTTCAATGTTTAGAAACAAGGCCTAGGGATCATACTTTCACTAGTGAACAATCTCTCATATAAATATCCTCTCTTCATGATACTACTCTTAACTACTCTTTGGTTAGACACTCTAATCCACGGTAGGGCCATAACAGCACACCTCAAAGTCCGCCTTCCCTAATCTAGATAACACCACACCGTCACCTTGAGCGCTAGATGCTTCCAACAAACACCACAACTTCATAGAGACATCCAACTCCAAATATAACTCATAATAAATATTCAATCTAGCCAAAGTGCCACACACGGTATGCCCGCTGTCACTTTCACACACGTGGGGAAAAGCATAGATCTATTAAAGCACAAAGAGTATTTATGTAGACTCAATCCTAAGTGCCACCATGGCGTGCACGCTGTCACTTTCACACACATGGGGAGAGCAGAGATCTAATAAAGCACTTGAGTAGCAAGGTAGATCTACTTGATTACAAAGCTCATGACCACAACAAGATCATGCATAGAGAGAGAGAGATGAACACATAGCTACCGGTAGAGCCCTTAGCCTCGAAGGAGAACTACTCCCTCCTCATCATGGGAATCAACAACGGTGATGGAGATGGTGGTGGAGATCGATGAAGATGGATCCGGGGGCACTTCCCCATCCCGGGAGGGTGCCGGAATAGAGACCTTCTGTCCCCCGAATCTCCCCTTCGGTGGCGGCGGTGCTATGGAGGTTTTCATGGATTTCCGCCAGATGATTTAGGGTTTTTGGGTCAGAGGTAGGCGAAGGAGGCAAGGTCGGTGGAGGGCCAGGGGGCCACACCCCCTATGGGCACGGCCTAGGGTGGGCCCGCTGACGAGGTTTAATCTCGTCAATGCCCATTGTTATGGACTTGGGTTTTAGAGAAGATGGGGATGCTGGAGATCGTGGAACGGATAGCAAACAAGCAACACGGGGACACGAGGTTTACCCAGGTTCAGGCCCCCGGAGGGAAAACCCTACTCCTGCTTGTTTGCCCTGATTATGGTGGAACCGAAGGTTACAGGGGTGCGCAAATGCAATCTGGCGTGGAGGTGTGTATGCGGTGGTATGCGAGAGATTGTAAGAGAGCCTCCTCGTCGTGCCCTCCTGGCCTTTATATAGAGGCAGGCAGGTCCCAGGCACAGATCGAGTCGGTTATAGGTTTTAGGGTTTGCCCCTTTGAATTTTCTATCTACTCTAGTCTTGCTCTCTAAGGATCCGAAGGCGTCATGGGCCCTGGCCACCCGAAAGTCTTCATGGGCCGGCGTATATTTGTCATGGGCCTTTCTTGGGCTGGACCAGGTATGCTAAGGTCGTGTACCCGTAGGGTATAACCATGTCAGTAGCCCCCGAGTGTTCAGTCGAATCATAGATTCGGCTCGTAGATTCGGCTGAGGACTCCTCATTCTTTCGGGTGCGGCTATCTCTGATTGCTTGAGAAATGATTTGAGTGTGTAGGGATTGTTGATGCGTGTGCCTGACTCTCCCGACGGATCAGGGTCAGTTAACTGTCATAGGACAAAACAACACGATCTTCTTCCGATTCGAGTCCCTCGACTCGAATCCGGAATAGATGCTGGCGTAATTCGACTCAGGCCGCGGAGGACTTACAGGAGTGGAATTCCGGTAAATTTAAATGATGTACCCAACGCGTCCGTCGGGATTTTCATCGCACCTGCTGGCACGGGTTTTCACTAGTAGATCGCAGTCGTGTGCGTTGCCAGGCCATCAGATGATATATGTAGGTCTTATCTTTGTGTCGCGGACACAGCATCCGAATTTCTATCGCCATGGAGGCGTTTCGGGTGGCCAAGGAGGATGCTTCTCACTTAGCGTTAATCGGGGCAAAGTTGCCGAAAGTTTTTTGCATTCTGATCCGAAGGATCGAAGTCGAAGAATTCATAGGGTGCGTGACCAGCTCTCCCTATGGGAGTAGCCCCCGAGTGTCTGTTCGAGTCGCAGACTCGAGCAGAGACTTTAACTTAGCCGTTGTTTGACTCCAGGTCCGTAGGACATAAATTTTTCGGATGCTTGAATCCATCCTCCCTATGGGAGTAGCCCCCGAGTCCATAGTGGAGTCATAGACTCGACGTAGGACTCGAAGAATAGCTTTGCAGTGTGGTATCTTGATTATGCTTCGGGTGTGCGGCCAGCGCTCCTGATAGGTGTAGCCCCCGAGTAATTAATCGAATCGTAGATTCGAGTGATTATTCTTAGCTGTGTAGCCGAAGAATTGTAACCGTTGCTAGTATAGCTTTTGATGACATCAGTGCTGACGATCGGTGACCACACGCGTCTGCGGCGCCAGAGGTGACTTGACTGGACGAACATGGGTCCCACCTTCTGACCTTGAGTTGACTGGTCACGCGCGACATGGAGATAATTACGGTGTCGCCTCGATTTCCGTGCGTAGTGGACGGCGTGTGAGCGACGGTTCGCTGCTGTGCTTACACGTGGACGGCCAAATCTTGCTGTTGGCTCTAGGTCTTTCCGATGGACGGTCATCATGTGTTGTCTTCGTCCTTATAATCATTGGGGAAAAGTTAATTTGTTTTCACCGCAGCCATTCTTGTTTCACTGCTCCAATCTGCTCTGAGCTTTCTTGCTGCGCTGGTATATCCTCGAGCATTTCCTTCTTTGATCCTACGTTCTCTCCACCGGTACCGCCGCACCGCGATGGGGAAGCCAAAGAAGTCCTCTTCCGCGGTTGGCACCAGCGTTGTTGGTGGCAAGAAAGGTTCTACCGCTGCCCGTGTCACCGACGGTGGTTGGCGGCGATCGGAGGCGCGGGAGAGTGATCTCCGCAAGCTCCGTGAGCGGGGCTTGATCCCGCAGGATAGGGAGGCCGTCAAACTCCCTGGCAACTAGGTAATTCCCCGTCCCCCCGCCGGGTTTTGGGTTATGTTCCTCGCTTTTGTTCTTTGGGGATTTTCCTTCCCAGTCCACAATTTCCTTCGTGGATTGCTTTTTCTTTACGGCATTCAGCTGCATCATCTTTCTCCCAACTCTCTTATTCATATCGCTTGTTTCGTCACTTTCTGCGAGTGCTGGCTCGGTATCGAGCCGCACTTTGGCCTCTTCCGGAAGCTCTATTCCGTGAAGAGGCAATCTGGTTTTGATGGTGTCTATCCCATTGGGCGTTGCATCATTTCCCTTCGATCCAATCTTCTTTTCTTCTCCTTTTCTATGTCCGAATCTGTCCAGTACTGGCAGAGGCGATGGTTTTACATCCGCGACTCCACGGTGGCTGGGCAGGATTTTGGTATTGCTCCTTTCGACCCCTCCCAAAAGATCGAGCCAAAGAGGTCCTGGAAGAACCAGATCTTGGATGGCGAGGTGGCGGAGATAGAGGGGCTCTATCATCGGGTGGAGGATCTCCAGCTGATTCCGGATAAGGAGGTGAACGGTGTGGATATCATCCGCACTTTTCTCAAACGTCGGGTGCAGCCGCTCCAGGCTAGGGCGCACCCGATGTTTCTTTATTCGGGTCGCCGTGATCCGACTAGGGTTTCGGCTGAGGAATTATCCAAGGGGGATCTCGACGGGATCCTTCGTCCGTTGCTGAAGTTCAAGGCTGGAGAGGATCTTCCGGGGAAGTCGCTGACTTCTCCGTTCTCTGCTTCCCGTCCGGTTCCGCAGGTGTAGAACTGTGATGTGCGCGTAGCGCTATTTGTCGACTGCGTTTGGTTTTCCACCTTTGTGCTGAAATTTTGCTATCTTTTTTCGCAGGAATTCAAGGTGTCAGGCATGTCGCCTCCATGGCCCGAAGTATTTTCGGATGCTTCGGACAATGAGGTGGTGGACTCCATGTCCGAGCTGCCGTCGGCGCGATCTCCAGCTGAAGAGGCTAACGAGTCGAGCGAGGATCACACTCGCAAGCGGACGAGGAGCTCCAGCGAATCATCAGATGCCTCGACCCCGCCAACGCCTAGGAACCCGCTGTGCCTTGAGCGTCACAGTGATGGGCATGGGGGCTCTTCTCCGATTCCTGTCGTTCCCGTGCGGGCTGTGGCACTGCACCTGCTGGCGAAGCGGAAGAAGGAAGAGAAGAAGGAAGAAAAGAAGGAAGAGAAGAAGGGAAAGAAGACCCCTCCTGTTTTCGACCTTAGCGACCTTGACTCGTAAGCTTCCTTAGTTCCTTTTTGCTGTCTCTTGATTTTGCTTGATTGTTCTTGTCTAACGTTTTTTCTTTTGCAGCCACTCCTCTGACAGCTCTTCCAGCGATGGCGCTTGAGAGATGGTGGGGGAGTCGAAGATTCCTTCTCCTCCTCCTCAGACGGTAGCCACCTCTGAGGGCGCTGCTCCGAGGTCTTCTCCGCAGGAGGCTTTGGTGGTGTTCGCTCAGAAGACTGCAGGCGAACCTTCGGAGTCGCCGTCTATCCATGTAAGTAATTTTGTTCTCTGCCACAGGGGGAGCCCCCGAGCCTTTTCGGATGATTTGTTGATCATTGTTTCTTCGCGCCTCGGGGGGATCCTCCGAGCATCTGTAGGGTATTTTGTTGTTCGTTTTTCCTTCGAGTCTCGGGGGAGCCCCCGAGCGTTTTTCATATGTGTACCTTGTTTTTGTGCGTTCTTTTGGGTGCAGCCCCCGAGCCGTTCTTTTGACCAGTAGTTCTTTTTGCAGCCTTTTGTGCAAGGCGCCAACCAGCTGGTGCAGTAGCACCTGGCATTGGAGGCCAGCTTCAAACAGCTTCAAGGTATGTTTACGACTTGGTCTTTTTGCTTCTTCTTGTATTTCTGTCCTTTGATCTGATAGGTGTGTTGCTGACTGCAGAGGACCACAATACCTCTCTCCATGAGCTTGATGCTCTCAAAAAGAGCCTTGGGCAAGCAGAGAAGAAAGCCGAGGTCGCCGTTGGTGCGAAGGAGCGCCTCGAGCTGGAGCTGGCCAACGCGGTCGAGGCCAAGGAGCGCCTACAGCAGGAAGTTACGGACCGCGAGGAGCAGATCGCCACCGCCACGGCTTTGCGCGAGAGAGAGGTAGCCGGCAGGCTCTGGCGGCTGCCAAGGCTGTTTTGGGTGGGTTTCTTCGTCTTCCCCTTTCGGCTTCCTTGTCTTTCCTTGTAGTGGTTTTATTTATGCTGCTTCCTTTGTTATTTTAGATGTCGCGGGCATCGAGTTTGATCGCGGTGGTCTGGAGCATGGGAGTGCTCTGGATGCTGTTGCTGCGGCGGTCGAAGACCGCTACGGTACCGTGGTCGGCTCGCTTGCCAAGTCCAAGGAGGTTCTCGGGCGCTTCTACAAGGAGCTCATCCCCAAGGGCGTCGTCCTTGAAGATGTTGATGCCTTGGCGGAGGCGTTGTCAGCCGAAGCACCTGCGGCGTACAAGCGCAAGCAGAAGGGCATTGGTGCGTTCGTCGGCTGGCCATGGCCTTGGCGTCTGGAGCTGAGCTGGATCTTCCTCAGATCACCTCCCGGATGCCGACGGCTGTTGACGGATCCGAGGTAGCCTTCGCCATCTATGCTGCTCGCTGTAAGCGTTATGGGCCGAAATTGATTGACCTGCTGGCTGAGTACGCGTTGAAGCAGCAGGGAGAGGCCAAGGGGAGACAGTCCGGATCCGAGGCTACTCAGGATGCAGCCTCTTAGATCTTCTAGTCGTAGGATAGCTTTTGTTTCCAGCTTTTGTAACTATGTTTATGAACAATCCCTGCGCCACGTAGTGGCTTTTTGCTGTACATAATGAATGTCTGAGTTCTGAGTTCATTCGTCTGCTTCTTCATATCTTTGTCTTCTTTTACTCTAGGATCCTTCGGGTGATGATCTCGCTGACACTTCGTCTGCACCACAGCTGCGGCCATCCTTGGATGGTGCGTCGCAGCTTGTTTTTCTTCGAGACCGCATCCGTAGTCTTGAGAGGGAATTGCTTGGAGTGCGTGGCCATGCTGATGTGTGGAAGTCGAAGGCGGAGCGAGGCGCTGCCCGAGAGGAATTTTTGATGGGGGAGTTGCGTTGTCTGGCCGAACAGCTTGAATGCGAGTTTTTTGAGCTACTTCTCATTGTTTCGGATGCGCCTGTTGGCCTTGCATCTTACTTTTGCAAGTATTGCAGGTGCAAACCTTTCTCCGAAGGAGGAAAAGGAACGTGCTGTTCAGATTAACTACTTGACCCAGCAGGACATGGAGGCCGGCGGGTTCTTATGGATGGACCAGGATCGTGCCATGGTCCTTGCGACAATGCAGGATCGTGTCCACCAGGTATCGCGGGTGCTTCGTCAGGTGCAGTCTTCGTTGGAGTCAGTTCTGCATGTGATGTTTCCGCTGGATGGGGCGCCGTCAACTCTTTCTGGCCTGCTGACGAAGTTTCGGAACGTTCACCATGTAAAGGATCTAGTGCGACATCAGCTTGTTGCGGGGTAAATGCCGCACTTTCCCTTGTGCGGTTGCATCGTCCCGATGTAGATCTTTCTGCTGTAGCAGATGGGCCGCCTCTTCGTCCAGATGGTGGTGAGTGGGATATGCGCCCACATTATGCGGCTGTAAGGCAGTATGCCGAACAGATTGTAGATCTGTTTGAGCAGCGTACGCAGACTATTATGCAGAATAGGTAGAACCTGTAAAAAAGGTAGATGTAAAATTTATATATATTCAACTGGGTGTGTTGTGCCCTTTATTATTGTAAATGTTTGTTATTGTGTAGCACGTGGTGCTCTGTTTGTTTACGTGTCCTTTTTGTTAGCCTGACGTGGTCAGCTACTCAAGATGTACGTGCTATTCTCAGTCGGCGAAGTCGTGAGGTAGGGGGAGTCCCCGAGTGTGTTTGTAATATGGAGTAAAATGCATATGTTGAGCGAAAAGTTTGGGGCGAGACACTTAGCTTTATTCATATCATAAGGGAGATGTACATAGTTCGGCTGAGTAGCCTTATTGAAAGTAAAAGAGGGGGTAGCTAGGGGTAGAAGCGTCGCAGCTGCGCGACGTTCCATGGGTTGGAGTATGCGACTCTAGACTCCACGTGCTTGAGGCGATAGGCGCCACCTGGGATGACTTCCGTGATGATGTAGGGTCCTTCCCATGGTGACTCGAATTTCTTTGGTCGCTCTTGCTTGAGTCGTAAGACTAGGTCTCCTTCGACGAAGGACCTTGGGCATAGCCGTCGGCTGTGGTAGTTGCGGAGACTCTGTTGGTACACCGCTGATCGAGATGCTGCTATGTCACGCGCCTCGTCGAGTGTGTCGACAGCGTCTTCGAGTGCGGCCGTCGATTCGGCTTCGCTGTAAGCGACGACCCGTGGGGCCTTGTGGCGTACCTCTGCTGGCAGCACGGCTTCGGCTCCGTGCACCATGAAGAAAGGCGTGTAGCCGGTTGAGCTGTTTGGCGTTGTGCGCAGGCTCCACAGGACCGAAGGTAGCTCTTGTGTCTAGGCGCCTGCAAGTCGCTCGAGTGGGCTCATTAAGCGCTTCTTGATGCCAGCACCGACGAGGCCGTTTGCCTACTCGACCTGCACGTTTGTTTGCGGGTGCGCCACGGAGGCGTATGTGATGTTGATTCCGAGGTCTTCGCAGAAGTCCTGGAATTCTTTGGAGATGAAGTTCGACCCATTGTCGGTGATGATGCTGTGCGGCACGCCGAACCTGTAGACAATGGATTCAAAGAACTTGACGGCAGTTTTGCCTGTTTGGTTAGTGACGGGCATGGCCTCAATCCACTTGGTGAATTTGTCGACTGCGACCAGGAGGTAAACGTGACCTCCCTTTGAGGACCTTGGCAGTTTGACAATCATGTCAAGGCCCCATTGAGCGAAGGGCCAGGCCAAAGGTATGGGCTTGAGCTCTGATCCGGGTGCGTGCGGTTTATCAGCGAACCTTTGACACCTGTTGCATCTTCGGACTATGTCCTTGGCGTCGTTCATGGCCGTTGGCCAGTAGAATCTGGCTCGTAGAGCTTTGGCGACAAGGGCGCGGCTGCCCGCGTGATGGCCGCAGATGCCCTCGTGGATGTCTTGGAGTATGGTTTTGCCGTCACCGATGGTGATGCACCTTTGGAGTACACCCGAAATGCTGCGCTTGTACAGCTCGCCATTGATGATTGTAAAGGCCTTGGACCGGCGAGATATGCGCCGGGCATCTGTCGGGCTATCAGGTAGTTCCCCGTCTATCAGATACCTGAGGTATGGCCGTGTCCAAGTTTCTTCGACTACCATGACCTGCATTAGGTTTACCATTGCGACCTCTGTGTCGAGCTTTTCGGGTCCTTCCTGCCCTTCGGGTAGCGTAGCCCCCGAGTGCTCTGCCTCTTCGGGTGATCCCTTTGGGAATTTCCGCTTGATGGATGGCACGTAGATCTGTTCGAGGAACACGCCTGGTGGTACTCATGCGCAGGTGGAGCCGATGTTGGTGAGTCTGTCGGCCTCCTCGTTGCTTTCTCTCCCAACGTGCCGAAGCTCGCAGCCATCGAATTCTCCCTCGAGTGAGTTGTAGAGTGCGCGGTACGCGATCATGTTTTCGGCATGTGCGTCGCACTCATTCATCGTCTGCTGGACGACGCGATTTGAGTCTCCGTAGATGACTAGGCGCGTTGCGGCGCAGATCTTTGCCATCCTCATGCCGTGGATGAGGGCTTCGTATTCGGCCTTGTTGTTGGAAGCTCGAAATTTCATCCGAAGGACGTACTTCATCTTGTCGCCCTGCAGGGAGGTCAGTATGACCCCGGCTCCTGCTCCAGCCTCGCGTTTGGAGCCATCAAAGTGCATCGTCCATGACTGTGTCATGTCCGGCGTGTCTGGCAGCTGCAGCTCCATCCAGTGGACGAGGAAGTCTGGGAGGACCTGAGATTTGATCGCGAGTCGCTTCTCGTAGACGATGTCTAAAGGTGACAGCTCAATGCCCCATAGGGCCACGCGTCCTGTGGCCTCCGGGTTGTTCAAGATGCTGTTTAATGGTGCCTCGTTGACGACCATCATCTGGTGCTCCTGGAAGTAGTGGCTCAGCCGACGAGCCGTCATGAACACGCTATAGGCGAGTTTCTGGTAGTGAGGGTACCTCTGCTTTGTCGGCGTCAATTCCTCGGTGAAGTAGTAGATTGGGCGTTGGACCCCATGAGTCTTGCCTTCTTCGGGTCGCCCGACCACCAGTACGGTGCTCACCACCTGGTGTGTAGCTGCTATGTACAGCAGTAGAGGCTCGCGCTCCTTTGGCGTAACCAAGACAGGCGAGGTAGAGAGCAGCCGCTTTAGATCTTCGAATGCATCATCCGCCTCAGGCGTCCACTCGAACTTGTCTGCCTTGCGCAGCAGCTGATAGAATGGCAGGGCTTTCTCGCCCATGCGGCTGATGAACCTGCTCAATGCCGCTATTCGTCCTGCAAGCTGCTGGACACCCTTGAGGTTCTTCGGCTTCTCCATGGCCATTATGTCCCGGATTTTCTTCAGGTTCGCCTCGATCCCTCGCTGGGAGATGAAGTAACCAAGCAGCTGGCCATATGGGACGCCGAAGGCGCACTTTTCAGGGTTAAGCTTGATCCTGTAGCGGTCGAGATTATCGAACGTCTCGCGGAGATCGTCGATGAGCGTTCTCGCCTCCCTGGTTTTGATGACTATGTCGTCGACATAGACTTGGATATTGCGGCCGATCTGGTCCTTCAGGCATGCCTGCATGCACCGTTGGTACGTGGTGCCTGCGTTCTTTAGCCCGAAGGGCATTGTGTTGTAACAGAACACTCCGAACGGCATGATGAATGCCGTTTTTTCCTGATCTTTGACCTTTAGTCGAATCTGGTTATAGCCTGAGTAGGCATCGAGGAAGGAGAGATTCTTGCATCCTGCCGTCGAATCGATGATCTGGTCGATCCGAGGGAGAGGGAAATGATCCTTCGGGCAGTGCTTGTTCAGCGATGTGAAGTCCACGCACATCCGCAGGATGTCCGTGTCCTTTTTGGGGACCATTACGGTGTTGGCGAGCCACTCGCTCTCCTTGATCTCCCTGATGAAGTTTGCGTCGAGTAGTCTGTTGACTTCGACTCCGATTGCTTCGGCCCGTGGTTCGGACAGTCGTCGGATGGACTGCTTGACGGGCTTGGCGTCTGGAAAGACGTTGAGTGCATGCTTGGCGAATTCCCTAGGAACTCCTGGCATGTCCGCAGGACACCAGGCGAAGATTTCCCATCGCTCACGGAGGAATTCGACGAGCGCGCTTTCCTATGCAGAGCTGAGATCGTTGGCGATCAGCGCCGTCTTGGAGGCATCCGTCGGGTGGACCTGCACCTTATTTGTGTTGACGGTGGAGTCGAAGGACATATCTGGTGTGTTCTGTCGTGCGACTGGGGGTGCCCCATTGTCCGTCACCTCGCGAAGCCTTACGAGCTCCTCTTGCATGCCGAATGACTGGAAATTCTGTTGAAGTCCCTATCGCAGTGGTCCGATCGGGTGAAGCTCCCGTGGACCGTGATGACGCCTCTGGGTCCTGGCATCTTGAGTAGCAGGTACGCGTACTGCGGTACTGCCAGGAACCTTGCGAATGCTACACTCCCGAGGATGGCGTGGTATTATGATGGCCAGTCCACCACTTCGAACTCGAGTCGCTCGCATCGGAAGTTATCTGGCTTGCCGAAGATGACGTCAAGCCATATCTTTACCGGGGGAATATTCCCTTTCCTGGGACGATGCCATGGAACGTTGTGTCTGACTGTTGCAGGCTGCATAGCGGGATCCGCATTGCTGCTAGGGTGCTAGCGAACATCAGGTTGATGCCGCTGCCACCGTCCATGAAGATGCGGATCATCTCGAACCCTCCGATTTGTGCCTCCAGCACCAGGGCAGCATGACCTGGGCGAGGGACCTGGCAAGGGTGATCCGAACGGCTGAACGTGATGCAGGACTCCGATCCTCTAAGGTACTCAGGGATGGCGGGTGGAGCGGTCACAGCCAGGTTGATCTAACGGGTGATTTTCTTCTGCACCCTATTTGTTGGGCGCCCTTTTTGGATCATCAGCGCTCCTTTAGGCGGGGGATACCCGTGCCCACCGTTATTCTGTGCGGGTGAGAATGGGTGGTTTGGGCCTCCTGCAGGTGGCGGTGGAGGAACTCCATGCGCGATCTCGCCTGGTGCGGGTGCGTTCCCGAATCCAGGGTTCGGGGCTTGCTGCCTCATCTGGGCCATGCTTTCGCTGAGTTTCTGGAACTCGCTGCAGTCCTTGAGCATGTGGCTTGCCTTCTTCTTACCATCCTGCTTGTCGATGTAAAAGTGGATGGTGCATGGACCCGACAGTTTTTCGTCTGCTGAGGGTCCGTCATCGCGACCGCGGCGCTGCCACGACTGTGCTGGGCATTCTCCGTCGCGAAAGTTGCTTCCGCGGTATCCGCCGTTACCGCGGTTGCCATCAATGCGGCGGTCGGCGTAGCCAGCCGCGACCATGTCGGGTCCATCGCGATCATCGTAGACGCGCGATCTTCTCTTGTTACGGCGCTCGCGTTGCCGGCCGTAATCGTCTTCCTCCTCCGAGTGCACTCGGTGGATAGAGTCCTCGCCATCAGCCCACCTATTGGCGATGTCCATTAGGTGGTCGAGTGTCTTGGGCTTGACGCGCCCAAGTTCTTCTTTGAAGTCCTGGCGTTTGACGTCGTACTTGAAGGCGTCGATAGCTCTCTCCTCGGAGATATGCGTCGCGGAGTTCTTGGTGTTGGACCAGCGCAGTATGTACGAGCGAATGGATTCACCCGTTTGTTGGGTGCAGGCCCGCAGCTCCTCGATCGAGGCAGGCCTCTTGCTGGTGCCCTTGAAGTTTTGGACGAAACTGTACGCCAGATCCTCCCAGCTTCGGATGGATCCCGAGGATAGGCTGCTGAGCCAAATCCGGGCTGCGCCCGTCAGCTGCAGCCGAAGGCATTGCATGGCGGTTTCCTTGTTCCCGCCGTGTAGCTTGACGGACGACAGGTGGTCGCTGAGCCATGCTTTGGGGTCCTGTGTACCGTCGAACTTCGGAGTGTCCGAAGGAAGCTTGAAGTTTCGCGGCATCCGCGTCCGCCGGACGGATCTGCTGAAGCATCGGGCTCCGCAGAGTTCTTCTTCATCGTCGTCCTCTTCGGATTCGGACGAGCATACGTGCTTGGTGCGCGCTTTGTCGATCTTGCGCTGTGTTAGATTGTTTTGAGCGTCATAGTCGCGGCTGCGACGGCGCGAGCTCTTATGCCTTCGAGGAAGGTCGTGCTCTTCGTCCTCGGATGAGGGTGTGGGGCTATGGTTGAACCTGACCGCAGCCTTCTTCTTTGGCTCCGTAGGAGCTTTTTCGTGGAGCGTGGCTCCAACGAGTCCGAGTCCGGTGAGTGCGGACTTGTGCATGGCCCTCTTCGGGTCCCCCTCCGGAGGTGGATGGGACGCGAGGTATGTGGTGGCTGCCATGATCGCAGCTTGCGGCGTCTTCGGAATGACGTTGCCATCGGCATCCATCTCCACGAAGGACGCGTTGAGGGCTCTAGTCACCTCGCGACGTGCCTTGGGATCCATGTTCTCTATGCGAGAACGGTGCGTGTTGTCATGGTTTCCATGCGAGCTGGAGCCGATGCCCATGGCGGAGAGCGCAGCTCGCCGTGCACTGGACTCCGAGGCTGCTTGCTTACGCTTGTCGAGCACTTCTTGCATCCTTAGTTGCTTCTTGTGCTCCTCGACGAGGAGCATGTGGTATGCCATCAGCAGGTCCCGTGAGGCATCTGCTAGCAGGATATTGTTGCCTGCTACGGCTTTGCGTGCTTGGGCCCATCCCTCCTCGCTGAGGTGGATGGCCCGATTATTGTTGTCCCCGTTGGGTGGGGGGACTGGCTTCTTCTGTTTCCACCGTTTCTACCCTGCGGGTTGAGTGGTGGGTTGTGCTCCTGATCCGCGTCACTCTGGATGACCGCGGCGCACTGGTAGTGCTTGTAGATCGGATCGCTGCTGCCGCAGCTTTCGGATCTGGAACCGTAGGTCCCTTCATCCGATGGTGGATCGCACAGATCTGAGTTGCAGCTACTACTGTCATAGGACTCATATGTCGATGGTGACGTGCGTAGCACGGGGTATGGAGCCCATGAAGCAGGCCTGATCGATGGCAGGGGCACCCGCTCCAGGAGGCGGAGAGTGCCAATCTGCCCCACCTGGAAGCATAAGCTCCCGAATAGGATCTCGAGTCTGTCGCCAACGGGCTTGAAGTCCTTCAGGGTGGCCGGCGAGTGGGCGGTGAAGTCGAAGGCGCCGAAGAGGATATGACTCTCCGTCGTCGCAGAATTGTAGATCGCTTTGGTTGGGACCGTCACGATCGCACAATCAGCGCCCCCAATTCCCACAGACGGCGCCAATTGACGAGGTTTAATCTCGTCAATGCCCATTGTTATGGACTTGGGTTTTGGAGAAGATGGGGATGCTGGAGATCATGGAACGGTTAGCAAACAAGCAACACAAGGACACGAGGTTTACCCAGGTTCAGGCCCCCCAAGGGAAAACCCTACTCCTTCTTGTCTGCTCTGATTATGGTAGAACCGAAGGTTATAGGGGTGCGCAGATGCAATCCGGCGTGGAGGTGTGTATGCGGTGGTATGCGAGAGATTGTAAGAGAGCCTCCTCGTCGTGCCCCCCTGGCCTTTAAATAGAGCCAGGCAGGTCCCATGCACAGATCGAGACGGTTATAGGTTTTAGGGTTTGCCCCTTTGAATTTTCTATCTACTCTAGTCTTGCTCTCCAAGGATCCGAAGGCGTCATGGGTCCTGCCACCCGAAAGTCTTCATGGGTCGGCGTATATTTGTCATGGGCCTTCCTTGGGCTGGACCAGGTATGCTAAGGTCGTGTACCCGTAGGGTATAACCATGTCACGCGCACCCACCTAGGGTGTGGCCACCCTGGCTTCCTCCTCCGTCTCGTCTTCGATTTTCTGTATCGCTCCGGGAAAAATATGAACTTTGGCTTTTGTCCCGTCCAATTCCGAGAATATTCTTTTTTTAGCTTTCTAAAACCAAAAACAGCAGAAAACAGGCAACTAACACTGTGGCATCTTGTCAATAGGTTAGTTCCAGAAAGTGTACAAAATACCTCAAAGTTTAGACAAAACATAAGACAAATGATATAAAACAAGCATGAAGCATAAAAAATTATAGATATGTTTATGACGTATCAGTGGTGGGGAAAGATGGTCACCCATGACCCTTCTTAAGAAACTTACGACAACGTCTGTGGCATTGATGGTGGCGCGGGAGAGTTCAGCTGCCATTATTCATGCCGACGTAGAGTTCAGCTCCCAGCGCCTCTATCGCCATGACTTCGCCGGTGGAGCTCCTCCATGCCGAGACATGCCCACGCCTCTAGATAGGCTCGCCGTAGTCGCCGCCCGTTTCGCCGCCCATTCTGCCGTCGCTTTCGCCGTAGCTCGGCTTCGCTGCAAGCTCCCACCACCACGCCTGCCAAGTGTTCGGCATTTGGCCGGTTCGGCCATGGACTCCGACGACGAGGCGATACTCGCCGTATTTCTGGAGGAGGAGAACGCCAAGGTCGCCGAAGATGCAGAGCACATGGAGATCCTCGCCTCCCTCGCCCAGATGTATCTGCAAACGGCGAAACCGAAGCACGGAGGTTCAGCGAAGGGCCGCCGGAAGTGCAAGGCGAGGAAAAGGATAGAGAGGCTACTGCTTGTTGTACGCCGACTACTTCGCCGACGAGCCGCTCCACGAAGAGGCCGTGTTTCGAAGCCGTTTCAGTATGAGCCGGAAGCTCTTCCTCAAGATCGTGCATGCCATCCGGGAGTTCGACCCCTATTTCGTTTGCAAGAAGGACTGCACCGGCATGGTTGGGTTTTCCTCACTGCAGAAGTGCACAGTGGCGATGAGGTTGCTTGCAAATGGAGCGTCGGGTGATAGTGTTGATGACTATCTACGCACGACTGAGTCCACCGCCATCGATTGCTTGTATAGATTCTGCAGGGCAGTGATTGCAGTATTTGGGAAACAGTACTTGAGAACACCCACCACTGAAGACACTGCTTGGATCCTCGCAGTCAATGAAAGTAGAGGATTTCCTGGGATGCTTGGAAGCATAGATTGCATGCATTGGCAGTAGAAGAACTGTCCATTTGCATGGCAGGGAATGTACAAAGGCCACAAAGGAGGTTGCACTATGATACTCGAGGCAGTTGCTACACATGATCTTTGGATCTGGCACTCCTTCTTTGACATGGCAGGATCGAACAACGACATCAACGTCCTCAACTTCTCAAATGTCTTTGCCAAGCTTGTTGAGGGCCATGCTCCCCCTATGGAATTTGAGATCAACGGACACCACTACAACAAGGGATTAAGGATGGCAATGGGCAGGGTAGAGCAATACCATACCCATACATGTGTAGTCAATGGGTACAAAATTTTATCCATACCCATACCCGCGGGTATAAAACTTTACCCATATCCATACCCGGCGGGTACCCATACTCATTGGGTACCCGGTGGGTAGATCCAATAGTACATAAGTTATTCACAATTTTTACTTTTATCAATATTATATTAAAAAAGGAAAATTTTCTCTACTTAATAATAAGTAAATGAATACATGAAAGTATCAAAGTTTAGAAGTTGCAATCTCATACTCGTCCCTAGGTTTCTCGGCCACATAGTTTTAAATTCTATAGGCATGTTTGACACGTCAGTTTAAACGGGCAGGATATGTGTATACCCATGGATATAAGTCTATACCCGTACCCATACTCGTGACTTAACGGGTAGGGTATGGGTATTACCCGTGGATATAAAAGTGTGCCAATACCCTGCCCATGCGCCATCTAGCAGATGTCATCTATCCAAAATGACCAACATTTATAAAGACTATCTCAAACCCAATGCTCCCCAAGCATTCTCAGTTTGCCAAGGAACAAGAATCTTGCAGGAAAGACGTGGAGCAGACATTTGGTGTGCTCCAACAGAGGTTTGCAGTTGTTCGGTTTCCTGCTATGACCTGGTCGAAAGATCGAATGTGGGAAGTGATGAACTGTTGTGTAGTCTTGCATAGCATGATCATTGAAGATGAGAGGAATGACCCATTGAGCTTGGTCGAGCAGAACGAGCCATACTACAGACAAGGACCTCTTGTCGAGTCTGATCATCAGGTACCTCTAACTTGGGTTGTCTTCATCGCCATGCGCCAGGAGATCTGAGATCCGGCAGTGCATCAATAACTGCAGGATGATCTGGTTGAACACCTATGAATACGCAGAGGCAACACGTAGATGCTGAGCATAAACTGGCCGAATTAGGCCGAAATATGTTGTATTTTCTTTGTACGCCAAACTATTTTTAAATTTACGCCGAACTATGGTCTATTTTAAGCCAAACTAGGTCAAACTATGATCTGTATTCATATTATGTCGAATTATGCTAAAAAACGGACGAATTTAAACCGAATTTGGACGAAAACGACGTCCCAAGAA
Source organism: Avena sativa (assembly GCA_916181665.1). Lineage (NCBI taxonomy): Eukaryota > Viridiplantae > Streptophyta > Magnoliopsida > Poales > Poaceae > Avena > Avena sativa. Next base: position 387,875,330 of record OV702280.1, on the reverse strand, counting down.
CTCGGTCTGGGAACAAGAATGGAAAACTCAGCGTTTTCGGACCGAAAACGACTTTCGTTCAACCATATTTTGATTCGTATTTCGGCCTAAAAAGGCTAGATTAGTGGGGACGCTCTAATCCAAATTGCCTTTAGGAACGGGTCGTTCCGCTTGTATCATGCTGCTAGGCCGCGTTTTGACTGTCCTCCTATCCGTTCAGACTAAAATGCACCGTCTCGATCCGTTTGGGTCACATGGCTGGATATACCCTTAATGGGCCGCACAAAAGGCCTTTATGGACTTCGTATCAGCCTAGTTTCTTCTAACTTGCAAGTGAGAAGTGACAAACCCTACTGGCGCACTCTCTTAGAGCAACCACGAGCCGCCGGCGCCTCTCTGCGGGTGAGAGGGAGTGACACTCGTGCCGTAGTTGTGAGCGGTCGGGCTGCGCATCGGGGAGGATGAAGAGAAAACTAAGGAGCGGCGTACGGCGTGGTCCCCGGGGTGCGCAGGTAACGGCCCGGCTTCTTCCTACTGCCGCCGGGCACGGCGCGCTTCGCTGGTGCGCGGGGCCAGCGCGGCGAGCAAAGCGCCGTATTTTCGCTGCCTCCGGACACGACAAGGGGAGTGGTAGCGGGGGCGTGCAATCTCAGAGTTCATCTACTGAGAGTTCATTTGTTGAGAGTTCATCTGTTGAGAGTTCATTTGTTGAGAGTTCATCTGCCGAGAGTTCATCTGTTGCGAGGCAGAGGCAGCAGGACAGGTCCAGGTATGGCCCCTCAAATCCTCGATCCAAACTCAGAAACTTCAAATTTCAGTGCTGTAATCACTGGGCTGTTCCTGAAATGTACTGGCGTGAGTGTGTAGAAATTACTCAGTGTATCTCTGAGTAATTTCTACACACAATAATGTCGCCCATATTCACAATAATGTCGCCCATATTCACTGTAATATATCTGCGCTCACTTGCAGATTCGCCATGCCGTTCGCCGGTGTATCTGTCTTCACCGATGGCAAGCTGTCGTCTTCTACCAGGTCGGTTGTCGACGCGGGCGCCGCCAGCGGGTACCACCTGGTAGTAGTGAATGGGTACTCGTACACCAAAAAGATACCCAATGGCATGTGCGTCTGGTCTCGCCCGTTCATCGTAGGAGGCCATCGCTGGTGCATCCATTACTTTCCCAACGGTTTCAACTCGAGCTGTGCAGACTACATCGGTCTCTTCGCTGTCCTTCTTGATGACAATGTTGCAGAAGCTGTGAAGGTGCGGTTCAGGTTTAGTCTCATCGATGATGCTCAGAGGCAAGACGTAGCACTGCTTCGGGCTGCTATTCCATGCAACTTCCACAGCAATGATAAGAGTTGGGGTGAGTCGACGTTTAAAAAAAGAGATGTGCTTGAACAGTCAAAGGATCTTAAGAATGATTGTTTCACCATCCGGTTTGACATCATGATTTGCGAGGACCTCAACACCCAGGATGATGGTGCCACTGAGGTGCCACTGTCCCGCATAAGTCGGCATTTCAACCATCTCCTTCAAACTAAGGTGGGCTCTGATGTAATATTCGAGGTTAGCGGTGAAACATTCGCTGCACACCGGTGTGTGCTTGCAGCCCGATCTACGGTCTTCATGGAACAACTCTTTGGCTCCTTGAAGGAGGGTACCGAGGCAGATGTCATACAGATCAAAGACATGAAAGCCGAAGTGTTCAAGGCTTTGCTTAGCTTCATCTACACAGACGTATTTCCAGAGATGGAGCGGAAAGAAGCACAAGTCAAGGCAGAAGCAACAGGTTTTGAGACGTGGCTGCAATGGCTGCAAGATTTGATTGCAGCGGCAGACAGATATGATCTCCAACACCTGCGGTTCTGCTGTGAAGAGCTGTTGTGCGATGTCGTACTAGATACAACGACGGTGCCAAAGATGCTTCATATAGCTGCAAAGCACCATTCCCACAGGCTGAAGGAAGGGTGCCTGCGATTCCTCCAAAACCAATCTCACTCAACTCTGCAAACATTAATGGCGACCAATATCTGGAAGCATATAATTTTTTCATATCCTTATCTTTTGAAGGAGCTCGATGCCAGGCTTGCTGCAAAGTGTAATGCTTCTGACAATGACAATCGTTCGCTAGTATATGGGTTCTTGTTCCCTCCATCTAAAAAGTGAGCATGGACCTTTGCTGAGGTGTACGTTAGCATGATATGCTGACAGGTTCTTGAATTTGGAATGGTGAAGTTCCTGCAATTCCTCTAAGAACAATCTCCCCCAAGTCTGCAAACATTAATGGCGACTAATAGCTGGAAGCATATATAATTCTGGCATATCCCAATGTTTCGAACGAGCTCATTGCCAAGCTTGCTGCAAAGTGCAATGCGTCTGTCAATGCCAGTTTATTAGTGTATGGGTTGTTGCTCCCTCCATCTAAGTAGTAGTTAACATGGACCTCTGCTGAGGTGTACGTTTATGCTGAGATGTTCTTGAATTTGGAACGGAAAAATATTGAAATTCTCATGCTTGCGTATGTTCTCGCGTAGATATTTTGGTGCTTGGGCTTTGCAAAGTGCAATGAGCATGATATTATTTTGAATTCAGCTTTACATTTATTGTGCTGGTACTTGCATTTACTATACTTGTTTGTTCAGCTTTGCCCTACCCAATTGGTGTAGGTTCAAAGACTTTTGTTGGATTCTGTAAAATCCACAGTTGATTCAGGTTCAAAATGCAAGAACAGGAAAAACGAAACTTACAGATTGTTGGATTCTTTAAGATTGTACATAGCTGACATCTCGAGTTATGAACATCTCAAGGGTAACACACACAACACATGAGCTCTGGCTCTCTGCGACACCTGATCGGAAGCTGTAGTGCACATATTCAAATACACTTCGGACCCCCAAACAGGCATATACATCACTTGTGGGAAAAACAACATGCGCTGGCATATATTATTAGATGGGTAGAGATGAAATGTCAAGCCGTAAGAGGAAGCCTGACAGAGGTTACAGTTGCAACAGTCAAGCAGCCTGCCATGAACAAGCTGCCCCAAGAGGGAGTTTGCAAGAGAAAATTGTTGTTGAAGAACCATCCTTTTCTGTACAAATCTACGGGCCCTTGTAGTACTTGGTGGGCACGAAGGGCATCTTGGTGACGACGGCGTCGTAGGACTTGCCACGGACGACCACCTTGAACTCCGTCCCGGCCTTGTGCAGGCCGTTCTTCACGTACCCCATGGCGATGTTCTTCTTCAGGCACGGGCTGAACCCGCCGCTGGTCACCTCGCCGATGTTCTCCCCGGTGCTGCTCACGATCTCGCTGTGGCTCCGCGGGGGTGGTCCTTGTGAGAAGATGCCTACACGTCTGATTTTTGGTCCTTCCTTGAGCTGCTTGAGGATCACGTCTGCACCCAAGAAGCCACCCTCAGCTTTCCTCCTCTTCCCGATCGCCCATGAGAGGCCGGCCTCGACTGGTGTGACGTGTTGCTCCATGTCGTTGCCATACAGGCAAAGCCCAGCCTCCAGACGGAGACTGTCACGGGCACCTAGGCCGGTCAACCTCACCTTGCCTTCAGATTTCTCCAGGAGGGCCTTTGCAAGATCAACGGCATTCTCTGATGGAACAGAGATTTCAAAGCCATCTTCGCCTGTATAACTGATATAAAAAAGTTTCAAAGACATTAACATGGTGTTCAAAGCAATTGCATAGTTTCAAATAACAGGAAGAGTCCCTCTTCATCATCAGAAACAAAATAGAAGAATCTAGCATGTCAAAGATGTTGGAAACACAAAATAGAACATGTATGCCAATAAAGTGTGGATAAACACATTAAATATGATTTAAAATCCTATAAGAGTTAGTACAGATACTCTTTTATAGACTCATCCTAGGATTAAAATGGGAGCAGTGTCAAAAGGTGGAAATTAGAACTGAAGGATCGAAGGAAGCATACCCAGTTCTGGTGAGGAAGCAAGTAGAGCCATTGATTTCAATTATCTTAAAGTCACTGAAGTACATTTTGCTCAAATCTTCCTTTGTTAGGTACTGGAGAGTTGGTGCAGCAAGAGGACCCTGCTTATGTCAAGGAACAAGTTACAACAATTTCTTCCTACAAATTTGCAAACTAGTACATGTACTAGGATAAAAATCAAATATATCTGCTTCAGTTAAATTGAAAATTTACTACTCCCTCCGTCCCAAAATAGATGTCTTAGATTTGTCAAAATTTAGATGAATCTATATACTAAATAGTGTCTAGATTCCTTCAAATTTTGACAAATCTGAGACATCTATTTTGGGACAGAGGGAGTACTTCCATAAAACCACATAAAGAATGTCAAGGAAGAAGTTCAGAATTGAAAGACCACTTCCCATCAATCTGGAATGGAAATCCTAAAATGTGAAAGCCCTTTCTATTTATGAATAAATAAGTGTGCAAACTTGAACTAGGTTGCAAATGTAATGAATTAGTTTTTATGCACTATTTTCATAATTCCAAGAGTTTTCTGCTGGAGCACTGCCTTATCTATGCTGTGACAACCCAATCTATGAATAGCTGGATTACACCACAAGTGAGACCACATGCAGAAACTTTAGCTCCAGAGTTCACCAACTGAGAAAGTGACATGCAAACCTGCTCAACTACTACCACAGAGTTCAGATAGAGCATTGCATCTTGTAAGAAATTGAAATTTGACCAAGCAAGCAAACACCCCTGCTTGAGTCCATCAATCGGGTAGCATGAACCAATTGGCATTGATGTCAGTTAGAATTTGTAAACATGAAAGAAAACACATTCCGCAATCATAAAATCCCACCAAACAGCAACACTAAAAATATATAAATCCCAATCAGATCAGCAACAAAACCATAGACAGTCATCATCAATGATCATATTCTTCATGCCTTTTCTGCAGTAGATAAAATTAAAGGCTAGTCTAAACTAATCCCCTTGAAACTACATTTTGGAAAGAATGAATATCAACAGAATGGCAAAGTGCCATCAGTCCACCATCCAAAAAAAAAAACATCTCTGACAGAAATGTACCGTTTATGGTTTTCTCAGAGCTCCAAATACTGCATTTCTAGATATCTTCAATCCGTACTATATTCGATCAATTAAGCAAACCAGGAAAACCAATTTTGAGGAAGAGGAAAGAGCGTGCTGACCTGCAAGGCGAGCAGTGAGCGCTCGTCGTGGATGTGCCACTTGACGTCGCCGCCCTTCTTCTGGAAGGCCTCCATGTGCGCCCCGATGTGGGCGAGGTCCTTGTCCCTGCAGCCGGCGTTGACGACGAGGTAGATGTGCTTGTCGGTGACCTTGGTGACGACGGAGTCGTCGATGGCGCCTCCCTTGTCGTTGGTGAAGACGGTGAGGGAGCCGGTGCCGTCCTTGAGCGCGGCGACGTCGGCGACGACGAGGGACTCGAGGAAGGGGATGGCCTGGGAGCCGTGGAGGCTGAGGCCGCACATGTGGGAGACGTCGAAGAGGCTGCCGTTGGCGCGGCAGTTGAGGGTGGAGTCCATGATGCTGTCCTTGTACTGGATGGGCATGCTCCACCCCGCGAAGGGCACCATCTTGCCCCCGTGCGCGACGTGGAAGTCGTAGAGCGCCGTCTTCTTGAGCTCGGCCTCGGCGGCCTCCGCGGCGCCGGCCAGGTGGCGGCGGGCTGTGGCGGTGGCGGCGCCGCCGCCGGAGGAGGCGGCGGCGCGGCGGGCGAGCGTGGCGCACGCGAGAAGGCCTCTCATGGTGGGGGTTGGGGCGAGTGGTGGGCGGGTGGAATGGGGAAAAAATCGAGGGAAAAGAGATGAGATTTTGAGGGTGGGATGGTGGGTGGGTGGCGACGGGAGGGGTCGGGGTGGCGATCGGGAGTGGGTGGTGGCCAAGGGGACGAGGAGGAGGAGCTGCTGCCGTTGCCTCGGCCCGAGTGAGCTCGGAGGCGTGTTTGGTGATGATGGATCAGTGGATCAGTCTCAGTGCTCGATTCGTTGGGTTTTTTGGGTTAATTTTTGTTGGGTTTTTGTCGGGTCTGGTGGTGGATGCTGACGCCTCTCCCTCACCGCCTCCTACAGTCCTACTCAGCCAAGATTCGTGTGTAATTCTAAAAAAGAACAGATTCGTGTGCTCATGGTAAAGCATTTTTTTTAGTAGCAGAAAGATTAAAGACAAAAACCACAATTAAAACAACAGCTTGAGATTTGTTCTGAACGGCAAATGGCATATACAGTCTAACGAGAAAATCAGTTTGAGATAGGAGGCATGGATGGCATATCATGGCCGGGGGATTGGCTAGGAAGCGACAGCAGTGAGAGCCCATGACTGATAAACTTCAAAGTATGGCAGTGTCCGGCCAAGGCCCTGTTCCATGTTGATGCGGCTATTGCAGAGATGCAGATCATTTGACCCAAGGACTACTTAACCTGGAATCATGTCCTGGTAACCACTTGTATATGGAATCAGGAAACAAGAAATTTGCATCCAAAAAAGATGATCACACATATTTTTGCTAGACAGTAAAGGACAACTGGCAAAACAATCCAAAACACACTGCCACAAACACTGGACTGGCCACAAAGATAGATCGCCAAAAGTTCTGCAATTTCCGCAAACCGGGCTAAAGATTCTACTACATTCAAGACGACGAAGCATTGCAAATCAACATTTGATGGCCAGATCTAGCAGTTCGAAAAGCAAGCCCACTTCTACGAATCCATCCAGGAAAGACCAAGCTGGCTTGCAACCAGAACAAAACGCTGTTCCAAAAATGCCCAGCGACGATGCATCTCTAGGTATTCACAGGCTTCCATCTCGCAGACACGAATATAAGGGTAAAACGGATGACAACATCTTGGTTACAATCTCAGGCTACTCTTGCTGTGGGTGAAAAAGGTCTCGGTAAAATTCTGCAAGTACCTCACTACTTAGAGACTGCAGATTTTTTCGAAGACGATTTCTTCTGCTTCTTCGGCTCCTTCTCGGGCACCTTCTCTGGCTCAACGGCCTTCTTCTTGTCCTTCCTCTCCCTCTTCTTCAGAGCATGCATATGGGCTTTAAGAACCAGGGAATACGAAGCTTGGAATTTTAGGTACTCCTTTGCAGACAGCTGAAAGACATGGCAAGTATGAGTAAGGTTTATTCACTGGTCCAAAAATACAACAGGAGTGACAGGAGAATAATCCAACATGTTGAAATAATTAGGATAGTGTTTATGGCACCAGGAAAATATAGAAGTCATGGGTCCTCATGGATCAACTTTACTACGCATTTATAGTATCAACCAAAACAATACTCAAGATGGCAGTTCTCAGCTGAGATTTTCCGAAAATATTCACAATATTGCCAGCATGTCAGAATATAGTACTGAGTTGTCACCGTAAGGTCTAACTACACATACTTATCCAGCCTTAAACCAAAGCACTTAGTGGACTTGCAAAATTTTGATATGGCTGGAGACAACTAGATATGCCTGAAGAAATAAACAAATTTGGCATGTGAGTACTTGCTTTATGTTATCTGGATACAAATGGGCAGGCATGTTTCTAAATTGAGAACAGACATTACTACAAATAGTGACAACAATTAACTTTTCTTCTGCACGAGAATGAAGGAAATAAGGTAAGCAGATATAAACAGCAGCTATGTAGCCATAAGTAAGGGAAACCCATCATCACGATATCAAAAATTTAAATGCAGAAGAGTAGAAATGTTTAGCGATACATAGGTCATGGGAGCTTGGACTCTTAACTAGTTAAGTCTCTTTTTTAGACGGGTCATGATTTCATTACATACACGGGCTATGAAAACCGCAAGCACCTGCAACAGTGTCTGGTGGAAAAGAATGCCAATGTTCAATTATTTCGTGGGAGAGCTTAAACGCATGAAAAGAAAGATGCATAGCCTTGCCATTGGCAAAATGTCCCTAACTCTTGAGATATGACACTCAAGTCATCTGCAACTTAGTAAGGGTCTAATCAAAAGCAAGATATTGTGATATCCTGAGGTGCTACAACTGATATCATTGAGAAAGGCAATGAGAAGTGAAAATATATATCTTGATAAAAGATATTCACTTAATGTAAGGTGAATGAAAGCCATCACTGGTTGATGCAATTGAAGCTTCGCAAGAGAGTAAGAAAAGTTAATACTCCCAAGTCCTAACACTTTCCCAGCCAGCGATAAGATTGCTACTCAGGACAGCTCCATAGTGATACCCCCTCTACGCCTGCCCTATTATGTTCTCCTACAGGTGTAGTGATTGATTACAATAGCTGCATAAAAGACATGTACTACTACGGCTAAGATGTATCAAAGGTAAGCGCTTCATTCCTAACTTACTTGTCGTCATGCTACACAAGGTTACTGCATATCCTAAAGCAATGTGATGCTTGCAAAGTTGTGAGGCAATGATACATATGTACCAAAGGTAAGTGCTTCATTCCTAACTTCATACTTGGCATCATGCTATTCTAAAGCAATGGGATGCTTCCAAATTGGCTGTGAGGCAATGATACATATGCATAATGCATCTTCTCTAAATACTCTGGCTACCGTCCCGATTTACCTACCTATCAATTTGTTAAAACCAACAAACCATGCTCAATCGAAACGAACAATGCATAAAGATTCTATTACCATGTGTGCAAATGTAAGTTGTTTTAGCTCATGCAGTAGATATCTAGAGACAGTATACAGTGAATAATAGCAACCCAGTAGCCATTATGCACAAAAGCAACACAAAACACACCACATAGTCTTATCAGCAACAGAGTCAGTGACAGTACCGCGGTGGAGATGTTCTTCTTGCCATCGGTGGCGCGGACAAGGCACCGGTACTCCACCTCCTCTCCCTTGTTCGCCATCTTCTTCAACCTAGCCTGACACTTCATCGACGCTGCAGGAATCGAAGAATGTATCAGCTCAGAACTGAACCCACCAACCGCCCAAATCTAAAACCCCACCCCAGGAACGAGAGCGGGGAAGGGAGCACTCACATCGCTTCATGGTGACCCACACGGAGCCCTTCTCCGTGCTCCGCTCGTACATGTTCGTCAGCTCGCTCAGGAACGGATCCGCCTGCAACAGCACCTGCACAAAACCGATAAACGTGGCCGGAGTTAGTTCGAGGAAGGACAGGCATCGGGATTTCGGATCCTTTCTCTACTAGCGATCTGAACTACGCGACGATAGGGAGCAGTGAAAGCGGCCAAATCGGTTCCAAATTCCAGTACAAATAAAACACGACGAGATCTAAGTTTTCCCCCAAGTTCATCGAACTAAACAACGATTCTCGGCACGGCGCAAATCGGAGGAGGGGGGAGTGGATGAAGCGGAGCATCGGGTAGGGGATTACCATCTTGAGGGTGGTCCGGCGATCGCCGAGGGGTCAGTCTCCGCCTGTCAAGCCTTGCTCTCCTCTTCGTTGCTTCCGCCGCTGGTGTTCGGATCGAAGACGGGGAAGGCTGAGGGAGTGTGGGGTATTGTGAGAAGACGAACGGGGGAGATCACGGAACGGAAGAGATCTGACGGATTAGGTTGGACGGTAGAGACTCTGAACTCTGAAACTGGGAGGACGGAACGGTGACGTCGACTTGGGACGGGGCAGGCCGCTGCACCGTGGTTTGGGAGGACACGGCCAGAGCGGTCCGGTTTGGGTCCGTTGGGCTGAATGGGGGAAGGAAGATGCACTCACCCCTTCTTCTTTTTTTGATACAGTAACATTCTTTTTTATGAAGAAGCAATTATCACTCTTTCCTTTTTTGCGATTCAACAACTTTCGTTAATCAGTCATCAGACTTACAATCGTTTTGAATACATGCCCCTAGAAAGTTAGGAATATAATTCATCCAAAGATATCTACGCCTACTAGCTGAAACTTGTTTTGTATAAAGATGCGCATTCATTAGCCTCTCGCCCAAGGAACTTGATATGGAAGGACCCATATTGGTAGCTAGATCTTCAATCTCCAACAAGGATGTAGAAATCTCGGATCGCCCTTGAGCCCGTTATGACCAAAGCTTGACTACTTTGTTATGACGCAAGGGGTGCAAGACGTTGTTGCCTATACTCTTGCGCTTATCCTCTCTCTCCTCTTTACACCATCTCTTTACCTCGACCCCAAGCCCCACAAGGCTTGTCTCCAATATCCTTCGTCATGTTCCGGTTGCCGCCTCCTTTTCTCACTGGACCGGCTCATCGAATGTTGAGATTCTCCGCGATTCTTTCTGGTGCTCGCATCGCACGTGCTCTGCCTATAAAATAGGGGACAACAAGGGGGAGTATTCGCTCCTTGGTTGTCGACCCTAGGGGCTTAGAGAGGACCAAAGCAGCCTTACCTCACCCCCCCCCCCTATACAAAGTGGGGAGGGTTGGGCACCACAGGCCCCAACCCTAGCCGTCTCTCCCCTCCATTCCTCCTCCTCCACTTTGTAAAGATTGGTGAAGCCCTGCAGAACTCCACCATATTCCACTACCACACTATCATGCTGTCGAGATCGATATCATCTACCTCTCCACCTCATATTGCTAGATCAAGGAGGAGGATATGCCATCAAGCCGTACGTGTGAGCACCTCGATTGTGACGTTAGTGCGGTGCTAGATCAGATCGGATCACGGAGAAGTACTACTACATCATCTACGATCTTTAGATTGTTTTCGCTCGTGGGTTATACAGGTATGTAGATCTAATTCCTCTAGTTTCTAGCATCTCGTAGATTGGATCATGGTTTTACTTGCCATCTAGTAGTAATTTTTTATTTTCTATGTAGAAAATCTCGTCAGCATGTATGTCCTATGTGTGAGACATGTTTGTATCTATCTATGTTTGTTTTAGAATTTTATCTATGTACGAGAAATACTTATATTTATGTTTGTGTGAGACAAAAATATTTTTACACATTACTGCAAACTAAGATACTCCCAACATGAAAATAATAACTATGACTAAATTTAAAGATATATGGTACGATCCACACTACATGAAACTAATAGCTACGACATAATTTAAATATACATCGCTACAACCCACACCACATGAAGTCATCATCACTGTGATCCATATTGACCGTCTTTGGTGATTCACCACTCTTTGTCTTTAGGTCCAAATCAGACTCGTGTCAGAGGCATGAAGTCATCATTATCGTTCTTATCAATGACAACTTTTGATAATCCACCATTCTTTGCCTTTAGTCTAGAAGTGGGTCTGTCTAGGTATCGTTTAGGAGGCATGAAGTCATCATCACTATTCTCATTTGTGATTATCTTATTCATGGAGTCGGCATAGATAGTTGTCTCTATACGACCGCTTGGTTTTGCACCAAACAATATCTTCAATAGCCCGTAGTTATGGATTTCTCTATTGATCAACTCTTCGGCACAAGGTAATGTTGCACATTATAAATAGTAGTTACAAAATATATTAGAATTATGACACTTTATTCAAACAACATGTAGTTCATAATATCAATTACCTTAATGTGGAAGGCATATTATTTCCACTTATTTTTCTCGGGTCATAGTTAGGGAGGATACGAAGGCCCACCTCAATATTTTTTAGCTCAGTCACTCTATTCCACTTTTGTCGCCACCTCAAAAGTTTTGGGCATATTTTGTCTACATTCCTCTCCACAAGCTAGTTTCTAGGTAAACATTTGCCCAACTCTGCGAGGTTCCTATTAACACTAATTAGTCCCTGGAAGCACACTCCTATTATGCCCTCCCTCGGTGTTTATTTCTAGAATTTCTAATATTCGTGAAACAAAAATATTATTTGAAAATAATTTCAGAAGGAAAGGGGTTGGAAGATATCACCTCATTGGATGAATGTCAGAGTGAAGCTTATGAAAACACTCCACGATAGGAGAATCTATAGAAGAAAGTACAAAGTAGGCGATAAATGTGTCACTCATTGGACAATTACCTCATTACACATTTTGCAGGAAAATTATTATCGAGGTGGAAAGGCATGTCCGAGGCCATTAGGCTTCTTAGAGATGTTAACGCCAAACAAAGAATCAGTATATTAATGATCAGTGTCTTAGAGCATCTCTAGAAGACACCATAAAAGGGTGAACCAGAAAAAGCGTTACATTGATACTAGTTTTGTCACAAGATACAAATTAAATTTATCTCAATTTAAACTATGGGTGACACAATGAAATGGAAAGAAAGTGTACATGATGGATTTGGATGAATTCCAAAGTTAAGACATTGTGACGGATACTACAACAAAAGGCTAAGTATATGACTGCTATAGTAGCAGCAAAGAAGGGCATTTGTGTCAAATATTTTGTTATCAAACTAAGGTGTGGTTCGCAGCGGGATAACACTAAAGATATATTGTATGACAATAATATCGACATGATTTAACCCCAAGGAACTAAATGTCTCACCAAAAGACCAAATTTATACAATATCATCTCATTGGATAATGAGTGATGCGTCAAGACGCAAAGACATGTAAATACACACGGACCTGAAAGTGTCAGATCCGTAGATTATGTTAACAACTTGCAATCGCGTATAGGGAACACCAGAAAGCCATAGGTGTTGAATGCAAAGTTTCTAAACTAGCTTATTGTCTCTAGTGCAAGTGGGAGACTGAAGGGAATATGCCCGAGAGGCAATAATAAAGTGGTTATTATCATATTCCTTATTTATGATAAATATTTATTTTGCATGCTATAATTGTATTAATACAGAAACGTTAATACATGTGTGTTTAATGAACAAAAAGAAAGTTCCTAGTTATGCCTCTCTTATAAACTAGCTCGTTGATTAACAAGATGATCAAAGATTTCCTGGTCATGGACATTGGATGTTGTTAATAATGAGGTCATACCATTATTGGAATGGTGTGATGAACATTCATCCAAAGTATAGCATTATGATCAAGGTCATTGTGTTTATATTGCTATAACATCATACGAAGTAATCTTAGTCCTTAGACCATGAGATCATGTCAATCACTAACACCGAAAGAGTATCTTGATAACATCAAACGTCACACCATAACAGGGTGACTATAAAGATGGATTCAGTGCTACGAAGGTGTTATGTTGAGGCTCATGGATCAAGAGTGCAATTTGTCCATCCCGATGACGGATAGATATACTCTAGACCCTCTTGGTGATATTAGATTAGTTAGCTTGCAAGCAAGTGATTTGATCACTAGAATGTTATACCACGGGAACGAGAAAGAGTACATGTCGGTAAAGAGATCAAACTAGGTATGGAGATGCCGATAATTGAATCTTGGACATGTAATATATCGCGAGACAAAGGGATTGAGTTACATGCGTATAAGGTTCATACGATCACATAAGTCATCGTTGAATATGTGGGAGTCAGTATGGATCTCCAGGTCCCGTTGTTGATTATTGACCGGAGAGGGGTCTCGAACATGTCTACATTATTCGCGAATCGTAGGGTATCACACTTAAGGGATACCGACACCATTTGGAGCAAATAATATGCCAGAAAAAGAAAAAGGAAAGCGTAGGAATTTATTTCACTAGACACAGGAACTGTTTCGATTGAAATTGCTAAAACTGGTTCTGCATGTGAAATTGAATACTAGCAAGGATTTTGTGTGAATGTTTGTTAATTATAGTAATTAAAAAAATTCTGAATAAATAAAAGAGTTTTATTTAAATGAGAGCTTGTATTAAATTTGGTGGAAATTTAATGCATGTGAGTGGATTTTTGAGAGTAGAGGCTTTTCATTTTGAGTGGGAGATCCATTCATATAAATGTGGAAGAGGTGGGGGCAGCCACCATGGCTGGGCACCATGCCCCTTGGGGTGCCACCCCTCTCCCTATAAGAGGCCCCCCTCTCCTCCTCTCAAAGCACACCTCCTCGTGAAGGATTTCTCTCCCCCTTTAGAATTTCTCCATGGTCCCGGATTAGAGAAATACATGTTCTCGGTGGCTTTTTCTGGAAGGATTTGTTGCTTCGCTGAAGCGAGGGCGCGGAGGTTGTCAGGGTACCCGGACGTGTGTGCGATCACGGATGCACCTATGCTTTGCGGTGCTGGACTTGATGGTGCTGGACCAGCTGGAACATATGGACTTCATCATGATCTTGAGATCGGCAAGCGTTCGACTACATCATCCACGAGTACAACCTCGTTAACGTTATTCGGTCTTCGAGGGTATGTATTCTATGGATGTATATCCACCCATTGCTTGTATCTAGTAGATAGATCTTGGTATTTAGTTGTTCCCATCGTAGGATTTTTTTTGTTTTCTATGCTGCGAACCCTACAGTGGTATCAGAGCCAGATCTATGCGTAGATGCTTTGCACGGGTAGTACACATATGTATATGTGGGCGATGATGATCATTTTATTGCTTCTTAGTTGTACTTTGGATATTGGTGGCATAGTGGGATGAAGCGGCCCGGACAAACTTTACATGTCCTCGCACATGAGACATGTTCCACGGTTGATATGCAACTAGTTTTGCATAAGTGGCTAGCGGGTGTCTGTCTTTCCTACTATAGTCAATATCTAATTTGCAACGAGTTGTCAATAATTTGGTTATCCTCGTTATGGTTCATGTTCGTATATTATAACGGTTCTATCTTTGAAAGCCCTAAGCCACGTAAAACTTGCAATGGATAAATTAGAAACACCTAGTTTAGATTGTTGTTGGTCTAGTGTCATGATATGGTGATGTTGTAAGTAAAAGTATAAGTCGATACTCTTACAACACACATAACGTGTAAGTTCCATAGTCCTTGGCCTTAGACATATAGGAATGATGAAGATCATACCACGATGCACATGATGGAGATCAAGTGCAAGAACCATATCATTTCATTTCATTTTTTCACATGTGATATTTGTTGCATCTTATATTGCTAGTTTGGCGTTTTATTAGCATAATAAGATGATCCCTCATTTAGATATCAAGATAAAAGTGTGTTTTTCCTTAAGTATGCACCGACAATGTTTCGTCGCTTCAAGACATCACGTGATGATCGGGTGTACTTGAATCCACGATCATATCTCGGGTGTAAGACAGTTTTACACACGCGAATACTAAGGTTCTTACCCGGCGAGCCTAGCATGTACAGACATGTCCTCAGAACACGAACGGAAAGGTTAAGCATGAGTCATATGTTTTGATATGATGACCATATGGATGCTCGTCTTTGAAGCTACACCGACTCACGTGATGATCGGACTTGGTGTAGTGGATTTTGGTTCATGTAATCACCAAAAAGACACGAGGGGTTTCATTTTTGAGTGGGATTTCATTTCTAATTTGGATTAGTAGAACTCAATTTATCATAAATTAAATCAAAGTGAATTTTCATAATTTGTTGTAGTCATTGGCATTCGTTCACCACCTTATGCTTAGTTGTAATTGAGATAATAGAACTATAGAATTCTGGATATTTACTTTACGAACTGGTATCGTATTGTGTTCAGTGTCAATCTAAAGTTTAAAGTCCTATTGCAAACTTTTATCAAACTATGTTTACTCCGTGAAGTTTAATAACTAGTATTAAATCGAGAGTGATATTTCCAGTGTTAGTATCTTAAGTATCATGTTTGCCTTCATGATTCTTGATTTAAATATCGAGATTATCTAGGAGCTAAAAGAATT
Source organism: Avena sativa (assembly GCA_916181665.1). NCBI lineage: Eukaryota > Viridiplantae > Streptophyta > Magnoliopsida > Poales > Poaceae > Avena > Avena sativa. The sequence continues at coordinate 387,859,742 of OV702280.1, read as the reverse complement.
GTTTCAGAAACCATCATGTGTGGCAGATATAATGATATCTGAAACAATGTTTTGGTTGCAATATGATAGAGTATAATATATGTTCTCATATTGGATGAGAATTTGCAAAGGTTGGAGATGCTAGATATCCTAATTATCCAAAAGGGTTTTAGAAAGTAACGTTATACTCATGATTCGCCTTTATAAGCTGCATTAGCTTGATCATGAAAGTCGTCATGATAAGGATGAATAGAAGATGTATGTAAAATGTTTACTACACTAAAAGATTACTAAAGAATGAATTTTAAAAGAATGTCAATCATTTGATGATGGTGATCTACTTCAAAGTGCAAGTCCAAAGGTATTAGTATTTGAATATACATGCTTTGGACTATGTGTCATGTATATGGCGCCACTGTTGATATTGATAGATTTTTAAAAAAGGAAAAGAAAATGTTGAAAGAGAATCTATAAAATATATTTGGCAGAAAATAAAAGACTGGAAATATCCAGTTTAGGTATATAGATATATACATGTTATGGTTGTATTCTTTGCTTGTTAAACAATGTGGTTTTTGGGTATTGGATACCGAATTGGTTGGTATGAAATTTCATACAGAACAATGCAATTCATGAACCACAATGGCCTAAGTAACTAGCAAGAGAATATGTGATGATGTTCATCGAAAACAAACAAACCGTTGTTTGTATTTCTCGTTGATATCAAAGCTTGCCTTCAAGATTTGTTTTAATAAAAGTTATTTAAATCAGGTATTATGAGAACAAAGATTGTTCAAATAATTACCATATTTCATATAAGATGGATGATTTAAAAATCTAGTTGGAGAAATCACATCCATAAAAACTAATGCTAAAATGTTGCAAGACAAATGATTGAAAGATCACTTACGAAGTGACATCGCCGTTTAAATTATATTGGAAAGAAAACATGAAGAATCTCCATATTAATGGATTTTGGAGTCTTTGATTTGATCAAGTGACACTTGTGAGACTTACCTCGGGATAATTAAAACTTCGTTCCAAAGGCCAAAGAAGAACGATTGACTAAATTATTGGAATTTATACATATCGATGTATGTAGTCCATTATGTGTAGTCATAAGCGATGAATTTCAACTTCATATGCTTTTTCCGGAAATTTGAGTGAATATTCACTTAATGAGAAAGAAGTATGAAAAATTTGAAAATGTTCAAAGACTTTCAAGATGAAGTGGAAAATCATTGTAACAAGAAAATAAATGATTTATGATTTTATCATAAAGGGATTTATTTGAGTTGCAAGTGTAACAAGAAAATAAATGATTTATGATTTTATCATAAAGGGATTTATATGAGTTGCAATTTTAGCAAAACACCTAGATTTGCATCTCCTAAAACACCATAGGAATATGGAGTGTTTGAGATTTGTAATGAAACCTTGTTTGACATGGTTGGATCAAAGGTGTTATTTATAAAACTAACATTATGTTTTAAAAGATTAAAAGCTTTAGAGACTACCATTTTTACACTGAAAAGAGCTCCATCTTGATCCGTTGAAATGACACCATGTAAGTTATGGTTTGGGGTAAAACCCAAGTTGTCCTTTCTAAAATTTTGGTATACTAAGCATAAGTATGATGTTTACAACCAAAGTCGGATGAGCATGTCTTTGTAGGTTATTTCGAATAACCATTGGGTATTCCTCCATAACACCGAGGACAAAAGGGTTTGTCGCTTGGAACGTGAAGTTTCTTGAAAAAGGATTTTTTCGCAAAAGTTAAGTGGGGGGACAATAGAACTTTGATAAGTTTAAAGAACCTTAGCTATATGTGCTGAGTTGCGCAGCGCCAGAAAATGTTCCGAAGGAAGCCATAATGCTCATGGCTCACGTGCCTTAAAGGTTGCGGTCACGGAGGTCTAAGTTCCTATTGAACCAAATAGGTTGGATAAACAATCAAATGCTAAGATTTGAGAGTAAATCATTGTTGTTTGACAATGATGAACTGACTACATGCAAAGAAGCGACGATGGACCCTGACTTCGTCAAATGTCTTGAAGCCATAAAATCCGTGATAGTTCCATACACGAGAAATCAAGTTTTTTGAACTTGGAAGACCCTCCGGAAAGGTGTAAAAACCTATCAGTCGTATTTGGATCTATAAATTAACATACATGGATGTTTCACATCTATGAAATAGTCGACATGTTGGTAAAGTTTTTACGACAATGTTCAAGGAGTTGACTATGACAACATTTGATCTTTCATAGCGATATTTAGTCTGGACGGATTAATATAGCAACCACTACATATAATTTTGGTATATGGTAGATGAATAAACAAAACAAAGTTCTTCTAATAGAATGGTCACCTAGGAAGTGTGCATGCCACGATCCAAAGGGTTTTGTTAAATTCAAAAGATGCTAAAAAGGGCATACAAACTTCAATGGTTGGAGTAAGCATCGCGGAGTTGGAATCTTGACCGTGATGAAACTGTTAAAGGAGTTTTCATCGTGAGACGATGAAGATACTTGCATTTGCAAAAAATTAAGTGGGAGCCCTGAGACATATTTCTAATACATTATGTGGAGGACATATTGTTAATTGGAAATGATGTATCTTTTATTGACAAAGGTTAAGAATTTCATTTCGATGAAAGACTTAGGCAAAACCCAAATATTTAGCATGAATGTCTACATGGATAGACAGTGACGCTAATATGGTCATGCCAAACATACATATATGAGATATTGAAGGGGTTCAATACAGAAACAACGAGAAAAGGATCTTGTCGCATGGAAAAGAATTGAATCAAGATTCAAGTGTATTAACACTTTATAAGTGAAACAAGATTGAAGTGCTTTGACACTTGATGAGTGAAATCACAAGAATGTTTTGATCAATCATAATATGATATGTACACATCCAGATATGTCCTATGCTCTAAGTGTTATGAGCATATACCAGAATGAATTATAAAATGATCATTGGACGATAGTAAGGAAATCTTTATAATCTTTTGGAAGAACTAAGAATATATTTGTGTAGAGGTGACAAACAATTACAAATAGTTCATTGTAAAGCGTTACATTGATACTAGTTTTGTCACAAGATACAAATTAAATTTATCTCAATTTAAACTATGGGTGACACAATGAAATGGAAAGAAAGTGTACATGATGGATTTGGATGAATTCTAAAGTTAAGACACTGTGACGGATACTACAACAAAAGGCTAAGTATATGACTGCTATAGTAGCAGCAAAGAAGGGCATTTGTGTCAAATATTTTGTTATCAAACTAAGGTGTGGTTCGCAGCGGGATAACACTAAAGATATATTGTATGACAATAATATCGACATGATTTAACCCCAAGGAACTAAAGGTCTCACCAAAACACCAAATTTACACAATGTCATCTCATTGTAGAATGAGTGATGCGTCAAGACGCAAAGACATGCAAATACACACGGACCTAAAAGTGTCGGATCCGTAGATTTTGTTAACCATTTGCAATCGCGTATATGGAACACCAAAAATCCATAGGTGTTCAATATGCAAAGTTTTCTAAACTAGATTATTGTCTCTAGTGCAAGTGGGAGACTGAAGGGAATATGCCCGAGAGGCAATAATAAAGTGGTTATTATCATATTCCTTATTTATGATAAATATTTATTTTACATGCTATAATTGTATTAATACAGAAACGTTAATACATGTGTGTTTAATGAACAAAAAGAAAGTTCCTAGTTATGCCTCTCTTATAAACTAGCTCGTTGATTAACAAGATGATCAAAGATTTCCTGGTCATGGACATTGGATGTTGTTAATAATGAGGTCACAACATTATTGGAATAGTGTGATGAACATTCATCCAAAGTATAGCATTACGATCAAGGTCATTGTGTTTATATTGCTATAACATCATACGAAGTAATCTTAGTCCTTAGACCATGAGATCATGTCAATCACTAACACCGAAAGAGTATCTTGATAACATCAAACATCACACCGTAACAGGGTGACTATAAAGATGGGTTCAGTGCTACGAAGGTGTTATGTTGAGGCTCATGGATCAAGAGTGCAATTTGTCCATCCCGATGACGGAGAGATATACTCTCGGCCCTCTTGGTGATATCACATTAGTTAGCTTGCAAGCAAGTGATTTGATCACTAGAATGTTATATCACGGGAACGAGAAAAGAGTACATGTCGGTAACGAGATCAAACTAGGTATAGAGATACCGATGATCGAATCTCGGACATGTAATATATCGCGAGACAAAGGGATTGAGTTACATGTGTATAAGGTTCACACGATCACAGAAGTCATCGTTGAATATGTGGGAGTCAGTACGGATCCCCATGTCCCGTTTCTGATTATTGATCGGAGAGGGGTCTCGATCATGTCTACATTATTCGCGAACCATAGGGTGACACACTTAAGGGATACCGACACCATTTGGAGCAAATAATATGCCAGAGAAAGAAAAAGGAAAACGCAAGAATTTATTTCACTACACACCGGAACTATTTCGGTTGAAATTGCTGAAATTGGTTCTGCATGTGAAATTGAATACTAGCAAGGGGTTTTGTGTGAATGTTTGTTAATTAGAGTGATTAACAAAATTCTGAATAATAAATAAAAGAGTTTTATTTAAATGAGAGCTTGCATTAAATTTGGTGAAAATTTAATGCATGTGAGTGGATTTTTGAGTGGAGGCATTTTTATGGGAGTGGAGGCTTTTCATTTTGAGTGGGAGCTCCATCCACATAATTGTGGAAGAGGTGAGGGCAGCCACCATGGCTGGGCGCCATGCCCCTTGGGGTGCCCCCTCTCCCTATAAAAGCCCCCCCTCTCCTCCTCTCAAGGCACACCTCCTCGTGAAGGATCTCTCTCTCCCTTTTAAAATTTTCCCATGGTCTCAGATCAGCACGATACATGTTTCCGGTGTCTTTTTCTGAAAGGATTTGTTGCTTTCGCTGCTTCGCTGGAGCGAGGGCGCGGAAGTTGTCGGGGTACCCGAACGTGTGTGCGATCACGGATGCACCACTGTTTTATGGTGCTGGACTTGATGGTGCTGGACCGGCTGGACCAGATGGACTTCATCACGATCTTGAGATCGGCAAGCGTTCGACTACATCATCCACGAGTACAACCTCGTTAACGCTATTCGGTCTTCGAGGGTATGTATTCTATGGATGTATATCCATCCGTTGCTTGTATCTAGTAGATAGATCTTGGTACTTAGTTGTTCCCATCATAGGAATTTTTTGTTTTCTATGCTGCGAACCCTACAAAAACGACACGAAACCGTAAAACTAAACCACAAATGACAGAATTTAAACAAATTCAACCGTTCAACCGCGACAATCATCAAGTATTAACCAAATTTAACAAAGTATCTCACTACCACGTCGCAGAACATCATCCAAAATATGAATCATCACCACAACCCACGATGATCATCAAGCATCGAAGCCAAGAGAAGCATCACCGCCGCCACCACTTGTCGAAGCACCACCATGGCCACCATCACTTGCCGAAACACCATATCCACCACCATCCCTAGCCCGAGCATTGCCTCTTGCAAGCGCTGCTAACCTCCTTCTCTCCAATATGTCATGCCTTGCTTGATCATGCCACGCCAAGGTGATCTCGTCCATGTTGCTCCGGTCCATGGTCATGATGGTGTTTTCTTTGGCATAGAGCTTTTCCATGGCCTTGGTTTTGTCGGCTGCCGCCTTCCTCTCCTCCACGGCTATCTTGCGCAAACCATCTTGCCGGAGTGCTTCCCACCTTACTTGATTTTCAATTGTTTTCTTATCGGCCAAAGCAACTTTTGCTTCCAAATTGACATAGGAGCCTTGTCAATGTCCACCGCATTATCATTCAAGAAATCGACATAGGAGGTCAGAACCTCGTGCAAATCGCGGTGTATAAAGAGCCAATTCGAATCAATTTTTCATACCTAGGTCGGCGGCGGTGGCGAAAGAGGGAGGGGAATTGTTCATACCTAGGTCGGCTAGCCGAGGTTGTTTTGGAGGATTTCGCGGCGGTGGATGGTTTCCCGGGGGATGCCTTCCGCTTCACGACCGTCCTCTTCACCTTGCCCGGCGCCGGCTTGGAGGCGGCGGCGACGACACTCACTTGAGTGTGGGGAGCAGCGGGACCAGTGGGAGAGGCCGGAGCGCCCATGGTGCCATCCTGGATGAGGACGGAGCACTGCCGCTTCCGCTTCGTCGCAGAAGCAGCCCTGGATGGGGGACTGGCGACGGGGACGGAGACGACGGTGGTGGCTACCAGATCTGGCAGACCCGTCGGAGGGGTCGCCTGCGCCGGCACGACCTCGCCGGAGCTCAGCGGCGGCGGCTGGACGTCCATGGCGACCTTTTGTGAGGCTCGGCGGAGGTGGGAGGGGCGGGGACGGCAGATCGAGCATGGCGGCGGCGGGAATGGCACGGCGGGAATGGCGCGGTTGAAACTTCCCTCCCGCCAACGAGAACTGGGGATACGGTTCGGTCCAAGTCGGGCTCGAAAATTGGGTTTTCTCGGTTCCGGGGGAGGGGGTATTTTCTCGAGGGTCCTAATTTTTTTTTCGGTTCGGTCGATTTTGAGGCGTCTGTTCTGGCCACTTTTCTTATGCGAAACCGAAAAGTGACGGTTATTTTCTCGGTTCCGTCCTTTTACGGTGTCTGCTAGAGATGCTCTTAAGCAATATGTACCACGCAGAACATACTTCGAGAAGGAGGTGGACATGACCCAATTGATCGCAACAAAAGGCAAAATCATACTAGAAGCCCTATGAAGATAATATGTAAGCAGTCTCCAGGTATGTTCTGTCTAAGTAGATTTGATTTTAAATTACATCAGAAGGACACTAATAATGTTTTTATATAAATGTTGCCTGATTACTAATAAGGCTTTCAAATTTGAACGGGAAACTAGACCATTGTACCGAGTATTCAGTTTCAAGTACTCCCCTAAAGAATCCCACTATAGTTCTACCGACTGAAAAACGAATATAATTTCTTGCTTAACTATGCACAAATTTATCCAACACACAAATGATGACCCAAAAAATATCACGTAGTGTAGCAACTACAATGCAGCAACTAAACTACCTACATCTGAACTAGTTCAACTAATCCCCACCCATGCCCAGGCCACCAAGCATTTTGTTGATGTCCTTGCCACCCATTTTATTCACAAGAGCCTTCAATCCAGGGACACCGCCCATCTGCTTCAGCATTTGTGGTGGTAGAGCTTTGACCAACTGCTGGATGGTCTGGTTCTGGGACAGATCACTCATTTTTCCGTTGTTCTTCGGAATCTTTAGATCCTTCATCTTGCCAAACACCTTGGCTAGTCGCTTGTACTCTTCCAGCATGTCCATCACATCCCTCACTTGTCTGCCAGACCCTCGAGCGATCCGGATGGTTCTCGACTCGGTCATCAGCTTTTTTGGGTTTGGATTGTCGAGCTCTACGAGGTTGACGAGTGGCATGATCAGTTTCAGGATATCACCCGTGTTACACAAAAGAAAACCTTATCGAATATACCGCATCTGTCATAGAATCTCACCTGCATCTGTCATAGAATCCATAATCGTCATGTACCGCTTAATCTTCGCTTGGCCATCCTTCTCCTGTCCTTTTGGCATCAACTCAGAATTAAATCCAGGCAACATAGAGAAGACCTGGAAGATAGAGTACACAGACCATGATTACAAAAATGTTACCACATAAACATAGCTAGTTGGAAACTTGGAATCTCAATGATATTGGATTGTTCATCTGAAATCAAAGACATAATATACTTAACAGTACCAATTTAATCAGAAGTTAACATATTATAAATATATATACTGAAGGAGACAGTTAACCTGGCCAAGAGAACCCATTTTGAGAAGATTCTGAAATTGCTCATACAAAAGTCTGAGAGTGAAGGTTCCTTCAGATATCTTTGCCAGAAGTTCAGGTTGTTTATCAGCAGGAATAACATCCTGGATCTTGTCTATTAAGCCGGAGAGGTCTCCCATGCCTGCCAAATACATTGTTAGTTAAACCGAAAACTGGAAAGAAGAATCACAGGTTATGAACAATAATAAATGTAGTTACTTACCTAACAGACGACTAACAAATGGCCTCACATCAAAAACCTCAAGTTCATGAAGGTGTTCTCCAGTTCCAATAAAGATCACAGGGCTTTTTGTAGCTGCAACCGCGCTAAGTGCACCGCCTCCGTTTGCATGACCATCCATTTTCGTAACAATCACAGCACCAACAGAAGCGCTTTGCTTAAATGCTTGCGCCTGACCGAATGCAGCCTGACCAATGCTACCATCCATCACGAAGATCACCAGGTCTGGTTTCGTTGCTTCTGCAACTTGACGCATTTCCTCAAAGAGTGCGGCCTCTTGCTTATGGCGTCCACTCGTGTCAATGATGATGAGGTCAGAATTTTCTTTTCTGAACCTTTCTAGCCCATCTACAGCAATTTTAACGGGATCCGACTCCGTGTAGCTCCCGTAAAAAGGTATCCTCGCCTTGGTTGCGTTCTGCTTCAACTGATCAAAAGCACCAGCTCTAAATGTATCGGCACAAACCACTGACGGTTTAAATCCTTTGAGTTGATAGTAACGTGCATACTTCGTACAGGTTGTTGTTTTTCCAGAACCTACAGCAGTATATCGTTATTCAGTGAATATGCAGGATTATATTGCAGATACATAGAAGTAAAACGATAGAGAACAAAGCACTGGTTGTTTTTCACTTATCAGAACTAATTTCGAAAAGGGCATCTTGGAGAGATGTCACAACTACAAACAACTGAAAGAATGAGATACCAATAACCCTCAAGCTAGCCATTGGATCTAGCACCTAGAGCTATCTGCTGAAATGCCTGGCTCACTACAAATTCTCTACAAAACATATATTCTAGTTGTAGTAAAGCAATACGCAGAGTTGGAAAAGGGTATCTTGGAGAGATGTCACCACTACAAACAACTGAAAGAATGAGATAACAATAACCAAGTCAATTATTTCTAGCATTTATATAGTTGCTTGTCATCACAATTCCTCGAGTATAGTACTAGTACTGATGTTTGTACTATACGGCCAGAAATAATATCAGGCCCTTGATATTCATCGGCGTGATCCAAATCACACACTGTTATACTGCTGTAGAACCCAAATTCAGCCATATTTTGGTCATTCATACCACCACACTAGGCCATCCATAACGGAGCAAACAAGCGAGTGATACTGACTGACCTTGCAGCCCGACGAACATGACGACGCTGGGCTTCCCCTTCTTGGGGACGAAGGCGGGCTTCCCGGGATCCAGCATACTGCAGAGCTCGGAGAAGACAGCCTGTTGTATAATGCGGTGCTTGTTGGTGCCGGCGGCGAGTGTCTCAAGGTTGACGATCTTCCTGATGTTGGTCTGCACATCGCGGACCGTCTGGAACCTGACGTCGGACTGCAGGAGCGCGCGCGTGATCTCGTTGAGGCAGTCCCCGAGCACCTTCTCGTCGACCACCGTCGCTTTGCTCATCTGCGCGAGCGCGCGGGTGATGCTCCCGCCCAGCTGCGCGAGCACCATCTTGGCTGCGCCGGGGGATCGATCGGGCCTCGGCGACGGGGTGGGGTACTAGCTAGGGTTCCGGCGGAGATTTTAGGCGGCGCGCGGTTACGATGTGGCGGGTCGGTGGCGAGAGAGGCTCGTGTCGATCGGTCGCGGAAGCGACGTGCGTGTACTCTACTTTATGGAGTTCTTTTTTTTTCGTTTTGGATGGAAATCGTGACTTATGGGAGTTTTTTTTTTGAACTGTAACTTATGGGACTTGGATACGAATACAAGTCGAACCTACGTATATATGATTACAAATCAGAAGAAATGTCAGGCCAAGAATATTTTACATAATACTCCCTCCATTCATAAATAAGTGTACTTGTAATTTTTGCCTAAGTCAAACTTTATCAAATTTGACCTACTTTATAGGTAAATATAATAACATATATTACATCAAATTAATATATTATGAAACTAAATTTGAAAACATACCTAGTGATACCAATTTAGTGTTATAAATATTGCTAGTACGTTTTTCTACTCCCTCCGATCCATATTAACTGACTTTGATTTGTTAAAATTTGGATAAACCTATATACTAAATAGTGTCTAGATTTATTCAAATCTAGACAAATTTGAGTCAATTAATATGGACCGGAGGGAGTATAACTTTACTAACTTTGACTTAAGACAAACTTTACTAACTTTGACTTAAGACTAATCGTGGGGTCAAGTAATCTTCAACCAATATCTTGGCTACCCAATAGTTGCCAAACTTTTGTAGGGCATATTAGAGCACATGTCAAACATGCCTTATACTCCCTCCGTTTCAAAATATACGATGTTTTAGCTTTGTAAAGCAAATGTATCTGGACTTGTTTTAGTATGTAGGTTCATTAAAGTTTGGTGTGAATCTACACATTAAAACAAGTCTAGATATATTTTTTTCACAAACCTAAAACATCTTATATTTTAAAATGGAGGGAGTATATCCTAGGGTCGTCTGCGCCAGTTTGCATGCATCTATAATTACTGAAAACTCTTTTTGGCTCTAGTGTTCGAGTGATCCTTATATGTTTTTAAATGATAATCGTATTTAAAAGTTCTAAAAAATGGAAAATTTAGATGTATTATATGATGTATCCTACAAGTATGAAATCTTTGAATTATATACTACATAAAAATGGCAAAATCTAAAAAACAATTGGAGTTCTAAAAATATGCAGTTTTCACTATACCAGGATCTATACATTTTTACTTTTGTGCACATGAGATTATAAAGTATTTAAAACTAGGATTTCACATGATTCTTGGATGCATCATTGGCTACATCCATATTTTTTTCACTAATTTTTGGCTATTTTTATTTTTTCAAAATAATTAGTTACGGAATTCGAGAGCTATCAATCCCTACTCCTAATATTATATCGATTAAACCGAACTTAAAATGACTGACTAAGAGTAGCATTTTGTATAGTATAGATATGTTTTATTGTTCTTAGTGCATTATCCACAATGAAAAATAGTAGCTAGATGGCAAAAATTTAACATTGTCCATAGTAAGAAAATTTATCATCTCAATAAGGAAATTCACCACCAGCAATTGATAAGATGACCTACTATAGGATCAAAAGTTGACCCAAAAGGGACAAGGGATAGTAAAACAATAGTTGATTCCAAACTAAGGGGACGAGATAGAAAAATATATATTCCGGTAAGTATAGCAAAAGCGGGTTCGAATGCTCGACGCATTTGAACTGAATAACCTGATCATGATTATGCCTCAAAGTTTGAACCAACTAGCAATGAATAACCGAGATTAAAGTAGATGGCAAAGAATACCAACAAACTAAACTAGACAAGACATGATATAGGAAACCTCAAGCATAGTAACAGGGCACAGAACAACATCCAAAATTTTAGTACAATGTGTGATCTTTAGAGACAACTATGGCATATGATATATTTACAATGCAACGAAGAAAAATTTGTAAGGTAACAAGTAAATCTAGCACATAGTAAGAGCACAAGAATGGAAACAATCTGACAGAAACATCATAAGGTCAGTTCCAGCATCCAAGCCGCTGGAACCATAATAAATATTTTAGAGGCAAGACGACGTTGCAATGGATATACAATGAAATACCATAATTACATGACACATTAGTTTTATCCATCCATATAATAATAGCGGCAGGAGGGCTCCCACGATTGCCATCAATCAGTCCAATCTTCCTTCGTTTGCCAACTTCACAGTGTACACCTCTATCATCAACAAATCATATTCTTGTTCATAGGAACCATTGCTAAATTATCTGCATCATCACAAGATACACGTTGAGCATCACAGAAATATTGGCTGCAATTGCAGTAGACAAGGTCGAGGCTGCGAGACGAGTCCTCTAGGCATATCGAGTCCAAGATGTGCGTGTTCCGAATGTCAATAGCAAGCAAGCGATGCCCGATGCTTGATACAGGCTCCCAAAGGCTCCAGTTCCTTTGGTACTACTAGAGCATGAGGTAAATGTCGTCGTCTTTATTGGAGGACTAAAGGGGGCACATGGGCGTCAGATGACGCAACATATTACCGGCCTCCATGAACCCCCACAGGGTCTCGAGAAGAAGCTCGTGCTCAATGTCCCAGTCATTGTCGGGACCCAGCCCCCCCCCCCCCCCCCCCCCCCCCCCCCCCTACAATCACTTTGTGGTCCTTGAGGTGGACGTGTTCAAGGAAGCTGTCTATGGAGATGAACTTGATTTTGAGTTCTAGACGATGCTCATGGTGCTGTATGCCTCAGGCTGTGCCACACGCCCACTACGCAGTTACAACCAACATGAAATTCCAGATGATCTGGATGCACATGTGATCATATGGTAGATTATAGAAAGTCAACTGTATATATGCGGCAAGAGTATGCATGAAGTCCTGTACATGTACAAAATGCCCCTAAATGGTACCACTTTTTTGGCACTTTGGCAAAATGTCCTAAATGGGCACTTTGGCAAAGTGCCCCAAATAAGGTGTATTTTATAGTACCTTTTACTACTCTTAAAACGTGACTAGTATAATCCTATCTGACGTTGAAAGAGATTTGGCCCAGCAGACCCAACTAGTAATTCTACGGGAAAAAAACGATGGACGCGGAACAGATCGTGAGGCGCCGCCACCGCCGCATCTCCCCGGGCGCGCGCGTCGCCGCTAGTACTGCTTCTCCCTGAACGCGTGCATCGCCTGCCCACACTCACGTCGCTGCCACCCCCCTCTCCACTCCGCCTCCTAAGATGATACAACCTCATCTCGATTTACAAAGAATACTGCTGCTGTTTTTGAATGTGGACCGGCGACCACTACATTATGATACGGACCGGCGGCCCGCCTGTTTCGATCTGTAATGGCGTTCGTTGGCAGAAATGAAAACGAGAAGGTCCTAATACTTACTCCATTGGCAAGAACAATACGTAGCGGAAAGTTATGGCAGTGTTCAGTTAAAAATTTAGTTTAGGTAGAGCTGCCAGAGGATTTTTTTTTATGTTGTGTTCTATTCTTGTTGTGTAGACGAGTGAATTTGCATTTTTTTAAGAGAGAGAGAGAGGGGGGGGGGGGTGAGTGTATTAACATCTAATAACAAAGACTGTAGGAGATCGGAATTTCATCTTTCATCTTCTATTTTGTAACTGATTTGCTCATGGTCCATTGATCAACAGAAGCTAGCTAATATTTGGAGATTTACTTTCCTCCCTGGTTTCCTCGAGAAAGAACATGTACTACTCACGCTCTGTTCTCATCGATCTGGATAGAGAGAGACATTAGAAATAGAAAAGGGATCCTGTACAACAATATGATAGATTAACAGGGTCTTATGCGTCATAGATGCCAAGATAGGTGTAACTCCTCCCTTTTTTTTGAGGGAATCCTCCGTTATATCTAATAATCCTGTCCACTGAGTTAGAATGATCGGCAATCAAGTTCGATGATCGGCCCACCGCCGATGTTATACTCCTTTTTTTAGAAATATCATTATTAGCCTGTTACTTAAGGGCAGTGGCCCGGAATGTACTTTTGGGCTCTGGCCCGACTACAGCCCGTCTATCGTGCGGTGCTCATTTTATCACTAGTATAAATTGTACTAGTCTCTTTTTTGACACTAGTATAAACAATTAAGGGCCTTTAGATTCACTAAAATGAAAGGCTATTATTCATTTAAAGGTACCATAAAAGAACTCCCAAATAAAGATACTCCTTTAGTATCACTTTGCCAGAATGCTCCAAACGGTACTAATTTTAGGGCACTTTGCCAAAGTACTCCAAATGGTACTACATTATAGGACACTTTACTAAAATGCCCCAAATGATACTGTATTTGAGTAGTGCCCCAAGAAAGTGTCTCAAGAAAGTGTCCCAAAATTCCTACCGTGATGCAGTGTTCACCCTAGTCGACACGCAAGGGGATAAAACCGAACTTGATCACCTCAACATTGTTATTGCCGAAGAGAGTATCACATTTGCAGTATAAGGGTATGATTTAAGGGGACGGTGGCATACACCTGCCCAGCAGCCTCATCATCCATGGATTGACAGCTTTATTATTCTCTAATCTGGATCGTCTCCTCTCTTCTCTCTTTTCTCTTGGAGCGACAGACTCCTATGCGGGCGACCGCTTGGTAAGCGTACATCTTTTTCTCTGGGGATTTGCTAAAACACAGCTAGCTGTGACATAGCTTAGGACACAACTAACTTATTGACCGTTCGATTGTCCCGCTAAGATGCGTGCCTGTTTGTGGGTAAAATTGCATGGTCTCTTTTCTCGTCGTCCTGGGCCCATTCCCGTTTTCTGTTTATTTAAGAAGGGAAAGATGGACTGGGGCATTGTACTGTATGTACTATCCGGTGCGCCTTGTCCTTTTTCTTTCTATTGTCTTGAGTTGTTGTTTGTTTATGTGGAATGTTTCTTGCATCTAGGCCATTATGTGGGATGTTACTCTTCACACGTGATGTAAGCTCTTAGTCTTATTAGCCTTTTTTTATTATGTACCTCCTCAACGTGAACTAATTAGCCTAATCTCTTTTATATTACTTTTATAATTTTCAATGTAAAAAAGGTTAGTCGCAACGGTTTTAAGTGAGGCTTCAACTGAGTATTTTTACTGTTACAAGTGAGGCTGCACCTAGGTATTTTTTTCAGTTGCAAGCGAGGATGCAACAAGGTATTTTTTCAGTTGCAAGTGAGTCTGCAAACTGAGTATTTTTTTATGGTTGCAACTGAGGTTGTAACTAGGTATTTTGCAAGTGAGACTAGAACTGGTTATTTTTCCAGTTGCAAGTGAGGTTGTAATTGCGTATTATTTCAGTTGCAAATGAAGCTGTAACTGGGTATTTTTCTAGTTGCAAGTAAGGCTATAACCGATTAATTTTCGGTTGTAAGTAGGAGTTGCAATTAAATTGTCTTTTTATGGAAGTGGTTTTTGGGAATTGCAAATTTTGAGCTAGCCGAGAATTAAGCTAGGGCATAGTCAACTCATCCACCGTCGACAATCCATCAAGCTTGATGTTTGTTGTCGGGTCGATAATCAATCAGGCTTGATGTTTGTTGTCGTACGCGGTGGTTAGCTCATTATTTTCCAATTTGACATGCATGTTATGTTGTTGGCCATTTCTTTAGTTCTGGTGGATTGGTAATAGGCTTTCGTATAATTTTTGTTTTTGCCGGGCGCTAGCTTTTATTAATAATTATGCTTTTGCGTCGTATTGGTTGTTTTTCTTGATATTTGTTAGCAACACGGTCACAGGAAAATTTTCATGTGGTCGTTTTTAGTTGAAAGTGGGGTTAAATTTTTTTTATTTTGTAAGTAGAGCTTGCAGTTATTTTGTCAGTTATAAGTGGGATTGAAACTGAGTTATTTTTAGTTGCAAATAAGGTTGCAACTGTATTATGTTATGAGTTGCAAGTGGTAATGCAACTGAGTTATTTTTTTGAGTTATAAGTGAGATTGCAACCGAGTTATTTTTATAATTACAAGTGAGTTTGCAACTCAGTTGTCTTTTCAGTTGCAAGTGGTTTATAACTCAGTTGTCTTTTTCAGTTGCAAGTGAGGTTGCAACTGAGTTATTTATCAATTGCAAGTGAGATTGTAACTAAATTATTACCTTTATTTTAAAATATATGATGTTTGATTGGCTTTATTTTATTTTATTTAGTCTAAAAAATTATATATTTGCAAAAGAAGTATAAGTTCAAGTGAGGCTTGGATTAACGCTGAGGCACCATCCTTTATTGGCCACATCAGAGAAGAAAATCCATAGCTACATGCTGGCGAAGTGTGCGATGCCCGCCAACTATACATGCAGGCCAGCAGCGCAGCAGGCCATGAGGCCTGCCACTCACGTGGAGCAACAGAGCAACAACGGCGGTCAGTGTAACAGTAGAATAGAGTGGGCTGACATACAATACAAGGATTTTCAATTCGTCATCGCCAAAAATACCCTCCTCGCGCCGCAAAAGCCAAAAATGCCCTGGCGGGAGGCTGAAAAGGCGACACGTGTCACCTCCCGCCACGGGGGGTGGCGGGATGTTCCTCCCGCCACAGGGGGTGGCGGAATGTTCCTTCCGCCAGGAGGAATGGCGGGATAAGGTGGGACCCACGGCCGGGCCAGCGGGGAGGTTCGACTTGGCGCTGGCGGGAGGTTCGACTTCACGCTCGCGCTTGTGGGCCCCACAATGTCATTCCGCCACCGCCAAAGGCGGAAGGAACATCCCGCCACCCCCCGTGGCGGGAGGTGACACGTGTCACCTTTTCAGCCTCCCGCCAGGGCATTTTTGGCTTTTGCGGTGTGAGGGGGGTATTTTTAGCGATTGCGAATTGCAGAGGGTCATATTTGTAAAAAAATCCAATACAAGTTGACTTACGTTAAGTCTCAGTCAACTGTGTTTTAGAGAGACCCTTTTCTCTGTCACCTCCATGGCAACTGATATCCGACGTGGATTTGTTAGACAGCTGTCTGGGGGTGAAGAGTTGGCCATGGCTTAAAAACGTTGTGACAATGTTTGGGTGTAATGATGCGTACCCTCTCGGGACATCGGCTGCATGTTAATATAGTAGAGAAAAGCCTGCACAGGAGGTCGACCCAGTAGCAGTGGCCATCGAAGGAGAACTCCATGTCGGTCTGGTAAAATATCTCTTCGACGGTAGGAAAGCTGGCCGTCTTGCACTCCGACCAGGGTGTTGAGGATGTCGAGGAGGGCCGCTACAGGAGGAGAGAATCCTGCTCGGCAGCGTCGTCTCGTCGACCAGCAGCCTCCCCACGTGGAGTCGTGGGCCAAGATGTAGTCGTCGGGCACACATAGCCATCGTGTGCTGCTGTGAGCTAGGGGGGGCGCGCGACGAGGACACGAGCGCTAAGGGCAAAAATTCGAGGATTGGTCTCCCGGCATGGGGATCTGGCGGAGCGACCTGGCGACGGCGTCGTAGATGAGATAAGAAATCTCGCCCGAGCCGCCGGGGAAGGACACGGTGAATACGATGACGTTCCTGTCGACGGCTATGATGTCGGCGAACGGGCTGTTGGCGCCTAGGAAGGCCAGGGAGGAGACTCCCAGCGGCGCGTCTGCGAGACGCGCTCCGATGTGGATGTCCCGAAGAAGCTCGTCGGCGTACGTCTTGTCTTCGAAACCTACTGAGGATCGAGAACGATTGCGTCGCGACGATGAGGGCGTCTTCGTTGCCGTCCAAGCACGCGCGGCGGTCAAACACGCATGCTTGCCGACATGACTGTTACAACTGGATCTATGGCGCAAGGGGAGGGAGACGGGGATGGGAACGAGACAGAGCGATCGGTAGTTCAAAGATGATTGATGCGGGATCGTCGTTGGATGGGGCGACGCGGATCGATCGTGCAGATCAAACAAGACACGTACCTGCTCTCTGCCGGGCAAGCCCAGCGAGGAGTAGTCCGTGCGGACGATCAAGCGGCCGGCCCTTGGCCAATTTGCAAGACAAGTGAGCTGACGTTCGCTCTAGATGATTTTCGGCCAAGCACGACTTTATTGCACGAAACATGATCTCAGACGGAAGCACGACAACTAGCAGTAGTATCTCAAATGGACAAGCGCGCGCGGCCGCCTACAGCCTGGCGCGGCGGATCCTGTCGCCGTCGGTGAGGACGTGGGCGCGCGTGATGTCCCGCAGCGACGCGCACCCGCTGAGCGCCATGGCCAGCTCCAGCTCGTCCCGCATCATCTGCAGCATCTTCCGCACGCCCGCCTCGCCGTCCACCGCCAGCGAGTACAGCACCGGCCTGCCGATCTGCCACACGCAGCAACCACACACAGCGTCAAGATTGCATATCAACAATGCACGCTGACACATACGTCAAGACCGTCACCGCGCTGTCTACTTACGAATACGCCTGCGGCTCCCAGAGCCAGGGCCTTGAACACGTCCGTGCCGCGCCGGACGCCGCCGTCCAGGAACACCGGCAGCCGCCCCTTCGCCTCCCTCACCACCTGAATTTACTCACAAACATACACTAGTCAGTCTATCTCACCAAGAAAATCTCGCGATGAAGCTAACTGAACTCATCTGAAAAACATACCTCTTCCAGGCAGCTGATGGTTGCCGGAACATAATCCAGCTGCCGGGCGCCGTGGTTGGACACGATGATGCCGGCCGCGCCGTTTTCGATGGAAAGCCTCGCTGCATTTAGCGCAAGCTTCCTTCAGGCGACCGTCGTAACAGGAGGAAGGCGTGGCATTGGAAAATGGAGGTACAGCTGAACTTTTTAGAGACTAGGAAAACTTACTGTCTTCTGCAGTCATGACCCCTTTCACCAAGATGGGCAGCGAGGTAATTGTCTGCAGCCACTTAACGTCCTGTACATGATCAGTACTAATCAGTGGTTACTGATACAGAACACTCAAGTGTGATTAGAACATGACATTGGTGTGCGCACATTATGGAACAATTTAACACGGTGTGCTAATGATACCATCCAAAGGCACTGAAAAAAGAAAGAGTGGTAGTACCTCCCAACAAAGAGATTGGTCGACTTGGCCAGCAACATAAGCGGCGAGCCCTGAATCATCTGTCTGAAAAAGACAGACATGGTAAGACATCAGAAAACTGCATTCTACTACAGTACTTAGTTTATTTCTACGGTGTGATTGGCTTGGTTTCCAGGCAATACGAACCTTGTCCATGGTGCCGAGATCCAGGGCCTCGAAATTCTTCAACACCAGATGTGGAGGCAAGACGAACCTGTCACAAGTTATCAGAAATTCAGAATACACACCGAACATTGTAGAACACTCCTAAAGAAATGGATTATATAGACCATTTCATTATTAAATTAATCATGATAACGTGCGCAGCTGTTGGATGCGAACCTGTTCTTAATATCAGCTTCCCTGCGACCGAGCCTCGGCGTGTCGACGGTGAGGGCAATCGCCTTGAATCCGGCCATTTCAGCCCTTTTCACCAGCTGCCGTACTATGTTCCTGTCCTTGTAAACCTGATTGTGCAGATGATCGTCAGGTTAACGAATGAGAAACAAATTTTCTCATGTTATAAAACTTAGCGTAGCTGAAGATGATACATACATAAAGTTGAAAGAAACGTATCCCCGGTCCAACCGAATTAACCTCTTCAACACTAGATGTAGCCCAAGAAGACAACGTCTGAAAACCACACGTTATACAAAGCATCAGCATACTGATTACTGAATGAGGACAGCAAACATGCCACAAGTGCAGGTGATCTTCCAAACCATTATGGTCCCTGCAGATGCTGCCGCTCTAGCAGTAGCAAACTCTCCTGCGTAGTAACAGATAAGTTTCCCCATGAGAACATTGCTCTGGAAAATGAGAGGAGGTGCTGATTACTGCAAGTTTGGCCTAACCTTCAGGGTGAGCCATTTTCTGCATGGCTGTCGGAGCGATCATGATCGGCATGGAGACGTCGAAACCCAAGATGTTTGTGGCCATGTTGATGCTGGACACATCGATCAGTATGCGTGGTCGGAACCTGAAACCATTTGTCAGGGAAAGGTCAAAATGAAACCATAGTCTGCAATTAGAATTAGGACAAATATGAATTTTGACAAGTTACTTTTTAAGATGGGTATTCTGCACGTGCTGATGTCATTTATCTTATCTGAGAGTTCCTGACGAAATTGTCATCTACTTTGACTATGGAGACCACACCTGACAGATGACTCATCTGGTCTATTGTCCTCTACTCCATGGTATTTGTCCACTTCTGCTACCGTCTAATTATACTAATCAAAAGGCAAACCAATCCACTTACGCCCAGCTAAGCCTGTCAGGACTACCTTGTAATCCGTAACAGTGGAGTAGTAAAAATTCCACAAGGATTCATCTAGACCTTATCCTGAGCCTCCACCAAAGGTTTTTAAAATGACACAAAAGTTTTCAAAAGATACGACACTTGTCATCGCCCGAAACAAAATGTTATCCTTGCAGAAGTTCAATCCTGAAACTCCTCAACTGCATTACGTTTCCTGAACTTTTAAGTTGCTGATGCTAATGGAAACAAGTAGAGTTCATCTAGCGTCACACTACGAGACAGATACAGCTAAGGGCGTGAAACCTGCTAATTTGGAGTATACGTAGTAGCTGTAGCTTACAGGATTCTGGCGAAGGCCTCCCTGTTCTCCCTGAGCGTCCATTGATCCTCTGCGCCGGAGGCGTAGTAGTCGTACACCATCTTGGGCAGCTTCTCCTTCGCCAGCTTCTCGTACTCGGACACATTCGTAATCATCTCCATACCCCTGCTCAAAATCTCTCATTGTTAGTTAACAAGCAGTGAAGTAGATTCTTATTAGTATTTTTTTCTCTCCGAAGACATTTGAACATGAACTGAAGCTCGCTCTGATACTTCGACAGGGGAAAAAGGAATCGAGAAACGAGATGAACAGATAACGATGCTGATCTATCCTGAATGAGTTGATTAGCTGCAGAATCTATCCTGATTCGACATCCTATCACTCTTATCTGTACTCCGAGGTGCTGCTACTTTCTAATCAGCAGTGAAGAAACGAAACCAAACGATCAGAATGAGTGGGAAAGAAACCGAAAATAATCACGCCCCTGTACGAGATCACCTCCAGTGATCACGAGGAAAAAAGAAGCCGCGCGCACGCGAGAACAAGAAGGATGCGAGGTAAAATCAGAAGGAAATTAGGGGAGATTTCCTCGGAGGATCTGTAGAACTCACATGTCGCAAGGGGGAGCCGAGCCGATGGATGGAGGCGGCGAAGGGGGGCTCCGCGACGGCTCGTCCGTGTCCTGAAGCGGAAAGAGAGGAGGCTCGCGTCGTGTCACGGGGGGTTGTGGTATTTAAATGCTTTTTTTTCGCTGATGCGGTTAGGTGCGACTGCTGTCACTGTTCTGAACTGCGTACTATATAAAATGAAATCTGAATATGAAATGCTTTTGCAGATTGAGCTGGTGGAACAGGATGCTGCTACTAGTATAATCAATCTAAGAGCATCTTGAGCGATACGGCAGCAGAGTATCGATTTTGCGGCAAAATGTCGGCCGCTTTACCAGCACACGGCAGCAGCGCCACCACTCCAATTTTAACATATTTACATAAATTTGCAATAAAATGACAAGTAAAATATGTAAACAAATTGTGCATAAAAGCAAACTCTACCAGGGGAGTCTCACCATTGGCGAACTTGGTAAAAAGTGGAGACTGTTGAAGCACGTTGATGTCGTTGCAAGAACACCAGGCCACCGCGCTTCAGCCGCTTGTTCTTGTGCATAATGAAGAGCATGGCAATGGCCATGTCCTCGTCCATGTCGTACTCCTCTTCATTGGAGTTTGAGTACGAAAGCGACAAAATTGATGGCCTCGATGAAATCATCTACAAATACATTGTACAAATCCATTGCAATGGGTTGAATAAAAGACTAAATTTTTTTGAGAAAAAAGACTCCCCACCTTCGGTGCAACGCGGTGGTGGCTGCCGGATGGCAAGGGGAAGGCAGATCGATGGTGTTGGCCAGCGAATCAACGGCGCGGAGTGGCAAATTGACGGCTCAGCGGCGGCGAGTCGATGGAGTGGGGACGACAAATCGATGGCTAGGGCGCGGCGAGTCGATGGCACGGGGAACGTCCGAGCTGCTCTGGGTCGCCGGGTGAGGCTACGAGGTGGCTGGGCGGAGCTGCGGTGGATTTGCGGGCGAGGGGCGGCGCAGCGAAAATGGTTGGTGGCAACGACGGAAGGGGAAATGAAGTTTCTGTGGCGGTTGGCTGCGCGCGAGTGCGAGAGGAATGGATGCGGCACCGCGTGCTCTGCCACAAATATGCAGCATGAGGCCTCGCTGCCGCAAAAAAAATTACAGCACAAAACAACGATACGCCAGCTACTGGAACGCTTTTTTTCTGTTTGCTGCCGCATAAAATGGTTATTGGTGCTAATGCGGCAGCTGTTAGAGAAGATGTTCTAAGTAAGCCATGACGAGATATGCCTCTCTCTTGATAAACAAGTCTATCATGGAATTAATAGATTTTGATCTTCCAAAGAACTCATGCCAAATTGAAAACCTTTACAATGTTTGAAAAGTTCAATCGTAACATACACAATTTACAAAGAGTATTAATTTATCGACTACGTTGAGCTATTCATCGCTAAAGTTGGACAGAATCCAACTAGCAGAGTATAACAAATTAGAGTTCGGAGGCTTTTCGTTTAGTGAGACTCTTCGTTACCACTGGGTATGTTCTCGTGTTTTATTGATTGTTCTTTTATTAGTTGTGTGCATCTTAGATGCAAAGATGGTGTCAAACTATTTTTTGAATACACCAACTTGATACTTAACGTTCAATGTAAAACTTCATTTAGAAAAAGACTTTTATATACATTGGAATTTCACGATTAGAACTCTTTAGGGCTCGTTTGGTTGCAGGCTCTCCCCAGCGGATCCACGCGTTTTCTCGGGCCAAGGAAACCACGGACTAAAATTGGCCTGGGGCAGCCCACCGCGCCATTTGGTTGCCCACGGGGCGACGCAACCCGGCCTTTCCCAGGGAAGTACTCCCACCAGTCGGCACTAGTGGAACCCTCGCCTCGCTCTCGTCTCGTGCGGCAGGGAGCCCGAGGCGCTGGAGTCGACGTCTCCGGTCACCGATCTCCGCGACCGTCTCTCTCCGCCGGGCTTCCTAATCCTTCCTCTCTCCCTCTCCGGCCTCTCCCTCTACGTTCTCCAAAATCCGCTCCGCTAGATCTCCGGTCCCCTCCGCTCGATCTACGCCCTCTTCCGGCGTCGACGACGGCCCGACGGTGGCGCCCATCTTCCTTCTCGGATGGTTAGCCCCTAGTACTTCTCCCCACCTTGTTTTTTCTCTAGCTCGTGACTTTCATCCCCGAGCTGATGAGTTGCTTCTCTTAGATCTTGTAGGCTGCCGATGGTCATCATATTTTGAAAGCTTCTTGAATAAAATCAGAAGAAGGTTAGTCCCCTACTCCTCCCACACAGTTTATTTTCGAGTTGGTATGATAGGAGACATCTGTCTGTTTGAACTGCTAGGAACAAGCTTTATTTTCTGATTCACTTCTTTTCTAGCTACTGGCCCAGCTCAATTCATGGGTATTCAGATGAATATCCAATCTTTTTTGGCAAAAGATTACATGTATATAACATATATGTGGGATAGATACTTAAGTATTCAGCTATGTGCAAACGATATGTCTTGAAATGAGGTCAGATGCCAATGCAAACAAATTTCATACTTCTGAACATAGAACTGGAAGCCTTTTACTCCTCAGATTGTGAGGTATCTTGGAAACACATAGCAGCATAGCATCCCTTAACATGGATATATTAGATGAATGGAAGGACAACTTATCATAGATAGAAGAAAGACGGGAGCGATGTTGCGTTGTTTCTGATCATACTGTGACCAAAACAGTTGACCCCCTACCATTCTCAGTTGTGTACTGGTTATTCCAGAATGAAAAAGTCGAATCAATGTTTACCTTGATTTTATTAAGCAGTTAAGAGGCAGATTCTTAAGCACACAGAACTGGAAACACTTTACTCATCAGTTTTAAGAATCATCAGAGAAGAAAATCTGAGGTAAAAATAAACACATAGTAGCACTTGATCTAATATTAAGGACAACTATCATATACACTTATATTACAACAGCTGATTTCCATGGTGCAACTTGATCCACTATTAACAAGGTTATTACAATAGAAGACATCGCTGGAATACTCAGCCTACATACAGTAATTAAGAATCCACTATATCTCTGTTTCGAGGTCCAAAGGCACGCTGCTTATCAAGAAATCTAGATGATTGTTAGCTGATTCTATATTTTATAACTCTAGCCTCTAGTCCTTGCATCCAACTCAAACTTCACCTACGCAGACTGGAACACCACCATCTTCCGCATACAACATTAAACATCCGATTCTGTCTTTTCTTTGATTGTTTCAGAATTCATCTCGACATTAAACATATTTTAATTGTTTCAGGAGTCATCTCGACAATAATCTTGGAGGGAGAAGAGTTAACTGATCCGAAGTGGCAGGTATGCTTGTTGTATCCTTGTCCAATGTTATCTTATACTTGAATAAGGACCATGATCTCGACAATGAGCATGGATTCAGACCCTGGTGCAATCATATAACTTGTATAAATATGAGTATGAATCAGTCTCTTATGAGTATAAATATGAGTATGAATCAGTCTCTTACTAAAATATGAGTTGAGCTTGTTAGCATGTATTCTCACACACATGATTCTAATCGGTATCTTTTTAAATATTTCATTAATTTATTTCTTGTTGAAATAATAGTGATGGGTTCTAGAAGGGAAAAAATCAGGAAGTTTATATTGCAAGAACAAGAGGAAGACGATGAACTCTTCTTTGCTTTGGTGCCTGCTATATACTCATCTCTTTACGAGGAAAAACGATTAGTACACACATCGTCTTTACCCGATGCTAAATTGGTTAAAGAGATACTAGAAGGACATGAGAGTTGGTGTAGGGTCGTATTTCGGATGGAGCCTGCGATTTTTAGGTCCATCTCAAATTATCTTAGAAGAGAGCATCTACTGGAAGGCACGCCGAGGGTGAGTGCTGAAGAGCAGCTGGGCATGCTCATGTATATGATTTCACATAATGCTACCAATCAAGATCTCCAAAAAAAATTCCAACATAGCGCCGAAACATTTCATAGGAAGATGAATGAGATTTTCAACTTAATACCAACTCTAGTCCAGCGATTCGTAAAGGTTCCAAGTTCTCTCCAGCCCCACCCGAAGATCATGTCGAACCCTCGCTTTTGGCCTTATTTCCAGGTGAACCACTATACACATATTTACTTTTCCAAACGTACCCATATATATTTCTAAGCAACTATTGTTGTTTTTAAATATGCAGAATTGCATTGGGGCTATCGACGGGACACATATCCCCATAACTATTGCCGAAGAAAAAGCCGCTCCATATAGGAATAGGAAAGGAACCCTTTCTCAAAACGTGATGATAGCATGTGACTTCGATCTGAATTTCACATTCATTTCATGCGGGTGGGAAGGGTCTGCATCTGATGCTGGAGTTCTTCGTTCTGCTATTAGCAAGGAGTTTCATGTGCCTCCTGGAAAATTCTATCTTGTGGATGGTGGATATGGAAACACGCCCTCTTTTCTTGCCCCATACCCAGGAGTTCGGTACCATCTCGGGGAATTTAGGAGGCGTCGGGGTTCTCATACTGGTTATGCAAATTACCAGGAGCTCTTCAACCACTGGCACGCACTTGCTCAGAACCACATTGAAAGAGCAATAGTTGTTTTGAAGAAGCGGTTCCCTATTTTGAAAGTGGGAAACCATTATCCCATAGAATCCCAAATTAAGATTCATGCTGCCTGTGTTGCATTTCACAACATAATTAGAGGCCAAAATGGCGATGAGGCATGGTTGGATCACCAACCTGCACTTATTCCACCATCAGCCTATGTTGATGTTCCAGATGGAGATGATGCCCACCACCAACATCAAGTTGAGTCAAACAATGGAAATGCTCTTAGAGGTCAGATTGCGGTTCAGATGTGGAATGATTATATCAACTAGTTGGAAAATATTATTTTTGTGATTTCCTTTTCTTGTATTGGTACTATTGAGTAATTTATTATTTATGTATCCGAGACCATATTGTTCTTAGTTTTATATTATTTGATTGTGTTGTACCATTTGTTCGTTGAATATTGTAGCTATGGTGAAATAAACATCACGTGCGTCTTGGGCGCACACCTATGAGAGAGCTCTTGTAGATATACTAGTCGAACATAATGTTCCTACATATAGAGGTCAAAATGGGTGGTTGGCTCAAGGCTGGAGAAGCATCACAGCTAAATTCAATCAAAAGTTCCCATGTGCTCAATATACAAAACAACAGCTCCAAGAGAAAGAAAAGGATATGAAAGCGAACTACAAGGCAGTTCAACAAGCAAGAAAGCTGAGTGGAACTGGTTGGGATGATTCACTTAGTATGATCATTGCTGAACCGGAAATATGGGAGAAAATTAAAAAGGTAAAAATCATGCTTTCCTATGCATATTTTTTTTGCAACATACCGATGCTAACCATACTTGTATTCAATAGAACTATCCTAGGGCGAGTAAATATGAGGCAAAGCCATTTATGCTATTCCCTAGGTTGGCCTTACTGTATGAAGGTATGTTTCATATC
The DNA here is from genome assembly GCA_916181665.1 of Avena sativa. NCBI lineage: Eukaryota > Viridiplantae > Streptophyta > Magnoliopsida > Poales > Poaceae > Avena > Avena sativa. Next base: position 387,833,467 of record OV702280.1, on the reverse strand, counting down.
TTCTTGTCCGTTTTTCAAATTTAGTTTTGCTAGTTATTCCATTAGATTGTACCACTGAATCCTAAGTAATATGTTGCTACATTTATCATATTTTGCAGGAAGTATTGCTATAGGAGATCTCAATTTTCTATCAATACCTCAAGTGGACCCATTTCTCCCACAGACTCCTCTACAAATCAATATGGTAACCCCTTCTCTACCGCTCATGATGGTGGTCAGTCCTCTACAAATCTGCATGGCCAAGGGCATCAGGATGTTGAGCCTACAGCAAGTGCTACCTCTGACCAGAAAGGAGAAGAACCTGTGAAAAAAAGGAAACAAAGTCAGATTGCTCTAGTGCTTGAAGAATATGTGGACTTTCGAAAGAAGCAAACTCAGCAATTTGTCGAGGAGATGAAGGAACCAAAGCAAGTGGACCAGTTCTCTATTGCCAACTGTGTGGCTGCACTAGAACCCATGAAAGATCTAACAGTTGCAGAGAAGTCAAAGGCACTACGGCTTTTCAAATGCCAGCTGAATCGAGAAATTTTCCTCAACACCAAGGACCCAATTCTTCGAATCTTTTGGTTGAAAGAAGAAATTACTGCCATGGAGAGAACATAAGGTGTGTAATGCTACAAATCATATACTTTGCACAGACCTGCAGTTCTATTCATATTACATGCCTTCTGCTATCCAGCATTTTAATCTTATATTACTTCTCCAAAATCACATGCTTCAGTAGCACTACCCCATAACATTGCAAAATAGTATATGTTTTTAGTTGTGCATCAAGCTGCAGCTACTACCTTCATAACATGTGTATTCTCATATCTCAATCATGTGTAGCACTACCCCATAACATTGCAAAAATTTGAGGTTGGGAGACCGTCTATTGGCGCCGACATACCATGGCTTATTTGACCTCATCTTTTACTAAAGTTTGAGCTTGCTAACATATATTTATTTTCAGCAGCTGAAACGTGTTTCGGATTCAAGTTAGTATCTGAGCTGTATTATTTTGCATGTTTCGGTTGGGTTGGTGCAGTGTATTTCCGAATCATTGATTCCATGCATATTATAGAAGATTGCGACTTAACCTGATAAGTAGCAAAGACTGATACACTGAGAAATCATTTATTATTTATGCATGACATAGTTCTTTTGTTAATCATCTATTTCTGTAAATTTTTTTGATATATATTCTTGAAATTTTGTTACTCCTGATTTTTTGAAATATATTCCTGATTTTTGAAATAAATATGATATACTTTAGATTCTAGAATTGACGATATTTTGATTCGGAAAAAAAAGTTGACTGGCATTTTTATGGAAAGGTATAGCTTCTGTGTAACTTTTCTAGTATGGTGGTGTATTTTCATTTTTCTTCTCTTCCCTTTTCTTCCCGTACGTCCAAACGGCAGCTGGGGAATTTTCCAACCACCCGTGGTGACACGGGGATCCCATGTGTCAAGGGAAACTCTACCGTGGGGGCTTAGTTCCCTGGAATTTTCACCCCGAGCATCCAAATTAGCCCTTAGAGAGACTCTTTTGCGACTTCATGTGGTTTGACTTTGATTTGACTATATTTATCAAGACAGTTGTGGTTTCCCTATTCTTGCGAACAAAACGTGCAAGTCTACAAGGATTTTGTAGCTTAGAATTGCTTGTGAAGTGGATTATCTCTTATAATCCTATAAATCAAAAACAGAACTCTGTAGGATACTCCATAATTCAAATGAAATCTTCATTGAACCAAAGAGGCTCATACCGTGGCCTCATCTTGTTATCTGTAACCCTCACACGCGTGGACGTGATGATGGAGTGGGTGAGAGGAGTGGTTTGGTCAACACAATCATCTAAATTGCCACGTGTCCACTATCTTGAGTTGAGTTCACCACATTGCGAACCGACGAGGATATGTTGAGGTCTGCCTTTGTGACTTTCTTTTAACAAGTAGGCTACAGATGTCAAAATATGTTACCATCCTTAAATTTTATATAGTTTGAGAAACTACTATACTATTAATTCTCGTAAGTCGCAAAAACAATTTTAGTATAGGAATTTTTGTCACTTTGACACTTTTTTGCTGGACAGAAGGGATTTATCTCTAGAATTATTCATGAAAAAAAGAGAGTGAGTTGACAAAAGAGGCGTTGTGATTCTACAAATTTGAAATTCAAATTTCATATACACGTACAACAGACAAATCCCAATATGAATATTATCACAAGGACAAAAGACAAAATGCAAAAATTCAGTCACTATTCATAGTTGAATTTATCTTTTTTTTTACTTGTAGGTGTAGATCGAATCAGGTTTTAAATTTTTGTGGCGCTGTAAACATATACCTTATCAACTTATTTACTTAGTTATTTATGAAGTACTCTCTCCGTTTAGAAATATAAAATGTTTTAGGTTTGTGTGTCTAGATACATCACCCTCACAAACCTAAAACATCTTATATTTCCAAACGGAGGGAGTACCTAGCATGCATATTTTGTACAGTACTATGCCTTTGGTAAAAGTACCTCTAGCACGGTGGCCTTTTTTTTGAACACACGCACTGCAAGTCGTTTGCTCATTGCTGACGACATGAAAGAGGAGCACGTGCCAGTGCCGGTCGATATTTGCCCTTGGGCCCTCGCCCCTCGCACAAAACTGTTTTGAGATTTTCGTCTTCTTTGCGGTGCCGTTTCTGCTGATTGGCATGACCAAGAACAGCTCATTTCACGAAATTTTCAAGCAGCTAATATTATGACTGTCCCTCAAGCGCGGCAGGTTCCGTGCATTGCAGCAGCACGCTGCACGCACATGGAGCTGCCAAGTCACTTGCCGAGGAAGACACGAAAGAGCAGCACATAGAGCAGTGTGAAGTGTCGGTTTTTGCCATTGCCTCATTTGCTGTTTACTTACCAATCAGTGTGAAGCGCACCTTACTTGCCAGTATTTACTTACCAATCACCATGCTTAAACATTCCGAACTTCTGCCCAAAGATTCCCATTTCACATGACAATCCGATTTCTCTTCCAAAGAATGCATATGCGTGTTATAAACCTTCTTTGGGGCTTCACCAAAAAACTCATTTTCTATGGATGAGTCCCAAACGGCGGATATTCCTCGGTTTTCTACCGACAAAAACAAATTTCTAACCGCTCTTTATACGGATGAGGAGGATGCAAAAATAATGCGCTTCAGGGTAAATACAAGTCAAAAATACTGTGCTTCAGAGTAAATGGCTTTTCAAACTACTGATTGAAGATGGTGTCTGGCAAACCATTTTATGGAGAAAATATGTGGGTTCCAAAGCTGTGTCTCAAGTGGTTTGAAAATGTTATATGTTGATCCAAATTCTACAAAGTATAGGTCAACTTCTGACGAGGTACGGTACGAATCGTCGAAGACCGTTTCCACCGATATATAAACCCCTTGTAAGCCGCCGGTTGGGATGAGTTGCATCTGTGAAATCCCCGGCATTTGTAAACACTCCTCGATATAGTGAAGTTTCGCTGGCTGACGCCCGTGGTTTTTTCCTCTCTTTGTTGGAGAGGTTTTTCCACGTTAAATCTGTATCCCCTTGCTGTGTTTTTCGTTTTCGTTCTTCGTTATCTTCTTGTCGCGATTGTAACAGAAAACCCGATGACTCCCATTTTTGCGCGGGACTTATGGCGACCAAAAAACATTTCTTCTGTTTTGGTGTTCTCAATATTAAGGATAAATCACAGATTAGATTCTAGGAAGATAAGTGGCTAGACCAAACTTCTCTTCGTGAACAATATCCATCTCTATATTCGATTGTTAGGCACAAATGAGATACACTTTCCACATTAATGGAATCTAATCCTCCTAATGTGTCTTTTAGAAAAAGTCGCATATGTCCTCGACTGGTATCTTGGAACAATCTCTTTTTACGATTATCCACGATACAGTTGTCGAACGGTGTGGGCGAGTTTAAATGGAAATTACTAAAAAGTGGTAAATTTCAGTTGACTCATTGTATAGAGCTTCGGTTCAACCTGATATTCCGGTTGATGGTAATAGAAAAATTTGGAAAATAAAAATACCCCTAAAGACGAAGATATTCACATGGTATCTCCGTAAGGGTGTAATTTTTACAAACGATAATCTTATAAAGAGAAATTGGCATGGAAGTACACAATACGTTTTTGTCATCATGATGAGACAATCTATCATTTATTCTTCCATTGTAAATTTTCTCGTTCTATATGATCATTCATCCAAATAGCCTATGGTTTATCTCCTCCATGTTCAGTGGCCAATGTTTACAAGACTTTGTTTAGGTGAGAGCGCTTGCCATTATTTGGTCGCTATGGTTATATAAAAATGACAAGATTTTTAATAACATTGTATCTTATCCTCTGTAAGTTATATATGGGCCACGGCTATCCTTCCATCATGGACTATTCTTCAACCTATGGAGTTTCGCGACTTGTTTATGGAATAGTATACGCGATTGGAGGACACAGGAAGGGATATTTTCTCTCGATATGGATGGCCGCGTGATTTGCGGATTGATCTACCATAGCTCAAGTCCATTAATTTTGTTTGGGATTTTTTTAATTTTAGTCTACTTTATTTTGTTCTCTAGTTGTGTGGTTTGTGCGGCTGTGTGCATCTTAATTATGCAGAGGCCAGGTGTAAATATTACTCAAAGTAATAAAAGCGCCTATTTCCAAAAAAAAAATCAATTGCGAATACGCTAGATTTACTTTCACTCTGATGACCGAATTGTTAAATCAACAGAATGCTGCACATAACGGTGACTCCAGACTGATGACAACAACTGACAAGGCCGCAAGGACAAGAGACTTCTATTGGTTGCTTAGCGACACTGGAATGCGCTGGACTTTGGCTAAATGGATATGGGGCTCTGCTATACCACACAAGCATAAGATTTTCTTCTGGCTGGCTTTCAGGCGATGGATAAACACAAAAGATAATATGGTAAGCAAAAAATGGTACATTGATACAGTTGTGATCAATGCCTAGCACTAGAAAGCTTTGAACATATTGCATTGCACTACCGACAAGCAACCTGGATGTGGGAGAAGCTTCAAATCACACAGTATGCAGCTAGCACAAATGATCTTGCAAACTTCGTGGAACTTGGTATCAATGGTAGAGATCCTAAGACATGGTCTGTCCTTATGGCGGCCTGCTTTCTAGAGCTATGGCATGCCAGAACCAGAAACAAGGATTTTCAGCAATAGGTACATCACAAAACAAGTCTTATTCAACAACATTGGTAGGACCTTGGATTTATGGGCCACGAGATCGATAAAGCTGGCACCTTCTCTGACGGCATGGAAACAGAAGTTTCTACCCCCATAAGTTTTAACTTCCTTCTTCACAACCTCCCAGATTCAACTTGGGCTGTAAATTCTGCTATATCTCTGTAACTCTGCTGTAACCATAAGGTTTGCGTTCTACCCTGCCTTTTGTTGGAGATATTCCCTAGAGGCAATAATAAAAGTGGTTATTATTATATATTTGTGTTTATGATAAATTATTACATCCATGCTATAACAGTATTAAACCAAAAACATTAATACTTGTGTGATTTGTAAACTAAATTAGAGTCCCTAGTAAAACCTCTTTGTAATACTAGCTTGTTGGTTAATAGATGATCGTGGTTTCCCGGTCATGAACATTGAGATGTTGTTAACAACAAGATCATATTATTAGGAGAATGGTATGATGGACATACTCCTATATATAAGCGTAGCATTAAGATCAAGTCGTTTCAATAGTTCGTTTGCTATAAGCTTTCTGATATATAGTAACCTAATTCCTTCGACCATGAGATCATGCTAATCACCATTACCGGAAGGATGCTTTGATGACATCAAACACCACACCGTAACTGGGTGGCTATAAAGGTGGCATTGAGTGTTCAGAAAGTATGTGTTGAGGCACATGGATCAAGAGTGGGATTTGTCCATCCATATGACGGATAGATATACTCTGGGCCCTCTTGGTGGAATGTCATCCAATTAGCTTGCAAGCATGTGACTGGATCACAAGGGATCACATATCACATAAACGAGAAAAGAGTACTTATCGGTAACGAGGTTGAACTAGGTATGCAGATATACCGACGATCAAAACCTCGGATAAGTAAACTATCGTGAGACAAAAGGAAATTGGTATCGTATGTAAGTGGTTCATTCGATTGCAGCAAGAGCAGCCGCGAGCGCAGCCACCAACCAGACCCTCCGTCCCCTTCCTCCACCTCCAGGGAGCTACACAGGGGCTGCCGGGGCAGGCCCATTCCAACCCAGATGAGGCCCAAACGGGCCTAGATCTGGGCCAAGCTAAGCAGCACCCCAGCCGCCACCGTCTACTGCCCCGCCGCTAGCTCCAAACGCGCGAGGCAACGCCACCCTGCCGCCGAACCGGCCGCACCGCCATGCCTTAGCCCACCCCGCCCGCGGAAACCACGCCGCCGGACAGAACCGCCGTCGCCGAAGAGCACCGCCGCCGTCCAGGGCCCCGCGCCCCCTTTCGCCATCGGGGAAAAGCCACTCCGCCGCCACCGGCCTGTAGGGGTTCGTAGCATGGAAAACAAAAAATTTCTACCGCATGCAAACAAACAAGCCAAGATCTATCTACTAGATTGTAGCAACGAGTCGATAGAGGAACTCACCCTCGAAGATTCCAAAGCGGTTAACGAGAGCAAATTCTCGTGGGTGATGTAGTCATACTCTTGCCGATCTCAAGATCGCGTAGACGATCCTTCCGGCGCTGCGTTTCGGCAGCGCTTCCGCAGTCGGTCACACGTTCGGTACTCGATGAAGACCTTCCTCTCCCTTGTTACAGCAGGCAGCGGAGGTTATAGCACTCTCCTCGTGATTCCGATAGCATGACGGCGTGGTGTCGGAAGTTGAGGGGAGATCTCGCAGGGCTTCGCCTTAAGCCGGAGCGAGTATAGTGGAGTATGAGAGAGGCCTTGGTGATCTAGGCTTTAGAGGGCACCAAGGGGAGGGTGTGGCCGGTGGCTAGGGCTTGGGGAAGCCCCAAGTCGCCGAGTTGGAGGGGAAACCCTAGGCGGCGGCTGCAGTTGGAGGTGGAGGCGCCAGAGCTAGGGTTTGAGGTGTGTAGGTAGGGGGCAGCCCTACCCCTCCTTATATAGGTGGAGGGTGGCCGGTTGGGAGGAGGGAGTCCTCCTCCAACTCCTCCTCCTTGGCCGGCGGGTGGAGGGAGGGGACTTCCTCCCCAAGTAGGTTTCCTACTCTCCCTCCACCAAGCAAACTTGAGATTTGACTTTTCAAATTGGCGTTTGACTTTCAAACTTCGATTTGATTTCTCTCTATTTTGCCCAGCCAAGTGACCTAGTACATGATGCAACCATTCCATATTGTCATGACACATTCATGTACCCTTCCCCTCCAGAGTGCCGGACCTTCCGGACCCTTCTAGAACATTCCTAGTGAAAACACCGGAATCATTCCCGAACTCCGAAACATGACTTTCCTTATGTGAATCTTATTCTCTGGACCATTCCGGATCTCCTCGTGGTATCCCGGATCCCATCCGAGACTCCAAACAACATTCAGTCTCTTACTCTCATTCCATAACTACTCAACAACATCGAATCCTTAAGTGTGTCTCCCTACGGTTCGTGAATTATGCGGACATGACCGAGACACTTCTTCGATCAATAACCAATAGAGGAATCTGGAAATTCATATGGCTCCCACATATTTCTACGATTACTTTGCGATCGAATGCACCACTTACATACGATACCAATTTCCCTTTGTCTCATGATAGTTTACTTATCCGAGGTTTTGATCGTCGGTATCTCTTCATACCTAGTTCAACCTTGTTACTGATAAGTACTCTTTTCTCGTTCCCGTGATATGTGATCCCTTGTGAGCCAGTCACATGCTTGCAAGCTAATTGGATGACATTCCACCGAGAGGGCCCAGAGTATATCTATCCGTCATATGGATGGACAAATCCCACTCTTGATCCATGTGTCTCAACCAATACTTTCCGAATACTCAATGCCACCTTTATAGCCACCCAGTTACGGTGTGGTGTTTGATGTCATCAAAGCATCCTTCCGGTGATGGTGATATGCATGATCTCATGGTCGAAGGAATTAGGTTACTATGTATCAGAAAGCATATAGCAATTGAACTATTAAAATGACTTGATCTTTATGCTACGCTTATCTATAGGAGTATGTCCATCATATCATTCTCCTAACGATATGATCTTGTTGTTAATAACATCTCAATGTTCAGGATAGGGAAACCACAATCATTTATTAACCAACAAGCTAGTATTATAAAGAGTCTTTACTAGGGACTCTAATTAAGTTTACAAATCACACAAGTATTAATGTTTCCTTGTTAATACTATTATAGCATGAATGTAAACATTTATCATAAACACAAAGATATAATAATAAATACATTTATTATTGCCTCTAGGGCATATCTCCAACAGTCTCCCACTTGCACTAGAGTCAACTAATTTAGATTACATGGTAATATACCGAACACCCATGGCAGTTTGGTGTTGGTCATGTTTTGCCCTCAGGAGAGGTTTAGTCAACGGATCCGCCACATTCAGATCTGTGTGTACTTTGCAAATATTTATGTCACCATCTTGGACATGTTCTCGAATAGCGTGAAAACGTAGCTTGATGTGCTTCAGCTTCTTGTGTGACCTTGGTTTTTGCGCATTGGCTATGGCGCCCATGTTATCACAGTAGATAGACATTGGGTCCAGCACACTTGGAACCACACCAAGCTCTGTAATGAACTTCTTCATCCATATTGCCTCTTGTGAAGCCTCCGAAGCAGCTATGTATTCCGATTCAGTTGAAGATCTCGCCACAACGCTTTGCTTTGCACTCCTCCAGCTAACTGTTGCACCATTCAAAGTAAATACGTATCCAGATTGTGATTTAGAATCATCCGGATCGGTGTTCCAACTAGCATCGGTGTAACCATTAACAACGAGTTGTTCATCACCTCCATAAGAAAGAACCATATCCTTAGTTCTTCTCAAGTACTTAAGGATGTTTTTGACCGCTGTCCAATGATCCACTCCTGGATCACTTTGATATCTGCTAGTTAAACTCACAGCATATGCAATGTCGGGTCTAGTACATAGCATGACATACATTAGAGATCCTATGGCTGAGGCATAGGGAGTTTTACTCATCCTTTCTCTATCTTCTGCCGTTGTCGGACTTTGAGTTTTACTCAAGGTCGTATTGGGAAACATGGGCAAGAACCCTTTCTTGCTATCTTCCATTCCAAACCTCTTTAGAACTTTGTCCAAATATGTAATTTGTGACAATGATATTAGGCGTCTCGATCTATCTATATAAATCTTTATGCCCAATATGTAAGCTGCTTCGCCAAGATCCTTCATTGAAAAACTATTATTCAAATATTCCATGACACTATTAAGAAGGTCTACATCATTTGTAAGGGTCCCAACCTTTAAATAAGGTAGAGTCCCCTGTGTTTAGAATGCTAGTCCCTGGATCAATAGCTAGCATCCACAGTTAAGATGTAATATCAAGAAACAAAGGTCATAATATAACTTTATAACCAGGAGTAACATAATTTTATTACATCTTACATAGCTCATTTGGCTATTACATTACATTGCAGCGGAATAGCTATAAGCATGGGGTCCTTCATCTTCAAAGTTCCACAGGTAGACATGTTGGTTGTAGACTTTGTAATCCTAATCAATCAATCTTCACTAAAATCAAACAAACCTGCAACATTACAAGTTACAGCCACAAGGGTCAATACATTTGAATTGTATTGGCAAGTTTCACTACTATGTAGAATATGAGTGGATCCTATCATTACATGCATATTTGGCTAAGTAGGGTTTTAGGCTCATTTGCAGAAAGCAATAATTTATCCTATCTTTTCAAAATGGTTTTGATCTTTTTGTCAAATCTCTCTGAACTCCTTGGAATCCACCAAGGGTCTTTGTCAAAAAACTCTTGAGCTCCTTGGTAACCCCAAGTGCATCAAGTTTTCATCAAAATCTCTTGAGCTCCTTGGTACCCCCAAGTGCATCAAGTTTTCATCAAAATCTCTTGAGCTCCTTGGTACCCCCAAGTGCTTCAAGCCTTTTGTTGTTACTTAAAAAATTTCTTTTAGAAATTGGAATGTCGAGATTTCCCATAGCTTCAAGCTTTAGTTGCTCAGTATTGTCCATAACCGGGGACACGGCTAAGTACTTAGATTTTTATTATCTTCTGCAGAAGTTGTACACTTTACCCACATGTCACACTCTCATCTTGTCGCCACCAGTGGCCGCTGGATTGGTACTCACCAAGATGGAGTACTGGCAGATTGAGAATGTGACGAAGTCTTTCCAGAGGGTCCTCCCATACACCATTGCTAGCTTGTCTTCAGTACCCATGTAGGATTCCAGGTCCTTCATTTTCAGTAACCTGAAGACAATGCATGGGTCTTCCCAATGTAGTTGACTAAGCCAGAGCCATAAGTAGCATGTGGTTGTACACGAAAGCCACAATTGGAGAAACATGTTCAATCTCTAAGTCCCTGGGTGGTTTTCCTTTGGAGCACAACACAAAGAGATTGCCATAGACATGGTTCCTTTTGTTGCCACCTTCTCCAAAACTCAAAGTATCCTTGTCCACCCAGGTGGTTCATTGAGTCCTTGTTTTATTATATAAAACACAAGTCTTTTTCTCAACTTCATAAAATCTCAACATGTGTCTCTTTTCAAAATATAACATGGCTAAGCATGTAACAACTATATTGTTTTCACTAAGGAATATTTAGGGTATCCTATTAGGATTTAGCATAGCATAAGTATAGAAATTCTGTTCATGCATGTTTCAAAATCCACTAAGTATAATGAAAATAGTAGGACTTTAGTTGATAGTGTAACTTGCCTTTTTGATAGGGAATGATGGTTCACTTCTTGACCTTGCTAGTTTCACACTTTTATAACTTCACTACAATCAATCAAGCAAACACAATATCAACTAGCATTCCAACCAATCTTCAAACAATCAATCACACACATAAAATAAGAGAAACTAGGTCATGCATGCAAGCATGCAAAGATAGGTTTATTTGCAAAGGTGGTCTCCACTAGGCTTCTAAACTTTGTAAGGTTCAAAGTGGTCATTTTCCAAAGTGGCAAAGTCATTTGCAAAAGGGTTTTGTCTATAAACCATTTTTAAATCCATTCATCATTTTATGTGGTGGAAAATGTTTTTATCAAATCAAAAACTTTATGTCTTTCACCAAATAAGTTGCTAATTCACAAAACTTGATGTTTATGGTCAGTAGGTTTGATCCAAATTATTTTCCCAAAGTTTTTACTCCAAAGTCATTTTCATAACAAAATCCATATTTTTATTTGGCTAGAAATGGGCTAATTCAACTAATCCATCCTAATCTTCACCAAATCCATTTTTAAAACCACAAGTTGGTTCCTAGGGTCAGTAGGTTCACAACAAACCAATTTGCAAAGGTTTCAACCCTAAAAACATTTTGGAATAATTTTTTACAACCTAAACATGCATACAAATGTTTCTGCAAAAACAAACATTTTACCAGAGGCTTTTTACTAAACAAAATCAATGGTTGGCTAGGGCTTATTCCACTGATTCCATTGATATAAAGTTTGTAATTTTTGGACGTGTGGATCAAAAGTTATAGGGTTTTCAAATCTGCAAACAAATCTGTTTTCAAATCTGTTTTTAAATCGAAGACTGGCCACGCGTCGCGATGTCATTGGCTGGTACCGCTTCAGTCGGATCGTGCTCTGCGGTGCGTTGGATTTAAACAGATCGCACGGTTCTGGTCGCGTACCCCTTCGGCGTTTAAGTGATCTATCTCGTTTGTCCGATCTAGATCCTACGGTCCGCAGCAACTCAACCAAGAACTGGCGATGCTGCGCAGCGGCAGACGACGGCGACAGTCAGGCGATGGGCTAGCGGCGGTTCTAGGAAGCAAAGAACAAAGTGGGGATGCTCACCGTGATCGCAAGGACGTGGTGATGCTCGAGGCGTGGTCGGTTGGTCGAGGGGCGCACTGGCGTGGAGGTAATCGCTCGCCGGAGTGGGGAACGGCGTCGGGCGGTTCTGGTCCTGGTCGGAAGCGACGCTGCAGATCGCCCTAAGGCAAGACAAGAGCATGGTCAGATGCAGGAGGATGTGGCGAGTGTGGGAGCATGAACGAGACGTCGTGGGGCGGTCTGTGCTTACCAGGGGACTTCGCCGGAGAGAGGCAGACGCGGCGGCGTGGTCAGAGGTTGTCGGGGTCGACGCTCTGGGGTGCCCGCGGTTGAACGGATGGCTCAGGAAGAGGCGCCTGGGAGTGGGGGTCACGGTCGTGTGCTCAGGGAGGCAAGGGGTGGCGAGGTTGGGTCGAAATTGGAGCAAAGGCTCGTCGGAGACCGTGGTGGTATGAGCTCGAATTGAGGCAGCCTAGGGGCAGAGAGAGGGAGGCGCGTGAGGGGAAATGGAGAGAAGACACAGGCGGTTAATGGGCGCAGTCACGGCGAGTAACGGTCGCGGAATCAACGCGTATTGATCGCCGGAGTAATGGCTGGAACGGCAGGGCGTCATCTGCGCGAGGAAGAAGAGAAGGAACACCGCTGTGGGGCCCGTGCGTCAGCGGGAGAGAGGAGAGGGAAAAGAGGTCCACCAGTCAGTCGCAGAGTGGGTGAGTTGCGGAGTAAGAAATCGTTTCGCGAGAGAGAGTGGGGTGGGCTCGCTGTTGGGCTTGTTGGGCTGGCCGGCTGGGCTGCTGCCTATTTCTATTTTTTTCTTTCCTGATTGTTTTTCCTTTTTCTGATTCTATTTTCTGTTTTGAAATTCAAACAACAAATCAAACATTCAAATTAATTCAAACATTCACCAAACATTGCAACTGAATTTGGTTCTGTTTAACAACATAAACCAAATCCCAAATAGAATACAATAATTTTATTCTTTTTAGGATCTATTTAATAATTAAATAAAATAGATCTTGATTATTAATTCAAATAGGTTTTGATTTATTTAATAAAAATCTCCATTTGAAAACTAAATATTTCCAAAACCAAATCAGTAGGTTTTATTTGAAAATAAAAGGTATTTGGAAAACTTGTTTAAAATAAAATAACATTTTTATTTTAGGGTCCATTAATAATTAAATAAGATGGACCTTAGTTAATAATTCAAATAGGATTTGTTTTATTGTAAATCTTTATTTGAAAATAATAAACACTTGGAAAACTTATTTTAAATTTTAATAAGTTTTGATGTTTTATTTAAAATGGTAAAACCTTTTATTTAAATAAAATTGGGTTATTTTATTTAAATAAACCTTTACCATTTTTATTAAAACAAAATGTTTTATTTCAAAAGCTTGGCCAAGATTTAATTTGGCTCACAAAATAATCCTTATTTATATTTCTTCCTCTTTATTTGAAAACCAAATCTTTTTATTAAAAGATCCAAAATAGTATTTTCAAAATATTTTTAGCTTTACTGTTTATTTTCTTTTTAAATCCCTTTAGGATTTTATTTGATCCAAATAGGTTTTGAAAGTTTCAAATTGGGTTCAAAAGTTTCTTCTCACCCTGAAAAATCATCAAAGTTTTTATTTTATTCAATTATTTTTCACATTACAAGATTTGGAAAATCTTGGGATGTGACATCATTCCCAATCAACAATATGTCATCTACATACAGTATTAATAATGCTACAGAGCTCCCACTCACTTTCATGTAAATACAAGCTTCTCCGTAAGTTTGTATAAAACCAAAACTTTTGATCACCTTATCAAAACGCTGATTCCAACTTCGGGATGCTTGCTTCAATCCATAAATGGACCGTTGAAGTTTGCATACCTTGTTAGCATCTTTAGGATCGACAAAACCTTTGGGTTGCATCATATACAACTCTTCATCAATGTCTCCATTGAGGAACGCTGTTTTGACATCCATCTGCCATATCTCATAATCGTAATATGCAGCGATTGCTAACATAATCCTCACAGACTTTAGCTTCGCTACTGGTGAGAAAGTCTCATCGTAGTCAACTCCTTGAATTTGTCGAAACCCTTTTGCGACAAGTCAAGCTTTATAGACAGTAACATTACCATCAGCATCTGTTTTCTTCTTGAAAATCCATTTGTTCTCGACAGCCTTCCGGCCATCCGGTAAGTCCATCAAAGTCCATACTTGGTTTTAGTACATGGATCCAATCTCGGATTTCATGGCTTCTTGCCATTTATTGGAATCTGGGATCATCATCGCTTCCTCATATGTCGCAGGGTCATCGGTGTTGTCCACCAACATGACACTCATAACGGGATCATACCAATCAGGAGTGGTACAATTTCTCGTCGACCTGCGAGGTTCTGTAGTAACTTCTATTGGAGATATGCCCAAGAGGCAATAATAAAGTGGTTATTATCATATCTTCATACTTATGATAAATGTTTACATACCATGCTTTAATTGTATTAACAGGAAACATTAATACCTGTGTGATTTGTAAACATAAAAGAGTCCCTAGTAAAGCCTCTTGTTAAACTAGCTTGTTGGTTAATATATGATCATGGTTTCCTGATCATGAACATAGAGATGTTATTAACAACAGGGTCATATCATTAGCAGAATGATGTGATGGACATACTCCTATAGTTAAACGTAGCATAAAGATCAAGTCATTTAATATAGTTCATTTGCTATAAGCTTTCTGATACATAGTAACCTAATTCCTTCGACCATGAGATCATGCTTATCACCATCACCAGAAGGATGCTTTGATGACATCAAACACCACATCATAACTGGGTGGCTATAAAGGTGGCATTGAGTGTTCGGAAAGTATGGGTTGAGACACATGGATCAAGAGTGGGATTTGTCCATCCATATGATGGATAGATATACTCTGGGCCCTCTCGGTGGAATGTCATCCAATTAGCTTGCAAGCATGTGACTGGCTCACAAGGGATCACATACCACGGGAACGAGAAAAGAGTACTTATCGGTAACGAGGTTGAACTAGGTATGCAGAGATACCGATGATCAAAACCTCGGATAAGTAAACTATCATGAGACAAAGGGAAATTGGTATCGTATGTAAGTGGTTCATTCGATCGCAAAGTAATCGTAGAAATATGTGGGAGCCATATGAATTTCCAGATTCCTCTATTGGTTATTGATCGGAGAAGTGTCTCGATCATGTCCGCATAATTCACGAACCGTAGGGAGACACACTTGAGGATTCGATGTTGTTGAGTAGTTATGGAATGATGAGTAAGAGACCGAATGTTGTTCGGAGTCTCGGATGGGATTCGGGAGATCACGAGGAGATCCGGAATGGTCTGGAGAATAAGATTCATATAAGGAAAGTCCTGTTTCGGAGTTGGGGAATGATTCCGGTGTTTTCATCGGGGATGTTCTAGAAGGGTTCGAAAGGTCCGGCACTCCGGAGGGGAAGGTTACATGAATGTGTCATGACAATGTGGAATGGTTGCATAATGTACTAGGTATCATGGCTGGGCAAAAAAAAGGAAGAAATCAAATCCTAGTTTGAAAAGTCAAACGCCAATTTGAAAAGTCAAACGACAAGTTTGCTTGGTGGAGGGTGAGTAGGAAACCTACTTAGGGAGGAAGTCCTACTCCCTCCACCCGCCGGCCAAGGAGGAGGAGTTGGAGGAGGACTCCCTCCTCCCAACCGCGCCTCCCTCCCACCTATAAAAGGAGGGGCAGGGGTGCCCCTCTTCCCTACACCTCAAACCCTAGCTTTGGCGCCTCCACCTCCAAGTGCAGCCGCCGCCTAGGGTTTCCCCTCCAACTCAGCGAGTTGGGGCTCTCACCAAGCCCTAGCCGCCGGCCAATCTTCCTCCCTTGGTGCCACTAAACCCTAGATCGCCAAGGCCTCTCTCATAGTCCACCATACTCGCTCCGGCTTAAGGCGTAGCCCTGCGAGATCTCCCCTCTACTTCCAGTACCACGCCGTCGTGCTGCCGGAATCGTGAGGAGAGTGCTACAACCTCCGCTGCCTGCTGGAACAAGGGAGAGGAAGGTCTTCATCGAGTACCAAACGTGTGACCGACTGCGGAAGCACTGCCAGAACGCAGCGCCGGATGGATCGTCTACGCGATCTTGAGATCGGAAGTGTACGACTACATCACCCACGAGAATCTGCTCTCGTTAACCGCTTTGGATCTTCGAGGGTTAGTATTCTATCAACTCGTTGCTACAATCTAGTATATAGATCTTAGCTTGATCATAGATTAGATCTTGATTGTGTGTTCATGCGGTAGAAATTTTTTGTTTTCCATGCTACCAACCCCTACAGTGGTATCAGAGTCGTGTCTATATGTAGATATGTTGCACGAGTAGAACACAATGGTCATTGTGGACGTTGATGCTTTTGTTGTCGATTGCTTCTTGTGTACTTTGCATCTTGCGGGATGGTGGGATGAAGCGGCCCGGGCTAACCTTACATGACATCGTTCATGAGACTTGCTCCACACTTGACATGCAACTTGTATTGCATAAGTGGCTTTGCGGGTGCCTGTTTCTCCCAACATAGTTAAGATTCAATTTAGAACGGGTGATTTACAATAATAGTATCAATGTTATGGTTCTTGTTCGTAAGTTAGAACGACACAAATTGAAAGCCCCAAACCACGTAAAACATGCAAAGAAAATTAGAGGCGTCTAACTTTGTTTTGCAGGGGTGTGCTGTGATGTGATATGGCCATAATTGTGATTATATATGATGTATGCAATGTTCCTTATTGTAAGTTGGCAACCAGCAGGAGCCATATGGTTATTTCCATTAAGTCCTGCGTGTCTATTATTCAAAGTAGTTGTAATAGTTGATGCTGGTGGAAGACAACCATGAAGCGGCGCCATTGACCTTGACGCCACACCGGTGATGATGGAGATCATGTTCGTGCTTGAAGATGGAGATCGGAAGCACAAGAAGAAAGGCCATATCATATCACATATTATGAATTGCATGTGATGTTAATCTTTTTATGCATCTTATATTGCTTAGTTCACGACGGTAGCATTATAAGATGATCCCTCAAGCACACAATTTCAAGTTTTAAAGTGTTCATCCTTAGTAAGCACCGTTGCTAAAACTCGTTGTTTCGAAGCACCACGTGATGATCGGGTGTGTTAGATTCTGCGAGTGTATACAACGTGAGCAAGCCAGATTTGCTCATGCGGAAGCTAAGGTTTGATCTTGACGAGTCTAGAATGTACATACATGGTCTCGGAACACGGATCACCGAAAGGTAAAGCATGAGTCATATAGTAGATATGATGAACATGTTGATTGTTCGCCATTGAAGCTACATCAACTCTCGTGATGATCGGTTTTGATGTGGTGGATTTGGTTCGTGTGATCACTAAAACAATGTGAGGGATATTGTTTTGAGTGGGAGTTCAACAGCAATATGATTAAAAGTTGAACACTATTTATCATAAATTAAATCAAAGTGAATTTGCATAGTTGTTGTAGTCATTGGCATCCGTTTACCACCTTGCGCTTAGTTTTACTTGAGATGATAGAACTATAAAATTCTGGTTAGTTACTTTACGAACTGGTATCGTATTGTTTTGAAGTGTTAATCTAAAGTTTAAAAGTCCCATTGCAAACTTTCAGTAAGTTCCGGTTACTCCATGAAGTTTAATAGTTGGTATTAAATCAAGAGTAACAATTCCAGTGTTAGTATATAAGTATCATGTTTATCTCCATGATTCTTGATATTCAAAGGATTGTCTTAATATCAAGGTTATCTAGGATCTGAAAGAGTTGTTTCAGAAACCATGATGTGTGGAAGATATTGTGATATATGAAATGAAGTTTTGGTTGCAACATGATAGAGTATAATATGGCAAAAGTCATGTTTTCATATTTGATGAGAATTTGCAAAAGGTTGGAGACACTAGTTGTCCTAATCCTCCAAAAGGTTTTGGAAAGCAACATTATACTTGCGATTCATCGTTATAAGCTAAAAGTAGCTTGATCATGGATAATTCCATGATAAGGGTGAATATTTGATGTAGGTAAAATGTTTACTACACCAAGAGATTACTAAAGAAAGGAATTTGATAGAACACCAAACGTTTGATGATGGTGATCTACTTCAAAGTGCAAGTCCAAAGACATTGGTATTTTAATATACATGCTTTGGACTATGTGTCATGTGTATGGCTCCACTATTGATGTTGATAGATTCTTTCAAATAGAAAAAGAAATACTGAAAGTGAATCTCATAAATATATGGCAGAAAATAAAAGACTAGAATTTTTCAGTTTAGGTATATAAAGGATATACATGTTATGGCTATATTCTTTGCTTGTTAAACAATGTGGTTCTTAAGTATTTGATACTGAATTTGTTGGTATGAATCGTCATATGAAACAACAGAATTCATGAAATACAATGGCCTAAGTAACTAGCAAAAGAATATGTGATGATGTTCATCAAGAACAAATAAAGGGTTATTGTGTTGCTCGTTAAAAGCTTGCCTTCAAGATTTGTTTTATCAGGTATTATGAGAACAAAAGGGTTGTTCAAATAATTGCCGTAATCCATAAAAGATGGATGATTTACAAATCTCGTTGGAGAAATCGCATCCATAAAACTAGTGCTAAAATGTTGAAAGACAAATTGATTAAAAGATCACTTAGGAAGTGACATCGCCGTTTAAATTATATTGGAAAGAAAACATGAAGAAACTCCATGTGGATGGAATTTTGGAGTCTTTTGATTTTTGATCAAATGATGCTTGTGAAACTTTCCTAGAGATAATTAAAACTTCGTTCATAGGCCAAAAGGGAACGAATGACTAGCTTATTGGAACTTGTACATATTGTTGTATGATGTCCATTATGTGTAGCCAAGAGCGATGGATTTCAACTTCATATGATTCCTCCGAAAATTTGAGTGAATATATGAATATTTACTTAATAAGGATGAAGTATGAAACATTTGAAAAGTTCAAAGACTTTCAAGATGAAGTGCAAAATCATTGTAACAAGAATATAAATAGTTTACGATAAGATCATAAAGGAAGATATTTGAGTTACAAGTTTAGCATGATACCTAAGATTTAAGGAATCGTTCCGTGGATTTGCATTTTTCGAAACACCATAAGAGTATGGAGCATTCAAGATTTGTCATTAAACCTTGTTTGACATGGTAAGATCAAAGGTGTAATTCATAAAACTGCCATTATATTTTAAAGATTAAAAGCTTGAGAGACTACCATTTTTCCACGGAAAAGAGCTCCATCATAATCCGTTGAATTGACACCATATAAAGTTATGGTTTGGGATAAAACCCAAGTTGTCCTTTCTTAAACATTGGTATGCTATGCATAAGAAAGATGTTTGCAACCAATGTCGGATGAACCTGTCTTTGTATGTTATTTCGAATAACTGTTCCTCCATAACATCGGAGACAAAAGTGTTTGTCGATTAGAACGTCAAGTTTCTTTGAGAAGGAATTTTTCGTGAAAAGTTAAGTGGGAGGACAATAGAACTTTGATAAGGCTAAAAGAAGCTTAGCTATATGTGAAAAGTTGCGCAGCGCCGAAAAGTGTTCCGGAGGCAGCAACAATGCTCATGGCTCACGTGCCTCAAAGGTTGTGGTCACAGAGATCTAAGTCCCTATTGAAACAAGTAGGTCGGGTAAACAATCAAATACCAAGATTTGAGAGTTAAATCATTATTTGAAAATAATGATCCGATTACATGCGAAGAAGCGATGATGGGCCCTGACTCCGTCAAATGGCTTGAAGCCATAAAATCTGTGATAGTTCCATATACGAGAGATCAAGCTTTGAACTTGAAAGACCCTCTAGAAAGGTACAAGACCTTACAGTCGTATTTGGATCTATAAAGAAATAGACATAGATGTTTCACATCTATGAAATAGTCGACATGTTGGGAAAGAGTTCACAACAATGTTCAAAGGTTGACTATGACAAGATCTGATCTTTCATAACGATATTTAGTCTAGACGGATTAATAATTTTGT
The DNA here is from genome assembly GCA_916181665.1 of Avena sativa. Classification (NCBI taxonomy): domain Eukaryota; kingdom Viridiplantae; phylum Streptophyta; class Magnoliopsida; order Poales; family Poaceae; genus Avena; species Avena sativa. Next base: position 387,813,433 of record OV702280.1, on the reverse strand, counting down.
TATGTGTTGAATAAACAAAACAAGTTCTTCTAATAGAATGGTTACCAAGGACGTGTGCATGACACGGTCCAAAGGGTTTTGCTAATTCAAAGGATGCTAAAAGCATATGCAAACTTCAATGGTTGAAGTAAGCATCGCGGAGTTGGAATCTTCACTATGATGAAACTGTTAAAAGAGTTTAATTTCATCGGAGACGATTAAGGTGCTTGCATTTGCAAGAAATTAAGTGGGAGCGCTAAGACATATTTCTAATACATTATGTAGAAGACATATTGTTGATTGGAAATAATGTATCTTTTATTAACACAGGATAAGAATTTCATCTCGATGAAAGACTTAGGCAAAACCCAGATATTTGGCATCAATAGACGCTAATATGGTTGTGCCGAAAGTACATAGATGATATATTGAATGAGTTCAATATAGAAACTACAAGAAAGGTTCTTGTCGCACAGAAAGGATTGAATGAGTTCAATATTGATGATATATTCAAGTGTATTGACACTTGGTAAGTGAAACAAAGATTCAAGTATAGATTGATACTTGATGTATAAAAACACAAAGAGTATTTTATCAATCATGCTGTGATGTGTACAAATCCAGATATGTCCTATGCTCTAAATGTTATGAGCGTATACCAGAATGATTCATAAGATGATTATTGGACAATATTAAAGATATTCTTATGATCTTGTAAAAGAAATAAGAATATATTGTTTTGTAGAAGTGACAAATAGATGGTTAGTTCATTGTAAAAGTACTACATTGATACTAGTTTCGTCACGAAGTACAAATTAAGTTTATCTCAATCTAAACTAAGGGTGGCACAATGTGATGGAAAGTAAGTTCCATAATGGATTTGGACGAGTTCCAAAGTTAAGACATTGTGACAGATACTACAACAAGAGGCTAAGTATATAACTGCTATTATAGCAGCAAAAGAGGGCATTTGTGTCAAGTAGTTTGTTATCAAACTAGGTGTAGTTCACAACAGGGATAATACTATGAAGATATATTGTACGACAATATTATCAACATGTTTTAACCCCAAAGAACTAGAGGTCTCACCAAAGGACTAAATTTATACAAAGCCATCTCATTAGAGAATGAGTGATGCGTAGAGACGCAAAGACATGCAATTACACACGGACCTGAAAGTGTCGGATCCGGAGATCAGTTGACCACTAGCAATCGTGTAAATACAACATCGGAAAGCCATAGGTGTTGAATGCACAAAGGTTTAAAACTAGATTATTGACTCTAGTGCAAGTGGGAGACTGTTGGAGATATGCCCAAGAGGCAATAATAAAGTGGTTATTATCATATCTTCATACTTATGATAAATGTTTACATACCATGCTATAATTGTATTAACAGGAAACATTAATACCTGTGTGATTTGTAAACATAAAAGAGTCCCTAGTAAAGCCTCTTGTTAAACTAGCTTGTTGGTTAATATATGATCATGGTTTCCTGATCATGAACATAGAGATGTTATTAACAACAGGGTCATATCATTTGCAGAATGATGTGATGGACATACTCCTATAGTTAAGCGTAGCATAAAGATCAAGTCATTTAATATAGTTCATTTGCTATAAGCTTTCTGATACATAGTAACCTAATTCCTTCGACCATGAGATCATGCTTATCACCATCACCGGAAGGATGCTTTAATGACATCAAACACCACACCGTAACTGGGTGGCTATAAAGGTGGCATTGAGTGTTCGGAAAGTATGGGTTGAGACACATGGATCAAGAGTGGGATTTGTCCATCCATATGACGAATAGATATACTCTAGGACCTCTCGGTGGAATGTCATCCAATTAGCTTGCAAGCATGTGACTGGCTCACAAGGGATCACGTACCACGGGAACGAGAAAAGAGTACTTATCGGTAACGAGGTTGAACTAGGTATGCAGAGATATCGATGATCAAAACCTCGGATAAGTAAACTATCGTGAGACAAAGGGAAATTGGTATCGTATGTAAGTGGTTCATTCGATCGCAAAGTAATCGTAGAAATATGTGGGAGCCATATGAATTTCCAGATTCCTCTATTGGTTATTGATCGGAGAAGTGTCTCGATCATGTCCGCATAATTCACGAACCGTAGGGAGACACACTTAAGGATTCGATGTTGTTGAGTAGTTATGGAATGATGAGTAAGAGACCGAATGTTGTTCGGAATCTCGGATGGGATTCGGGATATCACGAGGATATCCGGAATGGTCTGGAGAATAAGATTCATATAAGGAAAGTCTTGTTTCGGAGTTGGGGAATGATTCCGGTGTTTTCATCGGGAATGTTCTAAAAGGGTTCGGAAGGTCCGGCACTCCGGAGGGGAAGGGTACATGAATGTGTCATGACAATGTGGAATGGTTGCATCATGTACTAGGTATCATTTCTGGGCAAAATAAAGGAAGAAATCAAATCCTAGTTTGAAAAGTCAAACGCCAATTTGAAAAGTCAAACGACAAGTTTGCTTGGTGGAGGGAGAGTAGGAAACCTACTTAGGGAGGAAGTCCTACTCCCTCCACCCACCGGCCAAGGAGGAGGAGTTGGAGGAGGACTCCCTCCTCCCAACCACGCCTCCCTCCCACCTATAAAAGGAGGGGCAGTGGTGCCCCTCTTCCCTACACCTCAAAACCTAGCTTTGGCGCCTCCACCTCCAAGTGCAGCCGCCGCCGCCTAGGGTTTCCCCTCCAACTCGGCGAGTTGGGGCTCTCACCAAGCCCTAGCCGCCGGCCAAGCTTCCTCCCTTGGTGCCTCTAAACCCTAGATCGCCAAGGCCTCTCTCATAGTCCACCATACTCGCTCTGGCTTAAGGCGAAGCCCTGCGAGATCTCCCTTCTACTTCCGGAACCACGCCGTTGTGCTTCCGGAATCGCGAGGAGAGTGCTACAACCTCCGCTGCCTGCTGGAACAAGGGAGAGGAAGGTCTTCATCGAGTACCGAACGTGTGACCGACTGCGGAAGCGCTGCCGAAGCGCAGCGCCGAAAGGATCGTCTACGCGATCTTGAGATCGGAAGTGTACGACTACATCACCCACGAGAATCTGCTCTCGTTAACCGCTTTGGATCTTCGAGGGTTAATATTCTATCGACTCGTTGCTACAATCTAGTAGATAGATCTTAGCTTGATCATAGATTAGATCTTGATTGTGTGTTCATGCGGTAGAATTTTTTTGTTTTCCATGCTACGAACCCCTACAACTTCAACTGAAGTTTCATGATCAACATCATTAGCTTTCTATATTATTGGTGTAGGCGCCATAGGAACCACTTACGGTGCTGCGCTACTCGCAAGTTCGAGAGAAGGTTCGACAACCTCGTCGAGTTCTACTTTCCTTCCAGTCACTTCATTCGAGAGAAATTCCTTTTCTAGAAAGGATCCATTCTTGGGAACGAAGATTTTGCCCTCGGATCTATGATAGAAGGTATACCTAATAATTTCCTTCGGGTATCCTATGCAGACGCATTTTTCTGCTTTGGGTTCAAGCTTGTCCGGCTGTAACTTCTTTACATAGGCTTCGCAACCCCAAACTTTAAGGAACGACAATTTAGGTTTCTTCCCAAACCATAATTCATACGGTGTCATTTCAACGGATTTAAATGGTGCCCTATTTAAAGTGAATGCGGTTGTTTCTAATGCATAACCCCAAAATAATAGTGGTAAATCTGTAAGTGACATCGTGGAACGAACCATATCTAAGAGAGTTTGATTACGACGTTCGGACACACCATTACGCTGTGGTGTTCCCGGCGGTGTCAATTGTGAAAGTATCCCGCATTTCTTCAAATGCTCGCCAAACTCGTAACTTATATATTCACCTCCACGATCAGATCGTAGAAATTTAATCTTCTTGTTACGTTGATTCTCTACCTCACTTTGAAACTCCTTAAACTTCTCGAAAGTTTCGGACTTATGTTTCATGAAATAGATATACCCATATCTACTCAAGTCATCCGTGAAGGTAAAAATTCTACCGCATGAACACACAATCAAGATCTAATCTATGATCAAGCTAAGATCTATCTACTAGATTGTAGCAACGAGTCGATAGAATATTAACCCTCGAAGATTCCAAAGCGGTTAACGAGAGCAGATTCTCGTGGGTGATGTAGTCGTACTCTTCCCGATCTCAAGATCGCGTAGACGATCCTTCCGGCGCTGCGTTTCGGCAGCGCTTCCGTAGTCGGTCACACGTTCGGTACTCGATGAAGACCTTCCTCTCCCTTGTTCCAGCAGGCAGCGGAGGTTGTAGCACTCTCGTGATTTCGGCAGCACGACGGCGTGGTGTCGGAAGTAGAGGGGAGATCTCGCAGGGCTTCGCCTTAAGCCGGAGCGAGTATGGTGGAGTATGAGAGAGGCCTTGGTAATCTAGGGTTTAGAGGGCACCAAGGGGAGGGTGTGGCCGGCGGCTAGGGCTTGGGTAAGCCCCAAGTCGCCGAGTTGGAGGGGAAACCCTAGGCGGCGGCGGCTGCAGTTGGAGGTGGAGGCGCCAGAGCTAGGGTTTGAGGTGTGTAGGTAGGGGGCAGCCCTACCCCTCCTTAGATAGGTGGAGGGTGGCCGATTGGGAGGAGGGAGTCCTCCTCCAACTCCTCCTCCATGGCCGGCGGGTGGAGGGAGGGGACTTCCTCCCCAAGTAGGTTTCCTACTCTCCCTCCACCAAGCAAACTTGAGATTTGACTTTTCAAATTGACGTTTGACTTTCAAACTTCGATTTGATTTCTCTCTTTATTTTACCCAGCCAAGTGACCTAGTACATGATGCAACCATTCCATATTGTCATGACACATTCATGTACCCTTCCCCTCTGGAGTGCCGGACCTTCCGGACCCTTCTAGAACATTCCTGGTGAAAACACCGGAATCATTCCTGAACTCCGAAACAGGACTTTCCTTATATGAATCTTATTCTCCGGACCATTCCGGATCTCCTCGTGATATCCCGGATCCCATCTGAGACTCTGAACAACATTCGGTCTGTTACTCATCATTCCATAACTACTGAACAACATCGAATCCTTAAGTGTGTCTCCCTATGGTTCGTGAATTATGCGGACATGACCGAGACACTTCTCCGATCAATAACCAATAGAGGAATCTGGAAATTCATATGGCTCCCACATATTTCTACGATTACTTTGCGATCGAATGAACCACTTACATATGATACCAATTTCCCTTTGTCTCACGATAGTTTACTTATCCGAGGTTTGATCGTCGCTATCTCTTCATACCTAGTTCAACCTTGTTACTGATAAGTACTCTTTTCTCGTTCTCTTGATATGTGATCCCTTGTGAGCCAGTCACATGCTTGCAAGCTAATTGGATGACATTCCACCGAGAGGGCCCAGAGTATATATATCCATCATATGGATGGACAAATCCCACTCTTGATCCATGTGCCTCAACCCATACTTTCCGAACACTCAATGCCACCTTTATAGCCACCCATTTACGGTGTGGTGTTTGGTGTCATGAAAGCATCCTTCCGGTAATGGTGATTAGCATGATCTCATGGTCGAAGGAATTAGGTTACTATGTATCAGAAATCTTATAGCAATTGAACTATTAAAATGACTTGATCTTTATGCTATGCTTATCTATAGGAGTATGTCCATCACACCATTCTCCTAATGATATGATCTTGTTGTTAACAACATCTCAATGTTCATGATCAGGAAACCATAATCATCTATTAACCAACAAGCTAGTATTATAAAGAGGCTTTACTAGGGACTTTAATTCAGTTTACAAATCACACAAGTATTAATGTTTATGGTTAATACTATTATAGCATGAATGTAAACATTTATCATAAACACAAAGATATAATAATAACTACATTTATTATTGCCTATAGGGCATATCTCCAACACGGCTGCGCGGGGGCAACGCCCGCCGGCCACGCCGACGGCGGCAGCAGGAGAGACGGGAGGAGGCGGACTAGGGTGGGGCGAATGGGAGGAGGTCGCCCGTCGCCCACGGGGGGGGGGGGGCGAGCGAGCGAGCCGTTTTCGAGTGGTCCGGAATTGATGTTCTCAGTATCCCCCTCAATGAAAGATCTTGGCGAAGCAGCTTACATATTATGCATAAAGATTTATAGAGATAGACCGAGGCGCCTAATATCATTGTCACAGAGTACATATTTGGACAAAGTTCTAAAGAGGTTTGGAATGGAAGATAGCAAGACAGGGGTCTTGCCCATGTTGCCCAATACGACCTTGAGTAAAACTCAAAGTCCTGTAACGGCAGAAGATAGAGAAAGGATGAGTAAGACTCCCTATGCCTCAGCCATAGGATCTCTTATGTATGCCATGCTATGTACTAGACCCGACATTGCATATGCTGTTAGTTTGACTAGCAGATATCAAAGTGATCTAGGAGTGGATCATTGGACAGCGGTCAAAAACATCCTTAAGTACTTGAGAAGAACCAAGGATATGGTTCTTTCTTATGGAGGTGATGAACAACTCGTTGTTAATGGTTACACCGATGCTAGTTGGAACACCGATCCAGATGATTCTAAATCTCAATCTGGATACGTATTTACTTTGAATGGTGCAGCAGTTAGCTAGAGGAGTGCAAAGCAAAGCGTTGTGGCGAGATCTTCAACTGAATCGGAATACATAGCTGCTTCAGAGGCTTCACAAGAGGCAATATGGATGAAGAATTTCATTATAGAGCTCGGTGTGGTTCCAAGTGCGCTGGACCCAATGTCTATCTACTATGATAACATGGGCGCCATAGCCAATGCGCAAGAACCAAGGTCACACAAGAAGCTGAAGCACATCAAGCTACGTTTTCACGCTATTCGAGAGCATGTCCAAGATGGTGACATAAAGATTTGCAAAGTACACACAGATCTGAATGCACTAGTGGAAACGAGGCCTTTTGTTGATCCTGGAAAAGGGCTTTAACACCGGTTCTTCTACGAACCGGTGTTAAAGGGGGGGGGGGGCGTACCAGCGTGGCTCGTGCGGCAAAAAGGAGCCCCCCCCTTTAACACCGGTTCGTCGCACGAACCGGTGTTAAAGGACCCTACACCAGTGGCCCGCACAACCCCCCTTTAACACCGGTTCGTGGCTTGAACCGGTTTTAAAGGGGGGAGCTATATAAGACACCGCAGCCCACACCCCACTCTTCCATTTTTTCACTATCTCATTTTGGAGCCTAGCAAGAGGGTGTGAAGAGTGCTAGTTTGTGTTTTTTTCATATGCACAAGAGGTGTTCGGTGAAATGCCTGAGAGCTCAAAATAAGTTTTCTCGTTGCTCTTTCCTTCTCGGTCGAGGTCGGCAACTATCCTTTCATGTGTCATTGATGTACTGTATATATAAATGGTCATCTCCCTATTAATTTTTGATATATACTATATATTAATGCAGATGAACCGACAATGGATGTACGGTGACCGCCGCACTTCCGAGTACATTACGGGCCTCCAAAATTTCATCGTTGTGGCTAATGCAAACCGTGGTCACAATGGTTTTATGTGTTGTCCGTGTGTTCACTGTCAGAACAAGAAAGACTACTCAAATACCAGAACCATTCACGCCCACTTGCTTCGATCCGGTTTCATGCCCAGCTATAATTGTTGGACCAAGCACGGAGAAAAAGGGGTTGTGATGGAAGACAACGAAGAAGAAGAGGATGATGACAACTATCATAATATGTATCCTGAATATGATGATACTACAATGGGGGTAGATAATGAAGATCAAGAGACAACAGATGGGCCCGCTGATGACGATCTTGGTCGGGCCATTACTGATGCAAAGGAACAATGTGAAACTGAAAAGGAGAAGGAGAAGCTGGAGCAGATGTTAAAGGATCACAAAACATTGTTGTATCCAACTTGCGAAGATGGCCACAAAAAGCTAGGTACCACACTGGATTTGCTGCAATGGAAGGCAGAGAACGGTGTGACTGACAGCGCATTTTCAAAGTTGTTGGTAAAAATGAAGAATCTTCTTCCAAGAAATAATGAGTTGCCCGAAAGTACATACCAAGCAAAGAAGGTTGTCTGCCCTCTAGGATTAGACGTGCAGAAGATACATGCCTGCATTAATGACTGCATCCTCTACCGCGGTGAGAAGTACGAGAATTTGGATGCATGCCCGGTATGCACTGCACTGCGATATAAGATCAGACGAGACGATCCTGGTGATGTTGAGGGCGAGGCCCCTAGGAAGAAGGTTCCTGCCAAGGTTATGTGGTATGCTCCTATAATACCACGGTTAAAACGTCTCTTCAGAAATAAAGAGCATGCCAAGTTGTTGCGATGGCACATGGAAGACCGTAAGAAAGACGCGATGTTGAGACACCCCGCTGATGGGTCACAGTGGAGAAAAGTCGAGCGAGAGTACCCGGACTTCACACGTGACGCAAGGAACTTAAGATTTGGTCTAAGTACAGACGGCATGAATCCTTTTGGTGAGCAGAGCTGCAGCCACAGCACCTGGCCTGTGACTCTATGTATCTATAACCTTCCTCCTTGGTTGTGTATGAAGAGTAAGTTCATTATGATGCCAGTGCTCATCCAAGGCCCGAGGCAACCCGGCAACGACATTGATGTGTACCTAAGGCCATTAGTTGAAGAACTTTTACAGCTGTGGGCCAAACCAAGTCTACATATGTGGGATGAGCACAAAGGGGAGCCATTTGACCTACGAGCATTGCTTTTCGTAACCATCAATGATTGGCCTACTCTTAGTAACATTTCAGGGCAGACAAACAAGGGATACAATGCATGCACACACTGTTTAGATGAGACTGAAAGTGTATATTTGGATAAATGTAAGAAGGTTGTGTACCTAGGGTATCGCTGATTTCTTCTGAACCTGCATCCAGTAAGAAAGAAAGGCAAGCATTTCAAACGTCTGGCAGAACCCCGGAGGAAGCCTGTCCTCCGTACCGGTGAGGAGGTATTTGGTATGGTTAAGGACCTAAAAGTAATCTTTGGAAAAGGTCCTGGCAGTCTATCTGTTCCGAATGACGATGCCGGACACGCGCCCATGTGGAAGAAGCAATCTATATTTTGGGACCTACCCTATTGGAAAGTCTTAGAGGTCCGCTCTTCAATCGACGTGATGCACGTGACGAAGAATGTTTGCGTGAACCTGCTAGGATTCCTAGGAGTGTATGGGAAGACAAAAGATACACCGGAAGCACGGCAAGACCAGCAACGTCTGAAAGACCCTGAAGAGCCTATGCATCCTGAGAACGCGAAGGGTAAACGATGCCACTTAACTCCTGCCAGCTACGCTCTTACCAAAGCAGAGAAGGAAATCTTTTTTGAATGTTTGAGCAGTATCGAGGTCCCGTCTGGCTTCTCGTCGAATATAAAGGGAATAATAAATATGGCAGAGAAAAAATTCCAAAACCTGAAGTCTCATGACTGCCACGTGATTATGACACAATTGCTTCCGATTGCATTGAGGGGGCTTCTACCTGAAAATGTTTGAGTACCCATTGTGAAGCTGTGTGCATTCCTCAATGCAATATCTCAGAAGGTAATCAATCCAGAAAGCCTACCAGGGTTACAGACAGATGTGGCCCAATGTCTTGTCAGCTTTGAGTTGGTGTTCCCACCATCCTTCTTCAATATTATGACGCATCTCCTGGTTCACCTAGTAGAAGAGATTGCCATTCTCGGTCCTGTATTTCTACACAATATGTTCCCCTTTGAGAGGTACATGGGAGTCTTAAAGAAATATGTTCATAACCGTGCTAGGACAGAAGGAAGCATCTCCAAGGGCTATGTAACAGAGGAGGTCATTGAGTTCTGTGTTGATTTTATTCCTGACCTTAAGGCGATTGGTGTTCCAGAATCATGACATGAGGGGAGACTGCGTGGAAAAGGCACCCTAGGATGTAAAGCAATGATATGTAGGGACGGGCATTCTCTCAATAAAGCACACTACACGGTTTTACAAAGATCTATCTTGGTTCCCCGTATATCATTGAACACAAGAATTTAATACGCCTCAAACACCCGGGGCAGTCTGATGAATGGATTATAAGTGAACACATGGCGAGTTTTCGCGGCTGGCTGCAAAGACTTCTCACGAATAACACCACTGTTGGGGATCAGTTGTACTTGTTGGCCAGGACACCATCTTCGACTGTATGTACTTTCCAAGGGTACGAGATAAATGGGAATACATTTTACACGATAGGCCAAGATAAAAAGAGCACCAACCAAAATAGTGGTGTCCGCTTCGATGCAGCAGAAGACAATGGGCAAAAGACCACGTATTATGGGTTCATAGAGGAGATATGGGAACTTGACTATGGACCTAATTTTAAGGTCCCCTTGTTTCGATGCAAATGGGTCAAGCTAACAGGAGGAGGGGTTGAGGTAGACAAGAAGTACGGAATGACAACGGTGGATCTCAACAATCTTCCCACCATTTTTTCCCGCCATTTTTCTTCCCGCCATTTTTTCCCGCCAGTTCTTCCTGACAGTTCTTCCCTCCAGTTCTTCCCGCCAGTTCTTCACTATATATATATATGTAGGGTTGTCCTCCATTGTCATTGCACATCTCTAGACTCATATCTGCAACCTCATCACTCTTTCCCATGGCTTCCATCGTAGCACTAACCCCTAGGGAGGCGGAGGCGCTTTGCGCCTCGAACTACCCCTGCCCGCCGGGCTACTATGTCCCCGTCGGCTGGATGCTGAGCACCGGAGGCGTGCCGGTTCCTCCTGTCCCTCTAGGTGTGGCGCGCCGGATGGCCATCACGAACCACTACTACTTCGAGCTCACGCCAGAGCAGCGGAGGAATCCCAGATGGTATCCTGACTATTTCCCTACTTGGGAAGCCTTCTTCGTGGATCGGCGTGAGAGGGCGCTCACCAGACACGAGGAGGACGGCCCACCTCCTCCGAACTTCAACGAGGCCGTCCGTCGGCTATGGTGGCGCGGTCGGACTCTCCAGAGCGTCATGGCCTATGACACTGCCGCCGACTCTAACCCCCGTCTGCGCTACCCTCAAGTCCAGCCCACGCGTACTCAGCCTTCAAGGTTCAATTACGGCGACCCCGACGACGACAGCGATGATGGCGGCGGCGAGTACGACGACTACAGTGGCGAGTATTACAGATGTAGGCAGGAGCATGACTGAATCAATCCAACATTCCGAAACAAGTTCGGCCGATTGTTACTTAATCTGGCCATGTATCTTAATTTTCAGTTCTTTTATGTATCTTAATTTTCAGTCATGCTTTATGTAACTTACTATTAGTTGCATTTTGTATTTTAATTCCAGTTCTATCTCCTTCACAAAATGACCTATCTCATTCGAGGTTTCTTGGCTTTCGCGTCAAATGACCAATGTTATGGCTAGAATCAAGGCATAGTTTGTGATAATATGGCCATATTGTGCATACATGTGCATCATGGCATGGCAAACAATGTTGCAAGAGGAAGTTTTCCTTTTTATCGCACCAAAAAGGCATTTTCCATTTTCCGAGCATAAGATGCGGCATTTAAATATCCAATCAATTCAAAAATGTTAATACAAAATAAAATATGATTTTCTCTAATAAAATAGGGTTAGATTCCTTTTTAGATGCTTAATATTTCTTATGTTCAATGTTTTAGGATTTGACAATTTATTTTTGTTTGAATTGAATAATCAAAATTTATATGTAAGTGTTTTAATCATTTTGAAATTTTTCATCTAAAGTAAATATAAAATGTTTTTACATGAATGGATAGATATTATTTTTCTGAAAATTATGATATATTATTCATATTTTTCTGAGTTGAAATGAATAAGATATGAATTTTCTAAATTCATATCCTATTTTTTGAATTATAAATGCCCAACCCCTTTAATGCATGAAATAAATGCCCCCCCCTTTAACACCGGTTCCAGCCATGAACCGGTGTTAAAGGGGGGGCATTTATTTCGTTTCGCGCGCACACCCCCCCCTTTAACACTGGTTCGTGGCTGGAACCGGTGTTAAAGGGGGGGGGGGTACGTGCGCGAAACGAATCCCCCCTTTAACACCGGTTCCAGCCCCGAACCGGTGTTAAAGGGGGGTATTAAATGCGCGCCTTCCCCTTCCTTCTTCCCCCAGAGCCAGATCGAACCCGCCGCGCAGAGAAAAACAGAGAGCAGAGCCGCCGGCTCCGTCCAGCCCTCGCCGTCGCCGTCCTTGCGTCGGCCGCCACCGCCAACTCGATCGGAGCCGCCGTCGCCCTCGCGCGCGCCAACACCGCTACCGCCACCGCCACCGCGCACGCACCACCGAAGCCGCCGCCGACGCCGGCGCCTACAAGAACCCCACCGTCGTGCTCGTGGTGAGCTAGCGAACCTCCTGGTCCCCTCTGTTTCCTCCCTTTTGCGTTGCTGTCCCGATGAGCACCTTACACGTACATGGAGGCGGCGGTGGAGCTCGCGGTGGCGCCCGACCGGCAGTTTTCAGTGGCAGCGACGCGCGCGGTCCTTGGTGTCTGGGCGGCGGGCGACGCCAGAGCAGTGGGGGATGGCCCAGGCCCAGGCGCGGTATGGGGACGGGCTCCCCTCTCGGCTGCGGGGGCGGCCTAGGTGGGGTGCGAGCTCCGGTGGTGGCCATGGGGTGCGAGCTCGCGCGGTATGCCAGCGATGTCGGGGTGTATGCATGGTCCTTCCCGGGTTGCAGGTGTGTCCGCTGGCAACGACGGCACGGCGTCCCTCTCTTCGACGATGCGATGTGTCATTGGTCGTCGGAGTGGTGGATAGAGTTCGCGGATGTCGGTGGCGGCCTTAGAAGGTGGACTGCGCGGGCAGCTCTTTGGCGAGCATCGTGGCTTCTCCCCTCGGTCTGGGGCCTATCTTGGGGACAATGGGCGGGGCAGAAGACGGGGAAAACCCTTTAGCATAGGTCTCTAGGGCCGCCGATGCTGCTACCTTCTTTGTCATAGGGCTCCGGGTGAAAACCCTTTACCATAGGTCTCGTTGGTCGTTACCCTCTTGGGGGCATCGTTGTGGAGCTCTAACTCATCCTGATCTTGGCTCATTGACTTCGGTGGCAAGTTTAGGTTCTCCGCGGTTTTTCTTGCTTATTTTGATCTGCTTGATAAAAGGGATATCCCCTCCACATTGTATCTGTTCTGCCAAGTTGTTTGCCGTCGCTCCGGTGACCATACTGAGGCGGCGCCGCCACTATAATGCTTGCCTCGGCCTCCTCTTTCGAACAACGCCCGTTTTAGGTAGGCCGCATCACGCTACCTCGCGCGCCCTAGGTCGCTCTCCAACGCCGCCAGCCTCCGGTCAGCCACTGTAGCTAGCCCCTCTCATATGCATCCGAAATTTCTCCGAATTAGGGTTTGGACCCCTCGGAACTCGTTTAAAATGATCAAGCATCCTTAGGGTTTTAATTTCATTTGTGTATTTTTGTATGAATAATATGTATATTTGCGTATGAATCCAAGTCCACTTGAATGTTTACTCTCTTACTCTAGATAATATTATTGTTTTAGAAACTATGGATCCACTTAGTAGAAACCTTGAAGAAGAAGAAATAATGGAGAACATTATTGATGAGAACACCTCACAATATCTGAACTTGGAGGGACATGATGACAGCTCAAGTATTCATGGAGAAGATGAAGACTCCGGTGAACGCAATTTAGTGATTACAAAGTCCGGCGAGGTATATGCATTGATTAAGCCTCTGCTGACTTCCACCAACAATCTTCTTCTACATGTATTAATTAACGCTTCTTTCTTCTTTTAGCCCTCTGGATCGACCAGCCAGCAACCATCTTCTTCTACGAAAAAGAGCAAGCGAGGCGCAAGCCATCGGTTGAAAGATCATGCAAAGTTCACGATCGAAGCAGTCCGTGTTGATGGCAGGCCGATGGAGCCCAAGAAGGCCGCAGACAAATTTGTACGTCAGGCTGGAGTTCTTGTTAGGGACCAAATCCCAATCATAATTGAATATTGGAATAAGCCAAAGAAGGGCGACGGTACCTTTGTCGATGAAAGATCCAAAGAAACGCTTTGGAATTTGTTGTTGGTAAATTTCGCCCTTCCGCCAGAGGAGGATGAAAACAAACCGGTTATAAGGAAAAGGTCAAAGAGTGGACTCTAAAGAAGATGGCTGACGCTTTCCGCAACTGGAAGACAAAATTGAACAAATTTGTCAAAGCTCGCGAGACTCCAAATTTCGAAGACGCATATTATGCGAAGATAAGACCTCACTGGCCCGAATTTGTGGCATATAAGGAAGGTGCTATAGCTAAAAAGAGGTCAGAAACCAGTACGCTAAATGCCCAGAAGAAGGAATATCACCAGAGGATGGGGTCAGGTGGCTACATATCTCAGAGGCCTAAGTGGGAGGAAGTTGAGAAGGCCCTGCGCGCTAGAGGGATCACACCCCAGACAGATGGGTGGGACCTACGTGCAAAGACTTGGTTCTACGGAATCGGGGCAAGGTTGGACCCAGAAACAGGATTGTGTATCTTCCCAACACTCCTTGCCAAACCCGTCACTGAACTCATCACGGCATACGAGGAAATAGCCGCCAGGACCTTCCATCTCGACAGAGAGAATGACCAGCTCACACGCGCCATCGGTAAAAAAGAACACCCTGGACATGCACGAGGCACAGGGGGTATGACGTGGAAGGATGGGTTTGCCGAGTGGAGCGACTCTTACAGATGGCGCGGCAGGAAAGAAAAAGAGCGTACAGAGCAGATGACACAGATAGAATATGCACTTGTGGCGCTGCAGGCGCAACTGAATGCACAACAGAGCCATCAAGCTACCGGCCCATCTCAGCGGCACGAAGAGCCTGCATTGGAAGCTGCCGGCGGCCTAGACTCTACGCGGAAAAGCAGCGTGGCTCCCACGGAGAACGTGCAGCCCACGCTTGAAATGGCGGGTCCTCGATACCCCGTGGATGAGATCACGGAGAGCGAACACGCTGAGCTGCATGTGAGATTAATGGGCTTATCCATTAAGGTGGCTATCGGCTATGCCTTACCTCCTGTAGCTGGTGGAACTTACCACTGCCGACCGATTCCATATGGCTATGCTATTGTCGGGGTGGATGAGGTTGTGAAGGAATATGAGGAAGCACAGCTTGACCATGCTACAGGTGAAGGGGAAACTCAACTCAAATTTGCAGCGAAAACAACCATTCTTTGGAAGAAGGTGTAGGGGTTCGTAGCATGGAAAACAAAAAATTTCTACCGCATACAAACAAACAAGCCAAGATCTATCTACTAGATTGTAGCAACGAGTCGATGGAATAACTCACCCTCGAAGATTCCAAAGTGTTTAACGAGAGCGGATTCTCGTGGGTGATGTAGTCGTACTCTTGCCGATCTCAAGATCGTGTAGACGATCCTTCCGGCGCTGCGTTCCGGCAGCGCTTCCGCAGTCGGTCACACGTTCGGTACTCGACGAAGACCTTCCTCTCCCTTGTTCCAGCAGGTAGCGGAGGTTGTAGCACTCTCCTCGTGATTCCGGCAGCACAACGGCGTGGTACCGGAAGTAGAGGGGAGATCTCGCAGGGCTTCGCCTTAAGCCGGAGCGAGTATGGTGGACTATGAGAGAGCCTCGGTGATCTAGGTTTTAGACACACCAAGTAGAGGGAGCTAGGCTGGCAGCTAGGGCAAGGGGATTGCCCCAAGTAGGCGGCTTGGGCAAGCCCTAGGGCGGCGGCGGCTATGGTGGCCGGCGGCGGCTAGGGTTAGGGTTTAGAGGGGTGTGGTGTGTGTCTTGGAGGGGCAGCCCTGCCCCTCCTTATATAGGTGGAGGGGCGCGCCAAGGGGAGGGGAGTCCCTACCCAACTCGGCTTCCAAGGGCCGGCGGTGGAGGGAGAGGGACTTCCTCCCCAAGTAGGTTTCCAACTCTCCCTCCACCAAACAAAATAGCCATTTGACTTTTCAAACTAGCGTTTGACTTTTCAAACTAGGATTTGATTTATCCCTTTATTTTGTTCAGCGATGACACTTAGTACATGATGCAACCATTCCAACTTGTTATGACACATTCATGTGCCCTTCCCCTCCGGAGTGCCGGACATTCCGGAACCTTCTAGAACATTCCTGATGAAAACACCGGAACCATTCTCCAACCCCGAAACAGGACTTTTCTTATATGAATCTTATTCTCCGGACCATTCCGGATCTCCTCGTGATATCCCGGATCCCATCCGAGACTCCGAACAACATTCGGTCTCTTACTTATCATTCCATAACTACTCAAACAATGTCAAATCCTTAAGTGTGTCTCCCTACGGTTCGTGAATTATGCGGACATGATCGAGACACTTCTCCGAACAATAACCAATAGAGGAATCTGGAAATTCATATGGCTCCCACATATTTCTATGATTACTTTGCGATCGAATGAACCACTTACATACGATACTAATTTCCCTTTGTCTCACGATAGTTTACTTATCCGAGGTTTTGATCATTGGTATCTCTACATACCTAGTTCAACCTCGTTACTGATAAATACTCTTTTATCGTTCCCGTGATATGTGATACTTTGTGAGCTAGTCACATGCTTGCAAGCCAAATGGATGACATTCCACCGAGAGGGCCCAGAGTATATCTATCCGTCATATGGATGGACAAATCCCACTCTTGATCCATGTGTCTCAACCAATACTTTCCGAATACTCAATGCCACCTTTATAGCCACCCAGTTACGGTGTGGTGTTTGATGTCATCAAAGCATCCTTCCGGTGATGGTGATATGCATGATCTCATGGTCGAAGGAATTAGGTTACTATGTATCAGAAAGCATATAGCAATTGAACTATTAAAATGACTTGATCTTTATGCTACGCTTATCTATAGGAGTATGTCCATCATATCATTCTCCTAACGATATGATCTTGTTGTTAATAACATCTCAATGTTCATGATAGGGAAACCACAATCATTTATTAACCAACAAGCTAGTATTATAAAGAGGCTTTACTAGGGACTCTAATTAAGTTTACAAATCACACAAGTATTAATGTTTCCTTGTTAATACTATTATAGCATGAATGTAAACATTTATCAGAAACACAAAGATATAATAATAACTACATTTATTATTTCCTCTAGGGCATATCTCCAACAGAAGGAACACATCGTGCTTCCAAATTGGAGGCCACTGGCACCTCCGCCGTCTCCGCAGCGTCAGCAGTCTGAGCCGCTTCAGCCATCTCCTGCGCGGCAGCCATCTTCTGTGCGGCAGCCATCTCCGGCGCTTCAGCCATCTCCTGCGCGGCAGCCATCTCCGGCACGCCAGCCATCTCCGGCGCGTCAGCCATCTCCTGCCCGTCAGCCATCTCCGGCGCTTCAGCCATCTCCTCAGCGTAAGCGGAAGAGCACTGCCACGAAGAGCATCACTAGCACTGCCACAAAGTTCGGTACTCGACGAAGACCTTCCTCTCCCTTGTTCCAGCAGGTAGCGGAGGTTGTAGCACTCTCCTCGCGATTCCGGCAGCACAACGGCGTGGTACCGGAAGTAGAGGGGAGATCTCGCAGGGCTTCGCCTTAAGCCGAAGTGAGTATGGTGGACTATGAGAGAGCCTCGGTGATCTAGGTTTTAGACACACCAAGTAGAGGGATCTAGGCCGGCGGCTAGGGCAAGGGGATTGCCCCAAGTTGGCGGCTATGGTGGCCGGCGGCGGCTAGGGTTAGGGTTTAGAGGGGTGTGGTGTGTGTCTTGGAGGGGCAGCCCTGCCCCTCCTTATATAGGTGGAGGGGCGCGCCAAGGGGAGGGGAGTCCCTCCCCAACTCGGCTTCCAAGGGACGGCGGTGGAGGGAGAGGGACTTCCTCCCCAAGTAGGTTTCCAACTCTCCCTCCACCAAACAAAATAGCCGTTTGACTTTTCAAACTGGCGTTTGACTTTTCAAACTGGGATTTGATTTATCCCTTTATTTTGTTCAGCGATGACACTTAGTACATGATGGAACCATTCCAACTTGTTATGACACATTCATGTGCCCTTCCCCTCCGGAGTGCCGGACATTTCGGAACCTTCTAGAACATTCCCGATGAAAACACCGGAACCATTCTCCAACCCCGAAACAGGACTTTTCTTATATGAATCTTATTCTCCGGACCATTCCGGATCTCCTCGTGATATCCCGGATCCCATCCGAGACTCCGAAAAACATTCGGTCTCTTACTCATCATTCCATAACTACTCAAACAACGTCGAATCCTTAAGTGTGTCTCCCTACGGTTCGTGAATTATGCGGACATGATCGAGACACTTCTCCGAACAATAACCAATAGAGGAATCTGGAAATTCATATGGCTCCCACATATTTCTACGATTACTTTGCGATCAAATGAACCACTTACATACGATACCAATTTCCCTTTGTCTCACGATAGTTTACTTATCCGAGGTTTTGATCGTCGGTATCTCTACATACCTAGGTCAACCTCGTTACTGATAAGTACTCTTTTCTCGTTCCCGTGATATGTGATCCTTTGTGAGCTAGTCACATGCTTGCAAGCCAAATGGATGAAATTCCACCGAGAGGGCCCAGAGTATATCTATCTGTCATATGGATGGACAAATCCCACTCTTGATCCATGTGTCTCAACCAATACTTTCCGAATACTCAATGCCACCTTTATAGCTACCCAGTTACGGTGTGGTGTTTGATGTCATCAAAGCATCCTTCCGGTGATGGTGATATGCATGATCTCATGGTCGAAGGAATTAGGTTACTATGTATCAGAAAGCATATAGCAATTGAACTATTAAAATGACTTGATCGTTATGCTACGCTTATCTATAGGAGTATGTCCATCATATCATTCTCCTAACGATATGATCTTGTTGTTAATAACATCTCAATGTTCAGGATAGGGAAACCACAATCATTTATTAACCAACAAGCTAGTATTATAAAGAGTCTTTACTAGGGAATCTAATTAAGTTTACAAATCACACAAGTATTAATGTTTCCTTGTTAATACTATTATAGCATGAATGTAAACATTTATCATAAACACAAAGATATAATAATAACTACATTTATTATTGCCTCTAGGGCATATCTCCAACAGTCTCCCACTTGCACTAGAGTCAACTAATCTAGATTACATGGTAATATACCGAACACCCATGGCAGTTTGGTGTTGGTCATGTTTTGCCCTCGGGAGAGGTTTAGTCAACGGATCCGCCACATTTAGATCTGTGTGTACTTTGCAAATCTTTATGTCACCATCTTGGACATGTTCTCGAATAGCGTGAAAACGTAGCTTGATGTGCTTCAGCTTCTTGTGTGACCTTGGTTTTTGCGCATTGGCTATGGCACCCATGTTATCACATTAGATAGACATTGGGTCCAGCGCACTTGGAAACACACCAAGCTCTGTAATGAACTTCTTCATCCATATTGCCTCTTGTGAAGCCTCCGAAGCAGCTATGTATTCCGATTCAGTTGAAGATCTCGCCACAACGCTTTGCTTTGCACTCCTCCAGCTAACTGCTGCACCATTCAAAGTAAATACGTATCCAGATTGTGATTTAGAATCATCCGGATCGGTGTTCCAACTAGCATCGGTGTAACCATTAACAACAAGATGTTCATCACCTCCATAAGAAAGAACCATATCCTTAGTTCTTCTCAAGTACTTAAGGATGTTATTGACCGCTGTCCAATGATCCACTCCTGGATCACTTTGATATCTGCTAGTTAAACTAACAGCATATGCAATGTCGGGTCTAGTACATAGCATGGCATACATTAGAGATCCTATGGCTGAGGCATAGGGAGTTTTACTCATCCTTTCTCTATCTTCTGCCATTGTCGGACTTTGAGTTTTATTTCAAAAGCTTGGCCAAGGTTTAATTTGGCTCACAAAATAATCCTTATTTATATTTCTTCCTCTTTATTTGAAAACCAAATCTTTTTATTAAAAGATCCAAAATAGTATTTTCAAAATATTTTTTAGCTTTACTGTTTATTTTCTTTTTAAATCCCTTTAGGATTTTATTTGATCCAAATAGGTTTTGAAAGTTTCAAATTGGGTTCAAAAGTTTCTTCTCACCCTGAAAAATCATCAAAGTTTTTATTTTATTCAATTATTTTTCACATTACAAGATTTGGAAAATCTTGGGATGTGACATCATTCCCAATCAACAATATGTCATCTACATATAGTATTAATAATGCTACAGAGCTCCCACTCACTTTCTTGTAAATACAAGCTTCTCCATAAGTTTGTATAAAACCAAAACTTTTGATCACCTTATCAAAACGTTGATTCCAACTTCGGGATGCTTGCTTCAATCCATAAATGGACCGTTGAAGTTTGCATACCTTGTTAGCATCTTTAGGATCGATAAAACCTTTGGGTTGCATCATATACAACTCTTCATCAATGTCTCCATTGAGGAACGCTGTTTTGACATCCATCTGCCATATCTCAGAATCGTAATATGCAGCGATTGCAAACATAATCCTCACAGACTTTAGCTTCGCTACTGGTGAGAAAGTCTCATCGTAGTCAACTCCTTGAATTTGTCGAAACCCTTTTGCGACAAGTCGAGCTTTATAGACAGTAACATTACCATCAGCATCTGTTTTCTTCTTGAAAATCCATTTGTTCTCGACAGCCTTCCGGCCATCCGGTAAGTCCATCAAAGTCCATACTTGGTTTTCGTACATGGATCCAATCTCGGATTTCATGGCTTCTTGCCATTTAATGGAATCTGGGATCATCATCGCTTCCTCATATGTCGCAGGGTCATCGGTGTTGTCCACCAACATGACATTCATAACGGGATCATACCAATCAGGAGTGGTACAAGTTCTCGTTGACCTGCGAGGCTCTGTAGCAACTACAACCGAAGTTTCATGATCATCATTATTAGCTTCCTCTCTTATTGGTGCAGGCACCACAGGAACTTCTTCCGGTGCTGTGCTACTCGCAAGTTCGAGAGAAGGTTCGACAACCTCGTCGAGTTCTACTTTCCTTACAGTCACTTCTTTCGAGAGAAATTCCTTCTCTAGAAAGGATCCATTCTTGGCAACGAAGATTTTGCCTTCGGATCTATGATAGAAGGTATACCCAATAGTTTCCTTTGGGTATCCTATGAAGACGCATTTTTCCGCTTTGGGTTCAAGCTTGTCCGGCTGTAACTTCTTTACATAGGCTTCGCAACCCCAAATTAAGGAACGACAATTTAGGTTTCTTATCAAACCATAATTCATATGGTGTCGTTTCAACGGATTTAGATGGTGCCCTATTTAAAGTGAACGGCTGTTTCTAATGCATAACCCCAAAATGATAGCGGTAAATCTGTAAGTGACATCATAGAACGAACCATATCTAAGAGAGTTCGATTACGACGTTCAGACACACCATTACGCTGTGGTGTTCCCGGCGGTGTCAATCGTGAAAGTATTTCGCATTTCTTCAAATGCTCGCCAAACTCGTAACTTAGATATTCACCTCCATGATCAGAACGTAGAAATTTAATCTTCTTGTTACGTTGATTCTCAACCTCACTTTGAAATTCCTTAAACTTCTCGAAAGTTTCGGACTTATGTTTCATGAAATAGATATACCCATATCTACTCAAGTCATCCGTGAAGGTAAGAACATAACGATAATCACCACGCGATGCTACACTCATTGGACCACACACATCGGTATGTATGATTTCCAATAAGTCCATAGCTCGGTCCATCATACCAGAAAATGGAGTCTTAGTCATTTTACCCATCAGACATGCTTCGCATCTTTCAAGTGATTCGAAATCAAGTGATTCAAGAAGTCCATCGGAATGGAGTTTCTTCATACGCTTCACTCCAATGTGACCAAGACGACAGTGCCACATATAGGTCGAGTTATCGCTCGATTTCAAACGTTTAGCTTCAATGTTATTAATATGTGTATTTCCACTATCGAGATTCAATAAGAATAGACCATCTATCAAAGGTGCATATGCATAAAACATATTACTCATATAAATCGAACAACCATTATTCTCGGACTTAAACAAGTAACCGTCTCGCAATAAACAAGATCTCGATATAATGTTCATGCTTAACGCAGGCACCAAATAACAATTATTTAAGTATAAAACTAATCCCGATGGTAGATGAAGAGGTAGCGTGCCGACCGCGATCACATCAACCTTTGATCCGTTTCCAACGCGCATCATCACCTCGTTCTTCGCTAGCTTCCGTATATTCTGCAGCACCTGTTTCGAGTTACAAATATGAGCAACCGAACCAGTATCAAATATCCAGGCACTACTACGAGTACTAGTGAGATACACATCAATAACATGTATATCGGATATAGCTTTCTTCTTGATGTTGCCGTTCTTCAAATCCGCCAAGTACTTTGGGCAATTCCGCTTCCAGTGACCTTCTCCCTTGCAGTAAAAGCACTCTGTATCAGGCTTGGGTCCAGCCTTGGTCTTCTTCGTCGGCGCGGTAACTTTCTTACCACCCTTCTTGAAGTGTCCCTTTTGCTTAGACTTGCCTTTCTTGAATTTGGTGGTCTTATTGACCATCAACACTTGGTGCTCTTTCTTGATCTCCACTTCTGCAGATTTCAACATGGAGAAGAGTTCTGGAAACTGCTTGTTCATGCTTTGCATATTGTAGTTCATCACAAAGTTCTTGTAACTTGGTGGTAGTGATTGGAGGACACGGTAAATCCCCAAAGCATTAGGAATCACTATACCCAAGCTTTGAAGTTTGTTTGCGTGCTCAGACATCTTAAGCACATGCTCACTGACGGAGCTGCCCTCTTCCATCTTGCAGTTAAAGAACTTTTCAGAAGCCTCTGCCGCGTGAGTCTCAAAGATCAACTTGAGTTCACGGACAATATCATGTGGGTCTGAATTCTCAAACCTTTTCTGAAGCTCCGATTCCAAACCATACAAGATAGCACACTGAACTGTGGAGTACTGATTCTTCCGAGCGAGGTAAACGTTCTTTAATTCATTGGAAGCATTAGCTGCAGGCGGGTCACCCAGCGGTGCATCCAGCACATATGTCAAATTACCAGCATTGAGGACAATCCTCAAATTGCGGAACCAATCCGCGAAGTTGCTTCCATTGTTTTTCAACTTTTCTTTCTCTAGGAACGCATTAAAATTGATGGTAGGGGCCGCCATTGATCTACAACATATTTGCAATAGTTTAGACTAAGTTTATGACAAATTGAGTTCTAATTAATAGTTAAATTAATCTAGGTGAACTCCCACTCAAAACAATATCCCTCACATTGTTTTAGTGATCACACGAACCAAATCCACCACATCAACACCGATCATCACGAGAGTTAATGTAGCTTCAATGGCGAACAATCGATATGTTCATCATATCTACTATATGATTCATGCTTTACCTTTCAGTGATCCGTGTTCCGAGACCATGTCTGTACATGCTAGGCTCGTCAAGATCAAACCTTAGCTTCCGCATGAGCAAATCTGGCTTGCTCACGTTGTATACACTTGCGGAATCTAACACACCCGATCATCACGTGGTGCTTCGAAGCAACAAGCTTTAGCAACGGTGCTTACTAAGGATGAACACTTAAGAACTTGAAATTCATGTGCATGAGGGATCATCTTATAATGCTACCATCGTTAACTAAGTAATACAAGATGCATAAAGGATTAACATCACATGCAATTCATAATTTGTGATATGATATGGCCTTTCTTCTTTGTGCTTCCGATCTCCATCTTCAAGCACGAACATGATCTCCATCATCACCGGCATTGCATCAAGGTCAATGACGCTGCTCCATGGTTGTCGTCCACCAGCTTCAACTATTACAACTACTTTGAATAGACACGCGGGTCTTAACATAAATTAAAGACAACCATATGGCTCCTGCCGGTTGCCAACTTACAATAAGGAACATTGCATACATCGCATATAATCACAATCATGGCCATATCACATCACAGCACACCCCTGCAAAACAAAGTTAGATGCCTCTAATTTCTTTGCATGTTTTACGTGGTTTGGGGCTTTCAATAAGTGTCAATCTAACTTACGAACAAGAACCACAACATTGATGTTTGAACTATCAAGTGCCCATTGTAAATTGGATCTATACTATAATGGGAGAGACAGACACCCGCAAAGCCACTTATGCAATACAAGTTGCACGTTGAGCGTGGAGCCAGTCTCATGAACGATGTCATGTAAGGTTAGCCCGGGCCGCTTAGTCCCATCATACTGCAAGATGCAAAGTACACAAGAAGCAATTGATAATAAAAGCACCACCGCCCACAATGACCATTGTGTTCTACTCGTGCAACAGATCTACATATAGACACGGCTCTGATACCACTGTAGGGCTTCGTAGCATGGAAAACAAAAAATTTCTACCGCATACAAACAAACAAGCCAAGGTCTATCTACTAGATTGTAGCAAAGAGTCGATGGAATAACTCACCCTTGAAGATTCCAAAGTATTTAATGAGAGCGGATTCTCGTGGGTGATGTAGTCGTACTCTTGCCGATCTCAAGATCGTGTAGACGATCCTTCCGGCGCTGCGTTCCGGCAGCGCTTCCGCAGTCGGTCACACGTTCGGTACTCGACGAAGACCTTCCTCTCCCTTGTTCCAGCAGGTAGCGGAGGTTGTAGCACTCTCCTCGCGATTCCGGCAGCACAACGGCGTGGTACCAGAAGTAGAGGGGAGATCTCGCAGGGCTTCGCCTTAAGCCGGAGCGAGTATGGTGGACTATGAGAGAGCCTCGGTGATCTAGGTTTTAGACACACCAAGTAGAGGGAGCTAGGCTGGCAGCTAGGGCAAGGGGATTGCCCCAAGTAGGCGGCTTGGGCAAGCCCTAGGGCGGCGGTGGCTATGGTGGCCGGCGGCGGCTAGGGTTAGGGTTTAGAGGGGTGTGGTGTGTGTCTTGGAGGGGCAGCCCTGCCCCTCCTTATATAGGTGGAGGGGCGTGCCAAGGGGAGGGGAGTCGCTACCCAACTCGGCTTCCAAGGGCCGGCGGTGGAGGGAGAGGGACTTCCTCCCCAAGTAGGTTTCCAACTCTCCCTCCACCAAACAAAATAGCCATTTGACTTTTCAAATTGGCGTTTGACTTTTCAAACTAGGATTTGATTTATCCCTTTATTTTGTTCAGCGATGACACTTAGTACATGATGCAACCATTCCAACTTGTTATGACACATTCATGTGCCCTTCCCCTCCGGAGTGCCGGACATTCCGGAACCTTCTAGAACATTCCCGATGAAAACACCGGAACCATTCTCCAACCCCGAAACAGGACTTTTCTTATATGAATCTTATTCTCCGGACCATTCCGGATCTCCTCATGATATCCCGGATCCCATCCGAGACTCCGAACAACATTCGGTCTCTTACTCATCATTCCATAACTACTCAAACAATGTCAAATCCTTAAGTGTATCTCCCTACGGTTCGTGAATTATGCGGACATGATCGAGACACTTCTCCGAACAATAACCAATAGAGGAATCTGGAAATTCATATGGCTCCCACATATTTATACGATTACTTTGCGATCGAATGAACCACTTACATACGATACCAATTTCCCTTTGTCTCACGATAGTTTACTTATCCGAGGTTTTGATCGTCGGTATCTCTGCATACCTAGTTCAACCTCGTTACTGATAAATACTCTTTTATCGTTCCCGTGATATGTGATACTTTGTGAGCTAGTCACATGCTTGCAAGCCAAATGGATGACATTCCACCGAGAGGGCCCAGAGTATATCTATCCGTCATATGGATAGACAAATCCCACTCTTGATCCATGTGTCTCAACCAATACTTTCTGAATACTCAATGCCACCTTTATAGCCACCCAGTTACGGTGTGGTGTTTGATGTCATCAAAGCATCCTTCCGGTGATGGTGATATGCATGATCTCATGGTCGAAGGAATTAGGTTACTATGTATCAGAAAGCATATAGCAATTGAACTATTAAAATGACTTGATCTTTATGCTACGCTTATCTATAGGAGTATGTCCATCATATCATTCTCCTAACGATATGATCTTGTTGTTAATAACATCTCAATGTTCATGATAGGGAAACCACAATCATTTATTAACCAACAAGCTAGTATTATAAAGAGGCTTTACTAGGGACTCTAATTAAGTTTACAAATCACACAAGTATTAATGTTTCCTTGTTAATACTATTATAGCATGAATGTAAACATTTATCAGAAACACAAAGATATAATAATAACTACATTTATTATTTCCTCTAGGGCATATCTCCAACAGAAGGAACACATCGTGCTTCCAAATTGGAGGCCACTGGCACCCCCGCCGTCTCCGCACCGTCAGCAGTCTGAGCCGCTTCAGCCATCTCCTGCGCAGCAGCCATCTTTTGTGCGGCAGCCATCTCCGGTGCTTCAGCCATCTCCTGCGCGGCAGCCATCTCCGGCACGCCAGCCATCTCCGGCGCGTCAGCCATCTCCTGCCCGTCAGCCATCTCCGGCGCTTCAGCCATCTCCTCAGCGTAAGCGGAAGAGCACTGCCACGAAGAGCATCACTAGCACTGCCACAAAGAAATCCGCAGGAAACCGTACGCCAAAGAGTTCAAAAAACTACGTCTCGCAGCCTTCCGCCAAGCCATTGCCGGTTTTACCGTGGAATCGCAGCGACGAGGAGACCAATAGGATCTCGGAAGAAGAGGTCAAGAAATTCTTTGCACCTAGACGGGCCGAGCCAAAGGAGAAAATAGATCCGGCGGTGGTGGAGAAGTTTTACAAAAATCTTTTGAAACCTGAAACCCCACTTGTGACGGACTACGAGCGCCAGATTTTGAAGGGGGATGCAAGGCGCCGTAGGGAGACTGAAAGTAGCAGTCGTGCGGCACCCCAGAAAACAGTTCCCATGCTCGGAGAGCAGGAAAACCAATCATGCGCCCCGCTCCAAGTGTTCGACACACGGGACGCTCCTCCCGTAAATGATTACGAGGCAGAGCTACAAAGAAAGGCCAATGAGATGGGGATGACTTACATTGCATACTTGAACATCATGGGAGACCACTTGCCCAAATGCGATGCCAACCCCATACAACCATGGAAGTATGGGAAGAATCTCGTCAAGAAAGAGGAGCTCAAGAATCTACCAACAAAGATGCGAAGATTGCACAAGTGGTACCTTGATTTCTGCAAGACGAGAACAGAAGAATGGATCACGGCGCATATAAGAGATGAGATTTTCTTGTGCGGATACGACGAGACAGACTTCAACATTCAAGACTTGCATTTTCTATTCAATCAGAAGGAACTCGACAAAGCTGCCATCAGCCTTTATTGTGTGTAAGTACTATTTCTATAATTTCTATCTCATCTCATTCACTTCATTAATTGCATGTATATATATATGCTCACCATATATGTATATACTATTATGCAGGAAAAAGGTTATGGAATGCATGAAAGGAGGCCCTTTTGACATAGGGTTCGTTGATCCAAATAGAGTTCACGAAGAAGTGGTAAGAACCAAACCCGGGCAAACAGAAGATTACTTGCTAAGGTCTTTACTGATACAACAAACCAAAAGGGAAATACTATTGCCTTACAACTTCTCACGAGTACTGTTACCCTCTCTTGTACACATTCTGTTTCGGCTTACTCGATGTTAAATGTAACTGATGATGAGTTATGTGTGCGTAGGTTCCACTTTATTCTACTAGTCATTCAACCCGACTCAGGAAAAGTCCTTGTCATGGACTCGTTATAAAAAGAAAAAGAGCTATGGGCAGACTTTAGAGAGATGCTCCAGAGGTAATTTCAATCATATTATCGCACTAGATCGGCAACTTTCGTGACAACAAGTAATTAATTACTCCTTTATCCATTTTCTTTGCCGGACAGGGTTTGGAAAAGGTTCACGGGCAGGGCCGTGGGTGAATGGTCAGAAGAACTAAAATTTGTAGACCAAAATGTAAGTAATACTAGCTAGCTAGGTCTGCGTATCTGTTTGATTCTGCTTCCAATTCCATTATATCATGCTTTATTGATTATTATTTTGATTGAACTCTCTATTCTCGTAAAGTGCGCGCATCAGGGACACGGCAATAACTTATGTGGGTACTATGTTTGCGAGTTCATTCGCAACACGATATGTGCGACGGGCCAAGCCACACTAGAACAACTTAGAGTAAGTAAAAAAAGTACACAACATTATTTTATTACCATCAATTGTGTTGAGTTTTATTCTTATATATATATTGACCCCATTCTTCATATATATTCAGATCAAACGGATGCGGGACCAACTCCTACCATTTGACCGCATACGAGCCATTCAAGAGGAATTGGCGGGGTTCATACTTGATGAGGTCGTCACGCCTGGCGGAGAACTCTTTAGATATCCACCAAAATAAACGTTGTATATATGCTTGAACGTGTTTGTCTTGTACTTGATGCTTCAACGTTTACGGAGAATACCACACAATGACGATGTTGTGTATAATAATAGTTGCTTAATTATTCATGTACTCGTATGTACCGATGACGATGTATGTGTATACCTCTCCCGATCGATTCCCCCTCCCCCTCCCCGTCCCCGCCGCGCCGCAGAAATACGCCCAGAACAGGGCAGGGGCAGAACACTACCGCGGCAGAGATTTAGGCCGTTTTCTTGCCGCGGCAGAAAACCTTTAACACCGGTTCGTGTTACGAACCGGTGTTAGAGGGGGGGTCCCTAAGCGCTACGCCAGCCCCACGTGCGCCACCCTTTAACACCGGTTCGTATAAGAACCGGTTTTAAAGGGGGGTCCCTCTAACACCGAACCCTCAACAACGGTTCTACAACCGCTGTTAGAGGGACCTCCAAACCGGTGTTAGAGGGGGGGTGTGCACTAGTGATGTGGCAGATATGTTGACTAAACCTCTCCCGAGGGCAAAACATGACCAGCACCAAACCGCCATGGGTGTTCGGTATATTACCATGTAATCCAGATTAGTTGACTCTAGTGCAAGTGGGAGCCTGTTGGAGATATGCCCTAGAGGCAATAATAAAAGTGGTTATTATTATATCTTTATGTTTATGATAAATGTTTATATTCATGCTATAATAGTATTAAACCGGAAACATTAATACTTGTGTGATTTGTAAACTAAATTAGAGTCCATAGTAAAGCCTCTTTGTAATACTAGCTTGTTGGTTAATAGATGATCGTGGTTTCCCGATCATGAACATTGAGATGTTGTTAACAACAAGATCATATCATTAGGAGAATGGTATGATGGACATACTCCTATAGATAAGCGTAGCATTAAGATCAAGTCATTTCAATAGTTCGTTTGCTATAAGCTTTCTGATACATAGTAACCTAATTCCTTCGACCATGAGATCATGCTAATCGCCATTACCGGAAGGATGCTTTGATGACATCAAACACCACACCGTAACTAGGTGGCTATAAAGGTGGCATTGAGTGTTCGGAAAGTATGTGTTGAGGCACATGGATCAAGAGTGGGATTTGTCCATCCATATGACAGATGGATATACTCTGGGCCCTCTCGGTGGATTGCCATCCAATTAGCTTGCAAGCATGTGACTGGATCACAAGGGATCACATATCACGGG
Source organism: Avena sativa (assembly GCA_916181665.1). Lineage (NCBI taxonomy): Eukaryota > Viridiplantae > Streptophyta > Magnoliopsida > Poales > Poaceae > Avena > Avena sativa. Next base: position 387,783,864 of record OV702280.1, on the reverse strand, counting down.
AACGAGAAAAAAGTATTTATCAGTAACGAGGTTGAACTAGGTATGCAGAGATACCGACGATCAAAACCTCGGATAAGTAAACTATCGTGAGACAAAGGGAAATTGGTATCGTATATAAGTGGTTCATTTGATCGCAAAGTAATCATAGAAATATGTGGGAGTCATATGAATTTCTAGATTCCTCTATTGGTTATTGATCGGAGAAGTGTCTCGGTCATGTCCGCATAGTTCACGAACCGTAGGGAGACACACTTAAGGATTTGATGTTGTTTAGTAGATATGGAATGTTAATAGGGATACAAAATATTGTTCGGAGTCTGGGATGGGATCCGGGATATCACGAGGAGATCCGGAATGTTCCGGAGAATAAGATTCATATAAGGAAAGTCCAATTCCGGAGTTCGGGAAAGTTTCCGATGTTTTCATCGGAGAGGTTCTAGAAGGGTCTAGAAGGTTCACCGGACCGGAAGGAGAATGGTCCATGAATGTGTCATGGATAAGTGGAATGATTGGATCATATCCAAGGTCACTTGGTGTGGGCATTTGCAAGAGAGAATTAAAGCTCTAAATTGAAAGTCAAACGGGAAGTTTGAAAAGTCAAACTGGAACAATGGTTTCCTAGTGGAAGAAGAAACAAATCCTTCTCTCAATCCAACTTGGGATTGGGTTTGGATTCAAACCCACCCCTCCCAAGGCTGGCCCTCCCTCTCATAAATAGAGGGGAAGGGCTGCCCCAACACCACAAGAGCCAAGCCCTCCCCACACCCGAGCCGCCGCGCCCAAGCCGTCGCTGGTTTGTCACCGCCGCCCTAGCCGCCGCCGACACCTCCTCCTCATCCCGGTCTTCTAAACCCTAGATCTCCGGAAAACCCTAATCCACCATAACTCGCACCGGCTTAGGCGAAGCCCTGCGGGATCTTCCCTCTACTTCTGACACCACGTCGTCGTGCTGCCGGAATCGCGAGGGGAGAACTACAACCTCCGCTGCCTGCTAGAACAAGGGAGAGGAAGGTCTTCATCGAGTACCGAACATGTGACCGACTGCGGAAGCGCTGCCGGAACGCAGCGCCGGAAGGATCGTCTACGCGATCTTGAGATCGGCAAGTGTACGACTACATCACCCACGATAATCTGCTCTCGTTAACCGCTTTGGAATCTTCGAGGGTGAGTGCTTCTATCGACTCGTTGCTACAATCTAGTAGATAGATCTTGGCTTGTTTGTGTGCATGCGGTAGAATTTTTTTGTTTTCCATGCTACGAACCCCTACACCTTTGTATATGAAAGTATATAGTTAAAAAAGTTATATATTATCTAAGGAAAAGAGAGTTGTAAGTTAAAAGAAAAAATCGGGGAAAATAGCGTCACTATGACCAAATACTTCCATAGACTGCATGAGAACTTGTTTTGTTAGTTGGGTCTAGACGCAATTTCAAGGAAAGCTAGAAGGTCTTACATTAGTGAATGAAGGAGTACTAAAATCAGCTCTAGGAGTTACTAATAAGTAAACCCACGACTACAAAAGACATCAATTGTGATAGTAACACTACCAGTGGGCCTAGGGTTAGTCGTCGCCACCCCATCTCGTCGTCGGATCCAGTCGGGCAAAGCCCCAGCGCGCGCGAGGGTGGGGTCCTTCCTCCGCGGTTTGGAGGCACGGCTGCAGCGGCGGATCTCGAGCATGTGCTGGTTCGGCACGTGTTTGGCCATGGCTTCGTTCACGCAGCAATGTGGCATCCTCCGTCTGACTATCTTCTTCAACGGTGTAACGAGATTCGGTTGGTGGCCGGTGCCTCACGACGGCTTCCCGGTGACAGATTGCTTTCCTATGGGGTGTGGGGGTTCACATCGAGGAGGTGACGATTGTCCAACTCGTGAAGCGGGTGAGGATGCCACCATCAACGACGGCGACTATGGGTGTCATATTCCTCATTGGAAACCTTAGATTTGGGCTCTCTAGATCGGATGATGGCGATGTATGTGTTGCCACTCCTATGGGGGCATCATCTTTGGAGACATTCATCGGCTGGACACACGTGTGGATGGCTTCGATAGCTAGGCGCTAGTCTCCGCGTGCTTCTCACGCGAGGACCAGGGTGGACCGACGTGGCATATACCATTCTACGATGGCTAGTCTCGACGTCATGGTGCAACGGGGTCTCAGTGGAGTCATGATAGACGAGCGCAAAGTGGTGGCGTGGCGACGTTGATGACATGCCTAGCAAGGTTAATGTTTTGATCCCTCTTGAAAATGGGTTTGCGGAAGACGGTAATAGCGACTTCTATGGCGTGTGCGCTAGGGCATGCTGAGCAATTGTTGGACCGGTTGTGCCCCTTACTCGACGATGGGCGACTTGGTGAGATATTTGTTTATAGATGATGAGTGTAATTGTGTTGAAAGGGCACCTGGCCCTATTCATGGTTACCCACTTCATCACGTTTGTAAGCGTAGTGAGTTGTCGCTAGGATGGTGGCTTAGAGTTGATCTTTATATTTACCTTCTTCTGGTAAAGCTTTGTTGAAAAATCTAATAAAACAAGAGGTACGCATTTTTAAAATATAACAGACAGGGTTTAATCTCCATTTCGAATAAAATATAGTAACACTATGGTACTCCACCCATAATTAGTGTATGACATGCAACCTTAAGAAATATCTATCCGATCTCCGTTGTGTAAAGGGCAAACATTTTATCAAATATTCATCTCGCTTGTCAGTTCATATCCTATTGTTATCCGCTTGTGGATTGGAGACGGCTCCGTCGATCCTTTGATTGTACCATCTATGAGACATGTCCTTCATGGCAGGACGAGCAACATGCCTCAGGTAGAGACCCACCCAACGGTTTCTTCCACGGCTATCGACCAAATCCGAGTATATTTTATTCCTCAGTCATCCACACTTCATTACATGCTTTCCATTGTAACATCCATGACATTTCGATGACAAAACATAGGCTGAGGTGCCCACCGAGGGGAGAAAAGGGGAGCAGCCGAGGCCAATGCTCGTCGGATGGAGGAGCAGATGGGACAACACACATGAGATGTTGACTCAGCATATGGCTAAGAATGAGAAGATGATGGAGTGGATGGCACAAAAGATATCAGCCTACAGTGCCCATTTTATGGTGAGTTCTTGCTCATAGAACCTAAGAGAATCCGAACTCCATTCACCTTCGTGCATGCTTGATTTGCAGGGCTTTCAGGCAAGTGGCATGACTCTTCCAGATCTTGGTGATCCTCCTTTCAGCTTCCCCACATGGGTAAGTTGTCCTGCGTATTAAGTGTAAATCTGCGTCAATGACTCGATCCTTTTCGCAACAAAAATAGACTGCGTGAATCGTAAGCTGCATGTGCCAGTTAAGTTGCCCAAGATCTGAGAAAATCTGGACGATAGAGTCTCTGATACTTTTTAGACTGATTATTATTCAGCAAAAAGCCACCTCCCGTGATAAAAATAGAGGCGACGGCTAGGGTGGAAACCCTAGTAGCCGCCACAATCTGCTTTGTCCTCGCCGTCTACGACTAGGAATCGACGAGTCCCTGCCTCCTCTACCTGCCACTCTAGCGGAGGGAGGGGGTGGGGACCTCGGACCTGCGCCCGTCACTGTAGACGGGTCTCTAAAGTTAGAGTTCGGTCAACTGGCATGGGCGTTATGGTGGCTATGGCGGCGTTGAGCGGGACAAGAATAAGGTATTCCTGCCTCCTCTTCCACCTCGTCTGCGACGATCTTGCCGCTGGCGTTGAGGAGGGCGGGGATTCGTCTGGTCACCGCTTCCATGAAGTGATTCAGATCAATTTAAGGGTTCAATGGCGATAACTTCAGCTCTGGGGTGCTGGCCCTTAGGGGCACGTGCACGAAGACTTTCCGACTGTCATCAACAACATCAGGCCGACTCTTGTAAGGGAGCGGCGATAGCGGCTCACTCTGGCGGCAGTACTGATCGTTAGGTGGTCCAAGGATCTCGATTTGTACTTCCATGTGAACTCATGAAATAGATTCAGATTTTTTTTTCAAAAAAAACCTGTAAAAAGCCATTTGTTGGCTCAGGAAACCGGTGAGCTAGAAAATTTTACAAATTCAAAGACTCAATTTGAAAGTTACAAAAAGTTGCAAAATTTTGGATGTAGTCAACGATGTACCACCACAAACGTGTAAACAGCAGTGTTCTTATCAAGGAAAAAAATAGCGCATTATTTCTTTTAGCATGGTCCTTCTTCAGTTATGCAAGTTATAACGTGCTAATAGCGCGCTATTTTTCAAAATAACGTGTGTAAATTTTAAAAACTAAGGTATATCATGTATTTTTAGGGATTTCAGCAACTATTTTTTTTGGAATATATGCATAACCAATTAACTAACAGTAGTCAAACGATAAAGTTTGTTTGACATCCGGTGTAGGACAAGTTGGATGAGAAGACCTGCGACGTGTCGAGCGGAGGCGGCCGACCTGCTAGACCTGGACAAGACATGTATTGCAGTCTGTCAGCAGCTGCCACCGTCATGTGGGGAGGGAGAATTAGGGAATAGGGTTGAGTTGAGCTAGATTTAGATGCAGAGTGTTGAGTGTAGTGGACTTATGGGCTGAATGGGCTTATGAGGTGGTGCTATAATCATAGATTTTTTTAGCATCGCTATTGTGTTGTGATGTTATAGCGTATTTAGCGCCGCTAAAACATGATTAGCGCCATTAGCATTCACCTTCCAAATATGCTACAGCGCTGCTATAGCGAAGAAATAGCGGGCTATTTTTAACCAACAGCTTTTAAGCCCATTAATGTTTTTTTTCATATACCAGGTTTTCTTCCAAAAATTTATTTGTCCCAAAATGCGAAAAAATAATTGTGAGTACTTCCTCCGTTCAAATGTACTTCGCGGTTCCAAATTGTAGAGTATGAGTGTATTAATTTTGTTTTTACAGAGGCGCCCATTCCATTTCCCGAGGGGGAAGAAAACGAAGTCGCACAGCCGCCATCAAGGTCCTTCAAAACCCTCGAAACTCGGCTGGCCGCGGCCACAAGTCGAGGGCCTCGAGGAGGCACTGATCTGCTAGCCAAGAGGAAGTGATGCCGCCAGGAGGAGGAGGCGAGCAAGGCTCCCCGCCGGCGATCTGCCACCGAGATCGCGCCAAGGACGCTCCGTCCAATTCGCCGTGGCCATTCCCCGCCACCGAGGTAGAATTTGAATCTCCCTTCTCCGAATCTTCGATCCAAGAAAGCGAACCTGAATGAACCGCGTGTCCACCATCTGTAGATCAAGAAGCATCAGGACGCGGCGAGCCTTCCCGATGGCTGCACGGAGCAGGACCAGTTGCCGTCGACCGGCAACCGAGGCCGACACGAGGACGCGCCGCCATTCCCCTCCACCGAGATAGCATCTGAGGTTTGTTCCCCTCCCGTGCCATCTTCCAATCTGCAGTCCAATGCAGGCACATGGAACCTTGAACCTAAACGAACTGTATCTGCTGTTTGCAGAAGAAGCTGGAGCAGGAACATCATTCCTTGGGGAGCCTCCCCGAGGGCCCCCTCGTCGAGATCCTGTCGCGGGTACCCTACAGGTCGCTCTGCCGCTTCAAGTGCGTGTCCAAGCCATGGCTCGCCCTCTGCTCCGACCCAGACATCCGCAAGAGCTGCCCGCAGACCCTGTCCGGCTTCTTCTACAACGACCGTGGACGCTTCAGGTTCCGCAATCTGTCCGGCAAAGGGCCCCCTTTGGTCGACGCTTCCCTCCCTTTCTGGCTCGGGATCTATGACTGCTTCACCGTGGAGCAATGCTGCGGCAGCCTTCTCCTCTGCAGATGCTTGGAATCGCGACACGAGGAAGACGAATATGATTATGTCGTGTGCAATCCTACGACTGGGCAGTGGGCCGTGTTGCCTCCTGTGCTATGGCAGGACCAGGAGGAAGGAGACATTGTGTACTTTGAACCAATAATGGATATCTTCCTGGGTTTCGACGCAGCCGTTCCGTCCCGTTTCATGGTGTTTGTGCCCCTGGCCGATCGTTTCTGCGAATTCGCACAAATGGCGATCTACTCATCAGAAACCGGACAATGGACCCCGGTGCAGAGCGAGTGGGCTTACAAAACTATTCTGTTTGGTAATTCAGAGTGTGTCTTCCTGAATGGCACTATGCATTTGGCTACCCATCATGGTTCAGTAGTCACAGTCGACACCGAGGGGAAAGTCTGGAGGGAAATTGAAATGCCGGAAAACATGCCAAGCAAATACGATATGGCTTCCATTGGGCATTCTCAAGGACGCTTGCATCTGTGGCAGATAGACAATAATAATGATTGTCAGCTCTATGTTTGGGTGCTTGAGGATTATGCTGGTGCAAACTGGACCCCGAAGCATACTGTCAATGTTTCAGAACTGTTCGGGAGGCAGTGTGGCGAAGACGAGCTTTCCTATACGGTGATCGCACTCCATCCAGATTGTAATTTGGTTTTCATTGCTGATGATGAGGATACGGCAGTGTCGTATGATATGGATAACCAGAAAGTGCATATTATCTGCACCGATCCAGAATTCCAGGATGTTTTACCTTATATTCCATGCTTTGCGGAATGGTCTTCAGATGAAGATGGGGACTGGTATTCAGATGACGATGGGGACTGCTCTTCAGATGATCAATGAGAGTCACTGCATGCAGCTTCATGATCTTAGTGTGGCAGTGCTTCGTAAGAATCAGTCGCTGGGCATGGGCCTAATCTTCTTGTTTTGTAGCGCTGGCTTGGATGCGCCAAGATCCTATGTCAAGTTCAGTTTGATCTTCCTATCTGTTCTGATGGGTGCTGCTATGTGGCTTTGAACAATGCTGTTTAGCCATATAGAGAATCTGTAAGGAACCAATTCAGGTCATTTTGTTAGCTCCTCGTGTGGGTATTTATTATGAACTTTGTTATCCTTCGATGTTAAATAGTGATGCTGCGTTAATTATTCTGATATGAAAGTATTACTCTCTCATTCACTTCATTTGAAATGGTTTTAGTTTAGTAATAGAACATTCTGGAGTAACCTCTCCGCGCCCTACATATACAGAAAGGGTAAAAAAATCTCATGGCGTTCAATTGTAGGTTTCATGTTGTCACTACGGAAAAACACGGCGTTGCTGTGTGTGAACCCTTTGACGCACGGTAAAGAAATTTTGCCGTGTGTCCTTCTGAAAAACGCATGGCAAAGAGAATATGCACGGAAAAACTACATAAGACACACGACAATAAAGAAACATACGGCAAAGATAGACAAACACACACGGCAAAACAGCAGAAAAGCTCACAGCAAAAGAAAAGCCCACGATAAAGAGGAAAGAAGGGCCTACATCTTTGTCCAGCTGACGGTGCCGACCTAATGGTATGCCTTTGCCGTGAATTTTTATTTTTTTATACGCGAATTTTCTACGCCTTATAAATTTTTCTACACGCGAATTTGTCCCGCGTGAATTTTTAAATGACTCTGCTGTCTGTTCCTGGCACACGGCGAAGGTCCTTTTTTCTTTTTTCTTGCTTGCTTTGCCACCATTTTATTTCAACACACATGTCATCTCTATTTTCACCTATATTGCATGAATGTGAAAAGCAAGTTTGGGACCCATTACCACATTGTAGCTCTCGGTATACCCGCAGCGAGACCGTTTTCACCTGTACGTTTAGGACTTTGCTAAGCGTTATCGCATGAATGTGAATTTGACCATAGTTTGAAACGGGTATAAGAAATTCAAAAATGGTCTAAACAATATAAAACCTTTGCATGGTGTCATTTTATGTGACATATTTGCAAGCAAAAACACTAAACTTGGTATATTAATTGCATCTCAAAAAAACCTTCTTAGAAATGACCTAACATATTCGAGGTTTCATGACTTTTAACCAAACGACAAATGTTATGGCTAGAATCGTGCCATAGTTTATGATAATATGCCCATATTATGCATGCATGTGCATCTTTGGATGGTGAACAATGTTGCAAGAGGAAGTTTTCCTTTTCATCGCACGGAAATGCCATTTTTCATTTTTCGAGCGCAAAAAAGGGGCGTTTTGTGAAGCAACCAACAAAGGATTAATTCAAAATGATACCACCCTATTTTAAAAAATAATAATAGACCACCTTACATGGACAATATCCCAACCGGGAGATCTCATAACTTTTCTTCCATCCCTAGTGAAAAGGATAAATTCCTCCCGAATCAGTAGAAAGTGGGTCCGATTTGAATTATAAGTACATTATATAATGCCCATAATTTTTTGCAAAAATCATTTTAGACTCATAATATGCTATTTATCAGATATCTAATGCAAGTTTAGTGAGGTGATACGTCGGAAACGTATCTATAATTTTTGATGCTCCATGCTTGTTTAGTATCTACTTTGTTTTGCTTTGTCTATACTTTGAGGTGTTTTTATATTTTTTTTTGAACTAACCTATTAATAAGTTGCCACAGTGCTAGTTGCCTGTTTTCTTCTATTTTTGGTTCCAGAACGGCAGAAAATCAATATTCTCGAAATTGGACGAGACAAAAGTCAAAGTCAATATTTTACCGTGGGCGACACGAAGTCCAGAGGGGAGACGGAGAGGCGAACCAGGGCCGCCACACCCCCTAGGCGCGGGTGGGCCCTACCCGAGCCTAGGTAGGGTGTGTCCCCTTGGCGCCTCCCAGCCTCGCCTCTTCGCCTATAAGAAGCCCCCGATACAGAAACCTCAGGCACCCGATCAAAACTCCATGAAACCTTCTGTAGACGCCGCCACCGTCATCCCTAGATCGGGGGGATCTGAAGCTCTTCCCGGCACCCTGCCAAAGGGGAGATCATCCCGGAGGCCTTCTTCTTCGGTATGAAGCATGAGTAGTTCCACCTTGGACTACGGGTCCATGTAGTAACTAGCTGGTTGTATCTCCTCCTTGTGCTTTTATGTATAGATCTTGTGAGCTCCATTCATGATCAAGATCTAATCTATTTGTAATTATGCATGTTATGTTTGCGGGGATCTGATGGATATTGAGATTACTATGTCAGATTGATTAATGATTTTGTCTATTTGATACTATAATGTCTGTGTTGTTTGTGATCTTGCATGCTCTCCGTTGTTAGTAGCTATCTTGGCCAAGTAGTTGCTAGTGACTCTAAGAGGGGGTATTTATGCTCGATAGTGGGTTCATGCCTCTAATTTCCAAGGGAAGTGACAGAAATCTCTTTGGTTGTAGATGTGCTGTTGCCACTAGGGAGAAACAACGGTCTCTTGTTCATGGAACAAGTGGATTGTTTACCTTACACACTTTGCTTAAAGCAGTTGTCTGTTGCTTGCAACTTAATACTAGAGGGGGTTCGAATGATAACCTGAATTTGGACTTCTAGTTATAGATGCAGTTGGATGGCGGTCTATGTATATTGTTGTATTGCCAAATCGTATCTCATGGGATCTTTTTGTCTGGTATTGAATTGTTATGCCTTGCTCAGTTCCTGTCAATTGCCCTGCTGTAATTTGTTTACCCTTCATGCCATGTTGTTTATCTAAGGAGAGCACCTCTAGTGAACTATGGACCCGGTCCAATCTTTACCATTGATACATCTTTCCCTGTTACTTATTTACTTGCTGCAAACCATTACCTTCCACACCATACGTTTAATTCTTTGTTATAGCAAACCGTGAGCTTGACAACCTCACTAATTCGCTGGGGCAAAGTCTTGAGTTTGTGTTGTGCAGGTTTTCACGTTGCTTGCAACACCTATGTGACATTTCCTTCCTCCTACTAGTTCGATAACCTCGGTTTCTTATTGAGGAAAAACTTGATGCTGTGCTGCTTCACACCCTGCTCTTGGCGTTTCCCGACGAAGCACTGCAAGTTGACGAAGTGCCATCAAGCTCTTTCTGGCACCGTTGCCGGGGAGGCTAAGTATGTCTTCACAAGGGGAGTCATCCACTTCCTTTCTCTTTACTTTGTTTTTAGTTTGCTTGGTTTTGTTTTCCTCTTTTCAAAAACTCCAAAAAAATTAGTCTAGTTTGGTTTGCTTTCTTTATTCAAAAACACAAAAAATTAGCTCCTACTCTAGCTGCTGCTGTTGTTTTTGGCTTGCCCACCTTTGCCAAAATGAACTCCGCTGAGAACACCAAGTTGTGTGACTTCACTAGCACAAACAACAATGATTTCCTTAGCACTCCTATTGCTCCACCTGCTCCTGATGCTACCTTTTATGAAATTAAGCCTGCTTTGTTGAATCTTGTGATGAGAGAGCAATTTTATTCAATTACATGATAGAAATCCTGAGATCATGGCACTCGGGCCCTAGTGGCAAGCATTAAGCACAACAAGTTGCAATAAAGTCAAATAGCACTAATAGAGATACTAGGCACTATGCCCAAAAAATCTTATTCAATTACATGATAGAACTCATCCAATCCCTACCATCCCCATAGCCTACAGCAGGGGATTACTCACTCATGGATGAGGAAAACATCGATGGTTGATGGAGAGGCGTTGGTGATGACGATGGCAATGATCCTCTCCAAATTCCCCGTCTCGACAGGGTGCCAGAACGGAGTTTCTGGATCAGAATCTTGGTTTTTGATGGTGGTGGCGGAGCGGAACTCTTTTTGTAAAAACAACGACCCCCCTCGGTTTTTAGGTCAAGGGGCAACTTATAGGCGCAGAGGAAGCCATAGGGGGTGCCTGGGGTGGCCGCACAGCCCTAGGCGCGGGGCAGGGCCCACCCTCTCCTGGCAGGGGTGTGGCCCCCCAGGCCTCCACTCCGTTTTGTCTTCTGGCTTCGTGGATCTTCTGGTGATATATAATTTTTGGCATATTTTCCGGGATTTTTCCTGATAGTTGATTTTCTGCACAAAAACTAGACACCGAGGTAATTCTACTGAACTCAGCGTCAGTCCGTGTTAGTTGTATCCAAATCACACAAGTTTAGAGGGGAAACAATAGCAAAAGTGTTCGGGAAAGTAGATACGTTTTGGACGTATCAAGATATTATTAAGCTCAAGCTGTTTCATTTCTCTTGAGAGGGAAAGCTAAAGAATGGTTTCTATCTTTGCCTAGAAATAGTATCGATTCTTGGAGTAAGTGCAAAGATTTTTTTATTGGAAAGTATTATCCTCCTGCTAAGATTATATCTATGAGAAGTGACATTATGAAATTTAAACAACTTGATAATGAACATGTTGCTCAAGCTTGGGAAAGAATGAAATCTTTGGTTAAGAATTGTCCCACTCATGGACTCATTGCTTGGATGATTATCCAGACTTTTTATGCAGGTTTGAACTTCTCTTCAAGAAACCTATTGGATTCAGCTGCTGGAGGTACTTTTATGGGCCTCACTTTGGGTGCTGCAACAAAGCTCCTTAACAATATGATGGTTAATTACTCTGAATGGCATACTAAGAGAGCTCCACATGGTAAGAAGGTAAATTCTGTTGAAAACCTTCTCTTTGAGTGATAAGATTGATGTTATTATGGCTATGCTTGTTAATGGGAAAGCTCCTCTAGATCCTAATAGTGTTCCCTTAGCCTCTTGGGTTGCTCAAGAAGAGCAAGTTGATGTGAACTTCATTAGAAACAACAATTTTGGCAACAATACTTATGGTAATAACTATAGGCCTTATCCACCTAATAATGGAAATACTTACCATGGTAGATCTGGAATGCCTAGTGAAGATAGAATTCTAGAAGTTGAAAGATCCACTAAAAACTTCATGCAGATGCAATATGAGCAAAACAAGATATTCATTAAAACCATGGAAGAACAATCTATTATCTTGAAAAACATTAGTCATCAGCTTGAGAATCTGAATAGAGAAATTCCTAGTTTACATTCAAAAAATTTAAGTGCTGAAAAGAGTATTTCCTCTTTGTCTGAAGCACGGTCCTCCTTGATTAATAAAATGGCTGCTAAACCTGAGACCATAGAAAACACCTTTGCTACTACTCATGCCATACAAGTTACTATTGATGGAAATGTTAGGCTGTTAGCTCAACTTCATGCTAAGTGTGAAAGGGAAGCTAAAATTGATAGAAACAATAGTGAGTGCACCATCACTAGAATGGAAACCACTAAACCACAAGAAGCCCCTATTTCTTCTCCTATAATGCCTAAGCCTAATGAATCTACCACTAGTGATGCTAAGTTCGATTTTGATATAGATGGTTGCAATATTTCTGAAGTGATTATGTTCCTGCAAAAGCTTGCTAGAAGTCCTGATGCTAGTGATATGCATGTTGCTTTCACCAAACACATTACAGATGCTCTTGTGAAAATTAAGGAAGAAAAGCTAAGACACAAAGCTTCTATTCCTAGGAAAGTTGAAGATAGTTGGGAACCCATTATTAATATGCAAGTGAATGACTTTGATCTCAAAGCTTCATGTGATCTTGGTTCTAGTGTCTCTATTATGCCTAGGAAGATTTTCGAAATGCTTTATTTGCCACCTTTGGAAGATTGTTATTTGGATGTCCCACTCAATGATAATGCTAAAAAGAAACTCATGGGGAGTATTAATGATGTTCTCATTATGGTTAACAATGCTTATGTCCCTGTGGATTTCTATGTTTTGGATGTTGAATACAATGCTTCTTGTCCTATTACTTTGGGAAGATCTTTCTTAGAACTGTTGGTGCCATCAATGATATGAAAGAAGGCACCATTAAATATCATTTTCCATTAAAGAAAGGTATTGAAAACTTCCCTATGAGGAGAGATAAGTTGCTTTTTTCTCCTCCTTTGAAAGCAAGGTTTGATGTTAATGCTTCCTCATTTGAAAATACTTGATTCTTCTTGCTTATTGTGCCTAACTTAAAGGCGTTAAACAAAAATACTTGTTGGGAGATAACCCAAGAGTTTCCTTGAGTCTTGGAAGTTATTAATTCATTAATGACCTCTCCTTATCCTTTTTGTTTGCTTTTTGTGCCAAGGATGACCTCTAATGAGAGGGAAGTAAGATTTCGGGAATTGCTGTCCTGAAACAGATTTCTGTCCTCCACCATAAAAATTCGTGAGGAGTCTCTGTAACTCAGATTGAGCTGAAAATTTACAAATAAATCCCCCAGCATGTTAGATGACTTTCGTTAGTTCAATACTTTTTGATTTGTGCAACAAAATATTTTCGAAAAAATCGGTTTCTACCTGCTGGTCTATTTTGACAGATTTCTGCCATTATTTGAATTTGCTTCTTATTGATTCCTTTTTGAGTTCTCTTTAGGTGAATTGAGCTTTTTGAAGGAGTTGCTGCAGTAGCTTGTGTTTTTAGTGAAAAGTTTTGCTGTTCCAAAGCTTTGCCCAAAGGTCTATTATCTTTTGAATACACTAATGTTGCTAATGAAGATTGTGTGAAGTTTTGTATGAAGGAAAAATTTTAGGTGTAGAGAGAGAATGATGTAATGAGATGAAGAATGTACAAAAGCTCAAGCTTGGGGATGCCACCCCGGTGTCACCCCAAGAAATATCCAAGAGGTACAAGCGTCAAATCTTGGGGATGCCCAAGGCATCCCCTTCTTCATCGATAAAAAGCTCAGGTCTGTCTTGACACTTCGTTTTTATTGTTTCATGCACTGTTGTGTTGTTCTTGGAGCGTCTTAGTTTTCGTTTGGTTTGCTTAGTTTGTTTAGTTTGATTGAATAAAGTAGTTTGGACCCCCATTCTCACTGTGTTGTTTTCAATTAAGTTGCTTGGTGTTGGAAAGGAGTAGGAAGTTCCTGCTTGAAAGTGCAAGAGGAGCTTGCATTGAGTGTGACTTAGACTTTAGCATGACATGCTAGGTGTTGTTTTGACCTTATGATTAGTGATTATTGATGTAGCATGTCTTGTTCTAAAGAATTGGGATTGCTTAGTGTGCCTTGAAAAAAATTATGCGTTGTTTTAGCATGCAAAAGCATAGTATTGTGGTATTCTCCTTTGATGCTTTGTTTGGGTTGACTTGGCACATGCTCACACCATGTTATGAATATGACAAGTCACCATAGCCTCTATGATCATTTAGTACTTGACTTGTAGTACCACTCTATGCTTTGATTAGTAATGTTTTGATGCTCTGCATGATTATGGCCATTATTGCTCTCTTAGTTGGTTGCTCCCAGTTTTTTGCTTGCCTCCACTTGTATGAATAAGTTCTACTCATGCTTCCAACTCCCAAGAAACCAAGTTATTCCAAAGTGTCCACTATAAACTCCTATGCATGGTGTGTTATACCATTCCAAGTATATTCTTGTTTTCAGCTATCTTCCAGTTCAAAAGTCTCTTTGTTATGTGAAAACTTAGTGATTAAAGCCCTCACAAACTTGATGGCACGCTTTATATTCGTTGCCCCTAATAAACTTGAACCATTGTGTCATCTATGTTGTATATGCTTGCACTTATACATTGGAATTAGCAGAACCATGTTGTCATGGGGAACGTTTTCAGCATTGCACTTGTCTTTGTACTCAGTTGATATCATGCTCTTTTGTCTATGGATGTCACCGGTGTGAAATAAAGAGGAAACTTGTAAGTCCATGGAGTTATGTATTTTGTGTTAGAGAAACGCATGGGCCGCTAGCCTAAGCCATGCCTAATCATGGTGGAAACTTGCAGCATCACCATAATGAGCTATCTTTGAAGCATCCTTAATAAAAAGCTATGCACAATAAAAATATCACTGAGATGCTCATTGTCTACTTGCCTTGTCATTTTGGTTATGGGATAGCTCCTGTACCATGTGCAAGGGGTACCCTGTTGGCAGTTCTCTATGATATGCATGTACTTACAATGACAAGAACTTACAGGTGACTGAAGTTGAGTAGCATGAGGTGTGGCCCTCGTATTCAAGGGACTTGAGATTGCCAACTTATACTTTGTCAAGCATATACTCCATAGTTTGTTCACTTTAACCTTAACCACTTCAAGATGCTTATGATAGGGGCAATGAGGGATGAAAGCTAACAAGTACCATAATTTTTGGAAGATATTTTTGAAACTTGAAATCCCTCCTTCCCTTTGTGAAGGGCCTTTCTTCCACCATTATTTGAGTCTCCACCTTCTACCTTTAGGCACCATTAAGAGAGCATAGTTGCCATTCTGTGTGCAGTGTCCCAAAACTTATTGATTGATGCATATTGTGATATTACTTGTTCTTGTGCTATTTGTATCTAGTTACTCTTATAAACTTTGAAGGTGTCCTATGCATCTATTTTCTACTCTATGAGGGACAAGTTGAATGCCACTATGCTATGTTTTCTGTATGTGAAACAAACAAACGTTTTCCAATGCATGTTATTCATGATCTTTGTTTGTAGCCTTTCATGTTGCATGCATAGTTACTATGTCATATTGTTAGAACTCCATCTTTCATGCACATGTTTAGAGTTCTTTGATCCCAGCTTCAATGCTTGCAAATGGTTTGATCTTGGTTTTGACAGTGCATGTCACCTCAAAAATTATTATTATTATCACTTACCTACTCAAGGATGAGCAGGAGTTAAGCTTGGGGATGCTTGATACGTCGGAAACGTATCTGAATTTTTTGATGCTCCATGATTTTTTAGTATCTACTTTGCTTTGCTTTGTCTACACTTTGAGGTGTTTTTATATCTTTTCTAGAACTAACCTATTAACAAGTTGCCATAGTGCCAGTTGCCTATTTTCTTCTGTTTTTGGTTCCAGAAAGGCAGAAAATCAATATTCTCGGAATTGGATGAGACAAAATCCAAAGTCAATATTTTACCGTGGGTGACACGAAGTCCAGAGGGGAGACGGAGAGGCGAACCAGGGCCGCCACAACCCCCTATGAGCGAGTGGTCCCTACCCCGCACCTGGGTAGGGTGTGGGCCCCTGGCCATGTCAACACCCAGATTTTTAATCCCAGATGCCTGTTATGCCATTCATCGCAATCCCATGATTACCATTTTTGCGAGACATAACAGATTGGATATCATAGTACATCATCCATTACAAACCATACATAAGGTCTTACAACAAATAAGGGATCGCATGATCCAGTCTTACTACAATCAAAGCAGCGGAATAACGTAATAATAACATAGCATGGGCGAAGCTCCATCTTCATGGTCACAGGCAATGCTGACGATGGGAGATGATCCTAGTTGTCGTAACCTTCCTGCTGTGCATCCTCCTAATAGTCTTCTTCATAGTCTGGCCACAGGAATAGCCAGGGACAAAGCCATGAGTACTCTTTGAGTACTCGCAAACTAAGACTAACAAGTGAAGTGGTTTTGAGTAGGAAATACTAGGCTCTAGGTTGTTTTGCAAAAAGCCAGAATAACCTTAACTGAGTTCAGAAGCAAAGAAAGCTAGTTGAAAATTTTATAACACCTAAGTGGGGACTTGAATTTTCATATCACAACCTTGTTGTGGTCAAGTCAAAGTCATGATTCATTTCATAAGTCATTTTGAAAACATCTGACGACGGAACAGTATGGCCACTCCAACTGTCCATAATCGCGGACACGGCTATTCGAATAGTTTGACACTCTGTAGAGGTGGTACACTTTCACCACAATATTCGATACATCCATTAGGAACAATCCTGAATTCACCATACTCAGTATGCGGATAATCAATCCTAACCTTTCAATTACACGCCCTAGTATAGGCACCTCTCCTATGAGTTTGGCCTCCCAACCATGACCAACTGTCATCTTGGGAACTGCATAGGTGGACAATCTTCACAAGGTAGCCTCAGATCAAACCTTGGCCGCAAGGGAACCCATACTAAGGTATATAAATTTCCAATCAAGCCCTACCCAAATTTCGGGTATTATGGTTGTACGGTAAAATTGGAATGGTATCGCATCCAGACAACCATCAGTTTTATAAAGTGCTAAGGCTCATGACTCAACATTTTCATCATCAAAATCATCTGGTGTTCAAGAACACATGTCAAAACATTTCAGTAGAATGACTCATCATTCTAAGGTTTTCATAATCATTTTCACCAAGTATTGTCATCTAAAGTGATCAAGTTTTATACTTAGCACCAGCATCTACAAGTGGGGGATAAACACTAATGAGGGGTGGTAATCAAGTGTGACTTATCTAAGTTCAATCTCATGCCTCAGGATGACATCAAGATTTATCTAACTTAGGCCAAGTTTTATGCTCTTTATGCTACCTTTAACATCTTTCTAAAATCTAAAATTCACTAAGTAAACTCAAATAGAAAGCTTTGATAAAGAAATAAGATAACTAAGCTTGCAAGTAAAACTAGGATTGGGTATCATCCATTTGGTATAATCAAGGCATGCCTAATGCATTGCATAGATTATCTTGTAGGTGTAAGCTTGCAAGTAAGACTTGCATGGTTTAGCTTAGCTTGCTAAGAAAGTAGCTTGCTAAGATAACTTGTATAGTGAGGCTTGCCTTGTGCAGAGCAGTGGTTCAAGTTCTCCTCGGCTTCTTCCTCGTAGTATTCTCCTTCCTCCTCGTATCCTTGGTCGGTACTAGCGTCTATAAATAAATACGAGGTACACAATCACCAATCAATTCTTAACTACTTCTATTTAGCACACAAAGGTTCACACTAGATGGTTTAGCATCATTACTATTATCATAAAGATTAAGGCAATAGTTTTATTTATTTTATTTTAGAAAAGTAATTTCTACTCATTGAAAGACTACTTAAGATTTAATATTCTCCAACTAAAACATGGGATCATGTTGACACATGTCATCACCACATATTTCAGTACTTAGGAATGTGATTTAAAGTGGTGTCACAATTTAATAAGGTTTAACCTTGGGAATGTGATTTAAAGTGACTAGAAATGCCTATGGGGCATTCTTTTGTTACTTGTCCATTATTTCTGCAAGTAAACCTAGATATTTTTATATATTCAGAAAGGTCTTGTCAAATGTGATTTTTGAGAGTTGGAATCAACCCAAAAGCTTTTGTGGTTGAATTTTGAAAAAAGGTTTGAATGCAGAAAAGTCTCTGCCTTGTTAACTTTACTATAGGTGATATACAACTCCAAATGATTTGAATCCAACGGGCTTGGATTAAGAATTTCAATACCTTTATAGCAAAGTTAGTTTCATGCAATTTGGTTCAGTGAATGGATCTGGGTTGATATTTGAATCTAGAGACATAAATGTTTGAAACTAAATGGAAAAACCTAAATTCAAACTACTGGGTCACGCGGGAAGTTAACTGGGCCGACCCATGGCGCACAGCGCGCAGGTGGATTTAAGTGGTTGTCCCCACCAGTCAGCAAGATCGGGGGGTGCGAAGGGATACGGGGTAATCTAGACCGTGCGATCAACATCTAATCAAATGGCTGGGGATATTGTCATCTCCGTCGGGCAGCGCCGACGAGACTGAACCCTAGCGCGGCCAGTGGGGGTCTGTGGGGGCTCACCGGGGATTAGGCGAGGGTCGGCAATGGGGGCGAACGACGAAGTCGACAACGGCGAACCTCCTGGTACCGGTGGCTCCTCCTAGGGCGACTCCAATTGACTACTCCTCTTCTCCTCCTCTATGGCAGACTCCAGTGAAATTCCGGCGAGCTGCTGCTCGCCTTGCTCTGGGAAGGAGGTGGGGTGGTTCTAAGAGAGAGGGAGTGTGATGATGTGCTGAAATCAAACGGGGGTGGTCTCTATTTATAGTGTAGCGAGGGTACCGAAGGGCGCGGGTGGAGCTCGTCGTGGTCGTTGTCATAGTGACCTAACGACATGGCTGGGGTAGGGGATGGTGCTGTGTTCCCTGGCGATGCTTAACGGCATGGTGGCGAGGCGCGGGGCGGTGCCAGATGGTCGGAACGCTGCGATGCTCTCGGCGGGTCCGACGGAAAAATTAATGGCGCACGGGATTTCCTGGTCGTGCAGCGACGAACGAGCATGTCCGGGCGGTTCCTGGGACGATGGTGATCACGCACGAAAGTGGCGAGGGCGGCGCTCTGGCGCGCTCTCGGCATGCTTTCAGAGAGGCGGGCATGCTCATTATGAGTGGTCCAGGGGCTGGAAGTGCTTGGGCATTGGACAAGGGGTGGCGGTGGATGGTGGCTCGTGTCCCAAACAAGGTTGGCGAGGCTAGAGCTGCTCCTAGCTTGCTGTCGACAATGGGATGGCCATTTGGGCTCGGGCATGCTCACCATTGATGACAATGTCAAGCTTACAATCAGCTAGGGCTAGTTAAATTAGTTTGATCATCTACTGAGAGTGTGTTGTGAGCTAGAGGGGAGACAAGTTAGGCACAAACACTGCTCACTATAGTGTTTGATGTTTTGTTTGTTTGGTGTTTGCAAGGTGTTTGATGAAATGGCCGAAAGAGATTTGAATTTGAATTTTTGGATGGAAATTGGTGGGTGTACTAGTCACATACTAGGTAGTCTCTGGTTTCTTGGAATGGTCAAGGTGCACTGGTTTGGTTGGTTTTTGAGAAATGGCGATCTTCACATATGATACAGATTCAATTTTGAAATGTCATTTGAATCAAGATGCCAAATGTTTCTATGAGTTTGAAAGGTGGGCTTGGGTTCAATTTTACTTGGTCTAGCAAGGGGTGAAAATAAATGGAATTGTTTCTGTTTGAAATCTTGGACTAGAAACACTCAAAGTGGTCTAGTGAGCAAGATTGGCAAAAATGACCATTAGCTCATTTTGTTTGTTTTTGAATTTCTCTTGATCTGTTTCTGCCTGGATTTGATTTATATGATGTTGTTTTCATATTTAAACCATTCCTTGCTATTCACAACAATCACACAAGTCCATTCATGCATTCATACAATCATCACATACACACATGCATTCATATGATTTTAATTAACAAAAGTTTTTGTTAACCGTAATTTTGGTGATTGGAACTTGATAATCTTAATCAATATTTTTGGGATGTTTGATGATGCCATACGTGGCACTTCGTTGGTAACCCCAAGCGTAGGGTGTGAAGAGCAAGCAACAAGTTTTCCCTTAGTTGAGACCGAGGTTATCGAACCAGAAGGAGGAAGGAAACGTCACACAAGTGTTGCAAGCAACGCGGATACCTGCACAACACAAACTCAAGACTTTTCCCAAACGAATTAGTGAGGTTGTCAAGCTCAGCGGTTTGCTGTAATAAAGGATTAAACGTATTGTGTGGAAGGTAATGGTTTGCAGCAAGTATACAAGTAACAGTCGAAGATGTATCAATGGTAAAGATTGGACCAGGGTCCATAGTTCACTAGACGTGCTCTCCTTAGATAAACAACATGGCATGAAGGGTAAACAAATTACAACAGGGCAATTGACAGGAACTGAGCAAGGCATAACAATGCAATTACTAGTCAGAAAGATCCTATGAGATTCGATTGGGCAATACAACAAGATACATAGACCGCCATCCAACTGCATCTATGACTAGAAGTCCACCTTCAGGTTATCATCCGAACCCCCTCCAGTATTAAGTTGCAAGCAACAGAAAACTGCTTTAAGCAAAGTGTGTAAGGTAAACAGTCCACATGTTCCATGAACAAGAGACCGTTGTTTTCTCCCTAGTGGCAACAGCACATCTACAACCGAAGAGATTATTTTCACTTCCCTTGGAAACTAGAGGCATAAACACACTATCGAGCATAAATACCCCCTCTTGGAGTCACTAGCAACTACTTAGCCAAGATAGCTACTAACAATGGAGAGCATGCAAGATCACAAACAACACAAACATGATAGAATCATAAAGACAAAACCATTAATCACACCGGTGACATCCATAGACACACCATGCATAGGAGTTTATAGTGGACACTTTCTAATAACTTGGTTTCTTGGGAGTTGGAAGCATGAGTAGAGCATACTCATACAAGTGTAGGCTAGCAAAAGACTGGGAGCAACCAACTAAGAGAGCATAATGGCCATAATAATGCAGTGCAACAAAGCATACTAATCAATGCAAAGAGTGGTACTACAAGTCAAGGATTAAATGATCATATAGGCTAATGGTGACTTGTCATAGTCATAGCATGGTGTGAGCATGTTCTAAGTCAACCCAAGCAAAGCATTAAAGGAGAATACCACAATACTATGCTTTTGCATGCTAAAACAACGCATAAATTTTTCAAGACACACTAAGAAATCCCAATTGTTTGGAACAATACATGCTACAGCAATAATCACTAAGCATAAGGTCAAAACAACACCTAGCATGTCATGCTAAAGTCTAAGTCATAGTCAATGCAAGCTCCTCTTGCAGTTCAAGCAAGAACTTACTACTCCTTTCCAACACCAAGCAACTTATTTGCAAAACAACACAACGATATCGGGGGTCCAAACTTCTCAAGAAAACTAAACAAACTAAGCAAAGCAAACGGAAACTAAGACGCTCCAAGAACAACACAACTAAGCATTCAACAATAAAAATGAAGTGTCTAGACAGACCTAAGCTTTTCATTGATGAAGAAGGGGATGCCTTTGGGCATCCCCAAGCTTTGACGCTTGTACCTCTTGGATATTTCTTAGGGTGACACCATGGTGGCATCCCCAAGCTTGAGCTTTTGCCCATTCTTCATATAATTGCATCATTCTCTCTTTACACCTGAAATTTTTTCCTTCATACAAAACTTCACACAATCTTCATTAGCAACATTAGTGTATTCGAAAGATATTAGACCTCTGGCAAAGCTTTGGAACAGCAAGGCTTTTCACTAAAAACAAAAGCTATTGTAGTAACTCCTTCAAAAAGCTCAATTCACCTAAAGAGAACTCAAAAAGGAATCAATAAGAAGCAAATGCAAATAATGGCAGAAATCTCTCAAAACAGACCAGCAGGTAGAAACCTATTTTTCGAACATCTTCTGTTGCTCAAATAAAAAAGTGTTGAACTAACGAAAGTTATCTAACATAATGGGGGATTTAAGCTCAATCCGAGTTACAGAGACTCCTCACGAATTTTTTTGGTGGAGGACAGAAATCTGTTTTGGGACAGCAACTCCCCAAATCTTACTTCCCTCTCATTAGAGGTCATTCTTGGCACAAAAAGAAAACAAAAAGGATAAGGAGAGGTCATTACTGAAGTAATAACTTCCAAGACTCAAGGAAACTCTTGGGTTGTCTTCCAAAAGTACTTTTCTTTAACGCCTTTAAGTTAGGCACAAGAAGCAAGAAGAATCAAGTATTTTCAAATGAAGCATTAATATCCATACTTGCAAAATCTTCAACTATGAAAGGTATCTCATCCAAATGGGTTTTGGAGGATCCCTTCTCATCTCTCTTTGGTCTACTACTTTCATCAAAAATATTTTCGGATCAATCCAATCAAAATTCTTTTCAAAGGCTTCATGCATTCCAACAAGCTTAAAGGGTATGGGTATCTTAAATTCTTCTCTAGGCTTAGTTTTATCAGAAATACCCACAACATCTACACTTGAGCCTAGCATATTGAAACAATCAAAGACATTTTTGGCCCCTTCAGGTTATCATCCGAACCCCTCCAGTATTAAGTTGCAAGCAATAGATAAATGCTTTAAGCAAAGTGTGTAAGGTAAACAATCCACTTGTTCCATGAACAAGAGACCGTTGTTTTCTCCCTAGTGGCAACAACACATCTACAACCTTAGAGATTTATGCCGCTTCCCTTAGATTAAATAGAGGCATGAACCCACTATTGAGCATCAATACCCCCTCTTGGAGTCACTAGCAACTACTTGGCCAAGATAGCTACTAACAACGGACAGCATGCAAGATCACAAACAACACAGCATGATAGAATCATAAAGACAAAACCATTAATTAAAACAACATAATAATATCAATATCCATTGAATCCCCTGTCACATCCCAAAATTTTCCAGATTTTTTAATGTGAAAAATAAATAAACAAAATAAATAATTGTTGAAATTTAGGGTGAAAAGAAACTTTTTGATTCCAAATGGAAACTTAAAATCCCATCTTGAACAAACTTTGATCAATTTTTGAATCCAACTAAATTCAAATCAAGTGAAATGCATTCTTCATAAATGCATCTGGAAATTTAAACACCTGGAAATAAACCCAAACCCTAAAAACCCTAATAGAAGAAAAACAATTCCAAGTTATCTCTAAGACCATGGTTTTGATCCATATAAAAATTTGTCAACAAACATTTACAAATGATCAAGAATGACAAATAGAAATATTATAAAACCATATAAATTGGTTTCAATTAATTTGGAGCCATAAATAAAACCTTATGAATTTAATAAGATAAGGAAATTGAATTTCTAAAGCTAATAAAGCACCTATCTAGAAATCCATACCAAATGGTGAGCAAATAATCATGAGGACATTTAAAAGGATAAACAAATCTTAAATAAGTTTTTACAAATTGGAATCACCAAGTTTGGACCTTTAAATAAAAAGATATGTACTTTATAAGATAAAGAAGAAATAATTACTAAGGACTATTTTAAAAAGCCAAATTAAATCTTGGCCAAGACCATAAGCAAATGGAATAAAAATAATCCAAATTCAAATGAAATAAATGGATAAATAATATTGAAATAAAATAATATGGCCTTAACCAAATTCTATTCTATTGGATTAAGACAAATTCCCTAATAAGAATGATTAATTAAATCATGGGAAAATAGTATTTGGAATTTACCCAAGTGGATTAAAAGTTATTTAATTAACTTAAATAAGATCAAAGAAATCAACAAAATAAATTTATATAATTAAACCCATATTTAATTTCATTGTAATAAAGGCAAATACCCAATTTAAATGATTAATAAATCATATTAAAAATATTCCAAATAATTCAAAGTGAATTATTTGACACCCTATTAAATAAATAAACCTACTGAATAGGTTTGGTAAAAACATGGATTTCAAATAAAGTTTTAAAACACATTAAAACCTATTTAAAATAAAGACAAATGTCTATTTATAAAATAAATAAAAGACCCTAAAAAGAATAAAAAAATTATTCTAAATTTGACTTTAGAATGTATTATTAATCAGTATTAAAATCTACACAAAGTTTGGTTGAAGTTTGAATTCAAATAGTTGTTTGAAATGATTAAAAAATCAAAACAGAATAAAAGAAATGGAAAAAGAAAAATAAACAGGAGAAGGAAAAAAATAAACAAGCAGCCAGCCAAGCAAACCAGGCCCAACTGGCCCAGCAGCCCACTCCCTCTCTCCCACGAGAAAAATGTTTCGCACTCAGAAACCTACCCCCTCAGACGCTGACTGCCTGGACCCACCCTTCCTCTCTCTCTCTCGCTGTCAACTAGACCCCACCGGTCAGGTCGTCTCCCTCACCCGCCCGCTGACCACGCCTTGCCGGCCGTTCCTGCTGTTACCTCCCCGGCTTAATTCCGCGATAAAGGCTCAGTAATCAACGCTCGCGACCACGCTCGATTGATAACCCGTTTCTCCTCTCCATTTCCCCCCAACCAACGTCACCAGAGAGCCACCGGGCTGCTCCAATTTCGTTTCGCACCGCCGCAGCCTCCGGCAAGCTTCGCGAACGATTCTGTCCACTCCTCGCCGAGCCTTGCCTCCTTGACCACCCGATCCTGCTCCCCATCCCCTGGCGCTTCTCTCTGCACCCTCAGCTCACTCGCGCGCACCTCAGACGCTCGGCAACGACGACGTCTCCTCGCCACCGTCGGCTGCCACTTCTCCGGCGAACCTTTCCCGTAAGTACCGTCCACCCCTTTCCCTACTTTTTATGCTCTCTTGTCTACAACACGCGTACAAAGCTAACAGCACCCTCCGTTCGCTCCCCCATGGCATGTAGCCTCGCCAACAACGACGACCAGAGCGTGCCCGACGCCGTGCGGACTCCGGTGAGCAATCCACTGTTGGAATTATGCCCTAGAGGCAATAATAAAGATGTTATTATTATAATTCTTGTTCATGATAAAGTTTATATTCCATGCTAGAATTGTATTAAGCGGAAACATTAATACTTGTGTGGTTTGTGAACAACACCATGTCCCTGGTACGCCTCTAAGGACTAGCTCATTGATCAATGATTGTTAAGGTTTCCTAACCATAGACATGAGTTGTCAATTGATAATGAGATCATATCATTGGGAGAATGATATGATGGACAGACCCAAACTAAGCGAAGCAATTAGATCGTATCATCGTGTTCATCTTTGCGTAGCTTTTCCTATGTCAAATATTGTATTCCTTAGACCATGAGATAATACAACTCCCTGGTATCGGAAGAAATCTTTGAGGTCATCAAACGTCATCCTATGAGAGGGTGATCATAAAGGTGTCTCTCAGGTGATCGGAAAGTATCTGTTGGGTTGTATGTATCGAGATGGAATTTGTCCCTCCCAAGTCGGAGAGATATACTTCGGGCCCACTCGGTAATCGATATCAACACCGCTTGCAAGCATGTGGTTAAGGAGTTAATCACAAAGTGATATCGGATTACGGAACGAGTAAAGTACTTGCTGTGAACGAGATTGAACTAGGTATGACGGTACCGACGATCGAATCTCGGGCAAGTAAAATATCGCGAGACGAAGGGAATATATATATGGGATTGTTTTAATCCTGACATCGTGGTTCATCCGATATGATCATCGATGAATGTGTGGGAGTCAATATGGGTGCCCAGACCCCGCTGTTGATTATTGATAGAAGATCATGTCTGCATATTCTCGAACCCGCAGGGTCACACACTTAACGTGTCTTGACGCTAGGATAGATTGGATAATTGGTTTATGAATTTTTGTTCGGAGTCTCGGATGGGATCCGGGACATCACGAGAGGTTCCGGAATGGTCCGGAGAATAAGATTCATATAAGGCAGTGCAGTTTTTGGAGTTCGGAATTGTTCCGGGTTAATCGGTATTGTACCAGAAGCTTCTAGAACCTTCTAGAAGGGGACCAACGTGGCCCCACCTTCTGGGAGGGGGCATGGGCCTATGAGGGAGTGTCCTGGCCGCTTTGGGCCAGGGGCACAAGGCCCCATAGGGCCCAGCCGATCCTAGAGAGTTTAAATCGTTTAAACTAGAGATAGGGTTTCTAGAAGAGGGGAGAGTCCATGCCCCCCACTCCTTATCCTTTGGGCTTGGGGGAGGGGCTAGGGCTGCGCCCCCCCCCTCTATATAAAGAGGGGTGGGGGCGCACCAACCACACACACCTCTCCTCCAAACCCTAGCCGCCTTGCTAGCTTTCCTCTCTCCCTCCCGACTGTTTGTAGGCGAAGCCCTGCTGCAGAAATTCTCCACCATATACACCACGCCGTCGTGTTGTAGATCCAATCTATCTCTCCACCATACTTGCTGGTCCGAGGAAGGAGGAGACGTCGAGGTGCTGCACGTGTGCATCTCACGGAGGCACCGCCACTTGTGGTGCTAGATCGGATCGGATCGCGAGGAGGAGAAGCGAGTACGACTACATCACCCACGTTCCGACGAACGTTCCGCTGTGCGAATCTTCAAGGGTATGAAGATCTAATCCAATCTCTCTCGTTGATTGCATATCCTAGATTAGATCTTGGCTTTCCCTCTGTTCGCATCCGTAGAAAATTTTGATTTACTATGCCGCGAAACCCTTCAGTGGTATCAGAGCTAGATCTATGCGTAGATGTGTTTCACGAGTAGAACGCAACATGGTTGTTGCGAGCGTTGATGTTTTCTGTTGCAAG
Source organism: Avena sativa (assembly GCA_916181665.1). NCBI lineage: Eukaryota > Viridiplantae > Streptophyta > Magnoliopsida > Poales > Poaceae > Avena > Avena sativa. The sequence goes on along the minus strand of OV702280.1, from coordinate 387,757,313 downwards.
CCTCTTGTTTGTGTTCTTATTATGACGCGGGGTAGTGAGATTGAAGCGGTCCAGGCCAACCTTACGCGACGTCGTTCGCGAGACCGGCTCCGCACTTGACGTGTGGCTTGTTCCACACATGCGGCTGGTGGATGTCAGTTTCTCTCACTATAGTTGTCATGGGATTAACACCGGAGTTTGGCAACCATAATATCACCGTTGTGGCTTTCCGTAGGTAAGAATCGTTCTTAGCATCTACTCCCATAAGCCACGTAAAACATGCAACAACAAAGTAGAGGCGTCTAACTTGTTTTTGCAGGGAGTGTTTTCTATGATATGGTATGGCCCAAGATGTGATGTGTATATTGTATGCGATGATTATGTTTTGTAATGTTTCACGACTTGCATGTCGATGAGTACACAACCGGCAGGAGCCATATGGTTGTCTTTATAATTGTGTATGACCTGCGAGTCAACTTATTATACGCCATGTAATAGCTTTACTTTATCGCTAAGTAGTTAGCAATAGTTGTAGTTGCTATTCGTGGTGGAGGCAATCATGGTGGAGTGATGGAGATCATGCCGGAACGCACAAGATGGAGATCATTGCGCGAGGATTGGCTATACCATGTCACATAAAGTTATATGCATGTGATGTTTATCCCTTTATGTATCTTATTATGCTTAGATCGTGACGGTAGCATTATAAGATGATTCCTCACTTAAAGATCAAGATAAAAACTGTGTTCTCCCCAAGTATGCACCGTTGCGAAAGTTCATCGTGTCCAAGCATCACGTGATGATCGGGTGCTATAGACTCTACGCTCACATACAACGGGTGCAAGCCAGTTTTGCACACGCAGAAATACTTGGGTCTAGCTTGACGAGCCTAGCATGTACAGACATGGCCTCGGAACACAAGAACCGAAAGGTTAAGCATGAGTCATATGAGTGATATGATCGACACTTTGTTGTCCACCATTGAAACCACATCTCTTCTCGTGATGATCGGATTAGGTGTGGTGAATTTGGATCGTGTTCACTAAACAACTTGAGGGATGTTGAATTTAGTGGGAGTTCATCTAGTAATTTGATTAAATTGAACTATTTATCATGAACATAGTCTAAATTGTACTTGCAAATACTGTAGATCACATGGCCAAGTCCAACTTCAACTTCAACGTTTTTGCTGAGAAGGAAAAGCTTAGAAACAATGGGTCTAACTTCACCAATTGGTTCCGCAATCTAAGAATCATTCTGTCTGGCGGACAAAAGGACTATGTCCTTGGGAAAGCGTTAGGTGACCCCCCTGCTGCAACTGCGCCGGCTGATGAGAAAGCTGTCTATCAGTCGCGCAAAGATGATTATGGTGTGATTAAGAGCACCATGTTGTTTGCTATGGAACCGGAGCTTCAAAATCGTTTTGAAGAGTATCCCGGGCCCTTCGAGATTCTCAAGGAGCTGAAAACCATGTTTCAGACTCAGGCCCGTTCTGAGAGATATGAGATCTCCGAGAAGTTCTTTAACTGCAAGATGGAGGAAGGGAGTTCCGTTAGTGAGCACGCCATAAAGATGTCGGGCTACACTCAACGCCTTGAGCAACTGGAATGCACGATTCCAGAGGATCTCAAGATTGACAGGGTTCTGCAATCACTCCCTCCCAGCTACAAAAGTTTTGTAGTGACTCATAATCAGATTGGTTCCACTGATACGATCACCGAGCTCTTCGCAAAGCTGAAGGCTGCAGAGGTGGACATCAAGAAGGATAATCATGTGTTGATGGTCAACAAGCCCTCCTTTAAGAAAGGTAAGGGAGCAAAGAAACCCTTCAAGAAGGGCGGCGGCAAGCGCAATGCCCCTGCTGAGAAGAAGCTCAAGTCTGGTCCTAAGCCCGACACTGAGTGCTTCTATTGCAAGGACAAGGGTCACTGGAAGCGCAACTGTCCGAAGTACTTAGCGGACAAGAAGGCTGGCACCATCAAAGGTATATTTGATATACATGTTATTGATGTTTTCCTTACTAGCCCTCGTTGTAGTGCCTGGGTATTTGATACCGGTTCAGTTGCTAATATTTGTAACTCGAAACAGGAGCTACGGAATAGACGGCGGCTTGCGAGGGATGAGGTGACGATGCATGTTGGCAACGGATCAAGAGTTGATGTGATGGCCGTCGGCACGCTCTCCTTAGTTTTACCTTCGGGATTAGTTTTAAACCTTAATAAGTGTTATTATGTGCCTGCGTTGAGCATGAACATTATTTCTGGATCGTGTTTATTGCAAGACGGTTATTCATTTAAATCGGAGTATAATGGTTGTTCTATTTATATGAGTAACATCTTTTATGGTCATGCACCTCTTGTGAATGGTTTATTTCTTCTAAATCTCGAAAGGGATGAAACACACATCCATAACATTGAGGCTAAGAGATGCAAAGTAGATAGTGATAATACTACTTATTTGTGGCACTGTCGTCTAGGTCATATTGGTGTAAAGCGCATGAAGAAACTCCATTCTGATGGACTTTTGGAGTCTCTTGATTTTGAATCATTTGACACATGCGAACCATGCCTCATGGGCAAGATGATCAAAACCCCGTTCTCCGGTATGATGGAGCGAGCAACGGACTTGTTGGAAATCATACATACCGATGTATGCGGACCGATGAGTGTTTCGACGCGCAGTGGATATCGCTATTTCCTCACTTTTACCGATGACTTAAGTAGATATGGGTATATATATTTAATGAAACATAAATCTGAAACATTTGAAAAGTTCAAGGAATTTCAGAATGAAGTGGAGAACCATCGTAACAGAAAGATTAAGTTTCTACGATCCGATCGTGGAGGTGAATATTTGAGTTATGATTTTCTCACGCATCTTAAAGCAAGTGGAATCGTTTCACAACTCACGCCACCCGGAACACCACAACGCAATGGTGTGTCTGAACGCCGGAATCGAACCCTATTAGATATGGTCCGATCAATGATGTCTCTTACTGATTTGTCGTTATCATTTTGGGGTTATGCATTAGAAACCGCTGCATTCACTTTAAAGAGGGCTCCATCTAAATCCGTTGAAACGACACCGTATGAACTGTGGTTTGGTGCTAAACCTAATTTGTCGTTTCTTAAAGTTTGGGGATGCGAAGCTTACGTCAAGAAGTTGATGCCGGACAAGCTCGAACCCAAAGCGGAGAAATGCGTCTTCATAGGATACCCTAAGGAAACTATTGGGTATACCTTCTATCACAGAACCGAAGGCAAAGTGTTTGTCGCAAAGAACGGTTCCTTTCTTGAGAAGGAGTTTCTCTCGAAAGAAGTGAGTGGGAGGAAAGTAGAGCTAGACGAGGTTATTGAACCTTCTCTTGAATTGGAGAGTAGCGCAGCACCTGAAATTGTTCCAGTGCCGCCTGCACCAACAATAGAGGAAGCTAATGACAAGGATCATGAAGCTTCGGACGATGCTGCTACTGAATGTCGCAGGTCGACAAGTTCGCGTGCCCCTCCTGAGTGGTACGGCAACCCTGTCTTCACTGTCTTGTTGGTAGAAGACAGTGAACCTACGAACTATGAGGAAGCGATGATGAGCCCAGACTCTGAGAAATGGCTGGAAGCCATGAAATCCGAATTGGGATCCATGAGCGAAAACCAAGTATGGACTTTGGTGGATCCTCCTAGCGACCGAAAGGCCGTTGAGTGCAAATGGATATTCAAGAAGAAAACGGACGCGGATGGTAATGTTACCGTCTATAAAGCACGGCTTGTCGCAAAAGGTTTTCGACAAGTTTAAGGTGTTGACTACGATGAGACTTTCTCTCCCGTAGCGATGTTTAAGTCCATTCGGATTTTATTAGCAATTGCTGCGTTTCATGATTATGAAATATGGCAGATGGATGTCAAGACTGCTTACCTCAATGGGAACATTGATGAAGAGTTGTATATGATGCAACCTGAAGGTTTTGTCGATCCTAAGGATGCTAGTAAAGTATGCAAACTTCAGCGTTCCATTTATGGACTGAAGCAAGCATCTCGGAGTTGGAACCTTCGTTTTGATCAAGTGATCAAGAGCTTTGGATTTGTTCCAAATTGCTACGAAGCTTGTATCTACAAGAAAGTGAGTGGGAGCTCGGTGACGTTTCTGGTACTGTATGTGGATGACATATTGATTATCGGAAATGACATCAACATGCTTAACGATGTGAAGAGTTATTTGAACAAGTGTTTTTCAATGAAAGACCTAGGTGAAGCTGCTTATATATTGGGCATCAAGATCTATAGAGATAGACAAAGACGCCTGATAGCTTTAAGCCAGAGTACATACCTAGACAAAGTTCTGAAAAGGTTCAGAATGGATAAGGCAAAGAAAGGTTCAGTGCCTATGTTGTCAGGTAAGATATTGGGCAAGGCTCAGTGTCCAGCTACGGTAAATGATAGGGAAGCTATGAGCAAAGTGCCTTATGCCTCGGCCATAGGTTCCATCATGTATGACATGCTGTGTACTAGACCGGATGTGTCCAATGCTCTTAGTTTGACGAGCAGATATCAAAGTGATCCAGGAGTGGAACACTGGACAGCCGTGAAGAACATCCTAAAGTACCTAAATAGAACTAAAGAAATGTTCTTAGTCTATGGGGGTGATGAACAGCTTGTCGTAAAAGGTTACGTCGATGCTAGTTTCGACACCGACAAGGATGATTCCAAATCTCAGACAGGATACGTTTATATTTTGAATGGAGGAGCTGTGAGCTGGAGAAGCTGCAAGCAAAGCGTGATCGTGGGATCTACAGTAGAAGCGGAATACATGGCTGCTGCAGAAGCGTCAAGTGAAGGAGTTTGGATCAGAAACTTCATCACTGAGCTTGGCGTGGTTCCAAGTGCATTGGACCCACTGGAGATATTGTGTGACAACACTGGCGCCATAGCACTTGCTAAGGAACCAAGATATCATCCAAAGACCAAGCATATCAACCGCAAGTTTCATATAATCCGAGATTATATTGCAGATGGAGATCTGAAGATTAGAAAAGTACATACAGATCTGAATGTCGCAGATCCATTGACTAAACCTCTTCCACGTGTAAAACATGATCAACACCTCAGTGCCATGGGTGTGAGATTGTTGCCAGATGTAAACTAGATTATTGACTCTAGTGCAAGTGGGAGACTGTTGGAATTATGCCCTAGAGGCAATAATAAAGATGTTATTATTATAATTCTTGTTCATGATAAAGTTTATATTCCATGCTAGAATTGTATTAAGCGGAAACATTAATACTTGTGTGGTTTGTGAACAACACCATGTCCCTGGTACGCCTCTAAGGACTAGCTCATTGATCAATGATGGTTAAGGTTTCCTAACCATAGACATGAGTTGTCAATTGATAATGAGATCATATCATTGGGAGAATGATATGATGGACAGACCCAAACTAAGCGAAGCAATTAGATCGTATCATCGTGTTCATCTTTGAGTAGCTTTTCCTATGTCAAATATTGTATTCCTTAGACCATGAGATAATACAACTCCCTGGTATCGGAAGAAAGCTTTGAGGTCATCAAACGTCATCCTATGAGAGGGTGATCATAAAGGTGTCTCTCAGGTGATCGGAAAGTATCTGTTGGGTTGTATGTATCGAGATGGAATTTGTCCCTCCCAAGTCGGAGAGATATACTTCGGGCCCACTCGGTAATCGATATCAACACCGCTTGCAAGCATGTGGTTAAGGAGTTAATCACAAAGTGATATCGGATTACGGAACGAGTAAAGTACTTGCTGTGAACGAGATTGAACTAGGTATGACGGTACCGACGATCGAATCTCGGGCAAGTAAAATATCGCGAGACGAAGGGAATATATATATGGGATTGTTTGAATCCTGACATCGTGGTTCATCCGATATGATCATCGATGAATGTGTGGGAGTCAATATGGGTGCCCAGACCCCGCTGTTGATTATTGATAGAAGATCATGTCTGCATATTCTCGAACCCGCAGGGTCACACACTTAACGTGTCTTGACGCTAGGATAGATTGGATAATTGGTTTATGAATTTTTGTTCGGAGTCTCGGATGGGATCCGGGACATCACGAGAGGTTCCGGAATGGTCCGGAGAATAAGATTCATATAAGGCAGTGCAGTTTTTGGAGTTCGGAATTGTTCCGGGTTAATCGGTATTGTACCGGAAGCTTCTAGAACCTTCTGGAAGGGGACCAACGTGGCCCCACCTTCTGGGAGGGGGCATGGGCCTATGAGGGAGTGTCCTGGCCGCTTTGGGCCAGGGGCACAAGGCCCCATAGGGCCCAGCCGATCCTAGAGAGTTTAAATCGTTTAAAGTAGAGATAGGGTTTCTAGAAGAGGGGAGAGTCCATGCCCCCCACTCCTTATCCTTTGGGCTTGGGGGAGGGGCTAGGGCTGCGCCCCCCCCCTCTATATAAAGAGGGGTGGGGGCGCACCAACCACACACACCTCTCCTCCAAACCCTAGCCGCCTTGCTAGCTTTCCTCTCTCCCTCCCGACTGTTTGTAGGCGAAGCCCTGCTGCAGAAATTCTCCACCATATACACCACGCCGTCGTGTTGTAGATCCAATCTATCTCTCCACCATACTTGCTGGTCCGAGGAAGGAGGAGACGTCGAGGTGCTGCACGTGTGCATCTCACGGAGGCACCGCCACTTGTGGTGCTAGATCGGATCGGATCGTGAGGAGGAGAAGCGAGTACGACTACATCACCCACGTTCCGACGAACGTTCCGCTGTGCGAATCTTCAAGGGTATGAAGATCTAATCCAATCTCTCTCGTTGATTGCATCTCCTAGATTAGATCTTGGCTTTCCCTCTGTTCGCATCCGTAGAAAATTTTGATTTACTATGCCGCGAAACCCTTCATCCACGACAACCACGAGCGCCCCTCGACCCAAGAAGACTACGTTGAGCATCAGCATGAACCAGCGAACCCAGTGAGCTTATTTCCCATCTCCCTTGCTTCCTGTATCGCCGGCAATCCCGCTTGCCGAGCGCGCCGCCGCCAGTCGCCGCTACTAGCGCCGCCCGTTTAGGGTTAGTTGCTTTAGGCCGTTGGATTGTGATCCATTGGATGCGATTGATCATAACTAGAAGAGGTATGGTTGAACTTGAGCCGCACGATTTCACTTTAATCTAACGCACCAGAGAGGCCGATCCAACCGAAACGGTACTGGCGAATAGGAAACAGCCACGTCGCCCAGTCTGTTTTATAAAAACCAGAAATGGTCTATTAGATGTTCAAGTTTGTAAAATTCATAAATTTTAATATACACGTCCAAATTTTGCAAATTTTATATCAATGGAATCAGCAAGACAAGTACTTTTCAACCATGCACTTTGTTTAGTAAATTTCTTCTTTTAAATTGGTTGTTTTTGTAGAAACTTGTGTAGGCTTATTTTGAATATAAAATTCATTCTAAAATTATTTTTGTGATAAAATCTTTGGCAAATGGATTGTTTTAAACCTATTGACCATATAAACCAACTTGTGGATTCAAAAACATATTTTTGGAAAATGTTTTGATTTAAACTCTCTGACCCTAAACACAAAGTTTTATGATTTAAAAATATATTTGGTGAAACCTATAAAGATTATTGCTTTGCTAAAGGCATTTTCAACCACATAAAATATTGATTTGATTTAAAAATGATTTATAAGTAAAATATTTTGCAAATGATTTTGCCACTTATATAAAATGACCAATAGGTGTTTTAGAATGTTTATGACCTATTATAAACCACTTTTCCAAATAAAACAATCTTTGGCATGCTTGCATGCATTGCTTTGTTTTTATTATTTTATGTGATGATTGCTTGATTGGTAGATTGAAATTGTGCCTTGATTGATTGAATTGTAGTGACATTTGAAGAGTCTGACTATTGCAAGATCAAGGAGTGAACTTATATTCTCTACCAAAAAGGCAAGTGATGCTTCATACTTTTGTCCCATTATTTTCACTATGCATTATTGATATTTCTAAGTAGGACTTGCAGGAATTTTACTAAGTATGCTATGCCATGGGAAATCCTAGTAGAAGAAACCTTAGTAGAATTCTCCTAAGTTAAGATTCCTACTACCATCATGCTTAGCTTAGCTAGTAGAAAACAAGGGTGGATTATATTCATGCTATCGAATATTTCTAAGTCAAGGACTTGTGTTTTGTTTAATAAAACAACTAAGTGAATGAATCACCTGGGTGGAATGGAAAGAATGGTTTGTGTTGAGTGGTTACACAAGGCCCATTTCTATGGTTTACCTTGTGTATCTCACTTGTGGAAAGCCACCCAGGAACAAAGGGATTTGAGATGCCGAATGTCAAGAAGCTTCTAGTGCAGCCACATGGCATTATGGGATCTGCCTGGATCATATAGGTTGCAATAACTTAGCCATTTGGACAGTTGGTGGTAGTGGGATGATAGGTTTGGAGCGTGTCTATTTGGTCTAAGGGAAGGCTTCTGAAAGGTCCTGTCTTGGTGAAAATCAAGTCTTGTGGGGAAAGTGCACAACCTCTGCAGATGGAAGAATCTAAGTACTTAGCCATGTCCCTGGTACTAGACAACTTGAGCATCAAGGCATGGAAGCTATCAAGAATCTCCTCATCCCAATTTTCTAAGTTAAAACTTGTGGTTGAACAAGGGTTTATGGATCACCAATTTCGATTGGGAGATGCCTTGGGTGATTTTGCCAAACAAAAACTTAGTGTTTTCAACTGATAGGAAAAATCTATTTTGAGCAAAGCAAGCCTAAGATCCACTTAGCCAAATGCATATAGATGAGAGTTACCACTATACTACCATAGTATCACTTGCCAATACAATTCAAATGTATTGACCCTTGTGGCTGTAACTTATTATGTTGCAGGTTTGTTTGATGTTAGTAAAGTGTGTTGACTAGGATTACAAGTCTACAACCAACATGATTGCATGTGGCACTTTGAAGATTAAGGACTCCATGCTATAGTTATTTCTGCTGCATTGTAATGAGATAGCCAAATGAGCTATGTAAGATGTAATGAATTATTTTATTCCTGGTTATAAAGTTGTATTATGACCTTTGTTTCTTGATATTACATCTTAACTGTGGATGCTAGCTATTGATCCAGGGACTAGCATTGTAAACACGGGGATCTCTACCTTATTAAAGGTTGGGACCTCTACATCCCCGCAAACACAACATGCATGATTAAAAATAGATTAGATCTTGATCATGAACGGAGCTCACAAGATCTATACATGAAAGCACAAAGGAGGAGATACAACCATCTAGCTACTACATGGACCCATAGTCCAAGGTGGAACTACTCACGCATCATACCGGAGTGAAGGCCTCCGGGATGATCTCCCCTCCGGCAGGGTGCCGAGAAGAACTTCAGATCTCCCCGATCTAGGGATGATGGTGGCGGCGTCTACAGACGGTTTCATGGAGATTTGATCGGGTGCTTAGGGTTTCTCCATCGGGGGCTTTTTATAGGCGAAGGGGGAGGCCGAGGAGGCAACCAGGGGGGCCAAACCCTAGCCAGGTGCGGGCCCACCCCTGGCCACGCCTGGGAGGGGGGTCTGGCTGCCCTGGCCCGCTTCCTCGTCTCCCCTCTGGACTTCTTGTTCCCCACGAAAAGTAATTGACTTTGACGTTTGTCCCGTCTAATTCCGAGAATATTTCTTTACTAACTTTTCTGAAACCAAAAACAGCAGAAAACAGGTATCTGGCACTGTTGCAACTTGTTAGTAGGTTAGTACCAGAAAACACGTAAAAAGCACCTCAAAGTGTAGACAAGTAAAGCAAAGTAGATACTAAACAAGCATGCAGCATAAAAAATTATAGATACGTTTCCGACATATCAATGTTACAGGCCGCCTCCTAGCCTCACCTCTTCGCCTATAAGAAGCCCCCTATACAGAAACCCTAGGCACCCGATCAAAACTCCACGTAACCTTCTGTAGCCACCACCACCGTCGTCCCTAGATCGGGGGGATCTAAAGCTCTTCCCGGCACCCTACCGAAGGGGAGATCATCCCGGAGGCCTTCTTCTCCGGTATGAAGCGTGAGTAGTTCCAACTTGGACTACGGGTCCATGTAGTAGCTAGCTGGTTGTATATCCTCCTTGTGATTTCGTGTATAGATCTTGTGAGCTCTGTTCATAATCAAGATCTAATCTATTTGTAATCATGCATGTTGTGTTTGCGGGGATCCGATGGATATTGAGATTACTATGTCAGATTGATTAATGGTTTTGTATATTTGATACTATCATGTCTGGGTTGTTTGTGTACTCGTGGATCCTTGTCTATTTGATACTATCATGATTAATGACTTATCATGTTCGACATTTCATGACTTTCAGGTCAAACTGTTATGGCCAGAATCGCATCATAGTTTATGATATCATATGCCTTATTACCTATGTGCGTCCTTGTAGACATACTTTACCATGGACCCGGACGTGCGTCAAAGGGATTGTGTACTCGTGCCTAGCAGATGTGGGGCTAGGCAAATCCAGGACTTGCACTACGAGGCACGTGTGGCTTGCGTCCGCAATTGGTACGTCAAGAAACGCAAAATCAGGATGACGAAGACCAAAGCCCGGAGATATTTATACAGTCGTGGCAATACTCGAAGGTAGTTTCATTTTCGTATTATTGACTTGTTGACTGTCAGATGTGTTTTGTCAACACCCAAATTTTTAATCCTAGATGCATGTTATGCCATACATCACAATCCCAGGATTACCATTTTTGCGAGACATAACAGATCTGATATCACAATACACCATCCATTACAAACCATACATAAGGTCTTACACAAATAAAGGATCTCATGATACAGTCTTAATACAATCATAGCAGCGGAATAATGTAATAATAGTAGCATAAGCAAGACTCCATCTTCATGGTCACAGGCAATGTTGATGATGGGAGATGATCCTAGTTGTCGTAACCTTCCTGTTGTCCGTCCTCCTGATAGTCCTCTTCATAGTCTGGCCACAGGAATATCCAGGGACAAAGCCATGAGTACTCTTTAAGTACTCGCAAACTAATACTAACAAGTGAAGTGGTTTTGAGTAGAAGATACTAAGCTCTAGGGTTGTTTTGCAAAAAGCCAGATTTATCTCTACTGAGTTCAAAAGCAAAGAAAGCTAGTTGAAAGTTTTATAACACCTAAGTGGGAACTTGAATTTCATATCACAACCCTGTTGTGGTCAAGTCAAAGTCATGAATCATTTCTCAAGTCATTTTGAAAACATCTGACGATGGAACAGTACGGCCACTCCAACTGTCCATAACCACGGACGCGGCTATTCGAATAGTTTGACACTCTGCAGAGGTGGTACACTTTCACCACAACATTCGATACATCCGTCAGGAACAATCCTGAATTCACCATACTTAGTATGCGGATAATCAATCCTAACCTTTCAATTACACGCCCTAGTATAGGCACCTCTCCTGTGAGTTTGGCCTCTCAACCATGACCAACTGTCATCTTGGGAACTACTCAGGTGGTCAATCTTCACAAGGTAGCCTCAGCTCAAACCTTGGCCACAAGGTAACCCATACTAAGGTATATAAATTTCCAGTCAAGCCCTACCCAAATTCGAGTATTGTGGTTGTACGGTAAAATTGGAACGGTATCGCATCCACACAACCATTAGTTTTATAAAGGGATAAGGCTCATGCCTTAACACTTTCATCATCAAAAACCATCTGGTGTTCAAGAACACATGTCAAAACATTTCAGTAGAATGACTCATCATTCTAAGGTTTTCATAACCATTTTAACCAAGTATTCCCATCTAAAATTGATCAAGTTTTATGCTTGGCACTAGCATCTACAAGTGGGGGTAAAAACTAATGAGGGGTGGTAATCACGTGAGAATGATCTAAGTTTAATCTCATGCCTCAGGATGACATCAAGATTATCTAACTTAGGCCAAGTTTCATGCTCTTTATGCTACCTTTGAATATCTTTCTAAACTTTACAAGTCACTAAGTAAACTCTAAAAGAAAGCTTTGATAAAGAAATAAAATAACTAAGCTTGCAAATAAAACTGGGATTTGGTATCATCAAGTGGGTATAATCACATATGCTTAAGGCATCTAGTTTGCATAGTTGTCATGCAAGGGTTAACTTGCAAAGTCAATAGCTTGCATAATTAAAAGTATAAGCTTGCCTTGTGCAGAGCACTGGTTGAAGTTCTCCTCCGCTTCTTCTTCGTACTATTCTCCTTCCTCCTCGTATCCTTGGTCGGTACTAGCGTCTATAAATAAATACGAGGTACACAATCACCAAACAATACTTAACTACTTTTATTTATCACACTAAGGTTTTCACTAGATGATCTAGCATCATCACAAACATTACAATCATCAAAGTATTTGTCTTATTTATTTTATTTTTGGAAAAGTAATTTCTACTCAATGAAAAACTACTTAAGATTTAATATTCTCCAACTCAAACATGGGATCATGTTGACACATGTCATCACCACATATTTCAGTACATGGGAATGTGATTTAAAGTGGTGTCACAATTTAATAAGGTTTTACCCTTTTATTTTAATTCATTAAAGTAACTAGAAATGCCTATGAGGCATTCTTTTATTACCTGTCCATTATTTCTGCAAGTAAACCTATATATTTTTATATATTCTGAAAGGTCTTGTTAATGTGATTTTTTAGAGTTGGAATCAACTCAAAAGCTTTTGTGGTTGAATTTTGAAAAATGTTTGATTGCAGAAAAGCTTCTGCCTTGTTATTTTTACCATAGGTGATCTACAAATCTAAATGGTTTGACTCCAACGGGCTTGGATTAAGAAACTCCAGTACCTTCCTAACAAAATTGGTTTCATGCAATTTGGTTCAGTGAATCGAGTTGGGTTGATTTTTGAATCTAGATACAAAACTAGGTTTGAAACTAAATTGGAAAATATAAATTCAAACTAATTGGGTTGTGCAAGATGTTAACTGAGCCGGCCCACTGCGCACAGCGCACGCGTGGGTGAGTTTAAGTGAACGTCCCCACCAGTCAGCGAGACAGGGGGTGTGAAGCGGTACAGGGTGATCTAGACCGTGCGATCAAACTCTAATCCAGCGGTTGTGACCTATCGTCTCCGTCGGGCAACACCGGCGAGATAGAACCCTAGCGCGGCCAATGGGGGTCTACGGGGGATCACCGGGGCTCAGGCGAGGGTCGGCGATGGGGACGAACGACGAATTTGATGACGACGAACCTCCTGGTACCGGCGGCTTCTCCTGGGGCGGCTCCAATCAACGACTCCTTTCTTCCTCCTCCGGGGCAGACTCCGGCTAAATTTTGGCGATGTGCTGCTCGCCTTGCTCCTGGGGTGAGGTGGGGTGCTTTTGAGAGAGGGGAGTGAGATGGTGTCCTGAGTTCGAACGGGGGTGGCCTCTATTTATAGTGCCAGAAGGGGACAGAAGGACGCGGCCGGAGCTCGTCGCTGTCGTCGCCACAGCGAGCTAAAGGCATGGGCGATGGTAGGGGCGGTGTTGTGCTCCCTGGCGAAGCTCAACGACATGGTCACGCGGCGTGGGGCGGTGCGAGATGGTCGGAACGTCGCGGTGCTCTAGGCAGGTCCGATGGGCATTTTAATGGCGCACAACGTCTACGGTCCGCGCGACGGCGAATCAACATGTCTAGGCGGTTCCCTGGGTGGTGGTGATCACGCTAACGGGCGGTGAAGGTGGGGCGCGATCTGTGGGCGTGTGTCGTGGGTGGCGCTCTGGCACGCTCTCGGCATGCTCCCCGAGAGGCTGGGCACGCTCGGGCTGAGTGGTCCAGTGGCTGGCAAGGCTCGAGGCTTGGACAGGGGGTGGCGGTGGATGGTGGAGTGCCTGCTAGACAAGGTTGGCGAGGCTAGTGAGGCTCCTAGCCTTCTGTCGACATTGGGGTGGCAAGTTGGGCTCGACCATGGTCACCATTGATGGCATGGCAAGCTCACAGTGGTGCTAGAGCTTGTTAATTGGGCTATATGATCTACTAGTAGCTTGTTGTGAACCAGAGAGGGAACAAGTTAGGCCAACATCACTGCTCACAATAGTGTTTGATGTTTGTTTGTTTGGTGTCTGCAAGGTGTTTGATGAAATGGCCGAAAGAGATTCAAATTTGAATTTTTGATTCAAACTTGGTGGGTGTATTAGTTACATACTCAGTAGTCTCTGGTTAGTTGAAAAGGTCAAGGGGAATTGGTTTGGTTGGTTTTTGAAAATGGGTGATCTTCACATATGTTATAGATTCAATTTTGAATTGTCATTTGAATCAAGTTTCCAAATGTTTTTGTAGGTTTGAAAGGTGGGCTTGTGTTCACGTTTACTTGGTATATCAAGGGGTGAAAAGAAATAGAAATGTTTCTTTTTGAAATCTTGGACTAGAAACACTCAAAGTGGCCTAGTGAGCAAGATTGGCAAAAATGACCATTTGCTTATTTTGTTTGTTTTTTTATTTTCTCTTGATTTGTTTCTGCTTGGAAATGTTTTAGATGATGTTGTATTCATCTTTAAACCATTCCTTGCTATTTATATCAATCACACAGGTCCATTGATGCATTCATACAATCATCACATCCACACATGCATTCAATATTTTTGTTAACAAAATCTCGTCCCGAGATTTGAGAAAGAAGAAAGAAGAAAACTAGGATTTAAAAAGATCGGGAAACTCCATCTTGAGGTGATCTTCCAGCTCCTAGGTAGCTTCTTTTTCAGTGTGGTTACTCCACTTAATCTTGAGAAACTTGATGCTTCGGGTCCTGGTGGTCATGAAAGCTTCCTCCAAAATATGAATGGGTACTTCAGAATACGTCTGGTCATCGTTGATCTCTATGGTGCGGTGATCAATGTTCTTGAAAACTTCAGTCTTCTTCGGGACTTCAAGGAATTTGTGAAGTAACGATATATGGAACACATTATGCACTGCTGACATCTCCTTTGGCAGTTCCAGTTGATATGATACTTCTCCTCGACGATTCAGAATCTTGAAAGGTTCGATATATCTGGGGGCTAACTTTCCTTTGAGCTGGAAACACTGCATTCCCTTCAAAGGCGACACTTTGAGATACACAAAATCTCCGATATTGAAAGCAAGGTCTCTATGTCTCTTGTCGGCATAACTCTTCTGTCTTGACTAGGCGGTCTTGAGGTGCTCACGGATCTTGTGCACTTTCTCTTCTGCTTCTTGTAGGATGTCGGGTCCGAAGTTCTGACTCTCTCCTACTTCCGACCAATTCAAAGGGGTACGACACTTTCTTCCATACATGAACTCAAATGGGGCCATTTGCAAACTAGCTTGATAACTGTTGTTGTAAGAAAATTCTGTGAAAGGCAGACAGTCTTCCCATTTAGATCCATACTCTAGCACATAGGCTCTCAACATATCTTCGAGTATTTGATTTACTCGCTCCGTTTGTCCATCGGTCTGAGGGTGATAAGTTGTGCTGAAATCCAGTCGGGTTCCTAATCCTTCTTGGACTTTGTTCCAAAATCTCGAGGTAAACTGAGTTCCTCGATCTGACACAATGTTCTTGGGGACTCCGTGCAAACTGATGATCCTAGCGATGTATAACTCTGCTAGCTTCAAGCTCTGGTAAGTGGTCTTGACTGGTAAGAAATGGGCGACTTTGGACAATCTATCAACTATGACCCAAATAGAGTCATTTCCCCTACTAGAAGTAGGCAATCCGGTTATAAAGTCCATTCCTACTGAATACCATTTCCATTCTGGAATCTGCAATGGTTGCAACAGTCCTACGGGTCTTTGATGTCCCGCCTTGATTCTCTAACAAATATCACACTTGGCGATGTAGCTTCCAATTTCTCTCTTTATCTTATGCCACCAAAATTGCCCCTTCAAATCTTGATACATCTTCGTTCCTTCGGGGTGGATAGAATAAAGGGTATCATGGGCCTCTTTCAAAATAGTTTCCTTCAACTCTGAATCTGCTGGTACACAGAGACGTCCTTTGTACCACAACACTCCTTCTTCGTCTTCGGTGAATCCTGGTACTTTGCTTATATCGATACGACGTTTGATTCCATCAATACTAGCATTTCCTTCCTGCGCCTCCTTGATCTGACTGATCAAAGTGGGTTGAAGTTCTATGCTAGCCAAAAATCCTTAACTTACTAATTCCATTCTAAAATCTTCCATCTCTTTGTGCAAACTTGGTTGCTCCTTCAAAATCATGGAGTTCAAGCGACACGACAATCTACTAAGGGCATCTACTACCACTTTGGCTTTGTCGGGGTGATAGTGAATGTCCAAATCATAGTCCTTGATTAGATCTATAGATCTTCTTTGCCTCATATTCAGCTCCTTCTGAGTGAATATATACTTCAGTATCTTGTGATCTGAATAAATCTCACAACGGTTTCCCATGAGATAATGCCTCCATGTCTTCAGCGCTAGAACTATGGCTGCTAGTTCAAGGTCATGGGTAGGATAGTTCTATTCATGATGCTTCAATTGTCGGGATAGATAAGATATTGCTTTGCCTTCTTGCTTTAACACACATCTGAGACCGATCTTTGATGCATCACAATACACATCAAAGGGCTTCGTGATATCCGGCATGATCAAGATGGGGGCTGAAATCAATCTCCTCTTGAGTTCCTGAAAACTCGCTTCACATTTGTCCGTCCATTCAAACTTCTTGTCTTTCTTTAGCAATTGGGTCATGGGTCTGGCGATACTCGAGAATCCTTCTATGAACTTGCGGTAATATCCCGCTAATCCGAGAAATGCACGAACTTGGGTTTGAGTGGTTGGGGCTTGCCAATCTTCCACATCATTCACCTTTGCAGGGTCAACGACAATTCCTTCATCTAATACAATATGTCCGAGGAATCCTACCTCCTGTAACCAGAATTCACATTTGCTAAACTTGGCATATAGTTGATGCTCCCTAAGGGTTCCAAGGATGGTCCTTAGGTGTAGCTCATGTTCTTCTTCTGATTTGGAATAGATCAGAATGTCATCGATTAAAACAATGACAAACTTATCTAGGAGGTCCATAAAAATCTTATTCATGAGGTTCATGAAATAAGCGGGGGCATTGGTTAATCCAAAAGACATGACAGTATACTCGTATAATCCATATCTGGTGGTAAAGGCAGTCCTTGGAATATCCTCTGCGCGAAACTTGAGTTGATGATAACCAGTTCTAAGATCAATCTTAGAAAACACTTTGGCGCCAGTTAACTGGTCAAACAGGTCTTCTATCTTTGGTAGTGGGTACTTGTTCTTGATGGTGACATCATTTAACTTCCGATAATCCGTACACAAACGGTTACCTCCATCTTTCTTGTCCACAAACAAGACAGGTGATCTCCATGGCGATGCACTTGGTTGGATCAATCCTATCTGCAGCATAGCATCCAGTTGCTTCTTCAGCTCCTCTAATTCAGACGGGTTCATACTATATGGTCTCTGGGCTATGGGTCTGGTTCCAAGGATTAGTTCAATGATAAACTCGATATCTCGATCTGGGGGCATACCAGGCAAAACATCTAGAAATACATCGGGGTATTCACAGACTATCCTGACTTGGTCAATGGTTGGCTAGGCTATACTCTTGTTGTACTTGAATTGACGGGGCAAGGTTTCAGATACATGCTCTACTCATACTCCGGCTGTACTGGTCATGGTTATGGTTTTCTTGGCAGAGTCGATGTAGCAACCCCCGGGGATTAGGGTTAAACTAACCTCAGATCACAATCTAAGATAAGCTCAACTCCAAACACGGAAGATCACAGTATGATTCGATAACATTACAGAACACAGGGATTCAACAGCATAAGTTTAAACTCTTAATAGAGTAAGGTATTAGAGTTATTACAAACCAGAGGTCATAGGCCCAACATTACATCACACAGCGAAAGCAAATTATGTTGTTCTACACAAAAACTTAGCAAAGGGCCTAGGAGGCCATAAACAAAAGCGACGTCCATCCCATAGTCCTCAGGCTGCTACCTGGGACCCCCAACTACTCGTCGATGTCAACGTAGAAGCCACCTTCAGTTGCAACCAGATCCTCTGTAGAAAAACAACAATGGCAAAAGGCTGAGTACGAGAATGTACTCCGCAAGTCTTAGATAACCTAGTATCTACATGCTTTGGCTAGAAAGGCTTTCTCTGGATTTATTTTTGCGGAAAGCAATCTTTATTTGTAAACAAGAGAGAGAAGAGGCTCGTCTACTCAAAATCTTTTAAAAGGTATAAGATAGCGACTTCTTCATCCTGTTCATCACATCTTGATAACCACCATCTTCATTAGAACCTCCTATCTAGGATCACCCCCTCAACCCGGAGGAAGCATCCTTAAGCACAAGTGGGTCAACAAGTTTTATAGTGGTTAAAGTTATCTATGATCTTAGAATCTGGTCACCAAGTGTTCATAACCGTGAACACGGCTTTTCGAAAAGATTTAACCCTGCAGGGGTATACAACTTTACCCACACGTACCAACCGACTCTTAATGCCAAATATTATTAGCCCTCTTCCTTGGAAGGCCGGCAGAGGGTGGTTAACCACGACCTTTACCTTGCTTTCGCCGAGACCATGAGTCACGCAATAAGTATGATTCCGGCGTAACGGGTCAAATCCCGAAGCCGGTACTTAAAGATGTGAGGCGAGGTTGGTTTACCAGGGGCGCTATCTACCCCGAGCAACCCGGTCCACGCTTCCCTACCTGTTATGATGCACCTCCTCTTTCGAAAATGTTTTCAATGCGTATGCCAAATGGAAAGCACGAACTATGTGACTCATGGAATCTACTAGGCAAGTTAGTTGCTCGTGGGGTTTTCCAGGCCCCGTGTGGTTGTACGCTCGTCTCGGTTCCAAAGGCAAGACCTCAGTTACTAGTGGTGGCGAGCATGGGACTACAAATACCACACCCAACGTGGTCCCCCATACAAGACTTAGCATATTTAGTTAAACTCCTTCGAGGATGTCACCATCTCATACCTTTCTAGATTCTCTGGCATGTCTGATTCATCATTCGGATAGATCAGACATTGTTACTATGCATGGCTAAGCTATCGATCTCAGAAGCTCTAGCAATTCTCAGATGCCAGACCTAGGTATGCTAGGAGCAGTGGATCGGGAGTATAAGGCTACAAAAGGGAAACAGTGCAGCAGATAGGTAACACTAACTACTGACAAAATACCACATTGGAATCGTGTGCATCATAGCGAGAAAGTAATATACTTTATAAAACATAGGTTCAGAATGAGAGGCTATGTTTGCCTTGTCCGCCAATAAACACGTATGGATCTTCGATGTTGTTGACTTCATATCCTATCGCGAAGAACCAATAGCGGAAAGAAAGGCGACAATCAATACATGGCATTGATGCAATGCTCAAACATGGATGATGATATGACAAGTTAAATTGCATTGAAACAAAACCCTAAGGCATGCTTGACAATTTAAACGGGGCTCCGAGGGGTGAAAACCCAAACTCGGGGAAACTCTAGAATCACCTGTGAGGGGTTACTATGTTCTTCTAATTATACTTGCCATTTAAGTTGTTGAACAATGCATGATTATAGCTTAGATAGATAGTTCTCATTTTTTTGAACATTTGATATATTATTTGTATTTTTCTAATTTAAAATGAATTAGTTATAATTTTTCTCAATTTAAATCCATTTTAAATCATTTTAGGAAATTATAAAATATTTTTAGATTATATTAAATCTTTATTCACTTGGGCCCACATGTCATAGTTTTATTCATTTCTGAAAACATTTATGAAAATTATTAAAAACCTGACACGTGTGGCCCACGGGGTTTTATTTATATTCCAGAAAAAAATTAAAGAAACATTTAAGAAAATAAAATAGCTTTATTGCATCACTCTGACGTCACGGTGACGTCATCAATGGCGTGGCTCTCAGATCGGATGCGGGCAGGCGATTGGGGGCTCGCGCGCGTGCGTGGTTGGAAGCGTCAGAGAGAGAGCGGCGCGGGCTACCAAACAGTGGTGGCACTGTCCATATATGGTAACCGGAGCTACGCCGACGACGACAAATGGCGGCGACGACTACAGGCACATGATGCGGGGGCGACAGAGAGCATGAGGGAGGGAAAGAAGGGGTGCCTGAGCACCAGCGGCTCACCACGAGCGCGAAGGTGGTGACGAGGAGGCGAGGGGAGCTCGGACAGCGAGGAATCGGAGCGATGACTATGGCTGTCGGCGTCAGGGAAGGCGTGGATGTCGTGCTCGATTGCGGGCGCCCGGGTCCAATTCCTTCCGAGAGATGAACAAAGGGAGCACGCGGTTCTCCAGGGCGTCTTGGCAGGGCTCGGGGATGCCGTAGGGAGCGGGGTTCGCCGGCGTCTGAGCAGCTAGGGTTTCGGCATGGCGCCAGAAATTGGGGAAAAGGAGGATCTAGGGTTCGCCTCGGCGGCGGAGGAGTACTTGTAGACCTCAGGGACGTTGATAGCGTGCATCGCATCTCACGGCGGGCATCCTGGCGTAGGCGGGCGGCGGAGGCGGCGACACGCCAGAGCTTCCTCCGTCGGGATCGAAGACGACGACGAGGGAGACGATCGAACCGGTATCGGGCCTAGGATGGCTGGCTTGGGCCGGTTGCTAGGCCACGGGAGCTGCGGGTGTGTGGCAGGTAGAGGGGAGAGGGGAGCTGGGCCGGCCTGGGTAGGGTTCTGCCTACTATTTTTCTTTCTAAAACACTTTCCAATTCTGATTCTAATTTCTCTTTTGTATTTTAAGTTTCAAATCTGTTTTTGGATGTTTTAAATTTACCAGAAGCTTTTGTAAAATATACCAACTATCGTGGGCCCTTTTATTTAATTTGGGCTCCAACCATTTTATCACTTCAAAAAAATTCAACCCACTTTGAATGGATTTCAAAAATAGGGGGAAGGACTAGGGTTTAGGGTTTTGTAATTGTATTCTTAAATCTCACACTTGATCACATGCAAACATTTTATTGATTTAAATAGATGCATGCAATGCTTAAGTACTAATTACATATGTTACAAGCTTGGGCTGTTACAGATCTACGCCCCTTACAAGAATCTCGACCCGAGATTCCTAAGTTTTAGAAAAGAAGGCAGGGTACTCAGATCGAAGACGATCTTCTCGTTCCCAGGTTGCTTCATCCTCAGAGTGATGAGACCACTGAACTTTCAGGAATTTGATGTTTTGACGGCGAGTTTTGCGCTCGGTTTCATCAAGGATACGAACAGGATACTCACGATAAGTCAGATCCTTCTGGAGATCAAGAGTTCAGTGATCAACACCACGGACAGGGTCTTTGAAGCAACGTTTGAGTTGAGACACATGGAAGACGTCATGTACCTCAGGGAAGCTTGCAGGCAACTCCAATTAATATGCAAGTTTACCTTGCTTGGAAAGAACACGAAAAGGACCAGCATAGCGAGGAGCTAGTTTGCCATTGATACCGAAACGGTGGACACCCTTTAAAGGAGTGACCCGAAGATAAGCTTGATCACCAACTTCATATTCAACATGTTGATGGTGATGATCATGATAGCTTTTCTGGCGAGACTAAGCAGTTCTCAAACGATCTCGAATGATACGAACTTGATCTTCTGCTTCCTGGATCATATCCGGACCAAAGAACTTTCTTTCGCCGGTTTCTGACCAGTAAAAAGGAGTACGATAGGTTCTTCCATACAAGAACTGGAAAGGTGCCATTTCTATACTGGACTGATAACTGTTGTTGTAGGAGAATTCAGCAAAAGTAAGACATTTCTCCCAGTCCTTGCCAAAAGATATGACACACGCTCTTAGCATGTCTTCAAGAATTTGGTTCACTCTTTTGGTTTGGCCTCCAGTGCTAGGATGATAAGTTGTACTAAAGGACAGACGAGTTTCCATAGCTTGCTAGAAACTTGTACAGAACCTTGAGGTGAACAAACTTCTGCGGTCAGAGATGATTTTCTTAGGTACCCCATGAAGGACAACTATTCGAGAGATATATAAATCCGCTAACTGAGTTGCAGTAATACTCTCGCGAACAGGTAGGAAGTGAGCAACCTTGGACAGATAGTCAACGATTACCCAGATGGCATCATTTCCTTTCTCAGACTTAGGAAGACCAGTAATTAAATCCATACCAACTTCATACCATTTCCACTCAGGTATTTTATGTGGTTGCAGGAGACCAGCGGGTCTTTGGTGCTCAGCCTTGACGCGTCGACAAACGTCACATTCAGCATCAAAACGAGCGATATCCTTCTTCATTCCAGACCACCAGAATCTTTGATGAAGATCCCGATACATCTTGGTACCTCCAGGGTGGATAGAGAGAGGTGATTCATGAGCCTCTCGGAGAATTAAATCCCTCAACTTTGTCCTCTTTGGCACTACCAGACGCTTACCAAAGTATACGATGCCTTGATTATCAATAGAGAAACACTTAGCAACCCTGCTAGCAATGTTCCCTTTGATCTCAGCAACTTCAAAATCATTCTTCTAAGCAAGCTTGATTTCATCCTCTATAGAAGACTTCACTTCAAGAGTAGAAAGGAATCCACGAGGAACTACTTCAAGATTCAATCGAGTAAATTCCTCATGAGGAGAAGGTTGAGATTGTCTGATCCTCAGGGTGTTGCAATAAGATTTACGGCTCAGCGCATCAGCAACGACATTAGCTTTGCTAGGTTGATAGTTGAGACCCAAATCATAGTCCTTGATGAGTTCCAACCATCTTCTTTGCCTGAGATTCAGATCAGGTTGTGTGAAAAGATACTTCAGACTCTGATGATCCGAGTATAACTCGCAACGACTACCGAGAAGGTAATGTCGCCATTGCTTAAGAGCATGAACAACAGCTGCAAGCTCAAGATCATGAGTTAGGTAGTTGTTCTCATGTGGTTTTAGCTGACGGGAGGCATAAGCCACCACATGCCCATCTTGCATTAACACACATCCAAGACCTTGGTGGGAAGCATCGTAGAAGACAACAAAGTCTTTGCTAGTGTCTAGAAGAACTAACACCGGAGTAGTGGTTAACTTGGTTTTCAACATCTGGAAGCTTTCTTCAGCCTTATCAGACCATTCGAACTTCTTATCCTTCTTGAGAAGATCATTCATTGGCTTTGCAATCCTGGAGAAGTTCTCGATGAATCGACGGTAATAACCAGCCATCCTGAGAAAACTTCGGACATCCTTGACGGATTTAGGAGACTCCCAATCGAGGATAGTTTGGAACTTATCGGGGATAATAGCAACCCCTTGTTTCGGAAACCACATGACCAAGGAATACGAGTTCTTGTAACCAAAACTCACATTTGGAAAACTTGGCATAGAGATGATGTTCTCGGAGTTTTGTCAACGCCAAACGAAGATGTTCAGCGTTCTCTTCTTCAGTCTTGGATTAGACCAGAATATCATCGATGTAGACCACGACGAACTTGTCAAGATAATCCATGAAGGCAGAGTTCATAAGACGCATGAAAGTGGCTGGAGCATTGGTAAGACCAAAGGACATGACTATATACTCGTAAAGACCGTAACGAGTGGTGAACGCAGTCTTTGGAATATCTTCCTTCCGGATCTTTATCTGGTGATACCCTGACCTTAAATACATTTTGGAAAAGACAGTGGCACCACTTAACTGATCAAAGAGATCATTGATCCTAGGGAGGGGATACTTATTCTTGATAGTCACAGCATTGAGTGGCCGATAATCCACAACCAAACATGGTATATTGGTATCCCGCTTCTTGAAAAAGATGGTAGGACATCCCCAAGAAGATGTGTTGGGTTGAATGTATCCTTTTCCTTCTAACTCCTCTAATTGCTTATTCAACTCCACAAGCTCATGAGGAGGCATACGATAGGGTCTTTTAGAAACAGGAGCAGTTCTAGGAGGTAACTCTATGACAAACTCCACACTTCGATCAGGTGGCATGCCAGGCAACTCTTCGGGAAAGACATCCGGGAATTCACAGACCACGGAAACATCTTGAATCTGTAATGGAGGTAGAACTTCAAGAGCATACAACTCTGCTTCAGGGATAGAAACAGCTGAAGGAGATAGTGACCCTACGGTCCAATGCTTGACTGTTATGCCAGCAGGACTAGTCAGAGTCACGGACTTGGTTGTACAATCGAGGATGGCTTGATAGCGGGTCAACCAGTCCATGCCCAAAAATGATGTCAATGTCAGTTGACTTGAGGGCGATCAAAGAAGTGGGGAAAAGTTGAAATGCAACTTCGATCAGATTCCCATGACTAACCATGGTGGAACACCACCTAGAACCGGGAGACTAAACTAGCAGAGGAACAGATAACCCCTCAAAACATATCCCATGCATTTGAGAAAAAGCTTGTGATAGGAATGAATGAGATGCTCCAGAATCAAACAAAACTTTAGCTGGAATTTGATTGATATGAAGCGTACCCATAATGACGCTTGGATCTTCCTGAGCCTCCTCAACAGAGATATGGTTCAGGCGTCCTTTCCTAGCACCTGGATACTTATCATTCTTCTTTGGTGGTGGTGCCTTCTCAGCAGCACTCTTTTGAGGATAGTCTCTTGCATAGTGGCCAGGCTGGCGACAGCTGAAACATATGAGGCCTGATCCAGTACCAGCAGCAGGATAATTTGATCCACCAGCATTGTTTGGAGTAGCATTCGGGCGAGGAGCATATCCAGAAGTCCTTGGGGTGTAAGGAGCATGTGGCACAACACTGTAAGGCACGGAGACACGACGCTTCTTATTGCCAGAACCAGCCTTATTGTACCCATCTTGAGGACGCTTACGAGTTTCTTCGAACTCCACTTTTCCACTCTCGGCCTTCATAGCCTTGTTAACAAGACCATGGAAGTTACCAAAGTCCATGAGGTGGATATCACGGCGAACCTCAGGATCAAGTCCCTTACGGAACAAAGCTTGCTTCTTAGCATTAGTGGAGACCTCTTCAGTAGCATAGCAGGCAAGACGATTGAAGTTGCGCTGGTAATCACACACGGAACTAGTGCCATGCTTCAGCTTGAGGAACTCCTCCCTATTCTGATCCATCAGACCCTCCGGAATATGGTAAGCTCGGAAGGCTTCAGTGAACTCTTGCCATGTAACAACATGTTGAGATTCTTGCATAGCCAAGAAATTTTCCCACCAGGAGTTAGCTGCTCCCTCTAGATGATAGGCAGCAAAAGTCACCCAATCAGCTTGAGCAACGCGACCAACCTGAAGTTTGCGCTCCATAGTGCGAAGCTAGTAGTCTGCATCAAGTGGCTCAGTGGAATAGCTGAAAACTGGCGGAGTGAGACGTGTGAAGTCCTTGATACCAACTTGATTGTTCTGGCGTTGAGCAGTGTTGCGCTCAATCCTTTCAAGGAGCCTCATGTTGTCAGCACGATTGGTTTCGTACATGGCCATGATTTGAACCATGGACGGCGGTGGAGGAAGGTTGGAAGATTCACCCTCATTTGCAGCACCACGAGCATGAGCACGGGTACAGGCACGAGAGGTGTCACCCATCCTGAAAGAACAAAAAGGAGTTAAACAAGGGATTCAAAGGAACAGGACGGAAAGATGAACAACGACTACTTGATATAAAGGTATCATCTTGTCAGGCATGGTAGTATCAAAGCATACTAATGTATACACTAACCAGCTGACTTACAAACCATGACAATGGAATGCTAAGATGTTACACACCAAGAAGAACTGAGATATCTTGGAACTCTGAGAATAGCAACCAAGTATGAAGTACTTTTTAGAAAAACAACCCCAAAACCACGATCCTAAAAGTTTTGAGATATGAGGTAAGGAATGAAAACCTTTTCAAACCAAATAGGGTAAGAAGAACTCCAGCATCAGAAACACACCAGAGAAGGAGTAAAAAGAATCCTAGTCAGAGTTTCTGCAAATAATTTTTAATTTCCAAATGGTTTTGTCAACTTCTAGACTCAACATCGACCAATAAAAGGGTTTCCTACAGGCAGTCCTGCTCTGATACCAAAACCTGTAGCAACCCCCCGGGATTAGGGTTAAACTAACCTCAGATCACCATCTAAGATAAGCTCAACTCCAAACACGGAAGATCACAGTATGATTCGGTAAAATTACAGAACACAGGGATTCAACAGCATAAGTTTAAACTCTTAACAGAGTAAGGTATTAGAGTTATTATAAACCAGAGGTCATAGACCCAACAATACATCACACAGCGAAAGCAAATTATGTTGTTCTACACAACAACTTAGCAAAGGGCCTAAGAGGCCAAAAACAAAAAGCGACGTCCATCCCATAGTCCTCAGGCTGCTACCTGGGACCCCCAACTACTCGTCGATGTCAACATAGAAGCCACCTTCAGTTGCAACCAGATCCTCTGTAGAAAAACAACAATGGCACAAGGCTGAGTACGAGAATGTACTCCGCAAGTCTTAGATAACCTAGTATCTACATGCTTTGGCTAGAAAGGCTTTCTCTGGATTTATTTTTGCGGAAACCAATCTTTATTTGTAAACAAGAGAGAGAAGAGGCTCGTCTACTCAGAATCTTTTAAAAGGGATAAGATAGCGACTTCTTCATCTTGTTCATCACATCTTGATAACCACTAGCTTCATCAGAACCTCCTATCTAGGATCACCCCCTCAACCCGGAGGAAGCATCCTTAAGCACACGTGGGTCAACAAGTTTTATAGTGGTTAAAGTTATCTATGATCTTAGAATCTGGTCACCAAGCGTTCATAACCGTGAACACGGCTTTTCGAAAAGATTTAACCCTGCAGGGGTGTACAACTTTACCCACATGTACCAACCGACTCTTAATGCCAAATATTATTAGCCCTCTTCCTTGGAAGGCCGGCAGAGGGTGGTTGACCACGACCTTTACCTTGCTTTCATCGAGACCATGAGTCACGCAATAAGTATGATTCCGCCGTAACGGGTCAAATCCCGAAGCCGGTACTTAAAGATGTGAGGCGAGGTTGGTTTACCAGGGGCACTATCTACCCCAAGCAACCCGGTCCACGCTTCCCTACCTGTTATGATGCACCTCCATCACCTCCTCTTTCGAAAACGTTTTCAATGCGTATGCCAAATGGAAAGCCCGAACTATGTGACTCATGGAATCTACTAGGCAAGTTAGTTGCTCGTGGGGTTTTCCAGGCCCCGTGTGGTTGTACGCTCGTCTCGGTTCCAAAGGCAAGAGCTCAGTTCCTAGTGGTGGCGAGCATGGGACTACAAATACCACACCCAACATGGTCCCCCATAGAAGCCTTAGCATATTTAGTTAAACTCCTTCGAGGATGTCACCATCTCATACCTTTCTAGATTCTCCGGCATCTCTGATTCATCATTCGGATAGATCAGACATTGTTACTATGCATGGCTAAGCTATCGATATCAGAAGCTCTAGCAACGCTCAGATGCCAGACCTAGGTATGCTAGGAGCAGTGGATCGGGAGTATAAGGCTACAAAAGGGAAACAATGCAGCAGATAGGTAACACTAACTACTGACAAAAGACCACATTGGAATCATGTGCATCATAGCGAGAAAGTAATATACTTTATAAAACATAGGTTCAGAATGAGAGGCTACGCTTTCCTTGTCCGTTAGTAGAAAAGTATGGATCTTCGGTGTTGTTGACTTCAGCCTCGGCCTCGGATCCTATCACGAAGAACCAATATCGGAAAGAAAGGCGACAATCAAGACATGGCATCGATGCAATGCTCAAACATGGATGATGATATGACAAGTTAAATTGGATTGAAACGAAACCCTAAGGCATGCCTGACAATTTAAACAGGGTTCTGAGGGGTGAAAATCCTAACTCGAGGAAACTCCGAAATCACCTGTGAGGGGTTACTATGTTCTTCCAATTATACTTGCCATTTAAGTTGTTGAACAATGCATGATTATAGCTTAGATAGATATTTCTCATTTTTCTAAACATTTTGATATATTATTTGTATTTTTCTGATTTAAAATGAGTTAGTTATGATTTTTCTCAATTTAAATCCATTTTAAATCATTTTAGGAAATTATAAAACATTTTTAGATTAAATATTTATTCACTTGGGCCCACATGTCATAGTTTTATTCATTTCTGAAAACATTTATGAAAATTATTAAAAACCTGACAGGTGTGGCCCACAGGGTTTTATTTATATTCTAGAAAAAAATTAAAGAAACATTTAAGAAAAGAAAATAGCTTTATTGCATCACTGTGACGTCATGGTGACGTCATCAATGGCGGGGCTCTCAGATCGGATGCGGGGCAGGCGATTGGGGGCTCGCGCGTGTGCGTGGTTGGAGGCGTCGGAGAGAGCGCGGCGCGGGCTACCAAACAGTGGTGGCGCCGCCCAGATATGGTAACCGGAGCTACGCCGGCGACGACAAACGGCGGCAGCGACTATAGGCACATGATGCGGGGGCGACAGAGAGCGTGAGGGAGGGAAAGAAGGGGTTCCTGAGCACCAGCGGCTCACCATGAGCGCGACAGTGGTGACGGGGAGGCGAGGGGAGCTCGGACAGCGAGGAATCGGAGCGATGACTGTGGCGGCCGGCGGCGGGGAAGGCGTGGATGTCGTGCTCGATTGCGGGTGCCCGGGTCCAATTCTTTCCGAGAGATGAACGAAGGGAGCACGGCGGTTCTCCAGGACGTCTTGGCAGGGCTCAGGGATGCTGGAGGGAGCGGGGTTCGCCAGCGTCTAAGCAGCTAGGGTTTCGGCATGGCACCAAAAATTGGGGAAAAGGAATATCTAGGGTTCGTATCGGCGGCGGAGGAGTACTTGTAGACCTCAGGGACGTCGGTAGCGTGCATCGCACGGTGGGCATCCTGGCGCAGGCGGGCGGCGGAGGCGGCGACACGAAGGAGCTTCCTCTGTCGGGTTCGAATTTGACGATGGGGGAGACGATCGAACCGATATCGGGCCTAGGATGGGATGGCTTGGGCCGGTTGCTAGGCCGCAGGAGCTACGGGTGTGTGGCAGGTAGAGGGGAGCTGGGTCGGCTTGGGTAGGGTTCTGCCTACTATTTTTATTTCTAAAACATTTTCCAAATTCTGATTCTAATTTCTCTTTTGTATTTTGAGTTTCAAATCTGTTTTTGGATGTTTTAAATTTACCAGAATCTTTTGTAAAATATACCAACTATTGTGGGCCCTTTTATTCAATTTGGGCTCCAACCATTTTATCACTTCAAAAAAATTCAACCCACTTTGAATGGATTTCAAAAAGAGGGGGGAGGACTAGGGTTTAGGGTTTTGTAATTGTATTCTTAAACCTCACACTTGATCACATGCAAACATTTTATTGATTTAAACAGATGCATGCAATGCTTAAGTACTAATTACATATGTTACAAGCTTGGGCTGTTACAGTCGATTAATCCTTTATGTTTCGACATCCAATCCATTCCTAGTACTACTTCCAAACCTTTAGTTCCAAGTACTATTACATTAGCATAAAAATCTATGCCATGCATTCAGATAGGCACGACCTTGCAAATTTGTCTAGCTTTGGTGGTTGAACCAAGTATTTGAATTATCATAACATGCTTCAATTTGGTGGGTTGAATCTTACTAGTGCATGCAAATTCTTCGGTAACAAACGAGTGCGATGCTCCAGAATCAAACAACATTCTTGCAAGTACTGAGTTAACAGAAAACATACCCAGCACGACATCTGGCGCTTCTTGGGCTTCTTCAGCATGCATGAGAAAGACAGCTTCTTGTAAATTCTGTTGTGCAGATAACACCTGAATTCACAACTTCCAGTCACCATTTCAAGACATTCCGTTGCATTTTCAACAGCTGCATTCAGTTTACGCGCATTGCCTAATTGGTTCCCACCATAGCTTTACTCAAGTGGAAATCCTTTGAATCGAACAAAAAGTGCGTTTTTTCATCTATATGATTAGACCGTGCCGCTTCACTAGACTTTCCTGAACCATCCATTTGATCCCCACGGTCGTGACACCACTTTCGAAACAAAAGTTGGCGAAATCCAATGCGGAACCAAGCAGTAAGAGAAATGAATCATGGTAATTATTACTCGAAAACCAAAGTGGAACGGAGAGTCAGTTACAAAGATGGAAGTGAAAGAACAACATTCCGTGTCAGAATCGGCCGTTGCAGTTGAGCGAATTCCCTGGGGCAAACCTTCTTCCAGTTTGAACACGACGATGCTGCTGAGCTGGGGCAATTGCATTGGGGGCTGCGACAATCTTATTGGGGCACTCATTGGAATAGTGACCCTTGGTTCCACATTCATAACAAGTCACTTGAGACTTGTCCTTTGCTGCAACAGGCACAACATTGCTTCCAGTCCTTAGGGGAGTGTTGGTGTTGGTGGCGGCATTGTTGTTGTTGAACTTGGGTGGTGCATGGTTGAAATTGTTGGGGTTGCTAGGGTTGTTGTTGTGATTTCCTCCGGGCCTTGGGTTTCCACAGTTGGGATAGGTAGGACAGTTCATCGGGGGTCTATTGGTTCTTGGGGAAAATCCTGGAGATGGGTTGGGGCGATACTTTGGTGTATGATGGGTTCCTGGTTGATGCATCATGCGACGCTTGCGGTTCTCATTGGCTTGGTTGATCTTACCTTCTACCTGAATGGCAGAGTCCACTAAGGCTTCAATATCAGCAAACGGGATATTGACTAACACTGTCTACATCTCATCGTGCAGACCATTCAGGAATTTCTCCTTTTTCTTGGCTTCAGTGTCTATCTCATCCGGTGCATACCTAGCCAATGACAAAAATTTGTCATGGTACTCCACTACAGTCATCCTGCCTTGCTTTAGTTCCCTGAATTCATCTCTCATCCTCTTGATAAAACCCGGTGGCACATGGGTTCTGCTGAACTTGATTTTGAACTCTTCCCAAGTCATCATATGACCTCCATTCATGGCACGAACACTGTTCCACCATGCTCTCGCATCTCCGACCAGATAGTGGGTGGCAAACAGTACCTTCTCGTTGGCTTCCACTCTGGAAACTTCTAGGTTATTCTCCATGGTTTGTAGCCAATCATCTGCATCTAGGGGCTCTTCAGACTTAGTGAAAATGGGTGGGTTGGTCTTCTGGAAGTTCTTGAGCTTGGATCCATGGTTGTACTGATTTCCATGGCCTTGATTGTTGTTGTTGGCCATCTGAGCGATGTGCTGAAGGGTGGATAAGTTGGCTCGACGTTCGGCTCTCTCAGCTTCGTGATCCGAAACCAACATTTGCAAGATTTGCAACATCGGGTCCGGGGATGAAGTGCTTCCTCCACGAGGCATTTGAAGATTGAGATAGATCATGAGAAAAGGGGGAAATTTCTAAGGTTCAAGGTTTTGGTGTTTGAAAAGTTTTCAAAGTTTGACTCAGATTTTTTCTAGCAACTTGCTTTTCATTCATTCATTCATAGCACAGGATACAAACACACACCACAACAAAGAAAACCAGATGGTTTTAAGAACTATTCTAGGAAACTATAATACAGTGGGACCGGATACAACTCACTAATGCTAGTGCTCAAGTGCTACTACTCCTTAGAGTCGGTTTCCTCATCATCCTCCTCCTCATCATCAATGAAGGCGAAGTCATCCTCATCGGTGAAGAAGTCCATGGCCTGATCCTCCAGAAAGTCATCATCGTCACTGAGATAGGAGTATGGGTCTCCACGAAGGTCTTCCCCTGCATTCTCCCTCTCCTCGAGCTGCATGTCTCTCTTGTGGACAATCTCCTCCAACTCTATGATCCTGTGGCGGAGACGGGCAATGATGCGCTCCTTCTTGTCGAGCCGACGGCGACGAGACTGTCAATCCTTCACTAGCATGGCAATGGTCTGATCCTTCTTGGCGGCGATGGCATACTTGTGGTTGGCGTAGGAGCGGGCATTGTCTAACTCCTTCTGCCGGTCATACATCATGAAGCCGAGGTCATCCAATTGAGTCTTCAGCTCATGGTGATATGGGGCCTCCAGTGGCTGTCCCATAACATCGCGCCTTGGATAGAACTCAAAGCGAGTACCCTTGATCTGATTGATACTCTTCCCACACAGACGGGCAAGAGCTTCCTGCATGGCCCTGGCAAGTCCATCGAGCCAGTTATTCTCTCTCAATGTGAACTGAATTCCCTCTGAGGTGGGGGCTTCAATCTTTCCTCGGACACTTGCAACAACTATCCATTGCAACTCTTCTCCTTCCTAATCGTTGAGCTGAGCTCCAAAGAACTCGGGGTGTGGACGCTCCAGCATTTCCAACAGCTGGTCCAAGTCCCGCTCAAATATGAGGTCTCCTCCATTCCCCAACTGATATAACTTGCTATACTTCACGTCCATCTATAAGAATATAGGATGAGTAAGTTAGTAGAGTGATCAAGTGTCTCAAATTTTATGTAAGTTTGCAAGAATTTTTGAGGAACATGAATTTTTCATGAAAGAATCCAAGTGGTAAGAATGATAATAAGTTTTCATAAATACTCACTTCCTTGGTTTTGAAACTAAGTTTTTGATTTAAACGTCCATTCTAAACTAGGGTCTCCTATGGTCAGGATGGCTCTGATACCAACTTGTCAACACCCGGATTTTTAATCCCAGATGCCTGTTATGCCATACATCGCAATCCCAGGATTACCATTTTTGCGAGACATAACAGATTGGATATCACAGTACATCATCCATTACAAACCATACATAAGGTCTTACACAAATAAAGGATCTCATGATCCAGTCTTAATACAATCATAGCAGCGGAATAACGTAATAATAACGGTAGCATAGGCGAGACTCCATCTTCATGGTCACAGGCAATGCTGACGATGGGAGATGATCCTAGTTGTCGTAACCTTCCTGTTGTCCGTCCTCCTGATAGTCCTCTTCATAGTCTGGCCACAGGAATAGCCAGGGACAAAGCCATGAGTACTCTTTAAGTACTCGCAAACTAATACTAACAAGTGAAGTGGTTTTGAGTAGAAGATACTAAGCTCTTAGGGTTGTTTTGCAAAAATCCATATTTATGTCTACTGAGTTCAGAAGCAAAGAAAGCTAGTTGAAATTTTATAACACCTAAGTGGGAACTTGAATTTCATAAAACAACCCTGTTGTGGTCAAGTCAAAGCCATGAATCATTTCACAAGTCATTTTGAAAACATCTGACGATGGAACAGTATGGCCACTCCAACTGTCCATAACCGCGGACGCGGCTATTCGAATAGTTTGACACTCCACAGAGGTGGTACACTTTCACGACAACATTCGATACATCCGTCAGGAACAATCCTTAATTCACCATACTCAGTATGCGGATAATCAATCCTAACCTTTCAATTACACGCCCTAGTATAGGCACCTCTCCTGTGAGTTTGGCCTCTCAACCATGACCAACTGTCATCTTGTCAAAAAAACTGTCATCTTGGGAACTGCACAGGTGGTCAATCTTCACAAGGTAGCCTCGACTCAAACCTTGGCCGCAAGGGAACCCATACTAAGGTATATAAATTTCCAGTCAAGCCCTACCCAAATTTCAGGCATTGTGGTTGTACGGTAAAATTAGAACGTATCGCATCCAGACAACCATCAGTTTTATAAAGGGCTAAGACTCATGCCTTAACATTTTCATCATCAAAAACCATCTAGTGTTCAAGAACACATGTCAAAACATTTCAGTAGAATGACTCATCATTCTAAGGTTTTCATAACCATTTTTACCAAGTATTCCCATCTAAAATTGATCAAGTTTTATGCTTAGCACTAGCATCTACAAGTGGGGGTAAACACTAATGAGGGTGGTAATCACGTGAGAATGATCTAAGTTCAATCTCATGCCTCAGGATGACATCAAGATTATCTAACTTGGGCCAAGTTTTATGCTCTTTATGCTACCTTTAAATATCTTTCTAAAATTTACAAGTCACTAAGTAAACTCTAAAAGAAAGCTTTGATAAAGAAATAAAATAACCAAGCTTGCAAATAAAACTGGGATTTGGTATCATCAAGTGGGTATAATCACATATGCTTAAGGAATCTAGTTTGCATAGTTGTCATGCAAGGGTTGACTTGCAAAGTCAATAGCTTGCATAATTGCAAGTATAAGCTTGCATTGTGCAGAGTAGTGTTTGAAGTTCTCCTCGGCTTATTCTTCATAGTATTCTCCTTCCTCCTCGTATCCTTGGTCGGTACGCTCGTTTATAAATAAATACGAGGTACACAATCACCAAAAAATACTTAACTACTCTTATTTATCACGCCAATGTTTCCACTAGATTATCTAGCATCATCACAAACATTACAATCATCAAAGTTTTGTCTTATTTATTTTATTTTTGGAAAAGTAATTTATACTCAATGAAAAACTACTTAAGATTTAATATTCTCCAACTCAAACATGGGATCATGTTGACACATGTCATCACCACATATTTCAGTACATGAGAATGTGATTTAAAGTGATGTCACAATTTAATAAGGTTTTACCCTTTTATTTTAATTCATAAAAGTAACTATAAATGCCTATGAGGCATTCTTTTATTACTTGTCCATTATTTCTGCAAGTAAACCTATATATTTTTATATATTCTTAAAGGTCTTGTTAAATGTGAGTTTTGAGAGTTGGAATCAACTCAAAAGCTTTTGTGTTTGAATTTTGAAAAATGGTTGATTGCAAAAAAGCTTCCGCCTTGTTATTTTTACCATAGGTGATCTACAAATCTAAATGGTTTGACTCCAATGGGCCTGGATTAAGAACTCCAGTACCTTCCTAACAAAATTGGTTTCATGCAATTTGGTTTAGTGAATCGATCTGGGTTGATTTTTGAATCTAGGTACAGAACTAGGTTTGAAACTAAATTGGAAAATATAAATTCAAACTAACTGGGTTGTGCGGGATGTTAACTGGGCCGGCCCACTGCGCACAGCGCACGCGCGGGTGAGTTTAAGTGAACGACCCCACCAATCAGCGAGACAGGAAGGTGCGAAGCGGTACGGGGTGATCTAGACCGTGCGATCATACTCTAATCCAGCGGTTGTGATCTATCGTCTCCATCGGGCAACGTCGGCGAGACAGAACCCTAGCGCGGCCAGTGGGGGTCTACGGGGGCTCACCGGGGCTCAGGCGAAGGTCGACGATGGGGGCGAACGACGAAGTCGACGACGACGAACCTCCAGGTACCGGCGGCTTCTCCTTGGGCGGCTCCAACCAACGGCTCCTTTCTTCCTCCTCCGTGGTAGACTCCGGCCAAATTCTAGCGATGTGATGCTCCTTGCTCCGGGGGTGAGGTGGGGTGCTTATGAGAGAGAGGGAAGTGAGATGGTGTGCTGAGTTCGAACGGGGGTGGCATCTACTTATAGTGCCAGAAGGGGACCGAAGGGCGCGGGCGGACCTCGTCGGTGTCGTCGGCACAGCGAGCTAAAGGCATGGGCGACGGTAGGGGGCGGTGTTGTGCTCCCTGGCGAAGCTCAACGGCGTGGTCATGACGGTGCGAGATGGTCGGAACATCGCGGTGCTCTGGGCGGGTCCGACGTGCATTTTAATGGCGCATAGCGTCTACGGTCCGCGCGGCGGCGAATGAGCATGTCTGGGCGGTTCCCTGGGCGGTGGTGATCACGCTAATGGGCGGCGAAGGCGGGGCGCGGTTTGTGGGCGTGTATCGCGGGTGGCGCTCTAGAGCGCTCTCGGCATGCTCGCATAGAGGCTGGGCATGCTTGGGCTGAGTGGTTCAGTGGTTGGCAAGGATCGAGGCTTGGACATGGGGTGGCGGTGGACGGTGGAGTCCTGCTAGACAAGGTTGGCAAGGCTAGTGAGGCTCCTAGCTTGCTGTCGACATTGGGGTGGCAAGTTGGGCTCGGCCATGGTCACCATTGATGGCATGGCAAGCTCACAGTGGTGCTAGAGCTTGTTAATTGGGCTAGATGATCTACTAGTAGCTTGTTGTGAACCAGAGAGGAAACAAGTTAGGCCAACATTACTGCACACAATAGTGTTTGATGTTTGTTTGTTTGGTGTCTGCAAGGTGTTTGATGAAATGGCCGAAAGAGATTTAAATTTTAATTTTTGATTCAAACTTGGTGGGTGTATTAGTTACATACTCAGTAGTCTCTAGTTAGTTGGAAAGGTCAAGGGGAATTGGTTTGGTTGGTTTTTGAAAATGGGTGATCTTCACATATGTTATAGATTCAATTTTGAATTGTCATTTGAATCAAGTTGCCAAATATTTCTGTAGGTTTGAAAGGTGGGCTTGGGTTCACTTTTACTTGGTCTAGCAAGGGGTGAAAAGAAATAGAAATGTTTCTGTTTGAAATCTTGAACTAGAAACACTCAAAGTGGCCTAGTGAGCAAGATTGGCAAAAATGACCATTTGCTTATTTTGTTTGTTTTTTATTTTCTCTTGATTTGTTTCTGCTTGGAAATGTTTTAGATGATGTTGTATTCATCTTTAAACCATTCCTTGCTATTTAGATCAATCACACAAGTCCATTCATGCATTCATACAATCAGCACATCCACACATGCATTCATATTGATTTGATTAACAAATT
Organism: Avena sativa; assembly: GCA_916181665.1. Classification (NCBI taxonomy): domain Eukaryota; kingdom Viridiplantae; phylum Streptophyta; class Magnoliopsida; order Poales; family Poaceae; genus Avena; species Avena sativa. The sequence goes on along the minus strand of OV702280.1, from coordinate 387,720,831 downwards.
TTTTGTTAACCCTAATTTTGGTGATTGGAATTTGATAATCATTGTTCAATATTTTTGGGATGTTACATGTTTTCACTAATATATATATATATTTTGTATATGTAGTTCCCTGTTCAGTACGTAGGCCAGGCCAGCCCGTAAGTTTTCCGGACCATGGTAATATATTGGACTAGCACCGAGTTCAAGAAGAAGCAACCGCGTTGAAAGGTGGAACACACACGCAAGGCAACGTCACCCTCGCTTGTTGCATCCAGAATAAGGTGAGGAATGCATTCTCTAATCTTGGTCATCGTGTGGTTCCTTACTCCGTGTTCCTCTGCATGTATCTACGTGCTCTGTTTTGCAGAAAAGAGAGACAAGCGTGGAGCCCACCTTATTCGAGGTTTGGACCGAGAAGCGTAAGATGACAAACAAATAGGATGGGATAAATAAGTGGGTGAGTTCTTACGCCGAGGTCTGGAATAAGGGGTACCGGGACAAGCATGCCCAGGTAAAAGACAAGGAGGTGGACCCTCTCACCGCTCCCTTTGACCCCGAGGTGGCCATGCTAACGGGAGAAGGAAAGAAGCACATCCGCTTGTGGATTGGAGACGGCTCTGTCGATCCTTTGACTATCCCGTCTATGAGACAGGTCTGTCATGGAAGGACAAGTGACATGCCTCATGTAGAGACCTGCCCGATGGTTTCGTCCATAGCTATCGACCAAATCCGCGTATATTCTTCTTCCTGGGTCATCCACACTTCATTACATGTTTTCCATTGCAACATTCATGACATTCCGATGACAAGACATAGGCTGAGGTGGCCGCTGAGAGGAGACAAAGGTAGGAGGCCGAGGGATTAGAGGGTGAGGAGAGAACTTGTTTTTTTGGTGCAAATAGAGGGGTCGGGTCTCCTCTATTTAAAGGTGGGAGGGGAGGGGAAAACCCTGGGTTCAAGGGGGGAGGGAACCCCAAGCTGCCGCCGGCGACGACCCTAGGCCCCACTGTGCGGGTAGGAAACCCTAGCGTTTCAGCTGGGCTCCCTCTCCCCTTTCTCCTTTCAGCTGGGCTCCCCCTCCCCTTCCACCCGAGAGTGGCCCCATAAGAAATGGCTGCCCATAAATATAAATAATAAAATATATTTTAATATTAATTCAACTAATTAATATAAAACACATATACTATCATATGTCATACTCCAGAACTCCTTTCGGACCCCTCCGATCAACATCGGATGTTACCCGGAACCTTTTCGGTTTCTCTCTCTTATTTCTCCTGCGGTGCCGGTTCGATCCCAATGTGTCCACACCCTTAAGTCTGCCACCCTTCGGCTCGGGGATGCTATGGACATGACCAAGACCCCTCTTGCGTCAATGGTCAATGGCGGGACTTGGATGCCCATAATGACCACCCGTGCATTCACGAATCTCATCGCTTGAACCTTAACTGTGTAGTCCTATTCCCTTTGCCATATGATACCTAGGTCATCCGAGATTTGATCTCAAGCATCTCCATACTTGTGTTCGATCTCGTTTCCGATGAGCTCGTTTACTCGTTCCCGTGCTGTTGCATTCCATGACATAGGCATACGTTTGCAAGCTTCGTTAATGCAACGTCACCGAATTGGCCACGTGTATCTATCTATTACTTAGATTGGCAAATCCTTGTTTTGATAAAAACTCCTTAACCTGTTTCTTCGGAAAACCCAACGATACGTTTATGATCACCCTTTCATAACTTGATGCTTGATATCATCAAAATCTCCTTCCAAAACGGTGATTATGCATTTCTCACAGTCAGAGGATATAAGCCACGATGTTTCTAAGTTATCATCAACGACGAACGTTAATTAACTAGATCTCATTATGATTAACTTTGGGTGTTTGTCTATCACAATATTCTCTAATAATGTAACCTCATTGTCAATCAACACTATCACCATGATCTCAAAGCCATAAGATCATCACTTGCCCAATAAGCTAGTTTGCTAGAGGTAACTAGAGACATGTTTGTTTACATACCACACATGTATCAACGTTTCGTATTAATACAATTATAGCATGATAAGAAACGTATTATGAACATACAAGAGATACGTCAAATAAAAGCACTTTATTATTTGTCTCTAGGGCATATCTCCTTCATCCTCTGCTTGTCGCTCTGATGGCGGGAGGGGTGGGGACCTTAGACCTGCACCCGGCGCTGTAGAAGGGTCCCTAAAGTTATCGGCATCGGCGTTATGGTGGATATGGCGGCGTTGAGCGGGACAAGAATAAGGTATTCCCGCCTCCTCTTCCACCTCGTCTGCGACGATCTTGCCGCTGGCGTTGAGGAGGGCGGGGATTCGTTCGCCGCTTCCATGAAGTGGTGGATCCCGTCCAGTCTATATGTGTTCTAGGTTTGGGGCAATAGTGGTTCAATGGCGACACCTTCAGCTTTAAGGCGCTAGTACTTAGGGGCACGTGCACGAAGACTTCCCGACTGTCATCAACAACATCAGGCCGGCTCCGGTAAGGGAGCGGCGACAGCGGCACGTCGGCAGATCGCTCTGGCGGCAATAGTGGTCGCTAGGTGATCCAAGGATCTCGATATATTTTTTATTATGTTTAAGGTGCTTTGTACTTATTGTGAACTCATGAAATAGACTCAGATCTTTAAAAATAATAATTATTCAGCAACAAATTTTAGATAAAAAATGGAGATCGTGGGTTCGTGGGCCGTTAGCAGATAGATCTGCAGCAACTCCTAGTGGACTGTAGCCATCCACTAGGGCCGTCAGATCCAAATTTGTATGGCCTAGATCGCGCGCCTCTCCCGTTTTCTTCCCCGACGATCCATTCCTCTCTCTCCCACGCCGCTCCCGTTCCCTGCCCTATCTAAGCGTGACCCACCGGAATGCGGCTCTGAGGTATCTCTCGCAGCCATCCCACCATCCCCGCTTCGTACAGACACCGAAGTGCTTTAGCTTAGCGACGCCGCCCCGGCCTCGCCCGCCAACTGCTCCGCCTCTCGTGCGCGCCGCCGTCGCCGGTCCCGTTCCCGTTCCCGTTCTACCTCATCCGGCCATCCCCTCCCTTCTGTCATCACCCCGTGCACTGGTTCTTCAGGTATGAACTTCTGTTCATCTTGAAATTACTTAATCCCTTGCTTGCGTCCACACATTTTGGGTGTGCTTTCTAGATTTTGTTTTTGGTGGGGGGCACAATCTAAATTGGGGTGTCTGCGTGGCGATGGTCTATTTTGGGGGACCGAGGTGGACAGTTGCTGGTACTTTGTAGCAGTTCAACGAGTTGATCAGAGCCATAAAAAATTTGATCACGGAGGATGCATTTTCAAATGTATTCAGAAGAAAGATGATGTTTTTATACAAATGTTTTATTTCCTAAGAATAATTCTGGACGTTTTGGAATCCCCTGAAACTATACGGCGATTCCAGGGCCCTATTGTCCTGTGAACGATATCTAGAGAGCCACATGGTAACTCTGTAAGATGATTGATATCTGAACTGAAAGATTTTGTTCCATACTATTCAGCTCAAAACATTTGTAGTGTGCAACCAAGTCATTGTCTCCTTGCTGCGTACTCTAATATATGTTTATTTTTTTATACAGGCGCTAGATGTGGTTCACCTAAGCCATAGTACATCCACTTTGTGTGTTGATTTCTAAGCACTCTTCTGGCACAAAATGTCATCGCTTTTGCGCTTCAGTCAACTGAGGAAGAACATATGGAACAGTTGTCCTGCCAGGGCTCTTACGCAACATGTTGGACTTTCATCTGGAAAGGTTCTTGATCCAAGAAGCTACGAGAAGTGTCATTTTACAACAAGGGCTCAAGAGACAGCTAGTTTGGACAGAACTGCTCTGGCTTCATGTGTTTCCGGAATTCAGCCATTTAAGTTTCAGCAGACTTCAGAATATAAGCAATCTGGGACTATTCTTGTCTTCGACACTGAGACTACTGGTTATTTCAACAAGGACAATAGAATCGTTGAGTTAGCACTCCGTGATCTTTCTGGAGGAAAGAATAGCACATTTGAAACTCTCATTAATCCTGAGATGAAAATTCGCAAAATCGTTTCAGCTGTCAATAACATTAGCACTGATTTGGTCTGCAGACCTGATGTCCCGAGGTGTGTTTCTCTGCCAATGCGCATTCATGTTATTGCCAACTGCTTCACATTCAGTCTTTAGTTTTAGTAAAAATTTGTGCATTTTGTAAGTATTTACGATATAAATTTTGATTTTGTGTATGTATGACTTTATTAACACTTGACTTGCTCTGAATAATGTAGGTTCTCTGATGTACTTCCGTTTCTACTGGCATATGTTCGAAGCCGCCAGGCTCCTGGAAAACCAGTTATATGGGTTGCTCATAAAGCAAAAACATTTGATGCCCCTTTCCTTGCCCAAGAGTTTGATCTTTGTAAAGCACAGATGCCTGAAGACTGGCTGTTTGTTGACAGCCATTGTTTGGCAATGAAGTTGCCGAAGCTTCCAAAAACAGATGGTACATCCTCTTTGCCCCAGGGCTCAGTGGTTTAAAAGCACTTCATATCTTCAGGTTTTGGGTATAGCGTATTTGGTGCAAGGGTGAAGGGTGGTTTTCTGTCTATCACTTATCAGAATACAAGTTTCGCTTGATCATTGTTTAGGTAGTTCTTTCTTTTACTGCATAATGTTTGTAGCGCAACTCAATTTCACATGTTTGTGTCCTCATATAAAAGGTCCCATGTTTGTGCTTTCATTAATTATTTACTTGTTGTCTGTTGGGTCTGGTAATGCGAGGAACATTTTTGTTGAAGTGGCTAATTATTTTTGCTTTTTCCATATGTCCATATAATATTTGCAGTCCCAGTTGGTTATCTATATTGTATAATTTTGGTCAATCCACAGCAGAAGTAACCATAGTCACATGGAGTTTTACTGTTGTCTTGCAGAAAAGATACATCTTCTGAACTTGGGGGCACTGAGCAAACGCTATGGCATCTCTGTGGAAAACCCTGCTCATAGAGCAATGCAAGATGTGACGACATTATGTCAAGTTTTCCAGAAAATCACTTGTGATCTAAAACTTACATATAAAGGGCTCATAAATGAGGCCATGAAGGCTAGTGATTTCAGCAAGGTTCTTAAGTAAATACTTGCAGTCTTCAGCATCCTTGTTTTAGTGGTTAGTTTATGTGACTTTCCCCAATAGGATAACTTTGCTTTGCATTGTTCGACATTGTTGCCTTCGGTGTAGCTCAAGAATCGTGCCTTGCTTTATAGAATGTAGCTGCATTTGTCAGTGAAAGACCTACTGTGTCAACTGAACCCTTGATATTTACCTGCAATTAGCATAGCAGATGTAGAACAATAGCTAGGCCGTTTCTGTTAATTTTCCCTCCAAGTTTACAAGTCTCTGTATCTATTAATCTTTGCTGACCACATATTTATCGTGGTTTGCTTTGTTATGGCACTTGTTGAACACTGCTTGATAAAACTATTTTGTGGACTAATGGTTGGCCATATACGGCCTTTAGACCCAACAGTATGACAGGCCATGGTCCTTTTCTTGTTTCCAGTAGGTGCTGCTCCTGCTGTAGTATACTCTGCCTTTTCTGTGAACCATATTCGACAAGAAGTCAGTAAGGAACCGAACATAATAATTACTACATCCTTTGGTATCCACGGCTGTTAAGCTAGATATTCCCCTCTATTTCATGTAATGGTAGCATTTTCTGTGCTAACTTTTTAGCATGTTCACCCTAGTTTGGTATTTTTCGGAGAAATGAGGCGGGGATAGTCGGACGGGCCCTCTAGTTTCATGAGCCTTTGTAGATCGTAATTGTGTATGGTGATTTTGCGCATGACGAAGCATAGTACTGTACATCTGCTGAGCTTTTTTTAAGGTATATATTTGTATATATGAAGGTAGAGAAAACTCTACCCTGTGAGCTTTATTGATGCGCTTTTCTGTTTCAAACCTTGCCATCCCTGCAAACTTCAACAGGCAAGCCAATCAGAGTCAAGTATCTTTTATACCATCTGTGCAAATCCCAAGTATGAAAAATTGTTCATTTTTTTTTTTTGAAGGAACAAGTAAGAACGTGGCAAAAAAATGTTGTTTGCACCCATGTTTATCATTTCTCAGGTTTAACTGGTGACCTAACATAAATATATTCTTATTCTGAACCCCTTTGATTCATCTTCCACAGAGTGCTTCGCTATGAGATGACCATGAAACCAGCTGAGCGGGTTCCTTATATGTAAATAGTAGAACTATATTTACGGTGAGAAGAAATGCGGATACCGTATATTTTGCTTTCAATGTCAACTGGTTAAAGTTAAATCCATTCATCGTTGTCTGCTTGCCTCCCGTTCCATATGTGCAACATCGTTTTGATCCCAGCTGACTGGGAACTACGTCCACCTGTAGTTAGTAGTATTTTTTTTTTTGAGGGGCACCTGTAGTTAGTTGGTGCAGGGTTTTGACGTGGCGTTTCGGTAGGTCTGGATGTGCAGTATATTTTGTTTGTCGATTCTGGTCAGTCCTGGTGCGTATTTTGATTCGGTGACACTAGGAACTCGTTAACTCTGCCGTTGTTGAGAGTTGGAGACCAAGCTTGTTCTGCCACCCTGCAAGGTTTGCACATCTGGTTGGCACTAGTGATTCTGCCGTTCTTGCAGAAAATACTGAACGCGATGTTGTATCTAAAGAAAATCGGCTGAGAACGGCCATCCTCTTAGTTAATAAGTACTGTAGAGAGTAAAAAAACAAAAAAACGGATTTGCTAGTTCTCATGCATACGAGAACTTATGTATTAGTCACCTCTCTAACTATTAGATTTATCTCGCATTCGTGCAACTAGAAGTTAAAATTAGTACTCCCTCCGATTCATATTACTTGTCGCAGAAATGGATGTATCTAGCACTAAAACATGTCTAGATACATCCATTTCTAAGACAAGTAATATGGATCGGAGGGAGTACAAATTTTATAAATTGAAATTAGATTGTAACTAAAAATTAGCACAAATAGTAAGACGACAACAGCTGACTTCGACATAAAACCACAACAGTACAACACCCATTGCGCGGTATCCATGATGGTAGCTAGAGCAGCAGCACTAGGAGCGCAGCGAGATATATAACCAATTTTCTGGAAGTGGAGGGCTGCTATATCTCGTTCGATGTTTGGCCGAACGCCTTCGTGTGGCCTGACGGAGCTGCCACCCCAGGACGGCACACACAGCTGCACACTCATCTTCGGCCACGCGACGCAAGCTACTACTCCGACTGAATTTAGCATGACATTATAGGCTTTTTTTTTTATCAAGGCCTGCCTCCTAGCTCACGAACGAACAGGGCGTGGACTTTCGGTCCATTTGTGAGAACTGGAGGTTGAAAATGTGAAATCGCAAGGAACACGAAGGAGCTTTCTTTAGGCAAACAACACGACTCTGCTGCCGGACTTCATTAATTGCCAACAATTGCTAAATCGATTACAAGTTTATCTAAGAGCATGTAGGTGTTTAGGATGGTGCTTAGAAAAATAAATCGGTTTTTCTTTAAGCACCAGTGCTTATCTATACTAGATAGATGTCTAACTAGGCACCTCTTCTATAGAAATAAGCACCAATGCTTAGCAAAATGGTTGGTTTATTTTTATAATCACTCCTCTAAACACCTCCCATTATACATGCTCTAAGATTAAGATAAAATTAATTGACTGAGTCAAGAGATGACCCGAGCTGGAGTGGACGACCCCACTCTAGAAAGACCCTTGCCCTCTTAGTCAGAAGATTTTCGTGTGACAGATTCTCCATGACCGCCTTCCTTCAAGGGTGGAGGTTTCTAAGAGAAACGGTTCGGGCAATGGCTTGTGTTCCCTATGTGGGATGCTGGAAACCTGCGCCCATATTGTGTTTACATGCCCCGCCGCCCAATTTCCGTGGAGCTTTATCCTGGATGCCCTGGGGCCCACTTGGCATGTCGAGGACCTAGGGGAGTTCCTAAAGCGGAGGCAAACCGTATCGAAAGGAGGCGGTGCCTCTTATGGTAGTGTTTGCTGCCCTGACCTAGATCTTGTGGAACGTTCACAATAAGATGGTGATTGGGCGCGTGTACCCGCGACAGGCTTCTGACTCCATTTTTTCTTTTCTTGGTTTCCTTCAGCAGTGATCCTCGCTAGCTAGGTGGAAGGACCAGGAGCACCTGGACAACACTCTTCAGTCGCTGCATGGACACGCCAGTCTCTTTGCGGCCCCTGCTCCACCTTGATGGCGTGTGTTGTGTCCCGGCTCCGGTGGTGGTTGTTTCGTTTTTTAGGTTGCCTTGGGCTATGTTGTGTTGAGGCCCTAGCGGTACCCCTTTTATTTTCCCTTCTGACGTAGTTATCGTTGGACCCGTTGTATGTCCGACTGATATCTGAATGTTGCTTTATTTATAAAGCGGGACGAAAGGCTGTTTCGAGAAGAGTGTACTTTTTTTTTTTGGGAAAGACGACCTCTACTCTAATCAAAAGACTAAAGACTCCTACAAAAGAGGAAAAAGCGAGGACTAAAATGAGAAAGTAAGGACATCTGACACGATAAAGACACAGGGAAGAACTAAGGTATACCCAATGAATGGAGGTTCCCTTGAGAGTGTACCTACCTATCTTACTCTATTTGAAGGAGAGAGCATGTGCAACACAAGAAATATTCAAAATGGGAGTTCATCGAACCAGTTATAAGAAATCTTATCAATTAAACATGTCCTAGCTAGTTCATGTGCACCTCCATTTGCTTCCGACATGGAGTTTAGATAACTTCAAACCTATTTATTCTCGTCTCACTGATTGTTTAACAACCTTTCAAGTTCATGACTTTATTTCTAAATTTGAGTGTATGCCTTTCCTCTAAAACGAGCATGCCAGCTCTCAAGGAATTTAGATCTGTGGTATAAGCATTTTTCCGCCATGTTGCGTAATTATAGACACATCTAACTCACGGCAGTTGCTAACCAGGGACGATAGATTGCCCAACCATCACACGCTATATGTCCATCGATCTACATGACACCATGGTGCACGCTGCACGCGCATGCCAAAACGGCACATTTCTAGTGACGGGGATTTGCTCAAGAAGATACATGTCTGACTTGGGACTCGACCTATGTGCAAGGTCCACGGGTGGATCTTTTGTTAACGTTGTTCATCCAGATTGTTGGAAAAAAGGCAGATCTTCAAGGACCGAAGATCTATATGTCAAAGAAGACCAATTGATAGGGGTTAACCTTAAGGATGACCTGATCTTCACGGATCTTGTGGTCAAATTGATAAAAAGGTGAGAGAAAGGGAAAAGGTAGCGAAAGCGAATACACACCTCGCGAATAACACGATGAACACACGCAAACACAACACCATACAAGGCCTATTGCTCCATCTAGCGGTCATTGGTCTGGTCGAATCGTCGCAAGAAGAGATTGGTCAATGTGCTCCCGTCAATCCACATAGGAGGGGAAAGAACACCTTGGAGAGGATCTTGATAATTTTACGATAGCCAACTCAAAGTAAAGATATTGTACAACTAAGGATGCTCAAAGACCAAATCCATAGAGATTGGTAACGATAGTCGGTCCCCCATTACTAGAAAAGGGTTATCCATGAGTTTGATACCTAGTGGCGCATGGCCAATGTGATGTGCCACTGATAAATAACGGTGGCACACCGTAGTGCCATGCGCCATGAATAATCCCACTGTCAATGATGCACCACAGCAGCATGCGTCATAAATAAGGATGGGCCATCCATATATGTCACTTATAGATGGCCCAGTGACATATCTAAGGTGCATGCTCCTGCGGTGGACCATAGACAGTCTTATCTGTGGCGTATGGCAGGTACATGCGCTACAGATAGTCTAGAGCCATCTATAAGTGGGACATATAGATAGTGTCAAATTATCTATGTCGCATGGATATATAACGCACCAAATATAAGTTTTCAAAAATTCTACTCACACACACACACGGATCGTCTTGTTAGTCTTGCAAAAAATAAAAGAAAATGGAAAACACTTTAATTTTTAAATCCTTTGATATGTAGGTAGTTAATGTGGTCTAGTTTGTAGCAAAATTAATAAACAATAATTTCGACTTTTTTGCAAAAAAAGTCATGCCACGGTAAAACGTCTATAACTTTTGCGTACAATGTTAGAAAAAAATTAATATATCAAAATAACGAGCACGAGATTCTACATTTGCTCGTTACCCCTTTAGGTCATTTAGCGATTTTTTAGAATCTCAAAATTTGAAAAGGGAAAAAAATTATGAAAACAAGAAGCTTTTTTCCTACAAAAAATGGAGCCCACTTAAGCGTGGCTTGTTTTAAAATCTGAGCTCCCCTCCTCTTCTCCTTCTTCTCCTCCCCTTCTCCTCCTTCCCCTCTTTCTTCTCCTTCTCTCCTTCTCCTTCTCCTTCTTCTCATCTCCTTCTCCTTCCCTTCTCTCTTGATCTCTACTTCTCCTCCTCCACCTCTACTTCTCCTCTCTCCGACCACAACGTCGTCCTCGATCTCCTTCCCGACCCCCACCATCGCTCGTCCTCGAAATCCACCCCGACCAAAGCGGCGCCGTCCTCAAGCTCCTCGTCCTCATTTGGTCTCGAGCGCCTCTTATCGGTGCGGCCACGACCTCCCACACCTCCCTACGGTGGTAGGTTGTGGTCGCGGTGAGGCGACGAGGCGACAACAACGAGGCAACGAGATCCTGATCCCGCTTTTTTAAAATTTTCAAAATTTTATCTATGGCGCACCATACCCACATGAACCACAGATAAGTTTTCATATATCGCCTATTTTTAGAATTTTGAAATCGCTACCAATGTGCACCAAACCAACATGCGCCACTGATATGGTGTGATGACAGTGGCACACGGTCCGTGCACCATGGATAGCATATTATGTGGGCCACTGATAGGACCCTTGTAAGGGGATGAGGCAAAACTAGAGAGATTCCACAAGGGGGTTGTCTTCTAGTATATCATATGTGCCTGAGGGAATAAGGGAGAGCCATATGGGATATTTATAGTACTTGGGGTAAAGGAAAAAAATTAGGGCACCAAACCTAGATTCTGTGTGCAGACAGGTGGAGTTCATCGGTAAGTCCTGCAGATCCGGGGTTGACACCGGATGCTTCGGCCGTAAGTCCGGATGGGCCAAAGCTAGGACCGGACGTTTTGGCAGAAGCCAATTCATTCGGCGGGTGACAGACAAGTATACTGCAAGGGATTTCGGCGGAGGTCGGGCTCGACCGGAGCTGGTGTCGGCTTGTTTGGTGGTGGGTTCAGCTGGCCGAGCCAAGGGCTGGATTGGCCTGTTGGTTCCAATGACAGGTTCGACCGGATTGTCCTAGCACCGACTTCAGTCTTCACTTCATCTTGTGTGTACTTGGCTTCTTCTCTTGGCATTCCTTCTTGAGGTTCATAGCCGAGGATACACAAAGTATTGGCATAAAGTAGCAGACCATTCAAAGGAGAGTCAAAATGACACATAGAGAGGATCGAGTTCACCTTATCATGTAGTTGTTTGGTCCGAGCACGAGTCATTGGTCCACTTGGGGGACTTGGCATAGTAGATGGAGTAATGTCGATAGGACGGGTTGCATCACCTCCCCCCCTTGGGAAAGAGTCGTCCTCGACTCTTCATCATCTTCACATGATCTGTATGCATTTGTACCTTCACACAACAAAGACCAAGCAAAATATTTTCGTGCTAGATAGAGGATCATGTCATTCGTGGCATGTCCATTATTGTTGTCGACACTATTAGCACAATACATGTATAGAAAATGGAATGCATATGCAAGGTCAAAGTGTATGGAATTTATTTAAATATCATTCAAATGTGGAAACTCAAAACATATAATGTCTTAGTGTGGCACTCAAAGCATTTGACTAAAATTTTGATCAACATCTTTGATGCAAGAATAGGATAATTAGGCATAAATACATGAGGAAGGACATCCAAAAGAACATCATTTGTGTAAACAAACCATTTTAAAGAGCAAGTGTTCCTTATGTTTGTTGCAATGACAATACAGGATACTTGGTAGCCCTCATGACAATACATGCTCATAATGGCATTATGGTTACACACAAAACATAAAAAAAGAATTTTTCAACATTTTTGTTGCAACACATAAAGCATCAATATTCAATAGCAAAGAAACACGATTTTCACAAGGTGAAAGAATACCATCAACATGCTTGCAAGCAAACCGTATGAAAGAGAAATTTCTCAACATGAAATATGCAAAGCATGCAAAAGGTATTAGAGCCGGGTTCGGTCTTTAACTCACATGGGGGATGCCCTCAAGAGCTCTTTTTGACAATTCCTGCTCAATCGAGATTGACATTATAGTGTGGGTACCTACACACATTATACACAAAAGGAAGAACGTGTGTGTATGATAGATAAACACATCATCCATCATGATGTATCTTTTCTTGTGAACATCACCATTAGTATTAATCAAATGTAATTTATATGCATGGTGAATATGTAAGTGGGAAACATGCTTATCATGGCATTTATCAAAGTCTCCAAAACATGAGAAAGTTATGGGGCAATTTCATTATAAACCATAGCAAAACAAGTGAAAGACAAATTATTCAACTTATTGCAAGCAACATGATAAATTGAATAACTATCATGGCAAAGCATGTCCGAAGCAATATCATGGTTTTCGACAAACATAGGGAAAGAGAAATTCTTCATCAAGTTTATCACAACACTACAAGCAATTTTATTATCATTGCAAGCAAAACATTCGAAAGAAAAAATGTTCATCATATTGCAAGCAATGGACGGATACACGAAACATTTATAGCATGTCATGTCTATGGAAACATCATCATAATAAAATAATTTCACATGATCAACATTATGCGAAGGCAAAGTATCACATGGAAATACAAAATAATCATATGCAATGTCACACGTAATATCCATAGCATGCCAATCATCACAATTCATCATTTCCACTAGTGGGATCATGGCATCATCAACACCCATATGATTACCTTATTCATACCTCTCATATCAAGTGGGTATTGTGATAGTAGGGGACTCCATGTGGCCGACTTCGTCTTCTTGATGTGGCCATGACGTAGTATTATCTTCATCCACCATGTACATCTTGTCCATTTGAGGCAATATCGCTGCGCGGCTTGGCGTTTCTTCATTCATGGAACCTGGTACCACATAGGAGAACATAGTGGAGGTAGAGGGTAAGTCGTTAGAAATTCAAATGGTCTCACTTGACATATCAACTACCAATCTCAACTCACTCGGTGTATCACTCATGCCCTCAAAGTGGAAGTACTCAATCTCCCATATGGTAGAGTCACTCATCTCACTCGTATTCACATGCAGGTGGACTAAGTGACTCTCACACTCACACGGAATTGGTACCACGACATCACTCAAGCATATAGGGCTATACTAGGTTTTCTCAACTCCATGCGCCTCCTTTGGTGAAGGGAAAGTCTCATGCTCACCATTTTAAAATATATTGCCTTTAAAGTTGGATGCCATAAGATGGGCATCATCACTCACCTCTTTGGTCGAAGGGAATATCCCATGCTCGACCATCTTGTCGCCATCTTGTAGTTTGGGTGCCATTGTGGTGGTGGCACTCTTATAGGAAGTATTGGTACTTGACACCATCTTCGCCATTTTATCCAATTCTTTGCAAAGCAACTCATTTCATTCTATCTCATGTGGAGTCATATTTTTGACAACCTCGTCCAACTTGGTGAAGTAGAGATCCATCTCTCACTTGTATTACATTATTTGAGTGCTTGAAGAAGAAGTTGCATTGAATTTCTTGTAGTTGGATGCTTTATATTGGACTTGAAGTTTTCCCTTGAAGCTTTATGCGTTTAAGAAGGCTTGCTCTGGTGCCATTTTGGTGGTGGCACTAGTAGTGGGAGTGTCGCGGTATTGCCGACGAGTACGCCATGGAGGGGTCCTCACAGTGCGTGTTTAGAGACGTGGGGGAAGGCGGACGGTTGACGGGTATGAGGTAACACAACTTACCCAGGTTCAGATCCCACAACGATGGCGGAATCCTACTCCTGCTATAAATCACTATAAGGGCAATACGCCGAGTTACAGAGATAGGTTCGCTGTGCGAGGTTGTCTGAAGTTGTGCCCTAAAGGCTCCCATAGGCCCGAATTATATAGTCGCCAGGTCCTAGGGTTACAGGGAAAAGTCCTAGCCGGACAGGTTACAGAGTCCTACACCGTCCATTACTAGTCTTGTGTATCTTGTACTCCAAGGCTCTGGGTACGTCGGTGACTCCAACCGTAGCCTTCCTTTATCCGGCATGGGCCTCCCTTCTGGATCCATCTAACTGGGCCGCCCAGCAGGCCATGGGACATGCTACCAACTGTGGTCCACCCGGGTTATCCGGATAGGAGACATGCTATGAGGATACCCATATAGCATATCACCAACAGTATCCCCCAGAGAACTCCGAGATCTTGCGCCGTCTTGCCTCTTCATGTGGAATGCTCCGTCTAGATGGATGTCGGCAAATCCTCAAGCAATATCTTGTAGTCCTCTCAAAGAACCCTGCAAGATTTTCTCCGTCTTCAACACGTAAGTCGGAGAAATGTTGAATCTTCCATCATACTCTTCCGTAGCCAGACTGGATCCGTCCATGCCGGAATCTTCTGATGTGACGGCTCATCTGCCTATGTTAGCTAGGGCGACGTAGGCTTAGGTCAGCGACGCCTCTTAACTCACACATGCAGAGAACGCAATCATGTCTGATTTTCCCACGCGAGCGATACGAACCGTTGGCGGTGACGGTTGGAGACGTGGCGAAATTTCCGCGCACGTTCGCGAACACGTCGTCTACGCGGCAACCGTCCGATCAAGCTGCACGAATCTTGATGCTGCAGATGATAAATAGTAACCGTGGTGGAATTTCTACCTTTTACCTCATTCTCTCCTCACATCGTCTTCTTCCTCCAGCGCGTGCCCCCTCGAGCTCTCCGCGCAAAACTCGCGAAAAACCCTAGCCTCGATCCGCACCAGTCACCTCCATACTCACTCCATGGCTAGCATCAGCACTTCCCCTTCCATGGCGGCGTTGAGCGAAGCCGCAGCGAAGCCGGCGAGCTCTGTCGTCGTCCCCCAGAGGGCTTGGTCATCCCCGTCACAACGGTGATTGAGTCCACCGGCGGCGACCATAATCTGGCGGCACTGGAGCCGTTGGAGGAGGAGCTTCACTCGCACAAGGGCGATTGGCTCGGCTCATACATCACCAACCGTGACATCCAGGAGCTAATCGCCGAGGGCTATCTCCCTGCGACGGAGGGGCTCGCCTAGCGGGCGGCGTCGGCCGGCGAGGTGACACCTTCTCCCCAAGCCGGAGAAAAGGTGTACCTCAAAGCCCAACTAGTACGCGGTGTCTCCCTGCCCATCTCCAACTTCTTCCTTTCCGTCTTGAACCACTACAGAGTCCAGCCCCAGAATCTTTCTCCCAACAGTATCTTATCGCTTAGCAACTACGCGGCGCTCTGCGAGGGTTACTTAGGGATAAAGCCTAGGCTAGACCTCTTCGTGTACTTCTTCACCGTCAAGCGTGAAGCCAGAGCTAGTAAGGAAGAACTTAGGAATTGCGGCACCATAAGCTTCAAGATCCGTCCTGGCCGGCGGTTCCCCGACATCGTCGGTCACGAGTCTTGCAAAAACTGGCAGTTTACTTACTTCTACGGCCCAGATATCCCTCTGGCCGGCCGACAAGTAACGTACCCGGACTTCATTGACGGAGCCGCCGCTGAAGCCTCGTCATGGAGATCCCAGGCCTCAATTCCCTCCGACCTCGATGCTTCCCGCGCCATAAGGCGGATAGAATGGTTCGTAGAGACGGGTTTGACCGGCTTGGACCTAGCCATGTGCTGGTTCATCGGGCGAATCCAACATCTGCAGCACCGCACGAAGCTCATGCACGAGTATACCAGCGATAGAAGGGATAGCCTCCGCATCTCCGTGGACAACTTCTCGAGCGACTCCGTCAAGCTCCGCCTTAAGGACATCGTCAAGGTGAAGGACAAGAAGCGTGGCTTCACCATCACCTATGACATGTTCGTAGACGGCAAGTGCCCAAAGGTAGTTATTTATTTTCCGTGTACGGCATATACTCCAGTTCTTCCGTCTTGCAAATGTCATCTCATCTAACATGGTGACTTCTCACTTAACAGCTTAGCAACATAGATGAGGACAGCATGGCTCCTCAAATCTATGATCCAAAGATGAAGGAAGTCACCGTCGTGTCCGACGACGATGCTCCGTTGGCACGAAAGCGGAAGAGCTCCACCTCTGACGCTGCTGACAGAGGCAAGGAGAAGAATACGGAGGGTGGAGCCTCCAAGAAGACTACCGCCGCCCTGGAGGCGAAAAAGAGAAAAGTTACTGGGATCCCCTTTGCCAAAGCACCCCCCACTTGTGTAAGCTTCTTTCTTTCCGACATTGTCTATTTATCTGTCTTGCTCCTGTACTTATGCATTTCTGCACGTTTCAGGAAGAAAGCCACGACCAGCCTGAAGAAGACCTCCAAATTGGGGGCTTCTAGAACCATCAAGGATATGCTGCATCGCGACGCATCTCCCGCCATCGCCCCTGCCACTCCCTCTGTCAAGACTTCGTCTGCCCCGACAAGCTCACAAGCGAAGGAGGCATCTGGTCCTTCTGCCATGGAAGTGGACTCAGGTGCCTCTACCGAGGTTGCTGTCGTCGGTGAGCAGGCGACGCAAGAGAGTGCCGCCCACCAAATGGCTGAAGCTCCGGCTAAGGATGCCATTGGTGGCGGTAAGGCGGTGGTGGAAGCAGGTACTTCTGTCGTTGGCGGCGCCCCCTCACCCAAGAAAACCATAGCCTATCCAAAGATAGTCTATCCAGTACTTACACCGGGTAGCACTGCTCTGGTCCCTGGTGCGGCACCGACATCTCCGACGTGCGGTCTAGAGGAGCTCCGCCGACAAGCAGAAATCTTGCAAGGAAACAGCGAATCCTTTGGCAAGCTGCTGGCCGAGAGTGCTACGAACCTCAAGATCATTGCACTTGTAAGTTTTATTTGCCTTTTCTGTTTCATATGAGTATCCCACTGTAGCCCCCGAGGATGTAGACGGAAAACCATAGGTCTTTGCATCTACATGCTCTAAGAGTGACTAAGTTAGAAAACCTCTCACTGTAGCCCCTAAGCATATAGGTGGAATGAATTATTTCGGCTAGATGATTTTAAGAGTAGAATATGCAGTGTTTTATAAATTTCAATACTGTAGCCCCCAAGCCTCTAGTTGTAACTGAATTAGTTCTGACTAGGTGCTTAAAGAAAAGCTAAGCATATATCCGAGTTAAAAAAACTTTATACTGTAGCCCCCAAGCTTCTAATCGAAAACTGAATTAGTTCCGACTAGATGCTTAAAGAAAAGCTAAGAATAATGCTAAGTCAAAAATTCCCGCTGTAGACCCCGAGCGTCTAGGTGGAAAATTTTCGGCTAAATGCTCCAAGCAGACCAAACAACGTTTTATCTTTGATCTTTTTTCCACAGAACGAGAGTGCTCGGAGGGGCATGGCCAACGACAAGTACCAGAAGATGCGCGCAGATTTGGAAGCTGAAAAGGGTAAAACTGCCTTCTTGAAGGAACAAATCACCAAGATCAAGCGTCTTTCTTTTTCGCATTCCGACTTGGTTTTGTGCCCATATTCTCCGAGTACTTACTATGTACTTTGCTTTCTCCGACTTGCATAAACCATTGCCAAGGCCAACAATATTGTCGAGCAATCCAAGCACATTCAAGAGCTGGATAGCGAGAACAGAATTCTTAAGCAGGAGAGGAAGGACATGCTGAAAATGCATGAGGAGTCAATGAAGGCCCTGCAGGACTCCGCCACCGAGGAAATCAATCGCTTGAAGGAGGAGATCTCTATCTTAAGAGATCAGAAGCAAGCTGCCGATGAGAAGAATCAACGCCATAGTGAGGCGTATAAGCTCCTCCAACAAGAGAAAGAATCCTTGGCGGACACCCTCTGGCAAGCTGAGGCCAGCATCTTCAGTAAGTTTTTGAAGGGTTTTGCAGCATAGTAAATCAAAAATTTCTACGGATGCGAACGGGAAAAGACAAGATCTAATCTAGGAGATGCAAACAACAAGAGGGATAGATGAGATCTTCATACCCTTGAAGAAATCGCACAGCGGAACGTTAAACATAACGTGGTTGATGTAGTCGTACTAGCCTTCTCCTCCTCGCGATCTGATCCGATCCAACGCTGCAAGTGGCGATGCCTCCGAGAGATGCACACGTACGGCACCTCGACGTATCCTCCTTCCTCGGTCCAGCAAGTGGGGTGGAGAGATAGATTGGATCTACAACACGACGGCGTGGTGCAAAGGTGGAGAGTTTCTGCGGCAGGGCTTCGCCTACGCGCAGTCGGGAGAGAGAGAGCGAGAGAGAGGAGAGGGCAGCAGTATGGCGGCTAGGGTTTTGGGGTGTAGGAGGAGGGTGCGCCCCTGCCCTCTTTATATAGAGGGCTGGCCGGCTTCCCTTGCCCCTCCTCCAAGCCCTAGGGCCGGCGGCGACATGGGTGGAGTGGGGGGCAAGTTTCCCCCTCTTCTAGAAGCTCTCCCTAGGGTTTCCCCTTGGGCTTGGCCGGCTGGGCCTATGGGGCCTTGTGCCCCTGGCCCAATGCGGCCAGGGCACTCCCTCGTAGGCCCACGCCCCCCTCCGACAAGTGGGGCCACGTTGGTCCCACTCCGGAAGCTTCTAGAACCTTCAGGTACAATACCGAACATTCCGAAACAATTCCGAAATCCAAAAACTGCTTTCCCTTATATGAATCTTATTCTCCGGACCATTCCGGAACCTCTCGTGATGTCCTGGATCTCATCCGAGACTCCGAACAAAAAATCATAAACCAATTATCCATTCTATCCTAGCGTCGAGACACGTTAAGTGTGTGACCCTACGGGTTCGAGAATATGCAGACATGATCTTCTATCAATAATCAACAGCGGGATCTGGAAACCCATATTGACTCCCACATATTCATCGATGATCATATCGGATGAACCACGATGCCAGGATTCAATTAATCCCATATTTATATTCCCTTCGTCACGCGATATTTTACTTGCCCGAGATTCGATCGTTGGCATCGGCATACCTAGTTCAATCTCGTTCACAGCAAGTACTTTACTCGTTCCGTAATCCGATATCACTTTGTGATTAACTCCTTAACCACTTGCTTGCAAGCGGTGTTGATATCGATTACAGAGTGGGCCCGAAGTATATCTCTCCGACTTGGGAGGGACAAATCCCATCTCGATACATACAACCCAACAAGTACTTTCCGATCACCTGAGAGACACCTTTATGATCACCCTCTCATAGGATGACGTTTGATGACCTCAAATCTTTCTTCCGATACCAGAGAGTTGCATTATCTCATGGTCTAAGGAATACAATATTTGACATAAGAAAAAGCTTGGCAAAGATGAACACGATGACATGATCTAATTGCTCTGCTTGATTTGGGTCTGTCCATCATATCATTCTCCCAATGACATGATCTCATTATTAATCGACAACTCATGTCTATGGTTAGAAAACCTTAACCATCATTAATCAATGAGCTAGTCCATAGAGGCGTACTAGGGACACGGTGTTGTTCATAAACCACACAAGTATCAAAGTTTCCACTTAATACAATTCTAGCATGGAATATAAAATTTATCATGAACAAGAATTATAATAATAACATCTTTATTATTGCCTCTAGGGCATAATTCCAACAGTCTCCCACTTGCACTAGAGTCAATAATCTAGTTTACATCTGGCAACAATCTAACACCCATGGCACTAAGGTGCTGATCATGTTTTGCTCGTGGAAGAGGTTTAGTCAATGGATCTGCAACATTCAGATCCGTATGTACTTTGCTAATCTTCAGATCTCCATCTGTTATATAATCTCGAATTATATAAAACTTGCGGTTGATATGCTTGGTCTTTGGATGATATCTTGGTTCCTTAGCTAGTGCTATGGCGCCAATGTTGTCACACAATATCTCCAGTGGGTCCCAGGCACTTGGAACCACACCAAGCTCAGTGATGAAGTTCCTGATCCAAACTCCTTCACTTGACGCTTCTGCAGCAGCCATGTATTCCGTTTCTACTGTAGATCCCGCGATCACGCATTGCTTGCAGCTTCTCTAGCTCACAGCTCCTCCATTCAAATCAAAATATAAATGTATCCTGTCTGAGATTTATAATCATCCTTGTCGGTGTCGAAACTAGCGTCGACGTAACCTTTTACGACGAGCTGCTCATCACCTCCATAGACCAAGAACATTTCTTTAGTCCTATTTAAATACTTTAGGATGTTCTTCACGGCTGTCCAGTGTTCCACTCCTGGATCACTTTGGTATCTGCTCGTCAAACTAAGAGCATTGGACACATCCGGTCTAGTACACAGCATGGCATACATGATAGAACCTATGGCCGAGGCATATGGCACTTTGCTCATGGTTTCTCTATCGTTTACCGTAGCTGGACACTGAGCCTTGCTCAATATCTTACCTGACAACATGGGCACTGAACCTTTCTTTGCCTTATCCATTCTGAACCTTTTCAGAACTTTGTCTAGGTATGTACTTTGGATTAAAGCTATTAGGCGTCTTTGTCTATCTCTATAGATTTTGATGCCTAATATATAAGCAGCTTCTCCTAGGTCTTTCATTGAAAAACATTTATTCAAATAACTCTTCACTTCGTTAAGCATACCAATGTCATTTCCAATAACAATATGTCATCCACATATAGTACTAAAAATGTCACCGAGATCCCACTCACTTTCTTGTAGATACAAGCTTCGTAGCAATTTGGAACAAATCCAAAGCTCTTGATCACTTGATCAAAATGAAGGTTCCAACTCCGAGATGCTTGCTTCAGTCCATAAATGGAACGCTGAAGTTTGCACACCTTATCAGCATCCTTAGGATCGACAAAACCTTCGGGCTGCATCATATACAACTCTTCATCAATGTTGCCATTGAGGAACACAGTCTTGACATCCATCTGCCATATTTCATAATCATGAAACGCAGCAATTGCTAATAAAATCCGAATGGACTTAAACATCGCTACGGGAGAGAAAGTCTCATCGTAGTCAACACCTTGAACTTGTCGAAAACCTTTCGCAACAAGCCGTGCTTTATAGACAGTAACATTACCATCCGCGTCCGTTTTCTTCTTGAAAATCCATTTGCACTCAACGGCCTTTCGGTCGCTAGGAGGGTCCACCAAAGTCCATACTTGGTTTTCGCTCATGGATCCTAATTCGGATTTCATGGCCTCTAGCCATTTCTCAGAGTCTGGGATCATCATTGCTTCGTCATAGTTCGCAGGTTCACTTTTGTCTACTAACAAGACAGTTAAGATAGGGTTACCGTACCACTCAGGAGGGGCACGTGACCTTATCGACCTACGACGTTCAGTAGTAGCATTGTCCGAAGCTTCATGATCCTCATCATTAGCTTCCTCTATTGTTGGTGCAGACGGCACTAGAACAATTTCAGGTGCTGCGCTACTCTCCAACTCAAGAGAAGGTTCAATAACCTCGTCTAGCTCTACTTTTCTCCCACTCACTTCTTTCGAGAGAAACTCCTTCTCAAGAAAGGATCCGTTCTTTGCAACAAACGCTTTGCCTCCAGATCTGTGGTAGAAGGTATACCCAATAGTTTCCTTAGGGTATCCTATGAAAACGCATTTCTCTGCTTTGGGTTCGAGCTTGTCCGGCATCAACTTCTTGACGTAAGCTTCGCATCCCAAAACTTTAAGAAACGACAACTTAGGTTTAGCACCAAACCATAGTTCATACGGTGTCGTCTCAACGAATTTAGATGGTGCCCTATTTAAAGTGAATGCAGCGGTCTCTAATGCATCTGTAAGAGACATCATTGATCACACCATATCTAATAGAGTTCGATTCCGGCATTCAGACACACCATTGCGCTGTGGTGTTCCGGGTGGCGTGAGTCGCGAAACGATTCTCGGTTTAAGATGCGTGAGAAAATCATAACTCAAATATTCACCTCCACGATCGGATCGTAGAAATTTCATTTTCCTGTTACGATGGTTTTCCACTTCGTTCTAAAATTCTTTAAACTTTTCAAACGTTTCAGATTTATGTTTCATTAAATTGATATACCCATATCTACTTAAGTCATCAGTAAAAGTGAGAAAATAGCGATATCCACCGCGCGTCGAAACACTCATTGGTCTTCATACATCGGTATGTATGATTTCCAACAAGTCCGTTGATCGCTCCATTATACCGGAGAACGGGGTTTTGATCATCTTGCCCATGAGGCACGGCTCGCACGTGTCAAATGATTCAAAATCAAGAGACTCCAAAAGTCCATCAGAATGGAGTTTCTTCATGCGTTTTACACCAATATGACCTAGACGGCAGTGCGCAGTGCCACAAATAAGTCATATTATCACTATCTACCTTGCATCTCTTAGCCTCAATGTTATGGATGTGTGTTTCATTGCTTTCGAGATTCAGAAGAAATAAACCATTCATAGCAGGTGCTTGACCATAAAAGATGTTACTCATATAAATTGAACAACCATTATTCTCCAATTTAAATGAATAACCGTCTTGCAATAAGCACGATCGAGATATGATGTTCATGCTCAACGCAGGCACATAATAACATTTATTAAGGTTTAAAACTAATCCCGAAGGTAAAACTAAGGAGAGCGTGCCGACGGCCATCACATCAACTCTTGATCCGTTGCCAACGCGCATCATCACATCATCCCTTGCTAGCCACCGTCTATTCTGTAGCTCCTGTTTCGAGTTACAAATATTAGCAACTGAACCAGTATCAAATACCCAGGCACTACAATGAGCGCTAGTAAGGTAAACATCAATAACATGTATATCAAATATACCTTTAATGGTGCTAGCCTTCTTGTCCGCTAAGTACTTCGGACAGTTGCGCTTCCAGTGACCCTTGTCCTTGCAATAGAAGCACTCAGTGTCCGGCTTAGGTCCAGATTGAGCTTCTTCTCAGCAGGGGCAACGCGCTTGCCACTGCCTTTCTTGAAGGACTTCTTTGCACCCTACCTTTCTTAAAGCTGGGGGGGCTTGTTGACCATAAACACATGATTATCTTTCTTGATGTCCACCTCCGCAGCTTTCAGCTTAGCGAAGAGCTCAGTGATCGTATCAGTGGAACCGATCTAATTATGAGTAACTACAAACCCTTTGTAGCTAGGAGGGGGTGATTGCAGAACTCTGTCAATCTTGAGCTCTTCTGGAATCTTGCAGTCCAGTTGCTCAAGACGTTGAGTGTAGCCCGACATCTTAATGGCGTGCTCACTAACGGAACTCCCTTCCTCCATCTTGCAGTTAAAGAATTTCTCAGAGATCTCATATCTCTCAGAACGGGCCCGAGTCTGAAACATGGTTTTCAGTTCCTCAAGAATCTCAAAGGGCCCGGCGAACTCCTCAAAACGATTTTGAAGGTCCGATTCCATAGCAAACAACATGGTGCTCTTAATCACACCATAATCATCCTTGCGCGACTGATAAACAGCCTTTTCATCAGCCGGCACATCTACAACAGGGGCGTCACCTAGCGCTTTCTCAAGGACATAGTCCTTTTGTCCGCCAGCGAGAATGATTCTCAGATTGCGGAACCAGTTGGTGAAGTTAGACCCATTGTTCTTAAGCTTTTCTTTCTCAGCAAAAACGTTGAAGTTGAAGTTGGACTTAGCCATTTGATCTACAAAATTTGCAAGTACAATTTAGACTATGTTCATGATAACTAGTTCAACTTAATAAATTTACTAGATGAACTCCCACTAAATTCAACATCCCTCAAGTTGTTTAGTGAACATGATCCAAATTCACCACACCTAATCCGATCTTCACGAGAAGAGATGTGGTTTCAATCGTGGACAACAAAGTGTCGATCATATCATTCATATGACTCATGCTTAACCTTTCGGTTCGTGTGTTCCGAGGCCATGTCTGTACATGCTAGGCTCGTCAAGTCAAACCCAAGTATTTCTGCGTGTGCAAAACTGGCTTGCACCACGAATAGCAACTACAACTATTGCTAACTACTTAGCGATAAAGTAAAGCTATTACATGGCGTATAAGAAGTTGACACACAGGTCATACACAATTATAAAGACAACCATATGGCTCCTGCCGGTTGTATACTCATCGACATGCAAGTCGTGAAATATTACAAAACATGATCATTGCATACAACATACACATCACATCTTGGGCCATACCATATCACAAAAACACTCCCTGCAAAAACAAGTTAGACGCCTCTACTTTGTTGTTGCATGTTTTACGTGGCTTGAGTAACAAGCTAAGAACGATTCTTACCTACGAAAAGCCACAACGGTGATATTATGGTTGCCAACATCCGGTGTAAATCCCATGACAACTATAGTGAGAGAAACTGGCATCCACCAGCCGCATGTGTGGAACAAGCCACACGTCAAGTGCGGAGCCGGTCTCGCGAACGAGGTCGCGTAAAGTTGGCCTGGACCGCTTTGATCTCACTATCCCGCGTCATAAGAAGTACACAACAAGAGGCTTGCAATAGAAAACATCAACGCCCGCAACAGCATGTTGCGTTCTACTCGTGAAACACATCTACGCATAGATCTAGCTCTGATACCACTGAAGGGTTTCGCAGCATAGTAAATCAAAATTTTCTATGGATGCGAACGGGAAAAGCCAAGATCTAATCTAGGAGATGTAAACAACGAGAGGGATAGATGAGATCGTCATACCCTTGAAGAAATCACACAGCGGAACGTTCAACGGAATGTGGTTGATGTAGTCGTACTAGCCTTCTCCTCCTCGCGATCCGATCCGATCCAACGCCGCAAGTGGCGACGCCTCCGAGAGATGCACACGTACGGAACCTCGACGTCTCCTCCTTCCTCGGTCCAGCAAGTGGGGTGGAGAGATATATTGGATCTACAACACGACGACGTGGTGCAAAGGTGGAGAGTTTTTGCGACAGGGCTTCGCCTACGCGCAGTCGGGAGAGAGAGAGAGAGAGAGAGAGAGAGAGAGAGAGAGAGAGGAGAGGGCAGCAGTATGGCGGCTAGGGTTTTGGGGTGTAGGAGGAGGGTGCGCCCCTGCCCTCTTTATATAGAGGGTTGTCCGTCTTCCCTTGCCCCTCCTCCAAGCCCTAGGGCCGGCGGCCACATGGGTGGAGTGGGGGGCAAGTTTCCCCCACCTTCTAGAAGCTCTCCCTAGGGTTTCCCCTAGGGCTTGGCCGGCTGGGCCTATGGGGCCTTGTGCCCCTGGCCCAATGCGGCCAGGGCACTCCCTCGTAGGCCCACGCCCCCCTCCGACAAGTGTGGCAACGTTGGTCCCACTCTGGAAGCTTCTAGAACCTTCCGGTACAATACCGAACATTCCAAAACAATTCCAAAATCCAAAAACTGCTTTCCCTTATATGAATCTTATTCTCCGGACCATTCCGGAACCTCTCGTGATGTCCTAGATCTCATCCGAGACTCCGAACAAAAAATCATAAACCAATTATCCATTCTATCCTAGCGTCGAGACACGTTAAGTGTGTGACCCTACGGGTTCGAGAATATGCAGACATGATCTTCTATCAATAATCAACAGCGGGATCTGGAAACCCATATTGACTCCCACATATTCATAGATGATCATATTGGATGAACCACGATTCCAGGATTCAATTAATCCCATATTTATATTCCCTTCGTCACGCGATATTTTACTTGCCCGAGATTCGATCGTTGGCATCGGCATACCTAGTTCAATCTCGTTCACAGCAAGTACTTTACTCGTTCCGTAATCCGATATCACTTTGTGATTAACTCCTTAACCACTTGCTTGCAAGCGGTGTTGATATCGATTACCGAGTGGGCCCGAAGTATATCTCTCCGACTTGGGAGGGACAAATTGTAGGGGTTCGTAGCATGGAAAACAAAAAAATTCTACCGCATACAAACAAACAAGCCAAGATCTATCTACTAGATTGTAGCAAGGAATCGATAGAATAACTCACCCTCGAAGATTCCAAAGTGTTTAACGAGAGCGGATTCTCGTGGGTGATGTAGTCGTACTCTTCCCGATCTCAAGATCGTGTAGACGATCCTTCCGGCGCTGCGTTCCGGCAGCGCTTCCGCAGTCGGTCACACGTTCGGTACTCGACGAAGACCTTCCTCTCTCTTGTTCCAGCAGGCAGCGGAGGTTGTAGCACTCTCCTCGCGATTCCGGCAGCACGACGGCGTGGTACCGGAAGTAGAGGGGAGATCTCGCAGGGCTTCGCCTTAAGCCGGAGCGAGTATGGTGGACTATGAGAGAGGCCTCGGTGATCTAGGGTTTAGACACACCAAGTAGAGGGAGCTAGGCCGGCGGCTAGGGCAAGTAGAAGCCCCAACTCGGCAGCTTGGGAGAAAACCCTAGGGCGGCGGTGGTGGTTTGGTGGCCG
The DNA here is from genome assembly GCA_916181665.1 of Avena sativa. Lineage (NCBI taxonomy): Eukaryota > Viridiplantae > Streptophyta > Magnoliopsida > Poales > Poaceae > Avena > Avena sativa. The sequence continues at coordinate 387,694,294 of OV702280.1, read as the reverse complement.
GCGGCTAGGGTTAGGGTTTAGAGGGGCAAGGTGTAGGTCTTGGAGGGGCAGCCCTGCCCCTCCTTATATAAGTGGGAGGGCGCGGCCAAGGGGAGGGGATTCCCTCCCCAACTCGGCCTCCTTGGCCGGCGGTGGAGGGAGAGGGACTTCCTCCCCAAGTAGGTTTCCTACTCTCCCTCCACCAAGCAAAATAGCCGTTTGACTTTTCAAATTGGCGTTTGACTTTTCAAACTAGGATTTGATTTATCCCTTTATTTTGCTCAGCGATGACACCTAGTACATGATGCAACCATTCCAACTTGTTATGACACATTCATGTACCCTTCCCCTCCGGAGTGTCGGACATTCTGGAACCTTCTAGAACATTCCCGGTGAAAACACCGGAACCATTCTCCAACCCCGATAGTTTCCACTTCTAGAACATTCTAGAAGATTTTGCCTTCGGATCTACGATAGAAGGTATACCCAATAGTTTCCACTTCCAGTGACCTTCTCCCTTGCAGTAAAAGCACTCAGTATCAGGCTTAGGTCCAGCCTTGGTATTCTTCGTCGGTGCGGTAACTTTCTTACCACCCTTCTTGAAGTGTCCCTTTTGCTTAGACTTGCCTTTCTTGAATTTGGTGGTTTTATTGACCATCAACACTTGGTGCTCTTTCTTGATCTCCACTTCTGCATATTTTAACATGGAGAAGAGTTCTGGCAACTGCTTGTTCATGCTTTCCATATTGTAGTTCATCACAAAGTTCTTGTAACTTGGTGGTAGTGATTGGAGGACACGGTAAATCCCCAAAGCATTAGGAATCACTATACCCAAGCTTTGAAGTTTGTTTGCGTGCCCAGGCATCTTAAGCACATGCTCACTAACGGAGCTGCCCTCTTCCATCTTGCAGTTAGAGAACTTTTCAGAAGCCTCATAGCTCTCAGCTGCCGCATGAGTCTCAAAAATAAATTTGAGTTCACGGACAATATCATGTGGGTCTGAATTCTCAAACCTTTTCTGAAGCTCCGATTCTAAACCTTACAAGATAGCACACTGAACTGTGGACTACTGATTCTTCCGAGCGAGGTAAACATTCTTTACTTCATCGGTAGCAGTAGCTGCAGGTGGGTCACCTAGTGGTGCATCCAGCACATAGGTCAAATTACCACAATTGAGGACAGTCCTCAAACTGCGGAACCAATCCGCTAAGTTGCTTCCATTGTTTTTCAACTTTTCTTTCTCTAGGAACGCATTAAAATTGATGGTAGGGGCTGCCATTGATCTACAACATATTTGCAATAGTTTAGACTAAGTTTATGACAAATTGAGTTCTAATTAATAGTTAAATTAATCTAGGTGAACTCCCACTCAAAACAATATCCCTCACATTGTTTTAGTGATCACACGAAGCAAATCCACCACATCAACACCGATCATCACGAGAGTTGATGTAGCTTCAATGGCGAACAATCGATATGTTCATCATATCTACTATATGATTCATGCTTTACCTTTCGGTGATCCGTGTTCCGAGACCATGTTTGTACATGCTAGGCTCGTCAAGATCAAACCTTAGCTTCCGCATGAGCAAATCTGGCTTGCTCACGTTGTATACACTTGCAGAATCTAACACACCCGATCATCACGTGGTGCTTCGAAACAACAAGCTTTAGCAACGGTGCTCACTAAGGATGAACACTTTAGAACTTGAGATTTATGTGCATGAGGGATCATCTTATAATGCTACCGTCGTTAACTAAGCAATACAATATGCATAAAGGATTAACATCACATGCAATTCATAATATGTGATATGATATGGCCTTTCTTCTTTGTTCTTCCGATCTCCATCTTCAAGCACGAACATGATCTCCATCATCACCGGCATTGCATCAAGGTCAATGACGCTGCTCCATGGTTGTCGTCTACCAGCTTCAACTATTACAACTACTTTGAATAGACACGCGGGTCTTAACAAAAATTAAAGACAACCATATGGCTCCTGCCGGTTGCCAACTTACAATAAGGAACATTGCATACATCAAATATAATCACAATCATGGCCATATCACATCACAGCACACCCCTGCAAAACAAAGTTAGACGCCTCTAATTTATTTACATGTTTTACGTGGTTTGGGGCTTTCAATAAGTGTCGATCTAACTTACGAATAAAAACCACAATGTTGATGTTTGAACTATCAAGTGCCTGTTGTAAATTGGATCTATACTATAATGGGAGAGACAGACACCCGCAAAGCCACTTATGCAATACTAGTTGCATGTTGAGCGTGGAGCAAGTCTCATGAACGATGTCATGTAAGGTTAGCCCGGGCCGCTTCATCCCATCATACCGCAAGATGCAAAGTACACAAGAAGCAATTGATAATAAAAGCACCACCGCCCATAATGATCATTGTGTTCTACTCGTGCAACAGATCTACATATAGACACGGCTCTGATACCACTGTAGGGGTTCGTAGCATGGAAAACAAAAAATTTCTACCGCATACAAACAAACAAGCCAAGATCTATCTACTAGATTGTAGCAACGAATCGATAGAATAACTCACCCTCGAAGATTCCAAAGTGTTTAACGAGAGCGTATTCTCGTGGGTGATGTAGTCGTACTCTTCCCGATCTCAAGATCGTGTAGACGATCCTTCCGGCGCTGCGTTCCGGCAGCGCTTCCGTAGTCAGTCACATGTTCGGTACTCGACGAAGACCTTCCTCTCCCTTGTTCTAGCAGGCAGCGGAGGTTATAGCACTCTCCTCGCGATTCCGGCAGCATGACGGCGTGGTACCGGAAGTAGAGGGGAGATCTCGCAGGGCTTCGCCTTAAGCCGAGCGAGTATGGTGGACTATGAGAGAGGCCTCGGTGATCTAGGGTTTAGACACACCAAGTAGAGGGAGCTAGGCTGGCGGCTAGGGCAAGTAGAAGCCCCAACTCGGCGGCTTGGGAGAAAACCCTAGGGCGGCGGCGGTGGTTTGGTGGCCGGCGGCTAGGGTTAGGGTTTAGAGGGGCAAGGTGTAGGTCTTGGAGGGGCAGCCTTGCCCCTCCTTATATAGGTGAGAGGGCGCGGCCAAGGGGAGGGGAGTCCCTCCCCAACTCGGCGTCCTTGGCCGGCGGTGGAGGGAGAGGGACTTCCTCCCCAAGTAGGTTTCCTACTCTCCCTCCACCAAGCAAAATAGCCGTTTGACTTTTCAAATTGGCGTTTTACTTTTCAAACTAGGATTTGATTTATCCCTTTATTTTGCTCAGCGATGACACCTAGTACATGATGCAACCATTCCAACTTGTTATGACACATTCATGTACCCTTCCCCTCCGGAGTGTCGGACATTCCGGAACCTTCTAGAACATTCCCGATGAAAACACTGGAACCATTCTCCAACCCCGAAACAAGACTTTCCTTATATGAATCTTATTCTCCGGACCATTCCGGATCTCCTCGTGATATCCCGGATCCCATCCGAGACTCCGAACAACATTCGGTCTCTTACTCATCATTCCATAACTACTCAACAACATCGAATCCTTAAGTGTGTCTCCCTACGGTTCGTGAATTATGCGGACATGATCGAGACACTTCTCCGAACAATAACCAATAGAGGAATCTGGAAATTCATATGGCTCCCACATATTTCTACAATTACTTTGCGATCGAATGAACCACTTACATATGATACCAATTTCCCTTTGTCTCACGATAGTTTACTTATCCGAGGTTTTGATCGTCGGTATCTCTGCATACCTAGTTCAACCTTGTTACCGATAAGTACTCTTTTCTCATTCCCGTGATATGTGATCCCTTGTGAGCCAGTCACATGCTTGCAAGCTAATTGGATGACATTCCACCGAGAGGGCCCAGAGTATATCTATCTTTCATATGGATGGACAAATCCCACTCTTGATCCATGTGTCTCAACCAACACTTTCCGAACACTCAATGCCACCTTTATAGCCACCCAGTTACGGTGTGGTGTTTGATGTCATCAAAGCATCCTTCCGGTGATGGTGATCAGCATGATCTCATGGTCGAAGGAATTAGGTTACTATGTATTAGAAAGCATATAGCAATTGAACTATTAAAATGACTTGATCTTTATGCTACGCTTATCTATAGGAGTATGTCCATCATATCATTCTCCTAACGATATGATCTTGTTGTTAATAACATCTCAATGTTCATGATAGGGAAACCACAATCATTTATTAATCAACAAGCTAATATTATGAAGAGGCTTTACTAGGGACTCTAATTTAGTTTACAAATCACACACGTATTAATGTTTCCTTGTTAATATTGTTATAGCATGAATGTAAATATTTATCATAAACACAAAGATATAATAATAACTACATTTATTATTGCCTCTAGGGCATATCTCCAACACAAATCCCATCTCGATACATACAACCCAAGAAGTACTTTCCGATCACCTGAGAGACACCTTTATGATCACCCTCTCATAGGATGACGTTTGATGACCTCAAAGCTTTCTTCCGATACCAGGGAGTTGCATTATCTCATGGTCTAAGGAATACAATATTTGACATAAGAAAAAGCTTCGCAAAGATGAACACGATGACACGATCTAATTGCTCTGCTTGATTTGGGTCTGTCCATCATATCATTCTCCCAATGACATGATCTCATTATTAATCGACAACTCATGTCTATGGTTAGAAAACCTTAACCATCATTAATCAATGAGCTAGTCCATAGAGGCGTACTAGGGACACGGTGTTGTTCATAAACCACACAAGTATCAAAGTTTCCGCTTAATACAATTCTAGCATGGAATATAAACTTTATCATGAACAAGAATTATAATAATAACATCTTTATTATTGCCTCTAGGGCATAATTCCAACAGTTTTCTCCGTCTTGGATTTCTGTAGTCTGGGTACTCTGAATTTTTGAACTCATGCGCTCCTTGTCGGAATTTGCATCTCCTATGGGTTTAACCCGATCGCCTCCTCCAGCCAAGGAATGCATGGTTCTTGCCGGCAACTTCATCAACACCGCTATCACGCAAGCTAAGGAGATTGCCAAGCCCCTCCAGATAAATATCAAGGCATCGGACTCCGTGGCGAAGTACTCGGAGATTCTGTGCCGAGCCCCCGAGCGTATCACAAGCTGGAAGGATTCATGTGCACGGGCTGGCGCAAGGATGGCGCTGTCAATGGTGAAGGCACACTATGAAGATGTCGACATCGACACGGTGACCTTTGGCATTCCCGACGTAGACGATGATGGCAAAGAGATTAACCATGAATCCATCTTGTCGTCGCTCGCGGGTTATGACACCAGAGTTGCCGACTTGGTCGACATCAATGTCTTCGTGTCGATGAACACCATCGATGCGGCAACCAAAGCTCCTCCGAGTCCCTTCACACCGCCGACTTCGAGGGTGGTTCTCCTGCTGCTGATGATGCTGCTTCCAAGTTGCCTGCGCCAAAGGAATGAAAAACAACTTGTAATATTTGTTTCACCTTTGATGCGTATGCGGAAAAAATTATGTATTTAACTTAAGGCGGAAAACAGTGGTTGTTATTTCCTGCTACTCAAGAACTAGTTTCCAGCATGTATATTTTTTTAAGCAAGTGCTGGCTTATCCATTACTTTGGTTCTTATGCTTGACTTTTCGTGAGTCGGAAGACTCGTTGTCGGAACCATGCGCTCAGGTGATGATGCCTAATGGCACCGTCAATAACCTAAGCACAAAATCACCGACAATAAGTGCCAAAAGTCACTACTCCAGAATCCACATAAAAACGACAAAGAACGTGTAGACCAGAAAACTTAAGCTAACGCCCGTGGGCGGAATTTTCACAAGTGCAATCGCAAAACTTGTGCGTAAATGTTTTACATGATCCAAAAATGAACATTAAAGGAGGTAAAAGACTCAGAAATATGAGTGAACCAGAGAGCTTTATTTCATTGATCATATAAGAGGTACACAATTAGATAAAAATGCTAAGTGTAAAAGGGACGTAGCTGTGCTATGTTCCATGGCCGATCAAGCTCCGGGTAGTCATCATCCGGGTCACGTCGCTTACGCTTATGATCCTCGTTGGGTCTATCCATCAGTTCATGATTGTCAACGAGGTAGTAAGACCCATTGAGTAGTGTCTTGCTTATGATGAACGGTCCTTCCTATGGCGGGGATAATTTGTGTGACTTCTTCTGCTTAAGTCGGAGCACCAAATCCCCCTCTTTAAACGAGCGATGCCGAACGCGGCGACGATGGTAGCTGCGTAGCTTCTACTAGTAGATGGTGGATCTTTGGCATGCCAAAACACGCTCCTCCTCGAGAAGGTCCACATCTAGGCATCTAGATTCTTCAGCATCATCTTCGTCATAGGCGGCAACTCTTGGTGCATCGTGAAGTATGTCGGAAGGCAGGATGGCTTCTGCTCCATATACCATGAAGTAAGGGGTGTAGCCGGTGTATCTGTTGGGTGTAGTTCGTAAACTCCACAGCACAGATGGAAATTCTTCCGCCCAGGCTCCAGCTGCTCTGTGTAGCGGTGCCTCAAGACGTGGCTTGATTCCTTGCAGAATTAATCCATTGGCTCGCTCAACCTGACCATTGTACTGTGGGTGTGCCACAGATGCAAAGTCAAGTCGGATGCCATTCTCCCAACAGTAAGCCTCCACTTCTCCGAGTGACAAATTGCTGTCGTTGTCGGTGATAATGCTATGTGGGAGACCAAATCTCACCACTAGATCCCGGACAAACCTGAGGGTAGTTGCCCCATCAAGCTTTCTAATGGGTTTAGCTTCTATCCATTTAGTGAATTTATCAACTGCTACAAGCAGATGCATAAACCCACAAGGTGCCGTCTGTAACGGTCCCACCATGTCTAGCCCCCAGACTGCAAACGGCCAAGTTATTGGTATTGTTCGCAATTCTTCAGCAGGAACATGTGGTTGTCGGGCGTAATACTGGAATCCCATGCATGTCTCAACCAGCTTGTCGGCGTCCGCCTTCGCGGTCAGCCAGTAGAATCCTTGTCAGAAGGCTTTCACGACCAACGATCGAGGAGCGGCGTGATGCCCGCAATCTCCGAGATGGATTTCGCGTAGGATTTCCATACCTTCTAGCTGGGAAACACACTTTAGGTATACACCAGTAGTGCTCCTCTTGTAGAGTTTCCCATTGATTATGGTATAACCCTTTGCTCATCGTACTATTTGTCGTCTTTCGACCTCGTCGTCGGGCAAAGTTCCATGTTCGAGATATTCCATGAACGGTTTTGTCCAAGCCGGAGGGACCTTGGTCACCATGTTGACAAAAGAGTCAGCTCTATCCGGGTTGTCGATGTCGGCTCCCTTCATGGATGGTGTGCGCAAATGCTCTAGGAAAACTCCTGGCGGAATTTGCTTGCGGCCTGATCCAAGCTTAGACAGCAGATCAGCCGCCTCGTTTTGCTCCCTAGGTACATACTTGACTCCATAGCCCAAGAAGCTCTTGGCTATCTCGCCCACTTCGTCTCGATATGCCGCCATCATAGGGTTCCGCGCATTCCAGGTGCCAGCCACCTGCTGGGAAACCAAGTCGGAATCTCCACATCAAACTATGCGCTTGATGCCAATATCCTTGGCTACATGTAGTCCGTGAATGAGTGCTTCATACTCCGCCATGTTGTTTGTAGCCTCGAAGTGGATCTGCAGAACGTAGTGTAGCTTGTCTCCTGTTGGTGACTGTAGCAATACACCAGCCCCCGAGCCATTGAGCAGCTTTGATCCGTCAAAGTGCATCACCCAGTACTCTGGTTCCGGCAACGGAGTAGCATTTGGCATCTCCGTCCAATCTGCAACAAAATCCGCCAAGGCTTGTGACTTGATAGCGTCGTGTCTCTTGTAGGTGATCTCGAAGGCGGCAAGTTCAATGCCCCACTTCGCGACCCTTCCTGTAGCGTCGCTGTTGTTGATTATGTCGGACAGTGGAGTCTTTCTCACCACTGTGATTGGGTGCTCCTGAAAGTAATGCCTTAGCTTCCGAGAAGCAAGGAATACTCCATAAGCTATCTTCTGGTAGTGTGGGTAACGCTGCTTGGACTACGTCAAGACCTCGCTCACATAGTAAACTGGTCGTTGAACTCCGTGCTCATAGCCTGGTTCCTTCCGCTCTACCACGACGATGATGCTAATTATCCGGTTGGTTGCCGCCATGTAGATTAACAGGGGTTCTCCAGGCTCGGGTGCTGCAAGGATAGGCGCTGAGGAAAGAATCTCCTTGAGTTGCTTCAATGCTGCATCTGCTTTGTCTGTCCATGTGAATTTGTCCGCCTTCTTCAGCAACTTGTACAGTGGTAGAGCCTTCTCTCCAAGTCGGCTGACGAACCGACTAACTGCTGCAACACAACCTGTTAGTCGTTGAATGTCCTTTAGGCATGTCGGACGGTTTATGTTCAAGATGGCCTTGATTTTCTCCGGGTTGACCTTGATTCCATGCTGGGAAACGATGAAACCCAACAATTTGCCGGCTAGAACCCCGAAGACGCACTTCTTAGGGTTAAGCATCATGTTGTATTTCCAGAGATTATCAAAGGTTTATTTTAAGTCGGAGATTAAGTCGTTTGACTTTTTAGACATCACCGTGATATCGTCCACATAGGCGTGAACATTCCAACCAATTTGGTCGTGAAGGCAACGTTGCATTGTCCGTTGGTATGTAGCACCTGTGTTTTTCAGCCCAGAGGGCATCGTAACATAGCAAAGTGTGCCGTATCGGGTAGTGAACGAAGTGGCCAATTGATCCGACTTCCTTATCTTGATCTGGTGGTATCCCGAGTATGCATCGAGAAAACACAAAAGTTCCGAGCCAGCCGTAGAGTCAATGACTTGGTCAATGCGAGGCAAAGCAAACGGATCTTTGGGACATGCTTTGTGCAAGCCGGTGTAATCAACGCACATTCTTAATTCATTGGTTCCATTTTTGGGGACAAGTACAGGATTGGCCACCCATTGGGTGTGAAGGACTTCTCGGATAAATCTATCCTTAAGTAACCTAGCTATCTCTTTGCCAATGGCGTGTCTCTTCTCATCTCCAAAGCGTCATAGAGGTTGTTTCACTGGTTTGGATTTTGGATCAATGTTTAAGCTGTGCTCGGCAAGTTCCCTAGGTACACCTTTCATGTCGGCAGGTTGCAAGGAGAAGATGTCCCTATTCTCACGGAGGAACTCGACGAGCGTGCTTTCCTATTTGGGATCCAGGTTCGTCCCAATGGCGGTGACCTCGGAGGCATCGCCTACCACAAGTTCCACCGGCTTGGTCTTGATGACGGACTTGAACGCAGGAGCAGAGTCGGAGATCTGCTTCTTCGACGCGGGCATCTCTGAGTCATCGACCTTGCTCTGGATCTCTTTGAATTCTTCGCTGTAGAGGACAGCTTCCGCAACGGCTGCTTCCTTGATCTCGCAGTCCCTTGCCTTGGTAAAGCTTCCGGATACAGTGATGAAACCGTTTGGTTCGGGTATCTTGAGTTTGTTGTAGATGAAGCATGGCTTGGCCATGAACGTGTGGAATATGTCGCGGCCGAATATGACGTGGTACACGCTCTTGAAGGGGACTACCTCGAAGGTCATGCGCTCTTGGCGGTAATTATTAACATCGCCAAAGGCAACCTGAAGTGTAATGCACCCAAGGGACCGAGCCTCCCGACCAGGAACTACGCCGTGGAAGATGGTGTTGGTCCGACTTAGGTTTGCCTCCGTTAAGTTCATCTTCTACAGTGTATCCAGGTACATGATGTTGATGCTGCTTCCACTATCCACCATACACTTGGTGAACTCCATGCCGTCAATCAAGGGGTTGATGACCATGGCGTACTAGTTCTATGTAGGGATAAGGTCTGGGTGGTCCGTCCTGTCCCAAGTTATTGGAACCTCCGACCAGCGCAGGTACTAGGGAACTGGGGGGAGAGTAGTCATCAGGATCCTCAGGGAGGTCTTCTGTTGTCGGACGGTGGAGGTGCCAAGGAAAGTGTGGTAGACTGGCGCCTTCTTAGCGAAGGGGTTCTTGCCCTTGTCGTCGCTCTTGGCAGTCTGCTTGGGGTCAACGTCCTCATCCATGTCACTTGAATCCTTGGACTCCTACTCTTTCTTATTCCCCTTTCCCTTGCCTCGCGGTTTGTTCTTCCGACTTCGCTTGTAGCCGGACTCCGGGTCTTCCTTGAGGTCGTTGACGAACTTGCATTGTCGATTGGTATGGGCGGCCTTGCCGTTGACGTCGAGGTGTACGAGGCACGACATATCGCGGTACTCCTCATAGGTTTGGGGAACGCGGAGCGGCGCCGAGGTAGTTTCACTTCCTCGTTGCTGCCCACGACCAGCTCCCCATCCTCGGCCACGTTGTCCGCCGTCACCTCGTCCTGCAAAAGTCATAGCAACCACGTCAGTAGATTACTTTTCTTCTGGAGCGGTTTTCTGCTTTGTACTGCTGTTCCTCCGAGCTTGAGTTGGAACGATTGTCGCTGGCAAAGAGCCGCGAGCATCGTCGTCGGCAGCTGCGAACTCACTGGCCAACTGGATCATCTGAATCAAGTCAAGCTGGTGATTGTCCTGCAAGCGCTCCAGCTTATGTCGGAGCAACGTGCCCCTTTCCGATGAAAGCGGCCATGGCGGTCTGAGTGTGCACTCCTGCGCAGGAATTCTTCATGTCCAGCCAGCGGGAGAGGTTGGCGCGAGATGCCTCGTCTTTCTCTTGCATGCACCGCTGTAGATCGCCAACAGTGCAGGGACGCTTGTATGTACCCTCAAATTTCTTGGTGAACACTTCTTGCATGTCCAACCAATTGTAGATGGATTTCTCTGGCAAGTCGTCGATCCATTGACGGGCCGTGCCCGCCAACATTAACGGGAGGTACTTGACGGTGACGTTGGGGTTGCCTCCGGCAATCTCCACCGCGTTGCCGTACTCCTGCAACCATGTGGCTGGCTTGGCGGTGTCGTCATAGGGCTTGATGGTCTTGTCAATCCGGAAACCTTTGGGGGTAAGTTGCGGACCGTATTGCAGGTCCAAAGCAACGTGGTCCCAGGTATGGTCCTTCCCGGGCCTTGTGGATCTTAACGATCCACGAACGTGCATCGTACAGCTCCGGGTTCTTCTTCTTGTCAACAGGGGATGGGCTGCGTGAACAACGCGGGCCTCCTCCGCCATGGTGACTTCTTGGTGGTGACGGAGGCGGAGGTGGCGGTGGGTTAGCCTTCTTGCTGTTACCCTCCTGCGACGCCTCACGCCTGTCACGGTTGCTTTCTGGACGCGGAGGTTCATGGCGTGACCTGCTCCTGTGTCCTTCGTTGCGTTCTCCGTCATGACGGGTCTGCTCCGTGTTGTCGCGGATGACAATGCCGCACTGCTTTGGTGGGGGCATATCCGTACAATGGTGAGCCTTGTGATCTTCGCGATGTCGGGGGGACCGGGGCGGTGGCGATGGGCGACGAGGTCGGGCCTTTTCTCCGTGGTCGGAGGATATGGGGATAGCATCCTTCCTATTGCGCGCATCCCTCCGTCTTCGTTCTGATGAACCCGTCTGGGACCCGACATCAAGAGGAGATCTTTTCCGTGGCGGCTTATACTGGCTAGATTGGCAAAGCGCTGGGTCAGACTCAAGCCTCTGAGAGGTGGCCTTTTCCTGCTGCTTCACCGCCTTGGCCACTAGGTCATAGACCTGTTCCACTGCCTCGGGCGATCTATCCTGCTCCAGAAGGGTCTTGGCGACGGCGAGGTTAAGGAGTGGGGTGGGCATCACCTGCTTTCCTTCACTGTCAATGTATGGCTTGGCCTGTGCCGGCTTCAAGGGAGCCCATCCTAGGTTTCGCCTTACACCAGGATAGTTGATGACGCGAGCCGGAGCTTTCTTGGCCTTCTGCTGCTGCAGCAAAGTTTTGTACTCGGCCTCCATTGATCTAGCTTTATCTATGGACTTATGCGCGTTGACCAGATCTCGGTATACCTTAGCGCCTTGCTCCGTGATGGCTTGCGCTTCCTCCAGCAGCTGTTGGCGCTTCTTGTCAAGATGAGTCACGTTCCGGATATGAGCTACGGTCAGTCGTTCAACGAGGAGATTGTCGTACATCACTCTATCAGCTGGAGTAACTTGGGCTGCTACAGACGTAGATGCCGGTGTAGGGGTTCGTAGCATGGAAAACAAAAATTTTCTATCGCATACAAACAAACAAGCCAAGATCTATCTACTAGATTGTAGCAACGAGTCGATGGAATAACTCACCCTCGAAGATTCCAAAGTGTTTAACGAGAGCAGATTCTCGTGGGTGATGTAGTCGTACTCTTTCCGATCTCAAGATCGCGTAGACGATCCTTCCGGCGCCACGTTCCAGCAGCGCCCCCGCAGTCGGTCACACGTTCGGTACTCGACGAAGACCTTCCTCTCCCTTGTTCCAGCAGGCAGCGGAGGTTGTAGCACTCTCCTCGCGATTCCGGCAGCACAACGGCGTGGTACCGGAGGTAGAGGGGAGATCCCGCAGGGCTTCGCCTTAAGCCGGTGCGAGTATGGTGGAGCTTATGAGAGAGGCTATTAGTGGTCTAGTAATTAGACACACCAATTAGAGGGCTCTAAACCAATTAGAAGGCTCTAAACCAATTAGAAGGCTCTAAACCGAAACAGCTCTAAACCGGGGTCTAGGTCTAGTTTCTAGTTTAGAGGATAGGAACTTGTGTGTCTAGGAGGGGAGCCCTGCCCCTCCCTTTATAGGTGGGAGGGCTGGCTGCGCCATGGGGAGGAGAGTCCCTCCCCAAGTCGGCTTGGTGGGGCGCCGGCCAAGGGAGGAGTCCTCCCCAAATTCGGCCTCCACCAATCCTCCTCTTTTCCCACTTCCCAAAATTGGCAGTTTGACTTTCAAATTAGCCGTTTGACTTTTCCAATTTAGGAATTAAATAAACCCTTTATTTTGGACAGCGAGAACACTTAGTACATGATGCAATCATTCCATCTTGCAATGACACATTCATGTACCCCTTCCCCCCCGGAGTGCCGGACATTCCGGGACCTTCTAGAATGTTCCCGATGAAAACACCGGAACCATTCCCCAACTCCGAAATGGGACTTTCCTTATATGAATCTTATTCTCCGGACCATTCCGGATCACCTCGTGATATCCCGGATCCCATCCGAGACTCCGAACAACATTCGGTCTCTTTCTCATAATACCATAACTACTCAAACAACGTCGAATCCTTAAGTGTGTCTCCCTACGGTTCGTGAATTATGCGGACATGATCGAGACACTTCTCCGAACAATAACCAATAGAGGAATCTGGAAATTCATATGGCTCCCACATATTTCTACGATTACTTTGCGATCGAATGAACCACTTACATACGATACCAATTTCCCTTTGTCTCACGATATGTTACTTATCCGAGGTCATGATCGTCGGTATCTCTGCATACCTAGTTCAACCTCGTTACTGATAAGTACTCTTTTCTCGTTCCCGTGATATGTGATCCCTTGTGACCAAGTCACATGCTTGCAAGCTAATTGGATGACATTTCACCGAGAGGGCCCAGAGAATATCTATCCGTCATGTGGATGGACAAATCCCACTCTTGATCCATGTGTTTCAACCAATACTTTCCGAACACCCAATGCCACTTTTATAGCCACCCTGTTACGGTGTGGTGTTTGATGACATCAAAGCATCCATCCAGTAAAGGCAATATGCATGATCTCATGGTCGAAGGAATTAGGTTACTATGTATCAGAAAGCATATAGCAATTGAACTATTGAAATGACTTGATCTTTATGCTACGCTTATCTATAGGAGTATGTCCACCATATCATTCTCCTAACGATATGATCTTGTTGTTAATAACATCTCAATGTTCATGATAGGGAAACCACAATCATCTATTAACCAACAAGCTAGTGAAGTATAGAGGCTATACTAGGGACTTCAAATTAAGTTTACAAATCACACAAGTATTAATGGTTTCCTTGTTAATACTATTATAGCATGAATGTAAACATTTATCATAAACACAAAGATATATAATAATAACTACATTTATTATTACCTCTAGGGCATATCTCCAACAGTCTCCCACTTGCACTAGAGTCATCTAATCTAGATTACATGGTAATATACCGAACACCCATGGCAGTTTGGTGTTGGTCATGTTTTGCCCTCGGGAGAGGTTTAGTCAACGGATCCGCCACATTCAGATCTGTGTGTACTTTGCAAATCTTTATATCCCCATCCTGGATATGTTCTCGAATAGCGTGGAAACGCAGCTTGATATGCTTCAGCTTCTTGTGTGACCTTGGTTCTTGCGCATTGGCTATGGCGCCCATGTTATCACAGTAGATAGACATTGGGTCCAGCGCACTTGGAACCACACCCAGCTCTGTAATGAACTCTTTCATCCATATCGCTTCTTGTGAAGCCTCCGAAGCAGCCATGTATTCCGATTCAGTTGAAGATCTCGCCACAACGCTTTGCTTTGCACTCCTCCAGCTAACTGCTGCACCATTCAAAATAAATACGTATCCAGATTGTGATTTAGAATCATCCGGATCAGTGTTCCAACTAGCATCGGTGTAACCATTAACAACGAGCTGTTCATCACCTCCATAAGAAAGAACCATATCCTTAGTTCTTCTCAAGTACTTAAGGATGTTTTTGACCGCTGTCCAATGATCCACTCCTGGATCACTTTGATATCTGCTAGTTAGACTAACAGCATATGCGATGTCGGGTCTAGTACATAGCATGGCATACATTAGAGATCCTATGGCTGAGGCATAGGGAGTCTTACTCATCCTTTCTCTATCTTCTGCCGATGTCGGACTTTGAGTTTTACTCAAGGTCGTATTGGGCAACATGGGCAAGAACCCTTTCTTGCTATCTTCCATTCCAAACCTCTTTAGAACTTTGTCCAAATATGTACTTTGTGACAATGATATTTGGCGTTTCGATCTATCTCTATAAATCTTTATGCCTAATATGTAAGCTGCTTCGCCAAGATCCTTCATTGAAAAACTATTATTCAAATATTCCTTGACACTATTAAGAAGGTCTACATCATTCCCAATCAACAATATGTCATCCACATACAGTATTAAGAATGCTACAGAGCTCCCACTCACTTTCTTGTAAATACAAGCTTCTCCATAAGTTTGTATAAAACCAAAACTTTTGATTACCTTATCAAAACGTTGATTCCAACTTCGGGATGCTTGCTTCAATCCATAGATGGACCGTTGAAGCTTGCATACCTTGTTAGCATCTTTAGGATCGACAAAACCTTTGGGTTGTATCATATACAACTCTTCATCAATGTCTCCATTGAGGAATGCTGTTTTGACATCCATCTGCCATATCTCATAATCATAATATGCAGCGATTGCTAACATAATCCTCACAGACTTTAGCTTCGCTACCGGTGAGAAAGTCTCATCGTAGTCAACTCCTTGAATTTGTCGAAACCCTTTTGCGACAAGTCGAGCTTTTATAGACAGTAACATTACCATCAGCATCTGTTTTCTTCTTGAAAATCCATTTGTTCTCGACAGCCTTCCGGCCATCCGGTAAGTCCACCAAAGTCCATACTTGGTTTTCGTACATGGATCCAATCTCGGATTTCATGGCTTCTTGCCATTTATTGGAATCTGGGCTCATCATCGCTTCCTCATATGTCTCGGGGTCATCGGTGTTGTCCACCAACATGACATTCATAACGGAATCATACCAATCTGGAGTGGTACGAGTTCTCGTTGACCTCCGAGGCTCTGTAGCAACTTCAACCGAAGTTTCATGATCATCATCATTAGCTTCCTCTCTTATTGGTGCAGGCACCACAGGAACTTCTTCCGGTGCTGCGCTACTCGCAATTTCGAGAGAAGGTTCGACAACCTCGTCGAGTTCTACTTTCCTTCCAGTCACTTCTTTCGAGAGAAATTCCTTCTCTAGAAAGGATCCATTCTTGGCAACGAAGATTTTGCCTTCGGATCTATGATAGAAGGTATACCCAATAGTTTCCTTTGGGTATCCTATGAAGACGCATTTTTCCGCTTTGGGTTCAAGCTTGTCCGGCTGTAACTTCTTTACATAGGCTTCGCATCCCCAAACTTTAAGGAACGACAATTTAGGTTTCTTCCCAAACCATAATTCATACGGTGTCGTTTCAACGGATTTAGACGGTGCCCTATTTAAAGTGAATGCGGCTGTTTCTAATGCATAACCCCAAAATGATAGTGGCAAATCTGTAAGTGACATCATAGAACGAACCATATCTAAGAGAGTTCGATTACGACGTTCAGACACACCATTACGCTGTGGTGTTCCCGGCGGTGTCAACTGCGAAAGTATTCCACATTTCTTCAAATGCTCGCCAAACTCGTAACTTAGATATTCACCTCCACGATCAGATCGTAGAAATTTAATCTTCTTGTTACGTTGATTCTCTACCTCACTTTGAAACTCCTTAAACTTCTCGAAAGTTTCGGACTTATGTTTCATAAAATAGATATACCCATATCTACTCAAGTCATCCGTGAAGGTAAGAACATAACGATAACCACTGCGCGATGCTACACTCATTGGACCACACACATCGGTATGTATGATTTCCAATAAGTCTGTAGCTCGCTCCATCATACCAGAAAATGGAGTCTTAGTCATTTTACCCATCAGACATGCTTCGCATCTTTCAAGTGATTCAAAATCAAGTGATTCAAGAAGTCCATCGGAATGGAGTTTCTTCATACGCTTCACTCCAATGTGACCAAGACGACAGTGCCACATATAGGTCAAATTATCGCTTGATTTCAAACGTTTAGCCTCAATGTTATTAATATGTGTATTTCTACTATCGAGATTCAATATGAATAGACCATCTATCAAAGGTGCATGTGCATAAAACATATTACTCATATAAATCGAACAACCATTATTCTCGGATTTAAACAAGTAACCGTCTCGCAATAAACAAGATCCCGATATAATGTTCATGCTCAACGCAGGCACCAAATAACAATTATTTAAGTATAAAACTAATCCCGATGGTAGATGAAGAGGTAGTGTGCCGACCGCGATCACATCAACCTTTGATCCGTTTCCCACGCGCATCGTCACCTCGTTCTTCACTAGCTTCCGTTTATTCTGCAGCTCCTGTTTCGAGTTACAAATATGAGCAACCGAACCAGTATCAAATACCCAGGCACTACTACGAGTACTAGTGAGATACACATCAATAACATGTATATCAGATATACCTTTCTTCTTGATGTTGCCGTTCTTCAAATCCGCCAAGTACCTTGGGCAATTCCGCTTCCAGTGACCTTCTCCCTTGCAGTAAAAGCACTCAGTATCAGGCTTGGGTCCAGCCTTGGTCCTCTTCGTCGGCGTGGTAACTTTCTTACCACCCTTCTTGAAGTGTCCCTTCTGCTTAGACTTGCCTTTCTTGAATTTGGTGGTCTTATTGACCATCAACACTTGGTGCTCTTTCTTGATCTCCACTTCTGCAGATTTTAACATAGCAAATAGTTCTGGCAACTCTTTGTTCATGTTCTGCATGTTGTAGTTCATCACAAAGTTCTTGTAACTTGGTGGTAGTGATTGGAGGATGCGGTAAACTCCCAAAGTATTAGGAATCACTATACCCAAACTTTGAAGTTTATTTGCGTGCCCAGACATTTTAAGCACATGCTCACTGACGGAGCTACCCTCTTCCATCTTGCAGTTAAAGAACTTTTCAGAAGCTTCATAACTTTCAATTGCCGCATGAGTCTCAAAGATTAATTTGAGATCCTCGACAATATCATATGGATCTGACTCTTCAAACCTTTTCTGAAGCTCCGATTCTAAACCATACAAGATAGCACACTGAACTATGGAGTACTGATTCTTCCGAGCGAGGTAAACATTCTTTACTTCATCGGTAGCATCAGCTGCAGGTGGGTCACCTAGCGGTGCATCCAGCACATAGGTCAAATTACCAGCTGTGAGGACAATCCTCAAATTGCGGAACCAATCCGCGAAGTTGCTTCCATTGTTTTTCAACTTTTCTTTCTCTAGGAACGCATTAAAATTGATGGTAGGGGCTGCCATTGATCTACAACATATTTGCAATAGTTTAGACTAAGTTTATGACAAATTGAGTTCAAATTAATTAATGAAATTAAACTAGGTGAACTCCCACTCAAAACAACATCCCTCACATTGTTTTAGTGATCACACGAACCAAATCCACTACATCAACACCGATCATCACGAGAGCTGATATAGTTTTAATGGCGAACAATCATCATGTTCATCATATCTACTATATGATTCATGCTTTGCCTTTCGGCGATCCGTGTTCCTGAGGCCATGTCTGTACATGCTAGGCTCGTCAAGATCAAACCTTAGCTTCCGCATAAGCAAATCTGGCTTGCTTACGTTGTAGTCACCCGCGGAATCAAAGACACCCGATCATCACGTGGTGCTTCGAAGCAGCAAGCTTTGGCAACGGTGCATACTAAGGGTGAACACTTTTAGAACTTGAAATTTATGTGCATGAGGGATCATCTTATAATGCTACCGTCGTCTACTAAGCAATACAAGATGCATAAAGGATTAACATCACATGCAATTCATAATATGTGATATGATATGGCCTTTCTTCTTTGTGCTTCCGATCTCCATCTTCAAGCACGAACATGATCTCCATCATCACCGGCATAGCATCAAGGTCAATGACGCTTCTTCATGGTTGTCGTCCACCAGCTTCAACTATTACAACTATTTTGAATAGACACGCAGGCCTTAACAGAAATTAAAGACAACCATATGGCTCCTGCCGGTTGCCAACTTACAATAAGGATCATTGCATACATCAAATATAATCACAATCATGGCCATATCACATCACTGCACACCCCTGCAAAACAAAGTTAGACGCTTCTACTTTCTTTGCATATTTTACGTGGTTTGGGGCTTTCCATAAGTGTCGTTCTAACTTACGAACAAGAACCACAACATTGATACTAGCATTGTTGATTACCCGTTGTAAATTGGATCTTTACTATGCTAGGAGAAACAGGCACCCGCAAAGCCACTTATGCAATACAAGTTGCATGTTAAGCGTGGAGCAAGTCTCATGAACGATGTCATGTAAGGTTAGCCCGGGCCGCTTCATCCCAACATACCGCAAGATGCAAAGTACACAAAAAGCAATCTACAATAAAAGCATCAACGCCCACAATGACCATTGTGTTCTACTCGTGCAACAGATCTACATATAGACACGGCTCTGATACCACTGTAGGGGTTCGTAGCATGGAAAACAAAAATTTTCTATCGCATACAAACAAACAAGCCAAGATCTATCTACTAGATTGTAGCAACGAGTCGATGGAATAACTCACCCTCGAAGATTCCAAAGTGTTTAACGAGAGCAGATTCTCGTGGGTGATGTAGTCGTACTCTTTCCGATCTCAAGATCGCGTAGACGATCCTTCCGGCGCCACGTTCCAGCAGCGCCCCCGCAGTCGGTCACACGTTCGGTACTCGACGAAGACCTTCCTCTCCCTTGTTCCAGCAGGCAGCGGAGGTTGTAGCACTCTCCTCGCGATTCCGGCAGCACAACGGCGTGGTACCGGAGGTAGAGGGGAGATCCCGCAGGGCTTCGCCTTAAGCCGGTGCGAGTATGGTGGAGCTTATGAGAGAGGCTATTAGTGGTCTAGTAATTAGACACACCAATTAGAGGGCTCTAAACCAATTAGAAGGCTCTAAACCAATTAGAAGGCTCTAAACCGAAACAGCTCTAAACCGGGGTCTAGGTCTAGTTTCTAGTTTAGAGGATAGGAACTTGTGTGTCTAGGAGGGGAGCCCTGCCCCTCCCTTTATAGGTGGGAGGGCTGGCTGCGCCATGGGGAGGAGAGTCCCTCCCCAAGTCGGCTTGGTGGGGCGCCGGCCAAGGGAGGAGTCCTCCCCAAATTCGGCCTCCACCAATCCTCCTCTTTTCCCACTTCCCAAAATTGGCAGTTTGACTTTCAAATTAGCCGTTTGACTTTTCCAATTTAGGAATTAAATAAACCCTTTATTTTGGACAGCGAGAACACTTAGTACATGATGCAATCATTCCATCTTGCAATGACACATTCATGTACCCCTTCCCCCCCGGAGTGCCGGACATTCCGGGACCTTCTAGAATGTTCCCGATGAAAACACCGGAACCATTCCCCAACTCCGAAATGGGACTTTCCTTATATGAATCTTATTCTCCGGACCATTCCGGATCACCTCGTGATATCCCGGATCCCATCCGAGACTCCGAACAACATTCGGTCTCTTTCTCATAATACCATAACTACTCAAACAACGTCGAATCCTTAAGTGTGTCTCCCTACGGTTCGTGAATTATGCGGACATGATCGAGACACTTCTCCGAACAATAACCAATAGAGGAATCTGGAAATTCATATGGCTCCCACATATTTCTACGATTACTTTGCGATCGAATGAACCACTTACATACGATACCAATTTCCCTTTGTCTCACGATATGTTACTTATCCGAGGTCATGATCGTCGGTATCTCTGCATACCTAGTTCAACCTCGTTACTGATAAGTACTCTTTTCTCGTTCCCGTGATATGTGATCCCTTGTGACCAAGTCACATGCTTGCAAGCTAATTGGATGACATTTCACCGAGAGGGCCCAGAGAATATCTATCCGTCATGTGGATGGACAAATCCCACTCTTGATCCATGTGTTTCAACCAATACTTTCCGAACACCCAATGCCACTTTTATAGCCACCCTGTTACGGTGTGGTGTTTGATGACATCAAAGCATCCATCCAGTAAAGGCAATATGCATGATCTCATGGTCGAAGGAATTAGGTTACTATGTATCAGAAAGCATATAGCAATTGAACTATTGAAATGACTTGATCTTTATGCTACGCTTATCTATAGGAGTATGTCCACCATATCATTCTCCTAACGATATGATCTTGTTGTTAATAACATCTCAATGTTCATGATAGGGAAACCACAATCATCTATTAACCAACAAGCTAGTGAAGTATAGAGGCTATACTAGGGACTTCAAATTAAGTTTACAAATCACACAAGTATTAATGGTTTCCTTGTTAATACTATTATAGCATGAATGTAAACATTTATCATAAACACAAAGATATATAATAATAACTACATTTATTATTACCTCTAGGGCATATCTCCAACAGCCGGAGGTGGCAAGTTTGTGGTGTTTTTGTTGCTCGGGCCGGTGCCGAGTTCCTGCAGCTGTTGCACTGGGTTAGGCGGAGGAGGCATGACCTTTGCACGATCATCGTGAGCGGCAATAAGTGGCCCCTTCCCCTTGTCCAGTGCGGTAGGCGGATCTCGTCCGGGTTGATCTTCATCCATCGCCGTACCAATGGTGACGAACATCCCTCGAGACGTGACGGCATTGTTGGCTTGCTCGTCGCACGTGTATTCTTCCTCCATCTCCTGCATGGCGGAGTCTAGTTCCTCTGGACTGAAATCTATCTCCTCTGAATCTGCACTGAAGTCAGCATAAAGCACGTCAATAACAGAGTCGGAGGGTGCCAGGACTTACTCGATGACGGGCGGTGGAGGTGCAACAGCAGCGACGATGACTGGAGGTGGCGGCGTAGCTGTGATGATGGTGGCTGGAGGCGGTGGTGGCGGTGGCTGAATCGGAGGGTCTCCATCAATGAGCGCAAGCGCTGTCTGAGCTGCTGCGTCAGCCTCCGCGTAGTTGTTGACGGTGCTCACCATGCCTTCAAGGGTAAGGCGTCCTGACGCCTGCTGTCGTCTTAGAGAATGCCGGAGAAGCGTGCCACGGTCCAGTCTTTCCATGAAGTGATATATAGCATTATCATCGGGGTAGTGGGCCAGATCGGCTCGTATATGGAGCCACCTGGCAAGGTAATCGCGGGGGTTTTCGCCCTCTCTCTAAACACAACACGCCAGATCGAAGATGGTAACCACGCCGATGAATTTGGATCTCTGCTGCCAAGACGCGCGGGCGAAGCCGGCGGACCTGCAGCGATCTTCCACCTTTATATCCTGCACAGGAGCGGTTTGGGTGGGCCTTGAATTTTTCTGATCTTTGCCGGAAAACTCCGAAGAGAGATCCGACATTGATTCTTCCACGCACGTATCCTGCCCGTAGGCGGTCCATGCTGGCCTTGATGCTCCTCCGACTCCTAGGGAACTAGTGCCCGAGTCAGTTTCGCTGATGAAGAGGTGGATGTCTTCGATAGGAACGATCGAACACCGCGCGGGGTTCGTCTTCGCCGGGATCCAGAACTCGTCAGGGGGACGATCGGAACATTGCCGGCAAAGAGAACGCGGCCGATGGCTACGGTTTTGCCGATTCCCGCGAATATCTTGGTCCTCGCCCGCTGAAGAGCATGAAGCGCCTCTTGCCCCACGGTGGGCGCCAACTGCCGTGGTATTGCCGACGAGTACGCCATGGAGGGGTCTTCACAGTGCGTGTTTAGAGAAGTGGGGGAAGGCGGACGGTTGACGGGTACGAGGTAACACGGCTTACCCAAGTTCAGATCCCACAACGATGGCGGAATCCTACTCCTGCTATAAATCACTATAAGGGCAATACGCCGAGTTATAGAGGTAGGTTCGCTGTGCGAGGTTGTTTGAAGTTGTGCCCTAAAGGCTCCCATAGGCCCGACTTATATAGTCGCCAGGTCCTAGGGTTACAGGGAAAAGTCCTAGCCGGACAGGTTAAAGAGTCCTACACCGTCTATTACTAGTCTTGTGTATCTTGTACTCCAAGGCTCCGGGTACGTCGGTGACTCCAACCGTAGCCTTCCTTTATCCGGCATGGGCCTCCCTTTTGGATCCATCTAACTGGGCCGCACAGAAGGCCATGGGCCATGCTACCAACTGTGGGCCACCCGGGTTATCCGGATAGGAGACATGCTATGAGGATACCCATATAGAATATCCCCAACAGGGAGGTGCCTTATGGTGATCGTGTCAACAGAGCTCATTGGCATGCCTTGCCGGAGGTTTATGTTGGTGAAGAACTTGGTCATCCACATGACGTTCGGGACGATGATCATTTACGTTGGCACTCTTCTTGTGATTGTGGCGCCTTCTTGAACTTGACTCCTTAACTTTGGCGAGTAGGATCATGGTTTTAGCGAGGTTGTCATTCATGATGTTGTTGAGCTTGGCGAAGTTGTTGTCCATGTCATTCTTGAACTTGGTGAGGGTGCCATCCAACTTGTCCATTTGATGGTGGAACTTGGTGCTCCCGTGGTTGAGGCTCCATCATGGTCAATGCGACTTGAGGAGCTTGTCGTCGTCATTCTTGAAGTCGTCTATTCTTGGGGAGTCACTGTTGTTGTAGTACTCCATATCTCCCAAGCATGTGGATCCATTGCCGGTGTAGTGTTCTATCATGTCATTATGCTTGTGGAGTTCATGTCGGTGTGGCTCATCATGGATTCTCCATAGTAATCATCATCGGTTCCGAAGTCCCTAGACATGATTCACAAGACCAAGTGGTGTATCTGGAAGTGGTAGTGGGTGTTACAGAAACACCATCAAATCTTACTTTACCTTGGAAGATAGTATCGTGCAAGTGGCCATACTTGACAGCAATAAACCAAGCAAAGTGAAGTGACAAGGAAACCTAAACCAAAATAACAACCAAAAAACACACACAAGGCCTATGGTAGATAGGTATGGAAAGTGGCATGTCAAAGAAACAATCCGAAATCAAGATATTGTAATGGAAAGTAAAGAACCATGATGATCACAAAACAAAAGCAAATCAATCCACAAAATATAGGAATTATGTTCAAGAAAACACACACGGTGGGATAAATGGGACTTGTGCGACGGGAAAAGTCAATCCACAAGATATAAGAACCAAATAAGGATCTATCGAAGACTATAAGCTCGTGTCGCACAAGTGCAAGGAAAGACGCTAGTTCGATTGCATATAATTGGTGAGCTACAAGATTTGCGTAATAAGTACCACACCTATAAGATGTTCATCGAGCTTGCACTTACTATTCTATGAGGCAATTCTTTCTTTATTTAATTTTTTATATTTTTCTATACTTCTCTTTTTTCACTCTTTATTTTTCTTTATCTGTTCTTTTTCACTTGCCTCTTTCTTATGCCAACAACTATACAAGATAAATATATGAGATAGCGCTCATAAATTTTGCTCGAAATTCTACAAGGTATCAAATATGCAAAGCCCAAGCAATAATAAGAGGAACTAGTCTCAATAGGTGTGTGTTGGTCGCAAAGGTAGTGTAGTTCACAAAGGAAAGCAACTAGGAGAAGTCGCGAAATGTTTATATACGTTTCATCATTGATCTTCACCCTTTACTGTTGGATTCCACCTTGCTCACTGAATTTGGATAGAGTAGTTAGCATGAACAACGTGGATGATGATGTAGAGATTATTGTCCTCTTCAAAACAAGCTATAGAACACCAAAATCTGAGTTCGAATGCAAAAGTTATGCTCAAAACGATGCAAAAACTAAAGTAATTGGCGAGAGTCGAACTGGTATACTGTAAGAAATTCCAGCCATACACTTGGCTCCACCGGAGCTAGCACAGAAACGGTTGGCAAGAATTCCAGCCAGTCGGACCTGGTGCCAAAACGAGTTTGTGAACTCGAATTTCACGATTTATGTGGACAAACTTGATGCAAAACTCCAGATCTGAGGAGAAATTGATGAAATTGTACCATGAGAACGCAAGGGAAGATAGATCAACAAGTTTAGCAAGTAATCAACGGATCAAAATCTAGTAAAAATACACTCAAATCTCAGATCGATCCAAAAAACGAAACTGGGCTAATTTTTGGTGGAATTTATGGATAAAATATCAAATCAATGAGAAATCCGTGGCAACGAAAAGTTGCTGATACCATATGATAGGGGTTAACCTCAAGGGTGGTCCGATCTTCACGAATCTCGTGGTCAAATCGATAGGAAAAGTGAGGGAAATGAGAAAAGGTAGCGGAAGTTAACACATACCTCGCAAAGAACACAATGAACACACGCAAACACAACACCATAAAAGTCCTATTGCTCCCTCCGACGGCCATCGGTCCGATAGAATCCTTGTAAGAAAAGATCGGTCAATGTGCTCCCGTCAATCCACATTGGAGAGGGGAGAACACCTTGGAGAGGGTCTTGATAAATTTACTATAACCAACTCAAAGTAAAGATCTTGTACAACTAAGGATGCTTAAAGGCTAAATCCATAGAGGTTGGTGACAATAGTTGGTCCCCTTGTAAGGGGATGAGGCAAAACTAAAGAGATTCCACAAGGGGTTGTCTTCTAGTCTATCATCTATGCCTAAGGAAATAAGGAAAAGTCATCTATTTATAGTACTTGGGGCGAAGGGATAGGCAAAGGGAATATTTTAGGGCATCAAACTTAGATTCTATGCGCAGACGGGTGGAGTCCGGCGAAGCCAGGGTTGGTGCTAAATGCTTTGGCTATAAGTACGGCTAGACCGGAACTAGGACCGGACGTTTCAACAGGAGCCGTTTCATTCGGCGGATGACGGACATGTATAATGTAAGGGATTTCGGCGGGGGGCCAGGCTCGACCGGAGCTAGCGCCGACTCGTCAGTGGTGGGTTCGGCTGGTCGGGCCTGGGGCCGGTTTGGCTTGTTGGTTCCGGTGGCAGGTTCGGTTGGCCGATCCTAGCGCCGACTTCAGGCTTCACTTCATCTTCCGTGTACTTGGTTTCTTTTCTTGGCGTTCCTTCTTGGGGTTCATAGCTGAGGATACACAAAGTATTCGCACGAAGTAGCATGTCATTCAAAGGAGAGTCAAAGTCACACATAGAGAGGAATGAATTCACATTATCATGTAGTAGTTTGGCTCGAGCACGGGTCACTAGTCCACTTAGAGGTCTTGGCATAGTAGATGGAGTAACGTTGATAGTACGGGTTGCATCACCAATTCTGTAATTCTTCTTCTTCTACACGAGAAGTTCTATATATAACTTTATTTTATTTAGGTAAATTAAACATTCATGCTTGTCCCTTTGGGATCAATCCTAGAGAAAGATGAACTGGTCAATTATTCGAGCATATTCCAGAAAAGCAAGCATTGTAAATGTGTGAATTCAACCAGAGTCTGTATGGATGGAGTCTAAGAAGATCAGATGCTCCCTCCGCTACGAGTTACCCGACCCACCTTTTCTTAGCATTTTGAATTCGTTGATTGGCCATTGCAGCAGCTGCTTCCCCTCATCATCCAGCCAAATCTTCGTAAAAACAATCTGCACACCGGCCGAGCTGGAAAAATCCGAGGCCCTATGCCAAATTCTAAAATGGGGCCCTATCTCGATAGAAAATGGAACTAACGGTTAATTATATGGTACTAGCTAAGTGCCGGTGTGTTGCTAAGAAATAACAAATTATGCTACTTTGTGAGCGAGTGCATGTTCATTTTTCTCCTTTTCATCAACAAAAAATGATTAAAATGACAATACGGTGATTGCAATTATTAATATTAGTTTTTTTTTTGAAATGGGGATAAAACCCCGGCCACATGGAAACTATGTTGAGTATGTTTCTTTCATTATCAAGATCAGTTGAGCAGTGCTTGCTCAACATTACTATGTTAGCACTGATCCACATGGACTACCAAATCTTCATGGCTTATTTAGTTAGAAAATTATTGTAACTGCTCAACATTAGTTCTATTCAACATGGCCCATGAAGTCAGCAGATCAATATCACACGACTTGCTCTTTCTCTCTCTTTACACACGATCTACCTAAAATACTCATCATGAATAGGACTCTAAAGGGTTTAAAACTTGATTCTCTAATATGAAGAACAGAATCTAGTAAAGGAAGAGAAGAAATCTCACTGGATCTCATCCTCTCATCAGCGGACGGATCATCAACCATGATTCTCATCCCCGACGAGCCCGTAGTCCAGCAGCCGGCCGTTCCTCCAGCAGATTTCGGTCGTGGTCTCCTTGGGAGGACACGAGCCGCACGAGAGAGGAAAGAATCAGGACGCTGGGGAATACTGGCAGACTTTTCTAGGACGCTCGCTGCCTCGTCCATTCGGGACTCGTCCAAGACGTCGGCCAAGCTGACTCCTCAAGGGCCGCAAATGCCGGAAGCCATAAATAAGCACAACCAAAGAGCCCGATAGTCCTTCTCGAAGTCTGACTCGTTGACCCAACCCCAGAGCACGCGTCGCTCCTTGCTCGTGTCATAGAAGGACTTGGGCGCGTACATGTGGCCGTAATCTTTTTTTTTTTGAACAGAGGATGGGTGCTGACACACCTAAATATATTGCAGCTCAAAAACATTGTACATCAAGTATTACAAACCCAAGTTGCCGTATCGTATCGATAGCAGCCAATATTGGGCATAACTGGTTGTTATGAGCTGGGTTCCTGCAGGAACAGATAGGCTCAGATCCTATTGATCTTCTTGCCTGCCGAGCACAATTGTGGGCTACCCCATTAACTTCCCTTTTGATATGGTAGATGGATCCAAGAAGAGGATGAGCAAGCTTCTGATATTCAATTGCTTGTCTTCTAATTTCCCAGATCATGTTATTATCAGATGCCCCTTGAGCTGTTGCCGCTTTTGCCAATGAAAGATTGTCTGTGAAGAATATAGGTCTTGTGAGTTTCAGAGCATCAGCAAAATTTGCAGCAAGGACCAGGGCCTGGGCTTCAGCCTGTAAAGGGGAAGGCACATCTTTTTTGGAGGCTAGAATGAAAACATCAGTTCTTTCTTCACCCTGCAAAGATTCAGAAAAGTAAATGCCAATTCCAGCCGTATCATCTGAAGATCCATGTTGCTTCCTCCAAGCTGCATCAAAGTAAACCTTTGGACCTGTAAAATGGAAATCAGTTGGAACAGAAACCCCCAATAGATCTTTTGGAGGGTGAGAGGATTTTATTAGCTCTTCAGTCTCTAGATCCTTAAGAAGAGCTGCAGTGTGCATTGGCACCTGTTGAGGGTTGGTCTTTTTCCTGCAAAACAGCTGATCGTTCCTGGCTTTCCAGACACACCAAAAAAAAGTAAAGACATAATTTAAATCGGCAGTTGGGTGGTTCTGGCTAAGCAAGTTCACAATGATTTGGGAAATATCTGAAGTATTGTTAGATAAGATCTCACTTTTAATGAAACAGGGGGGAAGCAAACCAAGCAGCTTTTGCAAAAGGACAAAGAAAAAACAGATGAGCATCAGTTTCAGGGATATTGCACCTGCAATAGTCTTTGTCACTGTGAGTAGAGAATTGGGAGCCTCTAGCACCAGTGGTTAGCGTCCCTCTCAGCAATCTCCACGCAAAGGTTTTAACTCTGGGTATCATCTTGTTGCATTTCCAGACTTTCCTAAGAATCTCCTTAGTTGAATCTTGAACCTGTTCAGGCTTAGGTGTTCCTGAAACAAAAAGCCAAGACAAACAAGTTTTGTATGTAGATTTGGGATTGCATTTTCCATTTGGGGTTGGCTTCCAGCAAAGGATGTCATCTTCCTCAGACTTGGAATGATATTAGTGTTTTTGATAGCCTGAACAACCTCACCAGAGAAAAGACTGTCAATGAGATTAGTGTTCCAAGTCTGAGAGTTGGGAAGCCAAAGTTGATTGATAGTAGAAGGATAATTGAAACCTTTTTGTTGAATAATGAGGCTATCATAGATAGTTTCCCAACCAGAAAACCAAGGAGAGCTCCAGATTGAAGAATTGCCTCTGCATATTTGATAGTAGGAGTTATTGGTAAGAAGATGTCTTACTTTTAAGATTGAGGACCAGAAAGCAGACTTAGGAACATTCCTGCTGGCCCTCCAAATGGAAGAGTCTGGAAAATATTCCGTAATCGATGATGTGCCATTTCCGGTAGTCCTTGGTGGCGTCATTCGCCTCGAAGGTATCTGCCACGTCGTCGTACCGCCCCAGCCCGTAGTAGTCCAAGTCTGTGTCCATCACGCTTACCTTGAGCACGTGCCTTGCTTCCGTGTTTGAGGGCCCGTCGAGCCCGTCCTTGACACGGCTCCTCCACCAAGAACAGGCCCGGGGAATCCACCAGCATGCCAGCAATGCCTTACGAGCAGAACGGCTTGGTGTTCCGCTTCCAACGCCAGAAGTTGTTGCTTCGGTAGATCAGCGCACAACTACGGCGTGGAAGGGCCGCCGAAACCATGGCACAGACCAATGGCGGAGTTAGACATAGACTAATGGTGGGCGAATTGTTAAATCTGAATGTTTGGGGGGCCAAAGGCTAAAATAATCCCATCTAATAAGCCCTTCCCAAAAATATCTCATAGACTGGGGGACGATGGCCCCCCCTAACATGCACATAGCTCCGCCTCTGCTACAGATGTCGGCCGGGAGCGGGATGACGGGGTTGTAGCTGGGCTTCACCCAATCACGGAGATGCGGGTCTAAGACGTTCTTGGGAAAAGCCAGTTCTATAACTGGTTGTTGTCGGCGTCGGTGCCGATGTAGAGCAAGACCGGGGTGCCGTCAGTGAGGATTGTCGCAGAGCTCGACCAACAGCCATTGGCGTCGAAGGGGGAGTCGGGATCGAGCGCGTTGTTGACTCATGCCAGTTGACCAGGTTCAAGGAGACATAGTGTCTCTAGAGGAGGGTGTCGTTGCCCGAGCAGGCGTTGTGTGGGTTGTACTTGTTGGGAAACTGGACAGATGTGGGAACATCCCCCAAATGTGAAGGATGAAATCCCCGTATTCTTGTAACGTATCTAATAGGACACATGTGATCCAGTTCAGCCCCTCTTAGGGTTGTTTAGGTACTACATGGTGCTCAATGACGCTTTATCCAAACGATCAAATGTTTTCCTGTTGTCAACAAGAAACCATACTTTTAGAAAGCTGATCTCTCAGATCATATAAATATGGAATAAATTTCATGATTATCATGTAAATTATATGTGAATGGATAATGCTATAGAATTTAGTTTAAAGGCGTTTGATGATTATTTTATGGTAACGGGAATCAAAATTGAGCACTCTGCGTCGCACGTCCACACGTAGAATGGACTTGTAGATTAAAATAATTAAATTTATTTCTCAACCACTCTTACAGGGTTGTAATTTACCAACTACATGTTGAGGTCGTGTGGTATCGCTGGCCACCAGTCTCATCAACTTTCAACCATCGTCCTACAACATCAACTTTCCTATGCAACTTGTGCAAGGGTCAGCAAAATTTTCTATCCTTATAAATCCGGCCGCCATTTGTATGTACCAATACCACCACCCCAACGATCAGCAATGAGACTGCTCCGTAAGTCGGGGATATACGTCGGTTATGAGATTGTGTCCACAATTAGGTTCTTAGACCCCATGACACGACCTGCTTTGCTGATTACATTTTTGACTAGGAACTTTTACCGACATTAGAGGGAGGTAATCAACCCCTTAATGACAAAAGTCTAAAAATCACATAGGGAGCAAGTGGATATGTGATGCACTCAATGATGAAATATCCATTAACTATGTTAATTCACGCGAGTCATACAACTAAGCCATGGAAAATGTCAATGTTAATTTTGCCAAGAAAATTGTCTCAATCGTAGATCTTGATCCCGATCCTAACATGTTCGCTGATTATAAGAAATGGTCGGGCTGGAAAGATTGGTAGAAGGAAATAACTACTAAATTATTATCGTTAAACAAGAGAGAGATGTTTGGGCATGTTTGTCCAACTTCTATCCACATTCGTCGTGTTGGACACAAGTGGATTTTTTGTTTGAAAGAGGAACAAAATTAAAGAAGTAGTAAGGTACAAAGTAAGGCTCGTTGCTTAAGGTTTCACTCAGCAGCGAGGTGTCGATTTTGAGGAAACTTACTTACCGGCCATGGATGTAATTACCTTTAGATACTTGATCTCAATGGCAGACAACATGGACTTGAAAATGGAACTTATGAATGTTGTCAACCTTATCTATATGGTAACTCGAAGGTATCCATGTTCCAAACCAAGGTAGAGTAAACATAAGTTTATATAGTGTTCAGCTTAAGAAGTCACTGTATGGATTTAAACATTCAGGTAGGATGTGATATAATCGCTTGAGTAATTTCCTTTATCAGAACTGCAATATTTCCTATGTGTTTTTATATGGAGATCCTAGGATGGGTTCTGTATTATCTCGGTATATGTGTATAATTTTATCACAATCGGTACACCTGAGAATAGTTAGAAAGCGAGTTCCTGCCTGATGTTAGAATTCGAGATGAATAGGCAAAACCTTTTGCCTAGGTCTGCAACTTGAGCATTCCCCTGATGAGATTCTAATGCACCAGTAGGCCTACACCCATAAGGTGTTGAAACGATTTGAATTTGACAAAGCATATCCTTATAAGACCCCGATGATCGAAAGATCTTTGCATGAAGACAAGGATTCGTTCAAGCCTAAGAAAGAGGGGGATTCTGGGACCAGAACTCCCCTAATTGAGTGTGGGTGGGCAAGGATGTGTACACTTGAGGGATTAGAACACCATCTGCGACGCTTTGCCGTTTGCGCAAATGATCCATCTTCTCGAATACATGTTAATAGCTAATGATCCATCTTCTCGAATACAAATGGCCCCGCTGGTTCCTGACGCCATCATCTTGGCAGTTGATCCACCATCTGCGACGCTTTGCCGTTTGCGCAAGCATTGATGACGAGGCCTTCTTAATGCCCGTGGATGCCCATCTCCCCCACCACATGCGCCCACCCCTCCACTCACTTTCTCCCCATAGCTTGCCATGGAGAGGATCTCTCTGAACTGGTAGGAGGCCGACGAGTTCGTCCGGTACGTCATCCTTGCGCCACCGCACGCCACGCTTCCACCAGGCTTCGACATCAGCTTCGACAGGGTGCCCATCGCACCGGTACCACGTGGTAACAAGTTGGCCATCAATATCATGGAGCAGCACCGCCAATTGCCAAAGCACAAGAGGGCAGTAGCTCGGTACTCGCCCATCAGCGAGTACTTGCCAAGGCGTTTCGTCAAGGAGAGGAATACTACCCTAGCCATGTGGGGCTTGCATCGACACGAGTTCCTGCCTCATATGCGCAATGCCGAGGCGTGGCGATGCTTCTAGTCCGTTCTAGGTCGAGGAATCCACGATGCCATTGCCATGGCACACCGTGACAGAACCATGAGGGAGACAAACAACGTTGGGATCGTGGACACTGGCTCCAACGAGGAGGACATAGAGGAGGTAGGTGACACGGAGAAGGACGACGAGGACTAGGTCAACGGCGATGACAACGACAATGAAACAGCGATGACAACGACAACAACAACGAAGCCCGTATATGTATGACTTAATAAAAGCTCAGATAGGGACGCCCACGACAATGAATCAAATGCTCGCGACAAGTCTAGTTTCCGTAGCACTCCTGATTGTCTCCTCTGATCGAGTGACCGATTCTTCATGCAACCCGGCCAAGTAGCACGAATTTATCGTGGAAGCTCAAGCTCCGACCCT
Organism: Avena sativa; assembly: GCA_916181665.1. NCBI lineage: Eukaryota > Viridiplantae > Streptophyta > Magnoliopsida > Poales > Poaceae > Avena > Avena sativa. Next base: position 387,661,831 of record OV702280.1, on the reverse strand, counting down.
TGAGGGAAGCTGATTGGCTTTTGCTGACGATGCATGTCTCATAATCTCCGTCGCAGCCTATTCGCCAGGATCTTTGAGAAAAGTTTCTGAGAAGCTATGTACCAAACAAATTGGACGATAGTCCCACAAGATTCTTTTTAGCGGGTAATATAAGACGGTACAAGATATAACGGAACATGTTTCGATACTACTCCCGTACTCCGTGTTATCTTCCATACACAACTTGCTGTTAAAAATAAATTCCATACATAACTCCGATCTCGGACGCCATGTACGATTTAGGTCCGTAGCTAGCATCCACCAGCACAGAGCCACAACAGTAGTACATCACTCGTTGGCTGATTGCTCGGTGTCCACCATGCTAGCCTCTACTATATGGTGGCAATAGCAAGCCATGTGTGATGTGTCCATGCATGTTCTCTTGCTACTGTAGCAGCCAGCCGCTGTATCAAACACAAGCAGCATTTGTACGAGCGAGCTTAGTAGGAGATATTTCGATGGTACTTGTGGCTTAACCGGCTCCACTTGGCGCACGCCCAGCGCGACGCATGGGAACGAGGTGGTACCGCTACTAGTATGGCACACACCACATCGATCGATCGATCGTGTGGCGACAGCGTCGCCACGGAACGAAGCGTGCTGTCTCCACTCTCCAGGGGCTACGCGCGCCCTTTGCGGCAGCGAGGAGAGGTAGTACTAGGCGTGATTGTTCGTGGCATGGTTGACCTTACATCATGTAGAGGTAGGCGCCGGCCCTTCCGGCCTTCCCGTAGGTTCGCGGCACGCCACGGACAAAAGTCAAGCGGACGACGGGCACCCTCCGCCACCGCCCAGCCCAACCCAACCCAACCGGCCGAATGCGGGTCGGACGCACGTGAGTTTTAGACAGAAGCTAAACCTCATCCTACACTGCTATGACCACTAGTGAGAACGGCGTCGCGTTTCAGCAGCATGTATGTACGTAGCTGCTAGTATCAGCAGTTCATCGTTCATAATCGTAGAGGCGCCTCGTTGGTTGATTTGCATCGCTTTCGCTGATCAACCGCACTAGCGCAGTACGTACATCATGTGCGTGAGTCGTGTAGCTTATCCCCTCTGCTTTTGGAAGGGGACAGATCACTAGAATTGGGTGTAGAAACTGACGGCAAACCCCGCCAAAATAAGAGGTATATACAGTTTTAGTCCCACAACTTGCAACCTCTGAACAGTTTAGTCCCACAATTTGCAAACTGAGCAAAACTAGTCCCACAACTTGCAACTCAAAAACAGTTTAGTCCAATTTAACCAAAGTTTAACAAGTTTGATCGAATTTATCCATGTTTCACTAACTAGACCATAGTTTAAAAACCGAACTGGTACTACCAAAAAAACCAGAAACGTAGATCTTACCAGACCGTCTCAATCATTTTAGCATTGTTAAAAGAATATACGGTGGAGTGGGGTTCGAACCTGCACCTAAATCTAAAATGCTATCTACGTCTAGCCATGACCAGCTACGCTGCAATTCTTTCATGCTAAAACAAGAGACAGATATTATTTGTACATACCATGTACAGCAGTATTAAAATTAAACAAACAAAAAAACCAACGTGCAGCTCATTATCTCAATTATTATGTTAAACGATCATCAAAAGAAATTATTATATCAACCTGTGATTTTGAAATATTTTGTATAGACAATTATTTACTTATTGCATTATTATATGTAAAAATATAATACTTTATATCTTTAAAAACCAGACACGGTAAAAATGTATATCAGTCACGCAAGGATGACCACACAATCGTCTGTGTCGTTACTTCAGGCTCGATCCAGCTAGCAATGCACTACCACAAGCACGGTGAGGATTGTCGCCGTTCTGCGATGCGTCAAGACAGATGATGTTAACCAGAGTGGAGGTGAGAGTTATTGAGTAGGTTCATGAGGGCCTTTTCTGGAAATCACACATCTAGACCATAGTTTAGAAACCAGACTAGTGATTGAACCATTGAGGCCGTTGGGTCAAGTTTTTACCGGTCGGATTGTTTGTTTTTAATTTATAAAATACTTTTTACTTATAAAACATACAATTAGTAAATAATTGTCTATGCAAAAAAATTAAATTACGGTTTGGCATAATAAATTTTTAGAAAACATGTGGAATTAATAGCGCTCTGACTGGCATTAGAGATGCAAGATGATATATCCAGCTTACAAAGTAAAACCACATAGTCTTATAGAAACATGCCTACCGAAGAGGCTATGTCCGAAAAAATGCAAGCAGGTACGACCATTATATTAGCTAAAAAAGAAGAGTACAAGCCGAACGAGCTGCTGAGTCAGGCCGAAGTTCATCAAAACGAACCAACAAACAAGCTACACCGTCGAGGCAATTTCAGCCGTGTAGGCAACGCCACCGGAAGCCGACCACCACCAGGAATCGACCATCATTTGCCACCACCAACCTGAAGCACCAGAATAGAACCCAACAACCACTAGGAATCGACCATCACTGCCCCAATGACGCCTTCAGAAAGGGAACGACGTCTGCGGACTTCGTCGCCGTGGCCCAAAGGGGCAAGGGTTTTACCTCAACATAAAATCTTTGCCAACTACATTGGAAACTAGACTGCCGCGAAAGACACCCGGACCACGACCACAACATTCAACTCGTCGGACACCACACCGTGATCATGATTGTAGTCTCCAGCCAGCACTAGAGTCCATGGTACGCCCGCCATCCAACATGACTCCCACCACCAAGGGTCGCCGTCCTGGCGTACCCAACTCTGCATACTGCCGCACAGAGGAACACCGTCGTCTCTAACACAGTTTTGGATCTTGCAATGGTTTTTGTGTTTGTTTGGCTTAATAATTGAGATAACGAGCTGCAATTTGCCTTCCAAAAGGTACCATAGTACTAGTTGCAGGCCAGTTAGTTTTTATGTTTATTTAATTCTAAATATTGTTGCACATAGTATGTACATAATATATGTGTCCCTTGCTTTTTGCATAAACCAACGTACAACTCAGTGGCACGTTCTCCCACCTGGTCTCCTCGTTAGGAGGAGTTCGAATCCCACCTTAGCCAAATATTTTTTAACAATGTCTATCTGATTAAGCCGGTGGTGATGGTTTAATGCGTAAAACAAATCTTGGTTCAGGTCAATTTTTTAAACTATGATCCATACAATGCAAATGTGAACGAATTCGGTCAAAGGCAGTCAAACTTGCTGAAATTTGGTTAAATTGGACTAAACTGTTGCTATGTTACAAGTTGTGTGACTAGTTTTGCTCACTTTGCAAATTGTGGGACTAAACTGCTTCCAGGTTACAAGTTGTGGGACTAAAAGAGTATTTACCTCCCAAAATAACCGAGTCCTCGTCTCCCGACACTTTCCCGAGATAACACACATGACACATTTCCCGTTACAAACAGAACAATGAGCACTATATTAGTATTATTTTGTACAGAATCAGCGATATTTATTATAGATCAGAAGGAGTACTGCACATAAATATACTTATACAGCATGATCTATCCGCTAAAGTCTTCCACAATGTGGTCGAAGCCCAAATCCTGAAAAAGTAGCCAACTCATCACCGATGCCCACAGAAATAATTGAGGCACCGGTGGTCTCGCAGCATGCATGATGCCCGTAAAATTATCAGGGCCCACTTCTTGATTGGCCGAGCGAACCACCACTTCCTTCGCACGAGTTCTTCTCTCTTCTACATGGAACGGTCAAAAAAATCCCCTTCTCTTTAGAAACAAATTGGCCTCCGTCGCCAGCTCCTCTTCCCGATTTCTCGTCGTCGTCACACAAAATCCACACAAGAGGATAGAATTGCTGCCGATTCAACGGGATGAGCTTTGAGCGGGGCAGCGGGTCAAGCGAATCGAGGAGCACCTCCCAGTCGTTGCCGCCATGGATCTCGCGCCACCGTGCAGACAGCTCGTCCTAGTGCTTCTGCGCTTGGCGATGACGGGTATACGGCACATCCCCTCGGAGGTACAGGTGGTGCTCTTCCTCGTTTTCATCTATGTTTTGCTCAAGCTGGCCGACACGGGAGGTGACGGAGGCAGAACGGCAGCACGTAGCCGGATGATGGTTGAGATCGAAACAACGCCGGGCACAATTGATAGTTGAATAATAGCGCAATATTGTATTCGTAGATCGATTTGGACATCGGAGCATCTACTTGCTCCGATGCAGCGTAGGGCACCGGCGCCCAATCTCTGAAAAACAATTTGGACACCGAAAAAGCATACGCTGTGAAAGGCCTAATGAAACAAATTTATGTCAAATTTTGAGCCGCTCAAGCCACTACGGATATATATTACCCGAATATACATGGTGGCACATGTGTCAATTGGCTACTGCTATAACTGAGATGGACTCATGGACATGCATGGGCCATGGACACTTTGAGAACGAGGGCGGAAGAAAGGGATTTGATATTGTAATCTATAATAATCCCCTCGTGCTCGTTCTACACCCGCGTTGACGCGATCATTCGTGGTGCTGAATCTTTGAAAGCAAGGCGCTGTGTAGGGAGCAGCCGCAACCAGCACGCTTGTGGCGTGTCCTCCTCTGGCCGTTGTTTTGGACGGGTTGTTGCATGATACCGCCAGCTTCAACGATTGAGGACGACGTGAACATGGACATGCCGACGCACCGTGTACACGTGCCGCGGTCGGTGAAAAGGACCCGCTGCTCACCGCCGGCCCGGGGCCGAAAACGAACCAACACGATCCGTCTTTTCGATTACAAGGACGATGCAGACTCAAAATGTTCGTACATGCGCCCCACACATTCCCTCTCCGTGTCTCTCGCGAAGCCTCCCATCCTCTCCATCACATGCTTAAGAAGGACTTGCCGCGGAGCCAAGGCCTATCTATGAGCCAGACCTAGAAGATCATTGCCTTTCATGTTGCTCCCTTGGAGTCAACCGTAGGTGACCGGGCCGATCTGAAGCCTTCCCCGACGGAATAGCCGGTCCGAGATGGGCTAGTAGAAGGGCATGAGTTAGGGTTATACATAGTAGTAGTAATTTTAGTAGATCTAGGTTGTGTCGGCAAGTTGCTAGTTTTCGGCTCTATGTCGGCCGTAGGCTCCATGCTAGAGGTGGTGTTCGGATTCGTCGAGATGGATCAGGGCATGACTGGTGGCGATTCTTCTTGACGCGACGCTCTGGTGGTCGGAGCTGAAGGTGATAAGAAGGAGCTCAATTGGCACCTCCATCAATAAAGCTCGTTATCGTAGGTTCGTCCATCGTGACCAAGGTATATGGCTCGTGAAGGGGTGGACAAACGCGATGGACGAATACAGTTTGTCCACCCCCAATATGTGACATGTGATCGTTGTCCACACTTTTTTAAGGAGACATAACCCTTGCAGGCTTTTGAACAACTATAATTGTCAGAGAAAACGTTTGCCCAAGCACTAATGAATAGAACACGAGAACCACTTAGTACATCATACATTGCATCATCGTTTGGGAGCCGACATTATGTGGAACAAAAATACTAGAGTCAAAATAAATCGGCACGACGATCAAACCATGATAGAGATATATAGATTATGACACTTTTATTTTATACTAAGAAAAATGCACGTGCGTTGCAACGGGAAGAGGAAAAAAATTGGGTCACAAAAATAAAATTGTTTTCTAAACCCTATACTCCCTCCGTTTTAAAATATAAGATGTTTTAGCTTTACGAAGAAAATGTATCTAGACTTGTTTTAGTGTGTAGGTTCATTCTAAATCTGAGTAAACCTACACACTAAAGCAGTCTAGATACATTTTCTTCACAAACCTAAAACATCTTATATTTTAAAACGGAGGGAGTAGAATTTTAGTAATTAAATCAATTTCTTTTAATGGAACGAAGGAACTTTCACTTCTAAATTCAAAGAACTCGAAGAAAAAAATATAGAAATTGCTTAGGTGAGAGATTTATCGGGCACCTAGAAAAATAAATGACAATAAACATTTATAGGACTTTTTCTGTGGAGGTCGTGCTTATCAGGTGTAGGGGACCTGCGTTAGGTCGTGATCATGCTTAATTTGCTAAGTGTAGAGAATCAAGTTCATGATGAGAATCCTGATGCTGCTTTCAATTTGCATGTCTTCAAGAAGTTATCAGCTTACCGCATACTCTCAATTGTAATATTGTACTCCCTCCGTTCATCTTATATTATGAAACGGAGGGAGTATCATATACAATGCTTTGTTTGATCCAAATTCTTCTCATCAACGGAAAATCTCTCAAAGAGATACATCAGGAAAAGTTTAGTTGGTTAGGATTGACAAATAATATGCAAAATTTCAAGGCCCAATAATCATGAATATGATGGGTGATGAATAGTCATGAAAGGTTAATCCATCGCGAGATATTGAAATTAAATCAGCTATTTAGTTAGTATAAAGGTGCACCAATAATCACTCATAATAGTGCATGCATGATGCATTTAACCACAATGTGCATCAATTCTACATGGCAAATCATGCATTCATGTTCATCCCTTTCCCATCCTCATCAACACTCCAGTTAATTATTTGACTTAATTTTTCCTAAGTTGCCTCCTATGTGCATCGATCGCTTGAATGTATTCTTGCATGCTTGTTGCAGCGCTCCAATTTGTTACTGGAGTTCTTGGGTAGGTAGCGTAGCTATCTTGCGGAGCTGGGTCTTCTGAAGTATAACAGTCTCTGAATCTTGCCATCAGTGATTGTTGTTTCATCAATTTTCTTTGCTAGGCCGACCATTGGACCAGACACTATTCCTTGGGTAAGAGCTAGTATAAAGTTCTCGAGACTAACACTGTACCACGCAAAATTCTGCACAGAACCATAATTTATTAGTCTAGGTTCGACTCCATGATATGAAGAGAAGCCACAAAATGAAGAGACTCTTTTCTTTATCTATCTTGTACTCGCTGAATCAATCGATCCGATTAATATTGAGTGAGTGAGCTTTGCTCACTTCTTCCTGCAATTTATGGTTACATAGAGGCGATTAATACCTCAGCCTATACATTACAAGACTCTCTATTCGCATACGTCAATTTCATAAGCTTGCTTATTATTGGATTCACTTTTAATCTGATTCATGTACTGATTGAACTCATCAACTGTTCTTGAATATGTTAAATCCATAAGAGGCTCAACCTGGCATATCTTACTTCATCCACGAATCATCCAATTGCATCTTAAATTCTTCAATAAGAAAGTCCATGGAGTTTCCATGGTTGACTGTCTGCGAAAATGAAAGGTACTTCGTCCGACAGTCCATTTTTCCATTAGATATGAATGTTATAGCAGGAGAGGCTGACCGTGAAACTCTTTATACTCCAAGTTGCTCACTGATTCATGCATAGCAGGAACGCCTTGTGTGACCAGCTCCTGTAGTTGCTGAGTGTGGCAAAACAGTTTTGCGTGCAGGTGGTTCGACGATCATGGGCACCACTTGCTCTGTTTGCTCAACCGTTAACACAATCTCGGATGGTATGGCTATGTCACCTCATTGTGAACCTTCACAAGCATGTCGTTTTTTCACGGTTCCCCCAACGTTGCTGCTTTCTTTCTACTGCATGACAAACCAAGCCCATATAAGAACTGGAAAATATGCATTAGCTTTGTTTGTTGGAGGGAATAAGGTACATGAAAATTAATAAACCAGGTCGGATTTAGATAAAAATCAAAATTGTCACAAGTAACAGCAATTTGCCCATGCTAAATAGAGATCAGAAACTTGCTCTAAATAAAAACCAAGGAGAAGACAAAACCACGGGTGAATTACAAAACGGAAGTCTGGTCTCGTATTAGCCTACAGACCAACACTTTGCGGATGCTGCTGCTAGCAGAAACACAACCTCCCTGCCCGTCAGACTGCTATTGCCAGCTCCATTCTTCAATTGCTTAGTTTCTTCTTCACTCCCTTGCGGTAATAAACTTTGCTATCAAAATTTGAAAACCATGCCTATCTCTGCTAGTAGATCTGAAGTTGTACTTCACGCAAACATTTGATAAAAAACTGAATATTTTCATATGAAACATAAGAAATAAGATTGGATTTTAGAAAAATGTAGGCCTGGTCATATCTACACTCTAATCAACCCATGTGAACGGGAAAAAACCATATAGATCATCAGAGGAATTTTCAAATTAAATTCTACAGACAGTGAAAACTACACAAGTAAACCATCACACAATTAGATTGTGTTTGCACCAATATTTCTCAAACCGTTGAAGATGCAACTAACTTCTGTCCTCAGCCAAAAACATACCGTAAGCGTGACCGACGGGCTTCTGGCCAGGGAGACACCTACGATAAAAATTAGGTTCGCACATCATGATATCACAGTAATCTGCAATGGTTGTAGGTGCAAATTTAGTGGAATCATATGCACCAAATAACCAATCAGTAGGACAACAGATTGTACTAAACGATTGGTTTAGTTGTTACTCTGACGAGGATATTTGACATCCAAAATGGTTGTGGGCCAGAACTAACATCTACAATGAGTAGTTCAAGCAGAATTGCAATCTCTATATATTCCAGAAGTATTAAGTGCATGCTAGCGAGGACATCAAATAAGCATATGATTCGAATCTAAACATTTTCTTGAGCATACAAACTAAGAGAAATGCACAAACCTGTACACGTGACTATTTATTCTCCTTGATTGAAGGCTCTTCAAGACAGTCCATGATCCGTCGATGGACGCTCTAACCTTCTCCTCACATCTCCATAACTTGCAATCTTCCTTGCCTCCTTTAGCAGTCTGGCGGGCTAGACGGCGATGTCGGGTGAGTATTTGCATCCTAAAGCATCACCGAAGAGTTCTGCTCCATGCTTTCATGGCGCTAGACGCCTGCTCAAATACAATAATTAGGCCCTGCAATCCACAGATATACATGTGAGGTTCTTCTGATCTCATTACGCACTGTTAGGCTCATTCCCCTTTCTTTTAACAGTTCAAATCATCACAATCAATACATGGTAATGAAAAATAATTGCACAATAATGTCATACCTGGGACAGTATATTGTAGGAAACCGGTCTGAGCTAGTACCCTTCTTCTGCCCCTGGAAAGCCAAAATCGAAAGCTAATGACATCGAAGCTCCCCCGAACACACGATCAATGATAATATAATAGGATGGAGCAACTTCACATTGAGGAAAAGTGAGAAAAATACCTCATTCGTAATCATACGATCACTGTCATGTAACACATTATATATATACCTGAATAGTTCCACCAATGAAACATGGCCTGGTATGAATTGTCACACAATTCCAACTTTTAAAGAATGAAATTGTGAAAGGATGGTGTCCATGAATACATAAGACGGATGGAACGCAAAAATGTCAGATTACGAATCAACCAATGTACATCTCTCTAATTATAAATGGCAAATTATTTTAAATCGTGGAAGAAAACACAGTTCAAATCAAGTATTGTATAATGTCTTAGTTTACTACAGGGATTTAAAGTAAGGAATTTCTGAATTTGTAGGCTACCCGCTGCACATACTGAAAGACTATCGTTTATGCGATCTGTCCATCCCAGGAAATTCAGGAAGAGAAAGGAAAGAGGAGAAACTCATCTTCCACCTTCGTTCAACCTGCAGAGCATGCACGGCAGTGAACGAAGCGGGGCCTGCGGTTCTTGGCGGAAGAAGACGTGCAGGAAGGGCAGAAGGCGTGCGGAGGCTGAGAACTGAGGCGACAGGCGCCGGAAATGGCTGGCGGAGCTACGGTGCGTGAGTCCATGGAGAGGTCGTGGGCGGGGCCAGACACGGACGCGCGGGCAGATCTCGAATGGACGCGAGGTGGTCAGCGGCAATGGCAAGGTTGATGCCGAGACGGGAGTCGCGCAGGTCTGGGATGAGGTTGGGCGCTGGATTCAAATCCTTGGAGGTGGTGGCACTTGATGCATCCTGGACGGCATATGGCGGAGGTGGTGCTTGGGACGCGTGGAGAAGGACACGTGAAGGTGGCGGGCAGGAGGAGTAGCGGGGACGCCGGACGGAGGCGGGGATGGTGGGTTGAGGCGATTTCGAGAGAGAGAGGGGTCTATGGTGGTGGCCTCTATGGCTTGTTTGTTTCGGGCGCTTGATCCATGCTGTTGTAGAATTGATACGTGATCAGCGGAGGGTGGAGACGTGATTAGCGGGGACGGGATTTGCGAAGAGGAGAAAACTGCCCGTGGAGTGTCGGACGAAGGGGGACAAAGGGAGCAACGTAGTGGCAGAAAACGGAACCACAAAGTTCTTTTTAGATAGTAGAGATTATATAAGTGCATCATCATCTCCAGAATTCTACACCAAGAGTAAAAAAAGGACATTTGATCAATGCACATATGATGAATCTATTGTTTTACAGTCTGAAGAGGAGTTATTTAGAGTCGACTAAATTATACCTATTATTGATCAAGCTACAACTTCACTTAACAGGACATTTGAACATTGTCAGGGATACGAAAAAACATCGGGTTTCTTGTTTACTTCGGATTGCCTGCAATCCATGGATGACGATAGTTCGGGGCTGCTTGTGTTGATCTTGAGAGTACAACTAAGATTCTAGAAGAAAAAAAATATTTTCAAAATGTAGGGACCTATTGTACGTTCTCCATAGGGGCCCCGAGTTCTCGAGACAGGGGAACCGATGAAAAAACTATGAATGTAAAAGGCTTCTTTTTCTTGCGGCTAGCCAATTCTTATTTGTTTTCTCTTACAACAGAGTACTCCCTCCAATCCATATTACTTGTCATTAAAATGAATGTACCTAGCACTAAAACATGTCCAGATACATCCATTTTAGTGACAAGTAATATGGATCGGAGGGAGTAGTGTGAATTGTTGTCGCGAGCTTATACATGCGTCACATGCAAAAAAAAAAAAAGGTGTAGTGAGGGTGCATGAGTTCGAGAAAAAGGTAACCACATTAGCGTAGTGCATGGAGTATCAATGAAATCCTAACAAAAAAGGGGTCTCCTTTCGAAAAGCACAGGAAAGAATAACAGAGAAAACACAGGGTCAATACTATTTCATAGGCACGTGTAATGTGCTCAAGCCACCCGCCATCTTCCTTTTTTGTACAGGGAGAATAATCATTCACGCGTTTCTAGACACCGAAATTTGCGTTTTCCTTCACACACGCACACCATCAACCTGCGCGAATTCTGGCTCACCTAACTAATAATTTATGCCTTTTAACAGGGTTCATCACAGAAAGATGCCCTGCCTGACTGACATGTGTGGTCGTGCACGTCCGGGCCGCAACGCGCAGATCTGGGCCGTCCATCTCCGAGCGGACGTGCACGATACGTGCGCACGTCACCCGCGGCGCGTGCTCCCACCTTTCCGTGTCGCGCGTACGGTCACCGGGCGGTGCACGTATCGCCCCCTTCTCCCGGAACGAGGCTATATATAATCGGGCGCCACCTGGGTTGGAGAGCCCAACAGCAACGCACCTTCCCCAGCCAGACCCGAGAGAGCCCAAAAGTAAAAAAAAGCTCCCCCAATCCAAACGCCCAGGAAGAAGCACAAAGACTCTCGCCCCCCACCTACTAGAATCCCCTCCCCCATAAATCCGCCGGCGATTTTGATCCAAGAGATCTCTGCTCTCCCTGCTCCGGCCGCCGTTCACAGGCAGAGGATTCGGAGGTGGGTTTCGCGATTTCTCCGACGATTTTGGCCTGGCTCGGCTCGGCCGCTCGAGAGGGGCGGAAACGGCCGAACTCTTTCACGCGTTTTGGCCGGCCGGCCGGCCCTAGGTGCCAAAATTGCACCAGCATGCCGCTCGATTTGGTGGAGTCTGGTGCGGGATTCGGTGCCGGTTCCCCCCTGGTTCCGTGGCGATTCGTCTCTCTGCCCAGATTGCCCCAGATCGTCGGAGCCGGTTTCCCCCGTTTTTGTTCTAATCGGAACCGATTAGACTGAATTTATCTGCTCTGATGATTTTGCAGTGCTACCCCGTGGGACGAGCTGGTCCAGAAACCCAACCGGATCGCCTGAAGCGTTTCATGGGTGTCCCGGCGCTGGAGTGAGATCGAGATCGGAGGACCGTGAATTCCTAGGAAGGGTTGCCATTCGGCCGTGCGTTCTGCATGAACTGTTTCGTGAATCTGGGACTGAACTCCAACTCCAACCACTACGTCGCCTGCCTCCTCATCTTCCTGCTGCATTTCTCACCGCAGCCCCTGTTAAATCACCACTCCAATTCCAATCCAAGTACTACTAGTAGTAAACGTCAAGGAGGAGATTCCAATCCCAGTAGTATTTCTCAAGGAAGAGAACAGAGCTGAACAAATGGCGAACAACAGTAAGTCCCCTGGTTCTTCTCGATAGATTTCACATGTGCTTGTGTTTTTCTTGATTAGGCATTATTGGGGATCTCATGCTCTCTTTTTTTAAGTGGAAAATTAGTGTAGAAATCGAATTTTGCCACCATCTAGGCCAGGTGGTCCAACTTGATTTTGGTAGGCTGGACACTCGGGTTGCTTATGGTTGTTGGGAGGTCTCTCGTGGACCAGATGACAGAGGCATCAACCGTCCAGCCACGATTGCCATTTCCTTGGTCGGTGCTAGGAGGAAGAAGAAAACGAAATGCTAGCTGTTCACATTTGTTATACCAACACCTCACGCAAAGGGAACCCACCACTTCGGAACCTTCTAGGATTTTTTTTTTTGACCAATTGACCCTCGGCAGGAACAAGTCCATGTGGAGCTGTAGAGTCCTATGCTCTATTTAGCACTGAAAACTAGTACTCACACATGATTCCTACAGTTAGTACTTAAAATACATTGATTCCTGAAATCAGCTTGCCCAAACTGTTATGATGCCGCTTTTGTTTAGTGATGTGTCGTCACCCCATGCATACCAATCGACATTATTGTCATGCACGTAGTAGGCATGTATTTTATTCTCCAGAATATTCGCTAGTGGATCTAGATGTATGTGGGTTCACTATGCTCCAATGCTAAAATTGAAAATAGTTATTCATTTGATCTGTTTAGCTGTGCTATTGTCGGTTTCACATACCTTATTTGTGCGGATCTTCATTTTTTGGGTCTTAGTGTTAGAAGCATATCCTGCAGGGGGGCTATCTTGCTAAAGCTAGGTCTACCAACTAACAGCATAAAAAACAATAGCCTCAAAACATGCCATGCCTTGCACATCTATTGCATCCCATATGTCCAATTGCTCACTTGTAAGAACGTGCATCATGTCAAATAACAGCAGAAAATATACTAATTATCTTTGTGATCATAGGTTTAGTTTTAATCCACAGCTGCCTATCCAATATTAAATGTTCCAAGGGATTTAAGTCTGATCTGCCATACTCCTACATATCCAAGTGCCTATTGCGTAGCTACAGTCTAAGAACATTACGTCAAGAGTTCCAGTCCACACTCTGTTAAGTTGTTGGGGGGAGTCAGCGAAAATCTATAATATTCCTGTCTTACTTCGCCATCATTGTTCTGAGACAGGGAACATGCCTCACTACTAACCCTCCATGGTGGAGGGGGTAGAGGAGGGTTGATGTGAGAAGAACAGGCGATATCGGCACTTTCACTGCTTGGTAGGCTTCTTTATGTTATTTTTGTATGAACTGGTCGTTTTCCATTTGGAGATACCCCTTTTCCACATGAAACCAAATTATCACCCATAAGGCCTGACACCTCTCCACCTAGAAAAAGACCATAAAACTCCACATACATGAACTCAGTTAACCTGAAAGCTCACAAGCATCCTCCAATTACAGCAAATTCTTCAGAAGGTTTTTTTTTTGTTTATCCTATCCATCATCATTAGATATGACTTACATAACACATCATAAGAGTGAACTTTAAGTAAGCTCTATATATGGAGAAGTCAGAAACCATTGAACACTGCCTTCCTTTCTCCTACAACTGGATATGCCCAAAAGTTAACTTTTATGGGCTAGTATTTGAACATTTAATTTTACAAATTTAATATGAAATTAGTTCTACATGGCCAGATGATAGCTAAAAGGAAATTCACGCAATTGAACTCCTTTTATTTGAAACTTTCTGGTTCAGCTTTGCCACTCTGAATTTGAGGTAAATCCTTTATTTTTCTTTATTTCAGGTTCATATGGTGAAAATGTTAGTAAAAAATCACACACACCGTCTGCTATTGTTATTGGTGGTGGGTTTGCAGGCATTGCTGCTGCCAATGCGCTCAGAAACGCGTCATTCGAGGTTTGTGTTCTTGTTCTGATGTTTTAGTTGCAATTCATGTGATGCCTTTTGATCCATACACTTGTTCTCTCATCAGTTATGCTAATGTGATTCCTTTTCAGGTGGTTCTTCTGGAATCCCGTGATCGCATAGGTGGTCGAGTTCACACTGACTACTCTTTTGGGTTTCCTGTTGATCTAGGGGCATCTTGGTGAGTCCTGTTCTTTTTTTGGACTACTACTGTATCGTTTAAACTGTATATGACCAAAAGGTCATTTGGTAGTACTGTTTGAATCTTATTTTCAATTTTTGTATGCACCAGGCTTCATGGTGTTTGTGAAGAAAATCCTCTGGCACCAATCATTTCAAGGCTTGGACTTCCATTATACCGCACAAGTGGAGATGACTCTGTGCTATTTGACCATGATCTCGAGAGGTAAATGGCCGTCTATGCTTTGTGTGTAGAGAGAGTTATGATGAAAACAAATAGTGTTGCAACTAACATGATATATTTCCTTTCAGTTATGCACTTTATGACACTAATGGCTCACAAGTTCCACAAGACTTTGTAGAAAAGATAGGGAAAATATTTGAGTCTATACTGGAAGAGGTAATAACTTGTCTTGGCTCTTGATGCTTATTGCTTTTCAGCAACATTTCTTGGGTTATGATCTCCTATAACATCTATTATGTGTACAGACTGGCAAATTGAGGGAAGAAATGAAGGAAGATATTTCTATAGCTAAGGCCATTGCAATTGTGTTGGAGCAAAATCCACACTTGAGGTTTGTAACTACACCCAAACTCTGTGCTCCAAAGTTTATCCTAAAGGTATTAGTTATTGTATCTGACATAATGGTGCTCGCATCAGGCAAAAAGGGATTGCGCATGACGTTCTTCAGTGGTATTTGTGCCGCATGGAGGGTTGGTTTGCCACTGATGCAGATGCGATTTCACTCCAGTGTTGGGACCAGGTAGGATTCCCACTCCACCCAGTACTTACTTCAATAGCCATGTATTTTGTTGATGATTTATACATATTGCCCTTAATTCTGACCATATTCTGTGCAATTGGGTGCAGGAAGTACTGCTTCCTGGTGGCCATGGTCTCATGGTTCGTGGATATCGTCCGGTTATAAATACTCTGGCAAAAGGCCTAGATATACGCCTTGG
Organism: Avena sativa; assembly: GCA_916181665.1. Classification (NCBI taxonomy): domain Eukaryota; kingdom Viridiplantae; phylum Streptophyta; class Magnoliopsida; order Poales; family Poaceae; genus Avena; species Avena sativa. Next base: position 387,646,458 of record OV702280.1, on the reverse strand, counting down.
TCACAGGTATGCAATGCATGTCTTTCCTCTAAACGTTCTCTGAGCATGTTCCTCCCACCATTAGTTAGTACTGATCCAAGCTCTTCTCTTTAGGGTTGTTCAAATTGTTCGCCACTGGAATAGGGTTGAGGTTACTGTAAGCAGCGGTAAAACATTTGTTGCGGATGCTGCAGTCATTGCTGTTCCCTTGGGTGTTCTGAAAGCTAACACCATTAAGTTTGAACCGAGGCTCCCAGAGTGGAAGGAGGAAGCAATAAGTGAACTGTCGGTTGGAGTTGAGAACAAAATAGTTCTCCACTTCAGTGAGGTTTTCTGGCCTAATGTGGAGTTCCTTGGAGTTGTTTCATCCACTACATATGGCTGCAGCTACTTCCTCAACCTTCACAAGGCAACAGGCCATCCCGTTCTTGTTTACATGCCTGCTGGCCGGCTTGCCTGTGACATTGAGAAGATGTCAGACGAGGCTGCAGCCCAGTTTGCCTTCTCCCAGTTGAAGAAGATCCTGCCTAATGCAGCTGAGCCGGTTTGCACCTGAACCCAAAATCTTAAATGGTCATAAAGAATCCTGCTTCCAATTCTTACAATCTTGTTCCTTAAATCTTATTGCAGCTTAACTACCTGGTGTCACACTGGGGCTCAGACGAGAACACGCTTGGTTCCTACACCTTTGACGGGGTGGGCAAGCCCCGTGACCTGTATGAGAAGCTCCGCATCCCTGTCGACAACCTATTCTTTGCAGGGGAGGCCACAAGTGTCCAGTACACCGGCACGGTGCATGGCGCCTTCTCCACCGGCGAGATGGCTGCCGAGGAGTGCCGGATGAGGGTTCTGGAGAAGTTCAGGGAGCTGGACATGCTGGAGATGTGCCACCCGATGGCTGAGCAAACAGCCACGGTCTCCGTCCCGCTGCTCATCTCCCGGCTGTAAGCTATAGTCGGCACTGGTACGCCGCGAGTCAGCTTACCATTCCAGTGATTGCTCGAGGAAGGCAGCATGGGAGCAATCTATCCTTGCTCTTCCTTGTAGCATGAGGCGTGCGGTCGTGTTGCTCGTGGTTTGCTGAATAAATTGTGATTGGATATTGTTAAGTATGGGTGTCGGTATATGTATACCCTCAGACATTGATGGGGGTTATATAGTTTGGTTAGGCCTACGTGACCATCTTTGTAGGGCACAAAGATGGTGTATGTGTGATGAACACTGTAATTTACATTAACATTCGTGATATTGGTGATGATGGCAGATTCTCCATGAAGTTTGAGTTGATGTTCTACACATTTGAATTGAATATATACTCCAAATGCAGCTAAATCCATTGTGCTTATAATTTGAAGAAATTTCTGCACTGGTTCTGTGTGAGATGCACTTAAGCAAGGTATCTTGCTTTCGAGGAGACCATGTTTTGAGAGATCCTTTTTATGATCAAGGTAGTGCATATGAGCGTAACCACGGAAAGGGTTCTCGCCTGCAGAGGTCAAGCAGCAGCGGCTTGAAATGGACGTATAATGGCCGGTGTATCGTTCTGAAGGATTGGAACAGCAGCCATTGATTTCGAATGATCAATACAGCGTTACATGACAACCTAAGCTTTTTCATGCTCACTGAGACCGGTCCGTTTTGTTCTGATTTTATTCACTGTACGCCTACTGTCTTTTCATGTCATCGTTCTGGGGTTTCTGGTGTATGTGTGATGAACAGTTGAACACTGTAATTCACATTGACATTCATAATATTGGTGACAATGACAGATTCTCCATGGTGTTTGAATTGATGTGTTCTACAACTTCGAAACCTACTTCGAGTGCAATTTCGAAAAAATCCAGCACCGGTGGTATTTTTTTTCTTTTTCTGGGAGATGATTTCTTTCGAGAGATTTTTGTATGATCATGAAGCTGCTTGGAGCAGCAGCCATTGATTTCGACTGATCGGTACAACGTTACATGACAACCTAAGCTTTTTTCATGCTCACAGGAACCTGTCCCTTTTGTGCTGATTGTATTCACTGTACGCCTACTGTCTTTTCATGTCATCGTTCTGTGGTCTCTGAATTTCATGCCATCGTTCTGTGGCCTCTGAATTTCAAGTCATTGTTGTGTGGTTTCTAAAATTTTCATTAGTGCTGTTGTTGAAACGCAAGGCCGTGGGTTCCCTGCTCATTATTCTGATTGCCAAGGGGCAACAGACCAACTATAAATCTACTGAATCTAAAATTTTGTACTATGATATTGACAGATGGGCCTTCACAACATGCCAAGTGCACTGAGGTCATCGATGGTTTATTTGAAAAATCTCTGCAACAAAAGAAAAGTTTCAGAAATAAACTGCAAAACTTCATTGGTCTTCAAGATATTTCCAAGATTTGCGAATCTGCCCGAAGTAAACATTTAGCAAGCAAACCTGTCGATCTCAGAGGAGCATCGCCTCTCCGATGCCCTCCCATCTCATAATCCTAACCCATACATGCCGGCTCGCTGATAGGCTGGGACGGTACTGTACGGATGCCTGCTGAGTGTTACAGTCAAGTAGCGACAGCCCAGGGGAAAGGAGCCTTGCCTGGCCTCATGCGGTTTGCCCTCCACCAGGGGAACAATGACAGTTATCTGTTTTTCAATGGCCACTTGTCGCAAAAATGAATGAAATGCTAGGTGGATTTGTGCTGGTAAATCTGTATATCAACACGAAAAGGAATCATGTCCAAAGATTTGTAGGATAACAGTATGTTCATCGGGTATCTAGTAGCACAGAGAGGCTATATTTCTCATTGGCTGTTTCAGTGTATTTTAACTTAATTCAAGCTGCCCGTTTGCACGCTGATGCACTCGCAGATATCCATGGTTCCTATGAGAATCAGGTTGCTCATTTCCCTAGAACTAGAATAGCCGGTCGTTGGTGCCGAAGCTGCGAATCCATGTACTGCACATGGCTCACCACTCACTCACCAGGAAGGAATCGGAAAGTTGTGAATTAAGCGGCACAAACCGGAACATTCAGACACCTCGCTCTGAAACCAACAGGTAGTACGTACTGTACAAGCTGAAATATGCCATCGTATCAATTCAAGAGGAGAGAAAGGTAACCTACCGTATCGTGCAGCAACAGTAGTACAGTACCTACGATTATGAGTGGTCATCTGGGCATTACCCCCTTAAATCCGGTACTACGAATTCTCTGGCGGTCGGTGGTCACCATCCGTTTAGATATGCTGAAAGACGATGCCGAAAAAGATGCTGAAAATCTGAAGACCGTGGGGTGGCAGCGTGGCTCTATAAATACAAGGTTTCTCCAAGTTAACGACCTCCCATGAGCCAGCGGCACAATGTACGCGTCCATGCATTTTTAGTCCGCTGTGCGTACGCGCCATCTGCAGGTTAACTATTAGCTACCATTGTGCCTAGGAGGGCGCGTGCCGACGCCGGTCATGGCCAAGGCCCAGCTGGTCGCCCGGCTCGCCGTGGAGCTCGCGCCGTCCTCGCCGCTGTCGTCCATCATCAGGCGCCGCTGCCGCCGCTGGGTCCCGAGGACGGTGCTGGACACGATAGCGGAGGAGGAGAAGGAGGCGCCGCTTCCTCCTCCCCACCGCAGTAATGTGACCGGAGGTGGCTCCTCGTCGGTGCACACGGCGGCGCACGGCGAGAAGCGGCTCGTGCTCGGCTCCCCGCCGGCCAGAGCTGGGCGCTCGAAGGTTGTCGCGTGATTGATGCACACTGCTTTCTCCTACGCTGTCGTTTCTGGCATGGGCATGCATGAACTACCTGTGTTGTGGACTTGTGGGTGTGTGCTACTAGTTTTTATCATCTGGTGTCGAGTGTGTATGTACTGCAGGGCGTAGCCCCGATCTGTTGGTGGCAGTCACCTGTTACAGTGCTCCAATAAAATCCTTCCCAGTTTCAATACACATGGATCGCAGCCGCAGTATACAGGCAGCGCACCTGTTGCCTGTTGCGTGTTGCTGAATGCTGCGGCCTTGATTTGATGCTCTGCGCAGCCCGCTCCCCGGCACATGAGCACAAATGGCTGTGAGACGATGCAAAATTGTCTAGTATTTAGTTATATGCAGCCCATGTTTGTGTTCACCTTATTTTCAGTGGTGATCTCAACATAGCACACCACCGCCACACACAACGACTAGAAATCTGATAATTCATCAATTCATTAATATGTTTACTTGCTTAAATACAGCCTTAGCTAGTACGAATTGCAGTTCATCACTGCCACCCTAACTACAAAGCAATTGGCAGTTTAGCATTACAGGCCCCAGGGGAGGTTTACCAATAGCGATGGGTGGTCAACCAAATGAAGACGTTCTTAAATGGAACTCAACAACGTCTGGAAACTTTACAGTTAAATCTATGTAACTTGGCATCATCAATTTTGAATTCAAATGAATTTAGAAATCCACAAATTGAATTATGGAATATTTAAACACTTAAGAGAAATGGAATGTTACTTCTCGAATAAAGTAATGTGATAAAGTTATTGGAACACATACTATATCTTACAGATATTGAAATAGAAAAGATAATTAAAATTTTAATACAAAAGGAAAAGAATTACAACAACAAATAAGAATTGAATTAGTAACAAGATAAAAATATTTATAAGTTCCAATTTACATTAGTGGAGGAACATTTACTTTATTATTATATAAATACTATTACAATATCTTTACAATTTCCAGGAATAATCATAAAAGAATAACTTTAAAACAATAATACAAACATTATTGTTTTTTTACAAATGTTGAAAAGGAAAAAGTAAATTACAAGTGTATGAATATACAAATTACATAAGAATAAATGAAATCCTATACTAAACTTTAAGGAGATTTCTTCATCTTCCTGATCTTTTCTTCTTTATTGAATCTCTGCAAATGAGACAAGCAAACAAGAAAAGCTAGTAGAAAATAAAAGCCAAAGAAAAGAATGTTGGGAGAATAAACTCTCAGGTTAGGCAGAGAAGTGCTACTGCCAATATCATCATAGAGTGATTCAAAAGGGGCAAAGTAGTAATCTGTTCTTATCATAAGAATGGGCCTCGGAGCACCATCATAGGCCTTATGGGGAAAGTTTCACCAAAGCCAGATAAGAAGGTAAAGAGGTAAAACATAAGGAAATATCAAGCTTTTACTTGATCTGATCCTCAACTCACAACAGTCAAGCAGACTGCTTACTCACTAGCATGCACTAGTGTGTTGTCAACACCACAAGAAAACAACAAGTAGAGAAAGAGCACCAGTCGTTGCAGAGATGCTACCATATCCTCTCTCTACACACACAACCAGACCAACATATCCATTATTAGCCCAAGAACACCACCAAGGACATCATTTGTTCTTATCAGTACTCTCTCAAGAACACACAAACCACAGGAAACCAACTTGCCACGAAATAAGAACATCCATGTTCTTATCTGTCTATCATTACACCACACTGATCCCACCAACCAGCATACATAATAGCTTCCACAATCCAGTGGAATAATATGTGGGATCAGGAAGAGGAAGGAGGAGAGAGGAAGCTTACCAGCAGCAAGAGGAAGTGGCCAACAGTATCACAAGGGGAGAAGGCCATCAGCAAGGAAAGCAAGCCACCAACAACATCAGGAGGGCAGAGTAACAAGAAGAGGAGCCAACAGTAACACCACAAGACAGCTCCAATCTAAACCTCACATTCCAGTTAGAGGTTAAACACTTTTCCTTTTAATAATTGTTCTCATCATTGATAAGGAAAAGGGGAGTGTTGTGAGGGAAAGTACTATCGGATTTGCATACAAGTGGTATGCAAAATCATCACCAAGTAATTGGGAAACAAAGAACATCTGTTTTTACCAAACTAGCCCAATTAACAACATATAATATCACTATGGAGCATACTACTATGCACACTCTAGTGAGGCACCACAATAGTATATCCACAAACAATAGAAGCCATTATAGGGAACAATAATGACCATTGATGCTATCAAGATTAAGTGCCTCAGCCTTTGCATCATAGGCCGGGACAAGAAATTCCTCCACAAAAATCAACCATGGCATCTGATCTTAACCATGTATCTAGGAGGTGGTTTAGGAAGGAGAAAACTCTCAGATCCACATAGAAACCATGTAAATATCATCCTTGGGTTATTTAGCTTCAGACCAGCATCATTAGCTTAGTAACTAGCTTTTATTAGCCAAACATATACCACAGCTGCTAGGCTACATGACACATTACCAGAGGGTAGCACCTCTATACCTAGCAGATTCAGAGTTTCTTGAGTACAAGCTCAAGTATATTTTCTTAAACCCACAAATCATTTTCCTAAAAAAAATTTAGGAATCATTTATATTGTTGTTGTCATATTGATAGAGCACTCGTTTTGGCCATCCATTTACACTTACTAATATTACCCAAATAATATTTATCATCTTCCTAGCAGTAATTCTAGGAATCATATCTACTCCTTATCTCACTGTCAGATTTGACAGAGAATAAACCATTCTCATAGAAGGTGTTTCTAGGAAATGTTTCAAACCATCACTGAACCATATGTTCAGATCACCAAGTGTACCTCATATATGATCATAGTACAACCATTTAACAGGAGTAACCAGTCCTGGTATAGAGGAATACACACCTCCAGGAAGATTTCATCTTAGTAGATATCAAAGGCAACCAAAGCCACTAGGTAAAACCACCAGCAATCTCAATAGTACAAGCAACCATTTTCCTAATTCAAAATAACAGAAATCATCTATTATCCAGCAGTAATCCATTGTTCATGAAGGAACTATACTGTGAATCAATAGTTTGAATTCAACCAAATATCTGCAACCATTTACACGACTAGTACTTGACAGTCTAAGTGTTTCTGAACTAAAGATCAGGTAATTTTAGATGCAAACCAAATCAACATCTAACAACCAGGAGTGTTCACAATACCAAACATATCTCCGAGGACCAGATCAAATTAAACGACCTATGGACCAAGGCCAATTACTGCAAGCTAGCAGATGCATAGCATCTATACAAGGATTACATGTATAGATTGTTTAATTACATCAATAAACGTAAGTCATCTCCAGGCTTAATTACAATACTAAAACTAACCGCATAGCATCCAACTAGAACAAATCATCGGCTCGAGGGCCGGTCACACTAGGATTACCTGAGTTAAATTAGAAGGAGAGGTAGCAAGAAAAGAGTAGTTGAAGTAGTTAGGTGTTGGAATTATGCCCTAGAGGCAATAATAAAGATGTTATTATTATAATTCTTGTTCATGATAATGTTTATATTCCATGCTAGAATTGTATTAAGCGGAAACTTTAATACTTGTGTGGTTTGTGAACAACACCGTGTCCCTAGTACGCCTCTAAGGACTAGCTCATTGATTAATGATGGTTAAGGTTTCCTAATCATGGACATGAGTTGTCAATTAATAATGAGATCATATCATTGGGAGAATGATATGATGGACAGACCCAAACTAAGCGAAGCAATTAGATCGTGTCATCGTGTTCATCTTTGCGAAGCTTTTCTTATGTCAAATATTGTATTCCTTAGACCATGAGATAATACAACTCCCTGGTATCGGAAGAAAGCTTTGAGGTCATCAAACGTCATCCTATGAGAGGGTGATCATAAAGGTGTCTCTCAGGTGATCAGAAAGTACCTGTTGGGTTGTATGTATCGAGATGTGATTTGTCCCTCCCAAGTCGGAGAGATATACTTCGGGCCCACTCGATAATCGATATCAACACCGCTTGCAAGCATGTGGTTAAGGAGTTAATCACAAAGTGATATCGGATTACGGAACGAGTAAAGTACTTGCTGTGAACGAGATTGAACTAGGTATGACGGTACCGACGATCAAATCTCGGGCAAGTAAAATATCGCGAGACGAAGGGAATATATATATATATATATGGGATTGATTGAATCCTGGCATCGTGGTTCATCCGATATGATCATCGATGAATGTGTGGGAGTCAATATGGGTGTCCAGACCCCGCTGTTGATTATTGATAGAAGATCATGTCTGCATATTCTCGAACCCGCAGGGTCACACACTTAACGTGTCTCGACGCTAGGATAGATTGGATAATTGGTTTATGAGTTTTTGTTCGGAGTCTCGGATGGGATCCGGGACATCACAAGAGGTTTCGGAGTGGTCCGGAGAATAAGATTCATATAAGGCAGTGCAGTTTTTGGAGTTCGGAATTGTTCCGGGTTAATCGGTATTGTACCGGAAGCTTCTAGAACCTTCCAGAAGGGTACCAACGTGGCCCCACCTTCCGGGAGGGGGCATGGGCCTATGAGGGAGTGCCCTGGCCGCATTGGGCTAGGGGCACAAGGCCCCATAGGGCCCAGCCAGCCAAAGAGGGTTTAAACCCTAGATAGAGCTTCTAGAAGGGGGGGGGGGTTTCCTTGCCCCCCACTCCTCCTCCTTGGCCGCTGGCCTTGGCTTGGGGGAGGGGGCTAGGGTTGCCGCCCCACCCCTCTATATAAATAGGGCTGGGGGCGCACCACCCCCCACACCTTCCCCTCCAACCCTAGCCGCCCTGCTGCCCTCCTCTCTCCCTCCCGACTGTTTGTAAGGAGAAGCCCTGCTGCAGAAATTCTCCACCATATACACCACGCCATAGTGTTGTAGATCCAATCCGTCTCTCCACCATACTTGCTGGTCCGAGGAAGGAGGAGACATCGAGGTGCTGCACGTGTGCATCTCATGGAGGCACTGCCACTTGTGGTGCTAGATCGGATCGGATCGCGAGGAGGAGAAGCGAGTACGACTACATCACCCACGTTCCGACGAACGTTCCGCTGTGCGAATCTTCAAGGGTATGAAGATCTAATCCAATCTCTCTCGTTGTTTGCATCTCCTAGATTAGATCTTGGCTTTCCCTCTGTTCGCATCCGTAGAAAATTTTGATTTACTATGCCGCAAAACCCTTCAGTGATATCAGAGCTAGATCTATGCGTAGATGTGTTTCACGAGTAGAACGCAACATGGTTGTTGCGGGCGTTGATGTTTTCTGTTGCAAGCCTCTTGTTTGTGTTCTTCTTATGACGCAGGATAGTGAGATTGAAGCGGTCCAGGCCAACCTTACGCGACGCCGTTCGCGAGACCGGCTCCGCACTTGACGTGTGGCTTGTTCCACACATGCGGCTGGTGGATGTCAGTTTCTCTCACTATAGTTGTCATGGGATTAACACCGGAGTTTGGCAACCATAATATCACCATTGTGGCTTTCCGTAGGTAAGAATCGTTCTTAGCATCTACTCCCATAAGCCACGTAAAACATGCAACAACAAAGTAGAGGCGTCTAACTTGTTTTTGCAGGGAGTGTTTTCTGTGTTATGGTATGGCCCAAGATGTGATGTGTATAATGTATGCGATGATCATGTTTTGTAATGTTTCACGACTTGCATGTCGATGAGTACACAACCGGCAGGAGCCATATGGTTGTCTTTATAATTGTGTATGACCTGTGTGTCAACTTCTTATGCGCCATGTAATAGTTTCACTTTATCGCTAAGTAGTTAGCAATAGTTGTAGTTGCTATTCGTGGTGGAGGCAATCATGGTGGAGTGATGGAGATCATGCCGGAACGCACAAGATGGAGATCATTGCGCGAAGATTGGCTATACCATGTCACATAAAAGTTATATGCATGTGATGTTTATCCTTTTATGTATCTTATTATGCTTAGATCGCGACGGTAGCATTATAAGATGATTCAACACTTAAAGATCAAGATAAAAACTGTGTTCTCCCCAAGTATGCACCGTTGCGAAAGTTCGTCGTGTCCAAGCATCACGTGATGATCGGGTGCTATAGTCTCTACGCTCACATACAACGGGTGCAAGCCTGTTTTGCACACTTGGAAATACTTGGGTCTAACTTGACGAGCCTAGCATGTACAGACATGGCCTCGGAACACATGAACCGAAAGGTTAAGCATGAGTCATATGAATGATATGATCGACACTTAGTTGTCCACCATTGAAACCACATCTCTTCTCGTGATGATCGGATTAGGTGTGGTGAATTTGGATCATGTTCACTAAACAACTTGAGGGATGTTGAATTTAGTGGGAGTTCATCTGGTAATTTGATTAAGTTGAACTATTTATCATGAACATAGTCTAAATTGTACTTGCAAATACTGTAGATCACATGGCCAAGTCCAACTTCAACTTCAACGTTTTTGCTGAGATAGAAAAGCTTAGAAACAATGGGTCTAACTTCACCAATTGGTTCCGCATTCTGAGAATCATTCTCGCTGGCGGACAAAAGGACTATGTCCTTGAGAAAGCGCTAGGTGACGCCCCTACTATAGATGCGCCGGCTGATGAGAAAGTTGTTTATCAGTCGCGCAAGGATGATTATGATTTGATTAAGATCGCCATGTTTTATGCTATGGAATCGGATCTTCAAAATAGTTTTGAGGAGTTCGCCGGGCCCTTTGAGATTCTTGAGGAGCTGAAAACTATGTTTCAGACTCAGGCCCGTTCTGAGAGATATGAGATCTCTAAGAAATTCTTTAACTACAAGATGGAGGAAGGGAGTTCCGTTAGTGAGCACGCCATTAATATGTCGGGCTACACTCAACGCCTTGAGCAACTGGACTGCAAGATTCCAGAGGAGCTCAAGATTGACAGAGTTCTGCAGTCACTCCCTCCTAGCTACAAAAGTTTTGTAGTTGCTCACAATCAGATTGGTTCCACTGATATGATCAATGAGCTCTTCGCTAAGATGAAAGTAGCGGAGGTGGACATCAAAAAGAATAATCATGTGTTGATGGTCAACAAGCCCCCCACCTTCAAGAAAGGTAAGGGTGCAAAGAAGCCCTTCAAGAAAGGCGGCGGCAAGCGCGTTGCCCCTGCTGAGAAGAAGCTCAGGTCTGGTCCTAAGCCGGACACTGAGTGCTTCTATTGCAAGGACAAGGGTCACTGGAAGCGCAACTGTCCGAAGTACTTAGCAGACAAGAAGGCTGGCACCATCAAAGGTATATTTGATATACATGTTATTGATGTTTTCCTTACTAGCCCTCGTTGTAGTGCCTGGGTATTTGATACCGGTTCAGTTGCTAATATTTGTAACTCGAAACAGGAGCTACGGAATAGACGGCGGCTTGCGAGGGATGAGGTGACGATGCGCGTTGGCAACGGATCAAGAGTTGATGTGATGGCCGTCAGCACGCTCTCCTTAGTTTTACCTTCGGGATTAGTTTTAAACCTTAATAAGTGTTATTATGTGCCTGCGTTGAGCATGAACATTATTTCTGGATCTTGTTTATTGCAAGACGGTTATTCATTTAAATCGGAGAATAATGGTTGTTCTATTTATATGAGTAACATCTTTTATGGTCGTGCACCTATTGTGAATGGTTTATTTCTTCTAAATCTCAAAAGGGATAAACACACATCCATAACATTGAGGCTAAGAGATGCAAAGTAGATAGTGATAATACTACTTATTTGTGGCACTGTCGTCTAGGTCATATTGGTGTAAAGCGCATGAAGAAACTCCATTCTGATGGACTTTTGGAGTCTCTTGATTCTGAATCATTTGACACATGCGAACCATGCCTCATGGGCTATGATCAAAAGCCCGTTCTCCGGTATGATGGAGCGGGCAACGGACTTGTTGGAAATCATACATACCGACGTATGCGGACCGATGAGTGTTTCGACGCGCGGTGGATATCGCTATTTTCTCACTTTTACCGATGACTTAAGTAGATATGGGTATATCTATTTAATGAAACATAAATCTGAAACATTTGAAAAGTTCAAGGAATTTCAGAATGAAGTGGAGAACCATCGTAACAGAAAGATTAAGTTTCTACGATCCGATCGTGGAGGTGAATATTTGAGTTATGATTTTCTCACGCATCTTAAAGCAAGCGGAATAGTTTCGCAACTCACGCCACCCGGAACACCACAGCGCAATGGTGTGTCTGAACGCCGGAATCGAACCTTATTAGATATGGTCCGATCAATGATGTCTCTTACTGATTTGCCGTTATCATTTTGGGGTTATGCATTAGAAACCGCTGCATTCACTTTAAATAGGGCACCATCTAAATCCATTGAGACGACACCGTATGAACTGTGGTTTGGTGCTAAACCTAAGTTGTCGTTTCTTAAAGTTTGGGGATGCTAAGCTTATGTCAAGAAGTTGATGCCGGACAAGCTCGAACCCAAAGCGGAGAAATGCGTCTTCATAGGATACCCTAAGGAAACTATTGGGTATACCTTCTATCACAGAACCGAAGGCAAAGTGTTTGTCGCAAAGAACGGTTCCTTTATTGAGAAGGAGTTTCTCTCGAAAGAAGTGAGTGGGAGGAAAGTAGAGCTAGACGAGGTTATTGAACCTTCTCTTGAGTTGGAGAGTAGCGCAGCACCTGAAATTGTTCCAGTGCCGCCTGCACCAACAATAGAGGAAGCTAATGACAAGGATCATGAAGCTTCAGACGATGCTGCTATTGAACGTCGCAGGTCGACAAGGTCGCGTGCCCCTCCTGAGTGGTACGACAACCCTGTCTTGACTGTCTTGTTAGTAGAAGACAATGAACCTACAAACTATGAGGAAGCGATGATGAGCCCGGACTCTGAGAAATGGCTAGAAGCCATGAAATCCGAATTGGGATCCATGAGAAAAAACCAAGTATGGACTTTGGTGGACCCTCCTAGCGACCGTAAGGCCGTTGGGTGCAAATGGATCTTCAAGAAGAAAACGGACACGGATGGTAATGTTACCGTCTATAAAGCACGGCTTGTCGCGAAAGGTTTTCGACAAGTTCAAGGTGTTGACTACGATGAGACTTTCTCTCCCGTAGCGATGTTTAAGTCCATTCGGATTTTATTAGCAATTGCTGCGTTTCATGATTATGAAATATGTCAGATGGATGTCAAGACTGCGTTCCTCAATGGCAACATTGATGAAGAGTTGTATATGATGCAACCCGAAGGTTTTGTCGATCCTAAGGATGCTGATAAAGTATGCAAACTTCAGCGTTCCATTTATGGACTGAAGTAAGCATCTCGGAGTTGGAACCTTCGTTTTGATCAAGTGATCAAGAGCTTTGGATTTGTTCCAAATTGCTACGAAGCTTGTATCTACAAGAAAGTGAGTGGGAGCTCGGTGACATTTCTGGTACTATATGTGGATGACATATTGATTATTGGAAATGACATTAACATGCTTAATGATGTGAAGAGTTATTTGAACAAGTGTTTTTCAATGAAAGACCTAGGTGAAGATGCTTATATATTGGGCATCAAGATCTATAGAGATAGACAAAGACGCCTGATAGCTTTAAGCTAGAGTACATACCTAGACAAAGTTCTGAAAAGGTTCAGAATGGATAAGGCAAAGAAAGGTTCAGTGCCTATGTTGCCAGGTAAGATATTGAGAAAGGCTCAGTGTCCAGCTACGGTAAATGATAGGGAAGCTATGAGCAAAGTGCCTTATGCCTCGGCCATAGGTTCTATCATGTATGCCATGCTGTGTACTAGACCGGATGTGTCTAATGCTCTTAGTTTGACGAGCAGGTATCAAAGTGATTCAGGAGTGGAACACTGGACAGCCGTGAAGACCATCCTAAAGTACCTAAATAGGACTAAAGAAATGTTCTTAGTCTATGGGGGTGATGAACAGCTCGTCGTAAAATGTTACGTCGACGCTAGTTTCGACACCGACAAGGATGATTCTAAATCTCAGACAGGATACGTGTATATTTTGAATGGAGGAGCTGTGAGCTGGAGAAGCTGCAAGCAAAGCGTGATCGCGGGATCCACAGTAGAAGCGGAATACATGGCTGCTGCAGAAGCGTCAAGTGAAGGAGTTTGGATCAGGAACTTCATCACTGAGCTTGGCGTGGTTCCAAGTGCATTGGACCCACTGGAGATATTGTGTGACAACACTGGCGCCATAGCACTCGCTAAGGAACCAAGATATCATCCAAAGACCAAGCATATCAACCGCAAGTTTCATATAATCCGAGATTATATAGAAGATGGAGATCTGAAGATTAGCAAAGTACATACAGATCTGAATGTCGCAGATCCATTGACTAAACCTCTTCCACGTGTAAAACATGATCAACACCTCAGTGCCATGGGTGTGAGATTGTTGCCAAATGTAAACTAGATTATTGACTCTAGTGCAAGTGGGAGACTGTTGGAATTATGTCCTAGAGGCAATAATAAAGATGTTATTATTATAATTCTTGTTCATGATAATGTTTATATTCCATGCTAGAATTGTATTAAGCGGAAACTTTAATACTTGTGTGGTTTGTGAACAACACCGTGTCCCTAGTACGCCTCTAAGGACTAGCTTATTGATTAATGATGGTTAAGGTTTCCTAACCATGGACATGAGTTGTCAATTAATAATGAGATCATATCATTGGACAGACCCAAACTAAGCGAAGCAATTAGATCGTGTCATCGTGTTCATCTTTGCGAAGCTTTTCTTATGTCAAATATTGTATTTCTTAGACCATGAGATAATACAACTCCCTGGTATCGGAAGAAAGCTTTGAGGTCATCAAACGTCATACTACGAGAGGGTGATCATAAAGGTGTCTCTCAGGTGATCGGAAAGTACCTGTTGGGTTGTATGTATCGAGATGGGATTTGTCCCTCCCAAGCCGGAGAGATATACTTTGGGCCCACTCGGTAATCGATATCAACACCGCTTGCAAGCATGTGGTTAAGGAGTTAATCACAAAGTGATATCGGATTACGGAACGAGTAAAGTACTTGCTGTGAACGAGATTGAACTAGGTATGACGGTACCGACGATCAAATCTCGGGCAAGTAAAATATCGCGAGACGAAGGGAATATATATATGGGATTGATTGAATCCTGGCATCGTGGTTCATCCGATATGATCATCGATGAATGTGTGGGAGTCAATATGGGTGTCCAGACCCCACTGTTGATTATTGATAGAAGATCATGTCTGCATATTCTCGAACCCGCAGGGTCACACACTTAACGTGTCTCGACGCTAGGATAGATTGGATAATTGGTTTATGAGTTTTTGTTCGGAGTCTCGGATGGGATCCGGGACATCACGAGAGGTTTCGGAGTGGTCCGGAGAATAAGATTCATATAAGGCAGTGCAGTTTTTGGAGTTCGGAATTGTTCCGGGTTAATCGGTATTGTACCGGAAGCTTCTAGAACCTTCCGGAAGGGTACCAACGTGGCCCCACCTTCCGGGAGGGGGCATGGGCCTATGAGGGAGTGCCCTGGCCGCATTGGGCTAGGGGCACAAGGCCCCATAGGGCCCAGCCGGCCAAAGAGGGTTTAAACCCTAGATAGAGCTTCTAGAAGGGGGGGGGGTTCCTTGCCCCCCACTCCTCCTTGGCCGTCGGCCTTGGCTTGGGGGAGGGGGCTAGGTTTGCCGCCCCACCCCTCTATATAAAGAGGGTTGGGGGAGCACCACCCCCACACCTTCCCCTCCAACCCTAGCCGCCCTGCTGCCCTCCTCTCTCCCTCCCGACTGTTTGTAAGGCGAAGCCCTGCTGCAGAAATTCTCCACCATATACACCACGCCATCGTGTTGTAGATCCAATCCGTCTCTCCACCATACTTGCTGGTCCGAGGAAGGAGGAGACGTCGAGGTGCTACACGTGTGCATCTCACGGAGGCACCGCCACTTGTGGTGCTAGATCGGATCGGATCGCGAGGAGGAGAAGCGAATACGACTACATCACCCACGTTCCGACGAACGTTCCGCTGTGCGAATCTTCAAGGGTATGAAGATCTAATCCAATCTCTCTCGTTGTTTGCATCTCCTAGGTTAGATCTTGGCTTTCCCTCTGTTCGCATCCGTAGAAAATTTTGATTTACTATGCCGCGAAACCCTTCATTAGGAAGGTCGGCACCGAGGTTGGCACAGCTGCAGCGTCGTCCCGCCGATGTCGGAGCCGAGATAGTCACCACCAACGGACCATCAACACAACAAAGTACAGAGCCAACAGACATCGGGTTGCAACCATGGTCACCGTCCCGCGAGAGTCGAGGCTGGCTTGGCGGAGGAGAAACAGGGACCTGAGGGTGGTCGACAAATCCGAGCAGTGGTCAACGAAGAACAAGCCTACATCGGGGAAGGTAGAAGGAAATGAAAATAGCAGAACCGCACCGGCAATTGGAGGTACCGGAGTTGTCCAGCAGCGGCCAAACCGGCCAAGCAGCCGCTAGGGTTTTGAGGTCAAGAACAAGTGAGTAAGACTGCTAAAATCAAATCAAGTGAGAGGGAGTTGTAGAGCACAAGAAGGCGGAGCAGATCCCCATCCCGCGGGTGATGGAGATGGCTTGGAGTGGCGGGGGCGAGCGACGGCGCCACAATGCCATGGGAAGCGCTGGATGCAAGGTAGTGGCTTGCGTGCGCGTCGCGTGAGTAGGGAAAGAGGAAAGTGAAAGAGAGAAAGAGAAAGAGAGGGGTGTTGGGCCAGGAATAAACCAACTAATTGGGTTTATTGGGCCGAATCGGCTTATGGGCCCAGTTGACGTAGGAATTCAATCCAACAGAAAAAAGGGGACCATAATAAAAAAAATGAAGTAAAATAGAGAATTACCAAAATACCCTGAAATCCTTTTAGTTCTAGAAAAATATCAAAAACTCCTAAAAATATATGTAATATATCAAAATGATCACAAAAATAATCTCTAGCGGATAAAAATATAACTTTACTTGTTTGAGCTAAATAAAAAAAATAAAAAATACATATATTAAAGATAATAAAATCCTAAATGAAATAAAATAAGGAAAAACCTAAAAAATAAATAAATAACATTTTTGTGTCTAAAAATACATATACTATTTTATGAAAATACTTATTATTATTATTTTTACTTTGAATTAATTATTCAAAGGTATTTAATCCTTTATCGGATTTTATAAACATAAGAATAATAAATAAAAATTATTTTTAAGGTCTTGAATAAATTTATTACACTAGAAAAATATTGAATATACTATTAGAAAAGTTTTAATATTTTACATTAATAAATCCTTATCCATTATCTATTTTTGAAAACTCTTTAAGAATAATTTCTTAAGTAAGAAATAATTATATTTATTTAGAAATATTAAAACCTTAAAATCCAATTACTAAAGTCCTAAACCATAACTAAATTTTATAATAAAACTTAAGTGTAAATCATTAACTTTATAATATATTTTGAAACCTTAAATAAAATTCAAACCGACAACCTTCAAGATAACTTTATACATCATTCACTCATATTAAGGGGAAATAATCTGAATATCTAAATAATATTTAACATGACTTTAAATCTAATACATTAATAATATCATCCAAATTATACTTTCATTTAATAATTGCATATTATTTTCATAATATCAAAACAAATTCAATCTAATCATTCACTTAAATATAAAGTGAATAATTCCGCACCTTAGTCATACTTATCATAAATCCAAAACTTGAGAATAATTAAAACAAATTACACCTTAAGTTTATTTACCTTTTTAAAGTTAACTTTAGTCTCAAAAGCTTATAAAGATCATGTCTAGTGAATTACATATGTTTTTTATAGTTAACTTTGGTCTTTTTTTAAATAAGACCTAAAGCATCCCAAGTCCGAACTATTCGATCAAGCGCAAACAACATTAATCACATTCTATCAACCATAAATATTGTTTAGACCTTACCAAATAAACCTTTTCTTTGAAGGTTATTCTTTTTGCCACTTCAAACAATAACTCTATAATAATTATCTTCAACCCTTAAACAACCCAATACATAGACTTTTATCATACTCACCAGATAATAATTAATCATAATCACATTATTTTATCCTTTACTTGTATATTTTGGATTGTTAACACTTAAGTTCTTTAAAAATGCCATTACTTGTAAAGTAAAACTTGAAGATAAATCAACTCTTAAAATAATCACCTAAACTCACTTCACTCAAAGTATTAGGGATCCACTTTAGAAGTTCTACAAAATGCATAGCATTACTTATGCATAATTGCATATTGCTTCTTTAAACGTTAGTCCTTACCAGACCAATGATGCAGATTTGTAACACCCCGACATTAGAGCTTAGAAATAAGCTGAACACAGATGTGTGCATTGCATTCATGCATAGAAAACCCAAATAATTTTCGCGCTTTTGAATAAAACTTGCCAAAGTGATTGAAGCTTCTCTCAACTTGATGGAATTGAAGTAGATCATCAAGTTGACTGCGATAAGTTTCAGTATGACCTTTGTTAAAACCTTATTTTGGGTAAAGGAGATTTGATCTAAGGGTAGAGGTAGATCAAATGTAATAGAAGTTAAACCCTAATACATTGCTTAATGATTAATATCATATCATTAAGTGATCATATTATAATATTCCTCACAATAACTCATGAATACCAAGTTTAGAATAAAACCCAAGTAACAAGAATTCAATAACTAATTCTTGATTTATATC
This sequence comes from Avena sativa, assembly GCA_916181665.1. Lineage (NCBI taxonomy): Eukaryota > Viridiplantae > Streptophyta > Magnoliopsida > Poales > Poaceae > Avena > Avena sativa. The sequence goes on along the minus strand of OV702280.1, from coordinate 387,628,004 downwards.
ATTCTTATCCATTCCTACCATGAGAATCATGGTATTTCTTAAACACTAATTCTTTATCACTTGTTGAGTAGGAAGGAAATCAAGTCAATATCATTCACCGTGTATCTTTCTATCCATATAAATACTTATCATCTCTATTGAATCTTATTCTAATATCTACTGTTCATTAATGTTTAGAAATCAACTATTGACTAACCAATTCTTAGTCTATCAACTCTTGATATATTAACCATGTTCTTATCATAGCATTCACTTATAGTCCTTTAGAGATAGAAGTAAGAAGAGGTAGGTGGTAATGCTAGATTTAAATATCATTTATAGGATGGGAGTGTTGGAAGAGAATAAGATCAAAGTGATAATTGATGGAGTTAACTCACTCCTGAAATGAAACAAGAGTTATATTGAATATGTATATTTGTATGGTAACAAAGAAGATTACAAGGATGAGTATTAAAGATAGTTACCAGGAGTAATCCTATTGGATCAAGCAAATATAAGCAATGAGTAATATCTTCTATTTAGTTAGAGGTACTGAGTATATAATCACAATACAATTGCAGGGTTGTATTGATGAAGGCCTTGATTAGCCAACTAGAAACCTAAACCATAAAGGATCAAAGGATTAGAATGATCATGCTTTAGTCACCAAGATTGAATGCTTATATCATTTATAAGTGACATTGGTGGATAGAACATGATTGAACTCTAGTATAGCTATGTTATTCTAGGTTAGCCATGACAAGTCATCATGATATACTGTGAAGTTGGAATACAAGATACTAGAGTTAAGTAGATATATGATAGTATAATTAAGCTGAAGCTAAAGTAGCATGGAGTTATTGAAGTAGTGTTATTCCTCTTAAAGAATAGTAAGCTTTTGAGGAAAGTAGTTTGATATATATACATCTATTAGAGTAATGTTTGTAATGGAGGATTAAGGAAGTGTATGAATGGAGTTAGAAGTAACTACTTGTTGGATTGGAGATTATTAGTAGTAGAATATTTTGATAATTAAGTATAGATATGAAAAGATTATGAAAAGCTTTAGTGTCAAGCTCATTGGATTTATAAGTGGATTTAGAAGAATAAAAGATGGATAAGAATATTCTTGTGAAGTAAAGCTCATCATGTTAACACATGATGATAGATATGAAGGAGTAATATATCTAGGAAAGGAATTCTTAATTATAAGTCCAGAATTATGAAGTATGGAAGATAGGAATTCTTGGTAAAACACTAAAACCTAAATCTATAACCAAACATAACATCCATTTCTGTAACATCCCAGGATTAGCACCTAGAATTATAGAGGACACGTGTTTGTGCATTGCATTCATGCATAAGAAAATCTGGAGAATTTTCGCGCAAAACTAAAGAAGCTTTAGAGGGATCGATATCTCTCTTGTTCTGATAAGAATATCAGAACATGTGCGAAAGATTTTGACATGACCTTTAAATATTCTATGTGTTTTTGGAGGGGTAAAATTTGAAATTTACTTTGAATTCCAAATTCAATTCTAATTTTTAATTTGGAAATTCAGAAATAATAATGCAATAATTAAGTAAAGGGAAATGATTATAATATTGATATAAAAGAATCCTTTCTTATAAGAATACATTCAGTATTGCATTGTTCTTTTACAATAAAAGAATAAGAGTAAATTACAATTAAGAAATGAATTTTAATAATAAATAAGAATTGAATTCTTATTTAAAAGTAAGGTATAAACATTTAATAAATACAAGTTACAAATAAAACAATAATGGAATACTTTATTACATTGTTGTTGCAATAAAAGGATAAAATAAAATTTACAATAAATATAAGAATATTTTACAATATTTATTGAAGATTCACATGAGTAAATAATAAAACTTTACTTTAACAAAAAGAATACCTTAATACAAAATATCATTAGTCAATATTACAACATTCTATATTTCACAAAGGAAAGAGAAAATTACAAAAAAATAATGAAAGGGAGAGTTCTAAACTATATTTCCTAAACTAAACTTTTGGTATCTGCTCATCTTCTTTTGTACCTGCAAAAAAAAAATATAAAAACAAAGAGAGGGGTTAATGTTAGTAATTTTGCTCTCAGTATGGCAATGAAATGCATTGCTATTCACATCATTGAGCATATTTAAATAGGGGCAAGTTTCACCAAAAGAATATCTATTCTTATAAAAATGTTTTGCCTCAGAACAACCTCATTGGCAGTGGACAAAAGTGGCAAGTTTCACCCTGGAAGAATAGTAAACGAATCCATTCCACTTGGCAACACAAAAATAAAGCCAAACTTGAGATAATAACAACCAGCTGAGTTGATCCATCCCAATAAATATCCCACTATTGAAACTTGAACCCTAGGGGTACCATTTGATAGCAGCACAGTCACAGCATGCAAGTGATGTGCTGTCGACACAAGAAGCATTCACATGGAGCACATATAGGGAGAGCACACTCACCAGTACCACTGGTTAGCACATCAACAATCTCCTTACCCTTTTCTGTTCATCACACTCAAGAACAAATTGCTCTCATAGCACCACAAGAGCCACCTAGATCCCCACCACACCACTTGTACCATGGTTGCTTCGAGAAGCCCTCCAATGGCAAGGACAAGGTGGAGAAGGCCAGGCTATAGCTGCTGTAGTGGGTGGACTAATAACAGGAGAGGGGAGCAGGACATCATAGTACAGTAGCAACTGATCAAGATCCATCACAAGGACAAGCCTCCAGCACCACCCCATCTGTCAACACTACAAACAACAAGGTAGATGGGAGTATAACCAGATCTTGTAGCATCTGTTCTTATTTAATTTTTGCAATGATATCCTTGAGAGTAAGGGAAATAATAACACATCCACCAATTCCAATTACCCTGCAACTAGAACATGTCTAGGAGGATAAGAGGATTGCTTCTCTCATTTTTGCATGAAAATGCCATGCAAAGTTCCTCATAGAGAATTAAAGCCACAAAGTAAGTATATGTTCTTATTTAAGCTTTGTGCCTCAACCTTTGCATCATTGGCAGCCAAAGTTTCATCTTTGGTGAGTAAAATCCAGCAGTAGATCATGTTGCTATACATCACTACTGTGCACACTTATTAGAGGCACCACAGTAGAGTTCTACAGCTAACAGAAGCTACCAAAATCACTCTCGAGAACCACTGAATAATTTCTTTCCAACCAAAGTTTTAAAAAGGTTATTCAAATGACTCCTTGTCATGTTGCCATCTCATATTCATTAAGCAACACTAGAGAAAAATCATCCCAAATAGAATTACATCATATTCCTAGGTAGTATTCCTAAGAATCAGTATCCATACATAATAATCATTTTACTGAATCAAAGATTCAGACAAGCATAGAAGAATCACACTAGGGCCATAACCAGTAAGGCATGTTACTATAACCAAAATTCATACCTCGATTCGATTCAAAGACACATGTGCACATCATTGATCCATTAGAAATGGATAACCATCTAAAATCATTTTTTCTAGTTAAACAACTAGAAATCATATAAATTCCATCAATTAAAAAAATGCTGATGTATGATATCAATCATCATTAGAGTATAATTTCAGTACCCACCAAAACAGTACATCAAGCTCAGTAATCATATTCCTAATCAAATAATTAGAAATCATTTTAACAACTCATTGCCATATGGATCACCCATAGATTATATATCATTTCATCCATAAGCAACAACTAGTATACCAGATCATATTTCTAGTAGAGCCACCAGAAATCAAACCAATAGACAAAGGCATCAGTACATATACCGGTCACAGAGTAGCAGAATTGAGGATCATAGATACTTAAGTACCACACTTTGAGCTTATAAACTTTCTCAGTATTTAGCAAAGCCTAGAGATAGCCAACAGAAAACAGACATAGCACTGAGCCACAGGTCCAATAGGACTAACTAAATCAATTAATTGAGGTATATTCCAAAATTATCTGAACCTAAATTTCATACCTAGAGTTGTTCTTCGGCTCGAAAGCCGGTCACATGAAAATTACCTGACTAGAGGCATGGTTGATGGAGTAGAAAAGAAAGCAGATGCCGAGATTGCATCTACTGCTGTCCCACCAGCATCAGCATAGAAGAATAAGAATCTCAGCTTCAGCACCATCAGACCACCACTAACACAACACCAAATCACCCCAAACCACCATCAGGCCATGGCCAACCTTGGTGACTACAGCAGGTAGTGGTCGTGGAGGGAGGGGTGACGCAGCACGGGCATCGTTGATCATGGCGCAGTAGAGGAGGCGCGAGAATCGATGAAGGGCCGCTGTGGCACCGGCACACCCGACCTGCACAGCTAGGGTTAGTCGTGAGCTAGGGTCGTGCAGTACAGGGCAGCATCGAGGCGGCGGGGAACCGATGAAGGAGACTCGGGCCATCCAGCCTAGCAAGCGGCAGCGACCGGCGGCGCTGGATATAGCCGACGATGGAAGGGAGGGCGTCAGCGGCGGCGGCCAGTGCGTGCGTGTGAGAGGCAGAGGAACGGGATAAGGGTTTGTGCCTGCGTGCGTGCTCGCGTGTGAGGGAGAGAGAGTGGGTCAGGGGTCAAAGTGACCCCAAGCCCGATCCAGATGGGCCAGGCCAGCCCACGAACCCAACCAAACGTCCCAAGTTAATTAGGTTTAGAAATAAAAAAATAAAAAAATGAATGGATTATTAAAATAACCCCAAACATTTTTAGCTATAGAAAATTATAGAAAAATCCTAAAAATACATATGATATATCAAAATGACCACAAAAATAATATCTACCTAATAAAAATATAATTTTAAGTGTTTAAAATAAATTTAAAGTAAAATAATTATTAACACCATTAAATCTTAACTGAAATTTTATAAAATAAAACTAAAACCCTAAAAATAATTAAAAATCATTTTTGTGTATGAAAATAACTCTATTATTTTATAAAAATACTAACTTAGAGTTTTACAAATAAAACATAAAGCAAATATTTAAAGATACTTAATTCTTTGATGAATTTTATAAAAATAAAGATAATACTTAAAAATAAATAAAATTCATTTTTAAGGTCTTGAATAAATATATTACACTAGAAAAATATTAAATATATTATTAAGAAAGTCTTTAATATTTTAAATAATAAATCCTTACCTAATACCTATTTTGTGAATTCTTTAAAAACAATCCTTAAGTATGAAATAATCATATTTTTTATAAAACCTTGAGAAATTAGTGTCTTTGTACTAAATTCCAAACCTATAACTTAAATTCATAATCAAATTTAAGTATAGCCTTTAAGTTTAAAATATTCTTTTAAAAATCTTATTAAGAAACCTTTTAAATAAACATTGGGTATCACCCATTTATATAATATGGTGAATAATCATTATATCTTAATCATTATTAACATATCTTTAAATTCTAACAAATTACTAAGATAATCTAATTATGCTCCCATTAAATAAATACAAAGTATTTTCTTAATAAGCAAAACAAATTTATTCTAAATCATTCACTTAAATATAAACTGAATAATTCCACACCTTAGTTATACCTATCATAAACCGGGGAATAATTAAAATATATTACATCTTAAGTTACTTAACCTTTTAAAGTTAACTTTAGTCTCAAAAGCTTATAAACATTATGTCTAATAAACTACTTATGTTTTTATAGTTAACTTTGGTCTATTTCAATTAAGACATAATGCATCTCAAGTCCAAACTATTCAAGCAAGCATAAACAACATCAATCACATTCTATCAATCATATTCTAAAACCTATCAGGGTTGTTTAAACCTTAGGAATGAAATCTTTTCTTCAAATGTTATTCTTTTTGCCACTTCAAACAATAATATCATAATAAATTCTTCAACTCTTAACAACTCAATCCCAAGGACTTATATCATAATCACCACATGACAATTCACCATAATCACATCATCTTATACTATACTTACATATTTTGGATTGTTAACACTTAGGTTCCTTATAAAGGTCATTACTTGTAAAGTAAAATTTGAAGATAAACCAAATCTGAAAAGAATCACTTGAATTCACTTCACTCAAAGTATTGGGGATTCAATTTGGGACTTCTACAAAAATGCATAGCATTACTTATGCATAACTGCATATTGCTTCTTTAAACATTAGTCCTTACAGGACCAATGATGCAGATTTCAGATATTGGATCTTATGTCGTCTCGAAGACCGTGAGTGCATAATGTTGCAATCACAAAAGGCAAGTTCACACTTGCTCATGTCCTTTGATTATTTTCTATAAATTATTTTACAAATCCAGTGTTGTCATCACCTGCATTTGAAAAAGGTCTGAAAACACTATTTTCATAATAATATGATTATAGGTTTATTACCATGAGGTAATAACCTACTATGAAAGTTCCGGTGGTAAAGGAACATATTATCTAGGACTTAAGAACCAATGTCACCAGTGATTATTGCGCTGTATATCACGCGTTAACCATGAGATTTGAAATGGGACGGAGAAGTCAGTTGTATCTTCTTCCTCTCGCATGTAGCCGGATGTGTAGGTCGTGGCTGTTATCACTCGTAGCGTGCATATTAATTGGTAATTCGTAGAGGATATGCAGCATATGGGTGGGAACCCTCAATGTCCCACGATAGTTTTAGCATCTAACGGTCTGTACAAACCATTCCCGTAATTCAATATGTGGGCATGGTGTACACCAAGAGGCATGCGAGGTCGTGAAGGGGGCAGTGATTGGCTTGGATCATCTACTGGGCCCCACACCATAGGAAGTGTGGACGGGAAAGATCGCCTGGTTGTGCAACAAGGATTTGATCTCTCATGGGAAAAGTAACGCACCTCTGCAGAGTGTAAGAACTGTAACTTGTTACTCCATGTTCCGGGAAGGAGCTGCGAACGCGGCGGGAAAGGAACCCCATGAAGGTTCTGGTAAACCCGTGAAGGCAGACGGATATAGCTTTTTAGAATAAAAGCAACCTTTGAAGAAATGTTTATGAAAACTTGCATTGCCTACGACCTATGTTCTGTGGCTATAGTTATAGTGCATCAAACACTCCTTTTCTAGTGGACTTGCTGAGTACGCTCGTACTCAAAGTATCTTCTTAACCCTTGCTAGATTCTAAAGCCAGTACAGACGATGACTACATCAAGCCATGCTCCAGGAATCATCATCATCAACAACAGCTAAAGCTCTTCAATGAAGTCAAGAAAATCAACATATACATCAGCTCAAGTGAAGACGAAGTTGCTGATTAGTTAAGAATAGAATCTCTAGCCATAGAACCTATTTCTGTAGTGTATTGCAATAGATATTAATCTTAATAGTATTATAGTTTTGGAGTTGTTTATTTCTGATTCTTCTTTATAAGAAGTTTCTTTCTCTCTCTTTAACCTAGAGTGTTCTCTGGATCTTGTGTAAAGAGTTGAGTTGTAACCTATAGTCATGTCTTGGACCTGCTGTGTTTCTGTTGTACCACTCTGAGGGATGTAATACTAGTGAATGGTGTTTCATTGGTGTTATGTCTACGACTATAGTGTACTACATCATGCAGTGGTATGCTGGGTCACCGCAGTTTCATATGATTGATCTATCATCATTTTTTCCCACAATGGCTTATAGTAATATTTTCCTATAGCAAATCCCTTAAGCACATCTTTGTTATTTCCAATGATCATAACCATATGCGCTTAGGAGTTGTCTTTATCAATTCTTTTCCATAAAACATTCTAGAGAGTAAATTTCTATTTAATTGGGTGATATCATTAAAGATCACAAACATAAAGACAATATGTTTAGCCATTAATCTTTACTCATGTCAACAAAGTATAGTAAGAATCCTAAACCTTAGGGTAAGCATTTACAATTCAAACCTTAAATCCTATATTAGTTATAATAAAATATATATACCTTGTTATTCCCTAGGTTCATGGGAGTAATATTAACTACATTAATTCCTTTGTATATCATACATCAAATAATGATATATGATCATTATATAAAGATTTCCCTCCAAACTATAAGCTAATTAGAGTTAAGTTTTATAAACAAATAAGAAAATATCCTAAAATAAATCCATGGTTTATTACGGAAAGAAAATTAATAACAAAGTCTCTTACCAAATATTAGAAGGATCTATATACACAAAATAAAGAAATATAACTTTATATAATAAAAGTTCACAAAATGATTTTAAATAACTTTAGTATTGCTGCTAATATTCAACAAAGGACTTCCATAAATAAAATTTAAAACAAGTGTTTAAATACAAAAGCTAGAAAGAAAAGAAAACAGAATTAAAAAAGAAAGAAATAAAATAATTGCCCAACCCAGTTCCTGGCCATGACCCATTTTCTCTCTTCTCTATCTGCTATTCACGAGCAACTCTCGGCAGCCCAGTAGCAGCCCAACAACCGGCCCGACCTGTCTTTCTCTCTGGCTGACTAGTGGGACCGAGGAGGGACTGCGGAGTGAATCAGAAGAACTGCCAGGGGTTTTCCGCAAAGTGCTGTCGTTGTCTTCCTCGTCGACTGGAAGCAGCTCGCTGGCGAGTGCTCTGCCGTACGCCGCCGATGCTCTATGATTCATGCAGCCGTCGACGTCACCCTGGAGGATAACAACGCCACCACGATGCTCCTTCTCATCCTTATCCTCTCCCACTCGCCCATTCTCTTCCTCTCTTTTCCGTCGGCAACCGAAACCCTAGCCTAAGCCGTCGATGAATCGCCGCCGTTCTGCGCCACCCCGTGCCCTAGAGACAGCGCCAGGAGATCCGCCTCGCCTCCATCTCCCTTCTCACCAATTGAATTAAGGAGGGGAGCCCCCAATCGACGCTACTGACTCCATCTTCCCGGAGCCCGACAACCACTGTCGTCACCATTACTACTGCTATAGCTTTCCTCCGGCCTCGTCGAGCTTCCTATCGCAAAGAGGGTAATATCCTGGTTCGAAAGAACTCTCTCCTGGCCCTCCTCGTCCTCTGTCGTGTCCTGTCACCGAGCACCGCCGTGCATATTCCGTTGTAGTCGTCGCCGATGAGGTTTTAGGTCGCCCCAGGACTCCGTGCCGCCGTTTTTAGGTAGCCTAGGAAGGGGAGCTTCCGATTCGTGCAGAAACTCATCGCCGCATGCACCGTAGCGCCACCACCGTAGGGTCTTCGGCGTCAGTTGACTCCGCCGTGTGACCAAGTCTCGGTCAACATCGAGGTGGGTCCATCCTTGCCCGCGTGGTAGCAGAGGTGGCCTTGGGCCCTTCTGTAACACCCTCAGAATCGGCCCTATGCAAGTTTTAGCGAAACCCACCAAACCCGCATAGAAACGATTCAAAGGTTCCCACCAGGCACTTTCGTGTGGGTGGAAAACGAAGTAATAACATTACACAATAGTCCTCGATGGGACCCACAGAACAGATATATATAACAGCGACTCTATGAGTCAAGAATACAGATATACAATACAAAGATCCAAATCACCTGGAGAACAATACGGCGTCCGAGTACGGACAAGATGCAAATTGAGCTAAGAGCCCTGAAGAATAACCAATGGCGTCCATAAGCCTGCCCAGGCCAAGCCGGAAGGGTAACCCTGCTAACGACGTCGATCTCAAAACCTGCTTAAACAAAAGGGGTGCCGACAAAGGGCAAAGGAAAAAGAGAGAGCGGTCAGTACTGAGGCCAGTACACGGCGAGGCTAGAATTCGGCGGTCCTCGCCTACATAGGTATGGTGGACTGAAGCAGCAGCGCAGTATGCACTAAACAACCTATAGAGACTCGATATAGCTGTCGGCTATCAGAGGGGGATAAGAAAGATCTATTCGGAACCATCCTGATGCTACCATCAGACAAACCCATCCTGGTGTTTCCCCCTCGAGACCAAACGAGGAAGTCAACCGAGGAACTCACATAGTTGGCAGTTTTATTTATTCAGTTATCGTTGCAGCAATTACTAGTCAAGTATAGATAATCATTCTGATATAATAAACAGTGGGCAATTTTAGTTAACCATTCCGTGGTAGTTACAACACTTACTAGTCAGGTACAATTAGCATGAGATATCCCAAAACCCAGCAGTTGTTGGTACTTTTATTTGGCCATTCCATTATAGTCGCAATACTTACTAGTCAGATACAATGGTCGCAAGCGACAACCCAAACAAGCAATTGTTGGCAGTTTTATTTAGCCATTCCATTATGGTGAAGCTGATTACTAGTCATTATAAAGTCAAATTTATAGCACTACTTTAGTTATAGTTGTCTATGATCGAGATACTGTGCTCCAAGTCGTCCATAACCGCGGACACGGCTTTCAGAAAGTTTTACCCTGCAGGGGTGCACAAATAGCAACACACACTCGATCAACCTCGGAAAAACCAAATCAAAACCCAACGAGGCTTTCACGACAAAGCAATCACAAGATTCAGAAATATTTCAGGGGGCCACCCCATTAAGTATACCCGCAACGAAGTTAGCTGACTTCGAGACGGACTCAAGGTTTGTGGGGCCGGCTGTAAACGACTGGGAACCCAAAACTGGGCTTGTCGATACCGCGTAAACGGGTCACGATCCTAAACAGTACAGGTGCTCCTTGCACAATCGTAAATAAAGCAGTAAAGCATGGCATAAGTACAGGATAGTAAATAAAACCTCAAACTAGTTTGTGGCCCCAAGAAATAAGAATGAATCAAGCTCTGGCTCAGGGGGGTCCCATAATCCTCCCGGATGTGGATAGCGCGAATATTCAAGGAACAGGTATCAAGTACTCGGGGTCCTACGGGACACAAGTGGACGGTTAACAACCAAATAACATCTATTGCCCACATGTGCCTCTGCTTACCTACTTCAATTTTAGTTGTTAGACAGTAATTAAAGTAAACGATAATTAAAGCCATGAACATCTCCAACATTAAACATGCGGCAACACTCCAACAACTGTGGTACTAGACAACACGCAACAGCACTTGAGCAAGCGACTACGACGTGCAAGTCCAACTATCTACCAAGCAACAGGTATAGGATGTGTCCAAGGCAATATAAGGCTGCAAGGGATAACACGGGTACGAAAACTAGAGCATCGCAACACAGATAGCAATAGATCAACAGGAGGAAATAAATACTATAAAAGTAAGATAGGTAGAAAGGGGGGGTGCTCGCCTGAAAACATTGTCGAAGGTTCAACCGAAGATCGGGTCGACACTCGCATCAACTCATCGGCCTAGTCCGCGAAGAAGCAAAACACTAGAAGAAACACCAGATGCACTATTTAATACTACGGCAGAAGATCGGGCATGATGCATGTATGATGTATGACATGGCAAATATGTGTTGCAATTAGGCCATATTAAGCGGAACCGGGGTCCCGACAATTAAATATATGGTTCTAGTTGTTTAGATACCCCGCAAATTAAATGTTGGATTAGCAAGACAAATCATGGCTTCGGTTCGCTATGCCAATTTAAATGAGGCCAATATAAGACTAGATTTGCCCGCATATGGGCCCCATATTTAATTATATGGTGAATCGGCTTAATGCCCCCAAACCCACAACATGTATGCAAGTATGACAATTTTATATGCAACAAGTAATATCATTTATATAATAGGGTTCGAGAAAAGGGGTCACACATTAGGGGGGGCTCGACGATCTAGGTGGCTCCGAGGGTCCGGGGTCCGACAGGGGCTCAGGGTTCGACGGGAAGATGGCTCGACGAGATCGGTCGCGGACAGCGGAAGTAGATCTTGTCGCATCCAGGAAGGGGACCCTGGTTGGCGTCGAGGGGCACATCGGATTCGCTCTGGTCGGTGCCGAACTTGTCGTCGATGGCGAACTCGAGTGGATCGGGTACCGGGGTCTTCGGATCCGTGAAGTAGATCTTGTCGCACGGTGTCTGGGGTAGACGAACTTGTCGTAACCGGGGTGGAGAGCTTGCCGTATCGGGGAGAAGATCTTGGAGGGTGCCGGCTTCAATTGTCACTGGCGAACTTTGCTCGGAGCCGGGAAGAAGTACTCGGTGTCCATGTAGAAGACCTTGTCGGTCCGTCCTTTGTCGGTGGCGAACTTGACCGATGGCCTACGAGGTCTCGCCTGGCGGATCCAAGATGTAGGGCTTGGCGTCACTTATTGGAGTTCTCGGGTGTCGGTACCGGACTCGGGTGCGGCGTCGATGGTTCTTCGGGTTTATTTCGGGTCGATGTAGATCTTGTCTTAGGGAGCACGGCACTCACATCGCCACACGAGATTGTATACGAGGCATCATTCCACTTGGCCATTAATCAACAACACATCCCCGAGAGGAAGGGCGATGGCCCATGAGCTTGACGAGCAGCGCTGTAGAGGCATCCTGCACATGGGCGAGGATGGACGCGGCGGTGAAGCTCGCGGGCGAGGGCGCTCAGGAGGGCTGTGCCGCAGGGCAGCCACGACGATGGGGCTTGGCGACGCAGCAGGGATGACGGCGGTTGCGGGGACTTGGTCGCGGAGACGCAGACAGCGGGTGGGGGTCGAGCTGGGGCAGCACGGCTCGACGGGGCGAGGCCAGAGGACAGCGGAAGGGGCGGCGCTGGGCATCGGCGGGAGGCGGGACCGGCGAGGCGAGCAGGGGGCGGGGCGTGCTCGGCCGCGGTCTAGAGGAGGAGGCGAGGAGGGGCGCTCGCGGATGGGCCGCGCGGGCGAGGCAAAGGGCGCTGAGGAGGAGGCGGCGAGCGGAGGCAGAGCTCGGCGTCGGGTGGCGCCGGGCCGGGCTCGACGGAGGACGCGGCGGCGGCATGGAGAGGCGAAGGAGGAGTGGGTGCTTGGCGGCGGAGCTCGACATGGGCCGGCGCTGCGAGGTCGGGAGGTGGCGGCGACCAGAGGGAGAGGAGGCCGGCGGGGAGGCTCGCAGGCGGCCGGCGGGGTCCCACGGCGGCGCGGCCGGAGCTCTGCAGGAGGAGAGCGCCGGTGGCGGTTGCATCCAGGGAGGGAGAGGGAGCGTGCGGGGAGGGTGGGGCGTGTGGGGTCAGGGCGGCGTGCGTTGCGTGCTGGGTGCGTCGCGTGTGTGTGGTGGTGTGATGTTGCGGGTGGGGCCAGGGAGAGGGTGGACGGGGTCGGGTGAGAGAGGCGGCTGGAGAGGGTTGGAGTGGATCAGACCAGGGGAACAGGTGGCGCGTGGTGGTTGGCTGGGGAGGAAGGAGAGATGAGGTGGCGAACCGTGGTTGGCCAGAGTGATGTGGCTGGAGGGTGGGTAGACTAGGATTGGGTAGGAATAGAATTAGACAGGCTAGTCTGATTTTGTACTGGGGTGGTCGACTGGGTCGGATCGGCCCGTTCGACTGCCCCCTAAAAATAATATAGATTTTTATTTAATTTAAAATAACTTTTGTAATTGGTTTTTAGTCAAATAAAAGACCCGGAAAAGCCCGGCGCTTTAATTTGAAATTGAGACGGGGAACATTTAGAAAACCAAACTAGGTTTTCAGAAAATAGGTTTCGACAAACAAATGCATGATGACATGATGATGCCCAAATGCAATGTGGCATGATGACATGCGCATGAGGTCATGATGATGCAATGCACAAAATCAACGCGATTTTCTAGTAGTGGTTTTTGCGGGATGCCACACCTTCTGTCATTCACTGTGGGTAAGATCTACCACGGTGTAAAACAACCACAACTTTGTGTTGTTGTAACAATGATGCAGAAATTCCTTTTATAATTTTCAGAAATTGATTAAACATTGTAAATTCAATAACTATTGTTCTATAATTCAGAAAAATATGTTTAATATATGATTTTTTACAGAAAAATAAAATCCACAGCTTAAAACTATTATCAAATATTATTTTGATAATTATTTAAATAAATATTAATTAATAAAGGTTTTATAAGTAATAAAACTTAGATAATTCATATTTTAATATTTGTAAATCTTAAAAATATAAATAAAATACCAAAAATCTTGGAAAAATTAGAACTATAATTTAAAACTATAATCATGCATTATTATTTCACTTAATTAATATTTGCTATTCATTAGGTATTTATAAAGTAATAAATCTTATAAAAATCATATCTTATTATTTATAAATCACAAAAATAAAGGTAATATACCAAAATGATCACAAAAATAGTAACTACATGTTAAAAATATAATATTCACTTTTGAGGTAAATAAAAATTTAAACACTTTAATAACTTGAATTTAAATCTAATTCCTTAATTGATAATTCATCTAAGGGTAAATAAAAATTGCTAATATTTCTAAAATTAGCCAATTAATTCTAATAAGTAGTATTAGTCATAAATATTAATAATATGAAGTGAAAATGGTTCAACACATTTTAAAAAATGCAATCTTATTGAATTATTATTCAACTATAAGTGTAGATCATTTTCTAAAAATATTCTTATCAATTATAAAATTTTCAAGCATGATATTTTCAACCAAATAAAATATTTTACCATTGTTTCACTCACAACCTTATAATGGACTAAATCCAAAGATAATTAATAAGTTGTAAATAATATTGTTTACTTATTCACAAACCATAACCGCACCTTTATAAAGAGATAAATCCTTTTATACATTTATAATGTTAGGAGACCACTACTCAAATAGAAGTAATGCCATTCTTAAATAACTTTAAGGAAATACTATAAGATGAGCAAGTACAATAACATAAGCAATATACTCAAGTACGTCTATGTCTTTAAAGTTAACTTTAGTCTACAATACTTTAAATATTATACTAAAGTTTTTGTTATGACTTTTATAGTTAACTTTGGTCTATTTAAATTAGACCTAAGGCATCTCAAGTCCAGATTATGTAAGATAGCATAAATACCATCAATCACATTCTATTAATCCTATTCTAAAAACTATCAGGATTGTTTAAACCTTAATAAAGAAATCTTTTCTTCAAAAGTTATTCGTTTTGCCACTTAAGTCAATAGATGAAAATTAATCGTAATCACATTAATTTATACTTTACTTGTATACTTAGGATGGATAACACTTAAGTTCTTTATAAGTGACATTACTTGTAAAGTAAAATTTGAAGATAAACAATTATAGTGTAAGCAATCTTGAGTAGCATTCCATATGTGTGTATATTATTGTTGTATGATATTCTAAATACGTGTTGTTCACACACACTCACAAGCCTTAATAAGAAGCACAAGTATGAAACTTAATCTAAAAGGGCAACACATTCCAAAGGAACCATTTCCAGTTTCCAAACTCTAGATCAACGGTATCCCCGGGATTCGCGTTTATCAATTGCATTACATTACTTATGCATAAGAGCATCTTGCTTCTTTAAACATTAGTACTTACCGGACCAATGATACTGATTTCAGATATTGGATCTTATATTGTCCTGAAGACCGTGAGTGCATAATCTTGCAATCACAAAAGGCAAGTTCACACTTTCTCATGTCCTTTGATTATTTTCTGTAAAAGTATTTTGCAAATCCAGTGTTGTCATCACCTGCATTTCAAAAAGGTCAGAAAACTCTATTTTTGATAATAATGTGAACTATTGGTTACTGATCCAGGATGATCAGCTAATCTATTAAGTCTGGCAGTTGGAATACCACTGCAAATGACTATATCACCTAGGACTTAACAACCAATGTCGCCAGTGATTCTTGCGCCGTATATTACGCGTTGACCATGAGATTTGGAATGGGACGGAGAAGTCAGCTGTATCTTTTCCCTCTCGCATGGAGCTGGATGTGCGGGTCATGGCTGTTATCACTCGTAGCATGCATATTAATTGGTAATTCGTAGAGGATATGCAGCATATGGGTGGGAACCCTCAACGTCCCACGATAGTTCCGACATCTGAACGGTCTGTACTGCCAATTGCCGTAATTCAATAGGTGGGCTGGTGTACACCAAGGAGACATGCGGGGTCGCGGAGAAGGCAGTGATTGGCTTGGATCATCTTCTGGGCCCCACATCATGGAATTGTGGACGAGAATAAGCTGCCCGGTTATGCAACAAAGAGTTGATCTCTCATGGGTAAAGTAACACACCTCTGTAGAGTGTAAGAACTGTAACTTGTTACTCCCTGCTCCAGGAAGGATCTACGAACACGGCGGGAAAGAAACTCCATGAAAGTTCTGGTAAAACCGTGAAGGCTGACGGACATAGCTTTTCTGAATAAAAGCAACCTTTGAAGAAATGTTTATGAAACTTGCATTGCCTACGACCTACGGTCTGTGGCTGTAGTTATAGTGCATCAAACACTCCTTTTCTAGTGAACTTGCTGAGTACGCTCGTACTCAACGTATCTTCTTAACCCTTGCTAGATTCTGAAGCCATTCAGACGACGTCTACATCAAGTCATGCTCTAGGAATCATCATCAATAGCTAAAGCTCTTCAATGAAGACAAGAAAGTCAACATATACGTCAACTCAAGTGAAGACGAAGTTACTGATTAGATAGGAATATAAGCTCTAGCCATAGAACCTATTGCTATAGTGTATTGCAATAGCAACAATGCCAGACCATTAGTTAAAATACTAGTCTTAATAATATGATAGTTTTGAGTTGTTTATTTCTGATTCTTCTTTGTAAGAAGTTTCTTTCTCTATCTTTAACCTAAAGTGTTCTCTGGATCTTGTGTAAAGAGTTGAGTTGTAACCTATAGTCATGTCTTGGACCTGCTGTGTTTCTGTTGTACCACTCTAAGGGATGTAATACTAGTGAACGGAGTTTCATTGTTGTTATATAAACGACTATAGTGTACTACATCATGCAGTGGTATGCTGGGTCACCGCAAGATTTCAGATATTGGATCTTATGTCATCTCGAAGACCATGAGTGCATAATATTGCAATCACAAAAGGTAAGTTCACACTTGCTCATGTCCTTTGATTATTTTCTGTAAAGTATTTTGCAAATCAAGTGTTATCATCACCTGCATTTCAAAAAAGGTTAGAAAACACTATTTTCATAATAATATGGTTATAGGTTATATACCATGAGGTAATAACCTACTATGAAAATTCCGGTGGTAAAGGAACATATTACCTAGGACTTAACAACCAATGTCGCCAGTGATTCTTGCGTCGTATATTACGCGTTAACCATGAGATTTGGAATGGGACGGAGAAGTCAGCTGGATCGGCTCCCTTTTGCATGCCAACGGATGACCGTGTCGTTGTTGCAACTCCTCTTGTAGAGGGTTGGCAGGTTATGGGTGGGATCCCTCAACGTCCCACGTCTTCTGGTATCTATGAGGGTTGTACACCTTAGGCTGCTATTGGAAACAAGTTTTATCCTAGGCCTGATGTGCAATCTGTCGGGTATGCGGGGTCGCGAAGAAGGACAGTGATTGGCTTGGATCTTAGGTTGGGCCTCAAACCAAGGAAGTTTGAACGGGGACATACTCCCGGTCGTGCAACAAATCTTAAGATCTCTCATGGGTAAAGTAACGCACCTCTGCAGAGTGTAAGAACTGTAACTTGTTACTCCCTATTCTAGGAAGGAGCTACGAACGCGGCATGAAAGGAACTCCATGAAAGTTCTGGTAAACCCGTGAAGGCTGACGGACATAGCTTTTCAGAATAAAAGCAACCTTTGAAGAAATGTTTATGAAAACCTGCATTGCCTATGACCTATGGTTTGTGGCTGTAGATATAGTGCATCAAACACTCCTTTTTAGTGAACTTGCTGAGTACGCTCGTACTCAACGTATCTTCTTAACCCTTGCTAGATTCTGAAGCCATTAAGACGACATCTACATTAAGTTATGCTTCAGGGATCATCGTCAAAAGCTCAAGCTCTTCAATGAAGTAAAGGAAGACAACATATACATCAACTAAAGTGAAGACGAAGTTGCTGATTAGATAGAAATATAATCTATAACCATAGAACCTAATTCTGTAGAGTATTGCAATAGCAGCAATACAAACCAAATAGTTATATGTTAATATTATTAGCATAATAGTTATGAGTTGATTATTTCTGATTCTTCTTTGTAAGAAGTTTATTCTCTCTCTTTAACCTAGAGTGATCTCTGGATCTTATGTAAAGAGTCGAGTTGTGCGGTGACCCAGCATACCACTGCATGATGTAGTACACTATAGTCGTTGATATAACACCAATGAAACACCGTTCACTAGTATTACATCCCTCGGAGTGGTACAACAGAAACAGAACAGGTCCAAGACATGAATACAGGTTACAACTCAACTCTTTACACAAGATCCAGAGAACACTCTAGGTTAAAGAGAGAGAAAGAAACTTCTTACAAAGAAGAATCAGAAATAAACAACTCAAAACTATCGTATTATTAAGACTAGTATTTTAACTAATGGTCTAGCATTGCTGCTATTGCAATACACTATAGCAATATGTTCTATGGCTAGTGCTTATATTCCTATCTAATCAGTAACTTCGTCTTCACTTTAGTTGACGTATATGTTGACTTTCTTGTCTTCATTGAAGAGATTTAGCTATTGATGATGATTCCTAGAGCATGACTTGATGTAGACGTCGTCTGACTGACTTCAGAATCTAGCAAGGGTTAAGAAGATACGTTGAGTATGAGCGTACTCAGCAAGTTCACTAGAAAAGGAGTGTTTGATGCACTATAACTACAGCCACAGACCATAGGTCGTAGGCAATGCAAGTTTTCGTAAATATTTCTTCAAAGGTTGCTTTTATTCAGAAAAGCTATGTCCGTTAGCCTTCACGGGTTTACTAGAACTTTCATGGAGTTCCTTTCCCACCGCGTTCGTAGCTCCTTCCCGGATCAGGGAGTAACAAGTTACAGTTCTTACACTCTGTAGAGGTGCGTTACTTTACCCATGAGATATCAACTCTTTGTTGCACAACCGGGCAGCTTATTCCCGTCCACAATTCCATGACGTGGGGCCCAGAAGATGATCCAATCCAATCACTGTCTTCTCCGTGACCCTGCATGTCTCCTTGGTGTACTCCAGCTCACCTATTGAATTACGGCAATTGGCAGTACAGACCGTTCAGATGCCGGAACTATCGTGGGACGTTGAGGGTTCCCACCCATATGTTGCATATCCTCGACAAATTACCAATTAATATGCATGCTACGAGTGATAATAGCCACGACCCGCACATCCGGCTCCATGCGAGAGGGAAAAGATAAAACTGACTTCTCCATCCCATTCCAAATCTCATGGTCAACGCGTAATATACGGCGCAAGAATCACTGGCGACATTGGTTGTTAAGTCCTAGGTGATATAGTCATTTGCAGTGGTATTCCAACTGCCAGACTTAATAGATTAGCTGATCACCCTGGATCAGTAACCAATAGTTCACATTATTATCAAAAATAGAGTTTTCTGACCTTTTTGAAATGCAGGTGATTGAAAAGGATATAGATGCCGCCTAGAGGGGGTGAATAGGCGGTTTAAAACTTTTATGAGATGGGCTTAACAAAGGAGGAATAAAACTAGCGTTTACTTTGTCAAGCACAAAACCTATATAAACTACGGTTCACCTATGTGCACCAACAACTTATTCTAAGCAAAACAAGCAACTATGTGATAGCTAGATATAATAATTCAAGCACGAAGGCTATCACGAAGTAAAGTGCATAAGTAAATAGCTCGGGTATAGAGATAACCGAGGCATGCGGAGACGATGATTTATTACCGAGTTCCTCCCATAAAGAGAGTACGTCTCGTTGGAGAGGGGGTGGTATCAAACCACCTACGCCACAAAAGGCCTCCTTATTCTTCGGTGAATCTCACCCCAATGGGATCGATCCACACTTCCACTATCGGTGCACTTGTCGGTGGCAACCAGAACCTCTCACAAGGTTGGGGCACTTCTCCACAACTTAATCGGAGGCTCCCAACAAACGCCACCAAGGCCACAACCTGCAACACCAACAAACCGTATAGGGTTCCAAGAACCCAACAGTAAAAAGCTTCTCAACTTTCACTCACCAAATCCTCCGAGGAGAACTCAAACTGATGCACCAAATGCAATGGCAAGAACACAGGAAGTGCTTGAGTCCTTCTCTCCCAAAGTCCACAAAAGCTACAAAAGCTAGTGGGAGAATAAGAGAGGAAGAACACACGAGGAAATCCACAAAAGAAACCCCAAGATCTAGATCCCAATATGCTCTCCTCACATAGAGGAGATATGGATTGGTGGAGTTGTAGATCTAGATATCCCCTTTCAAATCCCCCCAAAAGATTCAAGAAATATGGGAGGGATTGAGAGTATTTGCAATCTCTTGAAGGTCAAAACAATGGAGGAGAGAGAGAATTCAAGCAACAGGCCTAAGGAGGAAGAAGGGGTCTATTTATACCCCTCCCCAACGAAATATGACCGTTTGGGACCTTCCAGACCGGATAATCCGCCCCTCCCCTGGATATTCCGGGTTCCCCGGGCCAAAAAAAATGGCTAAGGACTTCGCGACGCGACTCTCAGTATAGGGGTAGATATTTGGGGCGGATAATCCGCCCCCGAAGGACCATAAAATCCGCCCCCATTACGGGGAGCCACGCCTCAAAGTCCTTAGCTGTTTTCCAAAAATTGGGCCGGATAATCCTCCCCCATGGCCGGATAATCCGCCCTCCTGAAAACTAGCAGGAACAGCAAAACTGAAACCATCATAACTTTTTCATTCAGACTCCAATTTTGATGATCTTGGGCTCGTTTCGAAGATAATAACGAGCTCGACAAGATCATGCAGAGAACCATCATATTACAGCAAGGGATTATAGAACCAAATGATGAAAGGTTTAACCTATCTATAAAAGACAAATCGGTAAAACCTCCAATATCGAAAACACAATAGAGAATGCATATGAAATCCGTTTTCGATGAACTTAAGCTTGTCATAGAGATTGACACAATATCTAAAACCTCTCATGGATAAGAACCAAATAAGAACCAAGAAATATGATGCCAAGTATGCAAAGGTTTGATCTCTCACCGAGGGATATGATCAAGTTACTCACTTGAGAGCCCCTCTTGATAGTACGGTTATCTATCCTATAAACCAGTATCTCCAACTAACACCATGAGACCAGTTAGAAATAAACCCTATCAATATCAAACATTTGCCTTGTATATTCCACACCTCAGGATGGAGCACCTTTCTTGATTGCACTAGCTTGGTGAAGATGCTCCCCCATACTCCACTATGGAGAGCCTCTCTTTTAGGCATATCTTCACATATCCATGATCACCATAAGGATGGCACAATACACTTGAGATCATCTTTAAACCTTGATCAACACTTGATCTTCTTCACTTTATTCTTATTCCAACCTTGAAGCCACCATATGGTTCAAGCATTGTCTATGGACAAATCCTACAAGTAAAACTCAATGCAAACATAAGTCCATAAAACATTGTCATTAATTACCAAAACCACACATGGCGGCACACATGTTCTTTCAATCTCCCCCATTTTGGGAATTGATGACAATCCTTTGAGAGGGTTTATATAATCAACTTAACGGAAAAAAATGGTTGCGCCAACATCAAATACTGCATAAGTATGTGATGTTGGTACGCCCATAATATATAGAGCAAGCTCCCCCACAATATATGCGTGTGTGATGAACCATTACCGCTGGTGGAGTTTCCTCTATATATTCAACATGCAAAGCAACAACAAAGATGCAAGAGCATGAGAGGCAAATGCTTAAGAACAAACTTCCCTTAAACCCTCCAAAACATCTCCCCCATTGGCATCGATTGCCAAAATGGGTGAATAGTTCTAGATGACCAATATAGTAATAATTCCTCCAAAGGTGTGTCTTTGCACATATACAATTATGAATACTTGGGAGGGAGTAGAACTATATCGAGGATCCGAAGATTGCCAAAGGAATAAAATAAAAGACGCAAGCAATCACAAGAAACCAATTTGAAAACAACAAATGAGTCCAAATGGAAACTACAAGATATTATGATATGAGAAAAAGAGTGTTTTAAATAACAAATAGAGAAGCTCTCAAATATTTGTGCACAATTTTAAAATAAATGCATTGGAATACATAATGCACAAATATGGAATCCTTGTTCCCCCATAAGAATTTAAAACACAACAAATGAGATAGAAGATAAATGAGCATTATTAAATGAATTAGATGAGCTCCCCAAAGATAATGCACCAATTATGATAATTGCATTTGGGAACAAGGTGCATAATCATGGAATCCTCACTCATCCAAGTTCACTAAACAATACAAGGCATGAGAGAACAAATATGAGTGCCCAAAGATGCAAACAATAGGAACAAGCACCCAGAGGTAATTAAATTTGGAAGCCACCAAAGAATCAAAAGGAATAGAAAGGTGGTCTCCAAGGATTAAAAACCAACTAACATTATATTCACATATGTGTGTATGTTTCTAAATGGATAACATCACAAAGACATATGCCCATAACAAAACAAGCACACACAAGGAAGATATACAATAAATCACATAAAAGGACAAAACCAACTCCCAAAAAGAGTAAGGTTCCAACAAGTAAACCAAACTCTCCAAAATTTTCATGATGGCAAAAAATACCAAAACGAATAGATCAAACTTCCAAGCACATAAAACCCGATATGGATCAAACAAGGAAGCATAAAATGATTGTTCTAGATAATATAGGAGAGCTCGCCCATAAGTAGTACATTATATAGAATTTTCTTTTGAATGCAAAATGCACACAAATGGGATCATCACTACTACCTACAATAAGAAAAACACAAGAGGATATCAATAAAATAAGAAGATACAAAAGAAGCAAGGAAGGCTTGGGAGACAACACAAAACATTTTCTTGGCCAAAGATAGGATAAAATTAAACAAAGACCAAAGTGAATATGATCAATAAATTCTACCATAAATTGAGATGATAAGGATTTATATGGATAGAAAGATACATGGTGAATGATCTTGACTTGATTTCCTTCCTACTCAACAAGTGATAAAGAATTAGTGTTTAAGAAATACCATGATTCTCATGGTAGGAATGGATAAGAATGATATAAGTCAAGAATTAGTTATTGAATTCTTGTTACTTGGGTTTTATTCTAAACTTGGTATTCATGAGTTATTGTGAGGAATATTATAATATGATCACTTAAGGATATGATATTAATCATTAAGCAATGTATTAGGGTTTAACTTCTATTACATTTGATCTACCCTTAGATCAAATCTCCTTTACCCAAAATAAGGTTTTAACAAAGGTCATACTGAAACTTATCGCAGTCAACTTGATGATATACTTCAATTCCATCAAGTTGAGAGAAGCTTCAATCACTTTGGCAAGTTTTATTCAAAAGCGCGAAAATTATTCAGATTTTCTATGCATGAATGCAATGCACACATCTGTGTTCAGCTTATTTCTAAGCTCTAATGCTGGGGTGTTACAAGTTGTAACCTATAGTAATGTCTTGGACCTACTGTGTTTCTGTTGTACCACTCTAAGGGATGTAATACTAGTGAACGGTGTTTCATTGGTGTTATGTCAACGACTATAGTGTACTACATCATGCAGTGGTATGCTGGGTCATCGCAGGATGCTATCTTGCAAAAATACTCTCTCCTTAACCTTTTGACAAGTTCGAAAAAGAGGGTTGTTTTCATCTGAAACATTTGGACAACCTCTACATCGTTCGAGTTGTAGATCTAGTTTAGATTGGAAATTATCTCCTGGTCTTAATGTAGATAAGACAATATGTCACTATCGGATAGGCAACACGCATAACTACTCTTTTGTGAAGCATGAGGATCCATGCATGAATTATAGTTATGAGTGTTACTGCCTCATGAATCATATTCATCCAAGATCGAACTGAATAGTTTGATCTACCATGAGTACTGGCTAAATTAACCCTAAAGGATATCAATTAATGGTGGCGACAGGAAGTTGGGTGGGGATGGTGTTTCACCTTAACCATGGCAGCCGAGGGAGAGTATCCATGGTTGGAGAAGAATAAGAGTGGATCCCGGGCCATAGACTTGGAGACAAACTTATGCGACACACAACGCCACCTCTTCTGTGTCGGGGTCAAGGAATCAACCGGTAAGGTAGATCGACGATGCCGCCGCTGCCGGTGTCAAAATGGAAAATATGATTTTTTGCTACTCTGTACCGAGAGGTGATTGAAAATAGGAGGTGAGACCGAGACCTAGTGGCAATGTTGGTTCTCCCGCTATCTCGCGCCGAGCTCCCGTGTCTATGCCATTCCCACTTTTCACACCACTAGGGCATGGCTCCATGGAAAAAGCCAAACTGAACGTTCCGTCGGTCCTAATCCAGAACCGCTTTTAGCAATGTGCAAGTCACAACCCTCACCACGCACGGAAATCTAATCACTCAACTTTTGTATTCACGGGGTCTGTTTGGAGAGATGTAATTGCGTGCACACAACCAAGCTTGCTTGCATCCGTAGTTACCGATGGCTCAAAGTTTCACAATGTCACACTTGTCGATCACGCATGCATATCCTATACATCCGGACGAGTTGTATATTTATGCATCCAGTCTTTCCTTGACCATTTGATCCAAATAGCACGGGCAACATCAAAAGCGTGATTAATTCGTGTTTCCATTCCATGTTGTGTCGATGGCTTGCCCTCGCTCCCCCTCGCGGCTCCGTCGGCAGCAGCTCACGCTCCTCCCCCGCCTCCTTCGCCATGATGGTCGCCTCGCCGCCGCCGTCCTTGCCCCCCCCCCTCCTTTTTTTTTGGCCTTTTCGTCTTGGGCTGTGTTGTGCTGTGGCCCCAGCGTTATTGTGACTTGTTTCTGTTTTTTCTTTGGCTTCGGCCGGGTGGGTGGTTTGTCCGGATATGTACTTGGATTTTGCTTTATATATAAAGCGGGGCGCGAGCCTGATTCGAGAGAAAGAGTTGACCAGTTAATTTTTGGAAAACCAGGCAAAAAGCATTACATGTTTGTCACAAAAAGCTAACCAAGTCACAACTCTGGGAGACAAGCGAACGGCTACCAACACCACTCCTAACACAAAACTCCTACACCACGCTAAAGTTAAATGAACACGAGCACACCCATGAGTCAAACATTGAGGATCATCCATCAAGCAACTATGGTTGCGTTTTGTGTAGCGGCACTCTTTTTTGCTTGTGCACTTGTTTAATTTCTCCTGCACAACGACGGAACTTGGGATAGCACGACCTCTCTTGTTGGATCAGGGTAAGCAACAATTAAAGTTTCGAGCAAGTGAAATCTCTCCAGCTAGAAAATTGCATTGACTTTACATGTCTAGGCGGGCGCGAGAAACGTTGCATGCGCGATGGACGAATGCACGAATACACAACTAGGATATGTTGCGGGTACTGAAATGTTCTTGACCGACGCCTAAATTAAATCTAACAATGATCACAGAGAAAATCACCCATGCATCAGCACTTCAGCAGAAGCAATATATAAGGCAAGCACTCAGCACTCGCACGGTTTCGCGGATCGCTTTGGGGCGTGTTTGCTGGGATGAATGCCGTTTTTCGCACATGTCTGGTAGAAATAAGGCCATTTGGAAAATAGCACGGTGGACCGAACTCGTATTGCACGGGCACACAAAAACTTGGCCTGTTGAAAATACCCAAATCGGGGGCGAGGAAAGGTTTGGCACACAGGTGCACACGCGAAGAAGAGCGGGGAACTCGCGACGTATCGAGAACGTGCTCCATAAATCCCCTCGCCACTCGCTCACCACTATCACTCTCTCTCCATTCACAATCGGTCCTTCCTCCCGTCTCACCGTCGGAGGTTCCTCTTTTGCCGGCAGATTGAAGACCACCACAAGGGCAGCAGACGACGGTATATCGAAGTGAGCAGTGCGTTTTTTGTGGCTGCAGGGGGTCAACGACTGCGATCGCTTCTTCTTCGTCGACAAACCTAAAGCTCCAGAGCTACAACAATGGCAGTAAGGCCTCGAACCACCTTATCTTTGTCTTAGCAGCGCAGATCTATGTGTTACCTTCTGAATCTACACATATGATTGACATGCACGCTAGATTTGTACCGGTTGTGTTTGTTTTTGTTGATTTGATAGGTTAGGATCAGTTTCTCTAGTGGTGTCTTCGTAAGCACTAGATATATCGATAGCTTGGTTCCATCCACTAGTATAAACTCGCTACTTAGAGACGTTAATTTTTCATAGGCCTCAGACGGTTTCTCGTTCCGGCTCAAGTGCATAGCTTCTAAGACCATACCACCTGAGCCGGTTTTTCTTTACAGCTCTAAGATACGCGACCACAGACGGTGCAAAAAGGGAAACACCTCTAAGATCTACCAGCCAGAGACGGCCATTATTCATGACCGCTTGTAAGAACTCCACAACCTCATATGAACCCTAATATAGACCATCTTCAATCGTTAGGAGACCTGAATCGGTTGTTATTATGAGCCGCCTCCATAAATTTCAAATCTGAGACGGCTTCTTGTTTTATTTGTCTCTAATAAATTTCCTTTTTAAGACTGGTTCTTATAGAAGCCGCCTCTACAATCTGAGACGGAGTTAACATACAACCGTCTCTTACAGTTTTTGAGGTGGAGTCGGCCTTTTTTCCCGACAGCCTCTAGGTTCACTTCGCATAGATATGACATTTTTAAGCAACCGCCTCTAGTGATTCATAGCTGTATTAGGCAGCTTTCGGCTACTGTTTACCAGCGGCCATAATATCCAAATGGTACGAAATAATTCGGAATGCAATTGGAATACAAATATTATATTTATTGTCAAGAGAAGTCTCAAGAACTACCCTGACATAGGTACCACAAATTTCGGAATATGTCACACAAATCAATTACACTACATACCGCAAATCAATGTACTACACTAGCATTGACATACACTACTGGAAAAACGGTCTTCGGTTCGATGTGAACAAAGCCAGCAGTTCCGGCCTGTCAAGGCCCGCGACTAGTGCTAGCACTAGTACCGGGCCATGAGGCCTCTAACGGCTACAAATGGCCGTAGACACTAGTCCCGGGCCGGACCAGATCTCTAGTCCCGGTCCGTAATACGGACCGGGACTAAAAACCTGACGCAGGCCAGCTGGTCTTTTCGTGGACTATTAGTCCCGGGTCGTATCACGGCTCGGGACTAATTGTCCACCAGTATATATTCTGCTTCTTTTCCACCTGTCCTAAACGATATGGTGGCCATTTTTTTCAAAGAAGCAAGCGAGTTCATGCCATTTTTTTCTCAAGATTTGTCAATATTTAGTTTGCAACCCTAAATCCAAAGTTTTAAAAGGTTAGAACTTCATTCTTTTATCTCTTATTGCTACTTTAGCTCTATAATGCTCTAGAAGTATAGAGATATGGATCAATGCATGCATGCTGAAGTAGAAGGATTTTGATATGTGTAACAAATTTTGATTACGCACATAGTTACTGAAAATTTAAATGTGTAATTTTAGAGTTTCAGAGCTTAGAATTGAATGAGGTTTTCACTGATAGAACAATAATAAAAAAAACTCCACATTTATCATGTTAATTGTTTTCTCCAATTCACAAATTGGTGCATGTAAATTTTTCAAAATTCAAAATTAATGCTCTAGAAGCTCTCAATATAACTTATAATAATTTTATCATGTTGTATAATGGTTTTTGATATAATTTTACTATAATACAGATGGTCCAGGAATTGATGTACGGTACTGACCGACGCTCTGGCGAGTTCATTAATGACGTGCATAAATTCATTCGTGTTGCTGATGCAAACAAGTGCAATGGTTTTGTATTCTGTCCATGTAGTGGATATAGGAATTAGAAGGATTATTCTGACTCAAAAACCCTTCACAGCCACATGTTGAAGTCCGTCTTCATGCCCAGTTATAATTGTTGGACCAAGCACAGAGAGAGGGGTTATAATGGAATACAATAAAGAAGAGGAGGAGGATGACAACTATCATGGTTTCCCTAAGTACGGAGATACTTCCATGGAGGATGCTGAAGGGGAGGATGAAGAAAAGACACATGATGAACCCGCTGATGATCTTGGTCAGACCATTGCCGATGCATGAAGAGACTGTGAAACTGAAAAGGAGAGGGAGAAGTTCAATCACATGTTAGAGGATCACAAAAAGTTGTTGTACCCAAATTGCAAAAATGGTCTGAAAAAGCTGGGCAGCATACTAAAATTGCTGCGATGGAAGGCCGAGTGTGCTATACCTGACTCCTCATTTGAAAAGTTGCTGAAAATGATGAAGAATATGCTTCAAAAAGATAACGTATTGCCCGACAGTACGTACGAAGCAAAAAAGATTGTCTGCCCTCTAGGTTTAGAGGTTCAGAAGATATATGCATGCCCTAATGACTGCATCCTCTACCACGGTGAGGAGTACGCGAATTTGGATGCATGCCCGGTATGCACTTCACTTCGGTATAAGATAAGACGAGATGACCCTGATGACGTTGAGGGCAAGCCCCCCGGAAGAGGGTTCCTGCCAAGGTGATGTGGTATGATCCTATGATACCATGGTTGAAACGCTTATTTAGAAACAAAGAGCACGCCAAGTTGTTGCGATGGCATAAAGAGGAACGTAAGTCAGACGGGATGTTGAGACACCCCGCTGATGGGTCGCAATGGAGAAAAATCGATAGAAAGTACCCGGACTTTGCAGATGACGCAAGGAGTTTAAGGTTTGGTCTAAGTATAGATGGCATGAATCCTTTTGGGGAGCAGATCTCTAGTCACAGCACCTGGCCCGTGACTCTATGCATATATAACCTTCCTCCTTAGTTGTGCATGAAGCGGAAGTTCATTATGATGCCAGTGTTGATCCAAGGTCCGAAGCAACCCGGCAACGATATTGATGTGTACCTAAGACCATTAGTTCAAGAACTTTTACATTTGTGGCATGAACCCGGCATACGCGTGTGGGATGAGCACAAGCAGGAATAATTTAACCTCCGAGCGTTGCTTTTCGTATCAATCAATGATTGGCCTGCTCTTAGTAACCTTTCAGGACAGTCAAACAAGGGATACAATGTATGCACGCACTGTTTAGATGAGACTGAAAGTATATATTTGGAACATTGTAAGAAGAATGTGTACAATGGGCATCGTCGATTTCTTTTGGCCAAGCATCCCTTAAGAAAGAAAGGCAAGCATTTCAACGGTCTAGCATGCCACCAGACAAAGCCTAAGGAGCGTACTGGTGCTAATATATTTGATATGGTCAAAGATTTGGATCAAATAGTAACCTTTGGAAAGGGTCCTGGCGGAAAATCTGTTCCGAAGGACGCTGAAGGACACGCACTCATGTGGAAGAAGAAATCTATATTTTGGGAGCTACCGTATTGGAAATTATTAGAGGTCCGCTCTTCAATAGATGTGATGCATGTGATGAATAATCTTTGCATGAAGCTGCTAGGCTTCTTGGGCGTGTATGGGAAGACAAAAGATACACTAGAAGCACGAAAGGACCATCAACATATGAAAGATCCATATGGACTGCATCCAGAATGGTTTCAAGGTCATGCCAGCTACGCTCTTACCAAACAAGAGAAGGAAATATTTTTTGAATGCCTGAGCAGTATTAAGGTCATGTTTGGCTTCTCGTCGAATATAAAGGGAATAATAAATATGGCAGAAAAAAGTTCCAAAACCTAATTCTCATGACTGCCACGTGATTATGACGCAAATGTGTTCGATTGCATTGAGGGGACTTCTACCAGATAATGTTCGAGTACCCATTGTGAAGCTATGTGCATTCCTCAATGCAATCTCTCAGAAGATAATCAATCCTGAAGATCTACCACGGTTACAGAATGATGTGGTCCAATGTCTTGTCAGTTTTGAGTTGGTGTTCCCACCATCCTTCTTCAATATTATGACGCACCTGTTGGTTCACCTAGTCGAAGAGATTTCCATTCTCGGTCCTGTATTTCTACACAATATGTTTCCCTTTGAGAGGTTCATGGGAATCTTAAAATAAATATGCTTGTAACCGTGCTAGGCCAGAAGGAAGCATCTCCAAGGGCTATGGAACAGAGGAGGTCATTGAGTTTTGTGTTGACTTCGTTCCTGACCTTAGGTCGATTGGTCTTCCTCAATCACGGTATGAGTGGAGACTCAGTGGAAAGGGTACTCTAGGAAGGAAATCAATAATATGTAGGGATGGACATTCTTACACCGAAGCACATTACACAGTTCTACAGAATTCTATCTTGGCAGCCCCATATATCAAGGAACACAAGAGAATCTTACGCTCCAACAACCCTGGAAAGCATGACTCTTGGATTAGAGATGAACACATGAAGAGTTTCGGCGGTTGGTTGCAACATCTCATCAAAAACAACACTCTTGGAGATCAGTTATACTTGTTGTATAGGTCGCCATCTTCGACTATATCGACTTTCCAAGGGTACGAGATAAATGGTTATACATTTTACACGATCGCCCAAGATAAAAAGAGCACCAACCAAAACAGTGGTGTCCGCTTTGATGCAACAGACAACAATGGGTCAAAGACCACATATTATGGTTACATAGAGGAGATATGGGAACTTGACTATGGACCTACTTTTAAGGTCCCTTTGTTTCGGTGCAAATGGGGCAAGCTGACAGGAGGAGGGGTTGAGGTAGACAAGAAATACGGAATGACATCGTTGGATCTCAACAATCTTGGGTACTTAAACGAACCATTCGTCCTAGCCAATGATGTGGCTCAGGTTTTCTATGTGAAGGACATGTCTATCAAACCTAGAAAAAGAAAAAAATAAGAAAAAGAATACATCAGACGATGAGCCAAAGCGCCACATAGTTCTTTCAGGAAAAAGAAACATCGTGGGAGTGGAGGACAAGACAAACATGTCAGAAGATTGTGATAAGTTTCATGAAATTCCGCCCTTCGTAGTGAAGGATGACCCAAACATCATATTAATGAATGAAGATGCTCCATGGATACGGAGGGATCAGAAAGGAACACACACGAAGAAATGATGTGTAATAATTGTAACATTTTATGAGTGAAGATGCTCCATGTGTCTATTTTTATAGTGTTGTCTACAAACCATCTTGAGTGTGTTAGTTCTGTTTCGTGGCTGGACCGGGACTAAAGAGGGGCCTTTAGTACCGATTCGTACTTACCATTAAGATCTAATCTCCAAACGCGTGTGGTCACATATTAGGGAGTGCCTCTATGACCAGTTTCTTGGAGATGCCGGAGGACTGGGCTCCGACGGCATCTCCCTGAAACTAGCCGTAGTGGTGTCCCTGCTCTCGCACACCATCTTGCATCTTGTAACTTCTCTAACTAGATCAATACGACTGGGAGCTAACTAATTTCACATATTAGGGAGTGCCTCTATGACCAGTTTCTTGGAGATGCCGGAGGACTGGGCTCCGACGGCATCTCCCTGAAACTGGCCGTAGTGGTGTCCCTGCTCTCGAAAACCATCTTGGAGATGCCTCAAACTGGCTGGAGGACTGGACTCACAAGGATGCCTATTTATAGTACAAGTAGATCGGCATAGTGTCGACACTCACGACATAATGTCGACACTCACCCCCTATTATTAGTGCTGACTCATGTTTTGCCCCGGTTGGTGTCTCCAACCGGGACTAAAGATTCATCTTTAGTCCCGGTTGGTGAAACCATCCGAGACAAGGTACAAGCCGCACGACATAATGTCGACACTCATCCCTATTATTAGTGCTGCCTGGCCCAGTCTGCCGCAATCCCTTCAGTAGCGGTTGGTTTCTCCAACCAGGACTAAAGATGAACCTTTAGTCCCGGTTGGAGACACCAACCGGGACTAAAGATAAACCCTCTCTTTATAGACATTTCCCTCTATTTATAGGCCTTTTCCTCTATTTATAGACTGCTCGAATACAACAACATCTTCATAAATAGAGCGAACTCAAGACATTTATTAATATTAAAAACCGGGACAAACCGGGACTAGATAACACTCAGGACTAAAGCCGCCCTCTTTAGTCATAATCATGCCTAGTCCTATAGTACGCAGTTTCAGGGTCTTCTTCTTCATCATCTTCATCATCATCATCATCGTCACCTGCCACTCCGGGGATCTTCAGCCCAGCCATGGCATATACCGGGGGCACCTGCCACTCCGGCCTCGGATTCACATCTTGCGAGGGAGGGTTCTGCTAGAAGACGATGTCGCTACCGCCGGGCGGGGGAGGGGCCTTCTTGTGGCTATGTGGCGGGTGGACTTGTGGGCACCGCAGGCGAGGATGGTCTCCCCCGGCGATGTAGCGCATCACGCCGATGATAGTACGGTTCGCCCACCATAGACGACGGTCGGCTTCGTTGTGGTTCATCGGGGGAGACTACAACCGGGACTAAATGGATATTATATTAAGATTCTTTATATTTTCCTGATAATAATAGACATATTATTTGTTTTATTTGGATTTTTACAATAGGAGATATGATTTTCCAAAGTTTTATAATTGATTTCAATTAAATAAAAGAAAATTTACAAATGACATAATTTATAAATGATGCAAACAGATGTATGGATATTATATTAAGATTCTTTATATTTTTCTGATAATAATAGATATATTTTTTGTTTTATTTGGATTTTTATAATAGGAGATATGATTTTCTAAAGTTTATATTTGATTTGAATTAAATAAAAAAAAATTACAAATGACATAATTTATAAATGATACAAACAGATGTATGGATATTATATTAAGATACTTTATATTTTCCTAATAATAATAGACATATTATTTGTTTTATTTGGATTTTTACAATAGGAGATATGATTTTCCAAAGTTTTATATTTTATTTGAATTAAATTAAATAAAATTTACAAATGAGATAATTTATAAATGATGCAAACAGATGTATGGATATTATATTAAGATTATTTATATTTTTATGATAATAATAGACATATTATTTATTTTATTTGGATTTTTATAATAGGAGATATGATTTTCTAAAGTTTATATTTGATTTGAATTAAATAAAAGAAAATTTACAGATGACATAATTTATAAATGATGCAAACAGATGTATGGATATTATATTAAGATTCTTTATATTTTTCTGATAATAATAGGCATGTTATTTGTTTTATTTGGATTTTTATAATAGGAGAATGATTTTCTAAAGTTTATATTTGAATTGAATTAAATAAAAGAAAATTTACAAATGACATAATTTATAAATGATGCAAACAGATGTATGGATATTATATTAAGATTCTTTATATTTTTTTGATAATAGTAGACATATTATTTGTTTTATTTGGATTTTTAAAATAGGAGATATGGTTTTCTAAAGTTTATATTTGATTTGAATTAAATAAAATAAAATTTACAAATGACATAATTTATAAATGATGCAAACAGATGTATGGATATTATATTAAGATTCTTTATATTTTTCTGATAATAATAGACACATTATTTGTTTTATTTGGATTTTTATAATAGGGGATATGATTTTCTAAAGTTTATATTTGATTTTAATTAAATAAAAGAAAATTTACAAATGACATAATTTATAAATGATGCAAACAGATGTATGGATATTATATTAAGATTCTTTATATTTTCTAATAAAAATAGACATAATATTTGTTTTATTTGGATTTTTATAATAGGAGATATGATTTTCTAAAGTTTATATTTGATTTGAATTAAATTAAAGAAAATTTACAAATAACATAATTTATAAATGATGAAAACAGATGCATGGGTATTATATTAAGATTCTTTATATTTTTATGATAATAATAGACATATTATTTGTTTTATTTGGATGTTTATAATAGGAGATATGATTTTCTAAAGTTTATATTTGATTTGAATTGAATTAAGGAAAATTTACAAATGACATAATTTATAAATGATGCAAACAGATGTATGGATATTATATTAAGATTCTTTATATTTTTCTGATAATAATAGACATATTATTTGTTTTATTTGGATTTTTATAATAGGAGATATGATTTTCTAAAGTTTATATTTGATTTGAATTAAATAAAATAAAATTTACAAATGACATAATTTATAAATGATGCAAAAAGATGTATGGATATTATATTAAGATTCTTTATAATTTTATGATAATAATAGACATATTATTTGTTTTATTTGGATTTTTATAATAGGAGATATGATTTTATAAAGTTTATATTTGATTTGAATTAAATTAAAGAAAATTTACAAAAACTACACTAGTCGCGGGTCGTGGCTGGACCCGGGACTAGAGGTGCCTGCGCGTGCGAAAACGAAGCGGCCTATAAACCCCTTTAGTCCCGGGCCGTAGCCTAACCCGCGACTAAAGGGTGGGTCTTTAGTCGCGGGTTAAGCCATGGCCCGGGACTAGAGACCCTCTAGTCGCGGGCGGTGTCTTAGCCAGGGACTAAAGGGGGGTGGTATAAGTACACCGTGCCCTCCCCTGGCCTCTCTCACCCAGCACTTGGCGAAATCGACGAGGTGGAGACAAACAGACGACGAGCTCGAGAACGACGACGACGTAGGGGAGGTGCTACCCGATTCCACCGTGTCGCCGCCCTCGTCTCCGGCCGCCACGCACCATGCTGCCGCGCGCCTCGCCGTGTCGCTGCGCGCCGCCCCGCAACGCCGCCGCCTCGCCGTGTCGCTGCGCGCCGCCCCGCAACGCCGCCGCCTCGCCGTGCCGCTGCCTTGCTGCTGCCCCGGCGTCGTACGTATAGGAGGAGGGGTATTGTTTTTTAGGAATATATAATTGTTTATATAATTGTTTTTAGGAATATATAATTGTTTATATAATTTTTTTAGTTGTTTTTTAGGAATATATAATTGTTTTTAGTTGTTTTTAGGAATATATAATTGTTTATATAATTTTTTAGGAATATATAATTTTTTAGTTGTTTTTTTAGGAATATATAATTTTTTATATAATTGTTTTTTAGGAATATATAATTGTTTATTAGGTTTATTAGGTTTATTAGGAATATTAATTGTTTTTAGTTGTTTTTTAGGAATATATAATTGTTTTTAGTTGTTTTTAGGAATATATAATTGTTTATATAATTTTTTAGGAATATATAATTGTTTATATAATTTTTTAGGAATATATAATTGTTTATATAATTTTTTAGGAATATATAATTGTTTTTAGTTGTTTTTTAGGAATATATAATTGTTTTTTAGGAATATATAATTGTTTATTAGGTTTATTAGGTTTATTAGGAATATTAATTGTTTTTAGTTATTATTAATATATAAATACTATTATTAGTTATTGTTTTAGTAAATATCACATTTTGTGGTAATATTATATTATTAGTTATTGTTAGCAGTATATTGTTAGTATAGTATATTATTATATTTTTTCTAACATGTTTGACTCTTGTTCTGTTATAGTTAAGTCATGGATCCATCCGATGATCCTGGTCGCATTGGTGAAGGTTTTCTTCAAGGCATGATAAGAGATGAAATTCCTCTTAATATTACTACCGGTGAAGATATCTTGCTCGAGGAAGAGATATCCTCATATCTGAATCCATCCCGTGATGGACTAGAGGAAAACCTGATGTACCAAGGGGAAAACCGGATGGACGAAGGGCAAACAAATAACAACAATAATGATGGCCCCTCGACAGGATCCGGCGAGGTACATATATATAAAGCCTCGTGTTACCTCTATTCATTAATTGATCTAGATATATCATTATATATATTAATCACTCTCTCTTCTTCTTTTAGCCCATCGGATCGAAGCAATCGACAGCTCGAACGAAACGAGGGCCGAACAAAAAGTTGGGTGGTAATCAGAGGTTCACCATCGATGAAATAAATGATGATGGTGAACCAATTGCTCTAGAGAAGCACCGGAGGATGTTTACAAATCAATGCGGGGTGCTTGTTAGGGACAACCTGCCGATCACCATCCAAGAATGGAATAAGTCAAAGAAACACAGTGAAGAATCCAACAGCTATGTCATCGATGATGCCAAAGATGACCTTTGGCAGAAGCTCATAGCGCATTTCATACTACCTCCGGAGTATGAAGAATTTGAGGCAGATGGTATTACCCCAAGGCCGGGTGGGCTTGAAAATAGAGCGAAAGTCAAGGAGTGGGCTCTGAGCAAGATGGCCGAACTGTACCGGAACCACAAGAAAATTTTATACGCGAAATATGTCACGAAAAAGAAAACTCCAGACTTCAAAGGAGCAGACGAGAAGTTGAGAGAACAGTGGCCCGATTTTGTAATGTACAAGCAATCCGATAAAGCAAAGGCAAAGTCAGCAAATAATGCGTTAAATGCTTCCCAAAAGAAATACCATCATAAAATTGGGACAAGTGGCTACAAGAGTGTCGTCCCTAGGTGGGATTCTATGGAGAAGGACATGAGGGCTAGAGGCGTCACTCCTGGTACAGATGGATGGCCCGAGAGGTCAAAGCACTGGTGGTACGGGAACGGGGGATCATTGGACCCAGAAACAGGGAAGACATTATTTCATGAAAAAAATCTAAAACCCTCCAAAGATCTTGTTCAAGCAATGAACGATGCTCAATTGGGATTGTTCCGTCCCGAGAGAGAGAACGACGAGCTGACACGCAACCTAGGGAATCCTGAAAAGGGTGGACGAACACGAGGCAAAGGCGCCTGTGTCTCGTGGAAGAAAGGGTTTCCTCAGTACGATGCCAGTTACAGAAGCTGTCAGAGAAAGAAGGGCCGGGAGGCAGACCGGATATCCAAGGTAGAGAAGGACCTAGATGATCTGAAGAACCTCATGCAAGAAATTAGCCAAAGGACGATGTCGTCAACTCACCCACAAGCTGATGATCCTGCATTGGATCTTAGCCAGTGGAGAAGCAGCGTGGCTTCCACGGAGGTCCGGGCTGATGATCAAGCACTGTTGTATGATGCACCGGCTCCTCGCTACCCCGTGGATGATGTCAGAGAGATGACACAATGTGAGCTACATCAGCCAATAAACAACATGTCCTTTAAGGTGGCGATCGACACTACTTTACCTTGTCTACCTGGAGCACTCCATCATTCACTTCCGATTCCACCTGGCTATGCTCGTGTCACGGTGGATGACATAGTGGAGGATTTTGCGGACCTAGAGATTGACATCGTTACGCCTGAAGGCCTTACGAAACTAGGAGATGTCAAACGCAACATCATTCTATGAAAGAAGAAGTACATCAAGTTTCCAGGCTCGGCACCAAGGCCACCGACTCTGAGGATTCCAAGTCCACCCCGCATCGAATATCGTCAACCTCCAAGTCACCCCAACCCGATTATCGTCAACCTCCAAGTCCATCCTGCCCCGCTGACGATCGCCGCAGCAGGAGTACATCAACTCGATCTCCGCCTCCACGCAATACTCGATCTCTTCCTCCGCCTCCGTGCAATACTACTAACTCGTCAAAGAAACGGAAGGTCGACGCTTCCCTGCGCCCCACATCAAAGACAGGTCAAACGGCGAAGATAGTCGACATCCCGCCGGCTCTTCCAAAGAGACCTTATGACAAGACCGATGAGGAAACTAACGCGGATGTGGCTGCCCAAGTTAAGGCGCATTTTGCACCTAAAAAGCCTGAGCCAAAGACAGTATATGATGAAAAACCAAAAAGTGGTCTAAGTCCTTTCTTGAGCAACCATCCCAGATATCGATGAATCTAGAATTAGACTATGGCCGGGAGATTATTAAGAAAGCAAAGAAGAAGAAAAGCACAAGTGCAAAAAGCGGGAAGCAAGTTGCCTAGCTCAGAGCACAGAAGAATCAATCGGTCGCCCCGCTCAAAGTCATTTCAGACCTCGACATGGCCTTCAGAGCTGAAATGGATATGGATATGCAAATAATGGACCCCAGATCCCGTACTAATGCTGCACTAATGGACATCACTGTATCGTAGGCCAAAGTACTTGCTACCGAAGCGAATATGTCTCTTGGTCAATATTTAGGCTATGAAGATACGCCAGTGGGTCAGATAGTACGGAAGTATGTCCAGGGGGAGCCTCTAGTCAGTAATGAGGAGCTCGCGCGTCTATCCACACATATGCGAAATCTGCACGAATGGTACATGTCGCAAGCAGAAAAAAAAGCATCAGAAAGATTGGTTTCCGGTGGACGTTAGAAAGGAGCATCACTTCAAACCATACTCGATACAGGTTCAAATGACCGAACTGTTTCAGTTATACAACTAGTGCGCCCTCGACAAATCTACCATTGGTTGCTACTGTCTGTAAGTGCTTTATTTCTATAATTAAGTTTGTAGCTCAGCTCGTTCATTGCATTTAATATATTATCCTAACTATATATCCTTTTGTATGATATTATATTCTGCAGAATGAAGATGCTTGAATGCAAAAGAGCTACTGTAGAAGATATGACGTTGGGTTCATTGACCCATATATCGTTAATGAATATACGTTAAAGAATCACCCCA
This sequence comes from Avena sativa, assembly GCA_916181665.1. Lineage (NCBI taxonomy): Eukaryota > Viridiplantae > Streptophyta > Magnoliopsida > Poales > Poaceae > Avena > Avena sativa. The sequence goes on along the minus strand of OV702280.1, from coordinate 387,589,646 downwards.
AGGACGTGGAGGCAGACCTGTCCAGGTTCTTAACCGAGAATAATTTTGTTAAGAAAATACTATTTCCTTACAATTTCAAGTGAGTGTTTCTATCTTCTACACATTTTATTTTTGCTTACTCGATGAGCTATGCATGTATGCTTATGTAAACGTCCGCAGATTTCACTGGATCTTGCTAAACATTCAAGTTCACAAGTCCCTAGTTAAAGTCCAGACTCATTAAGTTGGGACCAAGAGCAGTGGAGCGACATGAAATCAATGCTACATAAGTAATTTCAATCATTATCGTATTATATCGGCCTCTTTCCTTCATTTCCTGATATCAAGTAACTAATAACTCCTTTGTTCATTTTCTTTGCCGAGCAGGTGTTGGACACGGTTCAGACAGAAAATACCAGGTCCATTCGAAGAGGAGCTAACTTATAAAATGGCGAAGAGTTACAACAGCCACCGGGAACTCATTTATGTGGATACTACGTCTGCGAGTACATCCGCGAGTTGACCAGTGAGCGGAAAGTTGACTCACATTATATTTATGGTTTGCGGGAGAAACTAGAGTCAGACCAGCGCATACGAGCAATTCAAGAGGAGCTGGCGGGATTTATGATGACAGAGGTCCTTGATGTACATGGAGAGCATTATGCGGATGACGTGGAACTCGATTTGCCTTAGTGATATCCATGTAGTTGATATGATATATATATATATATCATCAATGACCATGTAATTTCAAAACATTTCTTCCTTTTGATATATATATATCATCAATATATGCTTGCAAGAGATCGATTAATTATATATATGCATCAACGTGTAATGTGTATGTACTAGCGTAGAATATGTGTACTGGAATATTTGTTTGAAATTATAGTGAAACACAAAACAAAAAATGAACGAAATGGCAAAAAAAAGGAAATACACAATCTCTGCCGCGGCAGAGAAACACACAATTCTCTGCCGCGGCAGGAAACCTTATAGTTCCGAGTGGTGTTACGGTCCGGGACTAGAGGGTTTCCGCCCCCCGCGGCGCTAAAACAGCCACGTGGCTATTATCAGTCGCGGGCTGTAGAGAGCCGGGACTAGAGGGGGATCTAGTCCCGTTTTGTCAGTCCCGGGCCCAAAGCCGGGACTAGAGCCAGTTGCGGCCCGGGACTGGAGGCCCTTTTTCCACCAGTGATAGCTAGCAAGGCATGTCAAGTATTATCAAGAACCCAGTGTAAAGGGTTCATCATGGAACTCTCCGTCGTCTTTTAGCACTTGTTGAGCAAGAAAGTAGGCAAACAACTAGGTTGAAGATGAATAAGATAAAAAATTATGTACCCTAAAAAAAAGATAAAAAATTATGCTATTTGGAAGAAAAGGTGTCTACAATATGCCTTTGGTTCCATTGTTATCCTAGTCTCGGTTATAATAGCTATGTCTGGGTTTTTAAATGCGCGAAGTAGTTAATTGTTACTCTAAGCATGATTGTACGTGTTACTAATCTCTGTATATGAGAATTGATTGCATGATATATGTTGTTTGCAAGAAAAATAGATTATACACAAATAAAAGTGGAGAAGATTAAAACGCACCTTCAAAATCACTGGCACACTCTCGATCACCCCAGCACGAAGCCCTGATCCATATAAACTCACCAGCATAAGATTATACTGGTTTAGTTAAGGCATCATTATTGATCCATATATATGTAGTAAACAACAAAGGAGCCATCTCCCAGGGAAAAACAGCAAAGTAGACCTTAAAAGGTTTATAATAGAAACTGTTTCTAGTCAAATATATATTTGAGGAAGTCGTAATTAATGTCCACCCTAGCTACAAGTTTTCGAGGCGGTCGTTATAATGAATAGCCTCAAGGGGTTCTCGGAGACGGTGATTATTTATGGACGGCTGCGGTTAAAATTTATAAAGAGACGGCCAATAATTTCCGTCGTCTCAGGTTCAATTTAGAGGCGTGCTATTTTAAAGAGCGACTGAGGATGAAGCCATACTAGAGACGGTGCAGGTTCGCAACCGTCTGAGGTTAAAGTTAGAGGCGGTCGAAAAATTACGACCGCCTGAGGGTGATGAACACATCTGGTGGTCTGTATTTTAGAGGTAAACCGGCTCTAGGCACAGTCTCTAAGTAGCGAGTTTGTATTAGTGATCTATGCTTTGCTAGTGGCTAGATTTAGGCTGATGTGCTGTTTAGGGTTTTCCCAACATTGGAAAATTGAGGATTTTTTCATGTTCTTCTTATTGGCCGATGATTACTTTGCATTTTATGGCCAAGATCCCAATAGGTTGCTTTATAGAATTCCTTTTATGATTGATCTTGAATACACAATGCCTAATATTAGGCACAGAAATTAGTTGTACAATAAGACCACTGCCGAGGATTACATACACAACACAAAGAAATGTAAGCGATGATCCTTTCAAACCATGTTCTGCCATCTATTCTAGTTGATGGAACTAGGTTCGGTAGGATCATCGCTTTATGTTGTTAGGGCTATGAACAATGAGGCAGGGGTTCGTGTTTTCCATTTAGTTTTGGCTGATGATTAGAACTGTGACCGAATACAGCTGGGAGTGAACCTGTATTACCTTGAATCGTTTGTAAAAAACCATATTGTGCATTGTGCCATGATCAACAAGTAAAAATTTGCCAATTTAGTGTAATCAGTTTGTATGTGATGTGAGCCATGTCCTACTCTAGTACTAACTATGCTATGTCTGTCTTGCTGCTATATATTTTACACTATCGTAAACTATGCTATGGCTGTTAGTGCTTCTTGGGATTTATCTTATTGGGGTTTTAGGTTTGGTAAGCCCATTATCTAGGGAAAAGGTTATCAGAGCACACGATCAGGATGAAACCAAAAACACTGTTTCGTTTCTCCTAGTCCTAATACAGCCCGCCAATCGATGGGGCTTATTTCTGTCCAACTCCCGAATAATGTCCATACAAGGACGCAAATAATTTAAAAAATGGCCCAAAGACTAAACCGTACATGCAGTTCCATGCCTACAAGTTACACCGGCGGGAGAAAAGGCCTACACACTCCCTTGTATCCATGTATTTTTTTTGCCAAATCTGACTTTTTACGAAACTTCAATCGAATCTGATTCCTTCCAAAACTAATTTGAAATTTGACCCTGGGATCGGCGTCATTTTAAACGGAGCCGAAGTTATACATATCGGCGCCAACACATTACAACATGGGCAAGCTATGGAGGTCGGCGCCGTTTAACATGGAGCCGACCTCCTTCGGTTCCGTTTTCTGATGTGTTGGCGCTGACCTGTACAACTTCGGCTCCATTTAAAATGGCGCCGACCCCAAGACAAATTACAAATTAATTTAAAAGAAAAAGATTAAATTTGGTTAAAGTTTTGAGATTTAGACAGATTTGGTCCATGGATATACAACTTCCTCGGATGGATATTGTTAAATATGACCGTGCCATGTGGTGGCTCCCTCCACACATAACATGGCTCTACTTGGTCTCCGAAATCAGAATCGCAGAGATTCGGAAGCAATCGAACATGGGAGACACATGGCAGCAGACGGGACTTAAAAATGCACTAATTGAACCTTTCCATTTTTAATACTCCCTCCAGCCCATATTAATTGACTTATATTTATATATATTTAGATGAATTTAGATACTATTTAGTACTCCCTCCGGTCCATATTAATTGACTTGGATTTGTCAAAATTTAGATGAACCTATATACTAAATAGTGTCTAGATTCATTCAAATCTAGACAAAATTTGAGTCAATTAATATGAATCGAAGGAAGTATATAGATTTATTCAAATTTTAATAAATCTAAGTTAATTAATATGGGTCTGAGGAGTATTAAAATGCCTCTAGTCCGTGAATTCTGTCTCGCTTCCAAGGAAATAGTTTAGCTATTCATGCCACACGCGCGCCGTGCAAGTCAAAGTTCCCGCGGGGAAAATCGGTCACATTCGGTCCAACCCGCTTCACGTCTCACTGCCGAAACGACCACACGGATCACTCAGCAAGCATAGCCCACATGTCAGAGAGCCCCACCGAACCAATCTCCCCTCAGTCCCCTGCCTCGGGACGAATCATCACCGTGCAGCGACCAGCCAACGGTGCGGATGCTTCCTTCCCCACCACCAGCCAGGGACGCGAAAAAAATCTCCCCGTCCCCCTCCGCTGCCGTGCTATCACTCGGGGACCGGATCCAACTGACGAGCCCACCAATTCCAGCACGCGAAACCCTCGCCGGCGATGGCCTCCGCCGCCCTCGCCGGCCGGCGCGGGCCGCACGACCACTGGGGGGAGAATCGCGCCCCGCTGACCACGCGCGCACCCCCCGCGCCCAGCCCTAACCCCGCCCGCCACGCCCTCCCGCGCGCCGACAGCTCGAGGGTGCCGCCGCTGGCCTCGAAGGCGGACGGGTACCTGACGTTCCGGCCGGCGGGGCTGTCCCACCGCGAGGTCACCGCGCTCCGGGAGCGCCTCAACGGCGAGCTCGGCCAGGTCCGCGCCCTCCTCTCCCGCATCGACACGTGGCAGCGCGAGCTGGAGCGGCAGCAGCAGCAGCAGAAGGAGAACCTCCCCGCGCCTCCAGCGAAGCTCCGTGTGGCGATGCAGAAGCGGTGCGCCCAGATCCTGGCGAAGCTGCAGAAGGACAAGCGGAGCATCTGGTTCAACGCGCCCGTGGAGGTCGAGGCCCTGGGACTCCACGACTACCACACCGTCATCAGGAGCCCCATGGACCTCGGCACCGTCAAGGCCGGCCTCGCCGCCGGGAAGTACCCCACCCACGACGCCTTCGCCGCCGACGTCCGGCTCACCTTCTCCAACGCGCTGCGGTACAACCCGGTGGGGCACGGCGTCCACACCTTCGCCGGGGACCTCCTCGCCTCGTTCGAGAAGATGTACAGGGAGGCCGTCTCTTGGTTCGAGGAGGAATACAAGCGCCTTGCGCCACCGAAGCCAGTGAAGGGGGAACTGCTACCGCGGGTGGTCCCAGCACAGGCGAAACCGAGGGTGGTGAGGATGCGGAAGCCGAAGGCGAGGGAGCCGAACAAGAGGGAGATGAGCCTGGAGGAGAAGAACCTGCTCAGGGTGGGGCTGGAGAGCTTGCCTGAAGAGAAGATGCATAACGTGCTGCAGATTGTGAGGAAGAGGAATGCCAGTAAACCAGAGCTGCTTGGGGATGAGATTGAGCTGGATATCGACGAAATGGACATAGAGACGCAGTGGGAGCTTGATCGACTCGTCAATAACTTCAACAAGGCGCTCAACAAGAACCGGCGAGCTGCGATGATGGATGGGGACATTGCTGAGGTTGGCGATACTGCTGGGGCTGAAACTGTGAATGCTGCTGTGGCTACATTGGTTCACAATCATGATGTGGTAATGGCCATAGGAAACAACACGTATTGTTCTTGTTTGCAGTTATTGGATAGGCAAATTGGACTCTCATGTGTCTGTTGTCCTGTTTTGTTATTTGCAGGAGAGCGAGAATCCTGAGAAGACGACTGTACTGGCCGAGCAGGTGGACGAGTATGTGGATATTGAGGATGAGATGCCGACCACAACTTACCAATCAATGGAGATCGAGAAGGGTGCTGAGGTCATGAGTGTCTCTGGTGGTTCTGGCAGTGGCTCCTCCTCATCCAGTGGTACTGTCAAACCCTCGGTTTATCCGTCATGAGCTAAAGCTTTTGCACTGTTTTGTTTCTCATTTGGCTTTGTTTACAGGTTCGGGGTCAGGGAGCTCAGGGGACAGCACGTCAGAAGCTGGCAATGCTCGTTCTCTGGTGTAGAGGAGGTTGTTCTGACAGTAGGATTTGAGTAGGTGGATGATGTGAGTACTTGTTTCTGGGATGTGCATGTGGACTTGGATTTAGTTAACGTAGTTCCTAGTGGATGGGCTGGCTCTGTTGGTAATCTGATAGCTCAGCTGGACCAAGTATATATAAGTGAAAAGTGGAGGGTACTGAGGCATGTGGTAGTTATCTGGCCTTTTGATCTGAAGATGGATCTTGTATCGGTGTATTATCCGTGGCACAACTATTATATGTACGTAATTTGATCTTTGTTATGCACGACGTAACTATGGTATGGCATCGAAGTAAAAAGATAGTGAGATCCTGGTTATCAGTTTTGTCTGGTAATGTATATTGATATCATGATATGAGGATAGCATAGTAGTAACCATACAAAATCTGAGTTGATTGTGACTTTTTTGTCCCATTGATGTCGCTTGATTTTCAACAACTGTCTGCTGGTTGTCTGACATGACAAGACCTTAAAGGCTTAAACTGGGATATTTTTTTGCTCAAACTGGGGTGTTATTTTTGAGTAACTTGAAACTCTCGTGTTGCTAGAAGCTTTTCTTGATGCATGACAGATTTTCAGTGTCAACGCCAGTACCAGACACAGGTGATCCTTTGCGATTTCTGGTGAATTAGATTGCTTTTGTTTTGTCAGTGCAACAAATTTTGCCCTTGTAAATGTTTAGCAGTTGCTTAATGCTCAAAATGATTGATGCAGTTCAAATGCCCTTGTGACGGTATCAGATGTGGTGATAAATTTCTTCTCCATAAATTCATACGAAGAGCTGGTGCTTGTTCTTCTCTTCTGATCTAAACCTTCACTCGGGTAACTTATCCTGGCCTTTAACTTCTTATCTTTAATGAGAGTTTTGTTTGCATTTCGCATTGCTCTCCAGCAGGCAGAACTCGGGCTAGAAAGTTGAATAAAACAACGACCAAAAGTGGACAAGGCAAAATACCTATGACAGAACAACTCCAGGCCATTAGCAAAATTTGTGTGCTCTCTGAAGATCCAAGAACAGCTCGAATTGCTTAAGTACGTACAACAAGTTTGCTTTTCAGCATCACGAATACCCCAAAAGGAAGAAGAAGTGAACTCAATAGGATGTACAAGATGGCATATAATACATACACATGTCTGCATATCTGCATCACTCGTATCACAACACAGGAAACTAGTAATAAGTGATTGACAAAACAGAAGTGCACAAGTATAGCCACATGGAATATGTGGTGAGCAATCTAAAAAGAAGTGCATAAATATAGCTGCAGAGCATGCGTGCATGTACATGGTTTATAACAAGATAATTTTGGGACGGCTTCATAGAACCAACCAGTGTTCATCAATCTTGACCCTTAGCTTGCTCGTTGCTAGCAGCCTGCATTGATCATCTAGCTCCTTGCTGCAATGGTAGATTTCCAGTTCTTCCAGTGAACGTGGGAGGCCTGTTTCCGGCAGCCTTGAGATGCCCCAACAAAACGATATCTTCAACCTCTTGAGGCATGGAAGGGCGTGGAGCCCTGCAGGAAGATCTACTAGACGAGAAAAAGAATAAAATTCGAGCTGTTGCAGGGAATTGAGGAGCGCGAGCGCTCTCCCTTGCTCCTCTGTTAGCACCAAATATTTAAGTTTTAGGCATCGGAGGGAGGTGAGGCGCTGGCAGAATGACATGGTAAAAACAGACGGAACAGTGATCTCAAGCGTTTCCAGGCGAGACCATAGCTGATAGCCCTGCCTTGAAAAGCCCTCCAAATATGGATGTAGGCCAGGGCAGAGTGATACTTCCAAATGCCTGAGGCTGCCAAGGGATTGCAATCCCTCTATTGTGGTTAGCGATTCACATCCTTTAATCCTCAATTCCTCCAGCATCATGCACGAGCGCAGCTCTAGAGCTTCCAAATCAGGGCAGTGCCATACAATTAACTTTTTAAGGTTGGTGAGATCACTCGGAAAGCATGGTTGCAGCGTTTTTAGGGAATGGTCAGAATTAATCTCAAGTTCTTCTAATGATGTCGGGAGGAGACATCTTTCGTTCGGCCAATCATCATTTCCATCTTTAAGCACCAAAGACGAGAAAAGGTGGGAGCATTCCCATTTGTTTAGCTTCTTACGAGCGCAGTGCCAAGTAGTTATCCTCTTGAGAGATGAGATGAGATTTAATGGAATGTGCACGAGCCCGTCTTGAGCTAACCCTGTCAATGAGCCATCATGCTCTTCTGATGACCAGTCTCCCTCTTCTATCGGCAATTCATCTAAAACAAATTCCTCTAGGCCTGGCGCCTGTCGGAGCAACAGAGATGGCAACGTCCCTGCTATTCCACATAACCTGATACTGAGACTTTCAAGACATGGGAAAGCCTTCCAATTTGCAGCTGTCAAATATTCAAGGGTATGCTCTGGCATCACATCTGGAGAGAAAAGTTTTTTACACCTCCATATTTCCAAATTCTTCAAGGAGACGAGCTGACTAAAACCTTCGAAAGAAATAGACATTAGATTTTGGCAACCATCTATTCTCATCGATTTGAGGTTTCTAAGATTATGGAATGCCAAAATTTTGTCATCCAGTATCCCCAACTCATCAGAATTTTTATCAAAATACTCATCTTCGAGTCCATACTCAACATAATCATCAAAATACCCAATACTTAACTTTTCACTGGATGATCCCTTCATACTTGGAAGTATTGAAACTCCAGTGATGAGTAACTCAGAACAGGTGATCGAGGGTGGAAGATGGTTCAACACTTTCAAACAAGGGCAGTAACGCAGAATTAATTTTCTAAGACCAGGCAACCATGATCTCTGCTCGATTTCAATCTCATCATCATTCTCAAATAGATCAAACACTGCCAGTGCATGACACTTCTCAATCCGCAGTACCCTTAAACAAGAGTTCAGACCCTCCACAGAAGTGCTTGAGCATCTCGTTAATTTTGGCATTTTAATCAAAACTAGTTCCTCCAGTGGAGGAACTAATACTTCTATTACTTTCTGCATGTTTCTCAACTTCAGCCTTGTAAGAAAGGGAAGACTTTCGAGGGATGGAAGTATTCTCCATCCTCCACAACCATCAAGATGAAGCGTCTGCAAGGAAGTAACTGAGATATTGCTGGCTAGCCAAGTTGGTGAGGTAGTACCAATATACCAGGATATCTGTAGATGCTTTAAGCCCATATGAGGTTCAAGACCATCAAGCACTTCTCTTGCTGTATCCACAAAAGATTCAGAACTTTGGCCACCATCATCCACTGGCAAGAGCTCCTCGGAAGATTCAAAGCTAGAGTCACTGCTATATTCCTTGTCTGACAAGGCATATTCCTCGTCTGACAAGGCATCCTTCCAGGACAAGTGCAGTTTTGCTAAGTGTACTTTGTCTCTCAATCCTGCCCCATAAGCCTCCTTGCGAGTTTTAACACTATGAAGTTGAGAAACCCCAAGTTCTACAAGCTCGTTCATGGATTGGAGTTGTGTTATCTCAAAACCACTAGAACGAAAATGAACATTAAACTCATGTAGCTCTTGAAGTGATGTCATGCTACCAATGCTAGCAATTTTAGAGTCTACTCCCTTTTCTGCAACAAGATGCCGCAGGCTTACAAGTTTGTGCATGCCATCAGGTACAATAGGATCGACGCTTGAGCCAACATCCAATACTTGAAGATGATAAAACTTGATCAAAACTAGTGGCAAAGCCCCATCCAACCCATCAAACTTATTTTTTACATAGCGAAGATGTGTAGGATTTACTAAACTGCACATGAGGGAATTAAAATCAGCACCTGCTGCAGACATTTGCAGCAGGCGTAAATTGTGTGCCTTCTGTAAGATATCCTGGAGCACTCGTAAGAAGAAAGAGTCGTAGTGACCAAGTAACACCAACGTCCTCAATGTGCTAGCTGATGTAACTGTATTTCTTATATTTTCTTCAAATTTCTCATTACGGGGGAATTCCCCACACCGATCTTGGATGTATGCAGAACCAGTTACTATTGACAAATGGTGTACAGTTGGCAACATCTTATTGCACTGCAGACCATCTATAGTTGCACACTCGGTCCTAGAAACCATCCTCGCAAAATCGTGCATGTGACCACATTCAGAATACCAGATTTGACTATCTGGAGAGAATTCTTGTTCTTGTTCAACTTGCTCGAAGAATCCCAGATTCACCAAATCAGTCAGATATTCCCATCCTGTCTCCTCCAATCTCTTATTCAAACAGGTGCTATTCACAAATCCCTGAGAAATCCAAATATATACCAAATCCTTACCAAGAAACTTATGTTTGTTAGGAAATATAGAACAATATGAGAAGCATTGCTGCAGATGGTACGGCAGCTGATCATAGCTAAGCATCAAAGCAGGCATGATGCCTTCACTGAGTCCTAGTGACTTCCAATCTTCGTTCTCGAGAATGTTACTCCAATGATCAACAGTAAGATGTTCTCTTAACAGAGCGCCTGTAGACACTGCTGCCAACGGGTTGCCCTTTAACTTATCTGCTATTTTCCGTCCAATAGTGCTTAGACTTCTAGGACCTTCATAGTTCCCAGCACCAAATGCACGAGATTTAAATAATAACCAAAAATCATCATTTTCCAGAGCACTTAACTTGACTGGCTTGAGTGTGCCTAACCTTTTTGCGACAGACAAATTTCTAGTTGTGATTAGAATGACAATCTCATTACGTTGACTTGATATGAAAGGAGACAACAATTTGTGCCATCGGCAATCCTTCATGTCATCCCAGACATCATCAAAAATAAGTAAAAGCCTCTTTGAGTTTACATGACTCTTCAAGATCTCCTGAAGCTTGGCAAAGCTGCTTATTCCTTCATGCCTTTCTTGCGAAACAAAGTCCAGCATCTCCCTTGTGAGCCTCACTTCGTCAAAGTTGCGGGACACCCAAACCCATATCCTGCGGTCAAATTTACTTTCTACCTCTGGATCATTGTATACAAATTGAGCAAGAGCTGTCTTCCCAATACCTGCAATGCCTACAATTGGCAGAACCCTTACACCATCAGATTTGTCTTCTAATATCAAGTTTCTAATGGAGCCCTTTTCAGAAACTCTCCCATATACTTCCATTGAAAGAAGGCTTGATGTTCTTTGGTGTTGATCCAAGGGTGTATTCAAGTGGTGATTTGAACTTGACGCAGAGTCTGATCCATGTAGCTTGAGAACCTCACTCAATTTCTCACTGCCGTTTTGTAACTGACTAGTTATTTTTTGGATCCTATTGGATAGTTCGGCCTTGTCCCAAGGGGTGTACATGCCAGGTACAGTGATATGTGCTGCCTCCTCATCCTCTCTCCTTCTTTTTCTGCCAGATGAATCAGCAATTACAATAGGAGTCGCAGTTTCAGTAGCATCACCAGCGCTGCAGTAGGAAAAACGACCATGAATACTCATCAATTAGAAGCACAACCGCAGCGGGGATCTTGATTAAACTAATATATGTACATGAAGAACATCTAAAATTGTGTCGATGCAAGTTAAAAATTCAGTAGGCAGTACCTTGAAGGATTTGGCGGCTGGTCATTTGCTCCCGATTTCTTCTGACAAACCTTGTTATGGTTGAGCATACCAGATGTCCCATCCTCGCATTTAATGGGTGTGAGGCAGTGTTTACATGCTGCTTTGAGAGGCTTTCCGTCTTCATCTTCTTCTATGACATTAAAAATTTCCCATGCCTTGGACCATTTTTTTTTCCGTTTCTTGACACCACGGCTACTTGATGGATCATCTACTTGCTCTGCTGCAGGCACAGCTTGTGGATCATCTGCTGTGATTGCGCCAAATGAGGAAAAAGATGAGCAGAAAATTAAGATTGAAGGAACTAGCACAGTTGGATCTAGTGAAACAGGCAGCTGGTCAGCTTTGTTCTTTCCTTGTTCTTGTTCTCGTCTTAGTTGGTTTTAGCTGCTTGGTCAGGCAGGGGAGGTGTTCTACCCAGTTTCGTAATGAAATTACGCAAGGTTTCTTTTATGGAAAGAAATTTATTTTTTTACCTCCTTGGACCTGCTGTTGGAGCCTGTAGTAGTCCAGCTCGTCGATCACGTCGTCGGCATCATACAGAAGCTCCTTGACACGAGCGAGAGAGCGGGCCAGCAGCCTGTTCCCGGCCGCCCTCCCCCTCACATCACCGATCACCATTTCCACTCTCTCGATCTCAGACTTGAGCTTTTCAACGTCATCGGCAAGCCCGACTTGGCGAATCCAGGCATCGAGCTTGTCGATCAGGAGGGTCGCAAGGATGGTCTGGACCAGCCATGCAATCGCTGCCTCCATCAGATCCGCCAGAAGCAGATCCACCGATAGTCAACGGAGGAAAGAACAGGGATCGAGAAGGCAGCCGTAGGAAGAGTGGAAGACACGCGGACGCGGAGTAGAAGACAACACAAATCTTTTGGGCCGCGTAAAAGTCCGGCCTTGTCCATGTTGAAAAGTTCGTGCCAGGCTAGCACAAAATGAGGCCCATATTTGTAATCAATTGGGCCAAGACGTGTTCAGGCAGGCCAATCACGTTACATCACCTGGAGTTCTGAGCAAACCTCGTTGCTCTGTTCTCTTCTCCCTCAGAAAAAAAAAGGAACTCGTTGCTCTGTTTCCACGGTTCCACCATGGTTTAGTGCGAGTGGGCGCTGAAGCAAAACAAGTCAAACCACATTACTGGTAATTCGCAAGCCCTCTCGAATTTTTTTTACTGATAATTCGCAAACACACACACACACACACACACACACACATTACTGATGATTTCACATGGATCAGAAGGCAGAACATAACTCAACCTTCCCATAGGATTTCGAATAACACACACAAATACCATTCTGACAAACGTAGGAAGCAAAGCAAACTTTTCTCTACAACACACAGAGATTTTACAGTATCTCATCCTGACAAGTAACAAACATAACTTGCATAGTACTCTACAACACACAGAGATTTTACAGTATCTCATCCTAACAAGTGACAAACATAACTTGCATAGTATCTCATCATGTGGAAGGAAACCCCTCTCTTTGACACACACGCATGGCGCGCGCGCATATGATACTGTATAAGCATATGATAGCAAACGGCTAAGACATCCATTACGAAGTGGGAGCAACTATTTCAGGTTCAGAAGGGCGAAGCCTCCAAGCGCGGCCACCACGACGAGAGGAAGGATGGAGATCCACAGAATCGTCTTCCCGGCGGCACGCCTTCCGACCACATCGCCGGACACATAGAAGCCGGCCGACGCCTCGATGAGCCCAAATATCAGCACGGCGACGAGGATGCCGTAGTACGAATAGAATGCTGCTTTGCCATGGTTGAGAAAAATACCTCCAGGCGTCTTGTTGGATATTATCAGGCAGAGCGCCGCGGCGGATTTGACGCTGCCACACGAGATCAGTGCCACCGGGAGCTTCTCCGCATTGAGGCATGCGGCGGAGATCAAGGCTAGGAGGTTCATGAAGTTGACCATGGAGTTCATCTTGTTCGCCTGGTGTCTACTCTAGTGTGGTCCGTGTTGAAGAAATTGGTTTGCTTTTGCGCTCGGAGGCGATGGATATTTATAAAAAGAATCCAACGCGGCAAGCGGAGGCAGCAACCATCCGACTAGCTAGTGCAGTCTTCCTCTCTGAAACCATAACCGTAACCGTAACCATAACCAGTAAACGATTGTTGGTTTCCCGACATGGTTGTGGGAAGGCTCTGAGCTAGAGCCAGCGCTCCTGTCGTGATCATCCTTAGTAAGCACAAGCACCAATCAGTGGAAGAAAAACTAAGCAACAACAACAAGGTGCGGTCAAGTTCTTTCTTAGACTTACTTGAACAAACCATCAACAGTAAATCTTGAACTTTTGAAAACATGATGATTAAAGTTGGATAGTTTGGAAATGATTTTATATTTTGGGTCTTTTAGAAAAGGAAAAAAATAATACTATAGAAATAGATAATGCTGCAAAACGACATTCAACACAAAACCAAATGAAAATTGCGACTTTTTATGTCATGTGCAAAAATAACAAGATACTCACTTACCTTCCTTTGTTTTAGAGAACACGGGTAACTATATCGCTAGATGATACTTCTTCCGTCTAAAAATAACTGACTTGAGTTTGTCTAAATTCGAATGTATGTAGACACATTTTTAGTGTATAGATATATTTGAATATGGACAAACTCAAATTAGTTATTTTTAAACAGAGGAAGTATGCTTTTGTTTTTTTCCCGTTAATGCATTCTCCAAACATTCACCTAGTTTTACATGCCTGTTTTGCACGTTTAGAGTTTTAAATGTTTGTTAATACAAGTATGCAGGTTCGTTGTAAGACTGACAATGAAGGAGTGATGCCTGTATGTTGTAGTATCGTATTACGACTAAATTCTAAATTCTAATTCTAAACTCACTGACACCTACCCCGTGGTGTTTGGACGTGAGTTTAACACCAAACCAGTGATGTGGTAGGTGGCGTGCGCACCCATGTTGCCTGAGAGTGAGAGAAAAAAAAACTAAATCAGTTCACTTCCCGATTCCCGTTCCCGTTACCAGTTCTATGGAGCATTGGTTTCCCGTTCCAATTAGCCTGCTTCTCAGCACGAACGATCACGTCACGGTGGTGACAGCTGGTGGTGAAAGCGAAACATGCATGCTTGATCCATTGATCGAATGGTAATATTAAAACCATGCCATATATAATGTTAATTTGTGTGGACATAGTCAGCAGTTAGTGTAGAAAATTGAGCAATTATGAAATAGTTCAGAGAATCAGAATAGTATCATGATCTTTTTCATGTAACTTCGAGCTTATGTACGAACTTTGAGAAGAGCTGGGATACCTTGATCGGATGCGCCGAATATGAACACTTCGGTGACGACGTTCTCTCCCTGTCCGTTGTCTGAGTTCTCCTGCACTTATCCTCGCGGCATCAGGCTGGGAGATCAGGCGCATGATACGTCTGCCGATCTGCCCCGATTCATCACGGGATTGATCAGCCACCACCCTTCATCACCGGATTGATCAGCCGCCACCCAGCAGGCCAGCCACGTCTAGCGCCAGTACGAATCTGGCTGATCCCAGCGCTGCAGCTCGGTGTCGCTGCCGCCAGGTGCTGAAATCGGGGAAGATCTGACCACGCCAATCTGATGGCTCGAGGTGGGCGACGGCTCACCCTCGCACCCAGGGCGATGGGATCGCCTGCAGCTGCCTCTTCACCGGATGTGGGTTCGGGGTCTAGGTTTCGATGTCTGGGCTCGGACTCTGGCTCCGATGGCGAGGAATCCATGGCGGCGCGGGTGGCGTTAGAGACGCTGGAGGATCCTTCTGGCGAGTTGGGATGGACCACGGTCTTCCGCCGTCAGAGGAAGTCTGATGAGGAGATCAATCAGGCGTTCTGGAAGGATATTGGCTACCCGACGCCGGCATCTCGGTTCTGGGAGCGAGGATCCCCTTCGTCGCCGCCGCGGAGTTCATCTCTTCCCGGCCGTTCTTCCTCTCCTCCGGCGGGTCGAGGTGGGTCGGTGGCGTCGCCCGTGGGGCTGCTTCTGCGTCGGGCACCTCGGATTCGACCTTGGAGGGGGCCCCTTCCGCCGAGGAGAGCGTCGGCGCCGCCGATGCTTGGGATCTTCCTGGATGCCGTCGTCGATTGCGCAAGCCAGGAGCGTCGCGATCTGTTTTCACCGCGCGTGGACGAGTCGGTTTCGGTGGGTGACGCGGTGGGTCCGAAAGAAGGTCCCACCAGGGGTGGCTCGGACGTGGAGTTGTTTCCGCGTTTCTCCTGGACGGGAATCGCTAGTAGGCTTAAGCGTTCCTGGCGTCGGGAGTCTTCGACCGAGCCGCCACCTCCTTCGCCCCGCTGCTCCGCCTCAGATCGCCCTGGTTCGCCGTTGCCGCCTCCTCGCCCTCTGCGTTCGCCCGAAGTCTCCTTTTCCACGATCGTCTCTTCTGCGATGGCGGGGCAGGGTCTGGGTGCTAACTCTAGGGGTCCGGCCTCTACTCCTGGACCGCGCGGGGCTCCTGTGTCTGCCGTCAGGGTTGTTCCTTCTGCCGCCATGACGCCTCCTGTGCCAACGTCGGCCTATCCGGCACAGGCTGCTGCGCCCGGGCATGGTTCGATGCACACTCCTGCCGTGTCGAACATGTCCCAGCCGGCTTCGGGCCCCCCCGCACTTTCCGCCGGGGGTACAGTTCAGACCAACCGCGGCCTGCTTCAATGCGTTGTATGATGTTCCGCCTCAACCCCTGCAACAGCCATATCGCGGGGCGCCGCCTCCGTTCGCCGGTCAGCCGGCCGCGTCTTACTTGCCGGGGACAACACCTGGCCCTATGTTCCATGGAGGTTACACCGGAGATCAGATGGGTGTGGTTCCGTCGCAGCCAGCGCAGCCGTTTTCCGTTAGAGTGGGGGCTGCAGCGTTTGCTGTTCCGAAGAGGAAAAAGAATAAGAAACGGCCTCAGAATCGAGGGGTTCAGCCACAGGTCATTCGAGCCCAGTCGGATCAGCAGCTTCATCCTCAGCAACAGAGTTTCCAGCAGTATGGTGTTCCGCAGATGCAGGTGCCCAGGTCTTATGTACCTCCTTTCTCGCAGCAATACACCCCACAAGAGCAGCAGCTGAACCAGCCGCCGGTTGTCACTTCACAGGTTTCGGAGGGACCGACTGTGGCCGACGTCGGTAAGAAGAATAAGAAGTTTGTTCGTTGTTGGAAGTGTGCGTTCAATACTCATGCAACCAAGGATTGTAAGGCGATCCACTATTGCTACATTTGTCATTGCACTGTACATCCCACATTGAGGTGTCCGGTGCTGAAGCAGCCGCGCTTGAATCCGTATATGGCTGGTATTGGCAGCGGCCAGACTCTGTTCACCTAGATTCCGGATGTAGTGACTCGGGATCATCTTGAGCGTAGTCAGACCCCTATTGCTCTGGTACGAGTTTTTGGCCCGATGGTTTCAGCGGAGGTCGTTCAGAGGCAGATTGCCAGGAGGTGCCAGGTGCATGTTCAGTGGAAGTGGGAGGCGGTGCCTCATGGAGATTCTGCCTTCTTAGTGAGCTTCCCTACGTTTGAGGATTTAGACAGGGTGGATGGAATCCTGATGACTGTTCCGCTTAGTACCACTCAGCTGACCTTCTCGGTTTATAGGATGGAGGAGGTGCCACATAAGTTTGAGATGCAGCAGGTTTGGCTACATGTGGAGGGGGTACCCAATATTTTGCGCTCCTTTCAGGGCTTGTGGGCTGTTGGAGGACTCATGGGGAACACTCTTGATGTGGATTTGTTCAGTCTGCGGAAGCGGAGGGTCGTCCGTATTCTCGTGGAGATGTTTGATACGAAGGTTTTTCTCAAGGCGAAGGATTCACTTGGCCACTTTATTGTGTTAGATGTCGTGGTCAAGCATAAGGTATTTGAGTTTCATTTCCGGATTGAACCTGAGGGTTATATTCCGGAACCAGAGTTTGTTCCTTTCTTGTGGAGAAAAGGAGATGATGACGCGGATGATGATGCCAATGGAAAGCATTTTGACGATGCTATGGATACTTCTGAGGATGCTGCTGCCACTCAGGGGGTGGGTTCTGGCTCTTCCTCGGCTGTGCAGGGTACTTCCGCGCATGCATCTTCCAGACAGGGGGTGCAGAGGGTGTTTGTTGTCGCCCCTTTTAATGCTAATCCGGTTACTCCACGGGGACGACAACTTCTGGATGCTCTTCCTTTGGATTCCCCTCTTCGAGGGAAGGGTTCTACTTCGGCGTCTCGCGTTTCTCCTGCTCAGTTATAGGAGGCTCTTCGTTCTGTTTCCATTCATGTGTTGCGATCTTGCTCAGCTTCGCCAGTGAGGTCCAGAACGCATATTTTGGGTGGGTTCTACTCCTGTACTTGAGGAGGTTGTTCCTTCGGTGTGTTCGCGGAAGCTGACCCAGGAGGGGTCGGCTGACCACGACGTTCGTGACCAGCTTCAGGATGTTGTTGTGCTTGGTCCGACCCAGGCGGGGTTGGCCAACCATGACGCGGTGGATGACCACGTCTCCCTAGTCAGGGAGGACTTGGGGATGCTTAGGGACGTCTCGCCTCCATTGGTGGGTCAGGAGACTTCGGTGGTCGATGGGGGCGACCGGACCCAGGAGGGGTCTGGGTTGTCTCGGTCTCCAGCATGGGTTTCTTCTCCAGGTGACGCTTCGCCAGTCGCTGTGCAGGGGAGTGGTACTCCCTCCAGGCGGAGCGCACGCCATGGAGTCAATGCCTCTGGGGCGTCCGCGACTGATGAGGACTACATGCTCAAGGCCATGCGGCGTAAGGCGGAGAGGAACTTAGATTCGCCAGGTATAATGAGTTCTTCAAAATCCTTTTTGTCTTTTTATACTCCTGTTATTTCTTCTAAACTAGCCAATGTTGGCATTAGTTTGGGTAGCTCTGTACAGGAAGTATCATTTTCTTCTAATGTTTTGCAACACATGGAGGTTGATCGTCTAACGGTTACTCCTAAGGTCGGTGTATTTCCTGATGCTTCACTAACTGAGGAGGAGGAGTTGCATGCCATAGTAGATGGTCAACTCCTTTCTCACTTAGTCGGTGAAGTGTAGGAGGTGGAATTTGATGAGACTGGGCTTGCCTCTATGTATGAGCTGAAAGCTTCTGGTCGAAAATCAAAGAGCCAGCGGTCGCGAAAGAGATCCCGTGTATCCAAATATCCTATAGTTTCTCAATGAATAGAATGTTTTCAAATAGCAGAGATCTTCGGGACTTGGCTAAACATTTATTCTTTGCTGATTGTGTGAGAGACCATAATTTGGATTTTCTGGGTATTTCTGAGACTGGTAGACAGGATTTTTCACAATCTCTACTCAATCGCCTTTCTGGTGGAGTGAACTTTATGTGGATATCACGTCCGCCACGTGGTCGATCTGGGGGAATCCTGTTAGGCGTTCGAGATGAGACTATGGAAGTTTTAGCTAGTTCGGTGGGAGATTTTTTATAAAACTCCATATCCGTAACAAGGCTGACAATTTCACATGGTCTTTAGTCGTCGTATATGGGGCCGCCCAGGATGTTTATAAGGCTGACTTTTTGCGTGAGCTTGTGAATTTGGCAAAGGACAATCCATATCCTATTCTTATAGGAGGGGATTTTAATTTGCTCAGATTTCCTCACGAGAAAAGTCGGGGCCGGTTCGATGAACATTGGACTTTTCTGCTCAATGTTGTTATAGACAGTCTCGACTTGAGAGAGGTTACAATGTTAGGAAGGCAATTTACATGGGATAATAGTCTTTCGGAGCCAACATACGAAAAACTAGATAGAGTGCTTATGGATACTGACTGGGAACAAAAGTTCCCTATGGTAACTGTTCGCGCTCTAGAGCGTATTGAGGCTTTGTCGGATCATGCTCCTTTACTTTTATCTTTTGAATCACCGCCACGGAAGTCTACGAATGAGTTTAAATTTTAAATTGGTTGGATGATCCGTGATGGTTTTTATGAGATGGTTAAGGCTATTTGGGAGAAACCGGTCGGTGGCCAAACGCCTATCCTACGATGGAATAACAAAATGCGTACTTTACGCAATTTCCTTCGGGGATGGGACAGGCACACAACTGGTATCCTTAAAAACGAAAAATACGCCTAACATCTATAATTGATGACTTAGAGTCTTCCGCGGAGGTCAGGCCGTTAGCTGCACAAGAAATTGAGCTTAAAAGCCAATTGAATGCGGAGATAGCCCGACTTCTGCGCGAGGAGGAACTAAATTGGTACCAACGCTCTAAAGCAAAATTTATTCTAGAAGGAGATGCGAATACTAGGTACTTCCATGCTGTTGCCAATGGCAAACATAAGAAGAAACTTATTCACTCTCTGATTCAGGATGAAGGTATGATTGAGGGACAGAAGCATCTGAAGTCATATATCACTACATATTATAAATCCTTGTTTGGGGCCACAGCGAAAAATTCTTTCTCTATGGATGAGTCCCAAACGTCCGATATCCCCCAGGTTTCTGATGAAGAAAATAGCTTTCTAACTGCCTCATATACCGAGGAAGAGGTCAATAAAGCGGTTTTTCAAATGGAACATAACAAAGCACCAGGACCTGATGGCTTCCCGGCAGAATTTTACCAAAAATTCTGGGATGTTATCAAGAAGGACCTGATGAATTTGTTTGGGTTTTTACAAGTCGGTCAATTGGATCCCTTTAGACTTAACTTTGGCAATATAATTTTACTGTCTAAGGTTAACAATGCAGAACGTATACAACAGTATCGTCCAATCTGCTTGCTTAACGTTAGCTTTAAGATTTTTACTAAAGTTGCCACGATTAGACTAAACTCAACTGCTGACAATGTTGTTAGCCCCTCTCAAACTGCGTTCATGCAAGGAAGAAATATCCTAGATGGTGTCGTAATTCTGCATGAAACAATCCATGAACTACACTCAAAAAAATTAAATGTTGTACTGTTCAAGATTGACTTTGAGAAGGCATACGACAAAGTTAATTGGTCTTTCCTCCAGCAAACACTCCGCATGAAAGTTTTTTCTAAGGAGTGGCGCACTCTTATTCAGTCATTTGTGTATGGAGATAGTGTTGCCATTAAAGTAAATGAAGATACTGGCAAATACTTTCAGACCAAAAAAGAACTAAGACAAGGGGATCCATTATCGCCTTTACTATTTAATATAGTGGTTGATATGTTGGGTATCCTTATTGAGAGAGCAAAGGCTGATGGTCAAATTGAAGGAGTAGTTCCACATCTTATTGATGGTGGACTTTCTATTTTTCAATACGCCGATGACACAATTCTTTTTATGGAACATGATCTGGAGAAGGCTAAGAATCTGAAATTAATATTATCAGCATTCGAGCAGCTATCTGGGCTTAAAGTAAACTTTCATAAGAGTGATTTGTATTGTTTTGGCGAGGCCCAAAACGAGGCCCACCTATATGCTGAACTTTTTGGCTGTGGTCAGGGTCAGTTTCCAATCAATTATTTGGGAATACCGATGCATTATCGGTGTCTCACAATTGCTGAATGGAAACTTGTTGAGGAAAGGCTACAAAAACGTCTTAATAGTTGGAAAGGTAAATTGTTATCCCTTGGTGGAAGACTAGTACTCATAAATTTAGTACTTACTACTATGGTACTGTATATGATCTCGTTTTTCCAATTACCCAAAGAGGTCTTGAACAAAGTGGATTATTTCCGTTCAAGATTCTTTTGGCAAGGGGATAGTGAGAAAAATAAATATCCACTGGCCAGATGGAATGTGGTTTGCCGCCCGAAGGAGTTTGGTGGACTGGGCATACACGATATGCAAGTCAAAAACACCGCGCTTCTGGGCAAATGGCTTTTTAAACTACTTACAGAAGATGGTGTTTGGCAAACCATGTTATGGAGGAAATATGTGGGGTTCAAAGCTGTGTCTCAAGTGGTTTGGAAACCCGGAGATTCACATTTTTGGGCGGGTCTTATGGCCACCAAGAAACATTTCTTTCGTTTTGGTGCTTTCGAGATTAAGGATGGATCACAGATTAGGTTTTGGGAAGATAAATGGCTTGGCTAAACTACTCTTCGCGAACAATATCCAGATCTATATTCGATTGTTAGACACAAATGGGTTACAATTTCCACAGTGATGGAAGACTATCCTCCTAATGTGTCTTTCTGAAGAAGTCTCATCGGACCTAGATTGTTATCTTGGAACAATCTATTATTACGATTATCCATGATATAATTGTCGGACGGTGTTGACATGTTCAAATGGAAATTACTAGAAAGTGGTAAATTTTCTGTTGGCTCACTATATAAAGCTTTGGTCCAACATGATATCCCGGTCGATGATAATAGTAAAATTTGGAAAATGAAAATACCCCTTAAGACGGAGATATTTGCATGGTATCTACGGAAAGGGGTAATTCTAACAAAAGATAATCTTGCAAAGAGGAATTGGCATGGAAGTACACAATGTGTTTTTTGTCATCAAGATGAGACAATTCGCCATTTATTCTTCCATTGCAAATTTGCTCGCTCTATATGGTCATTCATCCAAGTAGCTTCTGGTTTATCTCCTCCATGTTCTATAACCAATATTTTTGGTAATTGGTTGCATGGAATTGTTGATAAGTATAGAACTTTGTTTAGGGTGGGAGCGTTTGCCATTATATGGTCGCTATGGCTTTGTAGAAATGACAAGACTTTTAATAACATTGTGTCTTCTCCTCTACAGGTTATTTATCGAGCCACGGTTGTCCTCCGATCATGGAATATTCTCCAACGCATGGAGTTTCGCGACTTATTTGTGGAGAGATGTACACGATTGGAGGACACGGCGAGGAATATTTTCTCCCGACATGGATGGCCGCGTGATCTAAGGATTGAACTACCTTATAGTCTAGACATTTATTTCGATAGTGCCTTTTTGTAATGCTTGTCTACTTTTTGCATTAGTTCTGTCGTTCGTGTGGCTGTGTGCATATTGGTTATGCAGAGGCCGGGTGTAAGCATTAAATAGTTTTGTTAATAAATACGCCAATTTACAAAAAAAATCTGGTCCCTCACATTCTTTTAAAAAAACGGAGGGAAAAGACTTGCCTCTATCCATTAATTAAGCAAGAGAGTTTGGAAAAAAAGAAAAAACATAGTGATAGTATAGAGATTACTCTCCTGAAATTACGACACTCAATTCTTTCTGCACCCGCGGTGACCCACAATTTTGCTTCGGACTTAATGGTTCTCAAGAGGAAATTCGTAGGGGCGGATTGTTGTGGAACACTCTCCCATTGCGCTTTGTCCAAATTGTCCAAGATATGAGCATAATGAGGCTCGTCATAGCCTTGCGGTTTGGGACTCTTTTACTCGACATGTTGGTCCACCAAGAATAAACAAAAAGATCCGCCGACAACTCAGGGATGTTGAAGGAAGTGACCCCAATCCATCCTTGCACCAATCCCCAAAGTCTCTTCATGTAGCGGCATTGGAAAAAATAGATGTGCCCATGTTTTTCGAGTTTGCCACCCAAATTTTGGGAGGAGCCCAACCCTTCTAAACCGTCTTGCTCGGGTGAGAACTTGTACTCCAAAAAGTTGTGCTTTGTAAGCCAAAGAGGAAGTGTATTCCCTATTGCTTGTGAGGTTCCAAATGATTGAGTCTTCCACATCCTCTTGAAGGTGCACATTGCTTAACTCTACCCAAATATTGATGAACTCTCGAAGATGTGGGATAGTTAGATCAATGTCCATCTTGATTTTAGAAATCCAAGCATTATCATGTAAGGCTTTCTTAACGTTCCATTTTTTCCTCGTGGATGCCTCATAGATGACTGGTGCAAAATCGATGGGCCTCTTCCCATTGATCCAAGGGGAATCCCAAAAGGGTGCAATCATACCATTGCCAATAGTGATTGTAGTGGAAGCGTAAAAGAGGGACATATCCACGGAGTCACAAGGGGTGCCCATGCCAACCCAAAGCCTCTTGTGGTCCGTCCATTCATACCAAGGCCACTGAATCCTAAGAGACCGCGCGAACTTCTCAAGGTGAATTATTCCAAGGCCAGAGAGATGGGTAGACCTACAAACCATCTCCCAATTTATTTTTCATTTGCCACCGGAGACCTCCTTAGTACCGGACCAAAGAAAAGCACGCTCAATCTTGTTTAAGCTAGCAAATTAAGCAACCTGGTGGGAGGTAGAGGGGAGTAAGGTGGTAGATGTCTTGCGAGGAGAGAAAGGACTTGATAAGGGAACCCACGCCCAGCCGCATTGATGTTATTCCCATCCCAAGTTACTAGCTTCCCACCCATATTATCTTTAAGTGGTTGTAGGTCCATTATATTTAATTGCTAAACCAATAGCGGGAGGCTAAGGTATTTCATCGGGAAGGATGATGTGAACACCGGTAAACCTTGTAACACATCATCAAGGTCAAATCCATGGCAATGAATAGGAACTACCATGTTTTTTAAGTTTGTCACAAGAACAGTAATCTCACCAAAGCACATAAGGATGTTGGATAACATAAGGATGTTGGATAGGTTTTGGATATCATCTTTGTACGGTGCCAGTAATGAACTTCTACTCTTCTTGGTTTATATGCAGTAGGTGTTCTAGTGTGCTACCAGTTCATGTTCTTGTGCTGCTAGTGTAGTTTTATACCTAACACCTTCTTCCTATGTAAAGTTGGTAACAGGAACACTTCCTTCTTCCATTAACAATAGACATCGCTCCTATCGTCCCTTCCTTCCGATGCCCCTCCCACACGGATCCACTTTGGGACATGTCCAAGGGGGCATGGGACCTGGGGAGGCCTCCCACAACATGTGGACGTCCTTTTGAGCAGCCCATCATGACCACTTTGAAATGAGAAACCTATTTTTCATGAACTTTTCGGTACCACCCTTCTTTCGGAGGGGGTAGATTACATTGTTTGGTTCCCTTGGCCTGGGTAAAATCGTGCAATCATTGTTAAAAATGCCTCGTTAATATGTGGAATACCACCTCTATCATCATCTCCATCAACAACATCATCAACATCCCTGTCCCCGTCTCGGTCTCTAGCGTCATCCCTTAAAATGGTGTAGATCAAATTCAACATATCAGTAATTTGGGCTCATGAAGATTCAGCCCATATTTACCATAGATGTTGGGCCAGGATACGTCGAGCAGTCACCGAGTGAATACGAACAGAAAGATCCTAAGTGTGAACATGTATGTGGCTTCTATACGAGTACATTACAAAAAACTACCATATTTGGGGCTAGGTTAACAATTTATCAAATCAAGCTAGTGCCTATTTGGGAAAAAAAATCCAGAAAACTACCAATTCAAGAAGTCACAAGTAGCACATATTCTCCTTTAATCGTGTTCTGACATATTTTCTGATAGGTAGGACCACTATTTAAAAAATCGGCCGATATGCCGATTAATCGTCCGATTTATGGCTACTTAAAGGTGGTCGATATGCCGATTTTCTAATTTATTGTCCGATTTTCTGATTTATTGCCCGATAAATCGGCCAATACGCTAAAAAATCGTCAATTTTTAGCCGGCCGATAAATTATCGATAAGTGATATCCTTAACATTGGGCAGGACCCATTTGCTAGGGCTGAGCTCCAAGCCAGTATCAGTTATTTTTTTTGTGTGGTTCTAAATACCCTTTCTGTTTTTTTATAAAAACATAGGGATGACCCAAAAACAACCGTCGTGTGTGCTAGCACGCACATGCTCTATGTCCTCGGGCCAATCAGCATACCATGTCTTTTAGAGTTAGGATTAAGTAATACTATTAAGTCAAACTAATATATATGAAGAGGACATTGTAATAGTTGTCTTTTTTGAAATCCATTTTATGCCTTTTATGGTTATGTTCTTTTGAAGTATCATATATGTATAATTTTACTCTGTATGAATTATTTTAATTGGTAAAATGACACACTCCCATTTGCCAATTATTTCTACAAAGATGCATATGAGCTTTGACAAATTTAAGATATTTTTTGTAGTGGCAGCTTTACAAGAGGGCACTTATTGATAAATCTAAAATTTTATTAAAATATAAAATAATCATTTTATGTATTAAAATTCTTACTCGACGTGATCACATAATTTTATTGATGCAAAATATCACCGGCGGGTATGACCGATAGGTTTTCAATTTAATAACAAAACTACAAGTACTAGAACTTAAACAAAGGTGGGTCAGCGAAAATCACCCCTCCCCACCATCAGGCTATGTCTCAGTTTGTGATAGATATTTAGCTATGTTATGAACAACACTTATCGACATGCCTTGTGAATTTTATTTTGAACCGGGACCTCACTCGGGTTTTATACAACTGCCCAAAAACTAGATTATTGGAGTCACCTTGTTAGGACGCCCCTCCACTGACCATAGGCGGCCCATCATGTTAACCGCTGCCAATAGTTTTTTTAGAGCCGGTTTTCTGCCTGCCTCTCTTATTATTGTACTCACTTTTTAATTTCTACTGTCTCTAAAAAACATTATTGAGCTGGTTGTTTCTTTGAAAGTGACAAAACAGTCTGAGGGGACATAGTTCGTTTTTTCAGGCTAGAAACGAGTCGAGGGCTAGTCTCCAAATGTCGAGTTTTCTACTAGTGTAGTGAGCACGGGCATTTCAAAATCAAAAACTATTTCTAACTTCTTTGTATGGACCGATTTGCAGTCTTTGAGTCCAAGTCCTTTCAAAATATAAGCTATTAGTTTTGCACAACCAAATAACTTCTAATAATACATCTTTTAATGTGGAGTGAACCATATATTAAAAGACGTTTAGATACATTTGTTTTACAAAATTTAAAACATCTTATATTTTAAAAGAGAGGGGAGTACTATATATGTAGAATTCAGTATTCATATATATTAGTTTGACTTAATAGTATTACTTAATCCTAACTCTAAAAGACATTGTATGCTGATTGGCCCGAGGACATAGAGCATGTGCGTATAACATCCCAGCATTAGAGCTTAAAAATAAGCTGAACGCAGATGTATGCATTGCATTCATGCATAGAAAATCCGATAATTTTCGCGCTTTTAAATAAAAAACTTGCCAAAGTGATTGATGCTTCTATCACCTTGATGGAATTGAAGTAGATCATCAAGTTGACTGCGATAAGTTTCAATATGACCTTTGCTTAAACCTTATTTTGGGTAAACATGATTTGATCTAAGGGTAGATCAAATGTAATAAAAGTTAAACCCTAATACATTACATAATAATTTATATTTGATCCTTAAGTAGTTCTATCTCAGTATTCATTACACAACTCATGAATACCAAGTTATAAATATAACTTAAGTAATAGGAATGTAACAACTAAGTATTGATCTAGCTTAATCTCATCTACTTATACCATGAGTGTCATGGTAATACCTTACTTTAACTCTCTAGTGAGATTGAGTAGGAAAGAAATCAAAGTCAAGATCATGCACCATATATCTTCCTTCCCATATCAATCCTTATCATCTCTATTGAACTTTATTCTAGTATCTATTGTTCATCAATGTTGAGTAATCAACTATTGATTCACCAATTCTTAATCTATCAATTCTTGATCTATCAACTCTTGACAATAACATAGCATTCACTCAATCCTATAGAGAAAGAAGTAAGAAAAGATAGGTGGTAATGTTAGTTTTAAATATCATCTATAGGATGGGAGTGATTGGAGGAAATCAAATCAATATGGTAACAAATAAGATTACAAGGATGAATTATGAAGATAAGTTACCAGGAGTAATCCTATTGAATAAAGTAGGAATAGTAAATGAATAATCTCTCTTAGTCAGATAGATACACTGAGAACATAATTACAATACAACTGTAGTGTTGTATTGATGAAGGCCTTGATTATCCAACTGGAAACCTAAACCATAAAGGATCAAAGGATTATAATGCTCATGTCTTACTCACCAAGATTGAATGCTTATATCATGTATAAGCGACATTGGTGGATAGAACATGATTGAACCCTAGTATAGATATATTATCCTAGATTAGTCATCATAAGTCACCATGATAGGATGTGAAGTTTGAATATAAACTACTGAGGTAAAGTAGATATAAGATAATATGATTAAGTTGAAGCTAGAGTAGCATGGAGTTATTGAAGTAGTGTATTCCTCTTAAAATATAATAAGCTTTTGAGGAAAAAAGAATTTGATTTATATACATCCATTGGAGTAATGTTAGTGATGGATGATTAAGGAAGAGTATGATTGGAGTTAGAAGTAACCACTTGTTTGATTGGAAGTTATCAGTAGTAGAGTAGTTGATATAGCCAAGTATAGATATGAGAAAATTATAAAAAAAATTAGTGTCAAGCTCACTGTGTTTATAAATAGATTTACAAGAATAATAGGTGGATAAGAATATTTCTGTAAAGTAAAGCTCATCATGTTAGCACATGATGATGAATATAAAGAAGTAGTATATCTAGGAAAGGAATTACTTAATTAGAAGTCCAGAATTATTTAATTATGGAAGATAGGAATTCTTGGTAACACTAAACCCTAAATCTTTAACCAAGCATAATATCTACTTCATATAATTGATCTACCATCTTAGTTCCCCAATGCTTTAAAGGAGTATTTTCCTATATTAAATCACTTAAGCACATCTTTGTCATTCTCAACCATCATACTTATAGATACTTCGGAACTATTTTTATCAATTCTTTCTCATAAGTTAGTCTAGAAAACAATCCCACTATTTTAACTTAAATGGTGATATCATTAAAAAATCACAAACATAAAGACAATGTGTTTAGCCATTAATCTTTATTCACATCAACAAAAGAATATAAGTATATTAAGAACCCTAAAGCCTAGGGTAAGCATTTGCAATTCAAACCCTAACTTCTATATTAGTTATAATAAAATATATACATTACTATTTCCTAAATTATGAGAATAATATTAACCCTATTAAGTACTCAAAACTTTATGTATCAAATAATAATGAAGGATCAATATATATAAAAGTTTCTTTAATATTATAAATCAATAAGAATCAAAACATCATTTTATAGGATCCTAAACAAATCCTAAAACCTAAGACCCTCATTTCTACTTATTCTATTTGATATAATAACCTTCATATGATTATGAATATGAAAGTATATAAAATAAAATAAATCAATAAAACATATTATTATAAAAATTATTAATACCAGAATCTTTAGTATTTCCCCATAAACTTATAATTTTCTAAATAAGAATTCCTAGAAAGTTTAAAACAAATGAATAAATACAAAGCTAGAAAAGAAAACAGAAAAAGGGAAACAAACAGAAAGAAAAAATAGAGGAAGACAGCTTCTGGCCGCAGCCCATCTTCCCTTCTCCTTATCTGCTACTCGCGAGCAGCCCGAACACAGCCGACCTGGCCCAAGCTAGCCCACGACCGTCCCACGTACCCCTTCGCTTCTTTTCCCTTTCTTCTTCCTCCCGACAGAAGGCAACGCCGATGCAAGCTGCTGCCTGACACGTCGTCCGCCGTTCGTCGGTGCTGCGATGCGCGCCGCGCGCCAAGATGTGCGCCACCACTCTACGCCGTCTATTTAATCCCAGCGCCGCCGCCGAAGAACCCTAATCCCCTTTCCTCCTCTCAATTTCCTCTCTGACCCGAAACCCTAGCTACCACCGTCGTCAGCAAGGTTCACCCCGAAGGCCGTGGTGTGGTCGAGGAGGAGCGCCAGCGAGCCTAGATCCTCTATGAAGAACGCAACATCAAGGGGAGCTCAGAGACGATCGAATTTTGCCGTTCCCCTCTGCCGTGGTTTGTAGGAAATCTTGTCGAATAGCTCACCTCCGACCGCGCCTGTCATCATTAACCACTTCGCTGCAATCACGGTGAGCTTGCGATGCTCTGGGACCGTTTAATTTGCTCACTCTCGTCCCAATTCGTTTCACCGACGAGCATCTGCCATCGCCGCCGTTAGCCACTGTCGCCACCATTGTTTCGGCGACCTAAAGCGAGCGGTGCCGCCACTATAAGGTCCACTACGACGCCCTCTTTTCAACGCACCTAGCCACAACCCCGCGCACGCACCCAATTCACGGATTCCACCATGATCTGAGGATGATCCAGGAATGATGTCAGTGTGACATCACGCTGATGTCATATTTCTATTTTTCTTTTATCATTTTAGAATTGTGATAAGATTTCTGTATTAAATATAAACCAATAGAAATGACATGGCAAAGGTCTCACCAGTCAGTGACTGGGGGTGAGAATCGACCTAGTAAGAAAAACCTTTAACCCCATGCTGACATCGGCATTACATCATAAACTATTTAGTTTACTAATTCCAGAAATGAAATAAAATGGTTAAATCTTGTTTAATTAATAACTTTTGTTTTGTAATTCAGAAAAATGTGTATAATATATGAAAAATTGTAGAAAATAAAATCTATAACTTAAAACTATTATCAAATATTATTATTATAATTATTTAAATAAATATTATTTAATAAAGGTTTTATAAGTAATAAAACTTAGATAATCCTCATTTAATATTGATAATTATTAAAAACATAAATAAAATACTAAAAATCTTAGAAAAATAAAAACAATACTTTAAAACTATAATCATACATTCTTACTTCACTTAATTAAATATTTAATATTTATTAAGTGTTTATAAAGTAATAAACATTGTAAAAATCATATCTTATTATTTATAAATCATAAAAATAAATGTAATATACCAAAATGATCATAAAAATAATACTTACATATTAAAAATATAATATCCTACTTTTCAGGTAAATAAAAATTTAAACACTTTAACAACTTGAATTTAAACCTATTTCCTTAATTAATAAGTCATATAAAGGTAAATAAAATTTGCTAATATTTCTAAAATTAGCCAATTGAGTCTAATAAGTAATACTAGTCTTAAATATTTATAATATAAAGTCTAATTGGTTCAAGACATTTTAAATACAATTATATTGAATTACCATTCAAACCTTATATGTAGTTTATTTTCTAAAAAGATTCTTATCCAATATAAACTCTTCAAGAATAAATCGTGATTAAATAAAATCTTTTCCATTAATTCAAATACAAGTTTATAAACAAATCAAAACACTATAGTGAATCCTTAAGTATTTAAGTAATATTATTTCCTTATTTATAAACTATAAACACTCCTCTATAAAAAAGGTAAACGATTCTATTCCATTATAAAATCAAGAAATCACTACACCAAATAAAAATATAACCATTCTTAAGTAACTTTAAGGAAACAATATAAAGTGAACAAGATAAAAATATCATAAACAATATACTCTAAGTCCATCTATGTCTTTAAAGTTAATTTTAGTCTATAATACTTTAAATAATGCTAAATACTTTATTATATGCTTTATAGTTAACTTTGGTCTGTTATAATTAAGTTATAAAGTATCTTAATACCAAATTAACCAAGTTAAAAACCAAGATAGATAAGTCTCAAATACTAATGATGTCATTATTAAAATGGAGAAATTCTTTCTTACTTAAAGACTATAACTAGAAAGAACACCTCATAAGGTTAACTTAAAAGTTTAAATGCTTCTGCTTAATTAAGTAAGATTTTCTTCAAATGTTATTATTTTTGCCACTACATTAAGATTTACTTATATACCAAGGGTTGTTAACACTTAAGTTCCTTATAAATGTCATTACTTGCAAAGTAAAACTTGTAGATAAGATAATTCTCATATAAGCAGTCCTTGAGTAGCACATGTCATTTGTATATCTTATTGTTGTATGCCATTATGTTTACACGTTGTTTCACACATACTCACAAGCCTTAATAAGAAGCACAAGTGTGAAACTTATCTAAAAGGACAACACATTCTAAAGTAACCATTTCCAGTTTCCAAACCCTAGATCAGCGCTATCCCCGGGATTCAAGTCTACGAGATTGCATTACATTACTTATGCATAATAACATCTTTCTTCTTT
The DNA here is from genome assembly GCA_916181665.1 of Avena sativa. Lineage (NCBI taxonomy): Eukaryota > Viridiplantae > Streptophyta > Magnoliopsida > Poales > Poaceae > Avena > Avena sativa. The sequence goes on along the minus strand of OV702280.1, from coordinate 387,558,382 downwards.
AAACACCAGTCCTTACCGGACCAATAATGCTGATTTTAGATATTGGATCTTATATTGTCTTGAAGACCGTGAGTGAATAATCTTGCAATCACAAAAGGCAAGTTCACACTTGCTCATGTACTTTGGTTATTTTCTGTAAAGTATTTTACAAATCCAGTGTTGTCATCACCTGCATTTGAAAAAGGTCCGAAAACACTATTTTCATAATAATGTGATTATAGGTTATTTACCATGAGGTAATAACCTAGTATGAAAGTTCTGGTGGTAAATGAACATATTATCTAGGACTTAACAACCAATGTCGCCAGTGATTCTTGCGCCGTATATCACGCGTTAACCATGAGATTTGGAATGGGACAGAGAAGTCAGCTGTATCTTCTTCCTCTCGCATGTAGCCGGATGTGCAGGTCGTGGCTGTTATCACTCGTAGTGTGCATATTAATTGGTAATTCGTAGAGGATATGCAGCATATGGGTGGGAACCCTCAACGTCCCACGATAGTTCTGGCATCTAACGGTCTGTACAAACCATTGCCGTAATTCAATATGTGGGCATGGTGTACACCAAGGAGGCATGCGGGGTCGCGAAGGGGGCAGTGATTGACTTGGATCTTAGACTGGGCCCCATACCAAGGAAGTATGGACAAGGTCATGACTTGGTTGTGCAACAAGGCTAAGGTCTCTCATGGGTAAAGTAACGCACCTCTGTAGAGTGTAAGAACTATAACTTGTTACTCCCTATTCTGGGAAGGAGTTGCGAACGCGGCAGGAAAGGAACTCCATGAAAGTTCTGGTAAACCCGTGAAGGCTGACGGACATAGATTTTCAGAATAAAAGCAACCTTTGAAGAAATGTTTATGAAACTTGCATTGCCTACAACCTACGGTCTGTGGCTGTAGATATAGTGCATCAAACACTCCTTTTCTAGTGAATTTGCTGAGTACGCTCGTACTCAAAGTATCTTCTTAACCCTTGCTAGATTCTGAAGCCATTAAGACGACGTCTAGATCAAGTTATGCTCCAGGAATCATCATCAAAAATCTAAAGCTCTTCAATAAAGTCAAGAAGGTCAACATATACACCAACTCAAGTGAAGACGAAGTTACTGATTAGATAGGAATATAATCTCTAGCCATAGAACCTATTTCTATAGTGTATTGCGATAGTAGCAATGCCAGACCATTAGTTAAGATACTAGTCTTAATAGTATGATAGTTTTTGAGTTATTTATTTCTGATTCTTCTTTGTAAGAAGTTTTTTTCTTTCTCTTTAACCTAGAGTGTTCTCTGGATATTGTGTAAAGAGTTGAGTTGTAACCTATAGTCATGTCTTGGACCTGCTGTATTTCTGTTGTACCACTCTGAGGGATATAATACTAGTGAACGGTGTTTTATTGGTGTTATGTCAACGACTATAGTGTACTATATCATGCAGTGGTATGCTGGGTCACCGTAGGTAGCTACTTTGGGTCTTAAGGATCAATAGATGGAGAGCATGGTGACATCTACATAGTAGTTTGTTTCGCGTTCTAGTGAGTTCTCGACATTTCTTTACCTAGAAATGTATAACTCATCCATATAGTTTCAAATCTAATAGCTCACAAGTTTAGTTGAACCATTGCAATTCAAGCTTAGTCTCACACTAATTGATAGTACATCCTCTTAATTTTACAAATTCAAGCTTAGTCTCATACTAATTGATAGTAGACCCTCTTAGTTTTACAAATTCACACCGATTGTTCTTACCAAAAATATGGAAATATATGGAGTAGGGGAACATACAGCTTTCACCTAAGATATTACTACTAGTTTGCTCCCTAAATGCTAACGATATGAATATTTTGTTGATTTTGTTCCAATGTCTCTAAGCGTTATATCATGTGTCTCGAGACTACCATTGATCCAAATGAATTTATTCGAATGCCAGGCGTATGTTTATAGTGTGTTTCTATGTTTTCATAACTTTAAAAGTTTATTTGATAGGCTAAGAATAAATATTTCCAATAATAATAAGTTGATCAGCACCAGAGTTGGATCATATCCGGCAATTCATCTCCCTTTGAACTCTCATTAGGCAAGTGAACCTTCAGCATGAGGTGGAGAACGATATTGTTTGGAACCTTACTGAGAATGGCCTATACTCTACCAACTCCGCTTACAAGGCTCAGTTTTTTGGGGCCACTAGCACTCCCATAAGCTCCTCGGTTTGGAAAATTTGGGCTCCCCATAAGGTTAAGTTCTTCGCCTGGCTTGCCATTCAAAACAGGCTTTGGACCGATGACCGACTTGAGAGAAGAGGGTGGCTGAACTGTGGGGTTTGCTCTCTATGCAAAAGTGAGTTGGAGTCGGTGGATCACCTTTTTGTTCATTGTCAATACACCATTAGGCTTTGGACCTTCGTCAAGACTTGGCTCGGCCTCTACTTCATCGATCCTAACGCTTGGCAAACACAATCTATTCACTCTTGGTGGTCTACCATGACGAAGCGTAAGGACATGGCTTCGCTAACCCTTCTTGTGTCATGGGAACTATGGAACGAGCGGAATGCCCGAGTCTTCAAAAACAAGCAAGCTCCGTCACCGGTCCTTTTAGACAAGATTAAGCTAGAGGCACATTTATGGGTGCTTGCGGGCGCTAAGCGCATGAGTATTTTGATGCCGTGAGAGCAGTCAGTTGTTGTACTTGTAAACTTCTATTTGCATTGTACTCTCTATGCTTAATTAATTTAAAAGGGCAAAGCTTTTGCCCTCGTTTAAAAAAGCACCGATCCTCCTATTCAAATTTTATTGTTTTTAGGGTTGTTTCTAGACAAGGCTTAGAGCATCTCCACTAGCATTCCCAGGACGCCGATCCGGACGCCGAAATTAGGTCCACACGATGAAATTTGGCCCAGTCGCGTTCTCAGGAACCTATTTTTGTCCGGATTTGGGCCAACTTTGGTCCGGACTTCCCAGACCATTCCCAGGATCCCGGAAACACCCTGTAAACGCCGGACGAAGCGAACTCGGCGAAAAAAAGGAAGCGGCGCGTGGACTTGCCCAGTCAGCGACGGAAGCCGAGTCTTCATCGTCCTTAGAACCCCGCGAAGGCCACGTGTCGCCGCAACGCCACACCAGCGTCGTCCCTTCGGCTCCCTTGACGGACCAGCGGGCAATAACTTTCCGCCGTTTCCGCTTTTCCCGCCTCGCCGCTACACCCCTCCTGCCCTCGCCACCCGTCTCGGCCTATAAAAGTTGTACCCCTTGCTGGAACTCTCCACACTCTCCCACAGCTTCCCAACTCCGGCGAACTCCGAGCTCTCTCTCCCCACACTCCCACACTTCACACCATGGGCGAAAGGTGCCCCGACAACCCAGTGGCGGCGAACGGCTTCGGTCGCTGCACCCTCCAGCCGTGGGAGGCCTGCTTGTACGAGTCGGGCTACATGGCGCCGCCGGAAATCCACCTCCCATCTGGATGGAGGCTCAACGCCGGTGGGATCCCGATTCCGCCGGAGCCGAAGCCCGAGGAGCTCGACGACAAGATCCAGGCAACCATCGCTGCCATGGAGGACCCGGACTGTTGGAGATATGCCCTAGAGGCAATAATAAAAGTGGTTATTATTATATCTTTGTGTTTATGATAAATGTTTACATTCATGCTATAATAGTATTAACCGGAAACATTAATACTTGTGTGATTTGTAAACTAAATTAGAGTCCCTGGTAAAGCCTCTTTATAATACTAGCTTGTTGGTTAATAGATGATCGTGGTTTCTCGATCATGAACATTGAGATGTTATTAACAACAAGATCATATCATTAGGAGAATGGTATGATGGACATACTCCTATAGATAAGCGTAGCATTAAGATCAAGTCATTTCAATAGTTCATTTGCTATAAGCTTTTTGATACATAGTAACCTAATTCCTTCGACCATGAGATCATGCTAATCACCATCACCGGAAGGATGCTTTGATGACATCAAACACCACACCGTAACTGTGTGGCTATAAAGGTGGCATTGAGTGTTCGAAAAGTATGTGTTGAGGCACATGGATCAAGAGTGGGATTTGTCCATCCATATGACGGATAGATATACTCTGGGCCCTCTCGGTGGAATGTCATCCAATTAGCTTGCAAGCATGTGACTAGCTCACAAGGGATCACATATCACGGGAACGAGAAAAGAGTACTTATCGGTAACAAGGTTGAACTAGGCATGCAGAGATACCGACGATCAAACCTCGGATAAGTAAACTATCGCGAGACAAAGGGAAATTGGTATCGTATGTAAGTGGTTCATTCGATCGCAGAGTAATCGTAGAAATATGTGGGAGCCATATGAATTTCCAAATTCCTCTATTGGTTATTAATCGGAGAAGTGTATTGGTATATCTATTTAATGAAACATAAATCTGAAACATTTGAAAAGTTCAAGGAATTTCAGAATGAAGTGGAGAACCATCATAACAGAAAGATTAAGTTTCTACGATCCGATCGTGGAGGTGAATATTTGAGTTATGATTTTCTCACGCATCTTAAAGCAAGTGGAATCGTTTCACAACTCACGCCACCCGGAACACCACAGCGCAATGGTGTGTCTGAACGCCGGAATCGAACCCTATTAGATATGGTCCGATCAATGATGTCTCTTACTGATTTGCCGTTATCATTTTGGGGTTATGCATTAGAAACCGCTGCATTCACTTTAAATAGGGCTCCATCTAAATCCGTTGAGACGACACCGTATGAACTGTGGTTTGGTGCTAAACCTAAGTTGTCGTTTCTTAAAGTTTGGGGATGCGAAGCTTACGTCAAGAAGTTGATGCCGGACAAGCTCGAACCCAAAGCGGAGAAATGCGTCTTCATAGGATACCCTAAGGAAACTATTGGGTATACCTTCTATCACAGAACCGAAGGCAAAGTGTTTGTCGCAAAGAACGGTTCATTTCTTGAGAAGGAGTTTCTCTCGAAAGAAGTGAGTGGGAGGAAAGTAGAGCTTGACGAGGTTATTGAACCTTCTCTTGAATTGGAGAGTAGCGCAGCACCTGAAATTGTTCCAGTGCCGCCTGCACCAACAATAGAGGAAGCTAATGACAAGGATCATGAAGCTTCGGATGATGCTGCTACTGAACGTCGCAGGTCGACAAGGTCGCGTGCCCCTCCTGGGTGGTACGGCAACCCTGTCTTGACTGTCTTGTTGGTAGAAGACAGTGAACCTACGAACTATGAGGAAGCGATGATGAGCCCAGACTCTGAGAAATGGCTGGAAGCCATGAAATCCGAATTGGGATCCATGAGCGAAAACCAAGTATGGACTTTGGTGGATCCTCCTAGCGACCGAAAGGCCGTTGAGTGCAAATGGATATTCAAGAAGAAAACGGACGCGGATGGTAATGTTACCGTCTATAAAGCACGGCTTGTCGCAAAAGGTTTTCGACAAGTTCAAGGTGTTGACTACGATGAGACTTTCTCTCCCGTAGCGATGTTTAAGTCCATTCGGATTTTATTAGCAATTGCTGCGTTTCATGATTATGAAATATGGCAGGTGGATGTCAAGACTGCGTTCCTCAATGGCAACATTGATGAAGAGTTGTATATGATGCAACCCGAAGGTTTTGTCGATCCTAAGGATGCTAGTAAAGTATGCAAACTTCAGCGTTCCATTTATGGACTGAAGCAAGCATCTCGGAGTTGGAACCTTCATTTTGATCAAGTGATCAAGAGTTTTGGATTTGTTCCAAATTGCTATGAAGCTTGTATCTACAAGAAAGTGAGTGGGAGCTCGGTGACGTTTCTGGTACTGTATGTGGATGACATATTGATTATCGGAAATGACATCAACATGCTTAACGATGTGAAGAGTTATTTGAACAAGTGTTTTTCAATGAAAGACCTAGGTGAAGCTGCTTATATATTGGGCATCAAAATCTATAGAGATAGACAAAGACGCCTGATAGCTTTAAGCCAGAGTACATACCTAGACAAAGTTCTGAAAAGGTTCAGAATGGATAAGGGAAAGAAAGGTTCAGTGCCTATGTTATCAGGTAAGATATTGAGCAAGGCTCAGTGTCCAGCTACGGTAAATGATAGGGAAGCTATGAGCAAAGTGCCTTATGCCTCGGCCATAGGTTCCATCATGTATGCCATGCTGTGTACTAGACCGGATGTGTCCAATGCTCTTAGTTTGACGAGCAGATATCAAAGTGATCCAGGAGTGGAACACTAGACAGCCGTGAAGAACATCCTAAAGTACCTAAATAGAACTAAAGAAATGTTCTTAGTCTATGGGGGTGATGAACAGCTTGTCGTAAAAGGTTACGTCGATGCTAGTTTCGACACCGACAAGGATGATTCCAAATCTCAGACAGGATACGTTTATATTTTGAATGGAGGAGCTATGAGCTGGAGAAGCTGCAAGCAAAGCGTGATCGCGGGATCTACAGTGGAAGCGGAATACATGGCTGCTGCAGAAGCGTCAAGTGAAGGAGTTTGGATCAGAAACTTCATCACTGAGCTTGGCGTGGTTCCAAGTGCATTGGACCCACTGGAGATATTGTGTGACAACACTGGCGCCATAGCACTCGCTAAGGAACCAAGATATCATCCAAAGACCAAGCATATCAACCGCAAGTTTCATATAATCCGAGATTATATAGCAGATGGAGATATGAAGATTAGCAAAGTACATACAGATCTGAATGTCGCAGATCCATTGACTAAACCTCTTCCACGTGTAAAACATGATCAACACCTCAGTGCCATGGGTGTGAGATTGTTGCCAGATGTAAACTAGATTATTGACTCTAGTGCAAGTGGGAGACTGTTGGAATTATGCCCTAGAGGCAATAATAAAGATGTTATTATTATAATTCTTGTTCATGATAAAGTTTATATTCCATGCTAGAATTGTATTAAGCGGAAACATTAATACTTGTGTGGTTTGTGAACAACACCGTGTCCCTGGTACGCCTCTAAGGACTAGCTCATTGATCAATGATGGTTAAGGTTTCCTAACCATACACATGAGTTGTCAATTGATAATGAGATCATATCATTGGGAGAATGATATGATGGACAGACCCAAACTAAGCGAAGCAATTAGATCGTTTCATCGTGTTCATCTTTGCGAAGCTTTTCCTATGTCAAATATTGTATTCCTTAGACCATGAGATAATACAACTCCCTGGTATCGGAAGAAAGCTTTGAGGTCATCAAACGTCATCCTATGAGAGGGTGATCATAAAGGTGTCTCTCAGGTGATCGGAAAGTATCTGTTGGGTTGTATGTATCGAGATGGAATTTGTCCCTCCCAAATCAGAGATATACTTCGGGCCCACTCGGTAATCGATATCAACACCGCTTGCAAGCATGTGGTTAAGGAGTTAATCACAAAGTGATATCGGATTACGGAACGAGTAAAGTACTTACTGTGAACAAGATTGAACTAGGTATGACGGTACCGACGATCGAATCTCGGGCAAGTAAAATATCGCGAGACGAAGGGAATATATATATGGGATTGATTGAATCCTGGCATCGTGGTTCATCTGATATGATCATCGATGAATGTGTGGGAGTCAATATGGGTGCCCAGACCCCGCTGTTGATTATTGATAGAAGATCATGTCTGCATATTCTCGAACCCGCAGAGTCACACACTTAACGTATCTCGACGCTAGGATAGATTGGATAATTGGTTTATGAATTTTTGTTCGAAGTCTCGGATGGGATCCGGGACATCACGAGAGGTTCCGGAATGGTCCGTAGAATAAGATTCATATAAGGCAGTGCAGTTTTTGGAGTTCGGAATTGTTCCGGGTTAATCGGTATTGTACCGGAAGCTTCTAGAACCTTTCGGAAGGGGACCAACGTGGCCCCACCTTCCGGGAGGGGGCATGGGCCTATGAGGGAGTGTCCTGGCCGCATTGGGCCAGGGGCACAAGGCCCCATAGGGCCCAGCCGATCCTAGAGAGTTTAAATCGTTTAAACTAGAGATAGGGTTTCTAGAAGAGGGGAGAGTCCATGCCCCCCACTCCTTATCCTTTGGGCTTGGGGGAGGGGCTAGGGCTGCGCCCCCCTCTATATAAAGAGGGGTGGGGGCGCACCAACCCCCCACACCTCTCCTCCAAACCCTAGCCGCCTTGCTAGCTTTCCTCTCTCCCTCCCGACTGTTTGTAGGCGAAGCCCTGCTGCAGAAATTCTCCACCATATACACCACGCCGTCGTGTTGTAGATCCAATCTATCTCTCCACCATACTTTCTGGTCCGAGGAAGGAGGAGACATCGAGGTGCCGCACGTGTGCATCTCACGGAGGCACCGCCACTTGTGGTGCTAGATCGGATCGGATCGCGAGGAGGAGAAGCGTGTACGACTACATCACCCACGTTCCGACGAACGTTCCGCTGTGCGAATCTTCAAGGGTATGAAGATCTAATCCAATCTCTCTCGTTGATTGCATCTCCTAGATTAGATCTTGGCTTTCCCTCTGTTCGCATCCGTAGAAAATTTTGATTTACTATGCCGCGAAACCTCTTCAGTGGTATCAGAGCTAGATCTATGCGTAGATGTGTTTCACGAGTAGAACGCAACATGGTTGTTGCGGGCGTTGATGTTTTCTATTGCAAGCCTCTTGTTTGTGTTCTTCTTATGACGCGGGATAGTGAGATTGAAGCGGTCCAGGCCAACCTTACGCGACGTCGTTCGCGAGACCGGCTCCGCACTTGACGTGTGGCTTGTTCCACACATGCGGCTGGTGGATGTCAGTTTCTCTCACTATAGTTGTCATGGGATTAACACCGGAGTTTGGCAACCATAATATCACTGTTGTGGCTTTCCGTAGGTAAGAATCGTTCTTAGCATCTACTCCCATAAGCCACGTAAAACATGCAACAACAAAGTAGAGGCGTCTAACTTGTTTTTGCAGGGAGTGTTTTCTGTGATATGGTATGGCCCAAGATGTGATGTGTATATTGTATGCGATGATCATGTTTTGTAATGTTTCACGACTTGCATGTCGATGAGTACACAACCGGCAGGATCCATATGGTTGTCTTTATAATTGTGTATGGCCTGCGAGTCAACTTCTTATACGCCATGTAATAGCTTTACTTTATCGCTAAGTAGTTAGCAATAGTTGTAGTTGCTATTTGTGGTGGAGGCAATCATGGTGGAGTGATGGAGATCATGCCGGAACGCACAAGATGGAGATCATTGCGCGAGGATTGGCTATACCATGTCACATAAAGTTATATGCATGTGATGTTTATCCCTTTATGTATCTTATTATGCTTAGATCGCGACGGTAGCATTATAAGATGATTCCTCACTTAAAGATCAAGATAAAAACTGTGTTCTCCCCAAGTATGCACCATTGCGAAAGTTCGTCGTGTCCAAGCATCACGTGATGATCGGGTGCTATAGACTCTACGCTCACATACAACGGGTGCAAGCCAGTTTTGCACACGCAGAAATACTTGGGTCTAGCTTGACGAGCCTAGCATGTACAGACATGGCCTCGGAACACAAGAACCGAAAGGTTAAGCATGAGTCATATGAGTGATATGATCGACACTTTGTTGTCCACCATTGAAACCACATCTCTTCTCGTGATGATCGGATTAGGTGTGGTGAATTTGGATCGTGTTCACTAAACAACTTGAGGGATGTTGAATTTAGTGGGAGTTCATCTAGTAATTTTATTAAATTGAACTATTTATCATGAACATAGTATAAATTGTACTTGCAAATACTGTAGATCACATGGCCAAGTCCAACTTCAACTTCAACGTTTTTGCTGAGAAGGAAAAGCTTAGAAACAATGGGTCTAACTTCACCAATTGGTTCCACAATCTAAGAATCATTCTGTCTGGCGGACAAAAGGACTATGTCCTTGGGAAAGCGTTAGGTGACCCCCCTGCTGCAACTGCGCCGGCTGATGAGAAAGCTGTCTATCAGTCGCGCAAAGATGATTATGGTGTGATTAAGAGCACCATGTTGTTTGCTATGGAACCGGAGCTTCAAAATTGTTTTGAAGAGTATCCTGGGCCCTTCGATATTCTCGAGGAGCTGAAAACCATGTTTCAGACTCAGGCCCGTTCTGAGAGATATGAGATCTCCGAGAAGTTCTTTAACTGCAAGATGGAGGAAGGGAGTTCCGTTAGTGAGCACGCCATAAAGATGTCGGGCTACACTCAACGCCTTGAGCAACTGGAATGCACGATTCCAGAGGAGCTCAAGATTGACAGGGTTCTGCAATCACTCCCTCCCAGCTACAAAAGTTTTGTAGTGACTCATAATCAGATTGGTTCCACTGATACGATCACCGAGCTCTTCGCAAAGCTGAAGGCTGCAGAGGTGGACATCAAGAAGGATAATCATGTGTTGATGGTCAACAAGCCCTCCTTTAAGAAAGGTAAGGGAGCAAAGAAACCCTTCAAGAAGGGCGGCGGCAAGCGCAATGCCCCTGCTGAGAAGAAGCTCAAGTCTGGTCGTAAGCCCGACACTGAGTGCTTCTATTGCAAGGACAAGGGTCACTGGAAGCGCAACTGTCCGAAGTACTTAGCGGACAAGAAGGCTGGCACCATCAAAGGTATATTTGATATACATGTTATTGATGTTTTCCTTACTAGCCCTCGTTGTAGTGCCTGGGTATTTGATACCGGTTCAGTTGCTAATATTTGTAACTCGAAACAGGAGCTACGGAATAGACGGCGGCTTGCGAGGGATGAGGTGACGATGCGCGTTGGCAACAGATCAAGAGTTGATGTGATGGCTGTCGGCACGCTCTCCTTAGTTTTACCTTCGGGATTAGTTTTAAACCTTAATAAATGTTATTATGTGCCTGCGTTGAGCATGAACATTATTTCTGGATCGTGTTTATTGCAAGACGGTTATTCATTTAAATCGGAGAATAATGGTTGTTCTATTTATATGAGTAACATCTTTTATGGTCATGCACCTCTTGTAAATGGTTTATTTCTTCTAAATCTCGAAAGGGATGAAACACACATCCATAACATTGAGGCTAAGAGATGCAAAGTAGATAGTGATAATACTACTTATTTGTGGCACTGTCGTCTAGGTCATATTGGTGTAAAGCGCATGAAGAAACTCCATTCTGATGGACTTTTGGAGTCTCTTGATTTTGAATCATTTGACACATGCGAACCATGCCTCATGGGCAAGATGATCAAAACCCCGTTCTCCGGTATGATGGAGCGAGCAACGGACTTGTTGGAAATCATACATACCGATGTATGCGGACCGATGAGTGTTTCGACGCGCGGTGAATATCGCTATTTCCTCACTTTTACCGATGACTTAAGTAGATATGGGTATATCTATTTAATGAAACATAAATCTGAAACATTTGAAAAGTTCAAGGAATTTCAGAATGAAGTGGAGAACCATCGTAACAGAAAGATTAAGTTTCTACGATCCGATCGTGGAGGTGAATATTTGAGTTATGATTTTCTCACGCATCTTAAAGCAAGTGGAATCGTTTCACAACTCACGCCACCCGGAACACCACAGCGCAATGGTGTGTCTGAACGCCGGAATCGAACCCTATTAGATATGGTCCGATCAATGATGTCTCTTACTGATTTGCCGTTATCATTTTGGGGTTATGCATTAGAAACCGCTGCATTCACTTTAAATAGGGCTCCATCTAAATCCGTTGAGACGACACCGTATGAACTGTGGTTTGGTGCTAAACCTAAGTTGTCGTTTCTTAAAGTTTGGGGATGCGAAGCTTACGTCAAGAAGTTGATGCCGGACAAGCTCGAACCCAAAGCGGAGAAATGCGTCTTCATAGGATACCCTAAGGAAACTATTGGGTATACCTTCTATCACAGAACCGAAGGCAAAGTGTTTGTCGCAAAGAACGGTTCATTTCTTGAGAAGGAGTTTCTCTCGAAAGAAGTGAGTGGGAGGAAAGTAGAGCTTGACGAGGTTATTGAACCTTCTCTTGAATTGGAGAGTAGCGCAGCACCTGAAATTGTTCCAGTGCCGCCTGCACCAACAATAGAGGAAGCTAATGACAAGGATCATGAAGCTTCGGATGATGCTGCTACTGAACGTCGCAGGTCGACAAGGTCGCGTGCCCCTCCTGGGTGGTACGGCAACCCTGTCTTGACTGTCTTGTTGGTAGAAGACAGTGAACCTACGAACTATGAGGAAGCGATGATGAGCCCAGACTCTGAGAAATGGCTGGAAGCCATGAAATCCGAATTGGGATCCATGAGCGAAAACCAAGTATGGACTTTGGTGGATCCTCCTAGCGACCGAAAGGCCGTTGAGTGCAAATGGATATTCAAGAAGAAAACGGACGCGGATGGTAATGTTACCGTCTATAAAGCACGGCTTGTCGCAAAAGGTTTTCGACAAGTTCAAGGTGTTGACTACGATGAGACTTTCTCTCCCGTAGCGATGTTTAAGTCCATTCGGATTTTATTAGCAATTGCTGCGTTTCATGATTATGAAATATGGCAGATGGATGTCAAGACTGCGTTCCTCAATGGCAACATTGATGAAGAGTTGTATATGATGCAACCCGAAGGTTTTGTCGATCCTAAGGATGCTAGTAAAGTATGCAAACTTCAGCGTTCCATTTATGAACTGAAGCAAGCATCTCGGAGTTGGAACCTTCGTTTTGATCAAGTGATCAAGAGTTTTGGATTTGTTCCAAATTGCTATGAAGCTTGTATCTACAAGAAAGTGAGTGGGAGCTCGGTGACGTTTCTGGTACTGTATGTGGATGACATATTGATTATCGGAAATGACATCAACATGCTTAACGATGTGAAGAGTTATTTGAACAAGTGTTTTTCAATGAAAGACCTAGGTGAAGCTGCTTATATATTGGGCATCAAAATCTATAGAGATAGACAAAGACGCCTGATAGCTTTAAGCCAGAGTACATACCTAGACAAAGTTCTGAAAAGGTTCAGAATGGATAAGGGAAAGAAAGGTTCAGTGCCTATGTTATCAGGTAAGATATTGAGCAAGGCTCAGTGTCCAGCTACGGTAAATGATAGGGAAGCTATGAGCAAAGTGCCTTATGCCTCGGCCATAGGTTCCATCATGTATGCCATGCTGTGTACTAGACCGGATGTGTCCAATGCTCTTAATTTGACGAGCAGATATCAAAGTGATCCAGGAGTGGAACACTAGACAGCCGTGAAGAACATCCTAAAGTACCTAAATAGAACTAAAGAAATGTTCTTAGTCTATGGGGGTGATGAACAGCTTGTCGTAAAAGGTTACATCGATGCTAGTTTCGACACCGACAAGGATGATTCCAAATCTCAGACAGGATACGTTTATATTTTGAATGGAGGAGCTATGAGCTGGAGAAGCTGCAAGCAAAGCGTGATCGCGGGATCTACAGTGGAAGCGGAATACATGGCTGCTGCAGAAGCGTCAAGTGAAGGAGTTTGGATCAGAAACTTCATCACTGAGCTTGGCGTGGTTCCAAGTGCATTGGACCCACTGGAGATATTGTGTGACAACACTGGCGCCATAGCACTCGCTAAGGAACCAAGATATCATCCAAAGACCAAGCATATCAACCGCAAGTTTCATATAATCCGAGATTATATAGCAGATGGAGATATGAAGATTAGCAAAGTACATACAGATCTGAATGTCGCAGATCCATTGACTAAACCTCTTCCACGTGTAAAACATGATCAACACCTCAGTGCCATGGGTGTGAGATTGTTGCCAGATGTAAACTAGATTATTGACTCTAGTGCAAGTGGGAGACTGTTGGAATTATGCCCTAGAGGCAATAATAAAGATGTTATTATTATAATTCTTGTTCATGATAAAGTTTATATTCCATGCTAGAATTGTATTAAGCGGAAACATTAATACTTGTGTGGTTTGTGAACAACACCGTGTCCCTGGTACGCCTCTAAGGACTAGCTCATTGATCAATGATGGTTAAGGTTTCCTAACCATACACATGAGTTGTCAATTGATAATGAGATCATATCATTGGGAGAATGATATGATGGACAGACCCAAACTAAGCGAAGCAATTAGATCGTTTCATCGTGTTCATCTTTGCGAAGCTTTTCCTATGTCAAATATTGTATTCCTTAGACCATGAGATAATACAACTCCCTGGTATCGGAAGAAAGCTTTGAGGTCATCAAACGTCATCCTATGAGAGGGTGATCATAAAGGTGTCTCTCAGGTGATCGGAAAGTATCTGTTGGGTTGTATGTATCGAGATGGAATTTGTCCCTCCCGAATCAGAGATATACTTCGGGCCCACTCGGTAATCGATATCAACACCGCTTGCAAGCATGTGGTTAAGGAGTTAATCACAAAGTGATATCGGATTACGGAACGAGTAAAGTACTTACTGTGAACGAGATTGAACTAGGTATGACGGTACCGACGATCGAATCTCGGGCAAGTAAAATATCGCGAGACGAAGGGAATATATATATGGGATTGATTGAATCCTGGCATCGTGGTTCATCTGATATGATCATCGATGAATGTGTGGGAGTCAATATGGGTGCCCAGACCCCGCTGTTGATTATTGATAGAAGATCATGTCTGCATATTCTCGAACCCGCAGGGTCACACACTTAATGTATCTTGACGCTAGGATAGATTGGATAATTGGTTTATGAATTTTTGTTCGGAGTCTCGGATGGGATCCGGGACATCACTAGAGGTTCCGGAATGGTCCGGAGAATAAGATTCATATAAGGGAGTGCAGTTTTTGGAGTTCGGAATTGTTCCGGGTTAATCGGTATTTTACCGGAAGCTTCTAGAACCTTCCGGAAGGGGAAAAACGTGGCCCCACCTTCCGGGAGGGGGCATGGGCCTATGAGGGAGTGTCCTGGCCGCATTGGGCCAGGGGCACAAGGCCCCATAGGGCCCAGCCGATCCTAGAGAGTTTAAATCGTTTAAACTAGAGATAGGGTTTCTAGAAGAGGGGAGAGTCCATGCCCCCCAGTCCTTATCCTTTGGGCTTGGGGGAGGGGCTAGGGCTGCGCCCCCCCCTCTATATAAAGAGGGGTGGGGGCGCACCAACCCCCCACACCTCTCCTCCAAACCCTAGCCGCCTTGCTAGCTTTCCTCTCTCCCTCCCGACTGTTTGTAGGCGAAACCCTGCTGCAGAAATTCTCCACCATATACACCACGCCGTCGTGTTGTAGATCCAATCTATCTCTCCACCATACTTGCTGGTCCGAGGAAGGAGGAGACGTCGAGGTGCCGCACGTGTGCATCTCACGGAGGCACCGCCACTTGTGGTGCTAGATCGGATCGGATCGCGAGGAGGAGAAGCGAGTACGACTACATCACCCACGTTCCGACGAACGTTCCGCTGTGCGAATCTTCAAGGGTATGAAGATCTAATCCAATCTCTCTCGTTGATTGCATCTCCTAAATTAGATCTTGGCTTTCCCTCTGTTCGCATCCGTAGAAAATTTTGATTTACTATGCCGCGAAACCTCTTCAGTTTGGAGTCTAGAAGGTTCACCGGACCGGAAGGGGAATGGTCCATGAATGTGTCATGGGTAAGTGGAATGATTGTATCATTTGCTAGGTCACTTGGTTTAGGCATTTGCGAGAGAGAATTAAAGCTCTAAATTGGAAGTCAAAATGGAGGTTTGAAAAGTCAAACTGGAACAATGGTTTCCTAGTGAAAGAAGGAAAGAGTCCTTCCTTCAATCCAACTTGGGGTTGGGTTTGGATTCAAACCCTCCCCTCCCAAGGCTGCCCCCTCTCATAAATAGAGGGGGATGGCTGCCCCAAACAACACCAAGACATCCCTCCCCACCCCGTGCGCCGCCGCCGGCGGCCCGTCGCCGTCGCCCCAGCCGCCGCTGACTCCTCCTCCTCCACTCCGGCCTTCTAAACCTAGATCGCCGGAAAACCATAGATCCACCATAACTCGCACCGGCTTAGGCGAAGCCCTGCGGGATCTTCCCTCTACTTCTGACACCATGCCGTCGTGTTGCCGGAATTGCGAGGGAGAACTACAACCTCCGCTGCCTGCTGGAACAAGGGAGAGGAAGGTCTTCATCGAGTACCGAACGTGTGATCGACTGCGGAAGCGCTGCCAGAACGCAGCGTTGGAAGGATCGTCTACGCGATCTTGAGATCGGCAAGTGTACGACTACATCACCCACGAGAATCTGCTCTCGTTAACCGCTTTGGAATCTTCGAGGGTGAGATTCTAATCGACCCGTTGCTACAATCTAGTAGATAGATCTTGGCTTGTTTGTTTGTTTGCATGCAGTAGAATTTTTTTGTTTTCCATGCTACGAACCCCTACACGGACCTCGCTGAGGATCCGGACAACCACGTCTTCTGGGAACAACATCTCGCCCACCGGCGGCAGCAGGCGCTCGTCCACCACGAGGGGCCGCCGGGCTCGCCGCCGAAGAGGAACAACGCGACTGGGCACCGCCGCTGCTGGAGCGCTCCCGGACGCACCCTCGCCGCCGTGCTGGAGCACATCCACGGCGGCAACGAGCCCCGCCTAGGCTTCCCCCGCAACCCCACACCGTCGTTAAGGGCGAGGCGCCATCCTCCGGCCAACTGGCTGCCGAGGAGGATGGCTAGCCTCTCCTCTTCGTCCTCGGCCTCGGCGACCCGCTCCTCCGGGTATGCGCCGGCAACTTCGTCGCCGCTTCAGCCGGTTAAGTGGGAGCCGGAGACGCCGGTACGGTCGCCGCCGAGGACCAGGTCACACGGCATCATCATCAACGAGCCGCGCGCTCCATCGCCGCCCACCGGCCGTCTCCGCCTTCGCAAGCCGAAGCCGTAGGACTGGGCGGTGCCTATCGACGAGGATGCATTCGTCGTCAAGATGGCGGTGGAGTAGTCCCTGCGGGAGGCGGCGCCGCAGCCGCCGGTAGAGCCGTCCTCGCCGGACATACTCGCTTGTTCCAGGGCGGACTGGGGAGAGACGGAGCGGCGGCGCATCCATCGCCTGTAGCAGGAGGCCGAATGCCAGGCCTGGTCTGGCCGCGTTCTCGCCTACCAGGGTGCACCGGTCGTCGTCCTCGACGGCGACGAGGCCATCCCCTCCTACCAGCCCTGGAGGTGCGGCGACGCAGGCCAGGGGAGCCCCCGCTCGCCACAGCCGCCGAGCGACGACGAGGACGATGACACGGCCGATTCTGGCTACACGTCCTTCTACGGCCACCTCGGCATGTAGAAGCAGCGACGACATCGGCGAAGGTATCTAGACTTGTTTTAGTATATAGGTTATTATCTAGCAGCGACGACATCGTCCTTTTTTAATGTTTTTAGTTTATTATCTAGTATTATACTCTCTCCGTTCCAAAATATAAGATGTTTTAGTTTTGTGAAGCGAATGTATCTAGACTTGTTTTAGTATATAGGTTCATTCAACTTTAGGGTGAATCTAAACACTAAAAGAAGTCTAGATTCATTTTCTTCACAAACCTAAAACATCTTATATTTTGAAACGGAGGGAGTAGTTTTCAATTCAGTGTAATCCGCCTATATTCGTCCAAATTTAATGAAATCCGTCTGAATTTTCGTGAAACGCGGGAATCGACCTAAAAACGCGAGTGGAAAACTCAGCGTTTACATATCAAAATTAAATTTCAAGTCCGGTCTAAAGTTGGTCCGAATTTCGTCATGAAATCGCCCAAGTGGGATGCTCTTAAGCGCAATCCAGCCGCTCCCAAGACCCAGGGCAGAGCAGGCAGCAGCGCAAACCCGACGCAGTCCGACCCAGTACGAGTGCGATCCAGCGCAACGCGACGCAGTGCGAGTGCGACGCAGTGCGAGTGCGACACAACGCAGGCAGGCGCTTATAAATGGTTGGGTCCCACGTACTACCACCGTTATATAAATCGAATAATTTTCTCTTTGTTCCCCTGTGCCGCTCCAATCCCCAATCCCCAACACCAGTTCCCCTCGAGAAAGAAATCCCCAACACCAGTCACCAGCAGTCGGCGCTAAAGCGATCGATGCAGCCCCGCCGCGAGTTCGGTTTCCCTCTCGGCGCCAAGCGCAGGCGCTCGCCGGAGTTCCCCTGCGTGTCCCGCTTCCGGCAGCGGCGGCTCATCGCCTTCCTCGCGCGCCACAAGTTCAACCGCACCTTGGATATGTACGCATGCGTTTGTCCTTTAAAATCTCTGCTGCAATGCCCATCTCTTGACGATGATTCGGGCCGCGCAGGTTTGTCGCTGAGACGGACGTGTTCATGTGCATGAAGCACCTGCTCGACCTGGTGCAGGCGGGCTCGTGGGCCGACGCCATCGACTACCTCTCCCGCTTCCTGCCGTCCGACCGCCGCCTGGGCATCCACGGCCGCGCCCTCTTCCACTTCCTCCGCGTCCACAAGGCCATCGACGACATCATCGCCGGAGCCCCGGAGGCCCGCTCCGTCACGGCGGCTCTCGAACAGTGCATCATCCGCCACCCCACCAAGAGCCACGCCATCACCAGGTTCCGTGCCATCTTCTCCTCCCTCCTCTGTTCCAAGAGATTCAGGTACTGTAAAAAACTGCACTTTCTTATCGCTCCTCCAATCATGCATTCAAAGGGCATCCATGACCCAGTGGATCCTTGATTCCGCTCGCGCAGGGCCGTCCTGGACTTGGAGCGCGTGAGGCTCCAGGCGTCCTTGACTGTCATTGACTTGGTTTATAAGACTCCAGAGTTGAAGGACCATATGGCACCCCTCCGCGGCCCAATGGAACCCCAGAAAGTACTTCCCATGGCCTTCGGCTACGCTAGGTACTCTACCAATCCCTACTGGTTCAATCATGCTGTTATCTCTTGACTCAGTTTTTGATCGCCTCGCATACACATATACCATGCAAACTTTCTTTGCTAGTTTCCGTCCGAGGCGCCACGTGAAGAAACGACGCGGCCCGGCCCTGGCCTCTGTTGTGGCTGGGCTCTATCTTCAGAAGAAGAACAAGTATGTAGATCATGAACTATATGCATATCTTGTGATCAAATTAAACACTCTTTATGATGGAAATTCACGCACCTAAATTTGTTCCTTGTTCTGTCTGTGCAGGCTGCCTTCTTCTCCTCCAAGTGATCACTCTGAAGGGTTAAGTCGTGGTAAAGTATCCCCACAAAACAAATATCTTGTGGCTACTTTCAAAGTTATGCACTGTAGTATTCATATATGTGCACTGATTGGATGGCAGAATCATTAATTAAGGCGAAGGAATGGCTTGTGGATCTTGTTGGTAAAACTTCTTGTTATTTATGAGTTGGTAACTTCATACACAAGAACAACTGATCCCATGAACTTACGTGATCTAATTCAGATGAAAGTTTGGAAGCTGGTAAGCGGAGTGAAGAGGATCTGCCTCAGTCTGCCCCTAACAAAGGTAAATTCACACACTCTCCGTTCAGCAAATATTTAGCTTAGTCTCACTTGAAGAAATTCCTTAGTTTTGTTCACCAAAAGACTTCAGTTTCTGCATTGGCATCGTCTCTGTCTAAGTGTCTATAATAACTTTCGGAGTCCTTGTTGGTCACATCTGCACTTGTCAAGCCAATCTCCAGAAACTCTGTAGCTTATATCTCCACAAATTTAGAATGCATAACTCATGCAACGATAATGCTTGTTTTCGTCTCTCATTAAATTTGTTACACTGCACTGATTTATCTCTGTTGCAACTGTATTTTTGCTCTTACCACATCAATTTTGGGGCCTACTATGAACCTGTAATACATTGTGAAGCTACATTCTCCGGCACAATTTATTGGTTTGGCTGCTTACTTCCTATTATTTCTAACTTCTGAACTCATGTCAGGTGCTCCTGTTACCCCGGTCTTGCAGGCTAATATTGCAACCTTCAAAAGGCCGGTCAGTGATAATAGTAAGTTAACTGAACAACATCAATGATTTCAATACCCTCATGCCCTCGTGAAATTTACTCCATTTTCCCTCTAATTATATATATGTACATCCGTTCATTTGTTGTCAATAATCTTGTCTTTTTTCAATTGCAGAATTATTCAGCAAGGCAGAGGAATGGGCGGTATATCTTATAGGTCTGTTCTGCATGTTTTTCATTTGCTCCTTTACCTGTTCATTTCTGCATCAACCATTGTGCTCAACTTATTGTTGATCACTATCTTGGTTACACAATAGCAACTGATGAAACTTATATGATCTTCAGATGACCGTTTGGAAGCTTGGCCAGTTAAGGGTCAAGATTATCCGCCTCCGTTTTCGTGCAAGGATGGTAACTCTTTCACCCATCAGATATATCTTGCTTTAATGACCTCTAGTTTAGTCAATTGTCATTATTTCCCATTCTTCCTATCGGTGATCTTTACTGGCTGTAAATATTCGTGTCACCCTTTTTGGCCACATCCGCATTTCCAGAGACCACAGCAGTATAGGGCAATTTATCTGCAAAATTGGAATTAGCTCGTATTACTGACCTTAAGTTGGTACCAGTATCACTGTGTTCTGCTTTTTTTATATTTTTTACCGCCAGTTTATTGCTCTTATCTCACCGACTTTGTTGTTTTTTGCTTTTGAAGTGGTCCAGTTTATTCTTGTGCTGTGGCATGTGCACACATAATACGCATCCATGATTTAGATTTGCCTGCACCATTATGGTTGTATTTTTATGCATGTTGTTCTTGATGCACTGACTTGCTTTTGAAGTGCTCTGCTATGCTTAGGATGTTCCTGTGCGGTGACCTACGTATAAGCAGTATGTCACCATAATAAATTCTCACACTATTATTATTTGATTCATATGCACATCGTTTATGCTATTTCCAAAAGTTAATCTTTAGAAGATCTATGGTGGATACATATTTCCCTGGGTTTCCATTTTTCCATTTTTTGTTGGTTGCTTGGACATTTTGTAACTCTGTTATGTGCATAATAATTCAGAATAAAGCATCCTGTCAGGCTTGATGCTATTCTTTGCACTTCATTGCTGCTGTTTATAAGTGCCAAACCCCTTTACAGGTGATCATGTTGCCCCAGTCTCACAGACTATGCCCGAAAGCTTGACAAGTCCTGCTAAAAATTCAACGACTACATCAGTCAGAGAGGCAGGTAAATTGGTTCAACATCCTTTATATATCTAAACCAGCATAAACCCACCACAAAATTTATTGTAAAAACTGTTTGCTGTTAGAAGTACCAAGTATACTTGTTAACAGGTTATGTGCTTTATGATTAACGATTTTATATTTCCCATGCTTCGATTTCATTAATTCAGATTATAACTGGCCATGCTTCTTTCTGCTCCCCTCTTACCAGCTGATATCCGTGGAACGTTATTTTCGAAATGAAGTGGAAGTTTTAAACTTGTGTACTTACAGATAGGTCTCTCTTGATCTCATCAGACTTTAATGCAAAGAAATCATTGTTAAACAACCAAGTTGTGTACTAGCTCACATGTTGGACTTGTAACGTTTGTGTGTCGTACGAGTCCAGGAAATTGTAACCACCGCATCGTTTATCTATAAGGTGTGGTGGATAGATTTGGTTAGCGTTAAGATAGACATCACGTGAGTTTGTAACAAGGACATCGATCGATCTGGATGAGATCGATCCGATCGCCTCCCCCTGTAATTCTCTCAGCAGTTGTTCCCTGCCACATATATAACACGCAAGCCGCTCGAGGTAAAGGGCACGACTTCTACCAACACCCCATAAAAACTTACATGGTATCAGAGCTAGTCTTCCTCAATCTCATCTAGCTATGTCGACGGATACCGCCTCCTCCTCTCGTGCCACGATGTCAAACCCTCTCGCCGGGTCGTCTGTTGCGGAGAAGCTGACGCTGGAGAACTATCTCCTACGGGAGATGGCGGTGCTCCCTGCCATCCGGGGAGCCCAGCTGGAGGACTTCATCAGTGGCGATAGGAAGGCGCCCCCAAAAACCCTCATCGTCGCCAAAGGGGAAAAGGGGGACACCGAAGAAGTGCCCAACCAATATTATGCCGCATGGGTAAACACTGATCAACACATCCTCTCTTACCCCATTAACTCCTTTTCGAAGGGAGGTGCTGGTTTCTGTTGTAGGCTTGAAGACATCCGCCGCTGTCTGGAAGGCGGTCAAGACGATGTTCGCAGCGCAATCTCGGGCGAGGATCGCCAATCTCTAGGTGCTGCTCACCAAGACCAAGAGGGAGAACTTCCCCTTGGCCCAGGCATACTTCGGCAGGATGAAAGGCCTGGCCGATGAACTCGCTACAGCAGGCCGCGTCATCGACGATGACGAGCTGGTAGAGTACATACTCGCCGGCCTCGACGACACCTACAACCTAGTCTTTGCCGCCATCGGGAATGGGGCCGACTTCATTAGCCTCTCTGAGCTCTACGCACGTGTCACCGGCTACGAAAACCGGATGCAACTCCTCGGCAACGACTACAACCCCTCCACCAACATGGCAGGACGTGGTCGTGGCCATGGGAGATGTGGCCGTGGCGCTCCACGTGGACGTGGAGGCCGCGAAGGTGGCCGTGGCCAGAACCAGGGCCGCGGCGGTGGTGGAGGCGGCCGCCCCAACCAGGGCAACGGCGACGACGGTGGAAAAGGCGGTAACCACCCCACCTGCCAAATCTGTGGCAAGCAAGGCCACGAGGCGTGGAAGTGCTGGTACCACTTCGACGAGGATGACGAGGAGGAGAGGCACGCCAACGCCATTCACTCCCATCGCATCGACACCAACTAGAATTGCGACACGGGCGCCACCGACCACATCACTGGCGAGCTTGACAAGCTCACCATGAAGGAGAGGTACCACGGCCATGACCAAGTGCACACGGCTAGTGGAGCAGGTATGAACATTAAGCATGTTGGTCATTCATTTGTTCAAACCCCATCATCTAATCTACACCTCAAAAATGTCCTTCATGTTCCTAATGCCACAAAAAGTCTTGCCTTAATTCATTGTCTTACAAGAGACAATAATTGTTTTGTTGAATCACCCTTGGAATTTCTATGTAAAGGACAAGGCAACGGAGAAGGTGGTGCTTGAAGGGGATTGCGTTAGGGTTAGTTTCATCATCATCATCATCATCGCCATTCAATAAAGAGGCCTTCAACATCTCCAAACCTTCCTCAGAAGCTTGGCATAGTCGTCTTGGTCATTCCTCGTTTCAAGTTGTTCAACAAGTAGTTCAAAAGCATGAGCTCCCATGCTCTCAAGAGTCTAGAAATAATGTAGTTTGTGACTCATGTCAAAAAGCTAAAATTCATCAATTGCCTTACCCAAAGTCTACTAGTGTATCCACCTCCCCCCTTGAACTTGCCTTCTCTGATGTATGGGGACCAACACCTAGTTCTGTTGGCAGATACACTTATTATGTAAGTTTCATCGATGATTTTAGCAAGTACACTTGGATTTATCTTCTCAAGCAAAGATCAGATGTTTTTCAAGTCTTTCGAAATTTCCAACAACTTGTTGAACGCCAGTTTAATACCAAAATCCTCACACTAAAAAGTGATTGGTGAGGTGAATATGAAAAGCTAAATTCTTTCTTTCAAAATTTTTGCATTGCACATCATGTGTCTTGTCCTTATGCCCATCAACAAAATGGCTCAGCTGAAAGAAAACATAGACACATTGTTGAATAGGACTTTCTCTCCTTGCAAATGCATCCATGCCATTAAAATTTTGGGACGAGGCTTTCTTAACTTCCACATATCTTATGAACATCCTCCCTACGAAAGTCATCAACAATGAAACTCCCATGGAAAGGCTCCTAAAAAAGGTTCCTGATTATTCCTCTCTTAGAATATTTGGATGTACTTGCTGGCCTAATCTTAGGCCCTTCAACAAACTAAAATTAGCTTTTCGTTCCACTCAGTGCGTTTTCCTTGGCTATAGTCCTATGCATAAGGGTGTCAAGTGTCTTGAAGTATCCACCGGGCGTATATACATTTCCCGTGACGTGGTATTCGATGAGACCGTGTTTCCTTTTTAGAATTTACGTCCTAATGCGGGTGCCCTTCTTCGCAAGAAGATTCTTCTCCTTCATGATCATTCTCCACAACACTTGGATACATATAATGGGGATGAACAATGCAATGAACTAACAGCTAATGATTCTATAAATCCTTCTAGTTTTGTTGCTCCTCAGCTGTAGCATAGGTGCGTACAAGATGGAGCTTCCAGAATTGCACCCATCGGTGAAAGAAACGCTGAAAACGGTGCTGAAACGGAGACATATGATCATATGCAAGAAGCTATGT
The DNA here is from genome assembly GCA_916181665.1 of Avena sativa. Lineage (NCBI taxonomy): Eukaryota > Viridiplantae > Streptophyta > Magnoliopsida > Poales > Poaceae > Avena > Avena sativa. Next base: position 387,534,188 of record OV702280.1, on the reverse strand, counting down.
CGGGCGCGAAGCATGAGGGGGATCCGGCACGGAATTATGTGTGCCCCTCGCCAATCACTGGAACCTACGACGCGTTGAACACGCGTGGCGGTCAGCCGACATCCGCGTCAGGCGCGCCAGCGAACCTGCATCGGCAAGCCCGGTGAGCGACCCCGCACGCGCGTGGTGTACACGCGCCGGTCGACAACCGCGTCAGGTGGACCCCGGCGTCCAGTCCTGGACGAATCCGAGCACGCCATGTCAACCGAATCTCCGTCGACGATCGCGCCCTCGACAGCGACGTCGCCCTGGTTCAGATGGATCTGCTGCAGGAACTGCTCCTGTGGCACGCGGTGTGACTTCAGCAAACTCTCTGCCTCAAACTCGTCTTCGTACTGGTAAATCGAGAGGAGAAGGTACACAAATAATTTTATCAAACTTGGCTTATCTTGTACAGTAGGAGAACCTGAAAACTTGCAAGTAGCTTTGAAAAGTCCAATGCTTTAGTAGAGAACAAAACTTGGCATCTAGTTCCTTTTAGTCAAGGAAAGAATTTGATAGATAGTAAATGGGTCTATAAGTTTAAGAGAAAATCTGATGGTACAATTGATATATACAAAGCTAGGCTAGTTGCTAAAGGCTTTAAACAGAGATATGGCATAGATTATGAGGACACTTTTAGTCCAGTTGTAAAAGCTGCTACCATCAGACTGGTTTTAGCAATTTCAGTTTCCAAAGGATGGACACCCAGACAACTAGATGTAAAGAATGCGTTTCTTCATGGCATTCTGGAAGAAGAGGTGTATATGAGACCGCCACCTGGTTATGAAGATCCAAAGGCACCATCTCATGTGTGCAAGTTGGACAAGTCACTTTATGGTTTAAAACAAGCGCCAAGAGCATGGTTCTCCAAGCTAAGCTCAAAGTTACAAGAGCTTGGTTTTGAAGGGTCCAAAGCTGATACCTCACTTTTTATATACAACAAGCAGGTATCACTATGTATGTGCTTGTATATGTAGATGACATCATTGTTGCTAGTTTTACTGACAAAGCCACTAATGCATTGCTGAAAGATTTGAGCACTTCCTTTGCGTTAAAGGATTTAGGTGATCTACACTATTTCTTGGGCATTGAGGTAAAACGTTTTGGAGATGGGTTAATATTGACTCAAGAAAAATATGCCTTAGATTTACTCAAGAGAGTGGGTATGTTTACATGTACATCATCACCTACACCTTTGTCTGCTTCAGAAAAACTTTCAGCTGTAGAAGGAGAAACTCTTGGTGAAGAAGATGGCACAAGGTACAAAAGCATTGTGGGAGCACTCCAATATCTTACACTGATAAGGCCAGATATTTCATTCTCGGTAAACAAGGTTTGTCAGTTTCTCCATGCCCCTACCACTATGCACTGGTCAGCAGTTAAAAGAATTTTGAGATATGTCAAAGGAACTGTAGATCTTGGTATAACATTTAGGAGGTCCTCCACACTTGTGAGTGCATTCTCAGATGCTGAATGGGCTGACTATGTAGATGATAGAAGATCTACAGGAGGTTTTGCTATGTACTTTGGGCCTAACCTCATTTCATGGAGTGCAAGAAAACATGCAACAGTGTCAAGGTCAAGTACAGAAGCTGGGTACAAATCCTTGGCCAATGCTACAGTTGAAATAATTTGGACCGAATCATTATTGAATGAGCTGGGAATTAAGAGGAATCAAGTTCCATGTCTATGGTGTGATAATATGGGTCCAACATATCTTTCTGCTAATCCTATTTTTCATGCCAGGACTAAACACATAGAGATTGACTTTCACTTTGTGAAAGAAAGGGTAGCAAGAAAACTTCTTGACATCAGATTCATTTCTACCAAGGACCAGGTGGCTGATGGTTTCACGAAGGCACTACCAGTGCGCAAGTTTGAAGAGTTTATACACAATCTCAGCCTCAAGAGAGCTGAGATTGAGGAGGGGTGTTAAACAACCAAGTTGTGTACTAGCTCACGTGTTGGACGTTTTGTGTGTCGTACGAGTCCAGGAAATTGTAACCACCGCATCGTTTATCTATGAAGTGTGGTGGATAGATTTGGTTAGCGCTAAGATAGACATCACGTGAGTTTGTAACAAGGACATCGATCGATCTGGATGAGATCGATCCGATCGCCTCCCCCTGTAATTCTCTCGGCAGTTGTTCCCTGCCGCATATATAACACGCAAGCCGCCCGAGGTAAAGGACACGGCTTCTACCAACACCTCATAAAAACTTACAATCATGTGCTGACTGTTCTTTAATTGAAAAGCTTTTTCATAAAACATTGCTCATTGAATCCTATGGTGTTAGATAACTGGTTATGCGAAATTTGAGTAAAAGGAGTTTTATGCAAAATTTTAGTAGTGTCATGTCCTTATGATACTCAACCTAGTGTTCGGCTTGCTATTCTTGGGCAGGCACAATAATATTTTGAGTCAATATCAAACAGCATGGCCAGTTATATTCTTCGTGGCAGCCATCCTTATATGGTTTGTGTAGTCCCAGTGATGTACTGTCCGTGATAGCTGCCTGAAAACTAGCTGCATACTAAATCATGATTTTGTTCGTTGAGTCTGTACCGATAGTATTATTTGCTCCTCCTACCTTTTACTCTTTGTGTCAATTCACAAATCCATCTGATAAAGAAGAACACACACAACCTTTGTTTGCTTTCCCTGTGCAGGTTTTGTTATTGTAAAGGAAGCAGCGGCAGCAGCAATTCTTTCTTTCTTTAATGCTGTGTCTCATCATGGCTTCTTCCTTCTTTAGCGTCGCTGCATCATTTGGGGCACTAAAGCCCTTCTTGCCTTTGTGATTGTGAGCAAAATCCATGATGCTTCCCAGCTCCCAAATGGCCATACAACTCACGCTCCTACTCATTTCATGTAGCCTTTACAGTATGTATTCTTCTTCTTCTTTCTCCACATCCTCCTCTCTTGCATTGCTGCTTCTGCTCGCTATCTCCACCTGCTTCTCCTTGCTCTTCTCAAACCTCAGACAGCTGATCAAAACCAGCTGCCACAAAGCTTCCATGGAGGAGGAGGCTGTTCATCGTCAAGAGAAGAGCGCCGTGCCACAAGATGATGAGGTGTCCGGGGAGGAGGAGGCAGGAAGCCTCTCGGGGTCTTCTGGTTTCCCGGTGAGCGAAGAGTGGACCGATGAAGTTTCGGTGTCCGACGATGATGACGATGACGACGATGAGAGCCTTATCGAGATCTCCCTTGTTGATGGCCACTATGTGGGACATAAGGAGAAATGCCCAAGCTGGAAGAAGGAGCAGGATCTCCTCGCTGGCTTCCTGCCTGACTTGATGCTCGACAAGAGGGACTTCATGGACATCTACTCGGAGATTGGCGAAGAGGACAACATGATCGAGATCGATATTGCCAGGGGCTCCATCAAGTGCACAAACTTCGGCATCAAAGCATGAGAGGTTTGGTGAAGATAAAATCTTTCTCTCCAGTGCTTTCATCTGGAAAAAAAGGAGCCCGTATAGTAGGCCGTACTGCTCTACATGTGGTTTAATGCCTTGATTTTACTTACAAGTGCCCAGTTGTTCATTCGTGATTCTTCGGTGGAAAGCTGCCTTGCTGCATCTCCGTTTCTTGTGCTTTCTGAATATTACTTATTACAGATGAAATAACACAAGCGTGCACATATTTTGATCAACAAAAAAAAAGTAAAGTTTACAATTTCTTCTTCCTGGAATTTTCTTGTGCACATATTCTCCCTGAGAGCATCAATTAGCAGTGTCGAGGCTGGCCACAAGAATACGAAGGCTGTTATTGAAATCTCATTCTCGTTCTATAGTTCTACCCTGTATACCTTTTGATAAATACATTGCAATAAAAGATAATGACCAAATCTGTAGTTACATAGTAGTACCGGAAGTCAGTTTTAACTAAAGGCTCGTAGTTCTACTTTTTGAATGTATAGATAGGCTGGACGTGGCCTATTTGCCTAAGATACCATGCCCGAGTTTGCATAGTTTATTTGGATAGTTCTACATTCTGTTCCACAGCTCTGTGTTGTGGTTCCTCTGCAAGTTGTTACCGAAAATCTCTCTTTGATGTTTTATTGAAATAAGATCTTTCCCTTCAATTCTCTTGTGGTTCATGTCATTTTTTTTTCAAATTATGTTCATGATAATTTGTAACTGCAATATTTTTTTAGAGCAACCGGCAGGAGCGCTATTAGAAAAGGGAATTAAACAGTCTTAGTACAGAAAGGCATTTTTGGATTAAAGTGGAAACATGCCAAAAACACTAGAAAAACAAAAACACTAAAATAACTAGTTTGGCTTGGCTGGAATAGCCGGGCCAGTGACAGCAAAAGCGGCGGCCCACATAGAGATGTCGTCACGAGTAATGGAAGCCACCTCGATATAGGTGAGGCGCCTACCAGTGAAGATTCTGCGGTTTCTTTCCTTCCATGCATTCCACAGGGTGTAGAGCAGGCCGCCGCTTCGGCGATTTTGCTCGAGCTTAGATCTTCCAATGATCATATCGTCCCACCGTTCAGAGATGGAAGGGAAGGAAGTGCCATGATTCCCCATCGTCTCGTTGTCCCATGCTTGTATTGTGTTCCAGACCGCAGTCGTGAAGAGGCAATCCTTTCAGAGGTGAGCGACAGTTTCAGGGGCAGATCCACACAACTTGCAAGTAGGGTCATGGGGCCAGCCTCTGATGGCTAACATGTCAGTGGTGAGAAGTTTTCCATGGAGAGCCAGCCAAGAGAAGAGCTTGCACTTCGGCTCGGCATCAGCAGTCCAGGTTTTTTCCGCCTTGAACCTAGGGAAGGAGCCATTGAATTGTACATGGTACGTCGACCTAGCAGAATACACACCGTCGTTTGTCAAATTCCATCTTATGTTGTCCTTTTCCAAAGGATTTAGATGAGTGTCCTAGATTACGTCCCAAACATCGAGGTATTGGAAAAGCCGTGAAGGAGTGTTCAGTCTTGCAATAGAGCGGATCCAATTTTCCCAAAATAACTCCTTAGCAGGGCCCGTAATTGAAGAGGCCCTTGTCCGCACTAGTTGTCGTGCCAGAATGGCGCCGATTCTCCATTTCTAATAATTATTGTCGTGGAAGCCCTAAAAAGGGCCATGTCAGCCGAACTGCATGGAAGCTTAGATCCGTCCCAGGTGTGGTCGGGGTCGGTCCATTGTAGCCAGGACCACCGAAGACTAGCGCCCGCCCAGTGCGCTCTATGTCAGGCATCCCAAGGCCACCCAATGCCCTAGTCTGCAAACGGTCTTCCAGTTGACTAGCGCCTTTCCATTCGCAGCATGCTCGCCTTCGTCTCCAGCCCAAACGAAGTTTCTGACAATCTTTGTAATCTTCTTTTGTGCCCAGTTGGAAAGCGTAATGGCGGTCGAGTGGTATATTGCTGTGGCCATGAGAACCGACTTGGCGAGGGTAATTCTGCCCGGACGCGCAATATTCTTGCCGTACCATCCTGGAAGCGTCCCAGCAATTTTGTCGAAGAGAGGCTGGAAGTCCACTTTGCGAAGATGACAGATGTGAAGCGGGAGACCCAGGTATCTTCCGGGGAAGGAGGCAACCTTGGCCGGGAAGGCATTCATGACTTCGTTGAGGTTGATTTGTTCACATTGCACTGGGAAGACCTTGGTCTTTTCCATGTTAGTGATGAGGCCACTGGCCTTGCCGAAGCAGTCCAGGATGGCCCTGATGGCACGCAACTCCTCTCTAGTAGGATTGACGAAGATACCAGCGTCGTCGGCGTACATGGAAATTCTGCATTTTGTACGCAGGCGGATGGGGCTCAGAATTCCACTAAAGGTCGCCCTAGACAGAATGCGCTGCCAGGGGGTCTATTGCCAGGATGAAGAGCATCGGAGATAGAGGATCTCCTTGTCTGATCCCCTTAGCGTGCCAAAAGGCCTTTCCAGGGTCGCCGTTAAGAATAACGCAAGACGACGAAGAATCAAGGCTGAGGCAGATCCAGTCGCGCCACATCGGGCCAAAACCGATGGCCGTGAGAACCTCCAGAAGATACGCCCATCCGACGAAGTCGAAAGCTTTTGAAATGTCCAACTTGAGGAAGAGGCTAGGAGTCTTTGACGAGTGAAGCTCTCTGATAAGGTTCTGCACATGCATAAAGTTGTCGTGGATGCTCCTTTTTTTGACAAACGCACTTTGGCAATTGGAGACAATGTCCGGTAGAATAGGCGCGAGCCGGTTAGCGAGAAGTTTGGAGAATTTTTTTTGACAGACTATGAATGAGACTGATGGGCCGATAGTCTCTGATAGCCAAGGCGACCGACTTCTTAGGGATGAGGACAATATTAGCCGAGTTTATGAGATGGGCGTAGTTGCCCCAGAGTTTGGACATGTGTGTGATAGCGTTGATGACGTCGACCTTCATAATTTCCCAGCACGATTTGAAGAAGGCTCCAATAAACCCATCTGGGCCTGGTGCTTTGACCGAAGGTAGAGAGAACACCGCCTCTTTTATCTCCTCATCGTCGAAGGAGGCATCGAGATCCGAAAGATCATGCGGAGTGTAGCCCAAGCCGTCCCAGTCCAAGCTGTTTTGCCGTAGGGCTGGTGTGCCAAGCTGCCCCTTGAAGTGTTGAAGAAGTTCCTCTTCTTTGTCCTTTGTCGTGATAGCCGTCCCAGAGGACGTGGTAAGGGACTGGATGTAGACCCTCCTCCTACGGCCATTAGCCCTAGCATGGAAGAGCTTAGTGTTGGCATCTCCCAATCGAATCCAAGTTAGTCTTGATCTCTGGCGTAGCTTGATTTTCTGAATAGAGAGGAGGCCCACATAGGAGGACTTGAGACGGTGTCGAAGCTCTCTCTCATCTTCAGAAAGAATTCTAGATTCCTCGGCGACGTCGAGGCGCCATATTATCTCCTTTGCCAAAGCGATTTGACTTTTTAGGTTTCCGATGCTTTGACGTTGCCATTTCTTGAGCGCCTTGGCAGTGCGGGAGAGCTTGATGTGGATTCTCTAGATGGGGGCCAGATCAGTGATGTCCTTGTTCCATGCCTCAATGACTGTTTCCTTGAAGCCATGCAAACGAATCCAGAACTCTTCAAACTTGAAGGATGTCTTCCTATTAGAGCTAGGCAACCTTGCACGTACAGGGGCGTGGTCCGAACAAGCCGAAGTGATGGATTGTAGGTGAGCGTCCGGGAAGAGAGAGTCCCAATCGTCCGAGAAAAACACATGGTCAATCTTTGTGAGGACGGGATCGCCTTGAGCATTTGACCAGGTGAAACGCCTACCGACCATGCGCATATCTTTAAGATGAAGGTAGTCACGAGCTTCGCGGAACTTGCGGATGAGGTGACGGTTTATGTTTAGGTTATTCTTATCGGAAGCTTTCGTGATGAGGTTGAAGTCGCCCACAAGAAGCCATTCACTACAGAATAGTTGTTTTAGGTCGCGCAATTCTTGAATAAAAGCTAGCTTCTCATGGTTTCCTTGAGGGCTATAGACGCAAGTGAACGTCCACTTAGTCCTGTCGTCCAGCAAGGTGATCGAGACCGAGAGCGTGAATTCTGCAGTATTTATGAGGTATGATCCTGTTTTTTTTGACTCAGCGGTGCCTGGCTACCTGCTACCTTGGACACTAAATGAACTTGGACACGGATATTATATCATGATGAGACTTAATCCAAGATCCTTAAGGATATTATATTAATTTCTTGGGCAGGTACGTGTATAGATTTGATTCAAGAATATTATTCCGGTTCAAGGAAGATTCCAAGGATGGAACCGGCAACTATTGGAGAAAGTTTTGCTCCAAAAAGGCGACGGACCACTCTGGTAAGATACTGGATTTTGGTTCTCATTTCTGGTAGTAAAATACAACAGTTGGCAATGCATACTGTGGTAAAAAAAGGAAAGCCTGGACCCTTTACATCATATACAACAACCCCAAGATGGGGTCAGGTGGTAAACTTGCTTAAGTATTTCACGTTACAGGAATTTTGCAAGATTCTTCATGAAATGCTTGGAAGTGCCAAATTTGATATATTTTGTCCTTGAATGGTCCCTTATGAGTATGTACATCGATTTCGGTTGATAATTATGCTAGCTAATTATATGGAACCATGATTTACTTTAAATTTGACTTCTTATGACGGTACACCATTAAAATTATAGCCATTAGAAAAAAAATCTCAATTACTAAAACACTAATCCTTGTATCTTAAATATGGAAGGGATTATAAAATTAGAACTAAAACCCTATAACTGTGCGCTAGATGGAGAACACACTTTTTGTATGTATCTTTTGATGACTTTTGGGACCCTTTGAAAGCACCATATTCACACATTTCACAAGACGAGGCATGCAAACATCAGGTATTGGACACTACTAACAGGTGGAATACTTGTCGGATTGCAGATGTCGGAGGTTGAAACTGGAACTGCAGATCAACTAGCAGCATGAGTGCCTAACTGAGTGGTAGCATCAACCATACCACCTGCTGCTTTTGCATTTGCGAAGAGACAATCAATTAGCCACTTATTGATTTTACTTAACGTTAAGTTACCTGTTCAGGGTTTGCAGTCTTGTAATATTATATTTCTTTTAATGTTATCATGCAGCTCTTGCTCCTACTAGTCCCTACTTTCATCGGTCAAACCTGACTTATGTTGCAGCTCTTGCTCTGAATTTGGTTACCTCCGCGCCTATCGGTTGGACACACTCTATTGCATTGCCCCAGAAATCTGAATTGTTTTTTCTACTCCCTCCGGCCCATATTAATTGACTCAAATTTGTCTAAATTTAACTGAATCTAAACACTATTTAGTATATAGGTTCATCAAATCTTGACAAATCAAAGTCAATTAATATGGATCGGAAGGAGTACTTCTTTCCCTGATCAAACACTAGAAAGAAATCAAAACAAGTAGATATTGTTTACCCTTGTGCATACGAACAATATATTTTGGACAGCAATCTGAATAGAAGTGTAGAAATGAACTATACCATCTCAAGTTTATCACTGAGTTTATACTTTATAAGTGCGCAGTAGATCATTCATAACTTCTAAACTCAGTAATTGCAGCCAGTGCAGCCGCAGTATGATGATCATCAGAATCACAGTCTGATTTCATTGCAGAAGCAATGAGTCACATTACAATAATATATAGGAAATGATCCACACATGCCCATTTATAGGAAATATAATTGCATGAAAAAACTAACTAATAAGTAGTTTTGTTGAGCAAAGTAATTTTATATGCAGCCGACAAGATTGCAATTAAACATGGGCTGGGTAAACATTCAAGATTTGCCATGTCCGACAAGAAAATCATTAGAGTGCAACTCAGTCTGGAGCAGATGCAATAACCTGAATTTAGTTACCTACAACTCCTACTGGGTGCACATAGTATTCAATTGCATCTGCCCCAGCAATCTGATTTGCGCTCCACCGGAAAAGCATATAACGGTGTGCATAGAGGCGTCGGCGTGGCAGCAAGAAGCCTCCTTGCAGGGGTGCGGATGGGCTGGTATGAAGCTGGAGGTTGGAGGATCTTGTACCCCTTCTGCGGGAACATGGCGTCGAGCTCGTCGTCAGTGAGAGGTCTGGCGTGCTCCTCCAAGTCTCGCTCCCACGGCAGGTGTGGGTACTGCTCCGGTGTCGTTCGGCTCCAGACAGCAATCTGGCTAGCTGTTGGCGTGGCAAGGTACTCTGCTCCAAGTGGTGTCTCCGTGCTCGCCGCCGGTGCCTCATCATCATCCCATCTCGACCTCTGCTTCTTGGGTGGTGTCTCATCATCATCCCATCTCGACCTCTGCATGACGGGCGGTGTCGCATCGTCTTCCCATCTCGACCTCTGCATCATGGGCGGTGTCGCAGCATCTTCCCATCTCGACCTCTGCTTCTTGGGTGTCGCAGCATCAGGGGCACCGTCGTCGTCCCAAGCTGAGCTAGTGTTGTTGGCCCCAGCGGCGGCAACATCCCACCTGTCGCGTCGCTTCACCGGCTGCTTCTGCTCCTCCTTAATTTTAGCGATCTCACGCAGTAACTCTTCCTTGCGGTGCTGCAGCATGTTCTCGCGCATGGCATCGGCGTAGGTCCGCACCGAGGGGGCCGGGGTGGCCTCCCCCGCGGCGAAGGCGTCGTGGCGCTCCGGCGATAGGGAGCGGTGGAGGCGGCGGCGGCGATACTCGTTCTCGCGATCGATGATGCGGCGAGAGTTGCTGTTGGTGGCGTTGCCTTCGTGGTCGGTCACGGCGCTGGGCGGGAGGACGGCGTCGTAACCCGTGTATGGCGCGAGGCGAGGAGCCAAGGTGGCGGATAGATCCTCCTCGTCCCCGGATGCCGGGATGGAGGTGACGTAGCCGTCGAATCGGTTGCCGGCGGCGCCGTAGAGGCCAGCGTCGAAGGCGGTCTCCAGATTGCGGCGCTCCTCCTGCGGCCGTGCGGGCACCAGGTCGATCCCGTTCATGGCGCTCGGGAATCGGGAGAGGCGATTCCTCATGATTCGGCGAGATTTTTCAGAAGAGTTCGGTCAGATTGGGGAGTGCTCCGTTTGGCAGGTGCTCCTATTTGACGCACTTTTGGGTCTGTTGGCATTTGGTATCATCAGGCACGGCCCGTTAATACTATGGAGTAGTTTTTTTTAACAAATCTCGAAATTTATATATTCAAAAATTGTCTTTGAGAAATACATTATAAAGTTGAGAGGAGAATGCTCAAAGAGCTCAAAACTAAATGATCACGAGTTTTACAAAATACTTTATTTATATGAGGAAAACCATGTCTGTAATGTTTGAAAATATGTTCGTGAGTTAGAAAAAAATGCTGACACGAGAGAAAAAAATATTCATGCAATTCAAAATAATTGTTCAGGCTTAAACTGTGTTCATGTATTGCACAATAAGTGTCAAACCTTCTTTCAATAAATCTATACATAATAATAATAAAGCACGAAGTGTTTCTTTCGGTCCAACACTTTTTTGGACCGCTTTGCCCCTTCGTTAGGTGAAAATAACCCACCATTGACACCAGTAAAAATCGAACGGTTTTTTGACTCCTCGTGTAGCCGTCACGCTGCCCTTTGTTGGCCCAATCGTGAATCGTGAAACGGCCCAATCCTGAAGCGGTCCTTTGTTAGCCTGATCCTGAAGCGACCCGTATTTGATTAATAATAGTCCCACACTGCTCTTTCATAACAATTTTCACCAGTTTAAATACGTTTGCAGGTCGGCTGTCAACAAGCCAAGCAACAAGAACTCAATGTGCGAACAGAACAATAATGGTTGCAGGCGACGAGCATCCATGAGCCAAGAAACACGAGCAAGCAGCCTTGGCCGGAGGCGAGGCACTTCTGGTAGGCCACCGTGTGAGCCTGCCGAGGCAGGACAGACCTCAAGTGAGAAGGAGGAGAGGAGTTGCGGTTACGAGGATGGAGGCGAGCCAGGGCGGCCGGAGCGAGCTCGGGTGGACGCGGTCAGAGGCGGGGCAGGGCTGCACCAGCGGCGGGCGGCGGGCTTCAGGGCGAGAGGAGAACGGGCAGTTGACAGACCTCAAGTGAGAAGGAGGAGAGGAGTTGCGGTTGCGAGGATGGAGGCGAGCCAAGGCGGCCGGAGCGAGCTCGGGTGGACACGGACAGAGGCGGGGCAGGGCTTGCACCGGCAGCGGGCGGGCTTCAGGGCGAGAGGAGAACGGGCGGTTGGCGACGGGGAAGCGGAGAGGACGGGGAATCGATTGGGAGATCCAGCCTCGCCTTGGTCCTTCAGCCTCGCCTTATGCAAGAACATGGCCTTGAAAGATTTGGAGATGCACGGGAGAGCAAATGAAAAAGAAAGGGGAATTTTTTTGGTAGACTAGTTGAGTGCTAGTGCGTTGCCACGGGAAAACAGACGACGACTTATAGATAGCACCCTGTACGATACATTGGCATTCTACAGAACTGCACTAACAATTTTCTGTAATGCATACAAACAGTTTATTATAAATACCATCACCATTCCTCGTTTGTAACCTCCCATAAGTGGCCATTTGAAGGGTAACTACTCATTTTATAGTGTAGGCAAATGCTTCATGAGATGGCTTCGATCAAACACTTGACTATCTTGCACCATAAAACTAAAAGAATGTGCATCTCGGTGGAAAGGCTGGCCATACAGTTCAACATAAAATGCTTATAATTTTTTTGTAGTCAGCATAAGGGGGAATATAGGTTTAACAAACTAAAAACATCATATATGGAAATGTGAAAATAGCACAAATGCCAATCTCTAATGAATTATATGAACATTTTATTTAAATTTGTCATACTAAATAAAAATATTACAAAAATATGCACTCCAATTGGACAACACATAAATCATTCGAATTCAAATCTTACCAGGTCATGAGTACTACAAATATGCCCATACTCAATTACGAAATAATATGGTACCAAGAAAAATACATCTTTACAAGCTCAGCTTTAAAATAACCAATTACCTAATAAATACTCTTTCATGCTATATGCAAACAGTAGATGCTAATGTTTTGAAGATCACGTGCTTCTCCTTGTCTACTCCTTTTTGTTTGACCTGTTGAACACATTTTCCAAAGAACAAAAATAATTAAGTTCAGGAAGGACCGTTCCATTCCAATCAAGAGCAGGCAAGGACTTGGACCAAACGATGTGGTTCTCTGCTGATGATCATAGGATCTTGAGCAGCTGGACCTTAAATGCAACGATCAAGAGAAGGCTTGGACTTGAGCCGAACTGTGGTCGAAACAAAAGGCAAGCATAAGAACAATCAGAAATCTTATACGGGAACCGTTGAGCTTTATTGATCATGGCAAAAACTGTGTTTATACAATCGTCAAGACAGCCTGTCGTCGTCTAACACACCACACTCACCCTTGCCTAATTGCGCTAAACTATGCACAACTTTATTACTCAACCGGTTCATCTTCCAAATCTCAATATCAGGTCTACCTCGCAAGATTGCTTGTGTCTCCACAAGGATACTCCAGAGGATAGAAAGGTTCTCATTGTTCGAATGCAGCGCTGCTATGACATTAGCGCAATCTGATTCCAGAATCTCAAGGCCTTGGCACCTTGTCTCTCAGACAATCCTTCGAAAGAGGCTAGAAGCCTCGCCTCTTCTGCGCTAGCACAACCGGTGGCAATCTGCCAAGCTGACCATACCGAAGCACCATTGTGATTGCACGCCATTATTCCAATACCTGCCTGGCCAGTTTGTGCATCCCAAATAGCATAGACATTTACTTTCAAATATCCCTCCAATGGCTTCTAATAATGTCCGTTGATTCTCCTGCATGTTCTATCTGACTGGTACGCCCTGGGACGACAGGGGGGCAACCCTCTCCCTCCCTCTCGCCCCCGTGCGGCGACAGAGGGGCAACCCTAGCCGCCGCCACCTCAGCCCCCCAACTCCACTCCCTCCTCTCTCCCCCGCTGCCATCTTGGTCGTGGCCAGGCAAATCCTGGGCGCTGCCGGCGGGGGGGGGGGGGGGGGGGGGGGGGGGATCTCTCGTCTTCCCCGGTGTAGATCGGCGGCGTGGGACGCCAATCCTCGTTGAGGATGGTGTGCGCGTCGGGCACCTCAGCGGCGTGGCATCTCTGGTGTGCGGCGGCAGCGGCATGGCTGGAGGAGCAGCGACGTGGCGGACGACGATCTGATGCCCCATGTCCCTCTAGCCAAGAAAACTCCGGGGAAAACCTCAAATCCCGCGGGATCGAGCGATGTCGGTGTCCTGTGCATCGTTCCCCTCTTGAGGGCATCGCTTTTGGAGTTTTCACCGGCTGTAGGGACCACCGGCGGTGGTGCCGAGGTTGCGGTGGCCTCGTTTCTTCGCGTCGCTGGGCTTCGAGTGCGAGATCTGCAGCAACTTGCGGCGGGGAGGTAGTGGCTGCAGGCAACAGCCTGCAGTCGGTCTAGCGGCGGCGCGCTGGCCGCACATTGATCGCTGCAACGTCTCATGGCGTCGCAGGAGTTTGGACCTGGGGCGGCGACCTGGCTTTTTCGACGGCGGCATCCTCTGTGGTCATGGGATGACGCGAAGGCTGGATATTCGCTAGTGGTTTCCACTTCGAGATCGGGTTCGTTTCGACTCAACAGGTGCTACACACGATGGTCCTAGAGGAGGTGTCAAGTCATGCCTGACCGGCGGTGGCGATATGCCTGATCCCGGCGGGTGCTACGCACGACATCTCCTCTGGGGCGTCAAGTCATGCCTGTTTGGTCAATCGAAGGTGGTGCGATAGTGCTGGAGGCGTGGCGGTATGGGACGTCTCGTTTCCAGTCTCTTCTCCAGCGGTATCTAGTCAGCGAGTTGTCGTTGCCGGACAGGTGATGATGGTAAATCATTTTCAGATCGGACGAGAGAAATGAAGTGACATGGGTGGCGGCGCTGGGGGAAATTGGATCAGAGGGGAGGGAAGACCGAGGCCATGTAGCGGAGACCGAGGAGAGGGAAGACCGAGGCCAACCCTCGATGGAGGTCGTGGCGCGGGGACGAGCAACGTCTGATGGATTTTTTTAATCAGTTGGCAGTGACTAACAGATGCTGTTGTTGGTCTGTACGAGCGCCGAATCTGCAAGACATACCACCTATTTTGGAAGAGAGAATCCGAATTTGAATAAACAATTTAATTTGAGCTGGTGCGTGCACCCGTGTATGTTTGTGTGGCGTGAAGTTGGATGTCCTGCCTAAGTAGTTGTTCGTTAGAACAAACAGAAAGAGAATAAAAATGCATGCTATGTTCTTTGTCGGAAGAGCAATGGAGCCGGTGCACAACTGCACATGTATTTTTTTCAGATACAACATGTAAGTGCTTCCGATATCAAAATTCCTTGGTTTGTTTTCGTAATTCTAGGCGGTTGAATTATTACAAGGTTATCGACATGGCTGCCGGCAGAGATCGATGTGAGAACAATACATTGGATAAACTTGCAGCTTCAGATACACAACAAATAGGAGAGTAGAGATTATTGAATCCGCAGCCTGGCTAAAATAGTTAATCCCAAGTTCTTTTTGACCAGATTGCGTTCTGAAAATGACATTAGTTATTTGTGATGCTTGTCTCTTCAAAATAAACCATGAATTCAGGCTATTTGCGTGCATGGCCCGGTCGACGCCGCTGTCGCATAGCGGTAAGGCTCGCCGATGTTACTTTTCCAGTGCAGTGTAGAGTTTAGTTAACATAACGCAACTTCTATTGAGAATGTTTGCACTTTTTAGATAAACATACCGATGATGATTGTTATCCAGAGAGACAGAGCTGGAGATTGTTAAGACCTTCGCAGTTCACGTTCCTGTTAACACACCTCAATATGACAGTAAGTGGCATAGTTGTATATGAACTATTGTAAGTAAGTAAATGGACTGAAAGAAATTCAGTCCTGAGCTGAACTGAATTCCTTTGATTACGGGAGCATGACGACGGCCCTGAAGAAGTAGGTGCCCGGTGTGTGCAATCGTGAAGGTTTAGTTCCTACGAAATTTTGCTTCTATATATATACATACCACTGATTCTTATATATGCACACCACTGACTGAATTTGCACAATATCAATATACCTTATTGTTATCTTGGATTGATGGCATTGTGTCCACAGAGAAATAACCAATCCCAACTCGGATTGCTGCAGCATGTTTGATCAGGCTATTTAGGTAAGATTCGATGTCTCAATTGCACAAGATACTTAGTTAGTCAACACAGATCCATATATGTATTTGAAGTGTTAATTTGCATTTGAATTGGTTGTCTATGAACAACCAGTCCACGGCCACAAGGCCACTACTAATTTCGATTTCTTTTCGTTGTTCTTTACACAGATTTATAGGAGCATGATCTAGCTCTAAATCTCTACTTTTATTTTGGGGAAGCACGGAAGAATTTTAGTAAAAAATCTGTTGTTGTAAGTATATCAAAATGTCGGTGCAAATCAAAATTTCTTTTTTAGGGACACATATTTTTCTCTTTTCCGTTGCAACGCACGGGCATTTGTGCTATAAACTAAAAAAATGAAAAGGAGAAAGGAAAACATGAAACAATAATATCCATATGTTACGGATGATTTCAAAGAGCAGTAGTCTGGCGACTCGAGAGATAACATGTGTCCGCTCCCCCATCCATGAATAAGCCTATCTTTTACCGTAAGTCAATTTTCTAAAAAATGTGACCGTGTTTATAGAAAATATAACAAATATATATGCGAGCAAATCGGTATATTATAAAACTAAATTTCAAAACGGATCTAGTGGTACTAATTCAATGTCATAAATAGTGCTATTTTTTCCTTTAAAGTTGACTTGTGACAAATGCTAAAATACACTTATTTGAACGGGGAGAGTAGACGACTAAAGTACAACAAACATATATTCGATTGGTAAAATTTAGTGATCAATTTATCATCATCATGAAATTCTAATGGGGAGATGTGCTCACGCTTGTATTCCCACAATGCTTTGCGTGCGAACGTCCGGTCCCCTAGTCAAGATGGCAACAGAGCCAGGGATTGTCGGGGATGACTCTACCGTACCCGCCCCGATCCCCGCCAGTCCCCATTAGCTTATCGAGGGAGAACGGTCCTCGTCCCCGCCAACATCGGGTACCCGATCCCCGTCGGGATCTCCACGGGGACCTCCCACCGACGCCCAAGCTAGCAAATGTGGACGCGGGGCGACGCCGACAATGACCTAATGAAGGCACCGGTGACCAGCTGATGCGAGGTGGCGACGAACTCGTTGGTGCTCCTCCTTCCTTGCCGACGAGCTCCCTTGCCGGCCGTCGATGACGTCGTGTTTGGTGCGCGTGAACTCGCTAGGAGGTGCTGTCGGATGGAGGTGTGATGGCGGATGCGCGCGGCTGAGAGATTATCTTTGGGAAAGTGAGAGCGGTGGCTAGAACACTAGGGCGAGGGGAACGAGGGGTGGAGCGGGGGTTACGTTTTTTGTGTGCCTAATATTGAATGTTTGTTCAACTGACAGGTGGGATTCTATAATACCACGTCCACTCATGCGCACCCGGTATCCACTTCCCGGTCGATCACCCATCTTAAAATTGCTCTAGCCAAGCACGCTTAACCTTAGAGTTCTTTTCAAATGAGCTTTTAACAAAGAAGTTACAACTTATTGGTATAAGTATCCTATCAATTATATTAAGTCATGTGCTTAGATCTCACAGGTCCCATGTATCCATGGAGTCTCTATGAAGAGAATCTGCCCCTCATCCCCGCCCCGCCACCCTATCGGGTACCCGCCCCGCTAGCCCCATGGAGGGCTTGTTCGGTTTCATAAAATTTGAGCGGGATTGGCAGAGATTGAGGAGGAATAAATTCCATCTAAGTCAAAATCTTCCCAAATCCCTTCCAAACCACTCCAATCCACTAGGGAAGTGGATTAACCGAACAAGGCTGGAAATAATTTGTTCCCCATCCCCGGTTTTTAGCGGTTGTATCCCCGCGGGTACCTATCTTCAAGGCTAAAACTGCCGTCTTGATCCCCTAGAACGGACCTGGTCTGGCACAAACCACACGGTCAACTCTGCGCTGCGGCCAGTTCCAACGAATACAGATCGCACGCAGTCATGGAAGAAAATGAACGCACGAGGAGCACAAGGGCATGCACGCGAGAACTAGGAAGGGCCGATGCGACATGCGAGCGAGGACACAGTGTTTGGTGGGGCCACGTCGTCTGCTACCAGCGCCAGCACATCGTATCGCGGTCAGCAGTTCCACCGTTTTACTATTCGTTCGGGTGGGCCACGCTCTGATGCGTGGGTCCCACATGTCAAACATTTGTCTATGTTCCGCTTTCCTAGCTGCTAGCACCGCCAGGACGGGATATCGTGATCAACAGAGTGAGCGATCCGGGAGACCCCGACCGATCGACCGAGCATAAAATTGTTGGAACACCCCCCGCCGACTGGCCGGTCCCGAGGCTGTTCCACATCGGAGAAGAAGACTAGGAGAAGACACACATAGTACACAAGTAGATGACACAGGAAACAAAGTGAATTTTATTGAAAACTCTCTCGGTAAACTCCCGTACACAGATTGTTCCTCTATTTATAGGCTAAAGGGGGATACGATACCCACATGGGCCAACCCTAGCCTGGTAGAGGCCACACCGAGTGGGGCTCTATCGGCCCAGTTTTCCAACACTCCCCCTGGGTATCTTATCTGTATAACCATGGCTTAAAACTCCGAAAAACCCAGTGGGAAAAATATGGAGAAATGCACACGGTATACTTCTTGCTATGTTGCACGAATTGCCTCATTAAAAACCTCATGTGAGAAACTTCATAAAAACTCACTAAGGGAAAAAGAGTACAATTCACTTAACTATAAAGTTAAGCACTCAATCATCGGGATCAAGATTTCAGCGATGAGTTTGTGAAGATTCTCCCCCTGAACTTTGCATCTCCCTAAGTCTCATCATGCCGATCCCTCGGACACATCTCTCGAAATAAGATGCCGGCAATGATTTAGTGAACAAATCAGCGAGATTTTCACACGACTTAGTATGCAAGACTTTCACTTCGTTCATCTTTTGCAACTCATGTGCATAGAAGAACTTGGGGTTTATATGCTTTGTGAGATTGCTCTTCACGTAACCCGTCTGGACTTGTGCAACACAAGCGGCATTATATTCATAGATAATTGTTGGGGTTTGTACGGTGTTCAGTCCACATGACATCTGGATGTGACTGACTACTCGTCGAAGCCATACACATTCTCGTGATGCTTCATATAATGCTATGATTTCCGAGTGATTCGTCGAAGTTGACACAAGAGTTTGCTTAGACGATTTCCAGGAAATAGCTGTTCCACCACAAAGGAAAACATATCCAGTCTGCGACTTGGATGTGTGCGGGTCCGAAAGGTACCCAGCATCATCATAGCCTACAACAGATAGGTCTTGGTTCTTTTGGTAAAACAAGCCAAGGTCCTTTATCCCTTGTATGTACCTAAAGATGTCCTTGACGCCTTTCCAATGTCTCTTGGTAGGCTCAGAACTGTACCTTGCAAGCAAATTGACGGCGAATGCAATATCCGGCCGTGTACAATTTGCGAGGTACATAAGTGCGCCAACTGCACTTAAGTAGGGGAATTCCGGTCCCAGAATTTCCTCCCCCTCTTCTTTAGGCCTGAATGGGTCCTTGTCTTGCTGCAAAGATCTTCCGACCATCGGGGTCTTAGAAGGATATGCCTTTTCAAACCCAAATCGTTCCAACACCTTCTGGGTGTAGGCCGACTGGTGAACTAGAATCCCAGCAGGGGAATGCTTAAGTTGTAGACCGAGGCAGAACTTGGTTTTGCCTAAATCTTTCATATCGAATTCCGACATCAGGTAGGAACTCGCTTCCTCAATATCGTCAGGTGTACCGATTATATTCAAATCGTCCACGTACACCGAGATAATACAGAAACCATCCTGGGATCTCCGTATAAAAACACATGGGCAATCTTCATTGCTCGCGTAGCCCTTCTGATGAAGGAAATCGCTTAAACGATTATACCACATCCTACCTGACTGTTTTAGTCCATATAATGACTTCTTAAGCTGAACACTGTATAATCTCCTGTTTGCTCTATCCTGGTTCGGGACAGGGATACCTTCTGGTACTTCCATGTATATGTCCGAATCCAAGTTACCATGTAGGTAAGCGGTGCAACATCCATTAGTTTCATTTTTAAGTCCATGTTTACTGCCATTGAGATCAAGTATCTAAAGGTAATTCCATCCATGACTGGGGAGTAAGTTTCCTCAAAGTCGACACATGGTCGCTGAGTGAAACCTTGAGCAACGAGCCTTGCTTTGTACCTTACTACTTCATTATTCTCGTTTCTCTTTCGAACAAAAACCCACTTATGGCCAACGGGGCGAATGTGGGGAGGAGTTAGACAAACAGGTCCAAATACCTCTCTTTTGTTTAACGATAATAATTCAGCAGTAATTGCCTTCTGCCAATCTTTCCAATCCGACCTTTTCTTGCAATCAGCAAGCGTGTTAGGCTCAGGGTCAAGATCTATGATTGAAGCAATTTTCTTGGCAAAATTAACGTCGACATTTGCCATGGCTCGGTTGTATGACTCGCCCGAATTAACATAGTTAATGGCCATTTCGTCATGGAGTGCATTAGGCACATCCTCTTGCTCCACCGGATTTCTCAATCCAGGAGCTAGGTCCTTTAGCTTTCCCGCTCCGATGTATGCGCACACAACTTCGCTGGGTATTTCCGATATAGGAAAGTTCAAGTCCGGAATTTCGTGCACTGAAATATCCGTACTCGTGCCAGGTCTCAACTGGCTCCCCTCAACAGGGGCAGACTGTAATAAATCTCTCTTATCCTTTTTCTTCGGGCGTTCCCGGGTACTTGGGATTTGAGAAACCGGAATCCGTGTCCTCTTAGGCCTTGGATCAGGAGCGGGTATACCATCATTTTTCTTTGGTATTTCAACCCTTTCCGGTGCATTGCGTGCATGCACATGTGACTTTGTCATAGTCTTTAAATCACTAAAATGATCGGGCAGTTGATTCGCTAGGGAGTGCAAATCTAGTATCTTTTGGACTTCTCTATTAGTCTCAACAGTGCGCGGGTCATGAGCGTGGATCCCCGTGGCTTTCCACGTGATTTCTCGACTTTTGTCATCCAGGGGTTGATTACCCCCAAAGTCGGGAAAAGATCCTCATCAAAAATGCAGCCAGCAAAACGGGCCGTGTGACAGTCGCCTGTCAAGGGGTCCAAGAACCTGATTATGGACACAGTCTCATAACCAACGTATATCCCCGACTTACGGAGCGGTCCCATTGCTGATCGCTGGGGTGGTGGTATAGGTACATATACCTGGCAGCCGAACCTACGTAGGTGGGAAATTTTTGGTGCCGACCCTTACGCAAGTTGGATGGGAGAGTGGATGTTGTAGGCCGATGGTCGAAAGTTGATGAGATTAGCGGCGTGTAACACCGCGTGTCCCCAACATGTAGTTGGTAAATTACAACCCTAAAGGAGTGGTCTGGCAATGAATTTATTCTTTTAATCAATGCCTCCGCAAGTCCATTTTGAGTGTGGACATGCGGTACAGAGTGCTCAAGTTTGATTCCAGTTGCCATGCAATAATCATCGAATGCCTTTGAAGTAAATTCTCCGGCATTGTTCATTCGAAAAGACTTTAAACAATAATCAGGAAATTTATTCCTTATTTGTATGATCTGGGAGATCAACTTTGCAAAAGCATGGTTCCTTGTTGACAGCAGGCAAACATTGGACCATTTAGAGGAAGCATCGATGAGCACCATGAAGTACCGAAACGGCCCTGAGAGGGGCTGAATTGGACCACATATATCCCCTTGAATGCATTCCAAGAACGCGGGGAGTTCATCCTTCACCTTTAGGGGGGACGGTCTAATGATCAATTTCCCCGTAGCGCATGCGGAGCATACGAAATCATCGGGATTCGGGAAATTTTTCACATTAACATTACGACCGTTCGAGTTGTTAATTATATTTCTCATCATCCTAAGACCGGGGTGGCCTAACCTATCATGCCAAAGACAGAATAGTTCGGAGCTTGTAAAGACAGTCTTAAGGGTAGTGTAAATAGGTGGTGCTACTATCTTAGTGTAGTACAGCCCAGTAGCTAATGAAGGGAGTCTTTCGACAACATGTTTACCATTTTTGTCGTGCTTGGTAATGAGTAGGAACTCCTTTCCATTCTCATCATCATCGGTTTCGACATGGAAACCATTTGCGCGGATGTCTCTAAAACTTAAGAGAGTACGAGTCGACTCCGGATACAACAATGCCTCTTCAATGATCAGAGTTGTTCCATTTGGGAGTATGATAGTTGCTCTTCCGGAGCCAACTATATTCGGACCGCAGCCGACGATCGTCATTATGTTACCAGGGTTTTTGGTAATGGACTCAAAATACTTTGTTTCTCTCAATATGGTATTGGTGGTGCCGCTATCAGCAAGGCACGTTTCCTCCATTTGGGCGCCACACGCATTCTAAAATATAGTGCCTAATTAATATAATGGAGCGAGGAAGTTGCTACATCAAGTAAGTAAAACACATAGACATTTCAAAACATCACATAATCAAATAATGGAATAAATGAATGAAATAAATGTCATCCAATCGCCGAAAATAAGTGTTATGCTCTCATAGAGCTTACAACCATATCGAAAAAAATTGTATCTGATTATTGCGGAAAAGGAATCATCTCAACAAAAGGAGCTCAGGTGGATTCTGCAAAGAAACCACCAAGCTCAGCCAGTATCTCAAGGTCAGTGGGCTTCTCTTCGTTGGCCATCATCATGGACAAGAGGCCTAGCTGAGGCGGCGGGGGCACAACGTGCTCAACCTCCATGGGCACAACGGCGTCCGTGGGGACCGCCGAGGGTGCTGCCACTTGTGCTACGTCCTGCTCCACTACGTGTGCGACGTTCTGCACAGGCGCCGCTCCGGGCGGCAGTGGTGCCTCAACCTGGACAAGATGCGCCTCGCGCGCCTTCTTGTTGGCCTTGAACGCGTCCACGACGTGTTTAGGGGCCAAACACTGTCTGGAGAAGTGAGTCTTGGATCCACAGCGGAAGCAGTCCTGGGGCCTCGCCTCCCCCTTGCCCGCCTTGCGTTGCTTGGCCGGGTTGGAGGAGTTGGGGCCCTTCTTGCCCTTCTTGCCTCTCTTCTTGTGGATGGGCTTGCGCACCTTGTAGGCACCGGCATTGGCCTCATGACTTGGAACCCCCGCGAAGGGTTGCGCGGAGAAGTTCTTTTTCAGAACATTATCCTGCGCCTCGGCCACCTGGAGAGCAACAATAAGCGCTGCATATTCCGTGAATCCTTCCTGGCGAAAGTTTCGCGAGGACTGGATGTCGTCCGGATGGAATGTGGAGAGGGTTTTGTCTATCTTCTGCTGATCGGTGGTACTGGTCCCACACAGCTGAAGAATAGTACAAATCCGGTGCAACCTGGAGTTGTACTCTCCCACCGTCTTGAAGTCCGCAAACCTCGGACGTATCCAATCTGCCTCCGCCTGTGGCTGAATGGTGTATTTCAGCCTAGAGAACCGCTTGTTGAAGGCGGTCCAAAGGGCAGAAGCACTCCGTTCTGCCATGTACTCATTCTTGAGAGTCTCACACATGTGATGGCGGAGGAAGTGCAGGGCTTTGGCGTTATCCGCCGGGATGGTTTTGCTGGGGGCCGTCGGGGTCCCCTCAATCAACGCATCCTTGATGCATCAGCCCTCAAGGACGATCTCAACGTCCGAGGCCCAAGTCAGGTAGTTAAGCCCATCCTGGATCAACTCCGGGAACTCGCGGCTGACGATTCCGGCCATCTGCAATTTATGCAAAGTGTGTAAGATTACAGCAGGTAATCGGTTGCATAAATGCGATAATCGGTACAATAATTCAAATATGACGGCGTTCCAAAATTTAAATTGAAACTGTACATGCGAACTATGTAGTACAAGAAATTAAAAGGGGTGAAACATTTAATTACTATAATAAAACATAGTAAAAAGAAAACAGTTTCAATTAATTTGTGCGCCGGGCCGAAAAACGTATGGCAAATGGGCCAACAGCCCATCTCTGCCTTCCAGCTACCCTCAGAAAGAAAAAAAACTTTTTTTTCTCTGCACACCACGCGGGCCGGCCCACCCCCACACAGTCCCAGCCCATCAGGGGGGACAGAGCTGCAAGCAGCTCCCGAGTGGGGACGTTCGTGGCGGCTGGGGTGGTGGGCCCAGGGCGGCGGGCGGCGCTAGCGCGCAGGCGTGTGTGCAGCGAGCTGTGCGCGACAGCTCGCGGGCGGAGGGGCGCGGTCGGTAAGCGGCGGCGCGGGCGCGTGGCTAGCAGCGCGGCGGCGGTCGCGGCACGGAGAGCGCGCATGCACGCGGCCAGCAGGGCAACGGTGCGGGGGCAGTGGGGTGTGCACGCGGCCGTGCGACGGCTCGGCCACAGCGAGCGGCGGCGTGGCACGCGGGGCGCGCGGACGCGGGCAGAGGCGCGCGGGCGCAGGCACGGCGGGCGGCGCGGTACGACGCGGTCGGCTACGCGGCCAGCGGGGCCGCGGTGGACGCGCGCAGCATGCGGCCGGCTAGCGAGGTGGCCAGCGCGGCGCGGCGGCAGGCGCGGGCGCGCGGCGCGGCGGCAGGCGCGGGCGCGCGGCGCGGCAGCAGGCGCGGGCGCGGCCAGCGAGGCCCGCTGCGGCGTGCGCGCGGCGCGGCCAGCGAGTCCGGCGGGCTGCGGCAGCCATGGCGCGAGCGCGTGGCAGCGGCCCGGCCAGCGGGGCCAAGGCGTGTGGCCGCGGCGGCCTGCAGCGCGCGGACGTGTGAGCACGCGCGGCGGCCGGCGCGCAGCGGGCACGCGGCCGGTGGCACGGCCAGACGCGCTCGGCGGCGGAGCCAGCGGGGCTCACGGCGGCGTGACGGCGGCGCGAGCGGGCGGCGGCAGCAGGGCCAGGCGCGCTCGGCGGCGGAGCTAGCGGGGCTCCATGGTCGCCATGACTGTGCACGTAAAGCTCAAAAAAAAGGAAAACTAGACCGATTTGATCTTAAAAAACGGTCAAGATCAGCCCGATCTACTAAAAAAAACCAGATCGGCACAGCAGGTGCACGCATCGACGGTACAGTCAACAAAATTCTAATCCGAGAGTGATTAGATCGACATTGGTCGGCGACAGCAGGTCAGCTCGACTCTCGGGAAGAAAAATCCGCACTTTATGTGGGATCTGATCTAAGATTTGAACGCAAATCTTGAAAGGAAATTTCGAACGCAAATCTGTAAACTCCCGTACACAGATTGTTCCTCTATTTATAGGATAAAGGGGATACGATATCCACATGGGCCAACCCTATCTTGATAGAGGCCACACCGAGTGGGCCCTTGCCGGCTCAGTTTCCCAACAAAAATATGGCTCGTGTGTCCTGTCAGTCGATCGGGTCGGCCTCGCTCAACTGACTAGTAGTTGCGTGCGGGCGAGCCGTGCCGTTCCCGGCGTCTCCGGGGCACGGCGGGGCACCTCCAGCACGGTCTCTCCCTGTCCAGCGTTCTAGGCCTGAGCACGAGGAAGGCCCATTCCACTGGACGCGGCTTGCCTGCGCTCGCACTCGTGCGACCATCCGTGCACCCTTCCATTAATTCTCCATCCCGCGGCTTAGAGAATTTCCTCCCCGCGTCTCTTTTCTGGCAAAAATAAAACAGAAACAAACTATGTATATCCTTCTCCCTAATACTCGGAGGATACCAAAACTGCAACCCTCAGCGTTGAATAGAGAACTCCCAATATCAATCAGCGATTTCCCAATCTGTTTTGACTGAAGTGCATCGTAGAAGATTAATCCCAGACAAACGCATCAAAGAAGATAAATCACACGGGGAAGAAGATATTTGCAATCTGGAGGGAGAGTGCATTATAGAACATCGACGCAGGCTAAAGAAGATCAATTGAACCAGTCTACAAATTCTTACACGGGCATTTCTATCTACTTCTGCTCCCTGAGCTCTAGAGGAACAATCAGCAAGCGGAATATGTAGCGTCCTTCCGGCGAGAGAAGAGAGGGGACAATGGCGACCGCCCGAGAGAGAAAGGGGACCGGAAGGAATGGGGGCGCCGGCACGTCGCTGAGGACATCACAGACTTCATCTTTTCCGCCGCCCTCCATGTTCTGCCCCAGGCGCCCAGCTACGAGTTTCGTGGAGCCAAGATGGACGAGCGCCGCTAACAGAGTCTACTCGTATTACCATCTGTATTTTCGGTTTTTTTTTGGCAATGAATGAAAGACGACGGGAATCGTGTATCGGATGCACGACACGTACCCTGGCGCACGGATGGTCGCATGAGTGCAGGCGCGGCAGAATGAACGAAAATAACCTAAAAAAATAACAATTTCACGAAATGAACTCTGGCCAGAAGAAATTCACGGAACTAACCCTTTTTGCAACGCCATACAACGTGGCGCCGCACCTTGAAGAGCGGCGCCGTTACGCCTGGCGCCGCGCACCTGCCAGCGTGGTGCCTCGCGGGCCCGGTCCCGCTAGCGCGGCGCCTTGTGGAGTGACGCCGCACTGTGTAGTGCAGCGCCGTTGTGCCTGGCGCCGCACTTTAGGTCTTGTACCAGCGCGGCGCCAGCCCTCCCCAGACCCAGTCCATTCTTTCTCACCCACACACGAGCTGCAGCGGCGGCGACGGCGGCTCTTCTCCCCCTCCACCTTCTCCCTCCTAGTGTCCAAATCGGAAGCCTCTCTCCGTGGAGTTCGATCCCCCCAAGTGCCTTGAGGTATTCTTCCCCTTCATCTTTGATTTGACCCATTAATTTCTTGTTTTGGTCCATATCTTGTAAACCCTAATTTGTTTTGTAAGATGCATGGTAGAACGTTGTTGTATTGGCATATGGGTTGGTATTGTGTTAATGTTAGCATGGGTATCTATTGAGTGTGTTGACCATGATGTTGTTGTTGTGATTATGTTAGGCATGGCAAGAATTGTTCATGTTCACCATGTAGACAAGAATGCTTTTTTGAGAGGTAACATAGAACCGGACCCGGACGAGCTCGATTTGGTGTTTGAGCGTACTCCAACATATGCCGAGGTCTTGGAGCAATTGAGGATTGAATTGAAATGGATGGACCCAAAGGATGATATTGAGTTGGAGGGAAGACATAATGTTGGCTTGGGAATGTATGTCCGTTGAAAGACCATGCGTATCTTCTCCGAGGCCCGTTGGCTTGCATACAAGGAGGTGGTGGCCGAATCACTAGACAAGGCTATTGAGCTATTTGCCACCAAGAAAGTTGGTAGTTCATTTTCACTAGATAAGCACATCACATGGTAAGGCAGTTAATAGCTTACCTTTGGAGCCCTAAGTCCGTGTCCTTCCACTCAGGCGGGACAATCTGAAATAACCCAAACTGGGTCATGACACGATGAGGCTGGTGATACTCAACAGCCCACATGCACACCATGGGGCAACGCATTAGCCATAGACGAGATTCTCTGAGGCAAATAGGGTTAAGGCGATAGTCCTCCGGAACACCAAAGCGGTCCCCTCGACCGTATGGCTCCCACGTCACCTGCATCATACCACACTCATGTCAGGGTCAAAGATTACAAGTTCAAGACATATAATTGACCGCACCCGCGGAAATTACCTGATCCATGGTGATCGTGTCAAACTCGTTGGTGTACCTCTTGTACGCCTCCAGTGGGTCCGTTGGCGGTTCGGAGACCACATCCCACTTGTAAGCCCACGTGGGGAGAAGGTAGTCGTTGCCGTTATCAATGTAAGGATTGAATGACAACAATCCCGGCCGTCCAATGGAGAAGCGTTCCCAGTTCCACACCGAAAGAAGGAGCAAACAACCACCAATCCCCGAATCGGCGGCGCTCCTAAGGCAAGCGTCATCCAGCTGCAGATGAAGTGAACAACCATTTGGTAAGAACATTTTTTTTTGAGATTTTGCAGAAATATACAACAACATTTGTAAATAACTCATTACCTGACGGTACAACCAGGCCAACGCCGCAGAACCCCAACTGAAGGTAGAGTCGAAAAAACCCAGCAACTTGAGCCAATGCCACTGAGCACAATCCCCACTGCTGTCAGGAAACAGAGTCCTCGTGATAATGTACCACACATACACACGAGTGTATGTCTTGATCGTCTCCTCATCGGCATCCTCGGGGCAAATCTTGAAATTCTGGATGATCCAAGTAAAAGTAGCCCCGACAGCGACCCTCAGTCTTTCCCCCTTCTTGTTTATAGCCTCGGGTGGATCCTTCCCTATAAGGGAGACCATCTGCTCACGCCACCCGTCTGAATCCGAGGACATGCACACAGGGTTTCCCTCGATTGGGAGTGCCAGGATCATGCTCATGTCCTGCAAAGTGACCGTAATCTCACCGGTCCTAAGGTGAAATGTGTGCGTCTCCGGCCTCCATCGGTCCACAAGCGCGGTGATCGCAGCAGGGTTGAAGGCCGGTGTGGACCGAGTGACCATGTGGATAAAGGGGAGGAGTCCTAGCTGCTGGATGTACGGAGTGTACCGTGCATCATAAGGCATCTTGCCGGACGAGACCTCGTGGTACCTAAGTCGAAGGGGTTGAAGCTCCTGTAAACATATAATGGCAAAATGTTAGATTTCCATCTAAACAAACATGGCATCTTGTTCGACTTGCATTGAAGTTTTTAGTACCTGTCTCTTCTCCGACATCTTGCAGGCACGGTGTTGAACATCATAGTGAGCATTGTTTAGAAGGGGGTTTAGAGACATCCTACATATTCAAAACAATAGAGAGAATAAGAACAATTACAAAATGTCCATCTTATAGTTCTAGCATCTAGAATTGCAAGCTAAATCAACCATCTTATAGTTCTAGCATATAGTTCTAGCTTTTGTCCATCTTATAGAGACATCCTACATATTCATCCTACTCTACCTATAGTTCTAGCATCTAGAATTGCAAGCTAAATCAACCAACTAGAGTTCTACCATATAATTGTAATATAAATCAAAACACCAACTAGAGTTATACCATATCTCCATCTTACTCTAGCCATATGGAATTGCTAATATGAAAAATCACCTAACATATACTTCAAAGATAAATAGACCAACTAGAGTTCTACCAAAGAGTACTATGTCATATCTAAACCTAAATATCAAATAAGCATTGCAATGGTTCATCTCAATCTCTACATCTAATTGAACCTAGGGTTTCACCGAAATTTGAACAAAAGGGGAAATTAGCAAGAAATTTTTGGACAAATAGCAAGGGATTTGAGAGGAGATACCTGGGGAAGGGATTGGGAGCAAGATCCTTGGACAAATCCAGGAAATCTTGGGTTTTTGGAGAGGGGAATCACCGGGGCCGAGAAACCCTAGCCGCCATGCGCTCGTGTGTGTCTGAGAGGAATGAGATGGGTCTGGGGAGGCCTGACGCCGCGCGGGTACAAAACCTAAAGTGCGGCGCCAGGCGCAACGGCGCTGCACTACACAGTGCGGCGCCATGCTACAAGGCGCCGCACTAGCGGGACCGGGGCCCGCGAGGCGCCACGCTGGCAGGTGCGCGGCGCCAGGCGTAACAGCGCCGCTCTTCAGGGTGCGGCGCCACGTTGTATGGCGTTGCAAAAAGGGTTAGTTCCGTGAATTTCTTCTGGCTAGAGTTCATTTCGTGACATTGTTATTTTTTTAGGTTATTTTCGTCCATTCTGCCTGCGGGCGCAGGCAAGCCGTGTCCCATTCCACTAGCTGCCTTGGACACTTCAATTAGCTAGCTGCCTTGGACATCTCAATGTTTCTCAGCAACTGCTGAACACATGTTGTCTCAATGCATGCTATCTTGGAAATGTGATGCTGCTGCTACTCATGGTAGGACTGTAGTAGGAAGCATCATGTCCACGAGTAGTATGTGTTACCTTGAACCTATTTTTTATAGGGATGCCTCTTGGTGTTACTTTTTTTTGGAAAGGAGCATATATTAATATCAGATGATACCAATTACACCCAGCCTCTGCAACAATGCATTGTCCTAACAGCCACACGGATGCACACAGCCAAAAAAAATAAAAGAAGAATTATAATAAAGAAAAGTCCCGCTATAATGACTCATTCATTGAAACAACAGTACTACCACCACCAAGACAGCACCAAAAGTCTAGATTCTCCAAAAACGATGCCTCCAAGAAGGAAACAGTGCACAAACACCACCATTGCCCGATCAAAGATCTAGGTTTTCACCCTGAAGAAAGTCCGCGCACTCAAAACAATACCTTTAACAAGGTCATTGCCAGATACAACCAATTAAGGCCAGACCCTGGGTTTTCACCCTGAGAGGTAGAACCATGAACCTCTCCTGTGCAGTCGCCCCCACTTGCATGCCACTGCTCCAATTCATAAGTCACCTAGCCAATTTCTCATCATCACCCATACTCGAACCACCATTGTCTGTCCACAGATCTCGGTCTCCATGACTTTCTCCGTCAGCACCATGGAACGAGAACATGCCCCATGATAATAACAGCCAACAAAGCTTCGAAGCACACCCTCTAAAACCAGACGGTCAGGGTAAAATATGGGTGTGTATGATCGAATTCAATCCTTCCAGCAAACACGCGGCATGCTAGCACTTATAGAGTTCGCCGGCGGAGTCTTCCGGAACACACCACAGAAACCAGATCAATGAATACCAACATCCGGCAGGTCGTCTTGGCTTGAGAGGGATCCAGGACCACCACCTTTATTGAAACCGAGCCAACAGCCTCCACGCCACCCGCCGGAAACTAGCAGGATTCGCCGCAAGATGGCAAGACCACCCGGCCGACCATTTTGACGGAGAAGGAGGCCACCACCACCATGTCGGGGAAGATGCCCCAAGCGCCCTAGTGTCACGGACAAGACCCGGGTCGCCCGGGCGCCGGCGTCGAGGCCAACGTACGGGACAGATCGCGGCTAGGCCCAGATCCCCGCCGCCGCCTGTCGCCATCTGGGTCGAGTATTACTGGTCGCCGCTCGCCGCAACACCATAGACAAATCAGCTGGGACGGACGCTGCCATCTTCCCGCCAGATCGCGATCAGGGACGCCGTCGCCGCCACGCCCCCAGGTCTTTGCCTGGCAACGATCCGGATGGCGGCGGCGGGGAGAAGAGACCACGGGAGGGAGAGCTCGGCGGGGAGGGGAGGCCGTCCAGCGCGGCGCGGCGCCGCCATGCGGGTGCGGGAGGAGGAGGGGTCGGGAGGTGTCCGTCTGGGTCTCCTGTTTCTTTCGTACGTGCTACTTGGCTGACTATCTAGGTTCAGCATCTTCCCTTTTCAGATATGTCAAAGATTTGTTCCAGCAATTTTTAACACTGATACTACCCAAGGCCTCTCTCAGATTCTGAACGTGTCACGGTATACTTGGCTAACAACTTTTACTTTCTGGAAGAGCTAGTCTAGTAAAACAGAATTAAGCATCTTCCTTGTAGTATGACAAAAGTGTTAGCTTCTCCAGATAATTCTGAAATTTCACTTTTGCTTCATCCCCTCCCCCCCTCCTTGAACTCTCTCACCATCTTTACTTAGATTAACAATGGTTATACTTGCTCCTTGAACTATATCAGAGAGAGGAGGAAGAAGCTCTCACATACTCTCTAAGTGTAGAATGAATCGACCCCCCACACCCTCTAGGAGGCCCTGGATCACCTTATAAAGGGGTGGCCAAGTTATAATAAGGGCTGGCATGGATGGCATATTCCCCGAATAGGCTTCTCCCAAAGAGGTAATTCGGTGCGCCCCTTTCTCTGTCGCCCTTCTATCAAAGGCAATAACCTAGATCCCAGGACATGTGAACGTTGGACTCTGGGACTGTCACCTCCGTGACGCCTCTCATGTCCTTCTATCCCTCTGACCTTTGTCTGTAGCGCTTGGAATTGTTCAGATTCATGATCGAGAGACAGAGCGCTCTGTTGACTTTGGGGCTCGTTCTCCTTCTCGAACAAGCCTTCTCATGACTCGGCCTCGCACATGATGACTCGTCCAATCTCAAACCTGCAAATAGATAACATGCTAGACACCGTGCCAACATACCTCATATGTCGGTCGAGTCAGGCCTTAGCTGTTTAACTCTGGGTAACCCGGCCCTTACTCGGCCGGCCCTCATATAACCCGGCCGGGTCATTCTTTGACCCGGTCAATACCTTGGTGGGATTTGCCCTTTTACCTTAGCTTGACCCTACCTGGGGTCATCCCAACATTAGTCCCCGAAGCTGGTGCGGTCTTAAAGGCTTTAGCTGGTAATGCCACAACAGGTTCATATTATTAGGATCTCTTATCCGTGCTGACTTATCCTTTATTCGACTAATCTTTGTTGTGTACTTCTGCAGCACTGTTAGTGATCATACACTAGATCCGACTCTTTCCGGCTTCGTCCGAGACTTATCTCGCCGGCCGAGTCATTCTGATACGTCC
Source organism: Avena sativa (assembly GCA_916181665.1). Lineage (NCBI taxonomy): Eukaryota > Viridiplantae > Streptophyta > Magnoliopsida > Poales > Poaceae > Avena > Avena sativa. Next base: position 387,502,260 of record OV702280.1, on the reverse strand, counting down.
GGGTCATTTCTCTTCCTTCCTTCGTAAGCTTCTCCGTCCTACATGTCAATAATTATTGTGTGTTGCCTCATTCTTTGAGCCGCTACAGTAATTACTAACACGGGGACAGTTATCCCTGCGACCCGTCAAGTCACACAGTGACTCCTCGATTGTCGCGGGCTTGATTACGCGGCGCTTCATCCTTTGTGCCAAGTAACCCTTTGTGGTTTATGAGGGGCCGAGTGGGAAAAAATGCTTTGCCGGCAAAAATAAAAGCCTCCTTGGTGGAGTGGGTGGAGACGCTTTTGAATATCCTAATTTCCAGCGCGCACGTCCCCTTTTCTCTCTACATAATTATTGCAGCGATCTTGGCTACTACTTCTATCGTTTGGCCGTGTGACTTTTTTGTGTGAGTAGAAAAAGAAAAGGAGGAGAGGACATTACGGAGCAACGGAGCTATTCCACGCAGTGGTGGGTGTCCCGGATTTATCCAACAGCCAGCAGTGTTTTTTAGTTGTGCTGGTAAAATTTGCAAGTTTAACCTGGACATAGTTCACAATCGTGCCGCTATAGACCAAAGGTGGACATATGCATCTCATTCTTGTCTCGCACCCCGTCTCGTTCTCTCTCCCTCCACCTCCCATATCCACCGCCCCCACCTCCATCAAACATGGCGAGGTCGCCTCCAACATCCAGGTCGAGACGTGGTGGCCAGGGCTTCCTCCCATGGCCGACGACCTCCTCTGCCCCATGATGTGACCGGTGACACCATGGATCTGCCCATCAGAGAAGCAGTTGGAGGAGGAAGATGATATGGACATGGGCACCTCCAACTCGCTCGACCTCATACTCAACCCACCTAGCCCCGCTCGTCCCGCGAGTAAGTAAATCAAAGGAGCCACCATGAACGCCACCAAACCTGCTGGCATGGCCACCATGAACGCCGGTGTAGGAGACCAAGAAAACTCCGACTCCGTCCTTGATGTGAACTGTAGTGACAGCCGGCGCCAAGAATCAAGGCCGAGATCAATTTTGATTTTATTTGCTTTCTTCTTTTTTCTCCCCCACATGGTTTCCAAACCACACATGATTCTGGCCGAGTAAGTAAATCATGAATAAATGCTCCAGATCTCATGTTGTATATGGTGAAAAAAATCGTTCTGTTTGTACCAATAATTGCTAATATGTCATTGGTACTATACTAATTCATGATGTGTACAGGTTGAGACTACTATGAACATAATAGGGTGTACTATGTTTATGTAAAATGAAGAGGGACTTGGTGACAAGAAAAATAAACGGCTTAGGGTGGTTGTTATAAAACAATTGCACAAATGGATGTTGTCATTGATTCGTCGTGCGACTAGGATGTTGATTCTAGGTCATCGACCCCGCCACCATGGGATCTTCGCCCCGATCAGCCGTGTCGCATCCACCGAAGGTATGTTGTCTATTTGGCCTCACCTTTTTTGATTGTTTGTAGAAACTATTTCTTGATTTCGTGGATGGTTACACTCTTTTATTTGTCTTCATATGATGAGGAGTACAACATGGATGAAGATGAAGCCGTTGGCATTATGTTGCGAAACAAGCGACTGAAGCATGGCAGTTCGGTGTTCGGCTGTGAGGTTATTCACCGAGAACGGATGGAAGCCGATTGGAGCCTCATGCGCAACTACTCCAACCCCAATGCTATATTACCGGAGGCTCATTCACAACTACTCCAGCCCCAATGCTATATTCCCCGAGCGTCATTTCCGCCGAGAATGGATGGAAGCCGATTGGAGGCTCATGCGGAGTTAATAGCATAAAACTACCAGTTTCTAGGCAAAATTTTGAAAATCTACCAGTTTACGTTTTCGCAGCAAAAATCTACCACATTTGGCGTCCGTTTTCTCAAATCGCACTAAACTCGTCCTGATCGCGAATTGACACGAAAACTGACAAGGCTGGTCCACCCGTCAGGCTGACGTGACAGTGCGAGACTGTGTGCCGTCTGCCGTTTTGCACGTAGGTCCTCAAGTTTTGACAGAAAATTGCGCAGAAGCCCCTGGCACTATTAAAACCTTCATAACTTTTGAATACGAATTCAAATGGAAAAATTTTTAATACGTAAAGTGCTCAGAATTGTTTGAATCTTTTTTTTACAAACTTTATTTATTATTTTATATAATTAAAATATAAAAAATATTTTGTTAATTATACAAAAACTTTGGAAATTCATAACTTTAACTATATAACTCCAAATAATATAAATAATATGTCTAAATTTATTAAAATAACTCCAAGGAATCCATTTCTTATATTTATAATGCATGAATCATGATCCAAGATTATAGTTCCAATTTTTCTGTACAGTAGTATCATGTTCAGAGAAATTATACGTAGCGTGTCTGTCATGACCTCCGACTGTTCTGCATGTCCCCAGGAACCTTCTACTTTTTGTTCTGATCGATGATCTAAGTTACTACTGCCTCCATCCCGGTTTAAAGGACACAATTTGCAAACCATGCAATCCCAAAATATTTAGACACAAAAGCATTTAATCTCTGTAATTACTCTTGTGTGAAAACAATAAAATGCTTGCATACACATGTGTGAACAAATATGAACGCCTTAATGGCTCTTTTTTTTCCTCATGCATGTCCTTCTCCATACTATTAAATGGACCAATCAGAGAACACCTAGGGCCCAGAGAATTGCAAATTGTGTCTTTTAAACCGGGACGGAGGGAGTATTTCCTCGGTTTCAGGATTCCAGTTTTAATTTAAGCTAAAAACACGAAAAGGATTACGAAACCGAGAAAAGTATGTCTCAGTTGGTAACCACAAAAGCTGGATCAGACAAATCGTACAGATCTTGCACGTGTCGTTTCGTATGTGCAAGTAGTAGGGCGTGCACATGCTGTGTCGTGCATACCGTTGCCATTTTCAGTGTATTCAGACTTACGGCGCGCCGACAAGACAAGAAGCTAGGCCGGCGGCAGGCAGAGCTGTGACGTACGTATGGCACCGGAGACACCGACGGCACCCGCACCACGCGCGGCTATGACGACATCAACGACGACGACCGCCAGTGGTGGGTCTCTCTCGCGGCGTGCATGCATGTGGCTGGCCGGGAAACAGATAAGGGTAAAACCTTGTTTGCATTATTGCCTTATTGGGATGGGAGAGATAATCCTGATAAGATGAAACACATGACATGTCACATATATATGCGGCTGAAACTATACTACTGTCACAGGTGGTCGTGGAAACACGGGGATACCCAAGATTAAGGCAAAAATTGGAACTATAATCTTGGATCATGATTCATGCATTATAAATATAAGAAATGGATTCCTTGGATTTTTTAAATAAATTTAGACATATTATTTATATTATTTGGAGTTATATAGTTAAAGTTATGAATTTCCAAAGTTTTTGTATAATTAACAAAATATTTTTTATATTTTAATTATATAAAATAATAAATAAAGTTTGTAAAAAAAGATTCAAACAATTCTGAGCACTTTTCGTATTTAAACTTTTTTCATTTGAATTCGTATTCAAAAGTTATGAAGGTTTTAATAGTGCCAGGGACTTCTGCGCAATTTTCTGTCAAAACTTGAGGACCTACGTGCAAAACGGCAGACGGCACACAGTCTCGCACTGCCACGTCAGTCTGACGGGTGGGCCAGCCTTGTCAGTTTTCGTGTCAATTCGTGATCAGGACGAGTTTAGTGCGATTTGAGAAAACAGACGCCAAATGTGGTAGATTTTTGCTGCGAAAACGTAAACTAGTAGATTTCCGAAATTTTGTCTAGAAACTGGTGGTTCTATGCTATTAACTCGGCTCATGCGCAACTACTACAACCCCAATGCTATATTCCTCGAGCGTCACTTTCACCCCGGTTTTGGATGTCTATTTAAATGCAAAAGTTGTTGAAATGAGGTGCTGGCGAAGCAGACGTGCCCATTTTAGGCGGCCGGTAAAGTGGTGGCATTTTGCTGCCCCATTTCCGCAAAACAGCTGTCTCCACCTCCCAAATTTGCGGACCAGAAATGGGTTGTTGTTAGAGATGCTCTCTTATTAAGGGGAGAAATCTATGGGAGGATGGATCGTCTCCTTCCCCAACGGCAATATCCATTGAACCTGGGTAGAGTAGGCATTGTAGGGGACGCTTTCCAAGCATAGAATCGTACCTCACCTCAGCTCGTTTAATTAGTCTGAAAATACAAATTACGTGGGCGATTATTTGAGATCGATTGGTCAAATCAAGAGACAATATCAATCGCCACGAGAGCAAATCTAAAAATAATAGCCGTAATTCTGCAAAACAAGACAAATTTGTATAGATCCATCAACCATAAGCATACCGCTCAAGAAAAATCTTAACTAGTCTAGCAGAGTTCATTGCCACACAAAAAAGGAGGAAGTGAAAATATTAACATCACTACATTTGTAATTGCACATGTAAGGATTGGGAGCTGGCCAAAATAAGGGAGTGTGATGGCAATACACGGCCAAGGAGGCCAACTGGAAAATTAAAGTTGCTCGGCTTGATGAATGTGAACATCTGAACTCACCAACCTTTCTGCTCTAGCAGGTTGAGGTGCATCCAACATAAACAAAACCACGTAAATGTGAAAAAAAAGCAAAATATATCATATCTGCAATTCAATAGTTTCGCCACATATCCTGGATAAACACCATGTGATACTGGACAATTACTCAACTTACTACCACAAGGAAACCAAAACAATAAGTCCATGACATTTATAGTCCACTACTACTTTGTATACTAAGAGCAGTTTTAATGCATCAATTGAAGATCACAATAATTACAAGGAAAACTCAACTTGCTACTCCGTTTAATTAGTATGACAGTAGATTTAAAAATTAGATGGGTGATTATTTGAGATCGATTGGTCGAATCAAGAGATGATATCGATTGCCACAAGAGCATCATGGCAACACAAGTTAACTTGTTCCAGATCGACCACAAAGCAGTGGTAAAGGACATGTATCAACTAAATTACTCCCTCCGTCTCGGTTTATAAGACTTACGCGTATTTCTAGGTTAACAAATTAATCAATTTAGCATGAGGTACATAAGATAAAAACTATATTATTAAAAACTTCAAATGTTATATTTTCTAATGATATAATTTTTATATTATATAAGTCATATTATATAGCTCATGTGGACAACCTAGATATACGCGGAAGTCGTAAACTGGGATAGAGGGAGTAGTGTGTCTCAACGCAGGCACATGGAGTGATTTGGTAAATATAATCCTACCAGATCAGGTCTTTGTTTCACATTTGGAGCTTGCAGTACATTAAAACAGAGTTATGGCGAAATAGAGAAATTCCCATATTTACATCTAGAATAAAATTGGAACCAGTTCAGCAGATTTCGGCACAAAATCTAGGTGGCAGGTGCGGACGACTGGAGTAAAATGCAAATTATAGCACACAAAAAAACAAGAGAGTGAATGCTGCACACAGATATGATACTACTGATTACGACGAGAGCACAATCATGAAGATTACCAATAACTATGACGAGACGAATGAAGTTGTTCCAGATCGATCGACACCAAACAAAGTAAGGATAGGTAATTCAGATGCAACGCAGGCATCAACTTAACTACGTACGGTCTCATGCAGGCATATATAGACATATATATATATATATATATATATATATATATATATATATATATATATATACATATATATATATATATATATATATATACATATATATATATATAGGTAGTTTGGCAGGGATAAACTCCGAAATTGACTACGGATGATCAAGCGCCAGACACATCGACGGCCTCGGTGTAGGCTACGCCAGTAGCGCGGTACTGCTCGAGAATCCTGGCGTGTTCGACATCAATCTCGTCCCTCAGCGCTTCGGTGTGGAGCATAATTCCACGCAGATCCATAGGACCGGTGGCGGTGTACTTGTCGAGGAAGTCCATGTTGATGCGGCGGATGGGTTTCTCCTCCAGACGTATCAGCGCGTCGATGTACTCCTGGCTACACCTGACCATCTTCACCTCCCCCTTGGTTGCCTGGTCTCCGTCCTCCAATTTCTGGATCTTGGACGCCGACTCGCCGCCGGAACGACGGCGGGAACGAGTGGTCATCCCCTTCCTCTCCGTCGCCACCGCCTCCTGCTTCTCCAACCCCATCCCGCCGCCGGCGATTCCCTTTTTCTCTCGCTAGAAACCCTGATCGCTGTCTAGATCTGGAAGGAGGTCCGGTTGGATGGGAGAGACCCCACGGAGGGCTGCATATGTACCCAGGCACCCAGCCGACCGACCGAACCCTAGGCCGTCTCGGGCCCGAATCGGGCACAAAGTCGCCTCAACCTCATCGTACTAACCTATCCAGGACACATTTAAGTACTACTACGTAGTGGTTAGGTTTAAATAAAGATTCTTTGCTTGGATCATGTCTTATAGTTTGTCGCTTTTCCAGTTTTATGTTCTGATCTCACCTTGGATTACTTGATATCATGTAAATTGACTAGTTATACTCTGGTTGTTCCCAACTGAGTCTGCTATCTCACAAAAAATAAAATATACTGCTCTCTCTCAAAGACCAGCAAAGGATACAAGATGGTCATGATCTTACATCTATCTCACACACGGCCACAACATCGAACCCCAATTATGTTTGTTTAAGAAAATGCTACATCGATATTCTAAGAACACACCAACAAACATAACAAAAACACATCCATGTCCAAGATAATTAAATTGTGCTGGACCTGTCTCACCTTACAACTACTCATGTTGGCGTTTACACAATAGCTCTTTATCTCATCTTTATACAGTACAAACTAAAACAAACCTCACACTAAAAGCCCATATGTTATTACATTTCTTTTTAGTACTTTCACTTGCATCCAACATACATACAAGTCCTTAAGTTCAGAATACCGCTGTTGAAAGAATACTTCTGAAAATTATTTGTGCTGAGGAAGAGACCCTGTTGTCCCTAAGTTGCTTGGCTATTGTTTCTTGCTCATCTTTGCCCCTTGGAAACATGCCCCCTACTCGAGGAGATAGTGCGGCCGTTTCAACACAATCCTTGCATTGCTCTACTTCTTTCAAAAGAACCGTCTTCAGGTCTGACGCGTGATGCATCACCGCACGTACAAATGACATATGATGCCCCACCAGGGGACTAAAGTTAACAACGTGGAGCTCTCTCAACTGCCACTTACTACAGCTCGTGAAACCAGACATCTTCCATGAAGGTTGGACCCTTTGAGCACCAACGCTTAACCAATATGGTTTTCTACATGAATGCTTAAACGCCTGTATTCAAGAACCAAAGGCCTAATTATATAAGACATGAATGCTTAAACGCCTCGTCCGGTGGACGTCCCTAGGTGCCTTCGCCCGGACCCTCCGATCTTGGAGGAGGTGGGCCTGGCCCCCTACGGGACGAACCTGGGCGAGGGGCTCGAGTCCCTGGGCCTCTCTGGTTGGGCGGCCTGTCAGTCGGTGCCCTGTTCCAGCCCTCTGGTGGCGCGGACCTCTCCTAGCGAGGGGATGGTGGTGGCGCCGCCGTCTTCCCCTCGATCTCCCGGGGCGGTGTGCTACACTCTCTCGTCGGGTTCTTCTCCAGCTTTGCCCCAGCAGGCGCTGTTTGGGGCCCCGGTGACTCGGACTCTCCTGGCTGGTGGGCCGCTCTCGGTCTTCCCCGACACTCCCGAGGCGATGGCCAAGCTCCACCCGTCCCGTCGTCCCAGGGCCCCCCTCCCTCCTCCTTCTCGCGCCAGTGTCAGGCTGGCCTCGGTGAGAGCCATGGCTGGTGCTAAGGGGCGGGAGCCGACGATTCTCGAGCAGGCGGAGGCGCTGGCGGCGTCCAGCAACCTTGACCCCGGTACGTCTCTCCCCCCTCCCTCCTCCCTTCCTACTATTTCTTCTCCTCCTTCCGGGTCTAGGTTTTCGGTTTTGGCAGAGGTTCCGGAGGAGCGCCTTGATGTTGTTGCCAGGGACTGTGGGATTGTGTTCAGAGAGGAACGCGGCCCACGCTTGGAACAAATTGCGGCCTTAAAGGCGAAGGAGGTTTATGATGGCGTACTGGCGGCTTCTCGCGCTCAGGCGGAGCAGGAGAAGCTGGCTAGGAGCCAGACCTCCGCTAGTTCTATGCTGTAGGGCCCGGTGACTAGAGGAGGTAGCCCTCCTCGTCCGTTGCCGGCGGAGTCCGCCCTCGCGTCTCCTCAGGCGGGGGGAAGCGAGGGAGGCCTCCCAAGCCTACGTCCAGGCCCTCGACAGGAGATAGGGCCCGATCCATCCCCCGTAAGGGGACACCCCTTGATGGTGTATCCCAATGAGTCGCCCGATCTTCCTCTTTGACTGGAACATCAGGGGCTTTGGGAATGATGGTCGCAGGCAGCAACTGAGGGACTATCTGAGGCAGGAGGATGTTGATATTATTGGCCTTCAGGAGACGATTAGACAGGATTTCTCGATCCCTGAGTTGCAGGGATTAAGCCGCCACAGGTTTGTCTGGCACTTGTTGCCGGCCACGGGCCATTCCGGGGGCATCCTCCTGGGTGCCAAGGAGGACACCTTTGAGGTGGAAGATATGGACCGCGGGGAATTCTTTGTGAGTATGGCACTCACCCATAGACGATCACACCTCAGTTGGGAGGTGTTGTCTACGGCCCTGCGGATCATCGCCGGTCCCCGGAGTTCTTGGCTGAGCTCTCTGCTAAGGTAGAGAGTTGCACTAGCCTTGTGGTGGTGGCGGGGGACTTTAACCTTATTTGGTCCCCTGATGAGAAGAGTTCCAATAATGTGGACCTCTCTAGGATGCGCATGTTCAGTGACTGTATTGCTGATCTCGCTCTACGGGAGATTCCCCGCGTGGGGGCCTAGGGGGCAGATACACCTGGTCGAACAACCGGGTGGACCCGATTAGGAGTGTGCTGGATCGGGTCCTAGTATCTGTGGATTGGGAGCTGGCCTACCCCTTGTGCTCCCTGCGGGCGGTTACGAGGGTCGGGTCTGACCATAGCCCTCTCCTTCTCTCGACTGGGGGAGGCTCTCCACCGAAGCTGAGTCGCTTCCACTTCGAGAACTTCTGGCTGCTTCAGCCAGGGTTTGTGGAGATGGTTCGGCCCAAGTGGAGTTCGGCAGCTGCGTCAGTTCAGAGGGCTCGCTCGGCGGTGGATGTGTGGCATGCTTGTGCTCTGCTGGCTCGCCAGTTCATGCGAGGGTGGGGAGCTAACCTTGGTGCTGAGCTGCGGCGCAAGAAAGGTGACCTCCTCATAGCCATCCAGGGCTTAGATCGGGCAGCAGACACGGTAGGCCTCTCTATGGAGGAATGGCTCCAGCGGTACGCGCTGGAGGATTCGCTCATGGAGATTTTTAGGGGGGAGGAGACGTTTTGGCGGCAACGGAGCCGTCAGAACTGGCTCCTTAAAGGGGATGCGAACACCGCCTACTTTCATGCCATTGCTAATGGCAGGCATAGGAAATGTTCTATCCCCTGCCTCTGGGATGGCGGTCGTCTCTTGGAGGAGGCCAAAGACGTCACCTCCCATATTTACTCCTTCTACAAGGAGCTTTTTTCTGCTGGCCCCCGGTCCGGGGTCGCGTTAGCCGGGGACTTCTGGCCAGAGGGGGCCAGGGTCTCCGACGCGGAGAACCTGGAGCTCACGCTTCCGTTTCTGCCAGTGGAGGTCGAGCAGGCCATCATGGAGATGAAGGCTAACTCGGCCCCGGGCCCGGATGGCCTCCCCGTTATCTTCTTCCAGAAGTTCTGGGAGAGTATCCAGGGGGTGGTTATGCCCATGTTTCAGGAGTTGTATATTGGGACCCTTGTGATGTCGCGACTGAACTTTGGAGTTATCACTCTAATCCCCAAGTTGGTGGGAGCCACGGAGATTCGGCAGTTTAGGCCAATCACGGTGATCAATGTGATCCAGAGGATTATGTCCAAGGTGTGTGCACGTAGGTTAGCTCCTCTCATGGAGCGCCTGACGTACCCTTACCAGTTTTCCTTCCTTAAAGGAAGATCCATTCATGATGGTATCTTGGCACTCCATGAAATTATCCACGAGGTGAAGGTTCGTCGCCATCGGGGCGTTTTCCTGAAGCTGGACTTCCAAAAGGCGTATGACAGGCTAGACTGGGCCTTTCTACGCCAGGTACTCCAGCGTAGGGGCCTGGATGATCGCATGATAGGTTGGATCATGCAGATTGTCATGAGCGGGAACACGGCAATAAACATTAATGGGGAGGTCGGGCCATACTTTAAACCCTCGTGTGGGATGAGACAAGGGGACCCGATATATCCAATCCTGTTTAATGCTGCGGTTGATGCCCTGGCGGAGATCATGGAGAAAGCCAAGATCTTCGGCCACATTTCGGGTGTGGTGGGGCATCTTATCTCTGGAGGGGGAGTTACCCACCTCCAATATGCGGATGATACCATGATTATGGTTGAGGGGTCAGACCAGGACATCATCAACCTCAAGTTCCTGCTCCTCTGCTTTGAGGCCATGTCTGGCCTCAAAATTAATTTTGACAAAAGCGAAGTGATGGTCTTGGGCTACCCCTTGGATGAGCAACAACGGATTGCTGATAACCTAAATTGCCGACTGGCAACTTTCCCCCTGAATTACCTAGGGATGCCAGTCAGGGACACCAGGATCCTATCTAGGGACTTGGAGCCCCTTATGGGTCGGGTTAAGGCGAGATCCGAACCATGGCAAGACAGGTTTACTTCCAAGGGGAGCAAAACCGTCCTCATTGACGCTTGTCTTTCTAGCCTCCCCATGTATATCATGGGGCTGTATATCCTCCCGGAGGGCGTGCACGCCAACTTCGACAAGGAGCTCTCGCGGTTCTTTTGGATGGCGAATGATGGTCATCAAAAGTACCATATGGTTAAGTGGGCTAACATCTGCGCCCCCAAGGATCTCGGGGGCATTGGGATCACCTCCTCTCGCCATATGAATGTGGCACTGATGTTGAGGTGGGTCTGGCGCATTCTGCTGACGATGGGGGCCTCTGGCTGCAGCTAGTTAAAGCCAAGTACCTGCGTGGGCGCCCTCTCCTGGCTTGTGAGTGTCGGGAGGGATCTCAGTTTTGGAGATCTGTCCAGGACATCAAGCCGCGATCCGGAAGGGGCTCTCCATTTCCATTGGGAATGGGAGGAGCACCATCTTCTGGCTCGACCCTTGGGTGGGAAGACGCCCCTTATGCCACGAGGTTCCCGAGTTGTTCGCAATCTGTACGGACCCCCTGCTCTTGGTGGCCGATGCCTTCCAAGCCGGGGTTTGGCAGGTTGCTTTCCGACGGAATCTGGGGGCGGCCGAGCAGGTGGCGTGGGAGGGGCTGAGGGGTTCCCTCCCGTTGCCCATGTCCCATCCCCAGTCCTCGGATAGTCTGTCCTGGCATCTCGCGCCTTCGGGCGCCTTTACTGTGGGATCCATGTATCGTGCCTTGTTTGGTGGGCCCTCTATCGCCTGGACGGGCCCCCTTTGGAAGGCCCCCCTTCCTCTTAAGATCAAGATTTTCCTCTGGCAGTTGCTGCGTGACCGGCTTCCCTCAGGTGTGGAGGTGGCCAAACGCCATGGCCCTGGGACTGGCCTTTGCCCCCTTTGTGCGGTCCCGGAAACGGGACACCACATTTTCTTCTCCTGTCCCGCTGCCCGCTTCCTCTGGAACTTCTCCCGGGAGGCTCTGGGGCCTTCTTGGCAGGCCGCAGACCTAGGGGAATTCCTGGAAGCTAATGTCAACCAAACCGGTAGGTGGAGGCGCCTCTTCTGGTTTGTGTTCGCAGGATTGACCTGGACTCTTTGGACCATTCGTAACAAGATGGTCATCGAGCGTGTCTTTCTTCGCTGTGCCTCTGACTCAACCTTCAAATTCTTGGCTTTTTTGCAGCAGTGGTACCAGTTGTGTAGGCAGCGGGACAGGGCGCGGCTGGACGGGATGATCGAGCACTTGATTGGGGCGGCGCGTCAGCTTTCTTCCCCGCCCGGTCGCTGAGCGTGTCTTCTAGGCTCACTTGTATCTGTGTGGGTTGTTCGTGGTGTGTGTGCTGTGGTGAACTTTGGGTTTTTTTGTGGTTTTGCTTGTACCGGATGATGTATGGATGTTGCTTTATTTATAAAGCTGGACGTATGCCTGTTTCGAGCATAATTATATAAGACATCATATTCTAAATTTTATCATGGGATGACCAGAAAATGCTTATAGCTGTTCAAATAACAACTGAGAAAGGAATGAGTAAAAGTACCTGAATATCAAATATCTCAACAGTTGGAGCAGCTTCAAGGAGATTTATTGTCCATAACAGGTCAAATTCAACATATACGCCATGAATAGACAGCTTCCTCAGTTTGCTGAACGCAAAATCTAATCTCATGCAAGTTTAAAATCCCTAGTTATAAAATTAGAAGCACATCCCACAATATATGCATATGCTCTAGTTTAGGAAGGCAGAGCACATCAAGCCTCTTGAAGAAGAATAGAAGATTTCGAGCACTCTGAGACTCGAACTTGGCGCATTTATCTGCCACACGGAACAGTCCCCAGCGTCACAGTGATCCAGACTAAGGTGCTGGAGCTGCTTGCAGCAGTCAAATATGGTGTGATGCATATCCCCCTCAGCAAAGCGCAGGTTATAAATCTGGAGCCTCGTGAGGCAAGGAAGCATGTTAGGATAGGTACTGAAAAACCTGTCCAGGTTCTGAGCTTTCTCCAGCATATCCGCATCTTTGCAGTCGGTGGAAACCTTATTTTCCGGCGTTTGCTAAAACACACAGTTGAAATGTGGCTTTGCTCGTTACTATTATTATTTCGTGACAATTTGCTAGAACACACTGTACTGTCTAAAACGAAAAGTTTAACATTTTAGATTAACTTTTTACCTTTTTTGCAAATATGTCTAGAATTTTAATTGGAATGCAATATGTTTCAGAGAGAAAAACTGTCCAGCTTTTTTCCAATTCCCTCGTTGAAATTTTTTCTTTTTTAACCACAATGCTGCATGCTGCAACGGATGACGACTTGGCCTGGATGTTCCAATTTGATGTGAACTTATGTATAGTCTCTAATTTATGTTCGGTATATGCATATGCTGGATTTAGTGAATTTGAATTAGAGAAAAAATGTTTAAACTGGACATATGATGGTCATCCTAATAAAATTAGTCAAACTTTTCATTTGCGGCATGCAGTGTATCCTGGCAAATGTGCCATAAAATTATAATGGTACTCAGCAAAGACACGTTCCAGCGGTGTATTTTGACAAATGCCGAAAAATAACAGTGTCCTCTAACAAATTTTCTCTAAATAGCAAACCAACCTGTGGTTGGATGGTTAGGAGGGTGGTTGTACCCCCAGCCCACCAGAGTTCAAACCTCGGGTTTCACACTGTGTGTTGTATAAAAGGCGGAATATTCTTTTAGTGGGAGACGACGTTCCCGGACAGCGAGACGCCCGTGGTGACTTCGTCAATCTCAAAACCCGATCAATGTACGTGTTATGAGCGTCTTCGATTATACTGTGTTTCTCAAAAAAAAAATCTCTAAATAATAATACATGCCCACCCCCTCCCCCCGCCGAAAATCAAGCGGATCTACTCGTCAGAAAACCGACCGACTAACCGACAGGCGCAAGGAATTGCAGGGGAGGGGCCATACCTCGCCCCTTCCTTCCTTCTCCTTTTTCGATGGCTGCGGCATTCAATCCGTCGGAGGGTGGCCGTGGCGGCGGCGCAGTGTCTAGACCAGATGCCCTCCACAAACCCAAAACAACCAGGCCTCTATTCTGTCTGTTGTGCCGGAATGGGCTGCCTTGGGCTCCCGGCAGTCGCATGGCCCCATCCATCTTCTAACAACCCAGTAGCCTGAGCAGAGCTTGTTCTGATGTTCTCCCTTCGATGACGTCAACTCGTCGATACAATATGTAAAAAAACATGTTAAAAAAGAAATTAGTTTTTTTAAAACCCCACGTATTCATTAATAGAAAATCAAGTTACATGAGTAAACAAATATGAAAACTAACAGACTGATCAGGAGAAAACGGATATCCTGAAAAACTTTGCATAAAATTACCGCTAGAATTTTCTGCACTTGCCGAAGCAACGGCCATCGCCAAAAACCAACGCCGCCTAGACGTGTGCTGGAATAGATGTCAAGTCTTCACCATTGTTAGATCCAAGGGAGCACCATCGCCAACGAGGTTTTGTGAGTCGATGAACAGGCCCACTGCAAACAACAAGGCACATGTCGTTGTGGCATGTCGATCGGTAACATCACCGTGCTACCTTGAACTAAGATTTACCGCATACCTTCGACGAAGTCAAGGAATAACAACAAATCCACCACCTCCGGACCAATATCCTTACTCCAGAGCATCCACCTCGCCCTGGCCCCCAACGCCGCTGTGGATAACGGCGAACGTCAGCGACACGTCGAGATACAAATCTCGCTAGATCTGAAGATCCGCGAGAAGACCAAGCCGCCGGTCTAAAGAATCGACAAGCACATGTTTTCATCAACTCAGAGATGTTGCCGTGAAGGTCACCGCCGGTGTGGGAGAAGAGTTGAGGAGGATTTATTCGCCCATGCGTCGCTCCCACCACCCCAACGACACACCGCAGCAAAAAGACCCTAACCCTAACTACAGAACGGAGGAACGAGGTCCCCCTCCCTCTTGTCGGAGCGGCATGAAGAGAGAGGGGACTCACGCTATGGCCGGTGGAGATTGGGAGGATTTTTGTCGCCGCCGCCTCTCGTACAGGGGAGAACGACGAAGCAAGCGTTGTACCTGTATGTAGCTTGTTAGGTTGACCTAAAAAATAGAAATTAGTTAACACAACGAGTTATCAACATTTTCCAAAAAAAAAAGTTCTCTCCAATTCATTTCTTCTCTTTAATCCACGATCCCATCATCAAAATCACGAGGAATCGTTTATTTCGTTGCTGCGACTCTGCATTGCATCCTATATCTCCTCACTTCCATTTCGAAAAACAAAGGAGACTGGGTGAATTGGAACACATGATAGATAAACTCGTGAGGTAGGTCGTCAGGATATGTACGTTTGCTGGAAGTGATAAAGAGATTTGAAGTCCTTGGAGTTGGAGGGAGGTTAGAGGCCGTAACGCTCTCTTTTGTTCGTCAAGATGTGGCCGTGCACGTCATAAGAGAGAAAGGTTCATGAGTTATCTCTTCCGTTATTATGCTAAAGAAAATCACAAAGGGCACTGAATTGATAAACCAACGTGTACATGAAGATGGATCAACTAAACTTAACAGAAAAATACAGATAACTGAACATGTCATAAGGCAACCACAGATAATTGAATTTAGAGTTAAACACCTGTGTAGTCTATAAAGTTGCCACGCATGAGCGTATTGGTCACCTACTGGGAAAATGCAAACTATCGGTCTCGAAGTTGTATGAACGTGCCCCGTTAGTCATTTTGTCACGTTTGCCATTGACGTGGCTACATGTTTTTTCAAATACATCCTTATAATGTTATTTTCTCTAATTACTATGTTCCTTTTTCCACTATCCTATGGTTAAGCCGTAAAAATAGATGTAGGGCCCATCTTTCAGCCTCTTCATCCCCCAACTCTCTCGTAGATACATTCTATCGAATACCCCTGTGCACGTATCAGGGAAGCCACCCATCAATTGTCGTGGCCAGGGCTGCATAAGTCGGTTGCAAGCGAGCCACGCAGCAGCAAGACCGTCCTCCCCGCTAGTACGGTTCTGGTTTGGAGCGCTTGTTTTCCGCCATGACACGGTCAAGATTGGTGAGATCAAGGGCGGGCCAGGAGCTCTACGCGCGTACGTATCCACTCAGGATGCACCAGCAACATGTACCGCTTCTAAGCTTTGGTAAACTTATTGAGCTTTTTCAGAAACAATCATTCCAGAATCTTGTAGATCAACATAGAGATTTTTCTATCTATGGAGAGAACGAAGCAAGATTAGTTACCTTTCAAGCCGTTCCTGCCTTCCTGAAATCATACATGTGCAAAAAAGAAGTAGCATTGCAGCATGGAGGCTCGGAAGAATTCAGCTGCCACATAAAGCTTAGCTTGTGGAGCAATTCCAGCTTTGGTACTACCATCTAGTGACACAACTATCCTATACAAGTGATGGGACTAGCGCGAGCACGGCATGAGGGCCAACGAAGATTGGTCTATGTAGTTTAATGAAAAAGGGACCTAGCAATTGGAAGAAACTAAATTTTAAGGAAATATTTGCAAAAAACAGATAGCCACATCAACGATTTAACGGTGGACGTGAAAGAGTGACTAACGGAGCACAACCACACAACTTCGTGACCCGATAGTTTGTATTTTACCAGTTAGTGACCAATGCACTCATGGATGGCAACTTGGTAGACCACTCGGGTGTTTAACTCTTGAATTTATTTCTTATGCAGCTTTTTTTTACAGAATTTCTTATGCAGCTTGTCACACCATTCAGATTATCTTTCCAGGACTTCACAAAAGATGTGACCGTGCAGATCATAAGACAGAAAGGCTCATGAGTTATCTCCTCCGTTATTTTTGGGTAAAAAAAACACGGAGGGCACTGAATATAACTAAACCTAAGAGAAAAATGCAGATAACTGAACGTGGCATATGGCCACCAGAAGCTGAACTCTGCAGTAGTATCAAGGTTAACATTCATGGTGTATTCCTCCCTGGTCGAATTCAGATTGAGATCTACAAGCTGCATGGTGCAGTTCTCCCTGATAGTCAGCGACCCAATCAGTAAAGACACGCGTGTTGGGAGGTCAAACAAACATGATTTTTTTTAAGGATGCGTCTTGGAAGACGTATCTTTTTCATAGAAGGGGGGCCAAGCGGCCAAAGCTTACAACACGTCGCGGCATAGACGCCGAAGACGCAGACCACACCGCCTCGAGGGCAGCACTCACACACTAGCTAACTACTCGCGACATCTCCACCTATCTACCTGGCTCAGGCAATCTCGGAAGAGTCCCGCGGCTATCCACAGACATGCTTCATCAGAAATCTTTTGAATGACCACAGCGGCCGAGGGGGGGAGGGGGGGGGGGGGGGGCTCCGTCGAAGACGACTCCGTTCCGGTGGCGCCAAAGCGTCCAGCAGACCAGGGAGATTCCTGTCCAGAGATCTCGCTCACGGCCTCTCCCTCCACGCTTCCCCTGAAGCCAGGTAACCAGCTTGGAGTCAGGATCCGGCAACCATTGCCTCTTGACCCACCAACCAAGGAAAGCGTTCCACACCTCACGTGCAGGTGGTCGATGGATTCTCCACACTGGTCACAGAAAGGGTAGGTCGCCGGGTGCTGCAGCCCACGCCGGCTTAGCCTGTCCGCGGTCCAGCACCTGTTTCTCACAGCCAACCAAAGGGAAACTTTGCAGCTGGCGGGGGATCGAGAACGCCAGATCTGCAGAGCCCCAGCCATCGAGGTCCGGCCAGCGAAAAGAGCCCTATAGCAAGACTTCGCAGAGTAGCATCCCGACGGATCCCAGGTCCATCTGAGGACATCCTGTGTCCCCACCGACAATGTGACCTCCTCCAGGCGATCGGCGACTTCCAGCAGCTCGCGGATGGCAGCCGCACTGAGGTCGGGCGAGACATCATGGAGCCAGGCCCTTGCAAGGCCCTCGCGGACCATGCGGGTAGCGATCGCGCTCGCCGGCACCATCGCGAAAAGGTGCGGTGCCGCGTCCTTGAGCCTTCCACATGGTAACCACTTGTCTGTCCAGAAGAAGGTGTCTGCGCCATCTCCGAGTACCGAGGTTGTGGCCGCATCGAAGATCTGCTCGGCAAGCACTGGTACCCGGATGTTAAGACCATGCCAGGGTCTATCCAACTCCATCCGCTTTAGCCATAGCCACCTTGCCCTTAGAGCGACGTTCAGAAGGCGCGGGTTGGGGATGCCGAGTCCTCCGAGCTCTTTAGGCATACACACTCTGTCCCAAGCCACAAGGCAGTGGCCACCATGAACATCCTTTCTCCCCTTCCAGAGGAAACCAGGAATGATCTTTTCGATCGCGATGATGGTCTCGATCGGGATGTCCAGAGACATCATGGCGAAGACCGGGATGGACGAGAGCGTGGTCTTGACGAGCTCGAGCCTCCCTCCTCTGTTGAGCATCGAGGCTTTCCACGATGGCAGCTTAGCGGCCACCCGATCCACGATTGACTGGAGCTGTGTCGCGGACGGTTTCCACAAGGATAGCGGCAGCCCTAGATAGCGAAGAGGGAAGGCGTGACAGGGCATCCCAACTCTCGGGAGGCCAGGTCACCTTCCACGACCGAGCATCTGATCAAGTTGACTGAGCATTTATTGAAGTTTGTTCGCAAACCCGAAGCAGCTCCAAAGTCCTCGATGACCCAAGAGATCACCCGGAAGTCCAAGACTAACGGTATGAGAAAGGTGACCACGTCGTCCGCGTAAATCGAAGTGCGGTGCAGGAGGCCAGAAGCCGCGAGCCTAGTGAGGAGGCCTAGGCCTTCTGCCTTGACGACCATCGGGTGGAAAACTTCCATGATCAGAATAAAGAGCTGAGGGGAGACGGGGTCTCCTTGCCGAAGTCCCCTCCGGTGCGTCACCTTAGAACCTGGACAACCATTCATCAGGATGCGCGTGGTGGCCGTAGACAGGAGAGCACAAATGCATGAGAGCAGGCGCTCTCCGAAGCCCACCTTTCTCAGGACTTCAATAAGGAAAGCCCAATCCACAGTGTCGAAAGCCTTGGTGATGTCCAGCTTAAGGAGGACCGACGGGGTTTTGCTGGTATGCAATTTCCGGGCCGTCCCCTGCACCATCATAAAGTTATCATGTAGGCACCTTCCACACACGAATGCACTCTGGTGAACCCCCACCAACTAAGGGAGGACGGGTGCCACCCTGTTAGAAATCACCTTGGCCACCCACTTAGCGACTCCATGGATAAGACTGATCGGTCTGTAGTCACGGAGCTCCTCCGCACCTGGTTTCTTGGGCAGGAGCGTGATAAGGGCACCGTTTAAAACCCCAAATCCCCGGCAATCCCGCCGAGAGAGCGAGTTGAAGGCCTCCATGACGTCTACTTTGATAATGCTCCAGCAGGTCACAAAGAAGCGGACAGAGAATCCGTCCGGCCCTGGGCACTTATCTAGCGGCATGCCTCTGATAGCCGCCAGAACCTCCTGCTCTGTGAACTCCCCATCGATGTGCTGGAGATCCCTAGACTGCAGGCCCAGGAAGTCAAGGTCGAGCGTGAAGGGGCGATCCTCTGCCATCCCCAAAAGGTCGGTGAAGAAGCTATCCACGGCCTCCGCCTTCTCATCGTGAGCAGAGATCCGTGTGTCGTCCACGAGAAGGTGACCAATGAAATTCTTCCGCCTACGATGGCTCGCATGCGTGTGAAAGAAACGCGTGCAAGCATCTCCCTCCCGGAGCCACAGGATCCTCGACCTTTGCCGTGCCAGGGTCCTCTCGAGAGAGGCGAGTCCCAAAAGCTTCTTCTTCAGCAGACAATGAAGTCCACGCTCCTCTGGAGAGAGCTGCCTGCTTTCCATAGCCACATCGAAACGAAGCATTAGCTCCGTTGCAAGGAGGATCTGCGATTTGATGCTGCCGATGTATCTCGAGCTCCAACTTGACAGCTTCCTGGCCACCGCTCTAAGCTTAGCATCGAGCCTCTTGAAGGGGTTGGGTTCCCAGGGCAGCGAGCTCCACGCCTCTTGGACGACTTCCAAAAAGCCATCCACCTTAGGCCAGAAGGATTGGAACTGGAATCTACGCCTGCGCTGCAAGTCCGGAGACAAGCAGAGTAGTAAAGGGCAATGGTCAGAAGGACCCAAAGACAGCGCTGACAGGAAGGCGTCCGGGTAGCGAGATTCCCAATCAACTGTGGTGAAGACCCTGTCAAGCCTCTCCAAGGTCGGTTGTGCCCGTTCGTTCGACCAAGTGAATCTGCGCCCGTTGAGATAGAGCTCTTTCAACTCAAGGAGCGCGAGGGTGCGCCTGAATCTAGCCAACATGCTGCGGTGCAGGGGCCCCTGGTTCTTGTCCTCAGGGTTGACGATAAGGTTGAAGTCGCCAGCGGCGATCCACGGGCCTGCAAGGAGATCCCTAATATCCTGGAGCTCCTGGAGGAAAGCCCTCTTATCGCCGTCCCTCTGGGGTTAGTATATATGATATCTAGATAGTACCTTGCCACCAGGTTAGTATATATGACCAGATCAAAAGAAAAAAGGTACTCCGAAGTGTATATGACTAAATTTATCTCCAGAACGGTCTACAGTAATAAGAGTATATAATAACTGAAGATAACAGTCTCCAGGCACAAAAAAGAATTCTCGCATTTCACTTGTCATGGTGGTTTGGTGTTCTAAAGCTTCTAGATAATTAGCCGCGCACAGGCTCAGTCATCACCGAAAGTGATCTTCTTCCCTGCCAAGGAAAAGAACAATTGTACAGTAAGAATGGTAGTTGTGCGAAGAAAGATAGAACTATAGTACTGTATCTTGTTATTCATGTAAGCAGGGAGTTGTTACCTGTACTCGCTGTAGCAACACTCTGCCTGAGAGGTGCACCATTCCAATCACCGCGGTGGCCTCTCTCACTATGGCCTGAGAGGTGCACCATTCAGCTCGGCCAAAGGATCTGCCATGGTTGTCGCTATGGCGACTCCCTATTCTTTCTCCAAATCTTCCGCCAGGTCTTGGCCTGTTACTAGGGGCGTCATCTTTGTTATCTGGTCTAGGCTTCCCTACGTCGACATACAAGCTGAAGCCACCAAGGTCAGATCCGCTCAGCTCCATGGCTTTCGACAAGGAACCGTTATTGCTAAATACCATGTACGCTATCCTGCAGAACAGAACAAAAGCAGCCAAGAGTCACTGATAAGAACGATAACAAGGCTTGACTTGGGAGAAAATTCATTTTCATATAACAGAGCTAACATACCCTTTGCTTGCACCAGTTTCATAGTCCTTTGGAATTTAAAAGCTTGTAATCTCTCCACACGAGCTAAAATGTTTCTGAGGTGAACTTCGGATCTGGTGAGGGAGAATGGCCAGCAAAATATAGGAGGCATATGGATGTCAGACAGATGTAGATTTTACCCAAAGAACGAGTCTAGCGATTCAAATTACCTGATCCTCCCCGAGAAATGGTCTCCAAATTTGGTACCATGGGTTTTGTGTGTGATCACTTGCCATGTGGTCTTTAGTTTGCTCTTGAATTGGTGCTTGATGCAATATAGCTCGATAGAGTTCAGACATAGTTGCTAGGCCTCACTGGTTGCTGTACCATCATCAGGCATTCTCCGGCATGGCCCAACTGCCAATACACACCTAACACCATGCGGCTCATCAGTAAATTCATCCTAGTTAGGTTATATATGCTTGTAGGCTTGTTGCAGGATCCATACTAACAAAAGCAAAAAAACTAATCAACTAAGCTCCTAATTTATTCTGCTTATAGAAAATGGTAACATGAGCCCTTGGGTGAACCATAAACTTGTAACTTATGCACTTATTTTTGCTCAACCATTTGCAGTGGCGGAGCTACATGATGATACGCTGATGCACTAAGGGAGGGATCCGTCCCCCTTTAGCCACGTTTTTGTAAGCCTTGCTATAGCATAGGTTACTGCCAGGTACTGACTAGAGGAGACACAAGAATGAGTGAAAGGTCACCATGCCCCTCATAAACAAAAGAACTTGCTACTTTCAGCACATGGTTTCTGTGTCCATCCATCACTGCGACTAGATTAACTTAACTTGTGGAAAACCACAAGGGTATATCACACTAGCATGAATGTGCTAGTGATGGAAAATGCAGCAATATGCACATCTCTGATGGCTGCAGTCATCAGAAGTCATCAAGAGGGGGGCTACCCTCTTTTTCGGAAAAGCAGAGGGGTCAATTAATTTAAGCAAAAAGAAGGCAAGGGTGACATATATTAATACTGAAGAAAAAAATGCTCCGTATGTGTACCTCAGAAGAAGCCGCTGTTGATTAATTCACAGCCATATTATCAATCGTGACATTTAGCCTCCTCGTTGCTGCCCTACGGCATTGCATACCTAGCTCCTTACTGCAGCCGGATAACTGAAGGTTCCTGAGCAAAAGTGGGAGGCCCGTGTCTGGCAGCCTTGTGATGCTCTCACAATGGAAGATAGATAGCATCTTGAGGGAGGTCAGGCTATGTAGGTTCGTAGGAAGTGATAAGAGATTCGGGATCTGAATTTTAAGCTCTTGGAGCGAGGTTAGAAGCTGTAACGCTCTCTCTTGTTCCTCCGTTAGGCTCACCATGCTCTCTCTCGGTTTAGTACTGTGACAGATGTATTCTAGGCGTTTTAAAGATGTCAGCTGTTTGCACAAGGGCACAGAAAGGACAGACGCATCACTGATCCCAAGAGTTTCAAGTCCTGACCAGACCTCAGAGGCCCCTTGCTGGTGCGACACAAGCCCCAAACAGGAAGCTACGCCCGGGGAGTTGAATACTTTCAGAGATTTCAGGTTTCTACGGAACTGGAGGCCCTCGATCGACGCAAGCGAGTCACACATTGTAATTTCCAACTCTTTCAGGGTAGTGCAGTATCCCAGTTGTAGAGATGTCAATTTTCGACTCGCCCATATGTTTAATTTGGTCACAGCAAGAAGGCCGCAGGACAGAAGACGGGATTGGACCCTGTCTGTGAGATCCGAGATCTTAAGTTCTTCAAGCGACGGAGGAAGCAACCGGACTTGATTGCCACCCTGTTCTTGCTCCTGAAGTTTGAGCTTCCATGCACGAGACAGCTCGGGGTTCATCCTGATATCCAAGCTCCGAAGAGAGCTGAGAAACTGCAATCCCTCCAGTACAGCCAGACATTTACACCAGAACCGCAGCTCCACTAGGGCCACACAGGAATGCAAATGTACAGCCGTCAAATATGGGCTGCGAAGTAGGCATAACTTTTTGAGGTAGACTAGGCTTTTAGGAGTGAAGGACTGCAACTTCTCTGGGAGATTACTGACACGAAGGACTTCAAGTGAAGGTGGGAGCAATCCGGTATCCATATCTTTCATTTCACCCACCAACGATGGGACCAGCTTGGGGCAATTATAAAACTCAAGATTCATAAGAGAGGTGAATCCTCCGAAGTCTGCCTTGCCTCCACAGAACTCTAAATCCTGGCATGACTTAATAGATAAATCCTTTAGAGAACATAGGATATTACATGGTATTTTCAGTAGATGTTCATCTTGGTCTGAGACCATCATTGAACTGCTGGTTCCTTCAGTTTCTGTAGGTTGACTGATTGAAAGGAGCTTTATCTCCGGACAATTAATTAATACCAACACTTTAAGGGAATGTGAATGTGGAAGCATATGAGTTAGCCACCTCCCTGTTATGCCACATTTGCTGATGATGAGAGATTTGAGAGATGGGAGGACAAGGCTGCCTGCAGGCGTACAGTTTTCCTGGACAACGTCTGACATAATGTTTGACTTAGTCAAATTAGGGCAGTTGAGTATCCGCACATACTTTAAAGCGATGAGCTGGCTAAAAGCTTCACTTGAAAGAGACACCAGACTTGGACAATTTCCTATGCACAGCGATGTTATGTTCCTAAGTTTACAGGATGCCAAGATACTGTCATCCAGCACACTCAACTCATTAGATTGGATAGTGAAGTTTCCCCCTGTTATACTCATTGCTGGAAGTGTTGGAACTCCTCTGATGGACAACCAAGAAATTGGAGCAGAAGGCAGGACAGGATATGACACAGTCAAACGGGGGCAATCATGGATGGTTAATTTTTGGAGACTAGACGTCCACACCTTTTGATCTCCTTGGGAAGGTAAAATTTGCAGAGGTGGAGGAGTCGTTAGACTGCTACAAATTTCCAGGTTTGGCATTTTAGTTAACACCAACTTCTCCAGAGAAGGAATTGACAATTCTCTGACAACATGCAGGTCCATCAGCTTTAACTCCTTGAGCGCACTCATTCCTCTTAGTGGAAGGATTTCCCAATTGCTGCAATATCATTTATCAAAGTAAGTGCCTGAATTCACAAATGTACTTAACAAGAAAAAAAGAGGGAGCAAAAAAAACTACATTATATGAGGACTATGCGTGATGGCTAGTTTGTTGAGAGATGGAAACCATGACTTCTGCTCCGCATTAAAAGAAGAGTAACTCTGGAAAAGAGTGAACTCGTTCAGTTGAGGGCAATACTTGATTATCAAAACCTTTAGATGGGAAGTCAATTCCATTCCATAAGAACCAATACATTTTTCCAATTTTGGCATATCAATCAGGATTAATTCCTCCAAGGAAGGAACTGAGATTTCCACTACATTCAACAGCCCGATCAATATCAGCTTCCTAAGGGAAGGAAGCATTTCAAGAGATGGGAGAATTTTCCATTCCCTGCACTTTTGTAGATGAAGTGTCTGCACTGATGTAACTGAAAAGTTACTGGAAAGCCAGGTTGGGGAGGTAGCACCACCGTATCCAATTATTTCTAGAGTTTTGAGGTTATGATATGGTTGAAGACCATCAAGCAAATCCTTTGCTGCCTCAGGTTGAAGGCTCAGGCTGCAATCCTCCCATGACAAGGACAATGTTTCTAGATACTCTTTGTCTATCAGCCTAGCCCTCCTCACTTCTTCTTTAGTTGTGACATTTTCAAGATGAGAAATTCGAAGTAACACAAGCTCATTCATGGACTTAAGTTGTCCTATCTCATAACTGCCAACATTTTGAACCTTGAAGTTTAGTTCCTGAAGAAAGCTCATGTTGCTGACATAATCTATTGCGTGGTGCACTTTCTCATGAGCAATAAGATGGCGCAGATTGACAAGATTATTCATATCAACAGGCACATCAAAATTGCCGGAAATGCCCACATTCAATACTTGAAGGTGATAAAATCTTGTCAAAGCTTGAGGGAGTGTAATGTTGGTGTAGCCTCCATATTCTATTCTATACCTTGTGCATGCGCAGACAAAGTCAAGATAGCGAAGATGGCATGGATTCAACAAACTAAGTATAGAATTCTTGTCAGCACCTATCACAGTAATTCTTAGGAACCTTAAACATTTTGCCTCCTTGCATAAAGTACGAAAGGACCCCAATGAATCTATACTGCTTCGCCCAAACAACATCAATGTCCTCAATTTTGGCAAAGGCCCAATCTTCTGAAGGATTGTGTCAATCTTCTCACTGCCATGTTCGTCTGCTTCAAAAGCAGTAGTTATGATTGACAAATGGCGAACAGTTGGTTGAATTACGTCAGGTTTCAATCCATCTATAGTAGCACACTCATTTGATGAAACTTTCCGTGCCAATTCATGCATTAGGTCATGCATAAAAAAGTGTGAGCCAAACTTTTGGAAGAAACCCAAATCCACTAATCTATCCAAATATTGCTGCCCTGTATCCTCCAATCTCACAGCAGAGTTTTTGCACTGCACAAAATTTTGTGATATCCAAGCATGGACCAATTTTTTTCCACTAAATCGATGGTCCTCTGGAAACAACGAGCAGTATGAGAAACAGTGCTGAAGGTGTACCGGTAGATAATCATAACTGAGCTTCAAGATGGGTAAAATATCATCAGCATCTTCTTGAAGAGATTTCCATTTGTCCTGAATTGTCCTCCAATGCTTATAGCTAATACTTGTGCTCAGAAGTGCACCAACACTTCGTGCAGCTAGTGGGCAGCCTTTTAGTGTTTTAGCGATGTGTTTTCCAATAGATTGCAAACTAGGATCTCCCTCGTAGTTCTCATTACCAAATGCACATCCCTTGAAGAACAGCCAAAACTCCTTTTCATCCAGACCACTCAATCTGACTTCATCCATCGTCCCTATCATTTTTGCAACTGATGTACTTCTAGTTGTTGCTAGAACCATGCAACCGTTTACTTGATTACTTTTCAATGGAGCCAAGAGTTTAGTCCATCCATTCCTGTCCTTGTCTTCCCACATATCATCCAATACGAGCAGAAATCTTTTGTTTCTAATATTCCTCATGAGGATCTCTTGCAGTACATTGAAATTGCTTATGTTTTCGTACTCTTGTTTATCTTCACATACATGCTCTAGGATCTCAAGTGTTAACCTCACTTCACTGAACTTAGTGGATACACAAACCCATATTTGCAGATCAAAATAATCTCTAATTCTCTGATCACGGTATACAAATCTAGCAAGCGCAGTCTTCCCAACTCCACCAATCCCAATTACTGGCAAAACATTCAGATCACTAGATTCTCCACTTATCAACAGCCCTATTATCTTGTCTCTCTCTGCATCCCTCCCGTACACCTTACTTTCAATTGGAATAGAAGTTGTAAGGCGAGCATTCTGGGAAATATTATGAATCTCACTGGATGTTGCAATGGGACGCGAGATCTCAAGCCGAAGGACTCGCTGCACAGAATTGCCAATAGTGCATAAATGATTAACTATCCCACTGATCCTTTTGGAAATATCATGTTTAATCTCAAAAGTTAGCATGGTACTATGAGCCAGCACGTCCTCTTCACGTTTCCTTTTTCTGCCGCACGCGGCCAAACTAGTAATTTGGCGCGTGGCATTGCATACCAATTCAAAAGCAGAAGATGGAGTGGATGAGGACACATTGATTCCCTCAGGATTAGCACCACTGGGGGAATTACAACCTTTCCCTGCATACGAAAACTCTCAGTTATTTGGTGACAACTGACAAGCAAATGTAAGGCGATAGAACAAAAACAGATATTATCATGTAACAGCCAGTAATTAACAAAGTTTCATATGGTAGAAACTCGTCTACCCTTTCACCTAATTTTTCATCACAAGTTGAATCATTGAAAAGAGACCACAACTAGAGCAGAAATAATCTGATTGCCTATGACGATATTCACCTGCTCTTGGTTCCACAGTGAACTATAGGCCAACTAGTGCTCATAAAAACGCCAATACAAAGCTGGAAGCAACAGAGATTGAACAAGAGAGGCGAGTGAAGCACCTTGTTCGATCTGTTGCTGAAGTCGGTAGTAATCGAGCTCGTCCATAATGTCCTCTGAGTCATAAAGCAGCTCTTTGAGATCATCCAGTGACCTGGCCAAAGGCTTGTTGTCAATTCTCCTTCCCGCGGCAGCAGCAAGAACCATCTCCACGTTCCTCATCTCAAATTTGAGCTTCTCCACATCTTCAGCAAGCCCGATCTCACGAGTCCAGGCTTCCATCTGTCGAGTGAAGAAGCTCCCGAGGATGCTTTGCACCAGCCATCCTATTGCCGCGTCCACTACCGTGCCCAGAAACGCCGTCATCTCCTGGCACACCCAAGGCAGCACAGCAATGGAAGCAGGCCTTGCACAGGGGAGAAACCGGACCAGGCAGATGGAGTCGGAGGCAGGGAGAGCAGTAATGCATTGAAAGGAAGCAGCCGGGAAGGTAGAAAGCAAGGAAGGCAGCATTAAACGAGAGAGGATTAAACTATGCACCAAAAACAGCGAAATTTACCTAGGGAGCACATAAGTCAAGTCTTGGCTGCCCAGTTTTTAATGGCGTATTTGGCTTTATGACCGTGCAATTCAGTCCACTTTGCTGATGAAACATAAGGTAGCTGTCAGACATGAAAATATATTAGCTCACGATGGTACGTACCAACTACAGAGCACTTTCATGGCAAGTGAGCCTAGATATAACAAAAGAATTGATGAGCGTTGGGTCTATAGCAGCCTGTAATCCGTCGACGCACCAAGCCACCTAATAAGACATCCTGTAACGCATATTGAACAGACGGTACAGGAAGTACGAGACAAAGCATCAGAAAGGGTCATGCTATCATTAGGCTTAAACTAATCCTCATTGGTATGCAACTTTTGTCATTCAAAGTTGGTACTGTAGAAACCATAAAACCGCCCTGCGACGTTGATACAAAATCACCAGAATCTTTTACCTGTGTGCCGACCATGCAGGTCGAAGCTGAACTGGACGGACATGGCGTCTGCGACGTTGCACCGTCGAGTGGAGATCCTGCACGGACTTTGTGGGCATTTCCTCGAACAGGTCAAGGGCGCAAAAGAGCTGGACGGCATGCCAGGAACTAGTAGTTGCGGGACGCGCAGCGCAGAGGCACGTGCAAGCCACTGTGGAGGCTCGCGGCGAGCTTTGATCCATGAGTGGCGCGATGGGAGACTGATGAGGGCATGCGGCCACGAGCGGCGCGCTCAAGGGGCTGGGTCCTTTTTTAGACAGAGGAAGAAGGTACTGTTTGACGGGGAAAGGAGTGTCTAGTCGCCGGTTCCAGAGCATCGTTCATTACCTGCCTAGCCTTTGGTGGTGCACTCCTCTATCCTCTTTGCTCCTCAGTCCTCCCTGGTCGAATTCAGATTGAGATCTGCAAATTGCATGGTGCACTTCTCCCTTTTTTTTTTTGACTCCCTGATAGTACTTCTCAGTGAGCAATCAGTAAAACACGCGTGTTGGGAGGTCAAACAAACACGATCTAACTAGCACCATAACTTAATCATCACCAGGCATAAATCTCCAAAACGGCCGAAAATATGTATTGCGATGTACCAACACGGTCTACATTAAGAATGTACCAATAATAATAACAGAATATAACAGTCTCCAGGCACAAAAAAACAATTCTCGCATTTCACTTGTCACGGGGGTTTGGTGTTCTAAAGCTTCTACAGTAGATCATTAGCGGCGCAAAGGCTCAGTCATCACCGAAAGTGATCTTCTTCCCTGCCAAGGAAAAGAACCAAATGTACAGTAAGAATGGCAGTTGTGCAAAAATTGATGGAACTATAGTATCTTGTTATTCATGTAAGCAGGGAGTAGTTACCTGTACTCGCTGTAGCAATACTCTGCCTGACAGGTGCACCATTCCGACCACCGCGGCGGCCTCTCTCACTGCGGCCGCCCCTTTCAGATCGGCCAAAGGATCTGCCGCCCCTTTCAGCTCGGCCAAAGGATCTGCCGCCCCTTTCAGCTTGGCCAAAGGATCTGCCACGTCTGCCATGGTTGTCGCTATGGCGACTCACATTTCCTATTCTTTCTCCAAATCTTCCGCTATGCGCCCTGCCAGGTGTTGGCCCGTTACTAGGGGTGTCATCTCTGTTATCTGGTTTAGGCTTCGCTACGTCGACAAACAAGCTGAAGCCACCAAGGTCAGATCCGCTCAGCTCCACGGCCTTCGACAAGGAACCGTTATTGCTAAATACCATGTAGGCTATCCTGCATAATAGAACCAAGCAACCAAGAGTCACTGACAAGAATGAGAACAGAGATTTCACCTGTATATGAGTAAATGCACTCTCATATAACAGAGCCTAACTTACCCTTTGCTTGCACCAGTTTCATAGTCCTTGGGAATTGAAACTCTTGTGATCTCTCCACATGAGCTAAAATGTTTCAGAAGTGAACTTCGGATCTGGTGACAGGGAAATTTAGTTAGTGTAATACAAGAGGCATGGGTGTGAAACAGATGCAGATTTTAGCGCTTCATATTACCTGATCCTCCCGAAGAGATGAATCAAACCCTCTAATAAAGGCAGTACTGCTAGAGCTTTTATCGGGCTTATCCCTCCTGAACACAAAAAATTAAGGGTCGACAATGATCATCTTATCCAAGCAATTTTTTCGGAAGATAATCACAATCATTGAGATAGAAAATCACCCGCTGCCAGGAGTAAATGCGCCTCGCTCTTGAGCAAAATTAAGCCTGACAGGCCGGCCCATCAAATCGTTACCATTTAATTCGCATGCCTATCATGTTCAGAACATCGATAACCAAATAGACCTTAGATGGCAATTAAATGAGAGCTCCACGGATCAGTTGTTCTATAGATCACAAAGAAACATAGTGAAGTACCTTCTGAGCAGATTCAGCTGTAGCAAATTCAACATGTGCGAAGCCCTTGGAGCTCCCATCCTCAAAAGTAGCAACACGAATATCAATAATTTCACCTGCCTTCTCAAAAAATTGCTTCCTACGGGATGTGGAACAAAACAAGTCAAGAATAACATCTTTCAGAGAAGTTGAAGACATATGACATCTCACAAACTTACACTTGTTCCCTATCCACACTGTATGACAAATTCCCAACAAAAACGGTCTTTGACCCAGTAGTAGCTTGACTACTGCTGGCAGGACTTTTTGGCTGCAATAGATAAAGTCAATCAAGCATGAGAGAAAAAGCTCAGAACAACATAAATATACTCGAATCATACTTCATTCTGTGCAGATTTTTTCACTGGTATCAATTTGTCATTTTCCTCATCACTGCCGGAGCTTTCTTCAGAACTATCATCATCACCACTGCTTTCTTTCTTGGCAACCTTAGAGGCTGGCTTGGCAGCACCAGAAGAAGAATCCTGCAGACAGAATAAGAAATGTAATATAAAGCAAAATCTTCAGAAGGAAAAGCAAACACCAAAAAATAAGCACCTTAAGCTTCTTTTGTGGAGGCTCTACATCACTCTCATCAGAACTATCATCGGAATCTTCCTTGGACTGCAAAAGATTCTTCTGTTGAATTACAACAAGATCTAATGTACACAAGACAATGTTTTAAAAAAAATGAAACTTTTTAAGAGAATGTGTGTACATGTCCATTTTTTTTCTCTGTGAATGTGCATATTCCGAAAAGTTAAGACAGGAGAATGGAGAGAATGAGCCCGAGGAGTACTACTGCATCACATAGAGATGTGAGGTACAAAAATATGCTTTGCTAACCTCATTTGATTCATCATCAGAATTACTATCAACAGTTATATTTGTACTGTGTTCATACCAATAGTTATTTGTACCATCTTCATTACTTTGACATAAAACAAACTCAAGGTACACTTTTCTTCAACATACAAGAATTAACTCAAAGAAAATGTAGTACTGCAAGTGATCAACTATAATATGTTGTTGTGGAGAACATATAAAATTAAAAATCTGAAGCAATAATAAAAACAAAACTTATTTCATATCACATCTGTGAAAGGTCCATCAAGGGAAAGAAAGCGGCCAACGTATACAGCACAGCTAACAGCGTAAGCTTGAACTTAAAATACAATGAGTCGAGAAACAAAATATGAAGACCATGCTTAGAAAACATGTATGATGTTCGCAAAAGAAATGAAAGAACAATTATGAAGAGGATGTTGAAACAAGCACTCACTTCATTATCCTCATCAGAGCTGCTGTCAGACTCCACATTCATTGAAGCCACAGCAGGCTTTGCAGGTTCCTCATCAGAACTGCTATCCTCGCTGCTATCAGAGCTGGACTCCTGTTTAGCAGATTGTGCAGCCGTCTTTGGTAGGGCCATCACCTGGAAAGATATTCAGAAGGAAAATGAAAAATGGGAGGAAATCACATGCAAATTATGTAAAACAGGAGAAGGAACAATTATGAACATGTCATGGAAACAAATGCTCACTTCATCATCCTCATCAGGGTCGCTGTCAGAGCTGCTGCTGTCGGACTCCAGAGTCATTGTAGCCACAGCAGGCTTTGCAGGTTCCTGATCAGAACTGCTATCCTCGCTGCTATCAGAGCTGGACTCCTGTTTAGCAAATTGTGCAGCCGTCTTTGGTAGGGCCATCACCTGGAAAGATATTCAGAGGGAAAATGAAAATGGGAGGAAATCACATGCAAATTATGTAAAACAGGAGAAGGAACAATATGAACATGTCATGGAAACAGACGCTCACTTCATCATCCTCATCAGAGTCGCTGTCAGAGCTGCTGCTGTCAGACTCAGCATTCTTTGAACCATTGCTAGCAACTGCAACAGGTTTTTTTGAAGAAGCAGCAGGAATTTTTGCAGGTTCCTCTTCAGAGCTGCTGTCAGAGCTGTTATCGTCACTGCTATCGGAGCTGGACTCCTTCTTAAGATATTTTGCAGCCTTCTTTGGTTGGACCATCACCTGGAAAGATTTATTTAGAAAGTTGATGTCAGAGGGTAGCAGAAATATACACCTGTTTGACAAATAATGACACAAAATATAGCCCCATGATGAATGCAAATAAGTACCTTCGAACGAAATAATATACTATGCAGTACCATGATTAAAGAAAATAACCTTCAAATATACATATACAATGCATTTTATTGTTTAACTAAAACAAAGCCAAAGAGAAGAACAGGGGAAGAACCTCCTCCTCGGACTCTGAAGAATCCTCATCAGAACTGCTGCTCTCGACCTTTTTTGGAGGGAGCTTCTTCTTGACTTTACTGAGATCATTCTTCACCGGCACGACCCTCTCAGGTGCAGCTTTTTGCTTCTTGGTAGCCTTCTCAATGTCACCTTCCGCATTTCTCTTTCCTGCAAATTGAGATCAAACAGATTTTGACGCCAAGAACTATATTACACAGAAACCACGAGACATGTGTTACTGAAATATTACCTTTATTTCCGGATTTTACATCAGCCACCGACACAGGGGCAGGCGCAACCTTGACAGCAGTCTTCTTGCTTGACTTACCCATAGTATATATTGTCTGAGCTCTACAAAAGGAGATGAGGAGCAACTTAAGAGCAAGGAACACAAACAGCAATCCAGCACATCACTTCTACCTCTACCCAGGGGTATGACCCTGGTACATGGGGAAAATTATCTGCTCAAGCTACACAAATTATCATGGTAATTCATCACATCAAGAAGAGCACACTGATACCAACAACTGCACATACAGCACAGCATAACGAAACAGAACAAAAGGCCCCAACGTGAACTCAATGGCTAAGCAAAATCAGGGCATGCTATCAATGCTGAATTCTACCCGCTTAACACTTGCAAATGATTTTCTGTCTCCTCGAGGCTAAACCTAAAATTCGGAGTGCCTGTAAAATACATCGATTCTAACTGTCCAAGTCGCAGCAACCACAAAACCAGCGCCTACCAGGTAGAATCGATGCAGCTACGAGCTCGATTAAACTACAACGCTGGCGCCATAGCAACAACTCCTTCGAATTTGGGGTTTCCGTATCAAAAGGTGCAAAAGCTCGCCATCAAGCGACACGACAACAGCAACGATCAATACAGCGAGCAGTCGAGCACTAAACTAGACGAATCGCCGAGGAGAAAGAGGGGCGACTCACCGGCGGTAGGAGGGGGCGGCGGTGGAGGCGGCGAGGAACCCTAATTCCCGAGCCCGAGTAGGGTTTTGGGGAGGGTTTGGGAGAGGAAGACGGCGGCGGCGTGGTGTTTATAGGAAGGCGCCGCAGCGCAGGTGTCCTGATTGAGGGTTCGCTCTCTCTCCGGCCGCGAGATATGCGATTTTCTCGTTTTGCCTCGCCTTCTTTGCCTGTTTTTCTTGGCCCGCGCGTTTGCTCGGCTCAGGGATGTGCTGCTGAATAAAGGGAATTGCTGGGGCGTGGTTCGTAAAAGTGCCTTAATTTTGTTTTTCATTCTTACGCGGCAGAGCCCGACACGAGTCAAAAAGAGCCAGGCTCGTGTCGAGCGCACGGGAGTAATGCCATTCAAAGCGTTTTACAAAATTCAAAAAAAAATTGTCTTGATCTTTTAACAAAAAAATTAGAATGTAGATGTGTGTGTCCTTCGTCAAACATTTTGTTAAAGAAACACATATAGTATGGTAGACAAAAAATAAATATCTTGTGAAAAGCCATTTCATAGCACAGAAAATTGTCTTTTTTATCAGGTTGCAAGATTTTTTTTCATAATTTTTAACACTTTTGATGTGTTTTCACAATGGAAGCATTTAATCCTATGAGTCAGAGTGGATTTTTAGTGTCTTCCTTATTTTACTTTTGTTATGTGTTGCCTCATCTTTACTCCGACGAAAAGCACCCCTATTTATCAAGTTAAAATGGTGAGGAGGCGCCTAGGAAACAGGCGATCAGGAGGTGACAGTTGTAAATCCATCTAGGGTTCTAACCCTATCGTCGAGTGATGTCGCGGGTCTACTCCGCCTCCGTTGGCCTTTGGAGCCATGGAGGCATGATGGACCACGGTCTCTCGTCGGTAGGATGGTTCTTGTTTTTTGTTTTAGGTCGTTTTTTAGTATTTTCTTTGGGATGGCGAGGCAACAACTACGTCTTGAAGTCAAAATGAGGTCACCCACGGAGATAAGAGGTGAGCAAAAACCTAGGTTGAGGACAATCAAACACACATGCTATTATGAATTGTGCTTGAGTGCAGGTTCATCATCTCAAACAGTTCATCATCAGAACCCTAGCTATTACGAATTGTAGTTCATTAGTCCACCCCTAGCTACTACTCCCTCCATCCCAAGGCTTAAGGCATTTTTTTTGAAATATTGACCAAACTTTTAGAACAAACTATCAGTAACTATTATATTATATAGATATCATGTGAAAATATGTTCCATGATGTACGAAAGGATATGGATTACGTATTATAAATATTAATATTTTTTTTTCTAAAAACTTGGTCAAACTTGAGGTAGTTTGACTTTTAAAAAAATAGGCCTTAAGCCTTGGGACAGAGGTAGTATGAATCAATAAGCAGTTCTACATTTTTACGGTCTAGTGGTTCATGAATCTTGTCTACGAGGGGAGGGGAGGTGTACTACAAATCTGCAACTTTGTTCTTCATCATCATCATCTTCTTCCTCTTCTTCTTTCTTCTCAGATTGTGGAGGGACCTCTATATTCCCACACTATCGTTGCCCATTCCATCCTCTTGCTCTTTCGAGCTTCATTGTCGGACTGCTCGACACCATGGACAATGTCAACGTCATCAAGGAAACCCGAATTATTATCATATTTCTATGAATATACGTGTATAAACAGAAACACCAGTCCAGCAAGAGGGAAAGGTTAGGTACAGTTTCTAAAATTTAACTTGAATATGGTATAACATAAATACTAATTTTAATTTGTACAGTGTAGACATGAGGAACTTCTAATTGGTATTAACTACTATACAAAATCAGTGACCACGGTAGATTTTTTTATAGAAGAAAGAGCTCACCGAGACAATTATCTCTGTATGATCAGAATAATTAGCGGCACACATTTTCCTTCACCTCATATTCTCTTCGGCATGACCCTGTATGAAAACAACATGGTCAGATGAAAATTCTATTGATTACTTAACTGATTGACTCTTGATGGACTGTGTCATGTGTCCAACTGATCTTTCCCATGACCAAGTGGAGCAATAATATTCTTTAGCCTTTGGATTAGAGGAAAGATCTCTTCGACAACATAAGGCACGATGAACTAGTTTAAGCGGTTAGAGATGAGATCCCAGATTCAAGCGCGTCATTCCCCTAAAATGAGTGTAGTTTCCCGAGGTCGAGGTTAGCAGTGCCAAGTCTCCTAGGGCCAGATCTAGAAAGATGTTGCGGCAGTGGCCAATTCCCCTCCTTGATCCCTGGCGCAGCCGGGAGCCTACATCGGCAGTAGCTTCTCCTGCCCCTCCTTGTACCCTGGCTGCAGCGGGGAACCTACATCGGTGGCAGGGCCAGACCTGAAGCAGCGGCCCCTGCCCCTTCACCTCGGGACTGGGCACTGTGGAGAGGGGAAGGGGACGACCATGGGAGGAGACGGTGGGAGCTCCATGGGAGGGAGGAGATGGTGGGGGCTCTCATCCACGGGGCTGTCCAGGAAAAGTGGTCGAAGCAGAACCGAGATGGGAGGAGGTCCCGTGGAGGTAGCAGCTATGAGTGTGGGCGGCCTTGGACGCGCCCGGACACACGAGACGTCCGGTTTGGGTAGAGTTTCTGACTTTCCGTTTTGTTTTTTCTACGAATCTGTATACGATTAGACTCGTGATCAATTTGTGTGTACCAAAACTTGGGGCGACGGACGAAAACTGGACGACGAAAACCACCTTAAGAAAAATTATATAGTAGAGATAGATATAAATATAGATGTATATATTCTATTTCGATTTACTTTATTGATTATGGAAGCTACTGAAGTAAGAAGATTACTTCTTCTATTGCTTTGTTGCTGCATGCACGAGGCATATCTGTTCATGATGGCCGCGACGACTCGGCGACGAGCGCCAGCCGCCAGGACTCAGGGCATCCACTATGTTGGCAATAAGGCTATCCATAAGCAAAAAGTAGACTACAAGAAGTTTTACATACATAGTAGAGGCTATCAATAAGCTATCCATAAGCTCAAAATCTTAAAGGTGACCTACAAGCTTGTGGATTGTCCATAAGCAATAAAATATTATTTTAGCTTCTCCCCTCTCTCTTGCATGTATAGAACTTTAATTGACATGTGGGGCCAGCTTATAGACAAGTTCAACTAGATACATTGTGAGGCTATCCATAAGCTTGTGGTGTAATATGTGGGTCCCAGCTTATGGACAAGTTCTTCTATATACATAGGTGATGCCCTCAACACCCGACCTGCTGTATCTGCACTCTGCCGTCCACCTCGATGGGTCGGCCTCGTCGACTCGACGCGCCGCCGACCTGATGACCTCGTCAACAACCGTTCGCCGACCTCCAACAGCTCATCGCCGATCTCTTCGACGTCTCGACGGGTCGGCACAACTCCGGTTCGTGTCACCGGCCATCTCGACAGACAGCTCGGCAACGACTTCGACGATGACCACGTTCCGACCTCAGGAGTCATGTCATCACGCCGCCAGGCCACGTGAATCACGGAGACGCAGTCGACCTTCACCAAGCCACGGGTGCAGGAACCCATCTACGTGAAACGCACATGTGTTGCGGCCAAGCAGGCAGATCTAATATCCATACTCACGCTGGAGGAGTTGGATCGATTCGCCGGCTAGCTCGACAAGCACGCGATGCAGGCGACCGCCGCTCAACTACGCGCACCTTGCAAGCATGCATGGCGACTACTTGATGGCCGCAACAGCTCGGTCCCGACCTGTTGTATCGAAGATCGATGCGGCCGCCGACCTGTTTGCTGGCCGCGTGGCGCGTGCACAGCACTGTCGACCTTCTATGGCTCATCGGCTACCTTGACGGGTCGACACACACACGACTTCCGATCGCGTCAGCGGTCACCTCAACGTACGGCTACGTGTACTACACCATCCACCGCCGACCTCTCTTCGGCGTCTCGAGCTCGGCACGGCGACTGCGTCGACTCGACACACAAGCTAAGAGCATCTGTACTCGTTGGTCTAATCCAGACCAAAATCCGGACCGAATTTTGGTCTGACGAAACTTATTTTTGGCTTAGGAACGCCGAGTTTCCCACTCGCGTTCCCAGACGAGTTCCCACGTTTAGCTAAAAAATTTCGTCAAATTTTGGGCGAACTTTGGACGAATATAAGCGGTTTTGGCGAATATGGACGAACTTTGTGCAAATATGGTCGACATGGATGAACTTTGAGCGAATATGGACGATATAGACAAACTTTGGATGAATTTTGGGCAAACTTTAGGCAAATATGGTTGATATGGACGAACTTTGGGCGTATATGGCGATATGGACGAACTTTTGGGCGAATATGGACGAACTTTTGGCGAATATGGTCGAATATGGCCAAACTTTGGATGAATATGGATGAATATATGTTGACTGGACGGGTATACTCGCCGAATTTGCTTCGTCCGGCGTTTCTAGGGCGTACCCGAGATCCTGGGTACGGCCTGAAAAGTCCGGACCAAAGTTCAACCAAATCCTAATGAAAACAGGTTTCTGAGAACGCGACTGGGTAATATTTCGGCGTCCGGACCAATTTTCGGCGTCCGGATCAGCGTCGTGGGTAGCCGAGTGGAGATGCTCTAAGTGTTATTTTCAATTAAATATTTTACGGCTTCAGTTTCTTTGGTCGATTGTGTCGGTTTCTCCATGTCTCCGTGACTTTCGTCGACATGCTCTACATGTTTTTTCTGTTGTCTCCCCCTCCCCCTCAACACACTCGGGAGCTTGGCTATGCCATTAATTTCTGTTCGTTCTCCCTTTAAATGCCTATATCTTGTTATGAGTTTTCGTTGTTGTGTGGTTGCAAAACTTGGGTCTCAGACTCCCCCCTCACGCCGGCTACACCTAAGCCTCCATGCTGAGAGCAGTGTAGTCGGTAAGCCGTCCTCTTCGCGAGTACTCCCTCTGTTCGGGATTATAGGTCCTACGCGCATACTTAGGTTGTTAATTTAACTAACAAAATATAACTTATATATTACAAAAATTATACCATTAGAAAATATAACTTCTAAAGTTTCTAATGGTATACTTTTTGTACTATACTATTTATATTTTATTTTTTAAATTGGCAACCTAGTTATCCGCGCGGGACTGATAATCCCAA
Source organism: Avena sativa (assembly GCA_916181665.1). Taxonomy (NCBI): domain Eukaryota; kingdom Viridiplantae; phylum Streptophyta; class Magnoliopsida; order Poales; family Poaceae; genus Avena; species Avena sativa. The sequence continues at coordinate 387,464,067 of OV702280.1, read as the reverse complement.
ACGGAGGGAGTAGTGGTTAGCAGGGTGACACACTTTGCAGCTTCAGAGCTTGCGAGTTCGCATAATACGTGTCTGGCACGACAAGGGATATGCTTTCCTAAAAAAACAACATGAACATGTTTAGCTCAGGCTAAGTTTTTATTATATTTATATAGATTGATGCACCGATTTGGCATCTATTTTATTTTTCAGGTCCAGCTCCTCGTCCACCTTCCAGGAGTGCCCCGACCTCTCGACGCTCAATAGACCTCTCTGGTTTGCGGCGGGAGGAGACTCAGCGCTTCCGCGACTCATTCGGCTTCCACGCTCAGGGGCTGATGGCCTTCTTCAGGTCTACGGACCTCCCCGCGGCTCCGTCGTCGCCTGCTTCAGATAGTGAAAGGATCTAGATGTCGACTAGAGGGAGGGGGGGGGGGGGGGGGGAAGGGGGAGGGTGAATAGTCGAAACTGAAAATCACAAACTTTAAATAATTGTCAGTTCAAAGTCCCGACTCTCCGGATACTCCGGGCTGTCCGGAGTACCCGGAAAAATGTTCGGAGTCTCCGAGCTTTGTGAGGGGAGACCTAAAACGACAGAATGAAACTTGCTCAAATGTAAATCTGTGAAAATAGGTTATGCACTGAGATGTAAAGAGCCTGTTTCACCACCCAGAATTTGTACTCTTTCCGATCAATATTACTTGTCGCTAAAATAGATACAGATCACACGATGATCTGGTCCCAAGTAACACGAATCTGGCATAGACAGCTTAGATATATTTAGTAAAATGGTGGGACTTACCCAAATAGACTAGGGGCACCCAATTCAGCATCAAGCAGTAGTAGATCACAGTCACATGCAGATCACGAGGCAAAGGACCCCACCAAAGATAACAGAGAGAAAGGAGATAAACAAAGCCTGATCAGAATGTCAGCCTTAAGAAATTCGGTGCACTTTTGAAAAAGGCCTTGTAGTACTGGCAGATGCATCAGGATCCTTGCAGAGGACAAAGGACCTTAAAACTGTTTGGGTTTTTGTGGCATCACTGCTCAATCCTCGTATTAGAATTTTTGTTTTCCTTTTGAAAAATAAATAGGATGACAATTTTCAAACAAGAAAATGGTGGGACTTACCCAAATAGATTATGGCAATATTCTCGAGAAAAAATTGAGACAAGAAAGATTGAAATAATTTCAACATCCTTGATCCTTTTGCTAATAAGTTGTGTGCATGCATTTGTGATACTAATACACACACCTTGCCTGCCTTTTTTCTTTGTTGTGGATGGAGTTCCAGAGCCGCTGACTTTGTGGTGGCTGACTTTAAGTCATTAACATGTAAACACTGCATATGATATGGTTTACCTGTGAGTGACTCAAACCATAAAGTCCGCCAATCTGTGTCCGTGCTTGTCCCAGAGATGGGCCTCGAACCTGCCTGTCCACATGTGGCTGTTAGCCTGTTAACACGCATGCAATGCGACGCGTATGTTGGTGAGCAGCAACATTAATTAATTTACAACTCTCTCCTTCTCCTTACAGTAAGGAGAGGAAAACAAAATTCAACAAACTGAGCACATCAAGATGGCTGGTCGTAATACCGATGAACAAACTTTCCTACTTTCTAGCTACGAGAAAACGACCTTTTGGCCGTAATAGAAAGAAAGTGACAGTTGGGTTGAACAAAAAACAGAGAGCAGCACAGGTCCTGACGATGAGCAGTGAAAACAGGAATTGACAGCTTGCATCCAGAATTCGATGGATGCGACATGCAATGCAAGGGCAGATTCGCGTTGGAAGCAATCGCAAGCGGAAGGCTGATGGTGCAAGCGCAAACATTGGATGCCCTCCGCTGCGGTCGTGGGCTGGAGATCAGCCAGATAGTGTTCCCACTACTCGTGAAATCTGAATTGACAGAATTTTTTTTTTGACGAAAACGCAGGGCCCGCATAGAATTGCGATCGGGATCGAAGAGAGTAGCGATGGCAATCGAAGAAATCGGGAGATGGGATGCATGCAGATGCATGGTCCAATGCAAAAATTCTTACCACTTCTCACCAACTAAACAGGGCCTTAGATCTCCTGCCACTGCTAGCTAGTTCACGTTTCAAAATCTAACGAGCTTGGCAAAGAATTTCCTCTGCAAAGTTGAGTTCAGCATTGAAACTTTTTTTTTGTGAACTCCAAAACGGGGAAGGAGAGGCCAGATGGAGACGAAAATCAGGTTTGCGATTCTTGCGTAGACAGCGTCCGTTTGACGACGCCGCGCAGGCCCCCATGCATGTGCATGCGCTGCTCCTGCCAATGCATTGCATTATTGCAAGCCGTTGGTTTGGTTCCTCTCCTCTACGACACACACACACACGTCGTCTCCCTCCTGCACTACCGTCGAGTCACCCAACGTCGACCAGCGACACTTGTCGAAGCAGAGCAGAGCAGAGCAATGCTCCCCTGCTTTGCATTGCCTTGATTGTGCTTCCTGCATGACAATCGTTATTAGTTGTTACAACCAACATTACCTATATATATATATTGTGCTAATTATGAAGCAGAATTTATTATTCTTCAAATCCAACATGGACAGCCGCACTCATCACAGCAACTAAAAACTAACTAAAACCAAAACAATTTCGATTTTCTCAGCTGCAATAGTCTCAAAAGCGTGTTTCTGAGTGTTTGGTTTAGCAGGTAATCACCCATATGTCTTTGAGTAAGAAGTTGTGGGTTATCAGATTCCTGAACCAAAGACAAGGAAACTCCAAACCTGCTTTCCATATAATCTCTCACCTGTTACGAATCAACATGTTTGCTTGCAAGCTACCTGAACATAGAGTACAACTATATATCCACATTCTGAATGAACATCCTCACCAATAGTTCTTCAATAAATCCTTCTGAATGGTATGATTTATGACACAAGATATATTATTTTTTTTGAAGCATTCTACGGCGGGCAAGAAGCCGGCCTGAACCAATCAAATTAAAGAACAAAGTTACAAAGTTTGGTTACAAAGCCATAAGAAAAGAGAAAGCCAAGAAAACTAGGTATCGGCCTAGTAAATATATGACAACAGAAGGGAGATGAAAGAGAAGAGAAACCTAATGAGAGCCTAGATGAGCGAACGTCACCGCCCAATCATGTATCAGCTCTTTGTGAGGCCGCTTTTGGCACCTATGATTCCAAAGAAGCAAATCTTCCGCACATCTACGAAAAACAAGTTGCATTGGCTCGTCGATATTTCTGAAAACCTTAGTATTTCTCCTCTTCCAGAGATTCCAAAGAGCGCATATGATGATAGTGGATCTGACTTTGCCAACGGGTGCTCCTCCCCAAAGATCTCGAAGCCTAGTGCAGTCTTCAACATCTCCCTGAATGGCAGGGACGGCCATCCAAAAGGAGCTGACCGAAGGGCAGTGTAGAAACAAGTGCTCAGTAGTCTCGGCCGAAGGGCAGAAAGGGCAGGAATCCGAGGAAGCTAACCCCTTCCTGAAGCGGCGCTGGTTTGTAAAAAGCCTTCCACGATCGGCGAGCCAAAGAAACATGCGGCAACGGTTCGTCGAGTAGTTCTTCCAAGTCGGAGTTGCAAAGGGGACGTCCTGCAAATGTTCAAAAGCAGTCGAGTATGCCGATTTAGTGGTTAGTGGCCTGCTGTCTACTCGTGCAATTCTAACGTCAAGCTTGTTCATGTCAAGCTGAACGGAGGCTAAGAGAGATCGAAGGCTGTGAAGCTCAAGACTGGCGGCATGAGAGAGGCGTGGCTGTAAGGACAAGACTAAGTCCTGAGAGGAGAAAACAGAGGCAACCGTAGCATTCTGACGCGTGACGTGAGAGAAAAGAGCGGGAAATCTAGAGGCTAGAGCAAAGTTCTCAAACCAAGTATCATGCCAAAAGGAGGTGAAATAACCCGACCCAACGGAGACAGAGGTCGCTTTTCTAAAATCATTGAGACAGGCAAGAAGGTCTTTCCAGACCACAGAGTCTATATGATTATGGTCACCTAAATCCCGATTAACGTTCCAACCGTAAGAAGAGACAAACCAACTTTCCCAGGGGGTTGATGGCTGAGAGTGAAGCTTAGAAAGGAACTTCATGAGAAGGGCCTTATTGTGCGTTCTGAGACATCGAAAACCAAGACCACCTTTCTGAATCGGAGCACATACATCCTCCCAAGCCACCTTGCATTGCCCCCCATTAACATGATCATCTCCAGCCCAGAAAAAGGCGCGGCAAATCTTGTCAAAGTCTTGGATCGTGCCGATAGGCACAAGCAAAGCCGAGAGTAAGTGAGAGGCCATAGACCGAAGAGAGGCTTTTACAAGAATAGCACGACCACTTAGAGGCAGAAGTTTTCCGATCCAACCTGGAAGGCGACGACGAAAATTGTCCACATAGGGCTTGAAAGCATTTAGGTTTAATTTATGAGTTGATAGAGGCAGTCCTAAGTAAGTTTGAGGAAAAGTGGCGACGGAACATCCAAGGGCAGCAGCTAACTGTGAGGCCAAGAGCTGGTCCACATGAATGGGGGCAAAAGTGCTCTTATGGAAATTGATTTGGAGGCCAGTTGCATCCGAGAAGGCTGAGAGAACTGATCTAAGATTGTGGATACAGTCTTCCGACACCCTAAGGAGGATTAGAGTGTCGTCGGCGTATTGCAAAACAGGGCAAGGTAAGTTGTCATCGAGAGGGTGCAGAAGCAACCCATCCGTAGAGGCTTTGTTAAGAAGCAAACGAAGAACATCGACCACAATATTAAAGAGATAAGGTGACAGTGGGTCCCCGTCAGGGGGACCCACAAGATATATTATGATAATCTATTGATACAAGGGTAGCATTTCCAGGTGACCCCTAGATAAGGTACTATTCGGATATCATGGGACATCAAAGCTAGTAGGGGCAAGATAATAATAAATAAATAAAACATGCCCAACCATGACATCATCATGTACATCTAAACCAACTCTTTAGGCACATTGTCCCTGGTCCCTTCTTTCATAGGTAAAATAAAACTTTCATATTACTTCAAAGGACGATTAACTAACCGCATGGTGAAGTTTGGAAACAAAAATTACAGTCACTGACGCTGATCCTTAGTCCTCCTTAGATTGCTTTGCTCCAACAGAGAAGAACTCAATGATGACCTCAAGAGGCATGCCTTTTGTCTCCGGTACCTTCATGTATACAAATACTAGAGCCAGGATACAAAAAACAGCATATCCCGAAGACACCGGCGAGCCCGATGGAGTTTAGCATCACGGGGAGAGTGTATGTCACAGTGATGTCACCGATCCAGGAGGCAAATGCGCAGATGGCTATGCAGATTCCACGAACAGTGGTGGGGAAGATCTCTGCACAAAGAATGTTGGGAATAGGCCCAAACCCCATGACAAAGAAGCAGAAATAGAGTACGATGCTGATCGTGGAGAGTGCAGCATGCATTGTGGTTCCCACATCCAAAATGTTGACCATGACCAAGACAACTAGTGCAACTATTAGGATAGGGATTGTCGCGAGGAGAAGAAACCTGAACAAGAAACAAGATTAAAAAAAAGTATTATCGTCGTTACTTCTACCAAAAATGTATTTATTACTTACGCATAATAATAAACAATAGTATATCAAACACAATGTCTAACCTCCTTCCAGACATATCCATGAACCTCATAGCAATGCCAAGGCTTGGAAGCATCAATAAGGTTGTCAAGGCGCTAATAAGAATAGATGCCAAAGATGAGCTAAGGCCAATGTTAGAAACAAGAACACCAACACCTGCTTGCTCAAGAATTTGAGGAGTGTAGTAGAGAACACCATTAATACCAGCAAACTGCATAAAAACATAAAAGTTAATAATTGATATAGTAACATATTGTATACCACATTTGATGGGGAAAAGTTTAAAAGAAAATAATTTTTATACTGACAAATTTAGCTAATTACTACATTGTGCATTTAGGGGCTACCTTAAGTTATTTTAATAATGACAATGTGGGTAAATCATATGCAAATTTGAGAGATTATTTTAATTATTTACAACTGTATATGTCGAACTTTAGATAAATATTATTGGTTACTTTCAGTTATTTCCTAATAATGGTAGAAGCGGGAAATTAAATAAATATGTAAGTGTGTTACTTTACTATATTTTCATAATGATAAATGTGGATATTTTTTTGGAAATATAATAGACTAATGGCTATGCTAATTATGTATACTGATTGATGCATATATATTTCAGTTATTTCCTCCAATTTGTAAGAGTAAGATCGGAACCATTCACTTAAACAGTTCACCAATATCTTATTTAAAGATTTTGTTATGTGTTTCTTATAGAGAACACCACTGTTGTGGTTCTTTTTTAGATTGACTACTACAAGATATCAAAGCTAAGTCGTATCATCTGCATTGTTTCCTTCATTACTAGATGCATGTAGGGACACATAGTTTGTATGACAGAGGAAAATAATCTTGTTAATTACCTGTTGCAGGATCTGTATTCCTATGCCAACAAACAGTGCATGCTTCACTCCAGGTGCAAAAAGGTCAGCCCATTTTGGACCTTTAGCAACTGCCTCTGATGGATGAACCATGGCAGGACCAGCAGCACGGTGTTCCAGCAATTTCTTGGAGTATAGAGCTGGTCGACTCACAAGAGCAGCAGCCTGGACAAACTCACTACCAGCAGGAGGGACATCTCCCCCTAGTAATGACAATATAGAACCCTGCTTGTTGCCCTGTACACTCTCCCCGTGAAAGTAAATACGTTGGAAGCCACCTTCCTTTTGCCCATCTGCACCTTCTCTCTCAGTCCATTTCCATGCCAATTGCCATCCTCCACCAATTATGCTACCAAGAGGTGTTCCTTCCACACTTGTTGATTGACGAGAAATAAGTGGGCTTAGGAGGCTTTCCTCATCGTCATCTCCACCGTCATTTGAACCATACTCATTGCCTTCTTCCATTTGACCCTCAGCATCCGAGTCAGCTTTAGCATGCTGCTCAGCGACACTAAACATGCTGCCAAAGTTGGGAATCAATGTGCTCCGCATGCTCGAAAATGTATTAGGCGTCTTCTCGTGGACGCTATCGAAAAGGGTGACCACATTATCCATAAAGGGCTTACCTTGGCTAGCCATGCTCCCATGTTGAGAGAGGAAACCATACACACTTCCAAGTGCACTTTGACCACTAACAGGTCGGGCAACCCAGGTTTGGCCTTCTTCAGGTCCATACAATTTGATCTTCTCTGTAGTGTCTGGAGTCAGCCCTTCATCAGGAGCAATTATGTACTCTTCAATACGTGTATCTTTCCCAACACCCAGACCTTCAACCAAAAGAGACAATTCTCCTGCATGCGTAATAGTAGTACGTAGTTAACCTAGAATTAGTACGTAATAATCATAATACAAATTGTATAGCCAACACAATAATCACAATGAATAATTCAAATACAACAACATTATTGCAATGCAAGTTCATACAAACCTGAGACATCTTCCCTTCCCCGCAGCCTCTGCAAGACTCTCTTAGCCTTGGCCATCCTTCCTTTGCTGACAAGCCACCTCGGTGATTCAGGCAGGTAGAAGACGGCCAACGCAAAGTACACAAGCGAGGGGATCGATAGAACCCCAAGCATGACCCTCCAATTAGGTTTTGGCAAGAGGGACATCCCAAACACCATGCAATAAGAGAGGAACATCCCACCGGTCGCATTGAACATCGGGAGCGTGTTCAACGATCCTCGAATCTCCGTCGGCGCAGTCTCGGAGATGTACAGCGGAACGATCGTGAGAGCCAAACCGATACCCAGTCCATCGATGAGCCTTGCCAGGAGCAGGACGTACACGGTCGGTGCCCAGAGCATCACCAACCCACTGACAAAGTAGAGGACAGACGAGGCGATGAGCACGGGTCGCCTTCCAATGGAGTCAGCCACCCCGCCGGCGATCGTCGTGACGGCTGTTGCCCCGATGAGGGACGTGGCGACGATGAGACCCTCGATTAGGGGCTCGCTCTCTAGGTTGAATTCCTCCTTTATGTACAAGACCGCCCCTGCAGATCGATCAGGCATCAGTTAATCTAGTATGAGAATGAGAATCGATCGCGATCAGTTGGAAATTTTGAAACATTATCTCGATCGATGATCGAGATACAGATAGAGAGATCATATATCATTACCTGCAATGGTGGCATTATCCCAGCCCTGCAGCAAGTTGCCAATGGCGGCGGCGACGGCCACCAACACGGCGCCCCCCATGGCCGCCGAATCGATCTACTCCTGCTTGCAACAAGCTTAATCACTCGGCAGCAGCATGCGACATGTTGAAACGGCTCCGGCGGCCAAGATCGATCTGCTGGAATCCCCGATCGGGCTCGTACGGTGCCGAGGGCGGCGGAAGGCGAAATCTGGATAGACGGTGTAGAGATGAGAGATGTATATGAAAGGTTTGGCTTTTATTCCCTTCCCCAAGAAAAAAAAACTGGATAATAAGAGCGCTTTAATTTGGGAAAAGGATAAAACCCCCCTCCCGGATCGAACGAATCCATCCTCAGTGGTTGTTTGGATGGAGGAGTTTAGCGATGAGTTTTAGCAAATCACGTTTAAGGAAGATTTTTAGTAAAACGAGTTTTGCTCACAATTCTGTTAGGATTGAGTGGACACATAACCATGTTTGGATTCTAAACCTGTATCTACGGCACATTGTTTGGCTCCTCTCCCGTTCATCTCTCTCCTCTCTACCGTCTTTGTTTTTCCCCAAATCTCCAAGAGACTCGCAGGCCTGGTCTGTATTGATAAGCGTTTCTCAGATTCTGCAGTCGGGCGCGAGCTCGGCGCATCATTCGTTTCACCATGGCTGCAGCGCCACGAAGCTCGTAAGTGTGCTCGACGCCATCGTGAAGCCTGTACCACCGCCGTGAAGCCCGTACCAGCCGTACCCAGGCAGCGCAGAACTATGCAGAACAGGTGCTCCCTGATCACCACCACGTTTCCGCCGCTCAGGTCGAAAGTCGCCGCTGCATATAGGACATGGATGAGCGCGCGCACCTCGTTGTGGCGGGCGTGCTCGCAGCGTGGCATCCAAGCGGTGCCATTGCGCGTTGTAGGGGGACGAAAGCATGTCCTAGTTGGCAACTCAGCGGTGTGCCTGCCGGAAGCGGTTGCGGCGGTCGCCGATGGGCGCGGCGTCGTAAGTCTAGACACGAGCAGTCTGTTGTCTCCGGCGACAAGCGCTCCACCACAACAAAAGACATGAACCAGAGCTGTATCTTCAGTCCGTAGCACTCAAATGGCAGTGCGGCAATGTTCCCATGGGGTGGAGAAAATTGATTAGTGGCCATGGCTTCGGCCTGGGCGTGTGGCGGTGCGCAGGTCCCAGCGTCATATCAAGGAGTCGGCTAGCTCGGTGACCTAGAGCTCGATGGGGCTGTACGAGGACTCAAGGAAGCGGTGTGGTCTTCACCGGCGGATCCCCTTCGAGCACCCATGCAGTCGCGCCGAAGCCTCACTCGAGTTTTGCATAATCGCGTTTTCCCAAAAACTACTAATAGTCGTTTTTGCCAGCATGCACTTTCCTGATTTTTTGGAAACTCGTTTTTATCAATCCACGTTTTAGTTGTTGCACCCAAACAGGATATTAGTTTGTTAGACGGTTAGATGAGTTTACGGGAAACTAGTTCTACCAAAAATCCATATCCAAACAAGGCCTCAAGGTCGGACCGCCTCGCTCCCGTAGCTCTCTTCCCAACCTTATCTGCTCGTAACTGCTAGTCCTCTCCGTCTCGAGGCCTCTGTCGCCCCTGGATGTCGCACCTTCACGCTCCTCGTGCCCGCCGGAGTGGGCAGCCGCCGCAGCCGGACCAGATCCCCGACCGCGCCCGTTCCCCTACGTTCGCCCGACCTCAAAATCGAGCCTCCTTCGAGGGCTCCCGTCGCCGGAGGAGTCTGCTGCCAGGGCCATCGCCGGAGTTGCTAGAGCCATAGGTGAGTCTCCGGCGAGAGTCTCGTCCTCCATCTCTGCTATCGGGAACATCCCCTTGATCTCCACGGTGGTTGCTCCTTCAAGGACTGGGCAAGTCTGCTACAAGGGAAGGTGGGGAGAGGGCTCACCGGCGCAAAGGATCGTCCCTCTCTGCCGCGGCGCCGCCTGCACCTCGCCACAGCGGCGCACCTCCCTGCACCTCGAGGATGAAGTGGCCTGCCTTCCTGCCATGCCCTCGCTCCAGCAGAGTTGCATATCTGCGAGTCGTACTTGCTACCCAAGGGCATCAGCGTTGCTACCCGAGGGTACATGCTCTGCTACGTATGTTGTCCGGGTTTGCTACGTAGGTTCGTCAATGGTGCTACGTGCGACCGGCGGTGGTGCTACAAGTGGCGTAGTGTTTTGCTACATGCGGCCAACGGTAGTGCTACAATAATATAAATGTTTTGGTACGAGATCTCCGGCGAAGTTTTTGCTACAAGGTCTTCGGCGAGTCACTGATGAGGTCGGATTTGCTACAATAGGAATTGTTTTGGCTACATACTTTTCGTTGTTTTGTTACATTAGCGTAGATTTTTGCTACACAATCTCCGGTGAGGTCCATCGGCGAAAGCTTCCGTCGAGTCTTCGGCGATGTCGGATATGCTACATTAGCATAACTTTTTTGCTACGCGATCGCTGACGAGGTCCAGTCTAATTTTCTATTTTTTAGGACGAAACCTTTTTTGCTACGTGCAGCAAAAGCGGAACAATATGTAGAAAAAAGGGACTTTCTATAACAAAAGCGGGATTTTGATCCAAAAAGAGGACACATGGTTGGCTGGACACCCGGAGATAAAAAACACAAATTCCCCGAAAAACGCATAGGGCTGCACGACGGAGAGGGTCATCGTACAGTTATCTAGATTGATAACTTGAGAACCGTGTGCCAACGGAGGGTCATGGTGATGACCCCTCCTCTCTCATTCCGTGACACACCTCCACATTTCTTCTCATAAATTTAATGATATGACATAATATTTAATGCTCATGACCCTCATATGACCCTTCCTGATCAGTAGCCTCGTCTCAGATGTCGCCGTCGATCGTCGGTGTGGCGCTCGCACACGTACTACCGTAAAAGACTCGAGAGTAGCATGGTGTGTCGCTGGGTGATTGGCGGGCCTGCGCGCGGACGGTTTCATCTGCATCTCGCTCGCGACCGTGGCATTTTATCCGATCCGCGGATGTAGCTGCCAACACATGCATTCGGTCCATCCACCGTCCACGGTTGTCTCCCGGACGATGTAGCACATGCCTGTCCCCATATTCGGTCTAGCACATGCCTGTCCCCATATTGATCATTAAACAGAGAACCTCTCGGAAATGGCCATGCACCATGGTGTAGCATGCGTGGAAATTGCCTCGGACCCATGGGCGTGTCCTAATCTTGCACCTCTTTTGGGGAAACACCGGTATTTCGGTTTCAGAAAATGAGAAGTCGAGATTTCACCAAATCACCATGAAATCGCTAGTTGGAGAAGTCACTTGCGATGTCGAGAGAGAGCTAGGTGCTGGGTTTGGGCTTAATCCATGGAGTGGTTTCATGTTCTAGGCAGCGAGGAGGGATCTAGGGTTCGAAGCCATGTTAACTCACACTCGATAGACATCCTGATGGTGCCTTGGATGCCAAAGGACCTGGTATGCATTGCGTATGATTTTATGAGGACAGTGGGTCACATGCAATGGATCCAGGAGATGTTTTCACATTTATTTTATTTTTTTAGATTTTGTTTGGTGCTGCCCAAAAAAAGGGCGAAACCCGCCGGTAGCCGCGACAACACGAAGGCCGGTGCAATCTTGGACCCAGGCATGCATCCAGCCTAGGTACCCCATGGGGCACCCCAAACCATTTTTCCCTGGAAATTGGGAGTGTCATATAGGGCACATACAGTTAGAAACCACATTTACCGGGTCGTTGATGTCTACGCACTTCTATTCTTGTAGATAGTTGTTGGTCCTCTAAGTGCAGAGGTTTATAGAACAACAGCAAGTTTCCCTTAAGTGGATTACCCAAGGTTTATCGAACTCAGGGAGGAAGTGGTCAAATGTATCCTTGTCAATCAACCCCGCAATCAAGATACAAGAAGTCTGTTGTGTCCCCAACACACCTAATACACTTGTCAGGTGTATAGGCGCACTAGTTCGGTGAAGAGATAATGGAATACAAGTGGTATGGATGATTATAAGTGGTACCGGTGCTAAAAAGAGCTTTTGACGGGGAGGAAAAGACAAAAGGCAAAAAGATGGAAGAAAGCAAACATGCAATAAATCTAGTTGTGAACGCAGTTTCAATGTTTAGAAACAAGGTCTAGGGACCATACTTTCACTAGTGAACACTCTCAATAAATATATTATCTTTATGATACTACCCTGAACTAATCTTCGGTTGGACACTCTAATCCATGGTAGGGCTATAACAACAAACCTCAAAGTCCGCCTTCCCCATCTAGATAACCCCACACTGTCACCTTGAGCGCTAGATGGTTCCAACAAAGACCACAATTTCATAGAGACAACCAACTCAAAATATACTCATGATAAATATTTATGAACTCTAGCCTAAGTGCCACCACGGCGTGCACGCTGTCACTTTCACACATGTGGGGAGAGCCGGAGATCTATTAAAGCACTTGAGTAGCAGAGTAGATCTACTTGATTATAAAGCTCATGACCACAACAAGATCATGCATAGAGAGAGATGAGCACATAGCTACCGGTAGAGCCCTTAGCCTCGAGGAAGAACTACTCCCTCCTCATCATGGGAATCAACAACGGTGATGGAGATGGTGGTGGAGATCGAAGGAGATGGCTCCAGGGGCACTTCCCCGTCCCGGCAGGGTGCCAAAACAGAGACTTTATATCCCCCGAGTCTCCCCTTCAGTGGTGGCGGCGATGTAGAACTTTTCGTGGATTTCTGGTCGATGATTTAGGGTTTCTGAGTTGGTGGCTTCTTATAGGCGAAGGAGGCAAGATAGGTGGAGGGCCAGGGGGCCCACACCCCCCATGGGTGCCACCAGGGCTTGCGCGCGCCCACCTAGGGTATTTGGTCTTACGGGCCATGCAAATAGCCCTGGAATCCCAAAACTGTGTCATGAAAACGATCATAAAACGTGAAAACGATGAGTTTTTGGTCATCACTATTAAACATGTATTGGGTCTTAGGTGCATTATTAATAGCCAAGGCACAACAAAACTATGGGCAACAACTCATGAAAACGGCCATAAAACGCGAAAATGATGAGTATTTGGTCATAACTCTCGAACATGTATCAGATCTTATAGTCATTGTAAATCGCCCTGGAACCCCACAAATGTGGGCAATAGCTCATGAAAACGGTAAAAAAAAAAAGAACGCCGAGTTTCTGGTGATATCTCTCAAACATGTATCGGGTCTTACGAGCCATGCAAATCATCGTGGAACCACAAAACACCGGGCAATAGCTCATGAAAACGACCATAAAACGAGAAAATAACAAGTTTTTGGTCGTAACTCGGGAACATGTATCGGGTCTTACAGCCCTGCAAATCTCCCTAGAACCCAGGAACCGTGGGCAATAGCTCATGAAAGCGGACATAATACACAAAAACTACGAGTTTTTGGTCCTAACTCTCAAAGATGTATCTGGTCTTACGGGCCATGCAAATCTCCTAGGAATCCCAAATCAATGGGCAATAGCTCATGAAAACGACCATAAACGCAAAAATGATGAGTTTTTGATCATAACTCTAAAACATGTATTAGGTCTTACGAGCCATGCAAATCACCATGGAACCCCAAAACTGTGGGCAATAGCTCATGAAAACAGTCATAAAACGCGAGAACGACGAGTTTCTGGCCAGGTAAATAGCACTGGAACCCCGAAACTATGAGCAATAGCCCATGAAAAATTGCATAAAACATGAAAATAACGAGTCTTTGGTCTTAACTCTCAAACATGTATTGGGTCTTACGGGCCATGCAAATCGCCCTAGAACCCCAAAACTGTGGGCAATAGCTCATGAAAATGATTATAAAACGTGAAAACGACGAGTTTTTGGTCATCACTCTTAAACATGTATCGGGTCTTAGGTGCGTTGTTAATAGCCAAGCAACAACTAAACTATGGGCAACAACTCATAAAAACGGCCATAAAATGGCGCAAACGAAGAGTTTTTGGTCATAACTCTCGAACATGTATCGGATCTTACAGTCATTGTAAATCGCCATCTAACCCCAAAACTGTGGGTAATAGCTCATGAAAACAGTCATAAAACGCGAGAACGCCGAGTTTTTTGTTATATGTCTCAAATCTGTATCGGGTCTTACGGGCCATGCAAATCGTCGTGGAACCTAAAACTCTGGCAATAGCTCATGAAAACGACGAGTTTTTGGTCGTAACACGGGAACATCTATCGGGTCTTACAAGCCCAGCAAATCTCTCGAGAACCCCGGAACTGTGGGCAATAGCTCATGAAAACAAACATAAACCACGAAAACAAAGAGTTTTGGCCAAATATCTCAAACATATTTCGGGTCTTACGAGCCATGCAGATCGCCTTGGATTCCCAAAATAGTGGGCAATAGCTCATCAAAACGGCTGTAAGACGTGAAAATGATGAGTTCTCGTCATAACTCTCAAACATGTAATGGGTCTTATGGGCCATGAAAATCCCCAAAATCGTGGGCAATTACTCATAAAAACGGCCATAAAACACGAAAACGATGAGTTTTTGGTCATAACTCTCGAACATGTATCAGATCTTACAGTCATTCTAACTTGCCGTAGAACCCCAAAATTATGGGCAATAGTTCATGAAAACGGTCATAAAACGCAAGAACGCCGCGTTTTTGGGTCATATGTCTTAAACATGTATCAGGTCTTACGGGCCATGCAAATCATCATGGAACACCAAAACTGTAGGCAATACATGAAAACAACCATAAAACGCGAAAACGACGAGTTTTTGGTCGCAACTCGGGAACATGTATCGGGTCTTACAAGCCCTGCAAATCTCCCTAGAATCCCAAAATTATGGGCAATAGCTCATGCAAACGGACATAAACCACAAAAACAATGAGTTTTTGCCAAATATCTCAAACATGTTTCGGGTCTTACGAGCCATGCAGATCTCCTTGGAATCCCAAACATGTACTTTGAATTATAGGCCATGAAAATCCCCTTGGAACCCCAAAATCGTGGGCAATTACTCATGAACACGACCGTAAAACACGAAAACGACGAGTTTTTGGTCATAACTCTCGAACATGTATCAGATCTTACAATCATTGTAACTTGCCATAGAACCCCAAAATTGTGGGCAATAGTTCATGAAAATGGTCATAAAACGCGAGAATGCTGAGTTTTTGGTCATATGTCTCAAACATGTATCGGGTCTTATGGGCCATGCAAATCATCGTGGAACCCCAAAACTCTAGGCAATTGCTCATGAAAATGACCATAAAACGCGAAAACGACGAGTTTTTGGTCATAACTCGGGAACATGTATCGGATCTTACAGTCATTGTAAATCTCCATAGAACCCAAAACCATGGGCAATAGCTCATGAAAACGGTCATAAAACACGAGAACGCCGAGTTTTTTGTCATATGTCTCAAACATGTATAGGGTCTTACAGGGCATGCAAATCGTCGTGGAACCCCTAAACTCTAGGCAATAGCTCATGAAAACGACCATAAAACGTGAAAACGACGAGTTTTTGGTCGTAACTCGAGAACATGTATCGGGTCTTACAAGCAATGCAAATCTCCCTAGAACCCCAAAACTATGGGCAATAACTCATGAAAACGGACATAAAACACAAAAACAACGAGTTTTGGTCAAGTATCTCAAACATGTTTCTGGTCTTATGAGCCATGCAAATCCCCATGAAATCCTAAAATTATGGGCAATAGCTCATCAAAACGGCCGTAAGACACGAAAACGATGAGTTTTTGGTCATCACTCTTAAACATGTATCGGGTCTTATGTGTGTTCTTAATAGACAAGGAACAACAAAACTATGGTCAACAACTCATAAAAACGGCCATAAAACGGCGCAAACGATGTGTTTTCGTTCATAACTCTCAAACATGTATCGGATCTTACAGTCATTGTAAATCTCCATAGAACCCAAAACCGTGGGCAATAGCTCATGAAAACGGTCATAAAACACGAGAACGCCGAGTTTTTTGTCATATGTCTAAAACATGTATCGGGTCTTACGGGGCATGCAAATCATCGTGGAACCCCTAAACTCTAGGCAATAGCTCATGAAAACGACCATAAAACGTGAAAACGATGAGTTTTTGGTCGTAACTCGGGAACATGTATCGAGTCTTACAAGCCCCACAAATCTTCCTAAAACCCCGCAAAAATGGGCAATAGCTCATGAAAATGGACATAAACCACGAAATCTATGAGTTTTTGCCAAATATCTCAAAGATATTTCGGGTCTTACGAGCAATGCAGATCGCCTTGGAATCCCAAAACAGTGGGCAATAGCTCATCAAAACGGCTATAAGACGCGATAACGATGAGTTTTCGTCATAACTCCCACAAATGTACCGAGTCTTATAGGCCATAAAAATACCCTTGGAACCCCCAAAATCGTAGGCAATTACTCATGAACATGGCTGTAAAACACGAAAACGATGAGTTTTTGGTCATAACTCTTGAACATGTATCAGATCTTACAATCATTGTAACTTGCCGTAGAACCCCACAATTGTGGACATAAAACACAAAACATCGAGTTTTGGTCATGTATCTCAAACATGTATCGGGTGTTACGAGCCATGCAAATCCCCATGGAATCCTAAAATTATGGGCAATGGCTCATCAAAATGTTGTAAGACTCGAAAACGATGAGTTTTTGGTCATCACTCTTAAACATGTATCGTGTCTTATGTGCGTTGTTAATAGACAAGGAACGACAAAACTATGGGCCACAACTCATAAAAACGGCCATAAAACGACGCAAACGACGAGTTTTCGGTCATAACTCTCAAACATGTATCAGATCTTACAGCCATTGTAAATGGCCATAGAACCCCAAAACCGTGGGGAATAGCTCATGAAAACGGTCATAAAACACGAGAACACCGAGTTTTTTGTCATATGTCTCAAACATGTATCGGGTAATACGGGCCATGCAAATCGTCGTGGAACCCCTAAACTCTAGGAAATAGCTCATGAAAACGACCATTAAACGTGAAAACGACGAGTTTTTGGTCCTAACTCGGGATAATGTATCAATCTTACAAGGCCCGCAAATCTTCCTCAAACCCCAAAACTATGGGCAATAGCTCATGAAAATGGACATCAACCACGAAAACAACGAGTTTTTGCCAAATATATCAAACATGTTTCGGGGCTTACGAGCCATGCAGATCGCCTTGGAATCCCAAAACAGTAAGACGCGAAAACGATGATTTTTTGTCATAACTCCCAAACATGTACCGAGTCTTATAGGCCATGAAAATCCCCTTGGAACCCCAAAATCATAGGCAATTACTCATAAAAACGGCGCAAACGATGAGTTTTTGGTCATAACTCTCGAACATGTATCAGATCTGACAGTCTTTGTAACTTGTCGTAGAACCCCAAAACCGTGGGCAATAGTTCATGAAAACGGTCATAAAACGCGAGAACGCCGAGTTTTTTGTCATATGTCTCAAACATGTATCGGGTCTTACAGGCCATGCAAATCGTCGTGGAACCCCTAAACTCTAGGCAATAGCTCATGAAAACAACCATAAAACGCGAAAACAACGAGTTTTTGGTCGTAACTGCAAATCTCCGTAGAAACCCAAAACGATGGACAATAGCTCATGAAAACGGACATAAAACACAAAAACAACAAGTTTTGGTCAGGTATCTCAAACATGTTACTGGTCTTACGAGTCATGCAAATCCCCATGGAATCCTAAAATTATGGGCAATAGCTCATCAAAACGGTCGTAAGACGCGAAAACAATGAGTTTTTGGTCATCACTCTTAAACATGTATCGGGTCTTATGTGCATTGTTAATACACAAGGAACAACAAAACTATGGGCAACAACTCATAAAAACAGCCATAAAACGGCGCAAACGACGAGTTTTCGGTCATAACTCTCAAACATGTATCGGATCTTACAGTCATTGTAAATCGCCATAGAACCCCAAAACCGTGGGCAATAGCTCATGAAAATGGTCATAAAACACGAGAACACCGAGTTTTTTTGTCATATGTCTCAAACATGTATCGGGTCTTACGGGCCATGCAAATCGTCCTGGAACCCCTAAACTCTAGGCAATAGCTCATGAAAACGACCATAAAACGTGAAAACGACGAGTTTTTGGTCGTAACTCAGGATAATGTATCGGGTCTGACAAGCCTCGCAAATCTTCCTAAAACCCCGAAACTGTGGGCAATAGCTTATGAAAATGGACATAAACCATGAAAACAACGAGTTTTTGCCAAATATCTCAAACATGTTTTGGGGCATACGAGCCATGCAGATCGCCTTGGAATCCCAAAACAGTGGGCAATAGCTTATCAAAACGGCTGTAAGACGCGATAACGATGAATTTTTGTCATAACTCCCAAACATGTACTGAGTCTTATAGGCCATGAAAATCCCCTTGGAACCCCAAAATCATAGGCAATTACTCTTAAAAATGGCCATAAAACGGCGCAAATGACTAGTTTTCGGTCATAAGTCTCAACCATGTATCAGATCTTACAGTCATTCTAACTTGTCGTAGAACCCCAAAACCGTGGGCAATAGCTCATGAAAACGGTCATAAAACGCGAGAACGCCGGGTTTTTTTGTCATATGTCTCAAACATGTATCAGGTCTTACGGGCCATGCAAATCGTCGTGGAACCCCTAAACTCTAGGCAATAGCTCATGAAAACGACCATAAAACGCGAAAACGACGAGTTTTTGGTAGTAACTCGGGAACATGTATCGGGTCTTACAAGCCCTGCAAATCTCCCTAGAACCCCAAAACTATGGGCAATAGCTGATGAAAATGGACATAAAACACAAAAACAACGAGTTTTGGTCAAGTATCTCAAACATGTTTCTGGTCTTACGAGCCATGCAAATCCCCATGGAATCCTAAAATTATGGGCAACAACTCATAAAAACGGCCATAAAACGGCGCAAACGACGAGTTTTCGGTCATAACTCTCAAACATGTATCGGATCTTATAGTCATTGTAAATCGCCACAGAACCCCAAAACCGTGGGTAATACCTCATGAAAACGGTTATAAAACACGAGAACACTGAGTTTTTTGTCATATGTCTCAAACATGTATCGGGTCTTACGGGCCATGCAAATCGTCGTGGAACCCCTAAACTCTAGGCAATAGCTCATGAAAACGACCAAAAAACGTGAAAACGACGAGTTTTTGGTTATAACTCGAGAACATGTATCGGGTCTTACAAGCCCTGCAAATCTCCGTAGAACCCCAAGACTATGGGCAATAGCTCATGAAAATGGACATAAAACACAAAAACAACGAGTTTTGGTCAAGTATCTCAAACATGTTACTGGTCTTTCGAGCCATGCAAAACCCCATGGAATCCTAAAATTATGGGCAATAGCTCATCAAAACAGCCGTAAGACGCGAAAACGATGAGTTTTTCGTCATCACTCTTAAACATGTATCGTGTCTTATGTGCGTTGTTAATAGACAAGGAACAACAAAACTATGGGCAACAACTCATAAAAACGGCCATAAAACGGGTGAACGACGAGTTTTCGGTCATAACTCTCAAACATGTATCAGATCTTACAGTCATTGTAAATCGCCATAGAACCCCAAAACCGTGGGGGAATAGCTCATGAAAACGGTCATAAAACACGAGAACACCGAGTTTTTTGTCATATGTCTCAAACATGTATCGGGTCTTACGGGCCATGCAAATCATCCTGGAACCCCTAAACTCTAGGCAATAGCTCATGAAAACGACCATAAAACGTGAAAACGACGAGTTTTTGGTTGTAACTCAGGATAATGTATCGGGTCTGACAAGCCCCGCAAATCTTCCTAAAACCCCGAAACTGTGGGCAATAGCTTATGAAAATGGACATAAACCACGAAAACAACGAGTTTTTGCCAAATATCTCAAACATGTTTTGGGGCATACGAGCCATGCAGATCGCCTTGGAATCCCAAAACTGTGGGCAATAGCTCATCAAAACGGCTGTAAGACGCGATAACAATGAATTTTTGTCATAACTCCCAAACATGTACCGAGTCTTATAGGCCATGAAAATCCCCTTGGAACCCCAAAATCATAGGCAATTACTCATAAAAACGGCCATAAACGGCGCAAACGACTAGTTTTCGGTCATAAGTCTCGAACATGTATCGGATCTTACAGTCATTCTAACTTGTCGTAGAACCCCAAAACCATGGGCAATAGCTCATGAAAACGGTCATAAAACGCGAGAACGCCGGGTTTTTTGTCATATGTCTCAAACATGTATCAGGTCTTACGGGCCATGCAAATCGTCGTGGAACCCCTAAACTCTAGGCAATAGCTCATGAAAACGACCATAAAACGCGAAAACGACGAGTTTTTGGTAGTAACTCGGGAACATGTATCGGGTCTTACAAGCCCTACAAATCTCCCTAGAACCCCAAAACTATGGGCAATAACTGATGAAAATGGACATAAAACACAAAAACAACGAGTTTTGGTCAAGTATCTCAAACATGTTTCTGGTCTTACGAGCCATGCAAATCCCCATGGAATCCTAAAATTATGGGCAACAACTCATAAAAACGGCCATAAAACAGCGCAAACGACGAGTTTTTGGTCATAACTCTCAAACATGTATCGGATCTTACAGTCATTGTAAATCGCCACAGAACCCCAAAACCGTGGGCAATACCTCATGAAAACGGTTATAAAACACGAGAACACCGAGTTTTTTGTCATATGTCTCAAACATGTATCGGGTCTTACGGGCCATGCAAATCGTCGTGGAACCCCTAAACTCTAGGCAATAGCTCATGAAAACGACCAAAAACGTGAAAACGACGAGTTTTTGGTTATAACTCGAGAACATGTATCGGGTCTTACAAGCCCTGCAAATCTTCGTAGAACCCCAAGACTATGGGCAATAGCTCATGAAAATGGACATAAAACACAAAAACAACGAGTTTTGGTCAAGTATCTCAAACATGTTACTGGTCTTTCGAGCCATGCAAATCCCCATGGAATCCTAAAATTATGGGCAATAGCTCATCAAAACAGCCGTATGACGCGAAAACGATGAGTTTTTCGTCATCACTCTTAAACATGTATCGTGTCTTATGTGCGTTGTTAATAGACAAGGAACAACAAAACTATATGGGGGAATAGCTCATGAAAACGGTCATAAAACACGAGAACACCGAGTTTTTTGTCATATGTCTCAAAAATGTATCGGGTCTAACGGGCCATGCAAATCGTCGTGGAACCCCTAAACTCTAGGCAATAGCTCATGAAAACGATCATAAAACACGAAAACGATGAGTTTTTGGTCGGAACTCGGGAACATGTATCGGGTCTTACAAGCCCTGCAAATCTCCCTAGAACCCCCAAACTATGGTCAATAGCTCATGAAAATGGACATAAAAACAAAAACAATGAGTTCTGGTCAAGTATCTCAAACATGTTTCTGGTCTTACGAGCCATGCAAATCCCCATGGAATGATAAAGTTATGGGCAATAGCTCATCAAAATAGCGGTAAGACATGAAAACGATGAGTTTTTGGTCATCAGTCTTAAACATGTATCGGGTCTGATGTGCGTTGTTAATAGCCAAGGAACAACAAAACTATGGGCAACAACACATAAAAACGGCCATAAAACGGCGCAAACGACAAGTTTTCGGTCATAACTCTCGAACATGTATCAGATCTTACAGTCATTGTAAAAATCCATAGAACCCCAAAACCGTGGGCAATAGCTCATGAAAACGGTCATAAAACACGAGAACACCGAGTTTTTTGTCATATGTCTCAAGCATGTACCGGGTGTTACGGGCATTGCAAATCGTCGTGGAACCCCTAAACTCTAGGCAATAGCTCATGAAAACGACCATAAAACACGAAAACGACGAGTTTTTGGTCGGAACTCGGGAACATGTATCGGGTCTTACAAGCCCTGCAAATCTCCCTAGAACCCCCAAACTATGGGCAATAGCTCATGAAAATGGACATAAAACACAAAAAACAACGAGTTTTGGTCAAGTATCTCAAACATGTTTCTGGTCTTACGAGCCATACAAATCCCCATGGAATGATAAAATTATGGGCAATAGCTCATCAAAATAGCCGTAAGACGTCAAAACGATGAGTTTTTGGTCATCACTCTTAAACATGTATGTAACATCCCTAAAATCATGTTTCAAACTTATGCATATCATTCATGCATCCATGATCATATGTTTTTCATTTCAAACAAAACACTTCAAAGACAGGAGCATATGAGCTCATTATTTTATATGAACAGCTATTAGTCTAATGCCACTCTCAAATTGAAGAGTTATTGGTTTTAAACCAAGCCTTGCTTGCTCTCTTGTTATTGTGTTTGATTGTTGAAGTTTGGTGAAATTTTACAAAACAAATATGACTCAGAAACCATTTCCAAAACTTATTCAAATCATGTGCTATAGCACTGCTTTTTTGTTTCAACAAAAGGAAAAGCCAATACAAAGTGACCACTTGTTTCTATGCCCAAAAGTGTGAGTCTTGCACCCTACAAAATCCTGGAAAAAAATTTGAATTCAAAAGCTTTTGAAATCATTTGAAAATCATTCCAGAAAATCAAACAGAAAAAGAAAAAGAGAAAGGAAATAGAAAAGGGCCGTCGCCAGACTTCTAGCCCAACAATGGATCCAGCCCATTAAGCCCACCCGGGTTCCCCTCTCTCTCTCTCTTTCACTCGCAGACGCACCCACAGAGTCATTGGCGCCAGAACCCCACCCCCTCTCTGTTTCTCTCGCAGACAACTAGGCCCCGTCCATGTCGACTCCTTCCCCAAATCTCGCGCACGGACGTCGTCGCCGCCCGTTTCTTCCCCGCCTCTGCCGTGTTTTTAATCCTCTTAATAGGCGATGAATGCGTGCGTAATATCCGCCCATGCTTCGGCTATAAGATCCTCTCCCCACTCTGCTCCATTCCCCTCACTCACCAACCGTAAAGCGCCGCTAGGCTGTCCACAATCGAACTTGCGCCGCCGCGGTACTGAGCATCTCCGGCAGCAAATTCCAGTGAGTCCTGACCGCCCCTGTGCCTCTGATTCAAACGAGTGTAACCAGAATGACCTCGTGCACCTTCTGATACCATTTGCTTGCCTGCTTGTGACCCAGGACGCCGTCCTCGTTCGTTTCTGCAAGCGACCGAGCCGCCGCTCAACTCCGGCGATCAATTGCGGTAAGCACTGAGCGGCCCTTGACCTCTCTCGCTTACGACTAGGATCGCCACTGTCTTGTGCACCATCTGATGCCATTGGTTTGTGCTAGGGAGACCAGGAACATCGCCAATGTCGCCGTCCACTCCAACCCGACGCCGCCCGCAACTCCGACGAGCTCCCTCGGCCACTCTAGAGCGCCCCTTGCCGAGCCACCTCCACCTTGAGCATCATCAGCTCTCTGCGATTCTGGTAAACCCCTTCCCCCTCTCCCGCGCGACCTAGAATGCCGGTAGCACCTCTGACAGAGGCGCTGCCGACAGTCACCGCCGCTAGCGCCGCTCGACTTTGGTCAAAGCAACAGCCGCCGTTAGATCTGCATCGTAGGGATTAGATTAGAACGGGGACGAACCGTTTTCTTTAGATCTGGCGCGTTGGATCTAAGTTGATCCTACAGCGCGGAAGCACGATCCGACGTGAAGCGGTATCGGCCAATAGGAAAGCGCCGCGTGGCAGCTGTTAGAGTTTAAAAACAGAATTTGAATCAGATTATTGTTTGAATTTGATTTAGCTATAACTTTTGATCCCCACGTTAGAATTTGACAAATTTTATACCGTTGGAATCAGGAGAGCAAGCTCTTTCTGATTATGCAATGTGTTTAATGTTTAGCTTCTGTTAAAAAGGTTTTATTTGCAGAAACATGTGTAGGGCTTATTTGAGTATATGAAATGATTAGGAATTGTTTTAAGGGTTAAATAATTATTGTTTGGCAAGTTTTTGACTTGTTTAGGACTCGGTACTATGCACTTGCTTGGTTGAGTTTTGAAAATCATCACTTAGCATTTTGCATGCATGCATATATTTTTGATTGTATATGTTTTGTGTGTAATTTGTGGCTACCATTTCTTGTGTACATTTTGGTGCTAGTGATTGTGATTGTGAGGAGTGCTACTCTCCCAACTACCAAGGCAAGTGGTACTCATGAATATTTTTATCCTATGTTTTCTACTAAGCATTAGAAATATTTTGTTAGACTTGCATGCTATATTTTGCTTATATGCCATGTTGGGAAATCCTAGTAGTTGTAGAAATGCTAGGGAATTTCTAAGTTAAGTTACTATCTATGCCATGCTTAGCCTAGCTTGTAGCAAACAAGGGTTGGTGAAATATACATGCTATGATGAAAATATTTCTAAGTCTTTGGACTTGTGTTTTACCTAATAAAACAACTAAGTTAATGAAACACCTGGGTGGAATGGAAGGTTTGGTTTATGTTGAGTGGTTACACAAGGCCCATTTCTATGGTTTACCTTGTGTATCTCACTTGTGGTAAGCCACCCAGGAACAAAGAGATTTTAGAGGCCAAGTGTTAAGAAGCTTCTAGTGCAGCCACTTGGCAATATGGGCTCTGCCTGGATCACATAGGTTGCTAGAACTTAGCCATTTGGACAGAAGGTGGTAGTGGGATGATAGGTTGGAACGCGTCCATTTGGTCTAAGGGAAGGCTTCTGAAAGGTCCTGTCTTGGTGAAACCAAGTCTGGTGGGGAAAGTGCACAACCTCTGCAGATGGAAAAATCTAAGTACTTAGCCAAGTCCATGGCAATGGACAACTTGAGCATCAAGACATGGAAGCTATCAAGAATCTCCTCATCCCAATTTCTAAGTAAAAATTTGTGGGTGAACAAGGGTGAAGGACCTCAATGTCTATTGGTGGTTCCTTGGGAAAAGTTTTGACAAAGAAAAACTTCGTGATTTCAACTAATAGGCAAAATCTATTTTGAGCAAAGCAAGCCAAACTACACTTAGCCAAATTGCATATAGTATCTAGTCCACTTAAAATTTACTAAGGTATCACTTGCCAATACTATTCCAAAGTATTGACCCACTGTGGATGTAACTTGTGATGTTGTAGGTTACTCTGATGAGGATTAGGTGTCATGAGTCTACACTCAACATGTTTGCCTGTGGCACATCAAGATGAAGACTTTTATTTATTTACTTATTCAAACTCTTGTATTAGGCCTGTGGCCTTGGAGTTGTAAAGACTATGTTTATCTCTGGAATGGCTGTAATAAATGACCTTTGTATCTGTGTACTTCATCTTAAACTGTGGATGCTAGCAATGATCCAGGGACTAGCATTGCAATCACAGGGATCCTTTTCCTTTATAAAGGAGGGATCTTACAGATGGTATCAGAGCACTGTGTTGCCTGTAGGATTATGACCCTAGGATTGGAAACCACTAAGGAAAAAATTTTAACTACTTCTACACTTGTCTATTCTTCTCGTAAGCTTTTCTAATCTTCTTTCTCATCTCTATTTGTAGATGAACTCCATCAACGAAGCCGTGAGGAAAGGACCACTCATGACAATGACTTTGGAGTGTGAGACAGAATTCCCCAAGGCTCTCAAGGACCTCATGGTTGCATTAGAGATACAAGGTGCAGCTGTGTATAAGGGTTTTCCTGTGATGGATGAAGGCGTGGAATACTGGTGGGTGCAACTTCACTTGTATAAAAACAAGGAAGACAACCACCAGGAAAAAGGATTCTGCATGTTCACCAATTCAGTGGTGCACACTACATTCTTTGAATCAGCAAGGGATGCAGCTTGGAAGACCATCAAAGAACTTGGTGATAGAGTCAAGTGCAGAATGCTCAACCTCCAAAATGATCTAAAGAAAGAGAAGGAACATACCCAAGAGTTGGAAGCTACCAACCAAACCTTAAGAGGAGACATTATAGACTTAGTGATGGAGTCATGTGAGCAAGATTGGTTGATTGCTTCTAGAAACATTGTGTTAACCAACAGATCCAGTGAGATAGGATTGTAAGCGTACTTTGTTAGTTGGACCACCACTTATCACCTTATTTTCCAAATGTTGCTTTAAAATAAGATTGAACCTTGGTTGTTGTAATGGTTTCATGTATGCCATGACTTGTGTGATTTTATTTCCAAGGATATGTATGTGATGTTTTGTCTTTTGCTTTATCTTGAATTGTGTTGTTCTAACTTTTCTATCTTATAAATAGATGCCTACTATTACCATCAGCACTGTTGAGGAGTTCCAGGTTACCCGCTTTGGTCCTCGTACCGTTGAGCTTACTACTTTGCTCAATCTTCCTCTTCCTACCATCATGGTGCTTCCCCTCACCAAGTTTGAGAGGAAGGACCTCTGGGGCTTCAAGGTCAACCAGCCCGGACGCCAGACAGAGCCTACCACGGAGGCCATTGTCTTCAAGCTCATGCACGATGACAAGGAGAGAGTCCTTGAGGTAGTCATGCAGGATCTGATAGGACGTCTGCTAGGGAGACACTCCCGACAGGTTAGAGGTACCCACTTCCACGTCTTCGGAAGACGTGATGAGGATGGAGAGTCCATCGACTTCGAGGACGATTCGAGGGACGCAGCAGAGCCGATTCGCCTGTACCTCCAGGACTTAGAGTCCCTCATTAGGCATGTGGACACTGACAGGACCAACGTCATGCTCAACAATGACGAGCTCCAGGTGCAGCTTCGCGAGAAGCACAAGCTCTTCGCGGAGCAAGACGAGATAGTCAAGGAAATGGAGACGAAGTTCGAGAGCCAGGACAGGAAGTTCAAGAGTCAGGAGAAGCATGTCCAGGATAGGAACAAGAAGATCCGGGACATGACTGAAGAACTGCAGTCCAAGGACTTCGAGCTCGAGCAACAGCAGACGGTGATTGAGAGGCTTCGCTCCCAGAAGAGGGCTCTCAAGGCCAAGATAGATACCTTGACCACTAGTGTCGAGGAATACAAGACCGCGATGGAGAACGCAGGTCTTACCTTTGTCGAGGAGGAGATTGATGCCGAGGAGTAGATTTAAATACTCATTTATCATTTATTATCGTACTTGTTATTTGAGAACTTGTTATTTGACCATCCGACATGTGGATGGCTTGCTACTTGTGTGTTTTACTTTGCGAACTTGTTATCTTGTTGTTGAACCTTTATCTTTGTGTTGCATGCTTCGTGTTTGTTTATGTGATGTAATGTGCATGAAAGCATCTATGGGTATCTCATTCTTATCTCTATTGAACAAACCACAGATGCCTCCCCGTCGTGCAAACCCCAACCCCAACAACAACAACATCACTCCAGAAATGCAGCAAATGATGACCGCTCAAACTCAGCTGATGCAGATGATGACGACGTTCATCCAGAACCAAAACAACAACAATAATAACAATAACAACAACAACAACCCACCGGGTTTTGATATGCTTACCAGGTTCTCGAGATTGAGGCCAGCAAAGTTCTCAGGGACGACTGATCCCATGGTGGCCAATGATTGGCTACGTTCTGTGAACAAGGAATTGGTAACCGTGGGCTGTACGGATGCTGAAAAATTCAGATTTGTAGCACATTTGCTGGAGGGACCAGCCGCCACTTGGTGGGATAACTTCCAGATTACCACTCCCATCGAAGATGTGACATGGGCTATCTTTGAGGATGGCTTTCGGACTGCTCATATCTCATCTGGAGTAATGAGTATGAAAAAGAAGGAGTTCCATAACCTGAAGCAGCGCCACCGCAACGTGGCTGAATATATTGAGGAGTTCAACAATCTGGCGCGTTATGCACCGGATGAAGTTGACACCGATGCTAAGAGAAAGGAAAAATTTCTTGAAGGCTTGAATGATGAGCTGAACCTGCAGTTGGCTGTGGCCTATGTTCCCACTTATCAGTCTCTCTGTGACAAGGCTGCTATTTTGGAGAACAAAATGAAACAAGTTGAAAGCAGGAAGAGAAAGCACTCAGACAAGCACAACTCGGGATCGTCTCACAAACGTTCCCATTATGATGACAGTGGAAGCTCAGGATCCCACAAGCATGGGAAATTCAACAAGCACCACAAACACAACCGTCATGACAACAAGCATCATCGTAGTCATGACAATGACAATTACAAGAATCACAAGGGTGGATACAAGAGCCACCACAGTGGTAATGGAAGTGGAAGTGGAAGCCAGCCTGTCAAGAAAGACATAAGTCAGTTTGAATGCTTCAAGTGCAAGAAGATGGGGCATTATGCAAATGAATGCCCGGAAAAGAAAGTTGAAGGACCCAACAAGCCCAACCCTTTTCAGAAGGGACAAGTGAACCACATTAATGTGGAGGAAATCTATGAGGAGCCTGATGCTGTGGCTGGTAAGTTCAAACTCAATTCTGTTACAACATTTGTTCTCTTTGATACTGGTGCATCTCATTCATTCATATCAAGAGCATTTGTCGAAAGAAATGAACTGCCGGTAGAAACTATTGGATGTCCTATAAAAGTAAGTTCTCCTGGTGGAGAAATGATAGTGAATTCAGGATGTCATGATCTAGTCATAGAATTTGGGAAGTATAAGTTTCCCATTAACTTGATAATTCTAAACTCCCAAGGAGATGTCATTTTGGGAATGGACTGGATGACTAAGCACAAGGGAGTGATAGATTGTGCCAACCATACTGTCTCACTCACAACTCTAGAAAATAAAAGGATCAGATTCAAGACCAATTTTGAAGCAAAAAGGAGTATGCTAAATTCTCTGAAGGGGGGTTAGCATAGACAGTGTGCAAATTGTGAGTGAATATCCGGATGTGTTTCCGGAAGAATTACCGGGAATGCCACCAGATAGAGATGTGGAGTTTCTTATAGATTTGGTACCAGGGTCTGGAGCAATAGCAAAGAGACCGTATAAGATGTCAGTTGATGAACTGAAAGAACTCAAGAAACAACTTGGAGAACAATTGCAGAAAGGATTTATTCAACCAAGTTATTCATCTTGGGGAGCCCCAGTTTTGTTCGTGGAGAAGAAAGATAGAAGTCAAAGGTTATGCATAGATTACTGTTCACTCAACGAGGTAACTATCAAGAACAAATACCCTTTGCCTAGAATCAATGACTTGTTTGATCAACTAGAAGGAGCTTGTGTGTTCTCAAAGATTGATCTCCGGTCAGGCTATTTTCAACTCAAGATAAGAGAACAAGACATACCTAAGACAACGTTCACTACAAGGTATGGATTGTATGAGTATACCGTAATGCCATTTGGTTTGACCACTGCTCCAGCATACTTCATGAATATGATGAACAAGGTGTTCATGGAATTCCTTGACAAGTTTGTTGTCGTCTTCATCGATGACATTCTAGTCTACTCCAAGAGCAAAGAAGAGCATGAAGGACATTTGCGTTTGATACTTGAGAAGTTATGAGAGCATAAACTTTATGCCAAATTCAGCAAGTGTGAGTTCTGGTTGGATGAAGTTGGTTTTCTAGGACATGTTATGACAAAGGATGGTGTAGCAGTTGATCCTGCTAAAGTTTCAGCTGTGACTGAATGGGAATCTCCCAAGTCAGTGAAGGAAGTTCGTAGTTTTCTTGGTTTAGCAGGTTACTACAGAAGGTTCATTGAAAATTTCTCCAAGGTAGCTAAGCCTATGACTGAATTGCTAAAGAAAGACAAGAAGTTTGCTTGGTCTGAAGGTTGTGAACTCAGCTTTCAGGAATTGAAGAAGAGACTTGTGACAGCACCAGTCTTGTGTCTGCCAGATTTGGAAAAAGATTTCCAAGTATATTGTGATGCGTCTCATCAGGGTTTGGGTGCAGTACTTATGCAAGAAGGAAAAGTTGTGGCGTATGCCTCGAGAAAACTCAAAACTCATGAAGTGAACTATCCTACTCATGATTTAGAGTTAGCCTCTGTGGTCCATGCACTCAAAACATGGAGACACTATCTTTTGGGAAAGCGTTGTGAAGTGTTCACGGATCACAAAAGTTTGAAGTATATCTTCACCCAGAAGGAAATTAATATGAGACAAAGAAGATGGCTAGAACTTATCAAGGACTATGACTTAAGTTTGCAATACCACCCCGGTAAAGCAAATGTCATAGCAGATGCTCTAAGTCGTAAGGTTTTTGTGAATGGCCTTACCAAAGGAGAATTTCCAGATGATCTGTGTACCCAATTTAGAAAACTCAGATTGGAGATTGTGCCTGAAGGACACCTCATGTTTTTAGATGTTCAACCCACTTTGTTGGACAAGATCAAAGAAGCTCAGAAGATTGATAAAGAAATCGAAGAGATTAAAGAAAAGATTGGCAAAGGAAAAGCCAAAGGGTTCCATGAAGACGAACAAGGTACTTTATGGCATGGGAAACGTATTTGTGTTCCACAAGATCCGGAGCTGCGGAAACTGATTTTGCAGGAAGCACACAACTCACCATATTCCATTCATCCGGGTAACACCAAAATGTACATGGACATGAAAGAAAGATTTTGGTGGAATAATCTCAAGAAGGACATCGCCGAACATATTGCTTTGTGTGATGTGTGTAGTAGAGTGAAAGCGGAACATCAGAAACCAGCGGGTTTGCTTCAACCACTACCTATTCCTGATTGGAAGTGGGACAAGATTGGTATGGATTTCATTACCGGATTACACAGGACCAGGTCAGGATATGATTCTATATGGGTAGAAGTGGATCGCCTAACTAAAGTGGCTCATTTCATACCCGTGAAGACTACCTATACAAGTGCTAAGTTAGCCAGAATCTACATGAGTCGAATTGTATGTCTACATGGAGTACCCAAGAGTATTGTGTCTGATAGGGGAACTCAATTCACTTCCCATTTTTGGACACAATTACATGAGTCATTGGGAACGAGGTTGGAATTCAGTACTGCTTTTCATCCTCAAACTGATGGACAAACAGATAGGACTAATTAGATTCTTGAAGACATGTTGAGGGCATGTGCCCTAGACTATGGAGCCAGTTGGGATGAAAGTTTGCCTTACGCAGATTTTTCTTATAACAACAGCTATCAAGCCAGTATTGAGATGGCACCATTTGAGTTTATCTACGGAAGAAAGTGTACCACCCCATTGTTATGGAATGGTGTGGGAGAAAGAAGTTTATTCGAACCAGATCTTATCAAGGAAGCCGAAGAGAAGGTCAAGTTGGTTAAGGACAGATTGAAGATAGCACAGTCCCGACAGAAAAGCTACGCAGATCCTAAGCGTAGAGAAGTCACCTACGAAGTTGGTGATAGAGCTTATCTTAGAGTGTCACCACTTCGTGGAGTGAAGAGGTTCGGAGTCAAAGGAAAATTGGCACCAAGATATGTTGGACCATTCAAGATTCTGAGTCGTAAAGGAGAAGTTGCCTATGAAATAGAACTGCCAGAATCTCTGTCAGCTATCCATAATGTGTTTCATGTGAGTCAACTTAAGAAATGTCATCCAGAAATGGAAGAAACTTCTTTGAAGGATACTATACCTTTGGAGGAGGTTCAACTGGAAAGTGATCTCACTTATGAAGAGAAACATATCAAGATTCTTGAGACTGCAGAAAGAGTCACACGGACTAAGACTATCAAGTTTTGCAAAGTTCAGTGGAACCATCATTCCGAAGAGGAAGCAACATGGGAAAGAGAAGATGATCTTCGGAAAGACCACCCTCACCTATTTGCTAGCCAATCCGAATCTCGAGGGCGAGATTCACCTTAAGGGGGTTAGATTTGTAACATCCCTAAAATCATGTTTCAAACTTATGCATATCATTCATGCATCCATGATCATATGTTTTTCATTTCAAACAAAACACTTCAAAGACAGGAGCACATGAGCTCATTATTTTATATGAACAGCTATTACTCTAATGCCATTCTCAAATTGAAGAGTTATTGGTTTTAAACCAAGCCTTGATTGCTCTCTTGTTATTGTGTTTGATTGTTGAAGTTTGGTGAAATTTTACAAAAACAAATATGACTCAGAAACCATTTCCAAAACTTATTCAAATCATGTGCTATAGCACTGCTTTTTTGTTTGAACAAAAGGACCAAGCCAATACAAAGTGGCCACTTGTTTCTATGCCCAGAAGTGTTAGTGTTGCACCCTACAAAATCCTGGAAAAAAAATTTGAATTCAAAAGCTTTTGAAATCATTTGAAAATATTCCAGAAAATCAAAACAGAAAAATAAAAAGAGGAAGGAAATAGAAAAGGGCCGTCGCCAGACTTCTAGCCCAACAACGGATCCAGCCCATTAAGCCCACCCGGGTTCCCCTCTCTCTCTCTCTTTCACTCGCAGACGCACCCACAGAGTCACTGGCGCCAGGACCCCACCCCCTCTCTGTTTCTCTCGCAGACAACTGGGCCCCGTCCACGTCGACTCCTTCTTCCCCAAATCTCGCGCACGGACGCCGTCGCCACCCGTTTCTTCCCCGCCTCTGCCGCGTTTTTAATCCTCTTAATAGGCGATGAATGCGTGCGTAATCTCCGCCCCTGCTCCGGCTATAAGATCCTCTCCCCACTCCGCTCCATTCCCCTCACTCACCAACCGCAAAGCGCCGCTAGGCTGTCCACAATCAAACTTGCGCCACCGCGGTACTGAGCATCTCCAGCAGCAAATTCCGGTGAGTCCTGACCGCCCCTGTGCCTCTGATTCAAACGAGTGTAACCGGAATGACCTCGTGCACCTTCTGATACCATTTGCTTGCCTGCTTGTGACCCAGGACGCCGTCCTCGTTCGTTTCTGCAAGCGACCGAGCCGCCGCTCAACTCCGGCGATCAATTGCGGTAAGCACTGAGCGCCCCTTGACCTCTCTCGCATACGAGTAGGCTCGCCACTGTCTTGTGCACCATCTGATGCCATTGGTTTGTGCTAGGGAGACCAGGAACGTCGCCAACGTTGCCGTCCACTCCAACCCGACGCCGCCCGCAACTCCGACGAGCTCCCTCGGCCACTCTAGAGCGCCCCTTGCCAAATCACCTCCACCTTGAGCATCATCAGCTCTCTGCGATTCCGGTAAACCCCTTCCCCCTCTCCTGCGCGACCTAGAACGCCGGTAGCACCTCTGACAGAGGCGCCGCCGCCAGTCGCCTCCGCTAACGCCGCTCGACTTTGGTCAAAGCAACAGCCACCGTTAGATCTGCATCGTAGGGATTAGATTAGAACGGGGACGAACCGTTTTCTTTAGATCTGGCGCGTTGGATCTAAGTTGATCCTACGGCGCGGAAGCACGATCCGACGCGAAGCGGTATCGGCCAATAGGAAAGCGCTGCGTGGCAGCTGTTAGAGTTTAAAAACAGAATTTGAATCAGATTATTGTTTGAATTTGATTTAGCTATAACTTTTGATCCCCACATTAGAATTTGACAAATTTTATACCGTTGGAATCATGAGAGCAAGCTCTTTCTGATTATGTAATGTGTTTAATGTTTAGCTTCTGTTAAAAAGGTTTTATTTGCAGAAACATGTGTAGGG
This sequence comes from Avena sativa, assembly GCA_916181665.1. Lineage (NCBI taxonomy): Eukaryota > Viridiplantae > Streptophyta > Magnoliopsida > Poales > Poaceae > Avena > Avena sativa. Next base: position 387,430,413 of record OV702280.1, on the reverse strand, counting down.
CTTATTTGAGTGTATGAAATGATTAGGAATTGTTTAAAGGGTTAAATAATTATTGTTTGGCAAGTTTTTGACTTGTTTAGGACTCAGTACTATGCACTTGCTTGGTTGAGTTTTGAAAATCATCACTTAGCATTTTTCATGCATTCATATATTTTTGATTGTATATGTTTTGTGTGTAATTTGTGGCTACCATTTCTTATGTAGATTTTGGTGCTAGTGATTGTGATTGTGAGGAGTGCTACTCTCCCAAATACCAAGGCAAGTGGTACTCATGAATATTTTTATCCTATGTTTTCTACTAAGCATTAGAAATATTTTGTTAGACTTGCATGCTATATTTTGCTTATATGCCATGTTAGGAAATCCTAGTAGTTGTAGAAATGCTAGGGAATTTCTAAGTTAAGTTACTATCTATGCCATGCTTAGCCTAGCTAGTAGCAAACAAGGGTTGGTGAAATATACATGCTATGATGAAAATATTTCTAAGTCTTTGGACTTGTGTTTTACCTAATAAAACAACTAAGTTAATGAAACACCTGGGTGGAATGGAAGGTTTGGTTTATCTTGAGTGGTTACACAAGGCCCATTTCTATGGTTTACCTTGTGTATCTCACTTGTGGTAAGCCACCCAGGAACAAAGAGATTTTAGAGGCCAAGTGTTAAGAAGCTTCTAGTGCAGCCACTTGGCAATATGGGCTCTGCCTGGATCACATAGGTTGCTAGAACTTAGCCATTTGGACAGAAGGTGGTAGTGGGATGATAGGTTGGAACGCGTCCATTTGGTCTAAGAGAAGGCTTCTGAAAGGTCCTGTCTTGGTGAAACCAAGTCTGGTAGGGAAAGTGCACAACCTCTGCAGATGGAAAAATCTAAGTACTTAGCCAAGTCCATGGCAATGGACAACTTGAGCATCAAGACATGGAAGCTATCAAGAATCTCCTCATCCCAATTTCTAAGTAAAAATTTGTGGGTGAACAAGGGTGAAGGACCTCAATGTCTATTGGTGGTTCCTTGGGAAAAGTTTTGACAAAGAAAAACTTCGTGATTTCAACTAATAGGCAAAATCTATTTTGAGCAAAGCAAGCCAAACTACACTTAGCCAAATTGCATATAGTATCTAGTCCACTTAAAATTTACTAAGGTATCACTTGCCAATACTATTCCAAAGTATTGACCCACTGTGGATGTAACTTGTGATGTTGTAGGTTACTCTGATGAGGATTAGGTGTCATGAGTCTACACTCAACATGTTTGCCTGTGGCACATCAAGATGAAGACTTTTATTTATTTACTTATTCAAACTCTTGTATTAGGCCTGTGGCCTTGGAGTTGTAAAGACTATGTTTATCTCTGGAATGGCTGTAATAAATGACCTTTGTATCTGTGTACTTCATCTTAAACTGTGGATGCTAGCAATGATCCAGGGACTAGCATTGCAATCACAGGGATCCTTTTCCTTTATAAAGGAGGGATCTTACAATGTATCGGGTCTTATGTGCGTTGTTAATAGCCAAGGAACAACAAAACTATGGGCAACAACACATAAAAACGGCCATAAAACGACGCAAACGACGAGTTTTCGGTCATAACTCTCGAACATGTATTGGATCTTACAGTCATGGTAAATCGCCATAGAACCCCAAATCCGTGGGCAATATCTCATGAAAACGGACATAAAACATGAGAACACCGAGTTTTTTGTCATATGTCTCAAGCATGTATCGGGTCTTAGGGGCATTGCAAATCGTCGTGGAACCCCTAAACTCTAGGCAATAGCTCATGAAAACGACCATAAAATGTGAAAACGACGAGTTTTTGGTCGTAAGTCGGGAACATGTATCAGGTCTTACAAGCCCTGCAAATCTCCCTAGAACCCCCAAACTATGGGCAATGGCTCATGAAAATGGACATAAAACACAAAAACAACGAGTTTTGGTCAAGTATCTCAAACATGTTTCTGGTCTTACGAGCCATGCAAATCCCCGTGGAATGATAAAATTATGGGCAATAGCTCATCAAAATAGCCGTAAGACGCGAAAACGATGAGTTTTTGGTCATCACTCTTAAACATGTATCGGGTCTTATGTGCGTTGTTAATAGCCAAGGAACAACAAAACTATGGGCAACAACACAAAAAAAGGCCATAAAACGGCGCAAACGACGAGTTTTCGGTCATAACTCTCGAACATGTATTGGATCTTACAGTCATTGTAAATCGCCATAGAACCCCAAAACAGTGGGCAATAGCTCATGAAAACGGTCATAAAACACGAGAACACCGAGTTTTTTGTCATATGTCTCAAGCATGTATCGGGTGTTACGGGCATTGTAAATCATCGTGGAACCCCTAAACTCTAGGCAATAGCTCATGAAAACGACCATAAAACACGAAAACGACGAGTTTTTGGTCGGAACTCAGGAACATGTATCGAGTCTTACAAGCCCCACAAATCTTCCTAAAACCCGGAAACTGTGGGCTAGCTCATGAAAATTGACATAAACCACGAAAAGTACGAGTTTTTGCCAAATATCTCAAACATGTTTCGGGTCTTACGAGCCATGCAGATCGCCTTGGAATCCCAAAACAGTGGGCAATAGCTCATCAAAACAGCTATAAGACGCGATAACGATGAGTTTTTATCATAACTCCCAAACATGTACCGAGTCTTATAGGCCATGAAAATCCCCTTGGAACCCCAAAATCATAGGCTGTAAAACACGAAAACGACGAGTTTTTGGTCATAACTCTCGAACATGTATCAGATCTTACAATCATTGTAACTTGCCGTAGAACCCCAAAATTGTGGGCAATAGTTCATGAAAACGGTCAAAAAACGCGAGAACGCCAAGTTTTTTGTCATATGTCTCAAACATGTATCGGGTCTTACGGGCCATGCAAATCATCGTGGAACCCCAAAACTATGGGCAATGGCTCATGAAAATGGACATAAAACACAAAAACAACGAGTTTTGGTCAAGTATCTCAACCATGTTTCTGGTCTTACGAGCCATGCAAATCCCCATGGAATGATAAAATTATGGGCAATAGCTCATCAAAATAGCCGTAAGACGCGAAAACGATGAGTTTTTGGTCATCACTCTTAAACATGTATCGGGTCTGATGTGCATTGTTAATAGCCAAGGAACAACAAAACTATGGGCAACAACACATAAAAACGGCCATAAAACGGCGCAAACGACGAGTTTTCGGTCATAACTCTCGAACATGTATCGGATCTTACAGTCATTGTAAATCGCCATAGAACCCCAAAACCGTGGGCAATAGCTCATGAAAACGGTCATAAAACACGAGAACACCTAGTTTTTTGTCATATGTCTCAAGCATGTATCGGGTCTTACGGGCATTGCAAATCGTCGTGGAACCCCTAAACTCTAGGCAATAGATCATGAAAACGACCGTAAAACGTGAAAACGACAAGTTTTTGGTCGTAACTCGGGAACATGTATCGAGTCTTACAAGCCCCACAAATCATCCTAAAACCCCGAAACTGTGGACAATAGCTCATCAAAAAGGACATAAACCACGAAAACAACGAGTTTTTTCCAAGTATCTCAAACATTTTTCGGGTCTTACGAGCCATGCAAATCCCCATGGAATGATAAAATTATGGGCAATAGCTCATCAAAATAGCCGTAAGACGCAAAAACGATGAGTTTTTGGTCATCACTCTTAAACATGTACCGGGTCTTATGTGCGTTGGTCAATATCCAAGGAACAACAAAACTATGGGCAACAACACATAAAACGGCCATAAAACGGCGCAAACGACGAGTTTTTGGTCATAACTCTCGAACATGTATCAGATCTTATAGTCATTGTAAATCGCCATGGAACCCCAAAACCGTGGGCAATAGCTCATGAAAACGGTCATAAAACACGAGAACACCGAGATTTTTGTCATATGTCTCAAGCATGTATCGGGTCTTACGGGCCATGCAAATCGTCGTGGAACCCCTAAACTCTAGGCAATAGCTCATGAAAACGACCATAAAATGTGAAAACGACGAGTTTTTGGTCGTAACTCGGGAACATGTATCGGGTCTTACAAGCCCTGCAAATCTCCCTAGAACCCCCAAACTATGGGCAATGGCTCATGAAAATGGACATAAAACACAAAAACAACGAGTTTTGGTCAAGTATCTCAAACATGTTTCTGGTCTTACGAGCCATGCAAATCCCCGTGGAATGATAAAATTATGGGCAATAGCTCATCAAAATAGCCGTAAGACGCGAAAACGATGAGTTTTTGTTCATCACTCTTAAACATGTATCGGGTCTTATGTGCGTTGTTAATAGCCAAGGAACAACAAAACTATGGGCAACAACACATAAAAACGGCCATAAAACGGCGCAAACGACGAGTTTTCGGTCATAACTCTCGAACATGTATCGGATCTTACAGTCATTGTAAATCGCCATAGAACCCCAAAACCGTGGGCAATAGCTCATGAAAACGGTCATAAAACACGAGAACACCGAGTTTTTTGTCATATGTCTCAAGCATGTATCGGGTCTTACGGGCATTGCAAATCATCGTGGAACCCCTAAACTCTAGGCAATAGCTCATGAAAACGACCATAAAACGTGAAAACGACGAGTTTTTGGTCGTAACTCGGGAACATGTATCGAGTCTTACAAGCCCCACAAATCTTCCTAAAACCCCGAAACTGTGGGCAATAGCTCATGAAAATGGACATAAACCACAAAAACTACGAGTTCTTGCCAAATATCTCAAACATGTTTCGGGTCATAAGAGCCATGCAGATCGCCTTGGAATCCCAAAACAATGGGCAATAGCTCATCAAAACGGCTGTAAGACGCGATAACGATGAGTTTTCGTCATAACTCCCAAACATGTACCGAGTCTTATAGGCCATGAAAATCCCCTTGGAACCCCAAAATCGTAGGCAATTACTCATGAACATGGATGTAAAACATGAAAATGACAAGTTTTTGGTCATAACTCTCAAAAATGTATCAGATATTACAATCATTGTAACTTGCCGTAGAACCCCAAAATTGTGGACATAAAACACAAAAACAACGAGTTTTGGTCAAGTATCTCAAACATGTTACTGGTCTTTCGAGCCATGCAAATCCCCATGGAATCCTAAAATTCTGGTCAATAGCTCATCAAAACGGCCGTAACACGCAAAAACGATGAGATTTTGGTCATCACTCTTAAACATGTATCGTGTCTTATGTGCGTTGTTAATAGACAAGGAACAACAAAACTATGCGCAACAACTCATAAAAACGGCCATAAAACGGCGCAAACGACGAGTTTTCGGTCATAACTCTCAAACATGTATCGGATCTTACAGTCACTGTAAATGGCCATAGAACCCCAAAACCGTGGGGGAATAGCTCATGAAAACGGTCATAAAACACGAGAACACCGAGTTTTTTGTCATATGTCTCAAACATGTATCGGGTCTTACGGGCCATGCAAATCGTCTTGGAACCCCTAAACTCTAGGCAATAGCTCATGAAAACGACCATAAAACGTGAAAACGACGAGTTTTTGATCGTAACTCGGGAACATGTATCGGGTCTTACAAGCCCCGCAAATCTTCCTAAAACCCCGAAATTGTGGGCAATAGCTCATGAAAATGGACATAAACCACGAAAACTACGATTTTTTGCCAAATATCTCAAACATGTTTCGGGTCTTACGAGCCATGCTGATCGCCTTGGAATCCCAAAACAGTGGGCAATAGCTCATCAAAACGGCTGTAAGACGCGAAAACGATGAATTTTTGTCATAACTCCCAAACATGTACCGAGTCTTATAGGCCATGAAAATCCCCTTGGAACCCCAAAATCGTAGGCAATTACTCATAAAAACGGCCATAAAATGGCGCAAACGACGAGTTTTCGGTCATAACTCTCGAACATGTATCGGATATTACAGTCATTGTAACTTGTCGTAGAACCCCAAAACCGTGGGCAATAGCTCATGAAAACGGTCATAACACACAAGAACGCCGAGTTTTTGTCATATGTCTCAAACATGTATCAGGTCTTACGGGCCATGCAAATCGTCGTGGAACCCCATAACTCTAGGCAATAGCTCATGAAAACGACCATAAAACGCGAAAACGACGAGTTTTTGGTCGTAACTCAAGAACATGTATCGGGTCTTACAAGCCCTGCAAATCTCCCTAGAACCCCCAAACTATGGGAAATAGCTCACGAAAACGGACATAAAACACAAAAAACATCGATTTTTGGTCAAGTATCTCAAACATGTATCGGGTCTTACGAGCCATGCAAATCCCCATGGAATCCTAAAATTACGGGCAATAGCTCATGAAAACGGCCGTAAGACGCGAAAACGATGATTTTTTGGTCATCACTCTTAAACATGTATCGTGTCTTATGTGCGTTGTTAATACACAAGGAACAACAAAACTATGGGCAAAAACTCATAAAAACGGCCATAAAACGGCGCAAACGACGAGTTTTCGGTCATAACTCTCAAACATGTATCGGATCTTACAGTCATTGTAAATCGCCATAGAACCCCAAAACCATGGGGAATAGCTCGTGAAAACGGTCATAAAACATGAGAACATCGAGTTTTTATCATATGTCTCAAACATGTATCGGGTCTTACGGGCCATGCAAATCGTCGTGGAACCCCTAAACTCTAGGCAATAGCTCATGAAAATGACCATAAAACGTGAAAACGACGAGGTTTTGATCGTAACTCGGGAACATGTATCGGGTCTTACAAGCCCCGCAAATCTTCCTACAACCCCGAAACTGTGGGCAATAGCTCATGAAAATGGACATAAACCACGAAAACTACGAGTTTTTGCCAAATATCTCAAACATGTTTCGGGTCTTACGAGCCATGCAGATCGCCTTGGAATCCCAAAACAGTGGGCAATAGCTCATCAAAACGGCTGTAAGACGCGATAACGATGAGTTTTCATCATAACTCCCAAACATGTACCGAGTCTTATAGGCCATGAAAATCCCCTTGGAACCCCAAAATCGTAGGAAATTACTCATGAACACGGCCGTAAAACACGAAAACGACGAGTTTTTGGTCATAACTCTCGAACATGTATCAGATCTTACAATCATTGTAACTTGCCGTAGAACCCCAAAATTGTGGGTAATAGTTCATGAAAACGGTCAAAAACGCGAGAACGCTGAGTTTTTGGTCATATGTCTCAAACATGTATCGGGTCTTACGGGACATGCAAATCATCGTGGAACCCCATAACTCTAGGCAATAGCTCATGAAAACGACCATAAAACGCGAAAACGACGAGTTTTTGGTCGTAACTCAAGGACATGTATCGGGTCTTACAAGCCCTGCAAATCTCCCTAGAACCCCCAAACTATGGGAAATAGCTCACGAAAACGGACATAAAACACAAAAAACATCGATTTTTGGTCAAGTATCTCAAACATGTATCGGGTCTTACGAGCCATGCAAATCCCCATGGAATCCTAAAATTACGGGCAATAGCTCATGAAAACGGCCGTAAGACGCGAAAACGATGATTTTTTGGTCATCACTCTTAAACTTGTATCGTGTCTTATGTGCATTGTTAATACACAAGGAACAACAAAACTATGGGCAAAAACTCATAAAAACGGCCATAAAATGGCGCAAACGACGAGTTTTCGGTCATAACTCTCAAACATGTATCGGATCTTACAGTCATTGTAAATCGCCATAGAACCCCAAAACCATGGGGAATAGCTCATGAAAACGGTCATAAAACATGAGAACATCGAGTTTTTATCATATGTCTCAAACATGTATCGGGTCTTACGGGCCATGCAAATCGTCGTGGAACCCCTAAACTCTAGGCAATAGCTCATGAAAACGACCATAAAACGTGAAAACGACGAGGTTTTGATCGTAACTCGGGAACATGTATCGGGTCTTACAAGCCCCGCAAATCTTCCTAAAACCCGGAAACTGTGGGCAATAGCTCATGAAAATGGACATAAACCACGAAAACTACGAGTTTTTGCCAAATATCTCAAACATGTTTCGGGTCTTACGAGCCATGCAGATCGCCTTGGAATCCCAAAACAGTGGGCAATAGCTCATCAAAACGGCTGTAAGACGCGATAACGATGAGTTTTCATCATACCTCCCAAACATGTACCGAGTCTTATAGGCCATGAAAATCCCCTTGGAACCCCAAAATCGTAGGCAATTACTCATGAACACGGCCGTAAAACACGAAAACGACGAGTTTTTGGTCATAACTCTCGAACATGTATCAGATCTTACAATCAATGTAACTTGCCGTAGAACCCCAAAATTGTGGGCAATAGTTCATGAAAACGGTCAAAAACGCGAGAACGCCTAGTTTTTGGTCATATGTCTCAAACATGTATCGGGTCTTACGGGCCATGCAAATCATCGTGGAACCCCAAAACTATGGGCAATGGCTCATGAAAATGGACATAAACCACAAAAACAACGAGTTTTGGTCAAGTATCTCAACCATGTTTCTGGTCTTACGAGCCATGCAAATCCCCATGGAATGATAAAATTATGGGCAATAGCTCATCAAAATAGCCGTAAGACGCGAAAACGATGAGTTTTTGGTCATCACTCTTAAACATGTAACGGGTCTTATGTGCGTTGTTAATACATAAGGAACAACAAAAATATGGGCAACAATTCATAAAAACAGCCATAAAACGGCACAAACGACGAGTTTTCGGTCATAACTCTCAAACATGTATCGGATCTTACAGTCATTGTAAATCGCCATAGAACCCCAAAATCGTGGGCAATAGCTCATGAAAACGGTCATAAAACATGAGAACACCAAATTTATCAGATGTCTCAAACATGTATCGGGTCTTACGAGCCATGCTGATCGCCTTGGAATCCCAAAACAGTGGGCAATAGCTCATCGAAACGGCTGTAAGACGCGAAAACGATGAATTTTCGTCATAACTCCCAAACATGTACCGAGTCTTATAGGCCATGAAAATCCCGTTGGAACCCCGAAGTCGTAGGCAATTACTCATGAACACGGCCGTAAAACACGAAAACGACGAGTTTTTGGTCATAAATCTCGAACATGTATCAGATTTTATAGTCATTGTAACTTGTCGTAGAACCCAAAATTATGGGCAATAATTCATGAAAACGGTCATAAAACGCAAGAACGCCGAGTTTTTGGTCATATGTCTCAAACATGTATCGGGTCTTACGGGCCATGCAAATCATCGTGGAACCCCAAAACTCTAGGCAATAGCTCATGAAAACGACCATAAAATGCGAAAACGACGAGTTTTTGGTTGTAACTCGAGAACATGTATCGGGTCTTATAAGGCCTGTAAATCTCCCTAGAAGCCTAAAACTATGGGCAATAGCTCATGAAAACGGACATAAAACACAAAAACAACAAGGTTTGGTCAAGTATCTCAAACATGTTACTGGTCTTACGAGCCATGCAAATCCCCATGGAATCCTAAAATTATGGGCAATAGGTCATCAAAACGGCCGTAAGACGCGAAAACAATGAGTTTTTGGTCATCACTCTTAAACATGTAACGGGTCTTATGTGCGTTGTTAATACATAAGGAACAACAAAAATATGGGCAACAATTCATAAAAACAGCCATAAAACGGCGCAAACGACGAGTTTTCGGTCATAACTCTCAAACGTGTATCGGATCTTACAGTCATTGTAAATCGCCATAGAACCCCAAAATCGTGGGCAATAGCTCATGAAAACGGTCATAAAACATGAGAACACCAAATTTATCATATGTCTCAAACATGTATCGGATCTTACGGGCATTGCAAATCGTCGTGGAACCCCAAAACTCTAGGCAATAGCTCATGAAAACGACCATAAAACGTGAAAACGACGAGTTTTTGGTCGTAACTCGGGAACATGTATCGGGTCTTACAAGCCCCGCAAATCTTCCTAATCCCCGAAACTGTGAGCAATAGCTCATGAAAATGGACATAAACCACGAAACTAATAGTTTTTGCCAAATATCTCAAACATGTTTCGGGTCTTACGAGCCATGCTGATCGCCTTGGAATCCCAAAACAGTGGGCAATAGATCATCAAAACGGCTGTAAGACGCGAAAACGATGAATTTTCGTCATAACTCCCAAACATGTACCGAGTCTTATAGGCCATGAAAATCCCGTTGGAACCCCGAAGTCGTAGGCAATTACTCATGAACACGACCGTAAAACACGAAAACGACGAGTTTTTGGTCATAACTCTCGAATATGTATCAGATCTTATAGTCATTGTAACTTGCCGTAGAACCCAAAATTGTGGGCAATAATTCATGAAAACGGTCATAAAACGCAAGAACGCCGAGTTTTTGGTCATATGTCTCAAACATGTATCGGGTCTTATGGCCCATGCAAATCATCGTGGAGCGCAAAACTGTAGGCAATAACTCATGAAAACAACCATAAAACGCGAAAACGACGAGTTTTTGGTCGTAACTCGGGAAAATGTATCGGGTCTTACAAGCCCTGCAAATATCTCTACAACCCGAAATTTATGGGCAATAGCTCATGAAAACGGACATAAAACACAAAAACAACGAGTTTTGGTCAAGTATCTCAAACATGTTTCTGGTCTGACGAGCCATGCAAATCCCCATGGAATCCTAAAATTATGGGCAACAACTCATAAAAACGGCCATAAAACGACGAGTTTTCGGTCATAACTCTCGAACATGTATCGGATCTTATTGTCATTGTAACTCGCCATAGAACCCCAAAACCGTGGGCAATAGCTCATGAAAACGGTCATAAAACACGAGAACGCCTCGTTTTTTGTCATATGTCTCAAACATGTATCGGCTCTTCCGGGCATTGCAAATTGTCATGGAACCCCTAAACTCTAGGCAATAGCTCATGAAAACGACCATAAAACGTGAAAATAACGAGTTTTTGGTCGTAACTCGGGAACATGTATCGGGTCCTACAAGCCCCGCAAATCTCCCTAGAACCCCAAAACTATGGGCAATAGATCATGAAAATGGACATAAAACACAAAAGAACATCGATTTTTGGTCAAGTATCTCAAACATGGATCGAGTCTTACGAGCCATGCAAATCCCCATGAAATCCTAAAATTATGGGCAATGGCTCATCAAAACGGCCGTAAGACACGAAAACGATGAGTTTTTGGTCATCACTCTTAAACATGTATCATGTCTTATGTGCATTGTTAATAGACAAGGAACAACAAAACTATGGGCAACAACTCATAAAAATGGCCATAAAACGGCGCAAACGACGAGTTTTCGGTCAGAATTCTCAAACATATATCGGATCTTACAGTCATTGTAAATCGTCATAGAACCCCAAAACCGTGGGGAATAGCTCATGAAAGCGGTCATAAAACACGAGACACCGAGTTTTCTTTCATATGTCTCAAATCCCCATGGAATCGTAAAATTATGGGCAACAACTCATAAAACGGCCATAAAACGACGCAAACGACGAGTTTTCGGTCATAACTCTCGAACATGTATCTGATCTTATAGTCATTGTAAATCGCCATAGAACCCGAAAACTGTGGGCAATAGCTCATGAAAACGGTCATAAAACACGAGAACACCGAGTTTTTTATCATATGTCTCAAACATGTATCGAGTCTTATGGGCCATGCAAATCATCGTGGAACCCCAAAACTCTAGGCAATAGCTCATGATAACGATCATAAAACGCAAAAAAAATGAGTTTATGACCGAAAATAGCTCGGTGTAAGACGAAGAGGTGCGATTCTCTTCTCTTACAACAACCCAAAATAGCTGTCACATCCCAAGATTTTCCAAATCTTGTAATGTGAAAAATAAAATAACAAAATAAATTTTTGTTGAAAATCAGGGTGAAAAGAAACTTTTGTTCTAAATGGAAACTTAAAACCCCATCTTGAACAAACTTTGGTAAAAGTTTGAATCCAACAAAATCCAAATCAAGAGAAATGCATTCCTCAATGAATGTATCTGAAATTTAAACCCTTAGAAAACAAATCCAAACCCTAAACCCTAATGGAATAAAAATCATTTCCAAAGTATCTCCAAATCAATGGATTTGATCCATATAAAAATTGATCAACAAACATTCACAAATGATCAAGAAAGACAAATAGAAATATTATAAAACCATATAAATTGGTTTCACTTAATTGGAACCATAAATAAAATCTTATGAATTTAATAAGATAAGAAATTGAATTCCCAAAGTTAATAAAGCAGCTATCAAGAAACCCATACCAATTGGTGAGCAAATAATCCAAAGAGAGTTTTAAAAGGATAAACAAGATTTCAAAAAATTGGAATTCCCAAGTTTGGATCTCTAAATAAAAAAAGATATGGATTTTATAAGAAGAAGAAAGAAATATTAATTAAAGAATATTCAAAGATTAAACCAAATCTTGGCCAAATCTGTAAACAAGTGGAATGAATTATAACCCAAATCCAAATAAAATATTGGATAAAGAAATTTCCAAAATAAAATAAATGGCTTAAACCAAATCCTATTGGAATTAAAACAAATACCCAATCTTAATGATTAATAAATCATATTAAATACTTTCCAAAATAATTCAAGATGAATTATTTGAACCAACTAAACAAATAAAAACCTACTGAAAAGAAATTGGGAAGTTTAAAGAATTTAAATGGAGGTTAAAGTTATTATTAAATCCTATCTAATTAAAAACTAGAGCCTTTTTGAATAGATAGAAGACCCCAAAATAAACAAGGTTTTATTCAAAATTTTACTTAAGAGGGTAACACTAACCAGTAATTAGACCCACACAAAATTTGGCAAGGTTTTGAATTTAAATGGGTGTTTGAATCAATTAAACAAAATCGAAACAGAAAAATCAAAAGAGAAAAAGAAAAACAAACAGAGCAGGAAAAAAATAAGGAAAGGACCCAGCCCAGTCAAGGCCCAGTTAGCCCACTTCCCCCTCTCTGCGCACGAATCGTTTTTTTCCACAGAAGGAACCCACGCAATCGCTGACTAGCAGGTCCCACACCCCCTCTCTCTCCTTCGCTGACGACGCAGGCCCACGCCACGCAAGCATCGTCCTCACCCGCCGCTGACCACGCCCTCCCTGGCCGTTTGCTGCCGATTGATTGCCGGCGTAAATTCGCAGTAAACGTCGCGATTAAACAGCCCCGCGACCTCGCCCTCATAAGCGCCCCTCTTCCCTCTACCTTTTCCCTCAAACGCCAACACCTCATCGCCACCAGGCTGCTCGAATCGCAAGGCCGAACCCCACTGTCTCCGGCGAGCTCACGTTCAAAATCCGGCCACCACCACCAGCCCCACTGCTTCCAGAGCACACGAGCTTGCTCACCATCATCTCCTGCATCTGCCAGTGTCTTCCCCTCGCTCGTGCATGCCCCCTAATGTCGACAACGTCAACACCAGAACGCCACCGCCTCCTGCTCCAACTCCGGCGAGCCCCACAGGTAGTTTCTGGCCACGCCGCCTTCTTTCGTTGATACTCACATGCTCCCTGGTACCGTGCACGTCTAACACACCCTTTACTTTGCTTCGGCACGCCTTGTAGTCTCGCTCCCGTCGACGTCTAACCGCACCCGAGGCCCAGCTCAACTTCGGTGAGCGATTCCGTCGACCTCTGTGCGCCCCTTCACCAACCAAGGGCAGGTTGAGCATCCCCGTGACTCGGCGATCACTGTGAGACACCTCTCCTTCTTCCTTGCTTCCTCTAGCGCCAGCTCCGCCGCTAGCCGAACGTCGCCGCCGCGTGCAGCCGTCGAGCGCCGCCAGAACTTGGTCAGGGTGACGATGGCCATTAGATGACGATCTGATGGATACGATAGATTCACTTAACGCCGAAGAGGTACACAACCAGAGCCATGCGATGTGACTTGATCCAATGCCTCATGTTGCTGATCCACGCGAAACGTTTTCGACAAGTAGAATTAAGACACGTGGCTTAGCTCGTTTGAATTAAAACAGATTAGATCTATTAGATATGTGATTTTGTAAATTGCATAACTTTTAATCTACACGTCCAAATTTTGCAAACTTTATATCAATGGATTCAGAAAAGCAAGCCCTAGCCAACCATGCCATTTGTTTAGTAAAAAGCCTCTGGTAATATGTTTGTTTTTGCAGAAACTAATTATGCTTGTTTAGGTTGTAAAAATTATTTTATAATGATTTTGAGGATAAAATCTTTTGCAAATGGTGTGTTTTGAACCTAATGACCATAGGAAACACTTTGTGGATTCAAAAATGTATTTGGAGAAACAAAAGAATGTGTCTTTGATTTAAATCAATTCTAGTCAAATAAAAATATGGTTTATTTATTAAAAATGGTTTTGGAAGAAAACCTTTGGGAAATGTTTTGTTTCAAACTCTCTGACCCCAACCACCAAGTTTTATGATTTGAAAATGTATTTGGTGAACCCTATAGAACTACTACTTTACTAAAGACATTTTCAACCACATAAAATAATGACTTGGTTTAGAAATGGTTTATAAAGTGAAACCTTTTACAAATGACTTTGCCACTTTATAAAATGACCAATGGGTCTTTTCAAATGTTTATAACCTATTAGAAACCATTTCTCCAAATAAAACAATCTTTGGCATGCTTGCATGCATTGTTTTGTTACTATGATTTTATGTGATGAATTGCTTGAAATGGTAGATTGAATTATTGTTGCTTGATTGAATTGTAGTGACTTGAAGTGTGTGAACATTGCAAAGATAAAGAAGTGAACCTATACTCTACCAAAAAGGCAAGTGATGCTTCATACTTTGTCCTATTATTTTCACTATGCATTAGTAATATTTCTAAATAAGACTTGCATGGAATTTTGCTAAGTATAAACCATGCTATGGGAAATCCTAGTAGATGAAACCTTAGTAGAAATTTCCTAATTTAAGATCCATATTATTATCATGCTTAGCTTAGCTAGTAGAAAACAAGGGTGGAATATATATTCACACTATGGAAAAATTTCTAAGTCTGAGGACTTGTGTTTTGTTTAATAAAACAACTAAGTGAATGAATCACCTGGGTGGAATGGAAGGAAAGGTTTGTGTTGAGTGGTTCACAAGGCCTATTTTTATGGTTTACCTTGTGTATCTCACTTGTGGATGGCCACCCAGGAACAAAGAGATTTGAGATGTCAAATTTTGAGAAGCTTCAAGTGCAACCACATGGCATTATGGGCTCTGCCTGGATCATATAGGTTGCAAGAACTTAGCCAAATGGACAGTTGGTGGTAGGGGAATGATAGGTTGGAACGCGTCCATGCTGGTCTAAGGGAAGGCTTCTGAAAGATCTTGTCTTGGTGAAACCAAGTCTTGTGGGGAAAGTGCACCACCTCTGCAGAGTGTAAAATCTAAGTATTTAGCCATGTCCCTGGTAAAGGACAATTTGAGCATCAAGACATGGAAGCTATCAAGAATCTCATCATCCAAATTTCTAAGTTAAAAACTTGTGGTTGAACAAGGGTTAAAGGATCATCAATCTTTGATTGGTAGATGCCTTGGGTGTTTTTTGTCAAAGCAAAAACTTAGTGTTTTCAAATGATAAGGAAAAATCTATTTTGAGCAATGCAAGCCTAAGCTCCACTTAGCCAAATGCATATAGATGATAGACTCCACTATACTACCATAGTATCACTTGCCAATACAATTCAAATGTATTGACCCTTGTGGCTATAACTTGTTATGTTGGAGGTTTGATTGATATTAGTGAAGTTTTATGATTAGGATTACAAGTCTACAACCAACATGTCTGCCTGTGTCACTCTGAAGATGAAGGACCCCATGCTTTTAGATATTTTGCTACAATGTAATGTAATAGCCAACTGAGCTATGTAAGATGTAATAAAATTATGTTATTCCTGGTTATAAAGTTGTGTTATGACCTTTTTTTCTTGATCTTACATCTTAACTATGGATGCTAGCTATTGATCCAGGGACTAGCATTGTAAACACAGGGGACTCTACCTTATTAAAGGTTGGGAACCTTACAATAGCTCATTAAAACGACTGTAAGACGCGAAAACTATGAGTTTTTGGTCATCACTCTTAAACATGTATCTCTCGAACCCCTAAACTCTAGGCAATAGCTCAGGAAAACAACCATAAAACGTGAAAACGACGAGTTTTTGGACGTAACTCGAGAACATGTATCGGGAAATACAAGCCCAGCAAATCTCCCTAAAACCTCAAAACTTTGGGCAATAGCTCATGAAAATGGACATAAACCATGAAAACAACGAGTTTTTGCCAAATATCTCAAACATGTTTTGGGTCTTACGAGCCATGTAGATCGCCTTGGAATCCCAAAAAAGTGGGCAATAGCTCATCAAAACGGCTGTAAGACGCGAAATCGTTGAGTTTTCGTCATAACTCCCAAACATGTATCAAATCTTATAGGCCATGAAAATACCCTTGGAACCCCAAAATTGTGGGCAATTACTCATGAACACGGCCATAAAACATGAAACGATGAGTTTTGGTCATAACTCTTGAACATGTATCAGATCTTACAGTTATTGTAACTTGCCGTAGAACCCCAAAATTGTGGGCAATAGTTCATGAAAACGGTCATAAAACGCGAGAACACCGAGTCTTTGGTCATATGTCTCAAACATGTATCGGGTCTTACGAGCCATGCAAATCATCGTGGAACCCCAAAACTCTAGGCAATAGCTCATGAAAACGACCATAAAACGTGAAAACGACGAGTTTTTGGTCGTATCTCGAGAACATGTATCGGGCCTTACAAGCCCTGCAAATCTCCCTAGAACCCCAAAACTATGGGCAATAGCTCATGAAAACGTACATAAAACACAAAAACAACGAGTTTTGGTCAAGTATCTTAAACATGTTTCTCGTCTTACGAGCCATGCAAATCCCCATGGAATCCTAAAATTATAGGCAATAGCTCATCAAAACGGCCGTAAGACGCGAAAACGATGATTTTTTGGTCATCACTCTTAAACATGTATCGGGTCTTATGTGCGTTGTTAATAGCCAAGGAACAACAAAACTATGGGCAACAACTCATAAAAACGGCCATAAAACGGCGCAAACGACGATTTTTCGGTCATAACTCTCGAACATGTATCGGATCTTAGAGTCATTGTAAATCGCCATAGAACCCCAAAACCGTGGGCAATAGCTCATAAAAACGGTCATAAAACACGAGAACACCGAGTTTTTTGTCATATGTCTTAAACATGTATGGGGTCTTACGGGGCATGCAAATCGTGGTGGAACCCCTAAACTCTAGGCAATAGCTCATGAAAACGACCATAAAACGTGAAAACGATGAGTTTTTTGTCGTAACTCGGGAACATGTATGGGGTCTTAAAAGCCTAGCAAATCTCCCTAAAACCCCGAAACTGTGGGCAATAGCTCATGAAAATGGACATAAACCACGAAAACAACGAGTATTTGCCAAATATCTCAAACATGTTTCGGGTCTTACGAGCCATGCAGATCGCCTTGGAATCCCAAAATAGTGGGCAATATCTCATCAAAATGGCTGTAAGACGCGAAAACGATGAGTTTTCGTCATAACTCCCAAACATGTACCAAGTCTTATAGGCCATGAAAATCCCCCTGGAACCCCAAAATCTTGGGCAATTACTCATGAACACGGCCGTAAAACACGAAAACGACGATGTTTTGGTCATAACTCTCGAAGATGTATCAGATCTTACAGTCATTGTAAATTGCCGTAGAACCCCAAAATTGTGGGAAATAGTTCATGAAAACGGTCATAAAATGCGAGAACGCCGAGTTTTTGGTCATATGTCTCAAACATGTATCGGGTCTTACGGGCCATGCAAATCATCGTGGAACCCCAAAACTCTAGGCAATAGCTCATGAAAACGACCATAAAACGTGAAAACGACGAGTTTTTGGTCGTATCTCGAGAACATGTATCGGGTCTTACAAGCCCTGCAAATCTCCCTAGAACCCCAAAACTATGGGCAATAGCTCATGAAAACGGACATAAAAGACACAAAAAACGAGTTTTGGTCAAGTATCTCAAACATGTTTCTTGTCTTACGAGCCATGCAAATCCCCATGGAATCCTAAAATTATGGGCAATAGCTCATCAAAAGGGCCATAAGACGCGAAAAAAAATAGTTTTTGGTCATCACTCTTAAACATGTATCGGGTCTTATGTGCGTTGTTAATAGCCAAGGAACAACAAAACTATGGGCAACAACTCAAAAAACGGCCATAAAACGGCGCAAACAACGATTTTTCGGTCATAACTCTCGAACATGTATTGGATCTTATAGTCATTGTAAATCTCCATAGAACCCCAAAACCGTGGGCAATAGCTCATGAAAATGATCATAAAACACGAGAACATCGAGTTTTTTATCATATGTCTCAAACATGTATCGGGTCTTACGGGGCATGCAAATCGTCGTGGAACCCCTAAACTCTAGGCAATAGCTCATGAAAACAACCATAAAATGTGAAAACGACGAGTTTTTGGTCGTAACTCGAGAACATGTATCGGGTCTTAGAAGCCCAGCAAATCTCCCTAAACCCCCAAAACTGTGGGCAATAGCTCATGAAAATGGACATAAACCATGAAAACACAGGTTTTGCCAAATATCTCAAACATGTCTCGGGTCTTATGAGCCATCCAGATCGCCTTGGAATCCCAAAACAGTAGGCAATAGCTCATCAAAACGGCTGTAAGACGCGAAAATGATGAGTTTTCGTCATAACTACCAACCATGCACCGAGTCTTATAGGCCATGAAAATCCCCTTAGAACCCCAAAATCGTGGGCAATTACTCATGAACATGGCGGTAAAACACGAAAACGACGATGTTTTGGTCATAACTCTCGAAGATGTATCAGATCTTACAGTCATTGTAAATTGCCGTAGAACCCCAAAATTCTGGCAATAGTTCATGAAAACGGTCATAAAATGCGAGAATGCCGAGTTTTTGGTCATATGTCTAAAACATGTATCACGTCTTACGGGCCATGCAAATAATCGTGGAACCCCAAAACTCTAGGCAATAGCTCATGAAAACAACCATAAAACGTGAAAACGAAGAGTTTTCGGTCGTAACTCGAGAACATGTATCGGGTCTTACAAGCCCTGCAAATGTCCCTAGAACCCCAAAACTATGGGTAATAGCTCATGAAAACGTACATAAAACACAAAAACAACGAGTTTTGGTCAAGTATCTTAAACATGTTTCTGGTCTTACGAGCCATGCAAATCCCCATGGAATCCTAAAATTATGGGCAATAGCTCATCAAACGGCCGTAAGACGCGAAAACGATGAGTTTTTGGTCATCACTCTAAACCATGTATCGGATCTTATGTGCGTTGTTAATAGCCAAGGAACAACAAAACTATGGGCAACAACTCATAAAAACGGCCATAAAACGGCGCAAACGACGATTTTTCGGTCATAACTCTCGAACATGTATTGGATCTTAGAGTCATTGTAAATCGCCATAGAACCCCAAAACCGTGGGCAATAGCTCATGAAAACGGTCATAAAACACGAGAACACCGAGTTTTTTGTCATATGTCTCAAACATGTATGGGGTCTTACGGGGCATGCAAATCGTGGTGGAACCCCTAAACTCTAGGTAATAGCTCATGAAAACGACCATAAAACGTGAAAAAACGAGTTTTTGGTCGTAACTCGGGAACATGTATCGGGTCTTACAAGCCCAGCAAATCTCCCTAAAACCCCGAAACAATGGGCAATAGCTCATGAAAATGGACTTAAACCACGAAAACAACGAGTTTTTGCCAAATATCTCAAACATGTTTCGGGTCTTACGAGTCATGCAGATCGCCTTGGAATCCCAAAACAGTGGGCAATAGCTCATCAAAACGGCTATAAGACGCGAAAGGGATGAGTTTTCGTCATAACTCCCAAACATGTACAGAGTCTTATAGGCCATGAAAATCCCCTTGGAACCCCAAAATCATGGGCAATTACTCATGAACACGGCCGTAAAACACGAAAACGACAAGTTTTTGGTCATAACTCTCGAACATGTATCAGATCTACGGTCATTGTAACTTGCCGTAGAACCCCAAAATTGTGGGCAATAGTTCATGAAAACGGTCATAAAACGCGAGAACGCCGAGTTTTTGGTCATATGTCTCAAACATGTATCTGGTATTACGGGCCATGCAAATCATCGTGGAACCCCAAAACTCTAGGAAATAGCTCATGAAAACGACCATAAAACGTGAAAACGATGAGTTTTTGGTCATATCTCGGGAACATGTATCCGGTCTTACAAGCCCTGCAAATCTCCCTAGAACCCCAAAGCTATGGGCAATAGCTCATCAAAACGGACATAAAACACAAAAACAACGAGTTTTGGTCAAGTATCTCAAACATGTTTCTGGTCTTACGAGCCATGCAAATCTCCATGGAATCCCAAAATTATGGGCAATAGCTCATCAAAACGGCCGTAAGACGCGAAAACGGTGAGTTTTTGGTCATCACTCTTAAACATTGTAACATCCCAGCATTCAGGACTAAACGAAGCGTAGATTTAGGAATTTGTGCATCTGTATGCATGCATCTGAAAATCCGGGTAAATTTTTCGCAAACTAAATCCCTAGAGCGATCAAAATCTCTCTTGCTTTGATGGATTGGAAATTAGCCATCTTAGTGAGTGCAATGAATTTTGACATGACCTTTATTGATTTAGTGGATTATGAGGGGAGAAAATTTGAATTATAAATAATTATTCACAATAATACACATATAAGTATTATAAATAAAAGTATAAAGATTATTTAAGACCAACATTACAATATTCTTTTATAAATAAAAGAATAAAGGAAAATTAAAATGAAACAAATAAGTGAATAAAGAAAAGGAAAATAAATTACAAGAATGAAATAAAAATAATTCTTTATTACAATAATATATGTAACAATGTTCCTTTATAATAAAGGAATGCTTTATTACATTAATAAAAAATATTACAATGTCCTTATATTTACTCAAATAGATGAGAGTATTACAATAATAACTAATAGGTACAAGTAAATATATTCCAAGGAAGATGTTATAACAATTATGAATATTACAAATTATAAATGAAATAATAAGAAATCCTAAAACTAATCTTCATTTCACATCTTCTAAATTTCTGATCTTGTTCATGTGAAAGCATAATGTAAACCAAATAGAATATAAAAAGAAATAGAGTTAGTGTTGATTAGTTTTGCTCTCAGTATGGCAATGAAATGCATTGCTATTCTCATCATTGAGCATATTTTAATAGGGGCAATTTTCACCAAATAAGGATATTTGTTCTTATCAAAAGCTGTCTCAGTCCAACATCATTGACAGATATATTGGGGCAAGTTTCACCATTGAGTAAATCTGTTCTTATTAGTGCATCATTTGCCTCAGCATTGCTTCACTAGCATTTGGGACAAATTTCACTTGGTAGCAAAAGGAAGTATCAACACAAGGATAATGCTGCCATCTCAGCTGAAGCACACCCACAGCACCAAGTCCCCACTTGTGGAAACTTGCACCCAGTGGGGCCTAGCTGCAAGCAGCACTGTCATGCATGCAAATGATGTGTTGTCCACACCACAGAGAAAGTACCAAGCATATAACAGAGCCAGCACAGCCGTAGCAAAGCACCTGCTTGCTTCTTTCTTTCTCTATTCCAGAAACCCATCAGAGTATGTTCACAATACACAGAACAAGCATCAGTTTTCTCTCAAGAATACATAAGAATACCCCATATTATCCATTTCCCACACATATATTAGAGCACTGCTTGAGATTGTAGTGACCAGCAAACCACCATAAATCACAGCCACTATGGTTATCTAATCAAGAAGGAGGCCAGTAGCAGATCAAGGAGGAGAAGAATAAAAGGAGAAGATGGATCAGTAAAAGCTCATCAAGGCCACAGCAGATCCAGGAGGAGCTGGATATTAAAAGGAGAGTGACCAGGAGCCATAGTAGCAGAATCAAATGTTTCATAAGCTCTCAGTACACATCATCTGTTCACACTACAAACAACAAGGTAGATGGAAGTATCTAGATCTTGTAGCATCAGTTCTTATTTCATTTTTGCAATGACATCTTGGAGTAAGGGAAATAATAACACATAACAACCATATCCACCTACCCTTCAACTAGATCTATATCTAGGAGGATTGAATAGAGAGATACTCTCAAAGTTGCATGGAGATGCCAGGCAAGATTCATCACAGAGGTTTGGCCTCAGCTTTTGCATCACAGGACAAGTAAAGAAATCCAGCAAACCACATCTGAGATGCTACCACTGTGCACACTCCTAGGGGAGGCACCAAAGTGGTACACTTAATCATTTTAACCAACCAGTTTAACTTCAGCCTTCTGCATCATGAGCTAAATCTCTATTATTATTTTTACATATCAACATCAACTACATCATTGTAGTGATTCCCAACAGCAAATCATGCTACATGGGCTACCACTGTGCACACTCAAAGATTGGAGGCACCACAGCAGCAGCCCAGGGCAGCAGAATCCACAAAACTAACAACAAATCATGCACACATGATCTACCACTCTGCACCTTCCAAGATGGAGACTCCACAGTGGCAGTCTTATGCACAAAATCCATTAGGGAGTATCATCACATTAACCAACCGCTCAATAATTCTAGCTAAAACAGATTTATCATTTTCCTAGTAGAAGAATCTAGGAATCAAATGTATACAATCTCTTACTGATAATAAGGACATGAAATCAGATCCTTACTCAGATTCCAAATCAATATCAAAGCCACAATCATCATTCTAGTAAATCATCAGGCATTATCCCTAAGAATCAAGCACATATCACTCCACGACCATCTTTAACAATTATAAAGTTTCAGAAACCCAATTGGTCCTGCAAGGCAGTACCAGACCAAGCCAAGTATGAATATCACAAGGTTTTAATGGATGCTCACAGCAGATCACAGTAGGTGAGATAAGCATGCAACTCAAAACCATATGATCCATTGGATCATATCATTAACAGGGTGGATATGAGTAATATCACTGTTATTCCTAGATAATTCCACAACAAGCTATAGCACCAATTCCAGCAGTACATAACTTATGATTGTGTAAGCCACACCAGTAGTGCAACCACACAGGTTAGCTAGCATGGAGCCAATACCAAACAATTCCACAAGCCAACTAGATTAAAACCAATTAATATTGGATCATATCAAAAACCAGCCAAACCTCATATAAGCATAAATTCATCATCCTGTAGTCACTGTAGGGTTCGCAGCATAGAAAACAAAAAATTTCCTACGATGGGAACTATGTACCAAGATCTATCTACTAGATACAAACAAAGGGCGAATGTATATCCGTAGAGAACATACCCTTGAAGACCGACAAATCTTAACGAGTTCAACTCGTGGTTGATGTAGACGATCTCTTGCCGATCTCAAGATCGAGAGGAAGTCCTAGCGCCGCAAAGCAGCAGCGTATCCGTGCTCGCACACACGTACAAGACACCGGGCAACCTCCGCCTCCTCGCTCCAGCGATGTAGCGGAAGCACAACCCTTTCTTTCCGAATAGCCACCGGGAACATGTATCTCGCTAGTCCGAGACCATGGGGGATAAATTCTAGAGGGGGAGAGAGATCCTTCACGAGGAGGTGTGTGAGACAAGTGAGGAGGGGGGCTCCTTTTATAGGAGGAGGGGGGAACCCCAAGGGGGTGGCCAGCGCATGGGGGCTGCCCCCTTGCCCTCCCCTCTTCATGTGGGTGGACACTCCACTCACAAAATTCCTTTAAATTCCCTCCACTCAAAAGTCCACTCAAATTCCCATTAAATTTCCACCAAATTTAATGAAAACTCTCATTAAATAAAACTCTTTTATTTTATTCAGAATTTTGTCAATTACTTTAATGACAAAGATTCAAAAATAACCCCTTGCTAGAATTCCATTTCACATGCATAACCACTTTATGCAATTTCACCCGAAAGCCTGTTTCGGTATCTAGTGAAATAAATTCCTGCGCTTGTTTATTCTTTCGGCATGAAACATTTGCTCCAACTGGATGCCAGTGTCCCTTAAGTGTGTCACCCTATGGTTCGCGAATAATGCGGACATGATCGAGACCCTTCTCCGATCAATAATCAGTAGCGGGACCTGGAGATCCATACTGACTCCCACACATTCAACGATGACTTTTCATGTGATCGTCGGAACCTTTTACGCTTGTATCTTAATCCCTTTGTTTCACGATATATTACATGTCCGAGATTCGATCATCGGTATCTCCATACCTAGTTTGATCTCGTTACTGACATGCACTCTTTTCTCGTTCCCGTGATATAACATTCTAGTGATCAAATCACTTGCTTGCAAGCTAACCAATGTGATATCACCGAGAGGGCCCAGAGCATATCTATCCGTCATCGGGATGAACAAATTCCACTCTTGATCCATGATTCTCAACATAACACTTTAGTAGCTTTGAAGTCATCTTTATAATCACCCAGTTACGGAGTGACGCTTGATGTCAACAAGAAACTCTTCCGGTGTTAGTGATTGGCATGATCTCATGGTCTAAGGATTAGGACTACTTCGTAGTTTGTTTATAGCAATATAAACTCAATGACTTTGATCGTAATGCTATACTTCGGATGAATGTTCATCACACCATTACACTAATGTTGTGATCTCGTTATTAACAACATCCAATGTCTATGATCAGGAAATCGTGATCATCTTGTTAATCAACGAACTAGTTTATGAGAGAGGCATAACTAGGAACTTTCTGTTTGTTTATTAAATACACATGTATTAACGTTTCCATATTAATACAATTATAGCATGCAAAATAAACATCTATCATATACTTGGAATACACATAATAAACATTTTATTATTGCCTCTCAGGGCATATTCCCTTCAGTCTCCCACTTGCACTAGAGACAATAATCTAGTTACATTGTGATGTATCTAACACCCATGGAGTTCTGGTGTAGATCATGTTTTGCTCTAGGGAGATTTTTAGTCAACGGATCTGCTACATTGAGATCCGTATGTACTTTACAAATCTTTATATCTCCATCCTTGACATGCTCGCGGATGGAATGAAACCGGCGCTTAATATGCTTGGAATGCTTGTGAGACCTTGGCTCTTTGGCATTGGCAATGGCACCATTGTTGTCACAATAGATCACCATTGGGTCCAACGCGTTTGCAACCACACCTAGTTCAGATATGAACTCCTTCATCCAAACTGCTTCCTGAGCCGCTTCTGAAGCAGCAACATATTCGGCCTCCGTTGTTGATCCCGCCACCACAGGTTGTTTGGAGCTCCTCCAACTAACCGCTCCGCCATTCATGAGAAAAACGTATCCGGATTGAGACTTAGAGTCACCCGGATCGGTGTCAAAGCTAGCATCGACATAACACTTAGCGACGAGCTCTTCTTCACCTCCGTATACAAGAAACATATCCTTAGTTCTTCGCAAGTACTTAAGTATATTCTTGACCGCTTTCCAGTGTTTTGAACCTGGATCCGATTGGTACCTACTAGTCAAACTAATAGCATGTGCCACATCCGGTCTTGTACATAGCATGGCGTACATTATAGAGCCTATGGCTGAAGCATAGGGGACCTTGTCCATTATCTCTCTTTCTTCCGCCGAAGCCGGACTTTGAGTCTTACTCAATGTCGTGCCTTGTGTCATAGGTAAGAACCCCTTCTTACTATTTTCCATTTTAAACTTCTTTAAAATCTTATCAAGGTATGTACTTTGCGATAGCCCTATTAGGCGCCTAGATCTATCTCTATAGATCTTTATGCCTAATACGTATGACGCTTCACCTAGGTCCTTCATTGAAAATTTACTGTTTAGATAACTTTTAACACCATTTAAAAGATCTATATCATTTCCGATCAATAATATGTCATCCACATATAATATCAGAAATGCCACATTGCTCCCACTCACTTTCTTGTAAATACAAGCTTCTCCATAAGTTTGGACAAATCCAAACTCTTTGATCACCTCATCAAAGCGGAGATTCCAACTTCATGATGCTTGCTTCAATCCATAGATGGATCGCTGAATCTTGCACACCTTGTTAGCATCCTTAGGATCGACAAAACCCTTTGGTTGTATCATATACAACTCTTCTTCAATATTACCATTGAGAAACGCGGTTTTGACATCGATCTGCCATATCTCATAATCGAAATATGCAGCAATTGCTAACATAATCCTAACTGACTTTAGCATCGTTACGGGAGAGAATGTCTCATCGTAGTCAACTCCTTGAATTTGTCGAAACCCCTTTGCGACAAGTCGAGCTTTATAGACGGTTACATTACCATTAGCATCAGTTTTCCTTTTGAAAATCCATTTGTTCTCCACGGCCTTTCGGTCGTGAGGTAAGTCCACCAAGTTCCAAACTTGATTTTCATACATGGATTCCATCTCGGATTTCATGGCTTCTAACCATTTGTTGGAATCCGGGCTCATCATCGCTTCTTCATACGTCGCAGGGTCATCATTTTCATCAACCATGAAATTCATGACAGGATTTCCGTACAGCTCGGGAGCTGCACGCGTCCTGCTTGACCTGCGAGGTTCGGTAGTACTCTCTTTCGGAGTTTCATGATCATTATCATTAGTTCCCTCTTCAACAGGTGGAGCCAACTCCGGAACAACTTCCGGCGCTGCGCTACTCGCCATACTTTGAAGAGAAGGTATAATAACCTCTTCGAGTTCTACCTTCTGACTACTCACACCTTTCGCGAGAAACTCTTTCTCTAGAAAGGATCCATTCTTGGCAACAAAAACCTTGCCCTCGGATCTGTGATAGAAGGAATACCCAATAGTTTCCTTAGGGTATCCAATGAAGACGCATTTTTCCGCTTTGGGTTCGAGTTTATCCGGTTGAAGTTTCTTCACATAAACATCGCATCCCCAAACTTTAAGAAATGACAGCTTAGGTTTGTTTCCAAACCACAATTCATATGGTGTCTTTTCAACGGATTTAGATGGTTCCCGATTTAAACTGAATGCAGCAGTTTCTAGTGCATAGCCCCAAAATGACAACAGCAAGTCCGTCAGAGACATCATAGATCGAACCATATCTAATAAAGTACGATTACGACGTTCCAACACACCATTTCGCTGTGGTGTTCCGGCAGGTGTGAGTTGTGAAACAATTACACACTCTTTCATGTGAGTGCTAAATTCGTAACTTAGATACTCACCTCCACGGTCGGACCATAGAAATTTGATCTTTCTATTACGATGATTTTCCACTTCATTCTGAAATTCCTTGAACTTTTCAAAGGTTTCAGACTTGTGTTTCATCAAGTAGATATAACCGTATCTACTCAAATCATCCGTGAAAGTAACAAAATAACGATATCCACCTCGCGCCGACACACTCATTGGACCGCATACATCAGAATGTATGATTTCCAATAAATCTGTCGCCCGTTCCATTGAACCGGAAAACGGCGTTCTAGTCATCTTGCCCATAAGACATGGCTCACATGTATCAAATGATTCATAATCAAGTGATTCCAAAAGTCCATCCGAATGGAGCTTCTTCATGCGTTTAACGCCAATATGACCTAGACGACAGTGCCACATATATGCGGATATATCATCATTTAGTTTAATCCTTTTAGCATCAACATTATGAATATGTGTAACATTATTATCGAGATCCAAAAGAAATAAACCATTCATCATCGGTGCATGACCATAAAATATTTCATTCATATAAATGGAACAACCATTGTTCTCGGCTTTAAATGAATAACCAATTCGCATCAAACACGATCCAAATACAATGTTCATGCTTAGTGCAGGCACCGGATAACAATTATTCAAGTTTATAACTAATCCCGACGGCAAGTGGAGAGGCAGTGTTCCGACGGCGATCACATCAACGCTTGATCCATTGCCGACACGCATCTTGACCTCACCCCTTGCTAGCGGTCGCTTGTTCTGCAGCCCCTGATTCGAGTTACAAATATTAGCAACTGAACCGGTATCAAATACCCAGGTGCTACTGCAAGCACTAGTCAAGTACACATCAATAACATGTATATCATATATACCTTTGTTTGCCTTGCTGGCTTTCTTATCTGCCAAATACTCGGGGCAGTTGCGCTTCCAGTGGCCAGTCCCCTTACAATAGTAGCACTCGGTATCAGACTTAGGTCCAACTCGGGGTTTCTTTTCAGGCACGGCAACAGTCTTGCGGCCCTTACTTCCCTTCCGTTTTCCCTTCTTGTCTTTCTTGAAACCAGTGTTCCTATTGATCATCAACACTTGTTGTTCCTTTTTGATCTCCACTTCTGCGGTTTTAAGCATTGACAGAAGCTCGGGGGGAGACTTCTTCATGCCTTGCATATTATAGTTCATCACGAAGCTCTTATAGCTAGGTGGCAGAGACTGCAGAACATGATGGATGCCTAAGTCAATGGGAATCGATATTCCCAAGGACACAAGCTTATCGGCGTAACCCGACATCTTGAGTACATGCTCACTAACGGAGCTGTGCTCTTCCATCATGCAGCTAAAGAACTTTTCTGAAGCGTTGTAGCTCTCTACAGCAGCATGTGTGTCGAAAATCATTTTCAACTCACCCATTGTATCAAAAGCATTGCCATTTTGAAACGCTTTCGAAGTTCTGGCTCTAGCACATACAATATGCCGCAATGAACTAAGTTGTGGTCCTCCTGACGAGTCTGATAGACATTCTCCTCCTCGTCAGGGGCATCATCTAAAGGTGGGGGGCCTAACGGCCCTTCTAGCACATATTGCTTTTGTGCAGCGGAGAGGAGAATCCTCAAATTCATGGCCCATTCGGTAAAGTTGCTACCGTTCGTTGCAAGTTTCTCTTTCTCCATGAACACATTGAAATTAAAAGCAGGTGGTGCCATCTACAACAGAATTTGTAAAGTTTAGACTAAGTGTATGATAGATTGAGTTCAACTAATCCATATTACGAATGAACTCCCACTCAAAAACGACATCCCTCGTGCCTTTTTGGTGATTACATGAACCAAATCCACTACACCAAGTCCGGTCATCACGTGAGTCGGTGTAGCTTCAAAGGCGAGCATCAAATGGGCATCATATCAACTATATGACTCATGCTTAACCTTTCGGTCCGTGTTCCGAGGCCATGTCTGTACATGCTAGGCTCGCCAAGTTAGAACCTTAGTATTCGCGTGTGTAACTGTTTTACACCCGAAATATGGTCGTGGATCCAAGAACACCCGATCATCACGTGATGTCTTGGAGCGACAAAAACATAATCGGTGCATACTAAAGGAAGAACACATTCTTATCTTGATATTTAAAAGAGGGATCATCTTATTATGCTAACAAAGCGCTAAACAAGCAATATAAGATGCTATCAAACATCACATGTTTATTAGTGAAATGATATGGTTCCCGCATATGATCTCTATCATGTGCACCGTGGTATGATTACTATCATACCTATATGTGTAAGTCCAAGGTCTATGGAGATTACACGTTATGTATGTTGTAAGAGTATCATCTCATACTTCTACTTACAACATCACCATATCATAACACTAGCCCAGCAACAATCTAAACTAGACGCTTCTAATTTATCCATTGCAAGTTTTACGTGGCTTAGGGCTTTCGAGATAGAACCGTTCTTACCTACGAACATGAACCACAACGATGATAACCAAATTGTTGACAATTCGTTTGCAAAATAGATATTGACTATAGTAGGAGAGACAGACACCCGCTAGCCACTTATGCAAACTAGTTGCATGTCAAGCGTGGAACAGGTCTCATGTGCGAGGACATGTAAAGTTTGTCTGGGCCGCTTCATCCCACTATGCCACCAATATCCAAAATTACAACAAAGGAGCAACAACATGATCATCATCGCCCACATACTCATATGTGTACTACCCGTGTAAAGCATCTACGCATAGATCCGGCTCTGATACCACTATAGGGTTCGCAGCATAGAAAACAAAAAAGTTCCTGTGATGGGAACTATGTACCAAGATATATCTACTAGATACAAACAATGGGCGGATGTATATCCGTAGAGAACATACCCTTGAAGACCGACAAAGCTTAACGAGTTCAACTCGTGGTTGATGTAGACGATCTCTTGCCGATCTCAAGATCGAGAGGAAGTCCTAGCGCCGCCAAGCAGCAGCGCATCCGTGCTCGCACACACGTACAAGACACCGGGCAACCTCCGCCTCCTCGCTCCAGCGATGCAGCGGAAGCACAACCCTTTCTTGCCGAATAGCCACCGGGAACATGTATCTCGCTAGTCCGAGACCATGGGGGATAAATTCTAGAGGGGGAGAGAGATCCTTCACGAGGAGGTGTTTGAGACAAGTGAGGAGGGGGGCTCCTTTTATAGGAGGAGGGGGAACCCCAAGGTGGTGGCCGGCGCATGGGGGCTGCCCCCTTGCCCTCCCCTCTTCATGAGGGTGGACACTCCACTCACAAAATTCCTTTAAATTCCCTCCACTCAAATTCCCATTAAATTTCCACCAAATTTAATGCAACTCTCATAAAAAAAACTCTTTTATTTTATTCAGAATTTTGTCAATTACTTTAATGACAAACATTCACAAATAAACCCTTTCTAGAATTCCATTTCACATGCATAACCACTTTATGCAATTTCACCCGAAAGCCTGTTTCAGTATCTAGTGAAATAAATTCCTACGCTTGTTTATTCTTTCGGCATGAAACATTTGCTCCAACTGGATGCCAGTGTCCCTTAAGTGTGTCACCCTACGGTTCGCGAATAATGTGGACATGATCGAGACCCTTCTCCGATCAATAATCAGTAGCGGGACCTGGAGATCCATACAGACACCCACACATTCAACGATGACTTTTCATGTGATCGTCGGAACCTTTTACGCTTGTATCTTAATCCCTTTGTTTCACGATATATTACATGTCCGAGATTCGATCATCGGTATCTCCATACCTAGTTTGATCTTGTTACTGACATGCACTCTTTTCTCGTTCCCGTGATATAACATTCTAGTGATCAAATCACTTGCTTGCAAGCTAACCAATGTGATATCACCGAGAGGGCCCAGAGCATATCTATCCGTCATCGGGATGAACAAATTCCACTCTTGATCCATGATTCTCAACATAACACTTTAGTAGCTTTGAAGCCATCTTTATAATCACCCAGTTACGGAGTGACGTTTGATGTCAACAAGAAACTCTTCCGGTGTTAGTGATTGGCATGATCTCATGGTCTAAGGATTAGGACTACTTCGTAGTTTGTTTATAGCAATATAAACTCAATGAATTTGATCGTAATGCTATACTTCGGATGAATGTTCATCACACCATTACACTAATGTTGTGATCTCGTTATTAACAACATCCAATGTCTATGATCAGGAAACTGTGATCATCTTGTTAATCAACGAACTAGTTTATGAGAGAGGCATAACTAGGAACTTTCTGTTTGTTTATTAAACACACATGTATTAACGTTTCCGTATTAATACAATTATAGCATGCAAAATAAACATCTATCATATACTTGGAATACACATAATAAACATTTTATTATTGATACTCAGGGCATATTCCCTTCAGTCACAAACCAGTACCATCCACTATCTAATACAAACAGATAAATTTACAAGCCAAATTCAGTGAGCAAGCTATGTAGCAAAGCTACTGTAGTGTATCATGAACCAAATTGAGGAACCCAAATTAGGGTTCATACTCAGAGAGAGTGGGTTAGAGAAGATAACTTACCCGGGGTCCTCGCTTAAGCCGAGAAGAGGAAGCAGCACTAGCCATCAATGGCGACCACGGCGCGGCGGCACGAGGGCACCGTGGTACTCAACCCGCACCAAGCCGCACCAGTGGGTGACTGTGCGTAGAAGAGGCGGCACCAGCAACCAACCATCACCAGATCACCATAACCGCACCATAACTTTGCCATCACCATCCAGGGGTCACTAGAGCACATCGGAGTCGAGGCCGAAACCCTAGCCACGGGAGTGCAGCGGGGACGAGCGGAAGAGGGTTCGTATCACAAATTGAATTGGATGGAAGGGTGTAGCAGAGGGAGAAGCGTCAAGGACAACCAATGGCGGCGGCCAAGGAGGCCGGAGCTGGCCATGGTTGCGCGGCGATGGCGGCGACACCACATCGCCAGAGGGGGTGTGGATAAGAAACAAGCCAGCGAGGAGGAAAAGACGGGGGTCAGTTTGACCGATTTGGTCGACCAGGTCCAGGGGTGTATCCCAAATGGGAGATGGGCTGGGCTGGCCGAAGAACCAAGCCAGGGTAGTAAAAGAAAAAAATAAAGTTAAGCTAAATAGTAAATAACCCAAAATACCCCTGTACACTATTTTATTTCTAGAAAAATGTAGAAAAATCCTAAAAATGTATTTAATACATCTAAATGCTTATCAAAATAATCTCCACCTAGGAAAAATATAAGCATATTTACTTAAGTTTAATAAAATGGAGATAAACTTTAATACCCTTAAGTAACTAAATGAAATTTAATAAATTCAGAATAATTCCTAAAAATAAATAAAAATCGCTTTCATACACACAAAGAAATATCTTTCCTAACTTAAAATTTTACAAATAAAACTTAAAACAAATATTTAAAGACATTCAATAATTGAGAAATTTTATTAAAAATCAAGATAATACCTAAAATAAAATAAAATTCAATTTTAAGATTTTAAGTAAGAATACTTACTAAGATAATACTAAATATATTACTCCTAAACATTTTAAATTTCTTAGATCATATATCTTCAATTATTAAAATGGGATAGTTTTTTTATTAATTATTTAACATTATTTCCTAAGTAAGAAATAATCATGTTCAAAACATAATCTTTTAACTCTTAAATAGTCTAACATATAATTATAATTTAGGATACTATTTTTAAGTCTTTAAGATTAAGTTTTATTATACTTAGGAAAAACCCTAATTTTTGTTAATTCCATAAATATTATATCCCAAGTCCAATCATATCTTTATAGTTAACTTTGGTCTGACATATCCTAAGTTAGATATATAATGACTCAAAATCATGTAAACCTTATCTTAAACCATAACTTTAATCTTATTCATCTTTAGAGTTGATTAACTTAACATAAATAATATTTTCTTCAAATGTTATTCTTTTTGCCAGTTTCAAAAGAAACACTATACCATTTCTTTTAAACCATAACAAAATTAAAACATAAACCTTGTAATGATTACATGGTATCACCCAATCTTAGAATTGCATTACAACTGTACCTTACTTTCATATCTTATATGTTATCCAAAAGACCATTACAACTACACTCCTTTATAAAGTAAACTTAAAGATAACTCACATCCTAAACAAATCATCTAAATCCAAATCACATGTAATGTTAAGGAATTACTTAAGGTTTTACAAAATGCATAGCATTACTTATGCATAACAACATATTGCTTCTTTAAACATTGTCCTTACCGGGCAATGATGGTACTTTTGTAGAACCCGAGGTCGAGGGTCAAGTCGAGACATTCGACTACAATACTTCGCTATATCAAGGCAAGTTCACACTTGCTCATGTCCTTTGATGATTTTCTGTAAAGTATTTTGCAAATCTAGTGTTGTCATCATCTGCATTTCGAAAAGGTCCAAAAACACTACTTTCATAATAATATGATTATAGGTTATTTACCATGAGTTAATAACCTTCTATGAAAGTTTCGGTGGTAAAGGAACATATTATCTAGGACTTAACAACCAATGTCGTAGTGATTCTTGCGCCGTATACTACGCGTTAATCATGAGATTTGGAATAGGACGGAGAAGTCAGCTGGACCGGCTCCCTTTCGCATGCATTGGACACTATTCTGGGTATTTGTAAGTTGCGGATTGTGGGTATAGCCATTTTATACGGGAAAAGTCTACCGTGGATCTGGGCTTACAAAAGAGAGATATCTAGTGTTAATGGTTGTTGTGTTTATCCACCTAAGGTATAGCCGTTTTATGCGGGGAAAAGTCTACCTTGAGTTTGGGCATACAACAATTGTGGTGTATGTGGGGTCGCGGAGAAGGACAGTGATTGGCTTGGATCTTAGTCTAGGCCTCATACCAAGGAAGTGTGAACGGGAATGCGCGCTCTGATGTGCAACAAAGCTAAGATCTCTCATGGGTAAAGTAACGCACCTCTGCAGAGTGTAAGAACTGTAAATTGTTACTCCCTGTTCCGGGAAGGAGCTGCGAACGCGGCGGGAAAGGAACTCTGTGAAAGTTCTGGTAAACCCGTGAAGGCTGACGGACATAGCTTTTTAGAATAAAAGCAACCTTTGAAGAAATGTTTACAAAAACTTGCATTGCCAACGACCTATGGTCTATGGCTGTAGATATAGTGCATCAAATACTCCTTTTAGTGAACTTGCTGAGTACGCTCGTACTTAACATATCTTCTTAACCCTTGCTAGATTCTGAAGACATTAACGGTCAGGAAGAGGAAATACTATATCCAATTGAAGACCAAGAAGAATTCCGCTATGAAGAACCAGAAGTATCCGGAAGCGTCGAAGGGAGCAATTACGAAAACATCTATGGAATGGAGACCGACGTATCTGAAGTATAGACGTAGCATATATAGTAATCTAGTACAGTAGCATAGATCTCTATCCTCTACCTATATTACATCTCGTATAAACCTTAGTTGTTTCTTTATTCCGTTCTCCGAGTTATTATAGTTTAGCCCAGAGTCATCGGGATACCTCTATGGACCTATGAGGATCTCCAAGTCGTCATGTAAATTTCTGATTGTAATAATGACAATGTATGTTGTGGACCCGCTTTGTTTCTGTTGTACCACTCTGAGGATGTAATATTTACGGAATGGTACTCCGTGAGTGTTATGTCCACGACTATAATATACTACAACATGCAGTGGTATGCTGGGTCACCACAAACATGTATCGGGTCTTATGTGCGTTATTAATAGCCAAGGAACAACAAAACTATGGGCAACAACTCATAAAAACGGCCATAAACGGCGCAAACGACGATTTTTCGGTCATAACTCTCGAACATGTATTGGATCTTACAGTCATTGTAAATCGCCATAGAACCCCAAAACCGTGGGCAATAGCACATGAAAACGGTCATAAAACACGAGAACACCGAGTTTTTTGTCATATGTCTCAAACATGTATCGGGTCTTACAGGGCATGCAAATCGTCGTGGAACCCCTAAACTCTAGGCAATAGCTCATGAAAACGACCATAAAACGTGAAAAAAACGAGTTTTTGCTCGTAACTCGGGAACGTGTATCGGGTCTTACAAGCCCATCAAATCTCCCTAAAACCCCAAAACTGTGGGCAATAGCTCATGAAAATGGACATAAACCACGAAAACAACGAGTTTTTGCCAAATATCTCAAACATGTTTCGGGTCTTACGAGCCATGCATATCGCCTTGGTATCCCAAAACAGTGGGCAATAGCTCATCAAAACGGCTATAAGACGCGAAAACGATGAGTTTTCTTCATAACTCCCAAACATGTACCGAGTCTTATAGGCCATGAAAATCCCCTCGGAACCCCAAAATTGTGGGCAATTACTCATGAACATGGCCGTAAAACACGAAAACGACGATTTTTTGGTCATAACTCTCGAACATGTATCAGATCTTATAGTCATTGTAACTTGGTGTAGAACCCCAAAATTGTGGGCAATAGTTCATGAAAATGGTCATAAAATGCGAGACCGCCGAGT
Source organism: Avena sativa (assembly GCA_916181665.1). Classification (NCBI taxonomy): domain Eukaryota; kingdom Viridiplantae; phylum Streptophyta; class Magnoliopsida; order Poales; family Poaceae; genus Avena; species Avena sativa. Next base: position 387,394,590 of record OV702280.1, on the reverse strand, counting down.
TTTTGGTCATATGTCTCAAACATGTATCGGGTCTTATGGGCCATGCAAATCATCATGGAACCCCAAAACTCTAGGCAATAGCTCATGAAAAACGACCATAAAACGCGAAAACGACGAGTTTTTTGTCGTAACTCGGGAACATGTATCGGGTCTTACAAGACCTGCAAATCTAACTAGAACCCAAAAGTATGGGCAATAGCTCATGAAAACGGACATAAAACACAAAAACAATGAATTTTGGTCAAGTATCTCAATCATGTTTCTGGTCTTACGAGCCATGCAAATCCCAATGGAATCCTAAAATTATGGGCAATAGCTCATCAAAACGGTCGTAAGCCGCGAAAACGGTGAGTTTTTGGTCATCAATCTTAAACATGTATCGGGTCTTATGTGCATGCTAATAGCAAAGGAACAACAAAACTATGGGCAACAACTCATAAAAATTGCCATAAAACGGTGCAAACAATGATTTTTCGGTCATAACTCTTGAACATGTATCGGATCTTACAGCCATTGTATATCGCCATAGAACCCCAAAACCGTGGGCAATAGCTCATGAAAACGGTCATAAAACACGAGAACACTGAGTTTTTGTCATATGTCTCAAACATGTATCGGGTCTTACGGGGCATGCAAATCGTGGTGGAACCCCTACACTCTAGGAAATAGCTCATGAAAATGACCATAAAACGTGAAAACGACGAGTTTTTAGTCGTTACTCGGGAACATGTATCAGGTCTTACAAGCCTAGCAAATCTCCCTAAAACCCCGAAACTGTGGGCAATAGCTCATGAAAATGGATATAAACCACGAAAACAACGAGTTTTTGCCAAATATCTCAAACATGTTTCGGGTCTTACGAGCCATGCATATCGCCTTGGAATCCCAAAACAGTGGGCAATAGCTCGTCAAAACGGCTGTAAGACGCGAAAACGATGAGTTTTTGTCATAACTCCCAAACATGTACTGAGTCTTATAGGCCATGAAAATCCCCTTGGAACCCCAAAATCGTGTGCAATTACTCATGAACACGGCCGTAAACCACGAAAACGACGAGTTTTTGGTCATAACTCTCGAACATGTATCAGATCTTACAGTCATTGTAACTTGCCGTAGAACCCCAAAATTGTGGTAAATAGTTCATGAAAACGGTCATAAAACGCGAGAACGCCGAGTTTTTGGTCATATGTCTCAAACATGTATCTGGTCTTACGGGCCATGCAAATCATCATGGAACCCCAAAACTCTAGGCAATAGCTCATGAAAACGGACAAAAACACAAAAACAACGAGTTTTTGTCAAGTATCTCAAACATGTTTCTGGTCTTACGAGCCATGCAAATCCCCATGGAATCCTAAAATTATAGGCAATAGCTCATCAAAACGGTCGTAAGACGCGAAAACAACGAGTTATTGGTCATCACTCTTAAACATGTATCGGGTCTTATGTGCGTTGTTAATAGCCAAGGAACAACAAAACATGGGCAACAACTCATAAAAACGGCCATAAAACGGCGCAAACGACGATTTTTTGGTCATATCTCTTGAACATGTATCGGATCTTATAGTCATTGTAAATCGCCATAGAACCCCAAAACCGTGGGCAATAGCTCATGAAAATGATCATAAAACACGAGAACATTGAGTATTTGGTCATATGTCTCAAACATGTTTCGGGTCTTACGGGGCATGCAAATCGCCGTGGAACCCCTAAATTCTAGGCCATAGCTCATGAAAACAACCATAAAACATGAAACAGTGGGCAATAGCTCGTCAAAACGGCTATAAGACGCGAAAACGATGAGTTTTTGTCATAACTCCCAAACATGTACTGAGTCTTATAGGCCATGAAAATCCCCTTGGAACCCCAAAATCGTGTGCAATTACTCATGAACACGGCCGTAAACCACGAAAACGACGAGTTTTTGGTCATAACTCTCGAACATGTATCAGATCTTACAGTCATTGTAACTTGCCGTAGAACCCCAAAATTGTGGGCAATAGTTCATGAAAACGGTCATAAAACGCGAGAACTCCGAGTTTTTGGTCATATGTCTCAAGCATATATCGGGTCTTACGGGCCATGCAAATCATCATGGAACCCCAAAACTCTAGGAAATAGCTCATGAAAACGACCATAAAAAGCAAAAACGATGAGTTTTTTGTCGTAACTCGGGAACATGTATCGTGTCTTACAAAACCTGCAAATCTAACTAGAACCCCAAAACTATGGGCAATAGCTCATGAAAAAGGACATAAAACACAAAAACAACGAGTTTTGGTCAAGTATCTCAAGCATGTTTCTGGTCTTACGAGCCATGCAAATCCCCATGGAATCCTAAAATTATGGGCAATAGCTCATGAAAACAGCCGTAAGACGCGAAAATGGTGAGTTTTTTGTCATCACTCTTAAACATGTATCGGGTCTTATGTGCGTTGTTAATAGCCAAGGAGCAACAAAACTATGGGCAACAACTCATAAAAACGGCCATAAAACGGCGCAAACAATGATTTTTCGGTCATAACTCTCAAACATGTATCAGATCTTACAGTCATTGTAAATTGCCATAGAACCCCAAAACTGTGGGCAATAGCTCATGAAAACTGTCATAAAACACGAGAACACCAAGTTTTTTGTCATATGTCTCAAACATGTATCGGGTCTTACGGGGCATGCAAATCGTCGTGGAACCCCTAAACTCTAGGCAATAGCTCATGAAAACGACCATAAAACGTGAAAAGGACAAGTTTTTGGTCGTAACTCGGGAACATGTATCGGGTCTTACAAGCCCAGGAAATCTCCCTAAAACCCCGAAAATGTGGGCAATAGCTCATGAAAATGGACATAAACCACGAAAACAATGAGTTTTTTCCAAATATCTCAAACATGTTTCGGGTCTTACGAGCCATGCAGATCGCCTTGGAATCCCAAAACAGTGGGCAATAGCTCATCAAAAGGGCTATAAGACGCGAAAACGATGAGTTTTCGTCATAACTCCCAAACATGTACCAAGTCTTATAGGCCATGAAAATCCCCTTGGAACCCCAAAATGATGGGCAATTACGAATGAACACGGCCATAAAACATAAAACGACAAGTTTTTGGTCATAACTCTCGAACATGTATCAGATCTACGGTCATTGTAACTTGCCGTAGAACCCCAAAATTGCGGGCAATAGTTCATGAAAAAGGTCATAAAACACGAGAACGCCGAGCTTTTGGTCATATGTCTCAAACATGTATCAGGTCTTACGGGCCATGCAAATCATCGTGGAACCCCAAAACTCTAGGCAATAGCTCATGAAAACGACCATAAAACACGAAAATGACGAGTTTTTGGTCGTAACTCGCGAACATGTATCGGGTCTTACAAGACCTTCAAATCTCTCTATAACCCCAAAACTATGGGCAATAGCTCATGAAAACGGACATAAAACACAAAAACAACGAGTTTTGGTCAAGTATCTCAAACATGTTTCTGGTTTTACGAGCCATGCAAATCCCCATGGAATCCTAAAATTATGGGCAATAGATCATCAAATGGCCGTAAGACGCGAAAACAATGAGTTTTGGTCATCACTTTTAAACATGTATCGGGTCTTATGTGCATTGTTAATAGCCAAGGAACAACAAAACTATTGGCAACAACTCATAAAAACGGCCATAAAATGGCGAAAACGACGATTTTTCGGTCATAACTCTCGAACATGTATTGGATCTTACAGTCATTGTAAATCGCCATAGAACCCCAAAACAGTGGGCAATAGCTCATGAAAACGATCATAAAACACGAGAACACCGAGTTTTTTGTCATATGTCTCAAACATGTATCGGGTCTTACGGGCCATGCAAATCGTCGTGGAACCCATAAACTCTAGGCAATAGCTCATGAAAACGACCATAAAACGTGAAAACGACGAGTTTTTCATCGTAACTTGGGAACATGTATCCGGTCTTACAAGCCCAGGAAATCTCCCTAAAACCCTGAAACTGTGGGCAATAGCTCATGAAAATGGACATAAACCACGAAAACAATGAGTTTTTGCCAAATATCTCAAACATGTTTTGGGTCTTACGAGCCATGCAGATCGCCTTGGAATCCCAAAACAGTGGGCAATAGCTCATCAAAACGGTTGTAAGACACGAAAACGATGAGTTTTCATCATAACTCCCAAACATGTACCGAGTCTTATAGGCCATGAAAATCCCCGTTGGAACCCCAAAATCGTGGGCAATTACTCATGAACACGGCCGTAAAACACGAAAACGACGAGTTTTTGGTCATAACTCTCGAACATGTATCAGATCTTACGGTCGTTGTAACTTCCCATAGAACCCCAAAACTGTGGGAAGTAGTTCATGAAAAGGGTCATAAAACGCGAGAACGCCAAGTTTTTGGTCATATGTCTCAAACATGTATCGGGTCTTACGGGCCATGCAAATCATCGTGGAACCCCAAAGCTCTAGGAAATAGCTCATGAAAGCGACGAGTTTTTGGTCGTAACTCCTGATGGAATGGGTACCCGATACCCGCTAACCCGATGGGTACCCGCAGCAAATGGGGAGGGTCTAGTAAACAATTACACCCGCGGGTCTGGTTAGCGGTTGAAAACAACACCCGGCGAGTCTAGCGGAGGCGGGTATGGGGGTTCCAAACCCGAACCCGCATACCCGCAGCCCCGCATATGACATGTAGTCCCGACATGTCATAGACTAAAAAAACCCTAGAGAAACTACTCCCCACTTCCCAGTTCCCCACTTCCCAGTTCCCCTCCCAGGATCCCACATCCCACAGTCCCACGCCGCCGCCCCTCATCCTCTGGCCTCGCTCGCGAGTCGCTCCCTCCCCCAGAGCCAGAGCACAGAGGCTCAGACCCCCACTCCCTTCTTCCCTACTTCCTCTGGCACCGCCGCCTACCCTCCGAGCAACGATGGAGGCCGAGCCCGTCGAGCTTGTCCAGGAGAGCGAGACTAGCGCCATCCCCAGCGAGAAAGGCGTGTAAGATCCCACTCCATTGCCGCATCCCACACTGGATGTGCTCCAGATTCCCCCACGGGGAAGTGGGGAGCGCCTGGGCTTCCTGTTTGGCATGTCGCCGTTGAGTTCCAGGGGTCCAGGAGCGCAAGGAGGTGGCACGCGCGACGGATTACCGCCGGTGGGGGTGGGGGCCGGGGGTGGCCGGAGCCGGAAGAGAAGTCGCACGCCCGTAGCCTCGTCCTCTGACGGCGGTGGTTTAGTCCAGAAGAAGGGGAAGACTGCCGCTGCTGACAAATCAGAGAAGCTCAAGTCTCCAACTCCATGGTAATCTGATCAAAAATTCAGTACTAGTTATTGTACATTTGTAGATTTGTAGTGGTTGTGGACTTGTGGTAGGTGAATATGTGGTAGATTTGTAGTGGTTAGTGCCTTAGTGGTTATGTTGCTGAATATTCTCAAGTTACAAGACTATATTCAGGTGTATTGTTGTATACTTGTAGTGGTTAACTGGTTATGTTGGTGAATATGTGAATGAAATTGGTTGAATTTCTGCAATTGCATACTGGTTATAGCTACTATTAATTCTTATTGGTCATAGTTGGTGTTTGTTTATGTTATTGTTTGGTTATAGCTGCTGAATATGTGATCATTTGATGTAGTGGTACATCTGATTCCGTGAACAACATTTCAGATGACGAAGAAGATGAAGCGGTGGAGGTGAAAGGTCCAAGTACACGCGGCACACTCACACGCAAGCTCACTTCTGAGGTGTGGCAAGAGATGACGAAGGTGTTTGTGCATGGGGAATGGAAGGCCATCTGCAATAACTGTAATAAGTCGCTTAATGCAACATCGAGGAGTGGCACAACACACTTACGTGACCATTCAAAGATATGTACTCAAAGAATGGTTAAGTTGAATGGCAAAGGGGCAAATCATGTAGTCAGTCTTCATTAAGGATGACGGCCCAAGATAATGGTAAGGTTAATGCAGATAATTACACATTTGATCAAGAGGTTACTAGAGAAGAGCTTGGTAACATGATAGTGTTGCATGACTATCCATTGAGCATGGTCGGCCATGCCGGATTTATGAGGTTTGTACATGCAGCGCAGCCGCTTTTTAATCCGCATACAAGGAACACTTACAGGTTAGTTAATGCCACTAGTCACTTAGTTTATTTATGCCATGTCCATGTTCCTTTGTGAGTTGTGACAAGATGAGCTAACCTTTATCTTTTGTTTTGTAGGAAGGATATCATAGGAAGACATGACAAATAAAAGAAGATTGCAATTGAGTACATGACTATGCTGCAGTCAAGGGTAGCTGTCACCACTGATATGTGGACAGCGGACAACCAAAAGAAGGGATACATGGCTGTTACTGATCATTTTGTTGATGAATCATGGAAGCTGCGAAGCATTCTTATGGGGTATATTAATTGTCCATGTTTTCTAATTGTTGTCTATGTATTCTTATTGTTGTCCATGTATTCTTATTGCTGTCCATGTATTCTTATTATTGTCCATGTATTCTTATTGCTGTCCATGTATTCTTATTGTTGTCCATGTTTTTGTAGATTTATATATGTGCCGGCACCACACACACCGGAGATGTTATTGCTGAAGAGCTCCATGAAACCTTGATGAAATGGAACTTGGATGAGAAGCTAATGACTATGACAGTTGACAACTGCAGCTCAACTGACAAGGCAATTGACCAGTTGGTGAGCAAGATAGGTAGGTCCAAGCTGCTCTTAGAAGGTATATTGCTTCACATGCGAGATTCACCTTAAGGGTGTTATATTTGTAACATCCCTAAAATCATGTTTCAAACTTATGCATATCATTCATGCATCCATGATCATATGTTTTTCATTTCAAACAAAACACTTCAAAGACAGGAGCATATGAGCTCATTATTTTATATGAACAGCTATTAGTCTAATGCCACTCTCAAATTGAAGAGTTATTGGTTTTAAACCAAGCCTTGATTGCTCTCTTGTTATAGTGTTTGATTGTTGAAGTTTGGTGAAATTTTACAAAAACAAATATGACTCAGAAACCATTTCCAAAACTTATTCAAATCATGTGCTATAGCACTGCTTTTTTGTTTGAACAAAAGGACCAAGCCAATACAAAGTGGCCACTTGTTTCTATGCCCAGAAGTGTGAGTGTTGCACCCTACAAAATCCTGGAAAAAAATTTGAATTCAAAAGCTTTTGAAATCATTTGAAAATCATTCCAGAAAATCAAAACAGAAAAATAAAAAGAGATAGGAAATAGAAAAGGGCCGTCGCCAGACTTCTAGCCCAACAACGGATCCAGCCCATTAAGCCCACCCGGGTTCCCCTCTCTCTCTCTTTCACTCGTAGACGCACCCACAGAGTCACTGGCGCCAGGACCCCACCCCCTCTCTGTTTCTCTCGCAGACAACTGGGCCCCGTCCACGTCGACTCCTTCTTCCCCAAATCTCGCGCACGGACGCCGTCGCCGCCCGTTTCTTCCCCGCCTCTGCCGCGTTTTTAATCCTCTTAATAGGCGATGAATGCGTGCGTAATCTCCGCCCCTGCTCCGGCTATAAGATCCTCTCCCCACTCCGCTCCATTCCCCTCACTCACCAACCGCAAAGCGCCGCTAGGCTGTCCACAATCGAACTTGCGCCACCGCGGTACTGAGCATCTCCAGCAGCAAATTCCGGTGAGTCCTGACCCCCCTGTGCCTCTGATTCAAACGAGTGTAACCGGAATGACCTCGTGCACCTTCTGATACCATTTGCTTGCCTGCTTGTGACCCAGGACGCCGTCCTCGTTCGTTTCTGCAAGCGACCGAGCCGCCGCTCAACTCCGGCGATCAATTGCGGTAAGCACTGAGCGCCCCTTGACCTCTCTCGCATACGACTAGGCTCGCCACTGTCTTGTGCACCATCTGATGCCATTGGTTTGTGCTAGGGAGACCAGGAACGTCGCCAACGTTGCCGTCCACTCCAACCTGACGCCGCCCGCAACTCCGACGAGCTCCCTCGGCCACTCTAGAGCGCCCCTTGCCGAACCACCTCCACCTTGAGCATCATCAGCTCTCTGCGATTCCGGTAAACCCCTTCCCCCTCTCCCGCGCGACCTAGAACGCCGGTAGCACCTCTGACAGAGGCGCCGCCGCCAGTCGCCGCCGCTAGCACCGCTCGACTTTGGTCAAAGCAACAGCCACCGTTAGATCTGCATCGTAGGGATTAGATTAGAACGGGGACGAACCGTTTTCTTTAGATCTGGCGCGTTGGATCTAAGTTGATCCTACGGCACGGAAGCACGATCCGACGCGAAGCGGTATCGGCCAATAGGAAAGCGCCGCGTGGCAGCTGTTAGAGTTTAAAAACAGAATTTGAATCAGATTATTGTTTGAATTTGATTTAGCTATAACTTTTTATCCCCACGTTAGAATTTGACAAATTTTATACCGTTGGAATCATGAGAGCAAGCTCTTTCTGATTATGCAATGTGTTTAATGTTTAGCTTCTGTTAAAAAGGTTTTATTTGCAGAAACATGTGTAGGGCTTATTTGAGTATATGAAATTATTAGGAATTGTTTTAAGGGTTAAATAATTATTGTTTGGCAAGTTTTTGACTTGTTTAGGACTCAGTACTATGCACTTGCTTGGTTGAGTTTTGAAAATCATCACTTAGCATTTTGAATGCATGCATATATTTTTGATTGTATATGTTTTGTGTGTAATTTGTGGCTACCATTTCTTGTGTAGATTTTGGTGCTAGTGATTGTGATTGTGATTGTGAGGAGTGCTACTCTCCCAAATACCAAGGCAAGTGGTACTCATGAATATTTTTATCCTATGTTTTCTACTAAGCATTAGAAATATTTTGTTAGACTTGCATGCTATATTTTGCTTATATGCCATGTTGGGAAATCCTAGTAGTTGTAGAAATGCTAGGGAATTTCTAAGTTAAGTTACTATCTATGCCATGCTTAGCCTAGCTAGTAGCAAACAAGGGTTGGTGAAATATACATGCTATGATGAAAATATTTCTAAGTCTTTGGACTTGTGTTTTACCTAATAAAACAACTAAGTTAATGAAACACCTGGGTGGAATGGAAGGTTTGGTTTATGTTGAGTGGTTACACAAGGCCCATTTCTATGGTTTACCTTGTGTATCTCACTTGTGGTAAGCCACCCAGGAACAAAGAGATTTTAGAGGCCAAGTGTTAAGAAGCTTCTAGTGCAGCCACTTGGCAATATGGGCTCTGCCTGGATCACATAGGTTGCTAGAACTTAGCCATTTGGACAGAACGTGGTAGTGGGATGATAGGTTGGAACGCGTCCATTTGGTCTAAGGGAAGGCTTCTGAAAGGTCCTGTCTTGGTGAAACCAAGTCTGGTGGGGAAAGTGCACAACCTCTGCAGATGGAAAAATCTAAGTACTTAGCCAAGTCCATGGCAATGGACAACTTGAGCATCAAGACATGGAAGCTATCAAGAATCTCCTCATCCCAATTTCTAAGTAAAAATTTGTGGGTGAACAAGGGTGAAGGACCTCAATGTCTATTGGTGGTTCCTTGGGAAAAGTTTTGACAAAGAAAAACTTCATGATTTCAACTAATAGGCAAAATCTATTTTGAGCAAAGCAAGCCAAACTACACTTAGCCAAATTGCATATAGTATCTAGTCCACTTAAAATTTACTAAGGTATCACTTGCCAATACTATTCCAAAGTATTGACCCACTGTGGATGTAACTTGTGATGTTGTAGGTTACTCTGATGAGGATTAGGTGTCATGAGTCTACACTCAACATGTTTGCCTGTGGCACATGAAGATGAAGACTTTTATTTATTTACTTATTCAAACTCTTGTATTAGGCCTGTGGCCTTGGAGTTGTAAAGACTATGTTTATCTCTGGAATGGCTGTAATAAATGACCTTTGTATCTGTGTACTTCATCTTAAACTATGGATGCTAGCAATGATCCAGGGACTAGCATTGCAATCACAGGGATCCTTTTCCTTTATAAAGGAGGGATCTTACAATGTATCGGGTCTTATGTGTGTTGTTAATAGCCAAGGAACAACAAAACTATGGGCAACAATACATAAAAATGGCCATAAAACGGCGCAAACGACGAGTTTTCGGTCATAACTCTCGAACATGTATCGCATCTTACAGTCATTGTAAATCGCCATAGAACCCCAAAACCGTGGGCAATATCTCATGAAAACGGACATAAAACACGAGAACACCGAGTTTTTTGTCATATGTCTCAAGCATGTATCGGGTCTTAGGGGCATTGCAAATCGTCGTGGAACCCCTAAACTTTAGGCCATAGCTCATGAAAACGACCATAAAATGTGAAAACGACGAGTTTTTGGTCGTAACTCGGGAACATGTATCGGGTCTTACAAGCCCTGCAAATCTCCCTAGAACCCCCAAACTATGGGCAATGGCTCATGAAAATGGACATAAAACACAAAAACAACGAGTTTTGGTCAAGTATCTCAAACATGTTTCTGGCCTTACGAGCCACGCAAATCCCCGTGGAATGATAAAATTATGGGCAATAGCTCATCAAAATAGCCGTAAGACGCGAAAACGATGAGTTTTTGGTCGTCACTCTTAAACATGTATCGGGTCTTATGTGTGTTGTTAATAGCCAAGGAACAACAAAACTATGGGCAACAACACATAAAAACGGCCATAAAACGGCGCAAACGACGAGTTTTCGGTCATAACTCTCGAACATGTATCAGATCTTACAGTCATTGTAAATCGCCATAGAACCCCAAAACCATAGGCAATAGCTCATGAAAACGGTCATAAAACACGAGAACACCGAGTTTTTTGTCATATGTCTCAAGCATGTATCGGGTGTTACGGGCATTGCAAATCATCGTGGAACCCCTAAACTCTAGGCAATAGCTCATGAAAACGACCATAAAACACGAAAACGACGAGTTTTTGGTCGGAACTCGGGAACATGTATCGGGTCTTACACCCACAAACTATGGGCAATGGCTCATGAAAATGGACATAAAACACAAAAACAACGAGTTTTGGTCAAGTATCTCAAACATGTTTCTGGTCTTACGAGCCATGCAAATCCCCATGGAATGATAAAATTATGGGCAATAGCTCATCAAAATAGCCGTAAGACGCGAAAACGATGAGTTTTTGGTCATCACTCGTAAACATGTATCGTGTCTGATGTGCGTTGTTAATAGCCAAGGAACAACAAAACTATGGGCAACAACACATAAAAACGGCCATAAAACGGCGCAAACGACGAGTTTTCGGTCATAACTCTCGAATATGTATCGGATCTTACAGTCATTGTAAATCGCCATAGAACCCAAAACCGTGGGCAATAGCTCATGAAAACGGTCATAAAACACGAGAACACCCAGTTTTTTGTCATATGTCTCAAGCATGTATCGGGTCTTACGGGCATTGCAAATCGTCGTGGAACCCCTAAACTCTAGGCAATAGATCATGAAAACGACCATAAAACGTGAAAACGACGAGTTTTTGGTCGTAACTCGGGAACATGTATCGAGTCTTACAAGCCCCACAAATCATCCTAAAACCCCGAAACTGTGGACAATAGCTCATGAAAATGGACATAAACCACGAAAACAACGAGGTTTTTCCAAGTATCTCAAACATGTTTCGGGTCTTACGAGCCATGGAAATCCCCATGGAATGATAAAATTATGGGCAATAGCTCATCAAAATAGCCGTAAGACGCGAAAACGATGAGTTTTTGGTCATCACTCTTAAACATGTATCGGGTCTTATGTGCGTTGTTAATAGCCAAGGAACAACAAAACTATGGGCAACAACACATAAAACGGCCATAAAACGGCGCAAACGACGAGTTTTCGGTCATAACTCTCGAACATGTATCAGATCTTACAGTCATTGTAAATCGCCATAGAACCCCAAAACCGTGGGCAATAGCTCATGAAAACGGTCATAAAACACGAGAACACCGAGATTTTTGTCATATGTCTCAAGCATGTATCGGGTCTTACGGGCCATGCAAATCGTCGTGGAACCCCTAAACTCTAGGCAATAGCTCATGAAAACGACCATAAAATGTGAAAACGACGAGTTTTTGGTCGTAACTCGGGAACATGTATCGGGTCTTACAAGCCCTGCAAATCTCCCTAGAACCCCCAAACTATGGGCAATGGCTCATGAAAATGGACATAAAACACAAAAACAACGAGTTTTGGTCAAGTATCTCAAACATGTTTCTGGTCTTACGAGCCATGCAAATCCCCGTGGAATGAAAAAATTATGGGCAATAGCTAATCAAAATAGCGGTAAGACGCAAAAACGATGAGTTTTTGGTCATCACTCTTAAACATGTATCGGGTCTTATGTGCGTTGTTAATAGCCAAGGAACAACAAAACTATGGGCAACAACACATAAAAACGGCCATAAAACGGCGCAAACGACGAGTTTTCGGTCATAACTCTCGAACATGTATCGGATCTTACAGTCATTGTAAATCGCCATAGAACCCCAAAACCGTGAGCAATAGCTCATGAAAACGGTCATAAAACACGAGACCACCGAGTTTTTTGTCATATGTCTCAAGCATGTATCGGGTGGTACGGGAATTGTAAATCATCGTGGAACCCCTAAACTCTAGGCAATAGCTCATGAAAACGAACATAAAATGTGAAAACGGCGAGTTTTTGGTCGTAACTCGGGAACATGTATCGAGTCTTACAAGCCCCACAAATCTTCCTAAAACCCGAAAACTGTGGGCAATAGCTCATGAAAATTGACATAAACCACGAAAAGTACGAGTTTTTGCGAAATATCTCAAACATGTTTCGGGTCTTACGAGCCATGCAGATCGCCTTGGAATCCCAAAACAGTGGGCAATAGCTCATCAAATAGCCGTAAGACGCAAAAACGATGAGTTTTTATCATAACTCCCAAACATGTACCGAGTCTTATAGGCCATGAAAATCCCCTTGGAACCCCAAAATCATAGGCTGTAAAACACGAAAACGACGAGTTTTTGGTCATAACTCTCGAACATGTATCAGATCTTACAATCATTGTAACTTGCCGTAGAACCCCAAAATTGTGGGCAATAGTTCATGAAAACGGTCAAAAAACGCGAGAACGCCAAGTTTTTTGTCATATGTCTCAAACATGTATCGGGTCTTACGGTCCATGCAAATCATCGTGGAACCCCAAAGCTCTAGGCAATAGCTCATGAAAACGACCATAAAACGTGAAAACGACGAGTTTTTGGTCGTAACTTGAGCACATGTATCGGGTCTTACAAGCCCTGCAAATATCCCTAGAACCCCCAAACTATGGGCAATAGCTCATGAAAACGAACATAAAAGACAAAAACATCGATTTTTGGTCAAGTATCTCAAACATATATCGGGTCTTACGAGCCATGCAAATCCCCATGGAATCCTAAAATTATGGGCAATAGCTCATCAAAACGGCCGTAAGACGCGAAAACGATGATTTTTTGGTCATCACTCTTAAACATGTAACGTGTCTTATGTGCGTTGTTAATAGACAAGGAACTACAAAACTATGGGCAACAACTCATAAAAACGACCATAAAACGGCGCAAACGACGAGTTTTCGGTCATAACTCTAAAACATGTATCTGATCTTACAGTCATTGTAAATCGCCATAGAACCCCAAAACCATGGGGAATAGCTCATGAAAACGGTCATAAAACACGAGAACATCGAGTTTTTTGTCATATGTGTCAAACATGTATCGGGTCTTACGGGCCATGCAAATCGTCGTGGAACCCCAAAACTCTAGGCAATAGCTCATGAAAACGACCATAAAACACGAAAACGACGAGTTTTTGGTTGTAACTCGGGAACATGTATTGAGTCTTACAAGCCCCACAAATCTTCCTAAAAACCCCGAAACTATGGGCAATAGCTCATGAAAACGGACATAAAACACAAAAACAACTAGTTTTCCTCAAGTATCTGAAACATGGTTCTGGTCTTATGATCCATGCAAATCCCCATGGAATCATAAATTTATGGGCAATAGCTCATCAAAATGGCCGTAAGACGCAAAAACGTTGAGTTTTTGGTCATCACTCTTAAACATGTATCGGGTCTTATGTGCGTTGTTAATAGCCAAGGAACAACAAAAATATGCGCAACAACACATAAAAACGGCCATAAAACGGCCAAAAGGACGAGTTTTCGGTCATAACTCTCAAACATGTATCGGATCTTACAGTCATTGTAAATCGCCATAGAACCCCAAAACCGTGGGCAATAGCTCATGAAAACGGTCATAAAACACGAGAACACCGAGATTTTTGTCATATGTCTCAAACATGTATCGGGTCTTAAGGGCCATACAAATTGTCGTGGAACCCCTAAACTCTAGGCAATAGCTCATGAAAACGACCATAAAACACAAAAACGACGAGTTTTTGGTCGGAACTCGGGAACATGTATCGGGTCTTACAAGCCCTGCAAATCTCCCTAGAACCCCCAAACTATGGGCAATAGCTCATGAAAATGGACATAAAACAAAAAAAGAACGAGTTTTGGTGAAGTATCTCAAACATGTTTCTGGTCTTACGAGCCATGCAAATCCCCATGGAATGATAAAATTATGGGCAATAGCTCATCAAAATAGCCGTAAGACGCGAAAACGATGAGTTTTTGGTCATCACTCTTAAACATGTATCGGGTCTGATGTGCGTTGTTAATAGCCAAGGAACAACAAAACTATGGGCAACAACACATAAAACGGCCATAAAACGGCGCAAACGACGAGTTTTCGGTCAAAACTCTCGAACATGTATCAGATCTTACAGTCATTGTAAATCGCCATAGAACCCCAAAACCATGGGCAATAGCTCATGAAAACGGTCATAAAACACGAGAACACTGCGTTTTTTGTCATATGTCTCAAGCATGTATCGGGTCTTACGGGCATTGCAAATCGTCGTGGAACCCCTAAACTCTAGGCAATAGCTCATGAAAACGACCATAAAACATGAAAACGACGAGTTTTTGGTCGTAACTCGGGAACATGTATCGAGTCTTACAAGCCCCACAAATCTTCCTAAAACCCCGAAACTGTGGGCAATAGCTCATGAAAATGGACATAAACCACGAAAACTACGAGTTTTTGCCAAATATCTCAAACATGTTTCGGGTCATAAGAGCCATGCAGATCGCCTTGGAATCCCAAAACAGTGGGCAATAGCTCATCAAAACGGCTGTAAGACGCGATAACGATGAGTTTTCGTCATAACTCCCAAACATGTACCGAGTCTTATAGGCCATGAAAATCCCCTTGGAACCCCAAAATCGTAGGCAATTACTCATGAACATGGATGTAAAACATGAAAATGACAAGTTTTTGGTCATAACTCTCGAAAATGTATCAGATATTACAATCATTGTAACTTGCCGTAGAACCCCAAAATTGTGGACATAAAACACAAAAACAACGAGTTTTGGTCAAGTATCTCAAACATGTTACTGGTCTTTCGAGCCATGCAAATCCCCATGGAATCCTAAAATTCTGGTCAATAGCTCATCAAAACGGCCGTAAGACGCAAAAACGATGAGTTTTTGGTCATCACTCTTAAACATGTATCGTGTCTTATGTGCGTTGTTAATAGACAAAGAACAACAAAACTATGCGCAACAACTCATATAAACGGCCATAAAACGGCGCAAACGACGAGTTTTTGGTCATAACTCTCAAACATGTATCGGATCTTACAGTCATTATAAATGGCCATAGATCCCCAAAACCGTGGGGGAATAGCTCATGAAAACGGTCATAAAACACGAGAACACCGAGTTTTTTGTCATATGTCTCAAACATGTATCGGGTCTTACGGGCCATGCAAATCGTCTTGGAACCCCTAAACTCTAGGCAATAGCTCATGAAAACGACCATAAAACGTGAAAACGACGAGTTTTTGATCGTAACTCGGGAACATGTATCGGGTCTTACAAGCCCCGCAAATCTTCCTAAAACCCCGAAACTGTGGGCAATAGCTCATGAAAATGGACATAAACCACGAAAACTACGATTTTTTGCCAAATATCTCAAACATGTTTCGGGTCTTACGAGCCATGCTGATCGCCTTGGAATCCCAAAACAGTGGGCAATAACTCATCAAAACGGCTGTAAGACGCGAAAACGATGAATTTTTGTCATAACTCCCAAACATGTACCGAGTCTTATAGGCCATGAAAATGCCCTTGGAACCCCAAATTCGTAGGCAATTACTCATAAAAACGGCCATAAAATGGCGCAAACGACGAGTTTTCGGTCATAACTCTCGAACATGTATCGGATATTACAGTCATTGTAACTTGTCGTAGAACCCCAAAACCGTGGGCAATAGCTCATGAAAACGGTCATAACACACAAGAACGCCGAGTTTTTGTCATATGTCTCAAACATGTACCAGGTCTTACGGGCCATGCAAATCGTCGTGGAACCCCTAAACTCTAGGCAATAGCTCATGAAAACGACAATAAAACGCGAAAACGATGAGTTTTTGATCGTAACCCGGGAACATGTATCGGGTATTACAAGCCCTGCAAATCTCCCTAGAACCCCAAAACTATGGGCAATAGCTCATGAAAAATAAAACACAAAAACAACGAGTTTTGGTCAAGTATCTCAAGCATGTTTCTGGTCTTACGAGCCATGCAAATCCGCATGGAATCCTAACATTATGCGCAACAACTCATAAAAACAGCCATAAAACGGCGCAAACGACGAGTTTTCGGTTGTACTCTCGAACATGTATCGAATCTTACAGTCATTGTAAATCGCCATAGAACCCCAAAACCGTGGGCAATAGCTCAAGAAAACGGTCATAAAACACGAGAACGCCGAGTTTTTTCTGATATGTCTCAAACATGTATCAGGTATTACGGGCCATGCAAATCATCGTGGAACCCCTAAACTCTAGGCAATAGCTCATGAAAACAACCATAGAACATGAAAACGACGAGTTTTTGGTCGTAACACGATAACATGTATCGGGTCTTACAAGCTAGCAAATCTCCCTAAAACCCCAAAACAGTGGGCAATAGCTCATGAAAATGGACATAAACCACGAAAATTACGAGTTTTTGCCAAATATCTCAAACATGTTTCGGGTCTTACGACCCATGCAGAGCGCCTTGGAATCCCAAAACAGTGGGCAATAGCTCATCAAAACGGCTGTAAGACGCGATAAAGATGAGTTTTCATCATAACTCCCAAACATGTACCGAGTCTTATAGGCCATGAAAATCCCCTTGGAACTCCAAAATCGTAGGCAATTACTCATGGGCACGGCCGTAAAACACGAAAACTATCGAATATGTATCAGATCTTACAGTCATTGTAACTTGCCATAGAACCCCAAAATTGTGGGCAATAGTTCATGAAAACGGTCAAAAAATGCGAGAATGCCGAGTTTTTGGTCATATTTCTCAAACATGTATCGGGTCTTACGGGCCATGCAAATCATCGTGGAACCCCAAAACTCTAGTCAATAGCTCATGAAAACGACCATAAAACGCGAAAACGACGAGTCTTTGGTCGTAACTCGGGAACATGTATTGGGTCTTACAAGCCCTGCAAATCTCCCTAGAACCCCAAAACTATGGGCAATAGCTCATGAGAACGGACATAAAACACAAAAACAACGAGTTTTGGTCAAGTATTTCAAACATGTTTCTGGTATTACGAGTCATGCAAATCCCCATGGAATCTTAAAATTATGGGCAACAACTTATAAAAATGGCCATAAAACGGCGCGAACGACGAGTTTTCGGTCATAACTCTCGAACATGTATCGGATCTTACAGTCATTGTAAATCGCCATAGAACACCAAAACTGTGGGCAATAGCTCATGAGAACGGACATAAAACACAAAAACAACGAGTTTTGGTCAAGTATCTCAAACATGTTTCTAGTATTACGAGCCATGCAAATCGCCATGGAATCCTAAAATTATGGGCAACAACTTATAAAAATGGCCATAAAACGGCGCAAAGGACGAGTTTTCGGTCATAACTCTCAAACATGTATCGGATCTTACAGTCATTGTAAATCGCCATAGAACACCAAAACTGTGGGCAATAGTTCATGAAAACGGTCATAAAACACGAGAACGCCGAGTTTTTTATCATATGTCTCAAACATGTATCAGGTCTTACGGGTCATGCAAATCGTCGTGGATCCCCTAAACTCTAGGCAATAGCTCATGAAAACGACCATAAAACGTGAAAACGATGAGTTTTTGGTCGTAACTCGGGAACATGTATCGGGTATTACAAGCCCTGCAAATCTCCCTAGAACCCCAAAACTATGGGCAATAGCTCATGAAAAATAAAACACAAAAACAACGAGTTTCGGTCAAGTATCTCAAGCATGTTTCTGGTCTTACGAGCCATGCAAATCCGCATGGAATCCTAACATTATGCGCAACAACTCATAAAAACAGCCATAAAACGGCGCAAACGACAAGTTTTCGGTTGTACTCTCGAACATGTATCGAATCTTACAGTCATTGTAAATCGCCATAGAACCCCAAAACCGTGGGCAATAGCTCAAGAAAACGGTCATAAAACACGAGAACGCCGAGTTTTTTCTGATATGTCTCAAACATGTATCAGGTATTACGGGCCATGCAAATCATCGTGGAACCCCTAAACTCTAGGCAATAGCTCATGAAAACAACCATAGAACATGAAAACGACGAGTTTTTGGTCGTAACACGATAACATGTATCGGGTCTTACAAGCCAGCAAATCTCCCTAAAACCCCAAAACAGTGGGCAATAGCTCATGAAAATGGACATAAACCACGAAAATTACGAGTTTTTGCCAAATATCTCAAACATGTTTCGGGTCTTACGAGCCATGCATATCGCCTTGGAATCCCAAAACAGTGGGCAATAGCTCATCAAAACGGCTGTAAGACGCGATAAAGATGAGTTTTCATCATAACTCCCAAACATGTACCGAGTCTTATAGGCCATGAAAATCCCCTTGGAACTCCAAAATCGTAGGCAATTACTCATGGGCACGGCCGTAAAACACGAAAACTATCGAATATGTATCAGATCTTACAGTCATTGTAACTTGCCATAGAACCCCAAAATTGTGGGCAATAGTTCATGAAAACGGTCAAAAAATGCGAGAATGCCGAGTTTTTGGTCATATTTCTCAAACATGTATCGGGTCTTACGGGCCATGCAAATCATCGTGGAACCCCAAAACTCTAGTCAATAGCTCATGAAAACGACCATAAAACGCGAAAACGACGAGTCTTTGGTCGTAACTCGGGAACATGTATTGGGTCTTACAAGCCCTGCAAATCTCCCTAGAACCCCAAAACTATGGGCAATAGCTCATGAGAACGGACATAAAACACAAAAACAACGAGTTTTGGTCAAGTATTTCAAACATGTTTCTGGTATTACGAGTCATGCAAATCCCCATGGAATCTTAAAATTATGGGCAACAACTTATAAAAATGGCCATAAAACGGCGCGAACGACGAGTTTTCGGTCATAACTCTCGAACATGTATCGGATCTTACAGTCATTGTAAATCGCCATAGAACACCAAAACTGTGGGCAATAGCTCATGAGAACGGACATAAAACACAAAAACAACGAGTTTTGGTCAAGTATCTCAAACATGTTTCTAGTATTACGAGCCATGCAAATCGCCATGGAATCCTAAAATTATGGGCAACAACTTATAAAAATGGCCATAAAACGGCGCAAACGACGAGTTTTCGGTCATAACTCTCAAACATGTATCGGATCTTACAGTCATTGTAAATCGCCATAGAACCCCAAAACCGTGGGCAATAGCTCATGAAAACGGTCATAAAACACGAGAAGCCGAGTTTTTTTTTGATATGTCTCAAACATGTATCAGGTCTTACGGGCCATTCAAATCATCGTGGAACCCCTAAACTCTAGGCAATAGCTCATGAAAACAACCATAGAACGTGAAAACGACGAGTTTTTGGTTGTAACTTGATAACATGTATCGGGTCTTACAAGCCCAACAAATATCCCTAAAACCCCAAAACTCTGGGAAATAGCTCATGAAAATGGACATAAACCTCGAAAACTACGAGTTTTTGCCAAATATCTCAAACATGTTTCGGGTCTTACGAAGCATGCAGAGCGTATTGGAATCCCAAAACAGTGGGCAATAGCTCATCAAAACGGTTGTAAGACGCGATAACGATGAGTTTTCATCATAACTCCCAAACATGTATCGAGTCTTCTAGGCCATGAAAATCCCCTTGGAACCCCAAAATCGTAGGCAATTACTCATGGACACTGCCGTAAAGCACGAAAACTCTCGAACATGTATCTGATCTTATAGTCATTGTAACTTGCCGTAGAACCCCAAAATTGTTAGCAATAGTTCATGAAGACGGTAAAAAATGCGAGAATACCGAGTTTTTGGTCATATGTCTCAAACATGTATCGGGTCTTACGGGCCATGCAAATCATCGTGGAACCTCAAAACTCTAGGCAATAGCTCATGAAAACGACCATAAAATGCGAAAACGACGAGTTTTTGGTCGTAACTCGAGAACATGTATCGGCTCTTACAAGCCCTGCAAATCTCCCTAGAACCCCAAAACTATGGGCAATAGCTCATGAAAACGGACATAAAACACAAAAACAGCGAGTTTTGGTCAAGTATCTCAAATATGTTTCTGGTCTGACGAGCCATGCAAATCCCCATGGAATCCTACAATTATGGGCAACAACTCATAAAAACGGCCATAAAACGACGCAAATGACGAATTTTCGGTCATAACTCTCAAACATGTATCGGATCTTACAGTCATTGTAAATCGCCATAGAACCGCAAAACCATGGGCAATAGCTCATGAAAACGGTTATAAAACACGAGAACACCGAGTTTTTTGTCATATGTCTCAAACATGTATCGGGTCTTTTGGGCCATGCAAATCGTCGTGGAACCCCTAAACTCTAGGCAATAGCTCATGAAAACGACCAAAAAACGTGAAAACGATGAGTTTTTGGTCGTAACTTGAGAACATGTATCGGGTCTTACAAGCCCTGCAAATCTCCTTAGAACCCCAAGACTATGGGCAATAGCTCATGAAAACGGATATAAAACACAAAAACAACGAGTTTTGGTCAAGTATCTCAAACATGTTACTGGTCTTTTGAGCCATGCAAATCCCCATGGAATCCTAAAATTATGGGCAACAACTCATAAAAACGGCCGTAAAACGGCGCCAACGACGAGTTTTCGGTCATAACTCTCGAACATGTATCGGATCTTACAGTCATTTTAAATCACCATAGAACCCCAAAACCGTGGGAAATGGCTCAAGAAAACGGTCATAAAACACGAGAACACCGAGTTTTTTGTCATATGTCTCAAACATGTATCGGGTCTTACGGGCGTTGCAAATCGTCATGGAACCCCTAAACTCTAGGCAATAGCTCATGAAAACGACCATAAAACGTGAAACGACGAGTTTTGGTCGTAACTCGGGAACATTTATCGGGTCTTACAAGCCCCGCAAATCTTCCTAAAACCCCGAAACTATGGGCAATACCTCATGAAAATCGACATAAACCACGAAAACTACGAGTTTTTGCCAAATATCCCAAACATGTTTCGGTCTTACGAGCCATGCTGATCGCCTTGGAATCCCAAATAGTGGGCAATATCTCATCAAAACGGCTGTAAGACACGAAAACGATGAGTTTTCGTCGTAACTCCCAAACATGTACCGAGTCTTATAGGCCATGAAAATCCCCTTGGAACCCCAAAATCGTAGGCAATTACTCATGAACACGGCCATAAAACAGGAAAACGACGAGTTTTTGGTCATAACTCTCGAACATGTATCAGATCTTACAGTCATTGTAACTTGTCGTAGAACCCCAGAATTGTGGGCAATAGTTCATGAAAACGGTCAAAAAACGCGAGAATGCCAAGTTTTTGGTCATATGTCTCAAACATGTATCGGGTCTTACGGGCCATGCAAATCATCGTGGAACCCCAAAACTCTAGGCAATAGCTCATGAAAACGACCATAAAATGCGAAAACGACGAGTTTTTGGTCGTAACTCGAGAACATGTATCGAGTCTTATAAGGCCTGTAATCTCCCGAGAAGCCCAAAACTATGGACAATAGCTCATGAAAATGGACATAAAACACAAAAACAACGAGTTTTGTTCAAGTATATCAAACATATTACTGGTCTTACGAGCCATGCAAATCCCCATGGAATCCTAAAATTATGGGCAATAGCTCATCAAAACGGCCGTAAGACGCGAAAACAATGAGTTTTTGGTCATCACTCTTAAACATGTATCGAGTCTTATGTGCGTTGTTAATACACAAGGAACAACAAAACTATGGGCAACAACTCATAAAAACGGCCAAAAAAACGGCGCAAATGACGAATTTTCGTTCATAACTCTGAAACATGTATCGGATCTTACAGTCATTGTAAATCGCCATAGAACCGCAAAACCATGGGCAATAGCTCATGAAAACGGTTATAAAACACGAGAACACCGAGTTTTTTGTCATATGTCTCAAACATGTATCGGGTCTTACGGGCCATGCAATCATCGTGGAACCTCAAAAATCTAGGCAATAGCTCATGAAAACGACCATAAAATGCGAAAACGACGAGTTTTTGGTCGTAACTCGAGAACATGTATCGGCTCTTACAAGCCCTGCAAATCTCCCTAGAACCCCAAAACTATGGGCAATAGCTCATGAAAACGGACATAAAACACAAAAACAGCGAGTTTTGGTCAAGTATCTCAAATATGTTTCTGGTCTGACGAGCCATGCAAATCCCCATGGAATCCTACAATTATGGGCAACAACTCATAAAAACGGCCATAAAACGACGCAAATGACGAATTTTCGGTCATAACTCTCAAACATGTATCGGATCTTACAGTCATTGTAAATCGCCATAGAACCGCAAAACCATGGGCAATAGCTCATGAAAACGGTTATAAAACACGAGAACACCGAGTTTTTTGTCATATGTCTCAAACATGTATCGGGTCTTTGGGCCATGCAAATCGTCGTGGAACCCCTAAACTCTAGGCAATAGCTCATGAAAACGACCAAAAAACGTGAAAACGATGAGTTTTTGGTCGTAACTTGAGAACATGTATCGGGTCTTACAAGCCCTGCAAATCTCCTTAGAACCCCAAGACTATGGGCAATAGCTCATGAAAACGGATATAAAACACAAAAACAACGAGTTTTGGTCAAGTATCTCAAACATGTTACTGGTCTTTTGAGCCATGCAAATCCCATGGAATCCTAAAATTATGGCAACAACTCATAAAAAACGGCCGTAAAACGGCGCCAACGACGAGTTTCGGTCATAACTCTCGAACATGTATCGGATCTTACAGTCATTGTAAATCACCATAGAACCCCAAAACCGTGGGAAATGGCTCAAGAAAACGGTCATAAAACACGAGAACACTGAGTTTTTTGTCATATGTCTCAAACATGTATCGGGTCTTACGGGCGTTGCAAATCGTCATGGAACCCCTAAACTCTAGGCAATAGCTCATGAAAACGACCATAAACGTGAAAACGACGAGTTTTTGGTCGTAACTCGGGAACATTTATCGGGTCTTACAAGCCCCGCAAATCTTCCTAAAACCCCGAAACTATGGGCAATACCTCATGAAAATCGACATAAACCACGAAACTACGAGTTTTTGCCAAATATCCCAAACATGTTTCGGGTCTTACGAGCCATGCTGATCGCCTTGGAATCCCAAAATAGTGGGCATATCTCATCAAAACGGCTTGTAAGACACGAAAACGATGAGTTTTCGTCATAACTCCCAAACATGTACCGAGTCTTATAGGCCATGAAAATCCCCTTGGAACCCCAAAATCGTAGGCAATTACTCATGAACTCGGCCATAAAACAGGAAAACGACGAGTTTTTGGTCATAACTCTCGAACATGTATCAGATCTTACAGTCATTGTAACTTGTCGTAGAACCCCAGAATTGTGGGCAATAGTTCATGAAAACGGTCAAAAAACGCGAGAATGCCAAGTTTTGGTCATATGTCTCAAACATGTATCGGGTCTTACGGGCCATGCAAATCATCGTGGAACCCCAAAACTCTAGGCAATAGCTCATGAAAACGACCATAAAATGCGAAAACGACGAGTTTTTGGTCGTAACTCGAGAACATGTATCGGGTCTTATAAGGCCTGTAAATCTCCCGAGAAGCCCAAAACTATGGACAACAGCTCATGAAAATGGACATAAAAACACAAAAACAACGAGTTTTGGTCAAGTATATCAAACATATTACTGGTCTTACGAGCCATGCAAATCCCCATGGAATCCTAAAATTATGGCAATAGCTCATCAAAACGGCCGTAAGACGCGAAACAATGAGTTTTTGGTCATCACTCTTAAACATGTATCGAGTCTTATGTGCGTTGTTAATACACAAGGAACAACAAAACTATGGGCAACAACTCATAAAAACGGCCAAAAAACGGCGCAAATGACGAATTTTCGTTCATAACTCTCAAACATGTATCGGATCTTACAGTCATTGTAAATCGCCATAGAACCGCAAAACCATGGGCAATAGCTCATGAAAACGGTTATAAAACACGAGAACACCGAGTTTTTTGTCATATGTCTCAAACATGTATCGGGTCTTTTGGGCCATGCAAATCGTCGTGGAACCCCTAAACTCTAGGCAATAGCTCATGAAAACGACCAAAAACGTGAAAACGATGAGTTTTTGGTCGTAACTTGAGAACATGTATCGGGTCTTACAAGCCCTGCAAATCTCCTTAGAACCCCAAGACTATGGGCAATAGCTCATGAAAACGGATATAAAACACAAAAACAACGAGTTTTGGTCAAGTATCTCAAACATGTTAGTGGTCTTTTGAGCCATGCAAATCCCCATGGAATCCTAAAATTATGGGCAACAACTCATAAAAACGGCCATAAAACGGCGCCAACGACGAGTTTTCAGTCATAACTCTCGAACATGTATCGGATCTTACAGTCATTGTAAATCACCATAGAACCCCAAAACCGTGGGAAATGGCTCAAGAAAACGGTCATAAAACACGAGAACACCGAGTTTTTTGTCATATGTCTCAAACATGTATCGGGTCTTACGGGCGTTGCAAATCGTCATGGAACCCCTAAACTCTAGGCAATAGCTCATGAAAACGACCATAAAACGTGAAAACGACGAGTTTTTGGTCGTAACTCGGGAACATTTATCGGGTCTTACAAGCCCCGCAAATCTTCCTAAAACCCGAAACTATGGGCAATACCTCATGAAAATCGACATAAAACCACGAAAACTACGAGTTTTTGCCAAATATCCCAAACATGTTTCGGGTCTTACGAGCCATGCTGATCGCCTTGGAATCCCAAAATAGTGGGCAATATCTCATCAAAACGGCTGTAAGACACGAAAACGATGAGTTTTCGTCGTAACTCCCAAACATGTACCGAGTCTTATAGGCCATGAAAATCCCCTTGAACCCCAAAATCGTAGGCAATTACTCATGAACACGGCCATAAAACAGGAAAACGACGAGTTTTTGGTCATAACTCTCGAACATGTATCAGATCTTACAGTCATTGTAACTTGTCGTAGAACCCCAGAATTGTGGGCAATAGTTCATGAAAACGGTCAAAAAACGCGAGAATGCCAAGTTTTTGGTCATATGTCTCAAACATGTATCGGGTCTTACGGGCCATGCAAATCATCGTGGAACCCCAAAACTCTAGGCAATAGCTCATGAAACGACCATAAAATGCGAAAACGACGAGTTTTTGGTCGTAACTCGAGAACATGTATCGGGTCTTATAAGGCCTGTAAATCTCCCGAGAAGCCCAAAACTATGGACAATAGCTCATGAAAACGGACATAAAACACAAAAACAACGAGTTTTGGTCAAGTATATCAAACATATTACTGGTCTTACGAGCCATGCAAATCCCCATGGAATCCTAAAATTATGGGCAATAGCTCATCAAAACGGCCGTAAGACGCGAAAACAATGAGTTTTGGTCATCACTCTTAAACATGATCGAGTCTTATGTGCGTTGTTAATACACAAGGAACAACAAAACTATGGGCAACAACTCATAAAAACGGCCAAAAAACGGCGCAAATGACGAATTTTCGGTCATAACTCTCAAACATGTATCGGATCTTACAGTCATTGTAAATCGCCATAGAACCCCAAAACCATGGGGAATAGCTCATGAAAACGGTCATAAAACATGAGAACACCGAGTTTTTTGTCATATGTCTCAAACATGTATCGGGTCCTACGGGCCATGCAAATCGTCGTGGAACCCCTAAAATCTAGGCAATAGCTCATGAAAACGACCATAAAACGTGAAAACGACGAGTTTTTGGTTGTAACTCGGGAACATGTATCGGGTCTTACAAGCCCCGCAAATCTTCTAATCCCCGAAACTGTGGGCAATAGCTCATGAAAATGGACATAAACCACGAAAACTATGAGTTTTTTGCCAAATATCTCAAACATGTTTCGGGTCTTACGAGCCATGCAGATCGCCTTGGAATCCCAAAACAGTGGGCAATAGCTCATCAAAACAGCTGTAAGACGCGATAACGATGAGTTTTCATCATAACTCCCAAACATGTACCGAGTCTTATAGGCCATGAAAATCCCCTTGGAACCCCTAAATCGTAGGCAATTACTCATGAACACGGCCGTAAAACACGAAAACGACGAGTTTTTGGTCATAACTCTCGAACATGTATCAGATCTTACAATCATTGTAACTTGCCGTAGAACCCAAAATTGTGGGCAATAGTTCATGAAAACGGTCAAAACGCGAGAACGCCGAGTTTTTGGTCATATGTCTCAAACATGTATCGGGTCTTACGGACATGCAAATCATCGTGGAACCCCATAACTCTAGGCAATAGCTCATGAAAACGACCATAAAACGCGAAAACGACGAGTTTTGGTCGTAACTCAAGAACATGTATCGGGTCTTACAAGCCCTGCAAATCTCCCTAGAACCCCCAAACTATGGGACATAGCTCACGAAAACGGACATAAAACACAAAAAACATCGATTTTTGGTCAAGTATCTCAAACATGTATCGGGTCTTACGAGCCATGCAAATCCCCATGGTATCCTAAAATTACAGGCAATAGCTCATGAAAACGGCCGTAAGACGCGAAAACGATGATTTTTTGGTCATCACTCTTAAACATGTATCGTGTCTGATGTGCGTTGTTAATACAAAAGGAACAACAAAACTATGGGCAAAAACTCATAAAAACGGCCATGAAACGGCGCAAACGACGAGTTTTCGGTCATAACTCTCAAACATGTATCGGATCTTACAGTCATTGTAAATCGCCATAGAACCCCAAAACCATGGGGAATAGCTTATGAAAACGGTCATAAAACATGAGAACATCGAGTTTTTATCATATGTCTCAAACATGTATCGGGTCTTACGGGCCATGAAAATCGTCGTGGAACCCCTAAACTCTAGGCAATAGCTCATGAAAACGACCATAAAATGTGAAAACGACGAGGTTTGATCGTAACTCAGGAACATGTATCGGGTCTTACAAGCCCCACAAATCTTCCTAAAACCCCGAAACTGTGGGCAATAGCTCATGAAAATGGACATAAACCACGAAAACTACGAGTTTTTGCCAATATCTCAAACATGTTTCGGGTCTTACGAGCCATGCAGATCGGCTTGGAATCCCAAAACAGTGGGCAATAGCTCATCAAAACGGCTGTAAGACGCGATAACGATGAGTTTTCATCATAACTCCCAAACATGTACCGAGTCTTATAGGTCATGAAAATCCCCTTGGAACCCCAAAATCGTAGGCAATTACTCATGAACACGGCCGTAAAACACGAAAACGACGAGTTTTTGGTCATAACTCTCGAACATGTATCAGATCTTACAATCATTGTAACTTGCCGTAGAACCCCAAAATTGTGGGCAATAGTTCATGAAAACGGTCAAAAATGCGAGAACGCCGAGTTTTTGGTCATATGTCTCAAACATGTATCGGGTCTTACGGGACATGCAAATCATCGTGGAACCCCATAACTCTAGGCAATAGCTCATGAAAACGACCATAAAACGCGAAAACGACGAGTTTTTGGTCGTAACTCAAGAACATGTATCGGGTCTTACAAGCCCTGCAAATCTCCCTAGAACCCCAAACTATGGGAAATAGCTCACGAAAACGGACATAAAACACAAAAAACATCGATTTTTGGTCAAGTATCTCAAACATGTATCGGGTCTTACGAGCCATGCAAATCCCCATGGTATCCTAAAATTACGGGCAATAGCTCATGAAAACGGCCATAAGACGCGAAAACGATGATTTTTGGTCATCACTCTTAAACATGTATCGTGTCTTATGTGCGTTGTTAATACACAAGGAACAACAAAACTATGGGCAAAAACTCATAAAAACGGCCATAAAACGGCGCAAACGACGAGTTTTCGGTCATAACTCTCAAACATGTATCGGATCTTACAGTCATTGTGAATCGCCATAGAACCCCAAAACCATGGGGAATAGCTCATGAAAACGGTCATAAAACATGAGAACATCGAGTTTTTATCATATGTCTCAAACATGTATCGGGTCTTACGGGCCATGCAAATCGTCGTGGAACCCCTAAACTCTAAGCAATAGCTCATGAAAACGACCATAAAACGTGAAAACGACGAGGTTTTGATCGTAACTCGGGAACATGTATCGGGTCTTACAAGCCCCGCAAATCTTCCTAAAACCCCGAAACTGTGGGCAATAGCTCATGAAAATGGACATAAACCACGAAAACTACGAGTTTTTGCCAAATATCTCAAACATGTTTCGGGTCTTACGAGCATGCAGGTCGCCTTAGAATCCCAAAACAGTGGGCAATAGCTCATCAAAACGGCTGTAAGACGCGATAACGATGAGTTTTCATCATAACTCCCAAACATGTACCGAGTCTTATAGGCCATGAAAATCCCTTGGAACCCCAAATCGTAGGCAATTACTCATGAACACGGCCGTAAAACACGAAAACGACGAGTTTTTGGTCATAACTCTCGAACATGTATCAGATCTTACAATCATTGTAACTTGCCGTAGAACCCCAAAATTGTGACAATAGTTCATGAAAAACGGTCAAAAACGCGAGAACACCGAGTTTTTGGTCATATGTCTCAAACATGTATCGGGTCTTACGGGACATGCAAATCATCGTGGAACCCCATAACTCTAGGCAATAGCTCATGAAAACGACCATAAAACGCGAAAACGACGAGTTTTTGGTCGTAACTCAAGAACATGTATCGGGTCTTACAAGCCCTGCAAATCTCCCTAGAACCCCCAAACTATGGGAAATAGCTCACGAAAACGGACATAAAACACAAAAAACATCGATTTTTGGTCAAGTATCTCAAACATGTATCGGGTCTACGAGCCATGCTAATCCCCATGGTATCCTAAAATTACAGGCAATAGCTCATGAAAACGGCCGTAAGACGCGAAAACGATGATTTTTTGGTCATCACTCTTAAACATGTATCGTGTCTTATGTGCGTTGTTAATACACAAGGAACAACAAAACTATGGGCAAAAACTCATAAAAACGGCCATAAAACGGCGCAAACGACGAGTTTCGGTCATACTCTCAAACATGTAACGGATCTTACAGTCATTGTAAATCGCCATAGAACCCCAAAACCATGGGGAATAGCTCATGAAAACGGTCATAAAACATGAGAACATCGAGTTTTTATCATATGTCTCAAACATGTATCGGGTCTTACGGGCCATGCAAATCGTCGTGGAACCCCTAAACTCTAGGCAATAGCTCATGAAAACGACCATAAAACGTGAAAACGACGAGGTTTTGATCGTAACTCAGGAACATGTATCGGGTCTTACAAGCCCCGCAAATCTTCCTAAAACCCCGAAACTGTGGGCAATAGCTCATGAAAATGGACATAAACCACGAAAACTACGAGTTTTTGCCAAATATCTCAACATGTTTCGGGTCTTACGAGCCATGCAGATCGCCTGGAATCCCAAAACAGTGGGCAATAGCTCATCAAAACGGCTGTAGACGCGATAACGATGAGTTTTCATCATAACGCCCAAACATGTACCGAGTCTTATAGGCCATGAAAATCCCCTTGGAACCCCAAAATCGTAGGCAATTACTCATGAACACACGGCCGTAAACACGAAAACGACGAGTTTTTGGTCATAACTCTCGAACATGTATCAGATCTTACAATCATTGTAACTTGCCGTAGAACCCCAAAATTGTGGGCAATAGTTCATGAAAACGGTCAAAAACGCGAGAACGCCGAGTTTTTGGTCATATGTCTCAAACATGTATCGGGTCTTACGGGACATGCAAATCATCGTGGAACCCCATAACTCTAGGCAATAGCTCATGAAAACGACCATAAAACGCGAAACGACGAGTTTTTGGTCGTAACTCAAGAACATGTATCGGGTCTTACAAGCCCTGCAAATCTCCCTAGAACCCCCAAACTATGGGAAATAGCTCACGAAAACGGACATAAAACACAAAAAACATCGATTTTGGTCAAGTATCTCAAACATGTATCGGGTCTTACGAGCCATGCAAATCCCCATGGTATCCTAAAATTACGGGCAATAGCTCATGAAAACGGCCATAAGACGCGAAAACGATGATTTTTTGGTCATCACTCTTAAACATGTATCGTGTCTTATGTGCGTTGTTAATACACAAGGAACAACAAAACTATGGGCAAAAACTCATAAAAACGGCCATAAAACGGCGCAAACGATGAGTTTTCGGTCATAACTCTCAAACATGTATCGGATCTTACAGTCATTGTAAATCGCCATAGAACCCCAAAACCATGGGGAATAGCTCATGAAAACGGTCATAAAACATGAGAACATCGAGTTTTTATCATATGTCTCAAACATGTATCGGGTCTACGGGCCATGCAAATCGTCGTGGAACCCCTAAACTCTAGGCAATAGCTCATGAAAACGACCATAAAACGTGAAAACGATGAGGTTTTGATCGTAACTCGGGAACATGTATCGGTTCTTATAAGCCCCGCAAATCTTCCTAAAACCCCGAAACTGTGGGCAATAGCTCATGAAAATGGACATAAACCCGAAAACTACGAGTTTTGCCAAATATCTCAAACATGTTTCGGGTCTTACGAGCCATGCAGATCGCCTTGGAATCCCAAAACAGTGGGCAATAGCTCATCAAAACGGCTGTAAGACGCGATAACGATGAGTTTTCATCATAACTCCCAAACATGTACCGAGTCTTATAGGCCATGAAAATCCCCTTGGAACCCCAAAATCGTAGGCAATTTACTCATGAACACGGCCGTAAAACACGAAAACGACGAGTTTTTGGTCATAACTCTCGAACATGTATCAGATCTTACAATCATTGTAACTTGCCGTAGAACCCCAAAATTGTGCGCAATAGTTCATGAAAACGGTCAAAAACGCGAGAACGCCGAGTTTTTGGTCATATGTCTCAAACATGTATCGGGTCTTACGGGACATGCAAATCATCGTGGAACCCCATAACTCTAGGCAATAGCTCATGAAAACGACCATAAAACGTGAAAACGACGAGTTTTTGGTCATAACTCAAGAACATGTATCGGGTCTTACAAGCCCTGCAAATCTCCCTAGAACCCTCAAACTATGGGAAATAGCTCACGAAAACGGACATAAAACACAAAAACATCGATTTTTGGTCAAGTATCTCAAACATGTATCGGGTCTTACGAGCCATGCAAATCCCCATGGAATCCTAAAATTACGGGCAATAGCTCATGAAAACGGTCGTAAGACGCGAAAACGATGATTTTTTGGTCATCACTCTTAAAC